>CP106722.1:153385945-155785945 GCA_025506655.1 Gossypium rotundifolium | reverse complement strand
AAGTAGGAGTATGACACCTATGACCATACAACACCTCGTATGGTGCCATCTGGATGCTGGATTGATAGCTATTGTTGTATGCAAACCCTGCCAACGGTAAGAAATCCTCCCAACTACCCCTGAAGTCGATCACACAGCCTCTTAACATGTCTTCCAGAATTTGGATTACTCTCTCCGACTGACCATTTGTCTGAGGATGAAATGCTGTGCTGAAATTTAACTTGGTTCCCAAAGCTTCATGTAAGGCTTTCCAAAATCGTAATGTAAACTTAGGGTCCCTGTCTGATATAATAGACACTGGTACCCCATGTAACCTAACGATCTCTTCTATATACAACTTGGCCAACTTTTACAATGAGTAATCCGTACAAACAGGTAGGAAATGAGCAGTCTTCGTCAACCGATCTACTATTACCCAGACGAAATCTTTCTTAGTAGGCGATAAGGGTAACCCACTAACAAAGTCCATTGTTCTCCTTTCCTATTTCCATAATGGAATTCTCACGGGTTGTAGCAATCTCGACGGCAATTGATGTTCGCCTTCACTTGCTGACATGTCAAGCACTTACTCACGAAATCAGTAACCTCCCCTTTCAACCCTGGCCACCAATACTACTCACGAAGGTCTCGATACATTTTATTTCCCCCAGGGTGCATAGCATATGGGCTACTATGCGCCTCACACAGAATCATTTGTCTTAATTTCGAATCTTTAGGCATACAAATTCTTCCGCGAAAACACAATACTCCATCACTATTCAATCCAAAATCCCTTATCATACCACCTCCCACTTGCTGAAGTAAGGAACCCAACCTTTCATCTAATAACTACTTTTCCTTAATTTGGCTTACCCACGCAGGCTTCACTTGAAGTTTGGCTAGTAGACTACCATCTTCATACAAGTTGAGATAAGCGAACATCGCTCTCAAATCTGGTATCACCTTATGACTCAACGCATCTGCCACCACGTTAGCCTTTCTGGGATGATACTCAATTGAAAAGTCATAATCTTTCAATAGTTCTATCCACCTCCGCTGTCTTATGTTCAACTCCTTTTGGGTAAGAAGGTACTTTAGACTCTTATGATCCATATAGATGATCGACTTCTCACCGTACAGATAGAGTCTCCAAATCTTCAAAGCAAACACAACTGCAGCTAACTCCAAATCATGAGTGGGATAATTCACTTCGTGCGGCCTTAACTGATGAGATGCATAAGCCACCACTTTTTCACCTTGCATCAACACACATGCCAAGCCTGTGTGTGACGCATCACAGTAAACAATAAACTCTTATCCGGCCTCCGGTTGAATCAATACTGGCGCTTCCGTGAGAATTTTCTTCAATTTCTCAAAGCTCTCTTGCTGCTGATCTGACCACACAAACGGTACTCCCTTGCGCAACAACATAGTTAGGGGTGCAACAATCAACGAAAACCTCTGAATGAAATGCCTGTAATAACCAGCCAACCCTAGGAAACTTCAAATTTTGGCCACTGACTTCAGTGGTTTCTAATCCAACACATCCTCTACCTTCCGGGGAACAACTCTAATACCTTCGGCAGACACAACATGCCCCAAAAAGGTCACCTCCTTCAGCCAAAATTCACACTTACTGAATTTGGCATAAAGTTGCTTTTCCCGTAATATCTGCAATACTACCCGCAGATGTGAATCATGCTCTTCTTCATTCTTCAAGTATACCAAGATGTCATTTATGAACACCACCATAAATCGATCTAAATAGGGTTGGAAGACCCAATTCATCATGTCCATAAATGCAGCTGGTGCATTAGTCAACCCAAACGGCATCACCAAGAACTCATAATGCCCAAAACGAGTTCGAAACATGGTCTTATGAATATCTGCCTCCTTGAACTTAAGTTGGTGATAACCTGATCTCAAATCTATCTTTGAGAAAATTGAAGCTTCTCGCAGTTGATCAAACAGATCGTCGATTCTCGGTAACAGATACCTATTCTTGATCGTCAATTTATTTAACTGTCTATAATCGATGCACATACGCATCAACCCATCCTTTTTCTTGACGAACAAGACCGACGCTCTCCACAGTACACTAGGTCGAATGAATCCCCGATTCAACAACTCCTGAATTTGAGCTTTATGCTCTACTAACTCCTTCGACGCCATTCTATAAGGAGCAATAGACACCGGAGCCATTCATTGCAATAACTCAATGCCAAACTCTACCTCCCGCTCTGGAGGCAATCTTGGGAGTTCCTCGGGAAAGGCGTTCGAAAATTCTTTCACCATTCTAACACTTTCCACTGACAATTCCTTAGCATCCAAAGCACTAATGAAAGCTAGGAAAGCTCCACACCCCTTTCTCTCTAACTTTTTTGCCTTTAATGTAAATACCACATTAGATAGATAATTTCTTCTTTCACCTATCATCATTACTTCTTTATCCTCCGAAGTTCTGATAATTTCTTCTTTCACCTATCATCATTACTTTTTATCCTCCGAAGTTCTTAGTATCATCTGCTTTGCAGCATAATCCAAGTTCGCACGGTGTTTCACCAACCAGTCCATGCCTAAAATAAGGTCCAACTCGTCGAATGGTAGTTCCATCAAATTCGCCAAAAATATTTCTCCCTGAATTTTTAAGGGCACATCTCTAAACAATTTATTTACTACCACTGACTGTCCTAAAGGACTATTACTATATCTCTCTAGTAGTAATCTCAAATCTAATGTTCAGATTTCCAGATACAGCATAAGCAACATACGAATGGGTGGATCCGATATCTATCAAAGTAGTAACAGGTACATCAGATATGAAGAACGTATCGGTTATTACATCAGGTGCATCGCCATCCTCTCAGCGTCTAACCGCATAGACCAACCCTAGCTGCCTCGCCTCCACGTTACCTCTATTATTAGTACCTCTACCTAGTGCACCCTGGCCTCGTCCTACGCCATTACCACCTCGACTTGGCCCACGACCTCTCGGTGGCTGTTGAGCACCTATAGCTAGTTGTGCATCATAGTTACGAACATCTTGAGTCTAAGTAGTCTGTCGAGGGCAATTTTTAAGCTGATGGTCCTTGGAACCACATTTGAAATAACCATCGATTCTCTTCCAGCATTCACCTGGGTGTCATTTTTCGTAATCTGCACATGGTTGTATCTGATTGGTAGCGGCTGGTACTCTAGCTCAAGGTAGCTCCTCATTCCTGGGCCTCTTCTGAAACCCTCTAGTAGGACCTGAGCACCTAAAGTCCCTCTTACTCTTACCCCTATCCTTGTCTCGATTTTGTCACTCTGAGTGCTTAACCTCTTCTGCTATCTTGGCTTTCTCCACCAGTGTGGAAAAATTTCTCTTTTTGTGGGGCTATCAGTACCCGTAACTCATCATGCAACTTGTCCTCAAAATGCACATAGCGTTCGTAATCAGTCAATACTATTCCATAGGCATATCGACACAGACACAGA
Source organism: Gossypium rotundifolium (assembly GCA_025506655.1). Classification (NCBI taxonomy): domain Eukaryota; kingdom Viridiplantae; phylum Streptophyta; class Magnoliopsida; order Malvales; family Malvaceae; genus Gossypium; species Gossypium rotundifolium. The sequence continues at coordinate 155,782,489 of CP106722.1, read as the reverse complement.
AATTCTACCTCGTAAGCTGCCACAGTCTTACCTCCTTGGACTAGATTTAAGAATTCCTTCCTTCGGGCATCCACATAGCTAGCCTCGATATACTTTCGCTAGAATGCCATTTTAATTAAATCTCAAGTGATACGATCGACCTGAGTGCCTTCCCAAACAGTGAGCCACCATTGATACGCCTCGTCTCTCAATAAGGACACAGCTCCTTTCAGTTTCTGCTCGACGGTGCAATCCAGATCGTCCATGATCCGCTCCATAGCCTCAAGCCAGTACTCTACTACATTTGGGGCTACACCCGAGATACCCCAAAAAACTTCAGCACCATTCGATCTAAGTCGTTCCGAAATTGACCCACGAGCTGCCGGCCTAGTTCTTACCCCAGCAACCCTTTCCAAGACTTGTAACATTGCTTGGGATAGAGTGTCGTCATCCCTCAAATGATCATGTGACCTAGCTTCAGTCACAGGTGACACAGGTGCATCCATTTTTGATACATGTCCCGACGCCTCAGACACAACTCTAGCGCCTCGGCCTCTACCACGGCCACGTCTACCACATCCACGTCCTCTAGTGCTCATATTGGCTAATTCGATTTAATCTGATTAAGAGTCTTATGAATCAGTATACTATTCCAGTGTGTATTAAACAATATTTTATGAAGTATAAGAAGTAAAGTCGTTTTGCAAGCGCATCCTATAGTCTCAATCTATATAGTTTCAACACCTAAAACTAAAAGTTCTAGAGTATTTCTATAGTCATATCACAATAATCATAATCATACAATAATGACATCTACTTACTTGACTTGGTGTCGGATACCCGTGGTGCCATACTTCTTTTAAAACATGCATTTTAAATTTAAAATTCAAAATAGATTTGGAAAACATTTTTTAACCCAAACCACAGCTGAGTTTTGAAACGGGCTCTGATACCATAAAATGTAACACCCCAAACCCAACCTAAGCGTTAAGGTCAGATCTGACATGTCACTTGAGAAAAATGCTTTTAAGCCTTTTTCATTCGTACGTAAATAGATATTGATTTAAAATTAAGTAAAAAAAATTCCCATTTAAAATTCTTGACAACATATTATTGAATAGAAGATTGATTGATAAATCGATAAATTTGAACTAATGATTTTACAACCATGTCTTTTGGAAATTGTTGATGAAAATTTAAGAGAAGATTTACGAGTTAAAAATATTTATGAAAGTTTATTATGAAATATATTTGTATATCCATTTTAGAACATGTTTATTTAAGTTTTAGAAAAATCTCATTTAAAGTACTTAGAGCAAAATATAAATTTGTCAAACATAAAAAAAAAAAAAAAATCTAGAGGCCTTATTACAACCTTAACTCAAAATAGTAAAGTAATTAAGTGTACTAAAAAAACTCCAAAGTCCAAATAAAATCATTTTTGTAGTATGGCCTCCACCGAGTCATCCATGGCCCAAGTCCCCGTCGCTGAGCATTACCTGAAAGGAATAAAGAAATGGGATGAGTTACTAGAACTTAGTGTATAACCTCCTTATCGCTGTCCACTAGGCCTGAAACCCATTTAGCACCATTTTGGGCCTAAGCCCCTTTTTACAGAATAATGTATCAAACATATCATATGAATGTAATGCAATCCCAAACCAACCTAATAATCCATCTGCTACACACCACCCGTACCATCCATCACACCTATGGGGATCAAGTCAACCCACCCCGCCAAACACACCAATCGTAGGCATTATGCCATTTATAACAAATTTAATTATGGGCAAGCCACCAGAATCACAGAGTATCATATTATCAAATATATTTGTGGCAGTGCCACCGAAATTTCTTCTCTTCGACATTTTCCCAACCCATGCAAAATCATGTAAATGCATCATACATAGAAAATCATGATATTTACAAATATAAAAACAATAATTAATTCAAAAAAAAGTTCAGCCTATTAACACTTTCTAATACAGCCCTTTAAGGCATTTTATCAAATTGGTCCATTAAGCAATATATCAATTCGTCCCATTTAAGCAATATATCAATTCGGCCTATTAGGCATTATATCAATTCGGCCCATTAAGCAATATATCAATTCGGCCCATTAAGCAATATATCAATTCGATCCATTAAGCAATATATCAATTCGGCCCATTAAGCAAATTATCAATTTGGCCCATTAAGCAATATATCAATTCGGCCCATTAGGCAATATATCAGTTCGGCCCAATGATATTACCGATTTTTTCAATTTTATCAAAATAGTATATCTTAGGCCAAAATTTCGGTTTATGCCCTATTACGATTTTAGTCATAGTGATTTATTTCCAATATGATATCAATCTTAAAATCCACGAAAAACGGTGTGAGATTACACACCTGATTATGGTAAGTACTAGACTTTCTTGATCTTCGACACCTAAGATATCATAACGCTCGATTAGTCGACGTACGCGATTTAATTAATCGACTCTAAAACAAACGATCTAAAGTTTTTACCCTTGGAATCGTGAATGACCACGATTTGTCGATTTTCTCCGGATGACGGTCCACAACCCGGTGGAAAATTTTGAACCGCTGAAACTGCACTTTCTTTGAATTTAGGAGTAGGGATCGCAAATCCGCTCCTTTTGCGATCTCCAATCGCTATCCCTTTCGATTCGATATTGCTTGTATCCATTGAAAACAAATCTTAGTCAAAACTTATATTACGTTGATATGAACAATTGATTAAGGAGAAAGGTCGGCTTACCACTAGAATTGTATCATCACAAGTCGATGGATCGAGTGATTTAGCCCCTAACACATAAAGTCGATTATTTCAAATTATTACTCCTTAAGCAATCAATCGAATATTGAGTGCTATCAATAATCCATAACAAATTCTTACCGCATCGATATTGGATCCGTTGTTCATAGTTCAACGTAAGGCTAAAGTGATGTTCGGCCTCCCACTAGGATACTACAAAAGAGAAAATGATCACGTTGAGAGAAAAAGAAAATGATGATTCCGGTTAATAGAACCATCCCATGACAAGGACATATATTCGGCCTTAAGAGAAGAAATTAAAAAGAAAAATTATTACTCACTGATTCGTCAAGAAGATAGTGTCCAAACGCAAAGGAAAAAGAGATAGTGGAGAAACAAGTTGTTATTAGATTCGGCTATGGAGAGAATGAATAAAAGAAAAGGATTTGATCAAAATGAAGTTTTTTTTAAGAAATGGAAGAAGGATTGAAAAGATGATTGAAAGAAAAAAAAGAGAGAATAGGTGCTAACTAGTTTCAGTTTTCAAGAGAAGATAAGAGAGAATGATTTGGTCTCAATGGTTTGGTACATTCGGCCAACAAGAAGGAAAATGAAGAAACAAAAAAATACTCACCAAGGCTTGGAGATTGGACAAAGAGAGGAAAAGGTTTGGAGAGAAAGAAAAATGACACAAAATAATGCTAAATGAGTTTTTAACCAAAACAAGCACTAAGGTTTCTACTAAACGGCAAAGCAAAATTCGGCTATACTCCCCCCTCACCTAAATCGTGCATACCTTGGCTAAAAGGTCAAACATTTTCCAACCAAGACTTTCCAAGACACCTCCCTTGAAAAAGGCCAACATGTTCCCTATACTCTCCCTTTTCTTTTGATTTCTTTCCCCACCTTCATCCTTTCCTAATTTCATTAGGCACCTTGCCAAAATTAAAAAGTCCACCTTGCCTTATTTACTAGCTTGGCCAACACTTAGGGAAAGGATACAAAAAAAAAAATAGTCAAAAATTGTACACTATGGGATTTGAACCGCCTCCCTCAAAGTCCATCATGTGGCGCCATATCCTTTTTACCAATTGCTCATTTATGCAAGCACATTACTCATTTATTTCTATAAGCCTTGAAGCTACTTACCATATCTCATTAATAGACTTAAACACAAAATTTTTTACAGGGGCCCTGAGCCTTCTCAGAACCTCTAACATACACCATTAATATTTTATCGAGCTTAATACAAGCAAGAATGCAACAATTAAAATTCCAAATTTTGGGATGTTACAGATTCCATAGTGGAGCGAGCAACACACGTCTGTTAAGCAAACCTCCTATAACTGACTATTCCACCCAAAGTAAACACAACCACTAGTAGAGCTGACTTCATCATCATCAGATATCAAGTTTACACCATAGTATCCTGCTAGGACTGCGGGTATCCAAAAAATTGTAATCCCCCAGTCATCGTACCTTCGAGATACTTAAGCAGATGCTAAAGAGCATTCTAATGTTCACTACTTGGGTTATGTGTACATTTACTCAGTCTACTAACATCATAGGCAATATCTGGCCGAGTATGGTTCATTGAGAACATAAGAATCCCAATAATTTTAATATACTCATATTGTGATGCACTCTTCCCTTTATTCTTTTTTAGTTGTATGCTAAGGTCACATGGATTACATCAAAATTGTTAAATTTCTTCAACACTTTCTCAATATAATGAGACTGGTTTAAGGAAAATCCCTTATTTTATTTAGTAATCTTAATTCCTAAGATTACATCTACCTCCCCCAAGTTAGTCAAGCATCATAACATATTCTTTAAAGGAAAAATGTTTTTGAAGAAAGCAACATCTCTAGATACATGCATAGATGAAGTGAAATTTATTTAATTACATCTATCTGGGAAATCAGCAAGCTTGTAATGACTTTTTGGATAGGATCTAGGAATTTATAGGTTGATATGTCTCATGGAGTTCGAAGGTCTATATCTTAACTTTTGAAACGCACTTTGAATCACTTGATTTTGAGTTTGGGAGCTCAAGTTACGACCATTTTAATGAAAACTAAGCGAGCAAAATTTCTGTACGGGATTATTACCGAAATTACGAGTTTCGAGCTTTTAATTCAAGTTTAAATCATATTGGATTCAATTTTTAGGCTTAAATTTTATTATATATGAGCCAAATATTGTATTTATTAGATTTTATTATTTTATTATTTATTTATTCTAAATTTTGATTATTGTTTAACTATTTTAAGTTGTTCAGAATTTTTGTTTCTTAGTCAAACAAGAAAGTTTAGTTTTAAACTACTTCTTATTTAGATTAATTAGAGTTTTAGTATACTTTAGAGTTTTATTTGTATGTACTTAGCTAGCCTATATAAAGGCTTCTTCATTGTTCATTAGGGAAGACGATTGTTTTCATTAATAAAATTTTCAACTCTGAGAGTTTCTTCTTTGTGCAAGAGTTTTTTTCTTATGAATTTTTAGAAGTAGTTTTCTTCTTGATTTTCTTCAAGGAATCGCGGGAATTCATTTTTCACCCTTCAATTTACCAATGACTATTTCTTGAAGGTTGATTAGAAACGTTAATTGAGTTTGTTGGGATTTATATCTCAAAGGGTTCAATTGGACACTTATCATTTTATCCATCATATCCAACGGTTTACTCGTTCCATCTTCCACTTTTTTTACCTATCTTTTCTTTATTTAGATATTATTTATATTTATTTTTTATTTTTAAAATCATTTCTTTATTTTCTTTATTTTTTTATAAACCTATTCGGTTTCTTCCTTTTAGGTCATATCCAAATCCTTGTTTCTAGAGTCGAACAACTTGAATACAATCCTGATTCACTTCCTCTGTTCACTCTCCTATCATTTGGTATTAGATTTGGGTGTTTTAGGTGTTCTTATAAATTGATTTCTGACAAACAACCTCAAAACAATTTTTTTTACCCAGAAAGTTTTTAAGAAAAAAATATTTTTCAATGGGTAAAAGTTTTCCAAATGGTCTGAAATTTTACATAATGATTCTTAGCACTCTCTTAGAATATAAAAGTATTTTCCACAAAAAAAAAAAGTGATCTAAAAATTTCAAAAACAAAAAATTACAAAAAAAAAAAAATATTCTGTGGGTTAAATTTTGTGTTGAATTTTTTTTCAAATCAGATCTACATTATTTAAGGATACTCTAATTTAAATTTTGTGATTTTTTGGAAATCAGGAACACCACGAACGAAAAAATTCAAGTTGTTTTGTTTTCAATTTGGTAGTTTGTTTTCTTTGATTCTAGCATTAGATTTTCTTTTTTTTTTTTTTTTTTTTTAGTTTTTCTTATTCTATTACACATTCTAGTACATTTTCCCTTATTGTGTTAATAGGTGTGAAAAAGTTGCCTCTCCTTTTTCCACGCAACTTTTTTCCTTTAGAGTCAAGTTTTTCTTTGGCTTCTTAGAGCTTTAGGTCAACTTTGTTGAAGAGTGATTCCACATCTTTTTTAATATTATTGAGTTTGATTACTCTTTAAAATTTAGAAGTGAGAAAATCTTACATTCTTTTCTTTGCATCTTAGATTTGTTTATTTTTTATTGCGGGTGTATAATGGTGAGATTTAATTTTCTTTTTTTGTAGTGTTTTTTATTTCAGCCTTTGAGTACGTACATGTAGTAAGGATGAGGAGCATGATCCATCCATGGTTACCAACTTACATCACTGTTCGACAAACTTTGGAAAGATTTCAAAGAGGCGCAAGAGCATTTGGAAAATAAGTTCGACACATTACAAGCTCAAGTCCTTCATCACGAGGTGTCAAAATTTCAACCAAACTTTGGCTCAAATAGAAACTAACAATGATAAACCTTAGGCAAAGCATAGATGTCATATACGTAAAAAACCTGCATAGACATATTTCTAATGTCATTCAACCTTCTATTGTTCAAGGACTTGTCAAGAAAGAAATTGGTACAAAAAACATAACATCTTTTACGAGCTTAAACAACTTATGTCAGAACAAAAAGAACGAGTTAGCAAGTTCATGTGGTGTAATGTGAAGGATCACAAAGCCTTTGGATGTCCAACATGTTCATTTAATAAAGCATCCTTGCAAGTTGAGGAACGTAAGTATGACACACAGCCTATTGATGAGTCTTCATCTACTGTTATCTTTGTCGATGATGATGTAAATGAGCAAGAAACTTCGAGTGACACCATTTGTAAAGACAGTAAGTGTTATTTTGTACCTATTGTTGAGTCTAGATCTAACATTGCACCTTGTTTCAAAGTTGATATCGAAGAAGTTGATAGTAATAGTGCAAAATATGATGATAGTGGTAGTGAATTTTGTGAAACGGAAAAAGTTGATAGTAAGAATCGTTTCCTAGAGTTTATGAATTTGGACAAATAAGACCTTAAATATCCTTCTAAAGAGTTTTATTATGATGAATTCAATGTACATGTAACATCTGGGATTTAGGGGCCACGCATTTTAATTCATATCTGTGTGTTAGTATGCTCTGTATGCTTGTTTAAGTGTGTCTAGGGCTTCAGGAAACCTTGAGGTTAAGTTTAAACCTTGGGTAAAATTTTTGGTTCTAAGCTTTTAGGGGAGAGCTAGTGGCGTCAAACCTTAAGGGATTTAATGTGGGGTGTATGGACACAACAAGTGGAGTGGTGGAGTGTCAAGGAGATGCCACCTTGTATGTAGAGGAGTTGCGTCAAAGGGGAGTTTCCAGGGGGAAGAGGTTCGAGCAACATGGACAGCATTTTGGGTTGCATTTTACATCAAGAAGGGAGGAGGTAGTGGATTTGCCAAGGGCACTTGGAAGGTGGAGGTTTGAAGGGGTCAAAGGATTTGAATAGATGGTGGAGAGCTATTTGTGGAGTTTGAATGGTTCAAACTCATTTGAACGTGTGAAGGGGAGGGTATTGAGGAGAAAGTTAAGGGATTTGGGGGAGGGATGAAGTGTTGGCCGAATATGGGGTTCTAGGAGGGGGATTTTTGGTCATGCATGAAGGGTGTGAGGAGGTGTTTCAGTTAGGGGATAGGTGCCGAATTTAGGTGTTCTAGTAGCTTCGGTATGCATCTTTTGCATTTTTATTCTCTTTGCCAAAAGGTGCCAAAGAAAGCTGTCCATTTCTTTTCCTTTCTTCCATATGACCAAAAGCCAAAATTGAAGAGACCATAGGTGTTTTGTCGTCCCATTTTATTTTTCTCTTCTTAGATATTCACTTCCAAGGGCTGAACCTTTTACCATTCTTCTCTCATTTGCTTCTCTTTCCCACCCTTACTTGATTGCTTCACAAACCGAATCTCATTCCTCTCGTCATCTTTTTCTCTTGATGGCCGAACGCACCTCTCATTTCTGAACCATAGCCGAACCATCTAAACCATCCCCATCTCTCCTCCTTTCTTCTTCTATTGGTTTATATCTCAAGCCCCATCTCTTGGCCGAATTCTCCATACTCTCTTCTTTCGATTTTCACCTCTTTTAACCAAGACATAATCGACTTCCATCTCCATCTCTTAAGGTTTTCCTTCGATTTCTAAGTAGTGGTGGTAAGGTTCTTTTCTCTATAAAGTTTTTTTTTCGTCTTTCTCTTTGGTTTACCGAAACCAAAAACCTAACTTTGTTACCTTTGTGTGGACGAATCTATGAAGGGCTTGATTTTGGATCTTCTACATGAAGCCAGCGTTAGGGGTGCTAGAGATCTCTTGAGGTTTGAACAAAGTAAGTGAGTTACAGTATTCTTTCGGCTGAAGGCCACTATTTTTAGATTCCAAATCTTTAGGCCAAATCTAACATGGGATTTATGTAGGATCTTCGACAACTTCTAAACTTAAGTGAATAGCCTTCGGGATTCTGACAACTTTGGTAAGGGTGTTCTTTCAATCAAGTATTCTTTTGGTTTCGTTATAGTATTATTCCACTTTTTAACCGGGTCTTCTGACCAAGATCTTATTTGATGGAATCGAGTAGCAATCAATTGAAGGAAGAGGTTGGACCTGTAGCCCCTACCCCTAAGTTTAAGAAGCGGTCAGTTTCTGCAGTTCGGGATTGGCCAACGGGCTGTGGACCGACGTCTGAAAAGGATAAGCAGATTGTTGTAGTCTCTTTAAGTGAGGACGTTAGGGAGATCGATAGTCTAGTTCTACAGGTTTTCAGGTGTGTAATTATCACACTGTTTTCTTTATTTGTTTTAATTAAATATATGTATCATGTGTGGTAGCCGAAATAGTGGCTGTGGTGGTGGTATGTCCTATATGGGGTAATCCGATAAACCAGGTTAGTATACTATCTACATCAAAACTGAGGATAAATGGTTGTAGATGCATGTATGCATGTTATATATCTCTGGATGTGTTTGTATTCTGCCATATTTCCATTCACCATTTTATGATGCATGTGCATGGGATTCGGGATATTATGATTAAAGGGGAAGTGTGTATATATTTATATACGTGGGTGACTCTGTCACGATTAATGAATGCCTTAAGCCTCATTGTGGATTGGTGATGACCTCGAGTCTCATCGTGGATATTTGTGATTCAATCACATGGATTAGTGGCTAAACCACTTATGTGGACTTTAAGCAGTGTGCCTGTCAGCATAGACTGCCAAAGAGGTGTGTAGCGGATGGAGGGTCGATTGTAGAAATCCCCCGGTGTGTATGAGGATGGATGTACGGGTGGTGTGTAGCGGATGGACACTAGGTTGGGGTGGGATTAACATTTTGCATCTTTATATGTGGTATATCGATTTGATGTGGATTTTGGGCCAAGCCCATATGTGGAATGATGTGGAATGATTGCACACTGAGTCACAATGACTCACCCTGTTTCCTAACACATTGCAGGTAAACCTTGACTCATTGGACTGGGATGGATCGGACTCGAGGTGGTCATGCAGAGTTTTAAACATTAAATTTGCTTAAGAACATTAATTGTTATTTTCTGTTGGGATATTTTTATTATGTAATAAGGCCACTTCTATTTTGATAAACTTTGGGAATTTTTAAGTAGTTTTACTATGTCGTAACTTTTAAAGAAATGTTTTATTTTACATCCGAAAATATTGGAACAACAAAAAAAAAATGGTGAGTTTTCAAAACTTGATAATGGGAGTTTTAGCAATAAGGCTATTAAATTATATTTTTAACTCAATTAATGGATTTTTCTTCTACTACAACCCTGTGATCTTAAAACCCCAATTCAAATAGACAATTTTTACTTTTCAATCGTTTTCTTACCTTAGAAATAAAATTCCTTTTTCACATTTCCGTGGTGACATGTCAGATCAGGTCGTGATGTTTGGGCCGGGTTTGGGGTGTTACAATTTAGTATCAGAGCCCAGTTCTAAACTTGGCCTTTTGGGGTTTGAGGTCCACAACATTTTCAAAATTTGTATTCGAAATTAGTTTAAAAGAAATTTCACAGGAAATGACTTTGTGAAAACATGGCACTCGAGTCTCCGGTCTAGGTCCACCAGGTAAGTCTTCTGATTAATTACGTGGTGTGGTTATATGATGTATTAATGTGGATGTTAGAATTTAGGGCATATGCTACAAAGACGAAAATCCTTAGGGATGTATGTACTTTACGAAAGAACAACTTGAGAATTCTGCGTCATAAAATTTTCCTTTAATCAACAAGTGGAAAGAAAGCTAATGCATAAAATTTCCTTAACACAGATTAAGACGCTATTCTAGGGATGAGCAGTAGGGGTCATGGGCGTAACACACATGGTCATGGTAGAGGTAAGATTACGATATCAGAACCAGCGGGGTCTGATCATGGGTTAGGAGATGAGGTACCACTACTGCCAGCTGCAGAGGCAGAGTTTCAGGGTCAGACAGGGGGAGATGATGCAGTGTATCAGGCGATGTTGCGTATGCTAGAGCGAGTGGCTGGGGCGAGTACAGGGATAGCAACTCGGAAGTCCATTCCTGAGCGACTCGAGCTAATGGAGCTGAAGTGTTTCGAGGTATTTCTCTGGTAGCTCTAAACGTGGTGAGTATTGGCAAGAAGCGGTCGAAAGGATCATGGATGACTTGGACTGCACAGCTGAAGAGAAGTTGAAGGGCGTAGTTTCTCTACTTCGGGATGAGGCTTACCAGTGGTGGCTCACTGTCAAGCAGAGCACTCCGGCAGATCAAATAGATTGGGATTTCTTCAAGATGAAGTTCCAAGCAAAGTACGTTGGAGCTAGTTATATGGATGCTCAGAGGAAAGTATTTCTAAACTTGGTACATGGGGGTAGGACGGTAGCCGAGTACTAAGCAGAATTTTTACGATTGAGCCGGTACGCCTTGGGAATTGTTGCAACCGACTATGAATGTTGTGTGAGATTTGAGGATAGGCTGCGAGACGAGCTGCGGGTGTTGCTCAGTGGGAGAGGGACTTTACGATGTTGGTTGAAAAAGCTAGGATAGTAGAGGAGGTTAAGCGAATTGAGAGGCAAAACAGGGATAGGGGCAGAGGTAGGAATAAGAGGAGTTATGGACCGTCGGGATCATCGGGGAGTTTTTAGAAAAAGCCTAGGGTTGATGGACCTGCTCGTATTTCTATGCCAATTGCTGAGAGTCAGTTCCGTCAATGTGCTCAATGTGAGAGGTCTCATGGAGGGGGAATACTGGGGAAAAAATAAGGAGTGCTACAGGTGTGGGTCCAAGGACCATTTGATTAAGAATTATCTGCAAGACATGGCTAGGTCTCGGACGGTAGGTCAGGGGTATGTGCAGCCAGGAAGGGGTGGTCAACAGATGCCAAGGGGTTGTGGTCTGAACTGAGGGGGAAATGGTTTTGGCCGAGGTCAGGAGCACCGACAGAGGATTAGGGAGTACTGAGGCAAGCTAGCCTAGGTTAGTGTATGCAGCCAGACGTCGTGAAGAGGGGGAGGCACCAGATGTAATAACGGGTACGTTTCTCATTTTTGGGTTACCCTTTACTGCACTGATTGATGTTGGGTCAACTCACTCGTACATTGCTAGTATGGTGTCTAGAACTTTGAGTATGAATCCCGAAACTATCTCTAGGAAGATGGCTGTACTTAGTCCTTTAGGGCAATTGGTAATGGTAGATAAACTCTTTAGAGGTGTGCCATTGGAAGTGCAAGGGTCAGTTTTCCCAGCTGTCTTGATGGAGCTACCATTTGGGGAATTTGACTTGATCTTAGGCATGGATTGGTTGGTAAAGTACCGTGCGAACTTGGATTGTGATGCTAAGCGCATGGTGTTAAAGACTCTTGAGAATGATGAAGTTCTGGTGATAGGTGAGAGGAGAAACTACTTGTCTAATGTAGTGTCTACTCTTGAAGTAGAGAGAATGGTGAAGAAAGGGTGTATGGCCTTCTTAACTTTTATCAGTGCTTTGGATGCAAAGGAAACGACTGTGGAGGAGGTTAGAATAGTAAAGGAATATGTAGATGTTTTCCCAGAAGAGCTTCCGGGGTTGCCTCCGGATCGTGAGGTGGAGTTTGGGATCGAGCTTTTACCAGGTATGGCCCCGGTGTCTATCACCCCTTACAGGAGGGCACCGAAGGAACTAGTTGAACTGAAAGCTCAAATCTAAGAGTTGTTAGATCGCAGTTTTATTCGACCCAGTGTGTCTCCATGGGGAGCACGGTGTTGTTTGTAAAGAAGAAAGACGGATCTATGCGTATGTGGATAGATTACCGCCAGTTGAATAAGCTGACGATCAAGAACAAGTACCCGCTACCAAGGATAGACGACTTTTTGATCACCTCAAGGGGGCTTCGGTCTTTTCAAAGATTGATTTGAAGTCTGGATATCACCAGCTTAAGGTAAAGGAAATAGATATTCACAAGATGACTTTTCGGACTCGCTACGGGCACTATGAATTCTTGGTAATGTCGTTTGGGTTGACAAACGCACCAACCGTGTTCATGGATATGATGAACCGGGTTTTTCAACCCTATCTAGACCAGTTCATAGTGGTGTTCATAGAAAACATTTTGGTGTACTCCAAGTCAGAAGAGAAGCACGATGCGCATCTCTGAATAGTTCTACAGATTTTGAGGGAAAAGAAATTGTATGCCAAATTTAGTAAGTGCGAGTTTTGGCTAAGGGAAGTTTCTTTTTTGGGTCATGTGGTGTCAACTGAAAGGATAAGAGTTGATCCTCGGAAGATCGAGGCAGTGTTGGAATGGAAAACCACCTAAGTTTGTGGTAGAGATTCGAAGTTTCTTGGGGTTGGCAGGATATTACAGAAGGTTTATCAAGGGTTTCTCTTCTATTGCAGTGCCCCTGACTAAGTTGTTGAGGTAGGAGGTGCCTTTTGTATGGTCGAACAAGCAGCAAGAGAGTTTCGAGAAGCTAAAGAGGATTCTAACAGAGGCTCCGGTATTAATTCAGCCTGAGGCTAGAAAGGATTTCGCGGTGTATTGTGATACTTCTCACACGGGGTTAGGTTATGTGCCAATGTAGGAGGGGAAGGTTGTTGCTTATGCGTCTCGACAGTTAAGACCTCATGAGATTAACTATCTTACGCATGATCTGGAGTTGGCTGCGGTGGTTTTCCCTTTAAAAGTGTGGAGGCATTATTTGTATGGGGAGAAGTCTGTGATCTACACTGACCACAAGAGTCTGAAGTATCTACTGACCCAGAAGGAGCTGAACTTGAGGCAGCGAAGGTGGGTGGAGTTATTGAAGGATTATGATTGCTCGATTGAGTACCACCCGAGAAAGGCAAATGTGGTGGCGGATGCGTTAAGTTGGAAGGTGGTGTCAGATTTGAGAGCGATGTTTGCCCATCTTAGCTTGTATGATGATGGGAGTTTATTAGCTGAGCTGCAGGTGAAGCCGACCTAGGTAAGTCAGGTAAAAGAGAAACAATTATCGGATGATGTTCTGAGTGCTCGACTTTTACAAGTACAGTATGGGGTTATAGAGGATTACAGATTGAACAATGATGGAGTTCTGTGTTTCTGTGGGAAGGTTTATAATCCAAAGGATGTGGAGTTAAGACAGATGATTCTTCGGGAATCACATAGTAGCCCCTATACTATGCATCCTGGAGGAAGTAAGATGTATAGAGATCTACGAGAACAGTTTTGGTGGCATGGATTGAAGAGAGAAGTTACGAAATTTGTGGGAAAGTGTTTGACGTGTCAGCATTTTAAAGCTGAACACTAGGTGCCTTCGGGGTTGCTGCAACCAGTGAAGATTCTGCAGTGGAAGTGGGAGAGAATCACGATGGATTTTGTTAGCGGGCTTCCTCTTACGCCTACTAAGAAAGACTTGGTATGGGTAATCGTGGATCAATTGACAAAATTTGCTCATTTTATACTAGTACGTGTCGACTATTCCCTTCAAAGGTTAGCTAAGTTGTATGTAGCAGAAATTGTGAGACTCCATGGGGCACCAGTGTCAATCATTTCAGATAGGGACCTTAGATTTACGTCGCAGTTCTGGAGGGCGTTACATCAGGCTTTGGGAACTAGATTGGATTTTAGCACGGTATTCCATTCGCAGACAGATAGACAGTCTGAGCGGGTAATTCAAGTTCTGGAAGATATGTTGAGGGCTTGCATCATTGATTTTAGGGGTAGTTGGGAAAAATACTTACCTCTGGCAGAGTTCGCATACAACAACAGTTACGAAGCAAGTATTCGGATGGCACCGTACGAAGCGTTGTATGGGCGAAAGTGTCGCACTCCTGTGTGTTGGACGGAATTGGGTCAACGCCGTATCTTGGGTCCAGAAATGGTTGCAGAGACAGAGGAAAAGGTTAAGGTAATTCGAACTCGATTGAAGGAGGCATCAGATAGACATAAATTGTATGCAGATCTTAAGCTGAAAGAGATAGAGTTTGCAGTGGGTGATCGGGTATTCCTGAAAGTTTCGCCGTGGAAAAAGGTGATGAGATTTGGACGTAAGGGTAAGTTGAGTCTTAGATTTATAGGACCTTATAGGGTTTTGAATCGAGTGGGGCGGTAGCGTACCAGTTGGAGTTACCTTCGGAGTTGAAGCAGATGCACGATGTGTTTCACGTCTCGATGCTAAGGCATTACCGATCGGATCTGTCTCACGTAGTGCCAGTCGAGGAAGTTGAATTAAGGCCAGACTTGTCTTATGAGGAGGAACCAATTCAAATTCTGGATCAAGACATCAAAGTGCTACGGAGGAAATCAGTTCCTTTAGTTAAAGTTTTGTGCCGAAACCATGGTGCAGAAGAAGCTTCATGGGAGTCAGAGGAGATGATGCGACAGTAATACCCACACCTATTTTGACTAGGTAATTTTGAGGCCGAAATTTCTTTCAGGGGGTAAAACTGTAACATCCAAGATTTAGGGGTCACGCATTTTAATTCATATCTATGTGTTAGTATGCTCTGTATGCTTGTTTGAGTGTGTCTAGGGCTTTGGGAAACCTTGAGGTTAAGTTTGAACCTTGGGTAAAATTTTTGGTTCTAAGCTTTTAAGGGAGAGCTAGTGGCGTCAGCCCTTAAGAGATTTAATGTGGGGTGTATGGACACAACAAGTGGAGTGTGGAGTGGCAAGGAGACGTCACCTTGTGTGTGGGGAGTTGCGTTAAAGCGGAGTTTCAAGGGGAAGAGGTTCAAGCAACATGGACAGCATTTTGGGTTGCATTTTGTGTCAAGAGGGGAGGAGGTAATGGATTAGGCAAGGGCACTTGGAAGATGGAGGTTTGAAGGGGTCAAAGGATTTGAATAGATGGTGGAGAGCTATTTGTGGAGTTTGAATGGTTCAAACTCATTTGAACATGTGAAGGGGAGGGTATTGAGGAGAAAGTTAAGGGATTTGGGGGAGGGATTAAGTGTTGGCCGAATATGGGGTTCTAGGAGGGGGATTTTCTATCATGCATGAAGGGTGTGAGGAGGTGTTTCGGTTTAGGGGATATGTGCCGAATTTAGGTGTTCTAGTAGCTTCGGTATGCATCTTTTGCATTTTTATTCTCTTTGCCGAAAGGTGCCAAAGAAAGCTGTCCATTTCTTTTCTTTTCTTCCATATGACCAAAAGCCAAAATTGAAGAGACCATAGGTGTTTTGTCATCCCATTTTCTTTTTCTCTTATTAGCTATTCACTTCAAGGGCCGAACCTTTTACCATTCTTCTCTCATTTGCTTTTCTTTCCCACCCTTACTTGATTGCTTCACAAACCGAATCTCATTCCTCTCGTCATTTTTTTCTCTTGATGGCCGAATGTACCTCTCATTTCTGAACCATAGCCGAACCATCTAAATCATCCCCATCTCTCCTCTTTTTCTCTTCTATTTGTTTATATCTCAAGCCCTATCTCTTGTCCGAATTCTCCATACTCTCTTCTTTCGATTTTAACCTCTTTTAACCAAGATATAATCGAATTCCATCTCTATCTCTTAAGGTTTTCCTTCAATTTCTAAGTAGTGGTGGTAAGGTTCTTTTCTCTATAAAGTTTTCTTTTGTCTTTCTCTTTGGTTTGCCGAAACCAAAAGCCTAACTTTGTTACCTTTGTGTGTCCGAATCTATGAAGGGCTTGATTTTGGATTCTTCTTCTTGAAGCTAGTGTTAGGAGTGCTAGAGATCTCTTGTGGTTCGAACAAAGTAAGTGAGTTGTAGTATTCTTTCGGCCGAAGGCCACTACTCTTGGATTCCAAATCTTTAGGCCAAATCTAACATGGGATTTATGTAGGATCTTCGACAACTTTTAAACTTAAGTGAATAGCCTTCGGGATTCTGACGACTTTGGTAAGGGTATTCTTTCAATCAAGTATCCTTTTGGTTTCGTTATAGTATTATTCCACTTTTTAACTGGGTCTTCTGACCAAGATCTTGTTTGATGGAATCGAGTACCAGTCAATTGAAGGAAGGAGTTAGACCTATACTCCTTACCCCCAAGTTTAAGAAGCGATCAATTTCAGTAGTTTGGGATTGGCCACAGGGCTGTGGACCGGGTCTGAAAAGGATAAGCAGATCGCTGTAGTCACTTCAAGTGAGGACATTAGGGAGATCAATAGTCTAGTTCTACAGGTTTTCAGGTGTGTAATTATCACACTATTTTCTTTAGTTCTTTTAATTAAATATATGTATCATGTGTGGTAGCCGAAATAGTGGCTGTGGTGGTGGTATGTCCTATATGGGGTAATCCGGTAAACCAGGTTAGTATACTATCTACATCAAAACTGAGGATAAATGGTTGTAGATGCATGATGCATGTTATATATCTTTGGATGTGTTTGTATTCTACCATATTTCCATTCACCATTTTATGCTGCATGTGCATGGGATTCGGGATATTATGATTAAAGGGGAAGTGTGTATATATTTATATACGTGGGTGACTCTGTCACGATTAATGAAGGCCTTGAGCCTCGTTGTGGATTGGTGATGACCTCGAGTCTCATCGTGGATATTTGTGATTCAATCACATGGATTAGTGGCTAAACCACTTATGTGGACTTTGAGCAGTGTGTCTGTCAGCATAGACTGCCGAAGAGGTGTGTAGCAGATGGAGGGTCGATTGTAGAAATCCCTCGGTGTGTATGAGGATGGATGTACGGGTGGTGTGTAGCGGATGGACACTAGGTTGAGGTGGGATTAACATTTTGCATCTTTATATGTGGTATATCGATTTGATGTGGATTTTGGGCCAAGCCCACATGTGGAATGACATGGAATAATTGCACACTGAGTCACAATGACTCACCTGTTTCCTAACACATTGCAGGTAAACCTTGACTCGTTGGACTGGGATGGATCGGACTCGAGGTGGCCATGCAGAGTTTTAAACATTAAATTTGCTTAAGAACATTAATTGCTGTTTTCTGTTGGGATATTTTTATTATATAATAAGGCCACTTCTAATTTGATAAACTTTGGGAATTTTAAGTAGTTTTACTATGTCGTAACTGTTAAAGAAATGTTTTACTTTACATCCGAAAATATTGGAACAACAAAAAAAAAAATGGTGAGTTTTCAAAACTTGATAATGGGAGTTTTAGCAATAAGGCTATTAAATTATATTTTTAACTCAATTAATGGATTTTTCTTCAACTACAACCCTGTGATCTTAAACCCCAATTCAAATAGACAGTTTTTACTTTTCAATCGTTTTCTTACCTTAGAAATAAAATTCCTTTTTCACCTTTTCCCTGGTGACATGTCAGATCCTGTCGTGATGTTTGGGCCGGGTTTGGGGTGTTACAGTACAAAATTTTTTGTGAGGGGTTAAAGGGAAGTGAGGATGATTCATGTAAAAAGATTGAGATACAAGAGACCTTGAGCGATAAAAGTTAATTTAATGGTCCAATTTTGGTGAGTGAAAATTCCTACGAAGTAAAATTAGAGAGTTCAATTCACATTGATTTAGAGAAGGGAAAGAGGGAGAGAATGTAACAGCCCGATTTAGACCTTAGTCGAAATAGTGGTTTTAGGACCACAAATCTGAGGTCAAAAAAAATATTTTAATATTATTTTTGGTGTCTACAATATGTGATTGAGTATGTGTGTAAATTTTATTAATTGTGTGCTTAATTTGCAAAAAAAAAAAAAAAAGGACTTAATCGCTTAAAATGAAAAAGCTGTGTGCTGATTGTTAAAGTGCTTATTTGGCATGGCTTATTAAAATGTGAGTCCTTATGTTGTTATTAGACCATAGATAGTGGAGATGGACATATATGTACATAGTTAGTGGAATTTTAAATGCATTAATAAAAGGGTAAAATGGTAAAATGATTATTAATGAATAATAAATAAAACAAAAGCATGAATTAAGTGGAGTGTTCATCTTCCATTGCTGAAATTGCTAAGGAAAAAGAAAAGAAAAAAGAAAATTAGGGTTCGACTAGAAGTTGGCTCAATCAAGGTATGTTTTGAGCTTAGTTTTTGATGATTTTTGCGTTTTTGTGATCGTTGCTTAGTGTATTATTAAGCCCATGCTTTAATTTTAGAATTTGATGATGATTTTGAGATATGCCATTGACGAATGTTTGAGCTTTGTTATAGTTGATGATGAAATATGAAAGATATGTGATAGATAAACATATTTTGTCTTTGAATTTTTGGTGAATTTGAGTAATTTGGGTTAAATTGTAAAAATGAGAAATTAGAGGACTAAAATGTGAAATAAATTAAATATGTGGGATTGTATGAACATAAGGAAAATTCAGTTAGGCATGTGTGAAATGAAATTATGTGTATTTAATGATTTTATGAAATAGGGACTTAAGTGTTAAAATGTGAAAATATGAGGGCTATTTTGTAAAATGCCCTAAATATGTGTGTTTGGACTAAATTGAATGATTTGGTGATTGAATGAGCTAAATTTGAATATGTATAGATCAAGAAAAGAGGGATTTTGATCGAGATCGAGGCAAAGATAAAGTGCTCGATTAATCGATTTGTTTTTCTTATTTCGACGTCCGAGGTAAGTTTGGGTATAATACTAATTGTTACATTCATATCTATGTGTTATGAAATGAATGAATATGTGGTTAGTGAATTAGAAATGCTATATGGGGAATTGAAAAATGTGGCACTAAGTGTGTGTAACTAGAATGGAGACAGAGGTGAATGGCACTGTGTGTACGAAGTAAAGGAAGCCTCGACTATATCGATTGGCACTGTGTGTGCCATACCGAGTTAAATTAGGTTTAATATAAAGGCACTAAGTGTTCGATGGTATTAAAGCTTCGGCTAAGAAATTGGCGCTAAGTGTGCGAGTAAATCGAATGATTACTGAAGGTTGATCGAAATGTAATATTGAGCATTGAGTAGCAAAAGTGTTCGTTAATTAAGTGTTGGCAAAGGTATGTAAGAAACCAATGTGGTTGATGACTTTGGAATTTGATGAAAGGGATGCTTATGTGAGTATTGGCTATGGATGAGATTAATCATTCTTGTGAAATAATCTATGTGATGGTTTTTTTTTTTTTTTTTTTGTATATTGATTTTGAATCATTGAGTTAAATGTATTATATTATGAGCTTACTAAGCTTAAAAGCTTACTGTGTGAAGTTTTCTTTGTTTTATAGTGTAATTAAAGCTAGTTCGAATTTGTGGATCGTTAGTGACTCAATCACACTATTGACTACCTATTTTGGTACTTTTGGAAGTTGTATATATTTGGTATATGGCATGTATATGCTAGTGATTATGGCATGTTGTGAAGTGCATAAGCCTTGCCAAGTGATTTGGCTTAGAAGTTTGATAGTTTGATATATGTTTTGAACATGTGAAAAGATTGACTTATATGTGTATGTGTATGTTTTATGTGAGTGATCATTATAGTATAAATTACCAAAATGGAGATGGTATGTTTCATGAGAGATTTACTTAAGATTAAATGATGAATAGAATATATGATTTGGGATGTGTAATTGATATTTTAGATGGACATGTTTGGGTTGAAATTTAGTATGGAAATCAATGGTGTAGTTGATGTTTAATTGGTGCATATATTGGTATGTTTTGGTTTCCATTTGAGGTATAAATGCATATGGTTTGATGCTTGTAGGTGAGACCCTAAGTGTGGGTGGCAAATTGGCCTTGCAAATGGCCTATAATTGCCCACACGGTTGAGCATACGGGCATGTGGCTTGATCGTGTCACTCAAGTTTGCAAATTGAAACAAGCCAGACTTGCACACGGGCTAGACACACGGGTGTTTGACTAGCGTGTGGTGCAAGTCAGTGTCGACCACGAGTGAGGCACACGGGTGTGTCTCAGGTCGTGTGGACAAGTCAGTATGTATGCCCTGTTTTGCCACAGCTTAGACACACGGGCGTGTCCCAGGCCGTGTGAGGCACGAGGCTTGCCCACACGGGCATGTTACCTCTGTAGCTTTGAAAAATGTTTGATTTTTAGAAAATTTTGTATGTGTTCGGTTTAGTCCCAACCCTTTTCTAACACGTGTTTAAGGTCTCGTAGACCTAATTAAGGGACTATATGAATGTGAATTGTTATGCTTATATGTGAAATGAATTTAAATGTTCTGAAATGATTGGTAATGTCTTTTAACCCTATTCCGGCGATGGTTACAAGTTGGGGGCGTTACATAGAACCTATTTGAAAGAGAGGAATGATTATGTTTTCACTAACCCTAACTTGAATTTGTCTAGTGGACTTGTTCCATTTTTCTAGGAATTTGTTGATCCTTTGAGAGGAGCTCTATTAGACCATTCCACCTATGATAAAGATTCTTCCTTATTCCATTGAATACAAGATTCGAGGATGAATATTTTCTAGGAAAGAGGAAATGATACATGCACAGATGGGTTGAATTTTATTAAATTCCATTCACCAAAGATGCTAGTTTTCAAGTTTAGGAAATCAGTAGAATTGTGACGACTTTTTGAATGGGATTTAGGAATTTCTAAGTTGAAATTTCTTCATGGAGTTTGAAGATCCATATTTTATGTTCGAAACTTAATTTGAATCATTCGATTTAGAGTTTGGGATCTCAAGTTATGACTGTTTAATTGAAGGCTACACAAGTAGAATTTCTAAACATGAATATTATGAAAATTATGAATTTCGGGCTTTTAATTCGAGTTTAAATCATATTGGATTCGATTGGACACTTATCATTCTATCCATCATATCTCAAAGGGTTCAATTGAACACTTATCCTCCTATTCATCATATCCATTGGTTTACTCATTCCATCTTCCACTTTGTTTTAATCTATCTTTTCTTTATTTAGATATTACTTATATTTATTTTTATTTTGAAATTTCCTTTTTTTCTAAATCAATTCGGTTTATTCCTTTCAAGTCACATCCAAATCCTTGTTTCCAGAGTCGAACAACTTGAATACGATCCTGATCCAGTTCCTTCGCTCATTCTCTATCAACTTGAAACACCCCAAACCCGGCCCACAAGCCCAGACCGGATCTGGCATGCTTCTAAGAAAAATCCATTCGAATATAATTTGAAAACTTTGCTAAAAACATGCGTGTTTTTGAAAACAGTTGATTTAGGTTGGGCTCGAATTTTAAAACCCATGTCGATTAGGTGTTAAAACATTTAATATCATCACTTAAGAAAAATTTATTTTTAACTCTAATTTGTTAATAATCGGATCATACTAAGTAATTTAAAAACATGCATAACATTTTAATACTGAAGGCCTTATTACATCAAATAAACCCGAAATAATTCAAACTTAAATATAGAAAGAAAACTAATAAAATAAAGCAGTCTCTAAGCTTTGCATGGCCACCACTGAGCTCTTGCCGACCCGGTCCATTACTGAGTGTCACCTAAAAAAAAATAGTCCCACAAGGGGTGAGTCAAACAGACTCAATGTGTACAACCAATACTAAACTCAATTAAATTTAGGCATGTCAAATCATACATAATAACATATATAATTATGATGTAATCCCGAATCCAAACCTAGATATCCATCCGCTACACATCACCCGTACCAACCATCACACCGTGGGGACTACTAAGTCAACCCTCCATCCGCTACACACCATCGAAGGCAGTCGCTGCAGTCGACGTGCTCATCGCCCTTATAAAATTCGTGGCATAGCCACCAGATTATTTTGTGACATAAGTCACCACATTCATATATTTTGACATAAGTCACCACATTCAGATATTGTGACATAAGTCACCACATTCAGATATTGGGGTATTAAACCACCAATTCACTTCCCCTTTACATATCACCCATATGCCCCATGTCAAACATATCATGCAATAACATGTTTCATTTCACAT
This sequence comes from Gossypium rotundifolium, assembly GCA_025506655.1. Classification (NCBI taxonomy): domain Eukaryota; kingdom Viridiplantae; phylum Streptophyta; class Magnoliopsida; order Malvales; family Malvaceae; genus Gossypium; species Gossypium rotundifolium. The sequence continues at coordinate 155,760,044 of CP106722.1, read as the reverse complement.
TCTTGTCACTATTAGCATATGTGCCATAATAGACTATAACCTACTCATAGTAGAGTGGGTAAACATACGAGTATCTCGCTCATACCATTGCATGGTACTCTTAGCCACTTTACACATATTTTTATTAACACATATATTAACACATAATCATAAATTAATTGAAGTTTAGTGTGGGGTACACACCGATTTACTTAGCAATTCACTCCAAATCTCGAAAATCCAATCTATTGCTTTAGATCTTTAATGCCTATATTCACCAAATTTCAATCATATTAGTAAAAAGCCATTCAGCTATAAAAACCAAATCCCAATAGGATTATTGTAACCTAAAACTTACCTTGGTGCCGTTTTGATTCTTAAACAAATCCTGAAACTTTATGATGCTTCTTTATTGCAATCGGCTATACCCTTAACCATTGAGCTAGTTAGTTTCGGCTTTTAGAAATAGATCTAAATACCAAAATTGGCCTTGGCCGAATTCATAGACCCACTTACCTTGCATTCTAAATCTCGAAATTATCCACCTAACCAAGGAGATGTCAAAATACCTATAGTCATAGGTTAGATTTAAGTCCAACTTTAAATCACATACTAATGGCCTATGGCCGAATATCACCTTATAGCTTACCTTAAAACTTGAAATCCCGAAAGATTCTTCTCTGAAGTCGAAAACAGGCAAACCAATCCCCAAAGATCCTTTGAAGATTCGGCAAAGCACATTAAAGAGATTAGTACCTTGTTTTTGGTAAGTCTAAAGAAAAGAATGGAAATCGAATGATAACTAGTTCTTACCCTTAATACAGAAGTCGACTGCCCCTTGTTGAACCTACAGAGATTCGGCTATAGACTAAGTGTGATCAACAAGTTTCGGCTTTTGAAGCTATGAAAAAATCGACTAATGGTTACCTTGAGGGTTCGGCTTTGATTGAATTTGCAAAAGAAGAAGAGTAGGTTGATGTTGAAGGTTCGACTTTTGGAGAATCAAAAGGGAAAAGAGAATAATTAGCAGAGAGAATTCGGCAGAGGGAAGAAAGAAAAGAATGGAGAATGGCTTTACTCTTCCTTGGCCGAAAATACTATCAAAAGAACCCCCTTATTCGGCCAACACTATCTAATTCCTTGTTTTTCTCTTTATCTCTTCTCTTAAATTTAATAAAAATAAGTTATCATTTATCTCTTATCACCTTTTCAAATTAATAAAATTAATCCACCAATTATCCCTTATCTAGCTGAATTTTAAAAAGGATTAAACTCCTCCCTTGAGTTCCTTAGTGCCGTCCACCTCTCTGCTCCTTGTAGAAAAATAAAATTCTTTTATTTGCTTCCCATACGACTCGAACTTAGGTCCTTCCTCATAGCCCATGGCGTCATTTCCAGAGGCCTTAAGTGGCACCTCCAAGCAACTTTTCCAAGCCCAATTTCATGTCACATTTCCTCTAATATTTCTTTTAAGGCCTTCCGCTTAGCTTCCTCTTTTAGATTTAGAATCTAATACTTTTAAACCATTTGTCACGCACTAAGGTTCACAAAATTCATAATGCACATCCACAACACACATAAGCATGCTATTTCATATTATTAAGCAAAATGCATAAGCCATATTCCAGATGTTACGTTCTACCCCTTAAAATAATTTCGTCCTCGAAATTACCTGGCTAGACTAGGTGGGGGTATTGCTGTCGCATTGCCTCTTCTGGTTCCTACGAAGCTTCCTCCGATCCATGATTTCGCCACAACACCTTGACCAAAGGGACCGATTTCCTTCGTAGCACTTTCACATCTCGTTCCAGAATCTGAATTGGCTCTTCCTCGTAAGACAGATCTGGTCTTAGCTCCACCTCTTCAACCGAAACTACATGATATGGATCCGATCGATATCGACGTAGCATGGAAACATGAAATACGTCGTGCATCTACTTCAATTCTGGTGGCAACTCCAACTGGTATGCCACTGGTCCAACTCGCTTCATTACTCGATAAGGCCCTATAAACCTTGGACTCAGCTTCCCTTTTCGACCAAATCTCATCACCTTCTTCCAAGGCAAAACTTTAAGGAACACTTGATCTCCCACATCAAACTCTATTTCCTTTCGTAAGATCCGCGATATGACTTCGCCATCGATGCCTCCTTTAATCGAGCTCGAATTACACTAACCTTCTCCTCAGATTTTGCCACAATTTTCGGCCCCAAAATCTGACGTGCTCCCAATTTTGTCCAACATGTAGGAGTCCAACACTTCCGACCATACAATGCTTCGTACGATGCCATCCGAATACTTGCCTGATAGCTGTTATTGTATGCAAATTCCGCTAGGGGCAAATATTCTTCCCAACTTCCTCTGAAGTCTATTACATAGCCTCTCAGCATATCCTCTAACACTTGGATCACCCGTTCAGACTGGCCGTCCGATTGTGGATGGAAAGCAGTACTGAAATTCAATCTAGTGCCTAAAGCCTGATGTAAAGCTTTCCAAAACCGAGACGTGAACCTCGGATCCCTATCTGAGATAATTGACATCGTCACTCCATGCAACCTCACAATCTCCGCTACATACAACCTTGCTAACTTCTGTAGGGAGTAGTTAACCCGCACAGGAATAAAGTGCGCTGACTTTGTCAGTCGATCCACTATCACCCATACCGAGTCCTTCTTAGTAGGTGTAAGGGGAAGCCCACTAACGAAGTCCATGGTAATTCTCTCCCACTTCCACTGCGAAATTATTATCGGTTGAAGCAATCCTGACGGGACCTGGTGTTCACCCTTAACTTGCTGACACGTCAAGCATTTGCCAACATATTCGGTAACTTCCCGCTTAAGACCAGGCCACCAAAATTGTTCCCTTAGATCTCTGTACAACTTACTGCCTCCAGGATGCATAGCATAAGGGCTATTATGCGATTCCCGAAGAATTCTCTGCCTAAGCTCCTCGTCCTTCGGCATACAAACTTTTCCCTTGAAACACAATACTCCTTCATCGTTAATACTATAATTTTCCAACTCTCCATTCTGCACTTGTCTCAGCTTAGCACTCAGATCCTCATCCACCAACTGTCCCTCTTTCACCTCATTCAGCCATGTCAGCTTAAGACTCTTGTGGTCCGTGTAGATCACTGACTTCTCCCCATAAAGATAATGCCCCCACACCTTAAGGGCAAAGACCACTACTGCCAATTCCAAGTCATGCGTCGGGTAGTTAACCTCGTGGGGCCTTAGTTATCGAGACGCATAAGCGGCTACTTTCCCATCTTGCATAAGGACACCTCCCAATCCTGTATGGGAAGCATCACAATACACTACAAAATCCTTTCCTACCTCTGGCTGAATCAAAACTGGGGCTTCGGTCAAGGCCTTCTTAAGCTTCTCAAAGCTCTCCTGTTGCTTATTAGTCCATATGAAAGGCACTTCCTTCCTTAGCAACTTTGTCAGAGGCGCGGCTATTGACAAGAACCCTTCCACAAACTGTCTATAATAGCCTGCCAATCCTAAGAAACTCAAAACTTCTGCCACTGACTTAGGGGGTTTCCAATCCAGAACTGCCTCAATCTTTTGAGGATCCACCCTTATTCCTTCAGCAGATACCACATGTCCTAAAAACATCACCTTTTTAAGCCAAACTTCACACTTGCTGAATTTGGCGTAGAGTTCCTTCTCCCTCAACACTTGCAACACTATCCGGAGATGCTCATCATGCTCCTCTTCAGACTTGGAATACACCAAAATATCGTCTACGAACACAACAATGAACCGGTCTAGATAGGGTTGGAAGACTCGGCTCATCACGTCCATAAACGCGACTGGGGCATTCGTCAACCCAAACGGCATTACTACGAATTCAAAATGCCCATACCTTGTCCGGAAGGCCGTCTTATGGATATCCACTTCCTTCACCTTAAGCTGATGATATCCGGACCTCAGATCTATCTTTGAGAAAATTGTGGCCCCCGTAAGATGATCGAACAAGTCATCAATCCTTGGCAAAGGATACTTGTTCTTGATGGTCAGCTTGTTCAACTGACGATAATCTATGTACATGCGCATAGTTCCGTCCTTCTTCTTCACAAATAAGATCGGTGCTCCCTATGGAGACATGCTGGGTCGAATAAACCCACGGTCTAGTAATTCTTGGATTTGAGCCTTGAGCTCAACCAACTCCTTTGGTGCCATTCTGTATGGAGCAATTGACACAGGAGCTGTACCCGACAGCAAGTCAATTCCAAACTTCACCTCCCTGTCTGAGGGAATTCCGAGTAATTCCTCCGGAAAGACATCTACAAACTCCCTTACAGTTCTAACTCCACTAACTCCCCCTTCTTTCGCGTCCAAAGCACTAATGAAGGCCAAAAATGCCTTACACCCCTTCCAAACCATCTTATCTGCCTTTAATGCCGAAACTACGTTAGACAAGTAGTTCCTCCTCTCGCCTATCATAACCATCACCTCCTCCTCTGGGGTCCTTAACTCCATTCGCTTGACTGCACAATCTAATACAGCCGATGCTCCACTAGCCAATCCATGCGAAGTATAAGATCGAATTTCCCAAAGGGTAATTCCATTAAGTCAGCAGGGAATACTACTCCCTAAAGCTCCAAAGGCACACTCCGAAATATCTTGTTTACTATTACAGTTTAACCTAGTGGGCTTACTACAGTCATCTCCCTATCAGATAGTTCAGAGGCTATCCCTAAGTCAGATTCACGACGTGTTTCACGTTTCGATGCTTAGACGGTATCGTTCAGATCCATCGCACGTGGTGGCAGTGGAAGAGATCGAGGTAAACCCAGATTTGACCATGGAGGAAGAGCACTGCATGATTTTAGATCGGATGTGAAGGTTCTGCGTAGGAAGTCTGTGCCTTTGGTTAAGGTACTGTGGCGAAATCATGGCGTGGAAGAAGCTATGTGGGAACCCGAGGATATGATGAGACAGCAATACCCGCAACTCTTTTGACCAAGTAATTTCGAGGCCGAAATTATTTTTAAGGGGGGTAGAACTGTAATATCCCGGGTTATGGGCTATTTTATTTTTGACTTTATTGCATGTGCATGGTGTGATATGTTGTTATTTGGATGTTGTTGGGACTTAGTTATAAGCTAGGTGTAAGCCCGAGTGGTAGGAAAAATTTTAGTTTTAAGCCTTATGTGAGAGGAGCTGATGGAGCTGGGATATATGTATATTATTTGGTGAATTGTTGCACAAGTGATAAGCTAGCAAAGTGGCAAAGCATGCACCACTTAGAGCTTGTGTGTGACGTCAAGTGCAAGGGAGGGTGTCCTGTGTTCAAGCTGCGAAAATCCCCTATTTTTGCATCCATTTTGACGGCATGGAGGGGAGGAGTTGTAGGTAGTTCAAAATCTGCCTTGGACTAAGTCTTCCTATTTGAATGGCGGGTGGAGACAAATTGTGGAGGTGGACTTGGTCAAAGTAATTTGAATGGAAGGCTTGGAGTGTTTGGGGAGTTGTGGCGATTCTTTGGAGAGATTGTGGGGAGTGGACGGCTTGGTTGTGAGGAGTGGGAAGTGCCGAAATCCACTTGGATTTTGTGCATTTTCGGTCATAGGGGGTAGCAAACAAAGTTCTTTCATTTTGTCAAAAACAAGCCGATTTTTTCCAAAGAGATTTCTCTCATCTTCCTCACTTTTTTGAAACCGAAATACCAAATCTCTATAGCCTGCCGAAAGTTGCTAGTTTTCTTTTGGTCTCTGTTAGCCAAAATTTCAAGGTTGAGTCTCTCATCTTTTGCTTCTTGTAACCGAAACTTCAAGCAACCATACCTTTGCCGAAAGTACTTTGTGTCTTTTAATTTTGTTGTTAGCCGAATGCCTCTCCCATTTTCTTTTCTTTTTCATTTGTGTTAAACCGAAGCTAATTCTCTATTCTCCTTCTACTTTCTTTTTCTTCTTGGAATCTTCTTAGCCAAAATACCATTCTCCAAAATACTTTTCACCATTTCCTTTTCTTTCAAACCAAAAGTACCTTTCTATCTCGTTGTTCCATTTTGTTACTTAGCCAAATATCAACCCTATTTTTTTGCATTTTGTTTACTCTTTTCTTTCACTCTGACCGAATCTTGTTGATTGGTATAAACCACCCGAGCGAAATCCTCTTCTCCTTTTGGTGCAAAGTTTTGGCCGAATCTCCATTCTCTCCTAGGGGTTTGGTTGGCCGATTAGTGGTTGGTGTAGGGGTAAGTTCTTGGCCGAATGGCTATTTCTCTTTTCTCTCTAGTGCTATGTTGATTTCGGTTTGGTTAGGCCTATGTAGGATTTGGTTGGAAGGAGTTAACCATTTGTTTAAACATCTCGTTATAGGGCTTTCGGGATTCCAAGCGGTCAGCAAAGCTTTTATCTGAATTCGATTAATTGGTAAGTGATGGTGAGATGGTTGCTCATGGTTTATTTGTTTAGTTTCGATTAAGTATAAGGTTTCAAAAGATTAATCGTTCTCTTTTTAGGGTGTAGTCGATTAGTGAAGGAACCACTGTTGGATTGGGACTTGGTTGGAAACCGAATCAAGGGCAGGTAAGGGATCGAAGTTAAACCCTTTTGGTTTAAATGGTTATGACCGAATGGTATGATGTTAATCCCTTGTTGGCCGATTATAGGATCAAGGTTGTCGAGGTGATCAAGGGACTTAGACCAGTTCTTAGGATTAAAACCTTCACTATTTCAGGTGTGTAAACTAACACACCTTCTTAACTGAGTAATGTAATAACTTGATTGTGTAAGTGAAACAGTGTGGTTGACTGATTGAATACCCAATGAGGTATGGATACGGATTCGGGTAAGTCCGTTTCATTATGAGATATGTGATGATATGTGATATCATGATTTATTGGTGTATGTATTTTGAGATGTCATATTAAGCATGTGAGCATGATAGCATGATTGCACGATTTTGCATTAGTATGATATATTGTTGGGTGATATGAGAGGAGGGGGATATGATATCCATGTCTTTGGGACACCAGAGGTTTGGCACCTCCAGTGGTTTGGTACCACAGATTGATTATTGTAACTTTGGGTCACCAGAGGTTTGGCACCTCCGCGTCTCGTCCCAGTGGCTTAGTACCACAGTGGGTTGGGCCCACGGTTGATTATACGGGATTGATGCTAGTGATTTGGTATCACACGATGGGTTGGCCCTATCATTTTAATTGTGAATACGGTCACCAGTGATTTGGTATCACACTCGTGTCTTTGGGACACCAGAGGTTTGGCACCTCATAGCGACTCGTCCCTGTGGTTAACACCACCGTGAGTTGGGCCCACTTTTGAGATATGGGATCGTCGCCAGTGATTTGGTATCACACGTGGGTTAGCCCTACAAATGGATCTTTCGTGACTTTGGGTCACCAGTGGTTTGGCACCACATCTATGGATATCGTGACTTTGGGTCACCAGTGGTTTGGCACCACCAGTGGTTTGGTACCACACGGGGTAGAAAAGGTGATATGGATGGTTAAGATCGGGTGCATTACTTGCATTACTTTGTTTTGAAGTGTGTTAGCATGTTATACCGGGGGAGGGAATTATGCACTGAGTCTTGTGACTCACCTTCTCCCTTATCATTTCAGGTGACACGTAGATCGCGGACATGGAGCCGGGGTGGACTCGAGGTGCTCATACCATGAATAAGAGTTGGATTTGCACTGATTTTAAACTTGGTACCTTACTTTATTATTTCCATTTGGTTATGTTGGGATTGTAAAAGGCCTCTCTAAAAATTTTTAAACTTATATTTTGTCATTTACTCGCTTAGACTGGATTTCAAATATGCCTAACAAATTACTGGGTAATATTCGATAAAACTTGGAAAGATAAAGGTTTCAAAACTACAAAGCGACATGTTTTAAACTTTACCATGGGTACTTAAATTTCTACATGGGGTAAACTGGTTTTACTTACGTAACTGATTAAGTTTTCAAAATTTCTGGGTTTTCAAATACCCTATCGCTTCTAAACAATCATGCTCAAGTTTTCTACAAGAACAAAACATACGAAGGAGTTTTTCATCAAACTTTTAAACAGAAACCTAAACCTCTCAAACCTTTTTCCCTGTAACATACCAGATTCAGTCGTGGTGTATTGACCTGGATTGAGGTGTTATAATTGTGGTATCAGAGCCAAGTTCAAAGGCTCGACCGTGGGCCTGGGGTCCAAAATGTTTTAAATTCTGGTTTTTAAGTGTTATGTTTTAAAAAAGTATGGTTTGAAAGGCATGGCACCGAGTCTCTGGCACCAATCCGCCCAGGTAAGTACCCCTTACTATTGTTTGTGATTATGATATTGATGAGATGTGATTGGATGGCTAGTGATAGTAGGACCACCTTAGAAACTGAAATTGATAGGACTCAGTGGACTTGCGAAAACAAAACCTTCTCTAATATTCATAAGACTTTGCTTTTAAATAGTGGAATAATTACTGATACATAAAATTCTTTAAATCAGACGAGATTTTAGTCATGAGTACCCAAGGTGGACGTGGTCGTGGATGTGGTCGAGGTAGGATGACAGCTTCTAAACCCGTAGGTTCGGGTCGTGGGTCGAGAACGAGATCTGCATCGCCACCACCGGTGGAGGTGGTAAGTTTCAGAATGATCGGGACGACGACCGTCACAAAGCGGCGTCGCTGGTTCGGAAAGGGTAGTTGGAGTAGGTGGAGGCGCAGGAGCTAGAAAATGCGTGCTCGAACAACTTTGACAAACGGGTCAAGTTTTTCGAGGTGTTCTGGTGTTGCTCCCAAAGATCGCTAAATATTGGCTGGAAGCGACAGAGCGGATCATAGACGATCTAGACCTAATCGCTGAAGAAAAGTTAAAGGGATAGTATCACTTCTCGAGATGAGTCATACCAGGTGGCTCACGGTTCGGACGATCTTTGCAGCAATGGAAGATCCGACTTGGGACTATTTGAGGTACGCTATCGAAAAAAAGTACGGGAGCTAACTACATTAATGAGTAACGGAAAGCATTTCGAGGTTAGTTCGTGGGAGTAACTGCGTCGTAGTACGAGGCGTAGTTTCGAGGTCGAGTCGGTATGCGTGGGTATGGTGGCTACCGAACACGAAAGGTGTGTTCGCTTCGAGGATGGCCCGCGAGATGAATTAAGGTTGTTGATTGCGCCAAAGAGAGCGTGAATTTCCGCCCTGGTTGAAAAGGCGAAGGTAGCCGAGGGTATTAAGGAGTCCGTGAGGCAAGGCATGGATAGGAACCGACACAAGAGAAGTTTTGGATCTTCCGGTCGCCTGTAATCCGCAGAAAGGGCTAGACCGAATGGGCGAATCACCGGTAGGTTTGTTGTCGCTAGTCGGGGACCGCCGTAGTGTAATCGCTGGGAAAGCTCATTGGGAGGATGTTGGACCTGGTGGTAGAGGTTGTTTTGAGTGTGGCTCATTGGACCACCGTAAGGGACTATCCGCATAAGTTGGCTAGGATTCGGTCCAGAGTCGTACGACTCAAGACAGAATAATGGACCACCACCGCAGAGGGGCCGAGGTAATGGCAGAGGAGGTAATGGTTCTGGTCGGGGCCGTGGAGCATCGGGTAGAGGTGCAGGTAATGCTGAGGCCAGACAGACGGGGCTAGTGTATACGGCGAGGCACTGAGAGGAGGGCGACGCACCGGATGTCATAACCCAGACGCTTTTTAATCTTTGGTTCTCCATTTACCGCTTTGATTGATGTGGGTTCAACGATTCATATGTTGCAAGTAGCATAGTGAAGACCATGGATTTAGACTCTAAGATATCTTCTAGGCGGATGACCGTAATAAGCCCTCTAGGTCACTCAGTAGTTGTAGATAAGTCGAGAGAGACGCACTCTAGAACTCCAAGGGTAGTGTTTGTGGTCGATCCGATGGAACCGCCGCTTGGGGAGTTCGATCCGATTCTCGGATGGGGTGGTGGTTAAGTACCAGCGGTTGGATTGCGCTAAACGCATGGTTTTGAAAATAGCTAAGGGTGATGAGGTAGTCCTGATCGGTAATAGGAGAAATTATCTGTCCAATGTGGTATCTGCTCTGAAAGCCGAGAAGATGATTAGAAAGGGCCGTGAAGCATATGTGGTTCATGTGTATGCCTTGGAGGCTAAAGAGTCTCTGTGGAGACGGTTGCATAGATTAAGGAATTTGTTGATGTGTTTCGAGGAGATTAGGGTTTGCCACCAGATCGGAGGTAGAGTTCGAGATAGATCATTATTCGAACTAGCCAAGATCTATCATTCCGCATGTGATGGCGCCTAAAGAGTTAGTGGAGCTTAAGGCTCGAGATCCAGAGTTGTTGGACCGAGGCTTTATCGGGCCAAGTGTTTCGCCTTTGGGAGCGCCTGTACTTTTGTTAAGAAGAAAGACGGTACTATGCGGATGTGTATAGACTACCGCTAACCGAATAAGTCGACGATCAAAACAAGTATCCGCTGCCTCGGATAGGTGACTTGTTTGATCAGCTGAAGGGTGCGTCGATTTTCTCAAAGATTGACTTGAGGTCTGGGTATCATCAGTTAAAGGTAAAGGAGGCTGATATCCATAAGACAGCATTTCGGACTCGATATGGGCACTACGAATTTCTGGTAATGCCGTTCGGGTTGACTAACGCACCAGCAGCATTTATGGATATGATGAATAGGGTGTTCCAGTAGTATTTGGACTAGTTCGTGGTAGTTTTATAGACGATATCCTGGTATACTCGAGGACAGAAGAAGAGCATGATGCGCATTTACGAGTGGTGTTACAGATTTTGAGGGAGAAGCAGCTCTATGCTAAGTTTAGTAAGTGCGAGTCCTGGCTTAGAGAAGTAACTTTCTTGGGTCATGTAGTATCGGCTGAGGGGATTAGAGTGGATCCTCGCAAGATTGAGGCGGTTTTGGATTGGAAGCCGCCTAGGTCAGTAGCTGAGATTCGGAGTTTTCTGGGTTTGGCAGGATACTACCGAAAGTTTGTAGAGGGGTTTCATTGATCGCAGCACCGATGACCAAATTATTAAGAAAAGGGGTTCCGTTCATTTGGACTGAGTGTAAGAGTATGCCCAAAGATCAATCATGAGATGGTTGTAATAACATACTTGATTTACCATGTTTATTAATATAAAGCGTTGTCATTATTATTTCATTTTTCCTTCCGTGTGTACAAATAAACTGCTTTATAATAATGTCCCGAGAATAATATGATTATTCTTAAAATATCCTTAGTCAAGTATTATTGTTGACTAGGACAACAATAATGCATTAAGACTAACATGTAGTTGATTGATGATAAAGAGTTATCATTGATATGGAGTGTCAAAATCAATGCATGAATATGTGTGTTAGAGAACAACATATTGGACCTGACCCGCTATGAGTATGTTTCTTGGATTATTATGTAATTGTCACAACATTACTCATAGTGATTAATATGTATATGATCCTTAGACTTGAGATAATCATTATCCCAACATCGTGAGTCGATATTTTGATACGACCAAACGATAATCAGAATCGGGTTGTTCTATAAAGGTTGATGTTGGATATATCACAATCAATGTAGAGGATATTGTTGATCAATATAGATAAGTCCCTCCCACATAATGGGAGTAATATCTTAGGCCACTTGATTGGGTGAGACTAGAAATGTATGGCCATGCTCAAATAAGTTGACATGAGATGTCATACTAATTTGTATATCATAGTCTACTCAAGATATCAAGAAACATGGGATGGACTATACAAGTGTGACTATTCCATGACTTGTATCTATTCCGAGATAAAGGACTTAAGGATTAATGCATGAAAAGTTAATCACAAAAGTTATGTCTAATCATGACTTCTTGTATCTTAGGTAGCAATGATGCATTGCTAGATGCCACTCATTGTTTGTGACATTAGAATCGTTCTAGTATTACTACTAACGCTACAAGAACCTACTGTGGTCACACCCTATGGTTGAAATGAACGGAATGAAACATAGTTGGTATTGTGTTTGATTGTCACATGAATTAAATTAATTAAAGAATTAATTTAATTCGCAATCAAATATTGAATATATTATATGTACAAGGATGTTGTACACATAATGAGAATTAATATATGAATTTGGTTCAGATATAAATTTAAATAAATATAGTTTATCAAATCCATGTTATAATTAATGTAATTATAACTTTTGGATATAATTAATGTAATTATAATTTTGGCTAAAACATTATTATATTTATTTAATTTTATTATTCATAAATGATATACCGATTATAAAAGGGTAATAAGTGAAGAAAACCCTAAGAATTTTGCTTAAAAAGGTCTAGCAATTGCCAAGCAAAACACCTCTCTAAAAATAGTTTTGGAGATATCTCATTGCTCATAGTCAAACCGGTGGATTACGAGAGGCCGACATCGTAAAGGTTGTGGCTTGGTTCGATAAGGATCGATATCTTGTCGCCGAGGCGCCGCTATCTACTCGATTGAAACTTTGGTAATTTGAAACCTTTATTTCACCCGATTCGTTCTCACACATGGATTCATGGTTTGATCGGGATTAATTTTATTTCATTGCGCCTTGGGGTGCTTTGCGTTCCAACAAAGGGTATCGAGCCACTTGTGTGATACTGACTCAAGTTTAAATACTTGGGTGATGCAATTGTATGAGATGCATGCTTTTATTTTATTACGTTTCGGTTGTTTAAATCGCTTAAGCATAACCCGATAATCGCTCCTTTCGATAATTGATTAAATGTTAATCATGGTGTTGTGGCCTATTTGATCTTATGTTATTATCTGTTAATTATTAACAAATCGTAATATTACGACGGTGGAATTTACAGCTTCAGTAGGGTTAATCGCTTGTGGAACAAGGGTTGTTCGATATGAACCTCAAGGATTAAAATCGAAACACGATTCCGTTGATAAAAGTTATCAAATCGTGAGGTTTCATTTGACTGGGTATGCGATTTGTACCACCTGGGTCCATACCCCATCCTACCATAACATCCCTCTCATATTTTGGGATGGGATTCGAGGACGGCTCACTGGCCTTCGACCCGCTTCCTCCGATCGCCTGCACCCCATTTTCTTATTATAGTATATTTTGTTAATAAAAGAAATATATAAGCTTGATGGGCCACATAAGGTTGAAAGGATATTTTATAATTCACTTTAGCAAGAGAGCATTGAATTATGTATGCTATTTTTTTTTGACATGCACGGTGTTTGAAATGCATAGTTATAGCCCGATGACCCATTTGATAAAAGGTTGTAATTTAATATATATAAATACGACTGCGTGTCGTGCCTTACTACTATTCTCTTGTATTTCTCTTCTCATCTTACTCCTCGTATGTAAAACGAAGTTTACAGATATTGTAATTTGCAAAAGTTGCTATGGGCCGACAAGAAGGAAGTTGGGACAACTTGAGGATTGATAGTTTGTGAAATCGCTACACCTTTAGGTTTCCTTTGGTTCTCCCATTGGCTTGGGTTGAATCACCTTAGTTTATGGGCTATAACTATTGCATTTATTTATTGCTTTATTTATTCATGAGATGCTATGGATGTTTAAAGCATGCCAATTTTATTTATTAAAATTTAATAATAAACCCAATTAATTGATGAGATCAATTAAAAGACTAAATGGACTAAAGTAGACCATAATTGGTGAGATGGAACATCCTTAATAAAATCCTCTATTAAAATATTAAGTCACATGGCCTTCCAATTTTGCCTCATAAGGCCTCGATCAATACTATGTAGGTTACGCCAAAGCGAAGTACTAGTATTTATCTTGGTTAAAACGAAGAATAAACAAGTGATATTATTTGGTTAAAATTGGTTAATGACTTAACTAGGTTACTCTAATAGGATTAGAAACCTAGAGGCAATTAAATTGGATAAATCATAAGATGATTAGAACAAGAGTTGTTCACCAAATATTAGGAGTTACATATGATGTAATTAGCAAAGGTTGCTTACCTAAATAACCATAGTCTTGAGAGTAAAGCCAAAGTCGACTTAAGAGGAGGTGAAATATGGGTCTTTAACCCACTAGAAATACTTTGGAGAAAGTTTTTCCAAATTAATATATGGGGTTATTAATTTTGAAATAAAATAGTGGGATCATCATTTAATAAAGTCTTTTAATGATTTATATAAACTTGGTAAATTTACTCACACGCATATTTAATTGTTGTAGATATATTATGGCTGCAAATACTAGCACACTATCATTGCGATCGGTCCTTGAGAAGGACAAATTGAATGGTTTGAATTTTCTTGATCTGGTTCAGAACTTGAGGATTGTCCTCAAGCAAGAACGAAATTGTATGTCATTGAACAACCACTTCCTAATGAACCACCTATTAATGCCTCGAGAACTCGATAAAGATGCTTACAAGAAGTATCTCGATGACATGGTAGATGTTGGATGCCTTATGCTTGCCACTATGAATCCTGAGCTTCAGAAGCAACATGAGGACATGGTTGCTCATGATATGATCGAGCACCTGAAAGAACTTTATCAGGGGCAAGCACGGCAAGAGAGGTTCGATATCTCTAAAGCCCTATTCCAATGTAAGTTGGTCAAGGAAGCCCAAGGGACCTCATGTCCTTAAGATGATTGGCTATATTGAAAGTCCGTCTAAGCTTGGTTTTCCATTGGACCAAGAGTTGGCCATCGATGTTATTCTCGCAATCGTTGCGGATAGCTACTGACCAGCTTTGTCCTTAATTTCAATATGAATGAAATTGACAAGACTCGCACACGCTTGCTCAAGATGTTACTGAATCGCTAAAGATAACATGAAAAGGTTGGACCCAAGCCCATACTAATGGTCCAAGTAACAACAAGGGCAAGGGAAAGGCCAAAATTGCATAAAGCCCAAGGGTAAAGGTAAGCCCAAGCCCGGCAAAGGAAAGGTCGCAATGAAACCTAAAGGTGGAGTGTCTAAGGAAGGAAACCGCTTTCATTGTGGTGTGATGGACATTGGAAGCGGAATCGCCCTATCTATCTTGAGGAAGTCAAGAAGGCCAAAATAAGCGGAACATCCGCTTGGTATTTATGTTATTGATATTAATTTATCAACTACTACTTCTTGGGTATTAGATATGGTTGTGGTTCTCATATTTGTACTTACATGCAGGGACTACAAAGGAGTAGGACGTTGGCTAGAGGAGATGTGGACTGCGAGTTGGAAATGGAGCAAAGGTTCTTTGCATTAGTCTGTGGGAACATATACTTTATTTGCCTAGTGGACTTGATTTAATTTTAGAGGATTGTTATTTTGTGCCCAGTTTGACTAAAAACATTATTTCAGTTTCTTGTTTAGACAAAATTGGTTTTGAGATAATTATTAAGAATAATTGTTGTTCCTTTTATCTCAATAATGTTTTTTATGGTTCGCACAATTGATTAATGGCCTCTATATTTTAGATCAAATGAACCCTATTTACAACATAAATACTAAAAGATCTAAAATAAATGACTCAAATCAAACTTATCTTTGGCATTGTCGTTTGGGCCACATAAGTGAGAGACGCATATCCATACTCCATAAAGATGGCTTCTTAGATTCATTTGTTTTTGAACAATTTGAAGTATGTGAATCTTGCTTATTAGGAAAAATGACTAAATCTCCTTTTACTGGTAAAAGTGAACGAGCTAGTGATTTATTGGGCCTAATACATTCTGATGTATGTGGACCAATAAATACACAGGCCAGAGGTGGATTTCAATACTTCATTACTTTCACTGATGATTTCAGTAGATATGGGTATATTTATCTCATGCGCCATAAATCGAGTCTCTTGAAAAGTTCAAGGAATTCAAAATGAAGTACAAAATCAACTAGGCAAAACTATCAAGTCACTTGATCCGATCGAGGTGGAGAATATTTGAGCCTAGAGTTTGATGATCTATTGAAGGAATGTGGGATTGTCTCACAACTTACTCCTCCCGCTACTCCTCAATGGAATGGAGTTTACGAGAGAAGAAATCGAACTTTATTAGACATGGTTCGATCCATGATGAGTCATGCCGATCTACCGACTTCTTTTGGGGACATGCAATTGAGATATTGCTTTCACACTAAATCGTGTTCCATCTAAATCGGTTCAAAAGACGCCATATGAGATGTGGATTGGAAAACGTCCCAAGATGTCTTTTATGAAAATTTGGGGTTGTGAAGCTTATGTTAAACGCCGACGCCTACTAAGCTTGAACCCAAATCAAAAGTGTATTTTGTGGGTATCCAAAAGAAACCAAAGGTTATTATTTCTTTAATCCCACCGAGAACAAAATGTTTGTTGCTCTGATTTGGTGTCTTCCTAGAGAGAATTTATTTCTAGAAAAGGAAGTGGGAGAAAGATTGAACTTGAAGAAATTCGAGAATCACAAGATACCATGAACGGTGATAGAACAACAAAGAAATTCCACAAGAAATTGAGGAACAAGTAATCATTGAGAAACACAACCACCGCGAAGATCTTTAAGAGAACGCCATGCACCCGAGAGATATGGATTCTCATTACAACACATGGTGACGTTCTTCTTATAGATCAAGATGAGCCTAGGACTTATCAAGAAGCGGTGAGGAGCCCAGACTCGAGAAATGGCTTGAGGCCATGAGATCTCGAGATGGATTCCATGTATGAAAATCAAGTATGGACTTTGATTGACCCACCAAAGGGTTAAACCTATAGGGTGCAAGTGGGTTTTCAAAAGAAAACCGACATGGATGGTAACGCACAAACATACAAGGGCGATTAGTCGCTAAAGGTTTTGCCAAATTCATGGTGTTGACTATGATGAAACCTTTTCTCCTGTAGCTATGTTTAAATCCATCAGATCTTGCTCGCCATAGCTGCATTTCATGATTATGAAATCGCGATGGACGCCAAAACAACTTTCCTTAACGGAAACTTGAAGAGGATGTGTACATGACACAACTCAAGGTTTTGTCAATCCAAAGGATTTGGAAAGATTTGTAAGCTACAAAGATCCATTTATGGATTAAAGCAAGCTTCTCGAAGTTGGAATCTTCGTTTTAACGATGCAATTAAAGAGTTTGGTTTTATCAAAAATGAAGATGAACCATGTGTTTACAAGAAAGTTAGTGGGAGCACTATCACATTCTTGGTACTATATGTGGATGATATACTTATCATGGGAAATGACATACCTACCTTGCAGTCCATTAAGACTTGGTTAGGAAGTTGTTTTTCTATGAAGGACTTGGGCGAAGCTACTTACATCTTAGGAGTCAAGATCTATAGAGATAGATCAAGACGACTACTAGGTCTAAGCCAAAGTACATACATAGATAAAGTATCGAAAAGGTTTGGTATGGAAGAATCTAAAGAGGATTTCTACCTATGAGACATGGTATTTCACTCTCAAGGAAATGTGTCCTTCAACTCCACAAGAGAGAGAACGCATGAGTAAAATTCCATATGCTTCGCTATTGGATCTATCATGTATGCCATGTTATGTACCCGCCCGATGTCTCGTATGCCTTAAGTATGACGAGCGGTACCAAGTAGATCCGGTGAAGGTCATCTGGACCACGACCAAGAATATCCTTAAGTACTTGAGAAGAACTAAGGATACGTTCCTAATATATGGAGGTGAGGAAGAGTTAAGTGTAAAGGTTACACCGATGCGACTTCCAAACCGACAAGGACGATTCTCGATCGCAATCGGATTTGTGTTTTGCCTTAATGGTGGTGCTTTGTGAGTGGAAGAGTTCAAAGCAATGTACTGAGAGTCGATTCTACAACAGAGGTAGAGTATATTGCAACCGGTGAGGCAAAGAAAAGAAGCGGTTTGGATCAAGAAGTTCATTATGGACTAGGGGTTGTGCCTAGCATATCGATGCTATAGAACTCGATGTGATAACAATGGAGCTATTGCACAAGCTAAAGAACCCAGATCTCACCAATGATCCAAACATATACTTAGGCGCTATCATCTTATTCGAGAGATTATTTATCGAGGAGATGTTGAGATATGTAGAGTACCTACAGATGATAACATTGCTGATCCCTTGACCAAGCCTCTGACATAGCAGAAGCATGATCGTCACACTAAGTCTCTTGGTATTAGATATATGATTGATTGGTCTTAGTGCTAGTGGGAGATTGTAAGAGTATGCTCAAAGATCAATCATGAGATGGTTGTAATAACATACTTGATTTACCATGTTTATTAATATAAAGCGTTGTCATTATTATTTCAGTTTTTCCTTCTGTGTGTACAAATAAACTATTTTATAATAATGTCCTGAGAATAATATGATTATTCTTAAAATATCCTTAGTCAAGTATTATTGTTGACTAGGACAACAATAATGCATTAAGACTAACATGTAGTTGATTGATGATAAAGAGTTATCATTGATATGGAGTGTCAAAATCAATGCATGAATATGTGTGTTAGAGAACAACATATTGGGTGACCGACCTATGAGTATGTTTCTTGGTTTATTATGTAATTGTCACAACATTACTCATAGTGATTAATATGTATATGATCCTTAGACTTGAGATAATCATTATCCCAACATCGTGAGTCGATATTTTGATACGATCAAACGATAATCAGAATCGGTTGTTCTATAAAGGTGATGTTGGATATATCACAATCAATGTAGAGGATATTGTTGATCAATATAGATAAGTCCCTCCCACATAATGGGAGTAATATCTTAGGCCACTTGATTGGGTGAGACTAGAAATGCATGGCCATGCTCAAATAAGTTGACATGAGATGTCATACTAATTTGTATATCATAGTCTACTCAAGATATCAAGAAACATGGGATGGACTATACAAGTGTGACTATTCCATGACTTGTATCTATTCCGTAGATAAAGGACTTAAGGATTAATGCATGAAAAGTTAATCACAAAAGTTATGTCGAATCATGACTTCTTGTATCTTAGGTAGCAATGATGCATTGCTAGATGCCACTCATTGTTTATGACATTAGAATCGTTCTAGTATTACTACTAACGTTACAAGAACCTCTGTGGTCACACCCTATGGTTGAAATGAACGGAATGAAACATAGTTGGTATTGTGTTTGATTGTCACATGAATTAAATTAATTAAAGAATTAATTTAATTCGCAATCAAATATTGAATATATTATATGTACAAGGATGTTGTACACATAATGAGAATTAATATATGAATTTGGTTCAGATATAAATTTAAATAAATATAGTTTATCGAAATCCATGTTATAATTAATGTAATTATAACTTTTTGGATATAATTAATGTAATTATAATTTTCGGTTAAAACATTATTATATTTATTTAATTTTATTATTCATAAATGATATCTTGATTATAAAAGGGTAATAAGTGAAGAAAACCCTAAGAATTTTGCTTAAAAAGGTCTAGTAGCCTTCAAGCAAAACACCTCTCTAAAATAGTTTTGGAGATATCTGCGCTCATAGTCAAACCGGTGGATTACGTAGAGGCCGACATCGTAAAGGTTGTGGCTTGGTTCGACAGTGGATCAGATATCTTGTCGCCGAGGCGTCGCTATCTACTCAGATTGAAACTTTGGTAATTTCGAAACCTTTATTTCACCCCGATTCGTTCCTCACACATGGATTCATGGTTTGGATCGCCGGGATTAATTTTATTTCGCTGCGCCTTGGGGGTGCCGGCGTTCCAACACTGAGAAGTAGCAGGAGAGCTTCGACAAGTTGAAAAGATTCTTGACTGAAGCTCCGGTCCTAAACCAACCTGAGGCTGGGAAGGAATTCACAGTTTATTGCGATGCATCACATACAGGTTTGGGTTGTGTACTGATGCAGGAAGGGAAGGTTGTGGCTTACGCATCTCGGCAGCTGAGGCCACATGAGGTCAATTATCCAACGCACGATCTGGAGTTAGCGGCTATAGTCTTTGCCTTGAAGATATGGAGGCATTACTTGTACGGAGAGAAATCGATAGTCTACACGGATCATAAGAGTCTGAAGTACCTTCTGACTCAGAAAGACTTGAATCTGAGACAGCGCAGATGGATTGAGTTGCTGAAAGACTACGATTGCTCAATTGAGTATCATCCGGGCAAGGCTAACGTTGTGGTAGACGCGTTGAGCCGTAAGGTTGTGTCAGATCTAAGAGCGATGTTTGTCCACTTGAGTTTGTATGACGATGGGAGTATTCTGGCAGAGCTGTAGGTTAAGCCTACTTGGGTTGAGCAGATCAGAGAAAAACAGTTGATGGATGAGGTTTTGAGTGCGCAGAGGACACAAGTACAGAATGATGGTTTGGAGGGTTACAGTTTGTCTAGTGATGGAGTGCTGTGTTTTCGAAGGAGAGCTTGTATACCGAGGGATACTGAGTTAAGGCGGAAGATTATTCAGGATGCACATAGCAGCCCCTACGCTATGCATCCTGGAGGTAGCAAAATGTATAGGGATCTCGAGAACAGATTACGGTGGCGGGTTTGAAAAGGAATTGATGAGTTTGTAGGAAATGTCCGACGTGTCACAGGTCAAGGCCGAGCATCGATTGCCGTCGTGGTTGCTTGACCAATGAAGATTCCACAAGGAAGTGGGAAATGATAACTATGGATTTCGTCAGTGGATTACCTCTTACGCCTAGCAAGAAGGATTTAGTTTGGGTAATTGTGGATCGACTGACTAAATCAGCTCACTTTATCCCGGTGAGGGTGGATTACTCACTTCAGAGGTTGGCGAAGCTGTATGTGTCAGAGATAGTGAGACTGCACGGTGTGCCAGTATCGATCATCTCGGATAGGGATCCCAGATTTACGTTAAGGTTCTGGAAAGCGTTGCATCAGGCTCTGGGTACGCGGTTGGATTTCAGCACGGCATTTCATCCGTAGTCTGACGGGCAGTCAGAAAGGGTTATACAAATCTTGGAGGACATGTTACGAGGTTGTATATTGGACTTCAGGGGTAGTTGGGAGGAGTATCTACCATTAATGAAGTTCGCCTACAACAATAGTTACCAAGCAAGCATCAAGATGGCACCATATGAGGCGTTATACGGTAGGAAGTGTCGCTCACCTACTTGTTGGACAGAGTTAAGTGAACGCCGCTTGTTGGGGCCAAAGTTTGTTCTTTGAGACCAAGACAAGGTTAAGTTGATTCAGCTCGGTTGAAAGAAGCTTCGAACCGCGTAAGTCTTATGCCGATCTTAAGCGAGAGATATTGAATTTTTGTGGGAGATCAAGTTTTTCTGAAGGTCTCACCGTGGAAGAAAGTGTTAAGGTTCGGAAGGAAAGGCAAGCTAAGTCCGAGGTGTATTGGGCCGTATAAGGTATTGAGACGAGTGGGACCAGTAGCTTACCAGCTCGAGTTGCCAGCAGAGCTAAGTCAGATTCACGACGTGTTTCACGTTTCGATGCTTAGACGGTATCGTTCAGATCCATCGCACGTGGTGGCAGTGGAAGAGATCGAGGTAAACCCAGATTTGACCATGGAGGAAGAGCCTGTACAGATTTTAGATCGGGATGTGAAGGTTCTGCGTAGGAAGTTTGTGCCTTTGGTTAAGGTACTGTGGCGGAATCATGGCGTGGAAGAAGCTACGTGGGAACCCGAGGATATGATGAGACAGCAATACCCGCAACTCTTTTGACTGTGAAATTTCGAGCCGAAATTATTTTTAAGGGGGGTAGAACCGTAATATCCGGGTTATGGGCTATTTTATTTTTGACTTTGTTGCATGTGCATGGTGTGATATGTTGTTATTTAGATGTTGTTGGGGCTTAGTTATAAGCTAGGTGTAAGCCCGAGTGGTAGAAAAAATTTTAGTTTTAAGCCTTATGTGAGAGGAGCTGATGGAGCTGGGATATATGTATATTATTTGGTGAATTGTTGCACAAGTGATGAGCTAGCAAAGTGGCAAAGCATGCGCCACTTAGAGCTTGTGTGTGACGTCAAGTGCAAGGGAGGGTGTTCGTGTTCAAGTGCGAAAATCCCTATTTTTGCATCCATTTTGATGGCATGGAGGGGAGGAGTTGTAGGCAGTTCAAACTCGCCTTGGACTAAGTCTTCCTATTTGAATGGTGGGTGGAGAGCAAATTGTGGAGGTGGACTTGGTCAAAGTAATTTGAATGGAAGGCTTGGAGTGTTTGGGGGAGTTGTGGCCGATTCTTTGGAGAGATTGTGGGGGAGTGGACGGCTTGGTTGTGAGGGAGTGGGGAAGTGCCGAAATCCACTTGGATTTTTGGTGCATTTTCGGTCATAGGGGGTAGCAAACAAAGTTCTTTCATTTTGTCAAAAACAAGCCGATTTTTTCCAAAGAGATTTCTCTCATCTTCCTCACTTTTTGAAACCGAAATACCAAATCTCTATAGCCTGCCGAAAGTTGCTAGTTTTCTTTTGGTCTCTGTTAGCCGAAATTTCAAGGTTGAGTCTCTCATCTTTTGCTTCTTGTAACCGAAACTTCAAACAACCATACCTTTGCCGAAAGTATTTTGTGTCTTTTAATTTTGTTGTTAGCGAATGCCTCTCCCATTTTCTTTTCTTTTTCATTTGTGTTAAACCAAGCTAATTTCTATTCTCCTTCTACTTTCTTTTTTCTTCTTGGAATCTTCTTAGCGAAATACCATTCTCCAAAATACTTTTCACCATTTCCTCTTCTTTCAAACCAAAAGTACCTTTCTATCTCGTTGTTCCATTTTGTTACTTAAGAATATCAACCCTATTCTTTTGCATTTTGTTTACTCTTTTTTCACTCGACCGAATCTTGTTGATTGGTATAAACCACCGAGCGGAATCCTCTTCTCCTTTTGGTGCAAAGTTTTGGCCGAATCTCCTTCTCTCCTAGGGGTTTGGTTGGCCGATTAGTGGTTGGTGTTGGGGTAAGTTCTTGGCCGAATGGTCATTTCTCTTTTCTCTCTAGTGCTATGTTGATTTCGGTTTGGTTAGGCCTATGTGGGTTTTGGTTGGAAGGAGTTAACCATTTGTTTAAACATCTCGTTATAGGGCTTTCGAGATTCCAAGCGCCAAAGAAAGCTTTTATCTGAATTCGATTGATTGGTAAGTGATGGTGAGATGGTTGCTCATGGTTTATTTGTTTAGTTTCGATTAAGTATAAGGTTTCAAAGGATTAATCGTTCTCTTTTTAGGGTGTAGTCGATTAGTGAAGGAACCACTGTTGGATTGGGACTTGGTTGGAAACCGAATCAAGGCGGTAAGGATCGAAGTTAAACCCTTTTGGTTTAAATGGTTATGACCGAATAGTATGATGTTAATCCTTGTTGGCCGATTATAGGATCGGGGTTGTCAAGGTGATCAAGGGACTTAGACCGGTTCTTAGGATTAAAACCTTCGCTATTTCAGGTGTGTAAACTAACACACCTTCTTAACTGAGTAATGTAATAACCTGATTGTGTAAGTGAAACAGTGTGGTTGACTGATTGAATACCCAATGAGGTATGGATACGGATTCGGGTAAGTCCGTTTCATTATGAGATATGTGATGATATGTGATATCATGATTTATTGGTGTATGTATTTTGAGATGTCATATTAAGCATGTGAGCATGATAGCATGATTGCACGATTTTGCATTAGTATGATATGTTGTTGGATGATATGAGAGGAGGGGGATATGATATCCGTGTCTTTGGGACACCAAAGGTTTGGCACCTCCAGTGGTTTGGTACCACAGATTGATTATTGTGACTTTGGGTCACCAGAAGTTTGGCACCTCCGAGTCTCGTCCCAGTGGCTTAGTACCACAGTGGGTTGGCCCCACGGTTGATTATAAGGGATTGACGCTAGTGATTTGGTATCACACGATGGGTTGGCCCCATAATTTTAATTGTGACTACGCCACCAAGTGATTTGGTATCACACTCGTGTCTTTGGGACACCGAGGTTTGGCACCTCATAGCGACTCGTCCCCGTGGTTAACGCCACCGTGGGTTGGCCCCACTTTTGAGATATGGGATCGCCGCCATGATTTGGTATCACACGGGTTGGCCCCACAAATGGATCTTTGTGACTTTGGGTCACCAGTGGTTTGGCACCATATCTATGGATATCGTGACTTTGGGTCACCGGTGGTTTGGCACCACCGGTGGTTTGGTACCACACGGGGTAGAAAAGGTGATATGGATGGTTAGGATCGGGTGCATTACTTGCATTACTTTGTTTTGATGTGTGTTAGCATGTTATACCGGGGGAGGGAATTATGCACTGAGTCTTGCGACTCACCTTCTCCCTTATCATTTCAGGTGACACGTAGATCGCGGACATGGAGCCGGGGTGGACTCGAGGTGCTCATGCCATGAATAAGAGTTGGATTTGCACTGATTTTAAACTTGGTACCTTACTTTATTATTTCCATTTGGTTATGTTGGGATTGTAAAAGGCCTCTCTAAAAATTTTTAAACTTATATTTTGTCATTTACTCGCTTAGACTGGATTTCAAATATGCCTAACAAATTAGTGGGTAATATTCGATAAAACTTGGAAAGATAAAGGTTTCAAAACTACAAAGCGACATGTTTTAAACTTTACCATCGGTACTTAAATTTCTACATGGGGTAAACTGGTTTTACTTACGTAACTGATTAAGTTTTCAAAATTTTCGGGTTTTCAAATACCCTATCGCTTCTAAACAATCATGCTCAAGTTTTCTACAAGAACAAAACATACGAAGGAATTTTTCATCAAACTTTTAAACAGAAACCTAAACCTCTCAAATCCTTTTTCCCTATAACATACCAGATTCGGTCGTGGTGTATTGACCGGTTTGGGTGTTATTCCATTCATTCCGTCGATCTCGATATTCCACATCAGCGGTTGGTGGTAGTGGTGGCATTTCATTCTCAGATCCTTGAACCGATCTAACGAGTTCAGACACGGTCATTCGGCCTCTTCCACGGCCACGCACGTTACGACCACGTCCCCTTGAATTCATACTTCTGCTTTGCATTTATCTGATTAAGGAATTTTATGGATTAGTTTTGTTCCACTGATTTAACACGAACAGTTTTATGTTTAATAGTTCTAGAAAGTAGTTCTTTCGATTCATACACATACAGTCTCACATCATTCATTTAGTCACACACATGAACTTGCGTTCATTACAGAGAAATGTTGTAATTGTCGTTGTTTGTTGTTTTCCACTACCTAGGGGTATTTCCGTAATTTTGTCCTACAGAGGTATTTTGGTAATTTTCAAATTAGGGTATTCGAAAATGTTGCAAAATAGAGATTGATGATATTTTACAAAATTGAAATACTTGGTAGGGAATTTCAAGGGTAAAATGGTAATTTTATAAACTGAGGATATTTTCGTAATTTTTCAAACCAGGGTCATTTCGGTAATTTTTTGCAAAATATGGTTCCTGATGACTTTTCAAAACAAGGGTATTTTTTAAAAGGTTTCTAATTTGAGGGCACTTCGGTAATTTTCCTTACTGAGAGTATTTTGGCCATTTGTTCAGGTTAGGGGTAATTTGGTCATTTTGCAAATCAGGGGTAATTTCATAAATTTTCCAAATCAGGGTGTCTTGATATTTTGTAAAGTTTTTGGATATTTGTGCAAAATCAGAAATTATTGTTGAAATCAGGGGTAGTATGGTAATTTTGGGAAATCAAGGGCATTTTAGTAATTTTTCCAATCAGGGGTATTTGGGTCATTTTAGTAAATCGAGAATATTTTGGAAAAATTTTCAAAATAGTTTTTCTACACATCAGAGGGGT
The DNA here is from genome assembly GCA_025506655.1 of Gossypium rotundifolium. Classification (NCBI taxonomy): domain Eukaryota; kingdom Viridiplantae; phylum Streptophyta; class Magnoliopsida; order Malvales; family Malvaceae; genus Gossypium; species Gossypium rotundifolium. Next base: position 155,734,379 of record CP106722.1, on the reverse strand, counting down.
CATTTGGTGATTTTAGAACTAGGGTTTTTATAAGAATATGGCTAGTCCCTTTTGGGTTTTAGTTATTGGGTTTAGCCTGTGGCTGAGTCCTCTTGGTTAGGATGAACCATCACTACGCACCAAGTAGGATTCAAGTGGGTAGGAGGTGAGTCACTAGGACTGCTTAAATACCAAGCTCCCACTGAAACCAATCCTAGACATGCGCTAACATTGCCATACCCTAACCTCTGACCTGCATATGTGTTTGTTTAATTGTGCCTTAGAGTTTTATGTAATTGTTGGGGTAAACTAGTCCTAGGGTTTAATTCCTAATCCACTACTCTACGTCCCTATATATCCCCACATACAAATCACAAAGAGGTTAGGAGTACTTACCTGGTGGACTTGGCCGAGACTCAAAGCCATGCCGAAAAAACCGCTCATTTCTTAATAAAAATCCAATTTTCCAAAAGAAAATGTTTTGGGCCCAAAAAGCCCTCAAGGGCAAGTTTTTAACCGGGCTCTGATACCAAACTGAAACACCCCAAACCCGGACCACAAGCCCTGACTGGATCTGGCATGCTTCTAAGAAAAATCCATTCGAATCTAATTTGAAAACTTTGCTAAAAACTTTCGTGTTTTTGAAAATAGTTGATTTGGGTTGGGCTCAAATTTTAAAACCCATGTCTATTAGGTGTTAAAACATTTAATATCATCACTTAAGAAAAATTTATTTTTAACTCTAATTTGTTAATAATCGGATCATACTAAGTAATTTAAAAACATGCATAACATTTTAATACTGAAGGCCTTATTACATCAAATAAACTCGAAATAATTCAAACTTAAATATAGAAAGAAGACTAATAAAATAAAGCAGTCTCTAAGCTTTGCATGGCCACCACTGAGTTCCTGCAGACCCGGTCCATTACTGAGTGTCACCTGAAAAAAATAGTCCCACAAGGGGTGAGTCAAACAGACTCAATGTGTACAACCAATACTAAACTCAATTAAATTCAGGCATGTCAAATCATACATAATAACATATATAATTATGATGCAATCCCAAACCCAAGCCTAGATATCCATCCGCTACACATCACCCGTACCAACCATCACACCGTGATGACTACTAAGTCAACCCTCCAACTGCTACACACCATCGAAGGCAGTCGCTGCAGTTGACGTGCTCATTGCCCTTATAAAATTTGTGGCATAGCCATTAGATTATTTTGTGACATAAGTCACCACATTCATATATTGTGACATAAGTTACCACATTCAGATATTGTGACATAAGTCACCAAATTCAGATATTGGGGTATTAAACCACCAATTCACTTCCCCTTTACATATCACCCATATGCCCCATGTCAAACATATCATGCAATAACATGTTTCATTTCACATTCTTGTCACTATTAGCATATGTGCCATAATAGACCATAACCTACTCATAGTAGGAGTGGGTAAACATACCTGAGTATCTCGCTCGTACCATTGCATGGTACTTTTAGCCACTTTACACATATTTTTATTAACACATATATTAACACATAATCATAAATTAATTGAAGTTTAGTGTAGGGGGTACACACCTGATTTACTTAGCAATTCACTCCAAATCCCGAAAATCCAATCTATTGCTTTAGATCTTTAATGCCTATATTCGGCCAGCCCCAATCATATTAGTAAAAAGCCATTCGGCTATAAAAACCAAATCCCAATAGGATTATTGTAACCCAAAACTTACCTTGGTGCCGATTTGTTACTTAAACAAATCCCGAAACTTTATGATGCTTCTTTATTGCAATCGGCTATACCCTTAACCATTGAACTAGTTAGTTTCGGCTTTTAAAAATAGATCTAAATACCAAAATTGGCCTTGGCCAAATTCATAGACCCACTTACCTTGCGTTCTAAATCCGGAATTATCCACCTAACCAAGGAGATGTAGAAATTCCTATAGTCATAGGTTAGATTTAAGTCCAACTTTAAATCACATACTAATGGCCTATGGCCGAATATCACCTCATAGCTTACCTTAAAACTTGAAATCCCGAAAGATTCTTCTCTAAAGTCGACAATAGGAAAACCAATCCCCAAAGATCCTTTGAAGATTCGGCAAAGCACATTAAGGAGATTAGTACCTTATTTTCGGTAAGTCTAAAGAAAAGAATAGAAATCGAATGATAACTAGTTCTTACCCTTAATACAAAAGTCGACTGCCCCTTGTTGAACCCACAGAGATTCGGCTATAGACTAAGTGTGATCAACAAGTTTCAGCTTTTGAAGCTGTGAAGAAATCGACTAATGGTTACCTTGAGGGTTCGGCTTTGATTGAATTTGCAAAAGAAGAAGAGTAGGTTGATATTGAAGGTTCAGCTTTTGGAGAATCAAAAAGGAAAAGAGAATAATTGGCAGAGAGAATTCGGCAAAGGGAAGAAAGAAAAGAATGGAGAATGGCTTTACTCTTTCTTGGCCGAAAATACTATCAAAAGAACCCCCTTATTCGGCCAACACTGTCTAATTCCTTATTTTTCTCTTTATCTCTTCTCTTAAATTTAATAAAAATAAGTTATCATTTATCTCTTATCACCTTTTCAAATTAATAAAATTAATCCACCAATTATCCCTTATCTAGTCGAATTTTAAAAGGATTAAACTCCTCCTTGAGTTCCTTAGTGCCGCCCACCTCTCGCTCCTTGCAAAGAAAATAAAATTCTTTTATTTGCTTCCCATGCGACTCGAACTTAGGTCCTTCCTCATAGCCCATGGCATCATTTCCAGAGGCCTTAAGTGGCGCCTCCAAGCCACTTTTCCAAGCCCAATTTCATGTCACATTTCCTCTAATATTTCTTTTAAGGCCTTCTTGCTTAGCTTCCTCTTTTAGATTTAGAATCTAATACTTTCTAAGGCATTTGTCTACGCACTAAGGTTTACAAAATTTATAATGCACATCCACAACACACATAAGCATGCTATTTCATATTATTAAGCAAAAATGCATAAGCCATATTCCAGGATGTTACACAACTCACAAATAGAATGATCATGCAAGGACATAAATCTATATGACGCACTGTTTCATGCATAACCAATAAAAACCGCATCAAGAGTTTTAGATCCAATGGTGTTTTTTTTAAAAGCAAGTGGACCTATTTTATCTAAGCACCCCCACACTTTCAAGTACTGCAGAAAGTACAACCTTCCCCCACATTTTGTCAGGCAAGCTAGAACTTAGAAGTAAGGAATTCATCATTTATTTTAAAGTTCTATTATTTCTTTCAGCTATGTTGTTTTGTTGTGGGGTATAAGAGGCAATGATTTAATGTTTTATGTTGTGTTTCTTACATACTTCTTTTAGGAAATTAGTGATATATTCACCGCCTCTATCGGATCTAACCCGTTTTGTTTTCCCATCAAGTTGATTTTCTACTTTTGCTTTATAAAAAAGGAATGTTTTATCAGCTTCATCTTTTAACATTAAAAGATAAACTTTTGTGTATATAGAGAAATCATATACAAAGGTAATATAGTAGCATTTTCCTCCTTTACTTTATGTATTTCTAAAATCAGCTAGATCTGTATGAATTAACTCTAAAAGTACTGTATTCCTATCAGCAACAAGTTTGAAGTGAGGTCTAGTATGCTTTGATTCAACATAGATTTTACATTTATTAGAGCTGTTGTTATCTAGATTAGGAAGCAGTTCCATCTTTTTTAGCATTTAAAGGGAGTGAAAGTTCATATGTCCTAATCTAGCATGACACTTATCGAGAGACTCAGCAGTGTAAGAAAAAGTAGAAGGTTTATTAATAGTATTAGACACAGTCTCGATCAAAAATAATCCTCTATCCAGGTAACCTTTTCCTACATAGTTCCAATTACAAGAAAGTACAAGTTATTCAGATTCAAAGACTAGTTTAATACTTGCTTTATTCAGAAGTCCACCACTAATAAAGTTTCTACATAAAGCAATAACATACAAAACATTATTTAAAACATGTAATGACCCGAATTTGGCCCTAGTAGAATTGGGCCCATTGGGGCTTGGGAGTGGGAACGTTTAAAAAATTTAAGAACAAGAGAACGACCCTAACTCAAGTTGGCCTATTAGGTGAGTGATTTTGGAAGGTTAGGGGGCTTCTAAGAAGTCCCAGGCTCAAACTTGGGCTTTAGGAAAAATTTTTTAGGTGAAAAAAACCCTAAGAGTTAGTAGGTAGGCTTTAAGAATAAAATATGGAGAGAAATGACACAAAATGAGCTTGTCGTGTAGTGGCTAAGTGACGCCACTTAGAGAGCAATGGAGTGACGTCTCAAGGAATCAAGGAGATCCAAGGTACAAGTATTGGCACTTGCATTTCTTTTAGACTATTTTTTTTTAAATTGATTTAGACTATGGCCAAAGACTTATCTTTAGTTGTGCATGTTTTAAGACACAAGTAGAGTGTGTGGCAAGGTGGTGTGGTGTCAAGAGAAGTGCAAGGAGGTTGAACATTCGAATCCCACAGTTGTCAAGTCAAGGCTTCTATTTTTTGTGTTAGCTAGATGGAAGAAATAGAGTTCAGTCAGAACTCTGCCTTGGAGGTTGGTAACTTGCTCAAACAGTTTGAATAGGTGATGGAGAGGATGTTGGGGAGCAGAATGTGGAGAGAATCAATGGATTGAGGGTGAGAGGTACTGGTGGATGAATATGGGGATGTGTATGGGGGAATTTCGGCTAGAGAGGGTTTTTTTGTAGCAAATTCAGCAGCTTAGTGGGTTAGTAGAGTCGAAACCTCCCTTGAGTTATACGTTTTCTTTTTGGTTGTTCTTTTCAGATTTCTCTGGATAAACAATTTGAGCACTTTTCTTTCTCACCACTTTTTACCTCTTGTGCATCTTTTTCTTTACATCTCCTAATAGAATAAACATTGTTAGCTGAATCAACTCCTGCTTACCTTTCTTCACCTTGTAATTTCTTTCTTTTTTCTTTAAGCCGAATTGCCACACCTCCTCCTACTTGATTTTTCTTTGGCCGAACATCAAATTGTTTAGAGTTGTGGTTCTCTTTTGTTGGACGAATCATTTCTTGCCTTTCCTCTCATCTCCTTTCCTCGTCTTTCCCTCATAACCGAATACATATCATCTCTTCTACATCTTTTTGTGGTAGGCGTTCAGTGAAGTTAAGTCTTTTTCTTTCATCTTCTTCTTCAAGTTCCATCTTTATTTGTTACCCCCTTTGCTGTCGAATCTTTCCCTCCTATTTAGTTTTCTTTGGTGGCAAGGTAACACTTTCGTTTCCCTTTATTTTCTTTACTTTCTCTGCTTTTCTCTATTAAGCCATTCACTCAGGCTTAACTCTTGATTGTTAGGCCGAATCTATTCACTCTTCTACAACTCAAGTCATTTGTGTTCTGTTTGGTGACGGCCGAAGCTCTTTGGGTAGCAATTGCTGATTGGTGGTACTCTGGTAAGGGTAAGGAAATTCAAATGCATTTTTATGTTGTTCTAGTAAAGACTCCCGTGACTGCTTGAGGGATAGCACAACCCATAATTAGGTGTGCAATCTCACACCGTTTTGATGATAACTGCATGTGATGTTTTGAGAATTTGCCATAAGCCGAAAAAGTCGGCAACTGTGACCACTCGAGTATGTGAACGCTCTTGGTGGTAAAGTAAGACATGAATGGTGACGATGGATCGTTGAGAGTGTTGCGAGCACTCTCGCGAAACTAAGGCCGAGACGGGCTTGATTGAACAGAAATGGGCTAAATAGGCCCAATGGGTTTACGGGCCCACGAGGGCAAAATTGATGGAAAATACTAAATAATAGATGCGAGTGCGAAATCTGAAAAACTGAAAGGGAAACCATGTGTAATGGGCCACATGAGCGTGGGGCCGAAACGGATTCTAGGCCCAATAGTACCGTAGAGACCCAAAAAGGGTCTCGAGTCACTCGAGGTGGCTATAAGCCTTTAGGAAGGTTGTTAAATGTGAAATTACCGAAATACCCTTGGGTTGCGAAATACCAAAATACCCTTGGAGGGTAAATTACCGAAATACCCTTAAGTTGCAAAATTATCGAAATACCCTTAGAGGGTTAATTATTGAAATACCCTTGGGTTGTGAAATTATCAAAATACCCTTGGGTTGTGAAATTACCAAAATACCCTTAGAGGGTAAATTACCGAAATACCTCTGGGTTGTGAAATTACCAAAATACCCTCGACAGGTAAAATTACCAAAATACCCTCGAGGGGGTGAAAATGACTGTTATACCCTTAATTGTGATTGAATATCGTATGTATATTTTTATTTACACTTTTATACATTGATACATGACATTTTATCATATTGCATGAGGGGAATAATGACTGAAGAGAAGTGTAGCATGGTGGCTATGGCACATATATATACTATGACTATGATGGCTCAGCCACAAATATTGTGATTAGCAGCACGTCTGCATTATTGGTGTGACTGGCGGGATGGTTTGACTTGATCCCTGCAGGTGACGATTGGTTAGTACGGGGGTGTGATTGGTTGGATTGGGATGGGTTACATTACATTATCTGCATTATCATGTTTATAGGGCTAAGGCCAAGTTTGCTTCTTTATGGGCTTCGACCCAGTCTATTTCTATAAAGGCTCAGGCCCAGTTAGTGACCGTTTAGGGGATTACACACTGAGTTCTCGTAACCCATTCCCCCTTTCCCTTAATCTTGTAGGTAATCCCCAGCGTTAGAGGATTTGGAGCTGCAGAGCACTCGGTGGTGGCCATTCATCGGAATACTTGTCGCTAAAATTAGTAAATCTGATTTTACTTTATTTATGATTATTTAATTTGGGTTTAATATGTTGTAATAAGGCCATTGGACTTAATTTTCGTTTAAACTTCTTTGGCTATTATTAAATTGATAAACATTTAAATACTGGGTTTTCTTAAAATGTTAATAACCGTTTTCAAAATTACACATTTCTACAACTACTCAAGTTCGATTTCCACAACAAAAAATAGCTTTTCAAAATAGTAATGACTTTACAAAGTTGGACGTTAAGTAAATGGGGTTTTTATAACAAACAACGAAACTCGGAGTTAAAAAGAGATGTAACTTTTTTGACGAACACAAAACTTTTTAAATAACTTTTCCATATGACACGCTGGATTTGGCCATAACGTCTAGGCCGAGTTTGGGGTATTACATTTTATGGTATCAGAGCCTGGGTTACAAAGCTCGACTATGGAATGGGTTTGAAAATGTTTTTCAAAGTTTGTTTGAAATTTGGCTTAGAAAAATATATCTTTAATGGATGTATGGCACCCGAGTCTCCGACACCAAATCCATAAGTCTTCTTACTTTATATTTGATCATGCAAGGGAATGCATATAAGGGAGAAAACTACTAGAGATAGTGGTAGTATACTAAAACTTTTAGCTATAGGAGCTAAGGTTATAGGGACTGAAATAGTAGGAAACTCGAATTTGCGAAAACTACTCATACTACTGTTCTTTCATAAAACATCTGTTAAAAATTACTTGAAGTCTAAGCTGATGCATAACACGCTTAATCAGATTAACGTGTGACATCGAGATGAGTACTAAAGGACAGATGAGGTACACATGGCAGCGGTAGAGGCCGAAGTGCTAGGACTGGATCCTTAGCATCGGGGAATATACCCGAAAGGGAGGCATCGACATTACCAATAACTGAGATGGGGTCTCATGACCGAGTCAGAGCTAATGTGATGACTTATCTAGTTAAGGAAGTATTGAAATAGGTTAAAGAAATTGGTGAAACACTTTGAGCTGGGTGCGTGGTTTGTAAGGGTAAAAGAGATAGCAGCCTTCACGATCGCAGTCTTGTTCTGTGAAGTAGGTTAAGGCACGTCCAAACTTTCTAGGTTGCGAATATTGCAAAAGGCATCATCCGGGTAAATGCTGGAGGAGGTTAGGAGCATGTTTGAGATGTGAGTCTAAGGAGCATAAGGCTCGGGATTACTTCATTACCATTAAGTCAGGTACGATTTGGTTGGATGTGGTGTTTGAGTGTAGAAAATTTTATGTATGTGTGATAAATATCTGTTTGCTTCTGTGGTTTGATATTTGGTTATATGAAGAGGTTTTTAGATTTGGTTAGAAATGTATTAGTGTTATTGGATTGAGAGTACGCAGCGACAGCGTGGTGGAGTAGCCTGTGTTACACGATTATTAGATAGTTGGAAATTTTGAGGACGAAATTTCTTTAAAGGGTAAATTTGTAACGACCCGAATTTGGGCCTAGTAGAATTGGGCCCTTTGGGCCTTGGGAGTGGGAATGTTTAAAAATTTTGAGAATAAGAGAACGGCCCTAATGCAAGTTGGGCCTATTAAGTGAGTGATTTTAGAAGGTTAGGGGGCTTCTAAGAAGTCTCGTGATCAAACTTGGGCTTTAGGAAAATTTTGGTTTTAGGTGAATAAAACCATGGGAGTTAGTAGGTACGCTTTAAGAATAAATTATGGAGAGAAATGTCACAAAAAGAGCTTGTCGTGTAGTGGCTAAGTGACGCCACTTAGAGAGCAAATGAGTGACGCCTCAGGGAAGCAAGGAGATCCAAGGTTCAAGTCTTGGCACTTGCATTTCTTTTAGACTATTTTTTTAAATGGATTTAGGCTTTGGCCAAAGACTTATCTTTAGTTGTGCATGTTTTAAGACACAAGTGGAGTGTGTGGCAAGGTGGTGTGCTATCAAGGGAAGTGCAAGGAGGTTGAAGGTTTGAATCCCACAGTTGGCAAATCAAAGCTTCTACTTTTTGTGTTAGCTGGATGGAAGAAGTAAAGTTCAGTCAGAACTCTGCCTTGGAGATTGGTGACTTGGTCAAACCGTTTGAATGGGTGATGGAGAGGATGTTGGTGAGCAAAATATGGAGAGAATCAATGGATTGAGGGTGAGAGGTAGAAGTGGCCGAATATGGGGATGTGCATGGGGGAATTTCGGCTAGAGGGGGTTTTTGTGTAGCAAATTCAGTAGCTTAGTGGGTTAGTAGAACCGAAACCTCCCTTGAGTTATACGTTTTCTTTTTGGTTGTTCTTTCAGGATTTCTCTGGATAAGCAATTTGAGCACTTTTCTTTCTCACCACTTTTTACCTCTTGTGCATCTTTTTCTTTACATCTCCTAATAGGCAAAACATTGTTGGTTGAATCAACTCCTACTTACCTCTCTTCACCTTGTAATTTCTTTCTCTTTTCCTTAAGCCGAATTGCCAAACCTCCTCTTACTTGATTTTTCTTTGGACGAACATCAAATTGTTTAGAGTTATGGTTCTCTTTTGTTGGTCGAATCATTTTTTGCCTTTCCTCTCATCTCCTTTCCTCGTCTTTACCTCATAGCCGAATACATATCCTCTCTTCTACACCTTTTTGTGGTAGGCATTCAGCGAATTTAAGTCTCCTTCTTTCATCTTCTTCTTCGCGTTCCATCTTTATTTGCTACCCCTTTTGCTGTCGAATCTTTCCCTCCTATTCGATTTTCTCCGGTGGCAAGGTAACACTTTCGTTTCCCTTTATTTTCTTTACTTTCTCTACTTTTCTCTATTAAGTCGTTCACTCAGGCTTAACTCTTGATTGTTAGGCCGAATCTATTCACTCTTCTACAACTCAAGTCACTTGTGTTCTGTTTGGTGAGGGCCGAAGCTATTTGGGTAGCAATTGCCGATTGGTGGTACTCTAGTAAGGGTAAGGAAATTCAAACGCATTTTTATGTTGTTCTCGTAAAGACTGCCGTGACTGCTTGGGTAAGAATTAGTTCTCCCTTTTACTCTGTGGGGGTTGAATTTTGGATGTTGTTTAACACGCTTCTGTTCATCAAAACTACATTAGGGTCTTAATTTTCGTAGTTAAGGGATAAGGCCAAGGACTGGGTACATTGAAGGGGATCGCATCGCGGTAAGAGGAGTTAGTTTAGTAAGTGTCTAGTTACGTTTATCAAGTGGTGACTAACCTGTTATCAACTATCACTATAGGTGTTGGAATCGGGGGATAGCACAACTCATAATCAGGTGTGTAATCTCACACCGTTTTGATGATAACTGCATGTGATGTTTTGAGAATCGACCATAAGCCGAAAATCTGAAAAAGCCAACAACTGTGACCACTTGGGTATGAGAACGCTCGTGGTAGTAAAGTGAGACACGAATAGCGATGATGGATCGTTGAGAGTGTTGCGAGCACTCTCACGAAACTAAGCCCGAGATGGGCCTGATCGAACTGAAATAGGCTAAATGGGCCCAATGGGCTTACGGGTCCACGGGGGCAAAATTGATGGAAAAATACTGAATAATAGATGTGAGTGCGAAATCTGCAAAACTGAAAGCGAAACCACGTGTAATGGGCCACATGAACATGTGGGCTCGAAACGGATTCTAGGCCCAATAGTATCGTAGAGACCCAAAAAGGGTCTCGAGTCACTTAAGACGGCTATAGGCCTTTGGAAAGGTTGTTAAATGTGAAATTACTGAAATACCCTTGGGTTGCAAAATTATCGAAATACCTTTGGAGGGTAAATTATCAAAATACCCTTAGGTTGCAAAATTATCGAAATACCCTTAAAGGGTTAATTACTGAAATACCCTTGGGTTGCAAAATTATCGAAATACCCTTAGAGGGTTAATTATCGAAATACCCTTGGGTTGCAAAATTATTGAAATACCCTTGGAGGGTAAATTACCAAAATACCCTTGGGTTGCAAAATTATCGAAATACCCTCGACGGGTAAAATTACTGAAATACCCCCGAGGGGGTAAAAATGACTGTTATACCCTTAATTGTGATTAAATATCGTGTGTATGTTTTTATTTACACTTTTATACGTTGATACATGAAATTTTATCATATTGCATGGGGCGGGTTAATGACTGAAGAGAAGTGTAGCCTGGTGGCGCTGCCACATACTGTTTTCGTGGCTATGGCACAAACATATGTACTATGACTCTAGTGGCTCAGCCACAAATATTGTGATTAGTAGCACGTCTGCATTATTGGTGTGATTGGCAAGGTAGGTTGACTTGATCTCTACAGGTGACGATTGGTTGGTACGGGGGTGTGATTGGTTGGATTGGGATGGGTTACATTACATTACATTACATTATCTACATTATCATGTTTATAGGGCTAAGGCCCAGTTTACTTCTGTATGGGCTTCGACCCAGTCTACTTCCGTAAGGGCTCAGGTCCAGTTAGTGACCGTTTAGGGGATTACACACTGAGTTCTCGTAACTCACCCCCCTTTCCCTTAATCTTGCAGGTAATCCCCAACGTTAGAGGATTTGGAGCTGCGGAGGACTCGGTGATGGCCATACATTGGAGTACTTGTGGCTAAAATTAGTAAATTCGATTTTACTTTATTTATGATTATTTAATTTGGGTTTAATATGTTGTAATAAGGCCATTGGACTTAATTTTCTTTTAAACTTCCTTTTCAGCTATTATTAAATTGATAAACATTTAAATTCTGGGTTTTCTTAAAATGTTAATAACTATTTTCAAAATTACACGTTTTCGCAACTATTCAAGTTCAATTTCCACAACAAAAAAAAATAGCTTTTCAAAATAGTAACGACTTTACAAAATTGGACGTTAAGTAAATGGGGGCTTTATAATAAACAATGAAAATTGGTGTTACAAAAAAGATGCAACATTTTTTTACGAACACAAAACTTTTAAATAACTTTTCCATGTGACATCTGGATTCTGCTATAACATCTAGGCCGGGTTTGGGGTGTTACAAAACAAGTGTTTTTTTTAGAAGTAAGCTCAAGTAAAATCTTTCATTTACCGAGTACTTCTGAATTGCTCGAACTACCCATGTAGACTTTTTGAACTTTGGCTAAATTATCAAATTTGGTGAACATCTCTCTATTGGTATGGAAATGTACAGAAGCTCCTGTGTCTACTATCCACTTGGTGTAATTTTCCACTAGGTTGACCTCAGATATCATAGTGACAATCACTTTGTCTAGATCTTCAATCATGTGCACTAATGGTTTGTTCTCATTCTAATTGTGACGTTGGAATGGTTAGAGTGCCCAAAACATTGGTATGCCTTGTGTCCTGGCGTGTCGCATACATAACAACTCACCGGGTTGTTGGACTTTTGAATCTTTCCTGGTTTCTTGAAGTTAGGAGGCTTCTTGGATTGAGGCTTGGTTTTCTTCTTTGGATTCTCAACATTCTTGAACCTATTAAATTTAAGACCAGAAGAAGATTCCATGAGGTTAGCCTTTAAAGATAATTCACTGGTAGTGACAGGATCATTATCTTTAAAATGGTTGACTTCCTTGATTATCATGTGGCAGATCAGTTCCTCCAAGTACATGTCTTATGTCAGACGAAGACTTAGGTAGCTTCTCAATTAGTACATCTTCTTGGAGAATCTCACATATTTTCATCCCTTTGGCTAGGATGTCGGAGACCAACTTCTCTTAAGCTTGCACTTGTTCCATGATTGACTTATCATCAATCATCTGAAGCTTCAGCCATTCTCCAACGATGTACTTTTTTATTCTAGCATTACTCGCTCTGTACTTCTTTTCTAAAGTGTCCTAGATGAATTTCATAGACTTGTCTTTGACAAATAGTGTAATATCCTGAATATAAGGGTTATGCATTTTTTTTAATTTAATTGTATGTGGTTGCATGCCTATGTGTAGTTGAGTGTGCTTTAGGAGTTTTAGAAACTTCAGTATGTAAGAGTATGCCCTAGAAAATTATTAAATTTTTAAGTCTTGAGATGGAGCTAAGCAAGATAGGCTTTAAGAAAAATTGGCATGAGGTTTTTATCATAACAAGTCAATTGGCAAAGTGGAGTTGGCGCATGGATGAATGCATGAGGGGAGAGGTTCGAATCCCTTAGCTAGCAATTGGAAGGATTTTAATTTTTGCTCTCTTTACTATAGTGTCGGTCAAGCCTTATCTAGTATGGATGGATTTTCTCTTATTTTTGGATAGTAGACCAAAGGAAAAAGGCAAGTTAGTAGTTAAGGTATGGAATCAAGATGTTATGGAAGGATAAGGGGACAAAAGTCTTGATGAGTGGGTGATGTTTTGGAAGTTTTTCCATGGTCATTTGGCCATGAACCTAGACGGCATAAGGGGCTAAGGGGGTTGGTTTAATTGTGATAGTGATTAAAGGGATGATAGGGAAGAAATGAGGAGAAAAAAATGGGATTATGTTGGCATGTGTGTGTTGGCCGCATTTTGTAATGGGGTTAGGGGGTGATAGTTGGCCAAAACCTTATCAATTTGTGCATCTTTTCCCTTTTCTCCAAATTTTGCTTCTTATCCGAAATTATCACTTGCAATAGGTGTAAGTTTTATTTTGTTTGGCTATCATTTTTTTTGACCATTTTGGTTTAAGTGCCAATTCTCTCAAATTCCTTTTTCTCTATTGCCGAAAACACCAAAAAAATTTAGAAGACATTTCTCTTTTCTTTTCTTCCTATCTAGTGCCGAAATCATCCTAGTACCAAGGGCATTTCTCATCTTTTCTTTTTCTTTTCTTTTCTTTTCTTTCTTTTCTCTTTTCTTTCTTTCTCTTAGCCCAAACCATCCTTCACCATAACCATAATCGAAACCACCATCATTTCTCTTCTCTTTGTTAAAGCCAAACCACTATCTTTTCTTTTCTTCTTAATTGTTAAGGCTGAATTTCTTTATAGTTCAAGTAAGGGTGAATCAATCTTCGTCTTACGGGTAAGGATTATCGATCAATCGTCTTTCTTTCTTTTCTTTTGGATTAGCCGATTATAGAAATCTAATCCTCTTATTTCTCCTTGGCCGAATCTCTGAAGAAGGATTTTGGGATTCTTTTTGTAGCCAACGATTAAGGAGAAATCATTCGGGATCATTCAAGGTAAGGATTGTCATATTATTGGTTATATCATTTTACATAGATTACTAATCGCTTTCATTTTAGGGGACTCTATCGCTCGATCATTTCCCGTAAATGTAAGATTTTGGGACTAACAAAATAGGTTCGAAAAGAGCGGTAAGGAGTGTTTGGAAGAGGGGTGGTTCTGTTATACCCTCAAATTTCAAACGAAGGGCTGTATCGGCGATCCGAGATTTTCCACCGAGTTGTCGACCCTCTGCCAATGAAGATCAATTATTTGAAGTCGTGCGTACACTCGAGCCACTTTTTGTTCGTGGTTTGTCATCGGATTTTGATCCATCTATTGGAGAAAAATCACTTATAACAGTTGTCCGAGATTCCGAGGGTAAGGAATTTGATTATTCATCAATAGTATAGATTTATAAGTATTAGTGTGTTCTAATCAAGTGTGATAAATAATTAGGTGTCGACGAGCGGGAAGGTATCGTCCTCACTGTTATAAGGTGTGTAACACTACACTAAATTTCTCATAGATCTAAAATAATAATGATTTGTATGAAAATATGTATGATAATGGTTGCGATTACCATTCAGTGGTACACGATATTCAGGTATGTTACCCCATTACTTCGTTAATAATGCTATAAGCATAAATATGAAATAAGTATGACTCTGTTATGATTTTGGGGTATATTGCATAAAATCTGAATAATATGTATGTGCATGGGCATATGGGTGATATTGATAAAGGGGAAGTGTTCCGGTGGTTTTTACCACATTATCCGGTGACTTCGGTCACATAATATGAATCCGGTGACTTCGGTCACATATATGAATCCGGTGACTTCGGTCACATATATGAATCCGGTGACTTCGGTCACAATTATCTGGTGGCCATGCCACAAAATTTATAAGGGCGATGTGCATGTTGATCGCAAGAAGCGCCTTCGATGGTGTGTAGCGGATGGAGGGTCGATTTAGTAATCCCCACGGTGTGATTGGCAGGTACGGGTGGTGTGTAGCGGATGGATATTTAGGTGGGCTCGGGATTGCATTTCATTTTTATATGTACATGTGATTTAATCGATTATTATCTGATTTGCTATAAAATGGGCTTATGGCTAAATATGTTTTAAATGGGCTTAATGACTATGATCGATTGGGCTTTTAGTGTAATGTTACACATTGAGTCTGTTGACTCACCCTTTTTATGGGATATATTTCAGGTGACTCTTAGCGTGATGGATCGGGTCAACGAGGACTACGTGGTGGCCATTGCTCAACTAAGTATTTCGGAGTTTCTTTTAATTAAACTTATTAAGTTTATTTTTATTATTTAGGATTTATTTTGGGTTATGTTATTTTTGTAATAAGGCCGCTATGAACTGTTTAAATTTTTACGTTTTAGATTTTTAATCTGCTATGATCAAATATTTACTAAATAATTAAATGATTTCGAAAAATAACTTAAACTATTTTGACACCTAAACACCTATGGTTTTTACAATGATAATAAGTTTTTCATAAAAATTGTTTTCTTTTAACTTAAAATATTTCTCTTAAAGATAACGTTTTAATGAGACACCAACTATATTAAACATCATTTACAACGCGACCACTAAATAGATCCATTTTATACGAAACCATCATATTTTCTTATAAAACAAAACGAGAACAATTGAAGTTTTACTCGAGGAACATACCAAATCCGGTCAGGGCTTGTGGGCCGGGTTTGGGGTGTTTCAAATAGATTGAAGAGGTTGTTAGCCATGTGGCTTAACATGTGACCTTTGACAAATTTGTTATCTTTTTTTAACTTCGCCTTGGTGGCGCCAGGATCTGTGGGAACAGAAGTATAGTCTCCGACTTGTTTGTGATGGAAGGATTGATGGGTTCTGTGGGAACAGAGGTAGAGCCTCCGACTTTTTCAATGATGGGAGGATTGAACAGGGCATAGCCTACTTCGAGTTGTTCAAAGAATATCACCATTCTTCATGACCAGCATTGTTAGTTGGTTCCATCTAGTGGTTCGAGTTTGGACAGATCAAGGATGTATTTATTAACGACAAGAGGCATTGTTTCTACAGTAGTAAGAATTGCTTCTAAATTGTTGGAAAATTACTACTGCAAAACAAAAATGTTAGCACTTACAAGTACAAATAATAAGGGAATAAATAAATATATATTGTGTTATAGAGAACCACTCTCTTAGAAGCGATTTTCCCTAATTGGTGTAATCAAAAATGGACGTCACCTCCCAAGATTAACACAGTGTTTCCAAATTTGTACACCCGAATGAGGAAGATGAGACTCAAATGGTATTGCTCTTTCTAAATTTAAAGGAAATAAGATCAAAATAAGTTTAAAGGTGGTCGGAAAATTTGGCCAAAAAAACCACACTAGGATCAATTCCTAGGAAAGTTTGAGGGGTCACAAACGGTCCCGCTTAAAACCTAAACTCCTAGATAGAACTTCCGCTAATTTAATTTATAGTAAAATAATAAAGCTTTCAGAGAAAGAAAATAAGGGAGACAAGAAGAATGATAGAATCTATATTTTTTGTTGTGTGTAATATGAAGAAGATAGCATCCTATTTATACTATTAGCTGAAGGGCAAAATAGGAAAAACATAGGGGCAAAAGGGTAAAACTGGCAAATATAGTTTTCTAAAAATAGATCAAAAAAGATATTTTCTGTTTACCATATTTTTCTTTATTTTCTGAAAAGTAATACAAAAGTTTTATCCATAAATAAACATTCACAATCCGTGTCATAAATGTGTTAACAAGGACTAAGCTAGACGATAGTGATGCATGTGTGTTAAGCCTTTAGCACAATTATTTAATAAGAATAAAGAATAAAACTATATTTAAACCAATTCATTAACCTATACACAACCAATATAGGATTTCTTTGTATTACCCACATTTCATATCTAGCTCTAAGGAAGAATAGGCAAGGGCACAGAAGTATGGATGTTTTATTTTTAATGTCAGAAGTATGGATGTTGTCAATTAATACAATATTATATTTATAGTAATTAATCTTAAAAACTATTGAACAAAAAATCAATTAATCTTAAAAAGATATTTTAAATATTCTGCCACCACCCTCATCAGTACCCATCTCTTAAAAGTTGGGTTAAAAATGTGGTAATTTTTCATAAATTTAAAATTTAGTTTATGTAGTTTTATTTTTTTACTTTTCAAAATTTAAATTTACTTATTAACACTTGTAAAATTATTTTTAAAATTTAAGTTTATTATAATATCATTTTTCTAGTCACATGCTTATTAAGTGGGTGTTTTTTTCTATTATTTCAAAATACCACGTCAACAAATTTAATGAGAAAAAATAACAATGCTAACAACTGGATATGAATTTTGAAATCGAAAAAGTAGAGGAACTAAATTTCTAAAAATGAAAGTATAGAATCCAAATTTCAAATTTATGAAAGGTACAAGGGACATATGTCATTTTAAGCTATCTAGAATTAGCTTTTACATTTAAAGTTATATTACTTATATTATTAGGTTTAGAATTTGTAATATTTGATTCTAATTATAATTGATTTTTATGTATATATTTTTTTACCTTTGATGTGTACTTTTTTCAATTATAATTACATTTTCTTTGGAACATGTACAATTTTGTTAACACACAAAATGTGAAATGATTAAGACCAATTGAAGTAGAGGGCTAAGTCAATTCCTATTCTCACCCATCCTTTGATTTTCTTCTACATTTGGTTTTCTTTTTGTAATATTTTTTCACTCATTCATTATCTGTCATTACCTTTTTAACAAAATAATTATGTGACATGTTAACTAAAAGGTTAATATCTAATTTGGTCCCTAAATTATAGTTAAAAAATCATGTTGGGTACTTTTATAATATTTTGATATGATTTTGGGAACAGACTGGTTAATGGAGCATGTGTGATTTTGGATAGCACAGAAAGAAGTCTTCTATCCAAACTTCAGAAGGTGAGAGTATTGAAGAAAAAGGCATCAGATTGAGTGATTCCACTCGTGCCAATTGATGGTCGTCGAAACCACCAAATATAAATTCCTACGATAAAATAACAGTAAATGACAGTATAGAGTTGTAGGGCCGAATCCACAGGGATTGGTTATCTAATTTTGCCTTTTCTTGTGACCAGATTCGTTGTCGAGGTCACAGTCGTGCCCACGACTTGTGCATAGTAGTGCTGGAAATAAAGTAATAAAAATGGGGGGTTTAAACTGGTTAAGATAATAAAATAAAGAAATACAAAAAAATAAAATAAAATACAATCATATTAAAAAATGAAAAAAATAAATTTAAGAAAATAAAACAAATGGATAAATAAAATATTTTTTTAAGTTTAGCCTTAGCCTCGGTGTAGTCCAATCTTGAATCGATCATTGAAATAGATTTTCCCTTCCAAGCGATAAGTTGGTTATAGCAATCGAGGATCCCTCAAACCGCCAACTTTTCCTCTCATAGTCGATCTCGGTATCACCTGCAGATCGACCTTTGTAAAATTTCCAACCATGTGGCACGTACCCGTAATTTAAGATTTTGACAGCCTTGCGATTTGAAAAGCCAAACTCGAATTAACAGCCTCAACTATGTGGGTCTTTTAAATCTGATCACTATCTCTCTTGATGGAATCGAACTAGCTTTTTCCAATTGAACATGCCAATTTGTTCGCAGATTTTGAATACAGCACCACCGACTCAACTTCCCAACTATACGCCAAACGATTCCAACCCAACGCGTGCTTTTTGAATTGAAATTGAATTAACTTTGAGGGACAAATTTTTACTATCCCATATACCGGAGAGATAGCGAATACCGAATTGCAAAGTATTTAGTGTGGGTTCATATCTCACGATTACTTTGTCAAAGTGATAATCAAGCTAAGGCTAAAAAAATGGTTTAGTTAATCATGGAAAGAATCATGCTTGAAAATAAATAGATTAAATGGAATTGTGGAAAGTGGGAAGGGAAAGGGTCTTGGAAGGCAATTAAACCAAAAAATTGAAAGTAAAAGAAAAAGAACTAAAATAGCATAATGGAGCATTGACGCAGGAAGGGAGAAAAAAAATAAAGAATTTATTAAATGCTAAATGCAAAGTGTGTCTTTAATTGGTTATAGTTACTGGTATTTATACACACTTTTAGTACTAAAATTTAGCTAGATTTTTCCTAAATATTATTACTAAATATTATCACTAAACAATTCTAAATATTATCACTAAATAATTCAAAATTTAAAAATCAAATTTAAATTAGAGACTAAATTTAAACTAATTACAGAGTTGTACCAATATAAAAAATCCTTCAATTTTTATCCAACCACTTTTTTAAAAGGAATCTTCAACCCTTCGATCCTTATCCAGTCATCCTTGAATGTTTAATCTTTCCATTAAGCCCTTCTCTTTGCTTTTTTGTTCTAATTTAGCCCCTTTTTGTAAGAGTTTAAATTCAGCACACTAACTTCATTCATGATAAGAAAAATCCAAATTTAATAGCATTTTATTTGATAATTAGCCAAAATAGATATATTAAAAATACAAATTTATCTTACTATCAAATTCCCCCTACTTAGCCGATGCTTGTCCTCAAGCATGATATCCACTAAAAATAATTCGTCAATCCCTTTCAAAATAAAAAGCCCCTTTCCTAGTTAAGCATACATCAAACAATTAGGTGAATAAAAAAAATGCTAAACTCAATCAATAAGCATTTTATAAAATCTCGAATGATATGTCAAACTCAACTATTTCACTAAATTTAGGCTCAATCAAACATGCAAAATGATCATACCCAATATATACTTTTATTTATATCTATATACATTTTTGAATTTTGAATTTTTGAATTTTATTAAAATTTTTTTCAAACATAATCAAGTCTTGTGATGCGAAGTGAGATGCCAACTAAGCACCTCACCCCAGTTACTAAACCCGACACGTTCTCTTTATTTATTTTTAACGAATTCGAGACATAATTAAACCTTTTGACGTGAAATGAGATGATAACTCAAGCACCTCATCCCGGTTACTCAATTTCATATGTCTCTAATCGATTTATTTCAAGGTAGCTCAGTTAGCAGAGTGTTACAAGCTTCGGCTCGTCACCAAACCTTTTGACGTGAAATGAGATGACAACCCAAGCACCTCATCCCATTTACTCAACTTGGTCACATTTTCGAATCTTCACTCTTAACCAAACTATTAACAAATTTATTTATTTATTTATTTAAACAAGTACTTTCATTAGACAAGTTCAACAAAACCAATAATTTTCATGAAATATCGACCAAGGCATAACATTTTCAATTCTACAAAATATTCATTGATCAAGCAAGAAATAGTTATTTATGATTCACCCACTTATTTAAGTAAACTAAACATAAGAATTAGAGGTTAATTTTCGAAACGAATTAAAAAAAATTATTCTTAGCAAAAGACTTGCAAAAAGAAAGTATGGCATAATCCTACGAACCCCCTATTTAGCCTTCATTGCCCCCAATATGAAAAAAAAATAACAAGAGTGGAGAAAAGTATACCCCCGTGTATATTTAATGGCCCGGAGGATGGTGGAAGTGACTGCTTTGCAAACGGTGAGGATGCTTGAGATGTTGGCTTCCATTATTTCAAGGTAAGCTTCATTGCGATGAAGTCGTTCGTCTACAGCTGAAGGTGGTTGCTCTTGGAAAACAACACGATCAAATGAATTAAAATAATATTTTATTTAATTCTCAAACTAAACTAAAATTCAAAATTAAATTATATAAATAAAAATAAATAAAAATAAATGTGGGTTACCCGCATAAAGCGCTTTTGTTTAACATCATTAGCTCGACAACCTGAGTATTATTCATTTGGTTCCTCGAGAATTAATTTTTCCATTACGTGCACTTGAAACTTCTCATAGAAAGATTTTAACCTTTGCCCTTTGACCTTGAAGCATTTTTCGGATTCCTTCACCATCAGTTGATTGAGACGTATTCGAGCTTCTTCTCTCGGGTTTTCCTTTTCCTCTATCTAAATCTTTAAATGTTTCGGTAACGGTTTGAGTTCCAATTCTGGGGCCTGCAAAATGGCAGACAATAGTTTAGTTTGAAAAGGAGACAATTCAAAATCTTTACCTTGATTTTTGGGAAACTGTGGTGCCTCCATGAAAATGACAGTTTCACGAATTGACTATTTGAATGTCATTAATTCCTCCAGTTTATCCATTGTATTGAGGTCTAAATTCCTGCAAAGCACAGTTTGTAACTCATCCTCTTTATCATACTCAAAACGAAATTTCGTTAGTGGTTCAATAATATCAACACTAGAAATATTCGACATTGTACTGGGTTGGCCCATCGCCTCATAAACATTAAATTTTACCACATTACCGTCAAATTCCATAGTGAAGGTTCCACTTTGAACATCAATATTTGTATGTGTGGTACTTAGGAATGGTCTCCCGAGTAAAATATCAAAAGCATTTTTTGAGTAGTTGTCCTCTATATCGATGATGTAAAAGTCTATCGGAAAAATTAGTTCATTTACCTTTATGAGGATATCTTCCAGCACCCCTTCTGGATATACACATGACCTATCTGCCAATTGAATAATCACCCCTATTTTTTTCAGAGGACCCCGTGTTTAGCAATTTAAAAATAGATAAAGACATTAAATTAATAGATGTTCCCAAATCACACATGGCTTTCTTTATGCCAATATTACATATTTTGCATGATATAGAAAACATACCTTGGTCCTTACAGTTAGGTGAAATTTTCCTTTGTAGCACTCCAGAAACATTTTCCCCTACATTTACCCATTCGTTTCCTTAGAGTTTCTTTTTTTCGGTGCATAGTTCTTTCAAGAATTGTACATAGCGTGGAATCTGTTTAATTGCATCAAGTAAAGGAATATTAATTTCTACCTTCTGGAATGTCTCAGGAATTTTTTTTCCTTTCGTTCCTTTTTAACTTGGGGAAGCCTTCTAGGGTATGGGGGAGGTACAACAAATGGTTTATGAGGTGTCGACTTAGTAAGAGCAGCTGGTTTGGATTCTTGTTCAACGTCATGGTCACGACTCATGTTAGGCACTAGTTCTGACTCTGTTCCATCTTTTACGGCCATAGCACTTGCATTTTGACTTGGGTTTGGCTCGGTTTGAGATGGCGATTTTCCTTGGTTCTCCAAAAGAATAACCGTAAGTGCTAGCTTACTTATTTGCTAAAATAGTTCTTGGAAATGTGCTTCAGTCTTTTGTTGGAACTTTTCAGTGCTAACGGCTAACCTCTCTACTATGGCTTCAAGAGATGACTTTGGAGGTTGATACTATTGAGGCGGAGGTGGTCTTGGTTGATATGGTTGATTGTATTAAGCGTTTGACCCATAGCTTAGGTTTGGGTGATCCCTCCACCCTGCATTGTACGTGCTTGAATATGGATCATAATGCCTTTAAGGTGGCCCTAGGAAGTTCCCAATGCCATCTACTAGTGCAGTTGTGTCCTCAAGTAAAATTGAGCATGAGTCGATAGGATGATCAGGCTTAGCACAACTCCCACACAATCGAGCTGGGTTTGTCTGTCCCGCAAGCATACTTTCAACTGCATTAGTAAGTTCATCAATCTTATTTACTATGGAAGGAGTACTTAGCTCATGAACCCTTCTCGTAGGTTTCATAAGTGGTCGATACTGTTGGGAATTTGCAGCCATGGTCAAAATGAATTCCCTAGCTCTTTGGGGAGTCATGTTCACAAGAGCCCCACCACTAGCGGCATCAATCATCTACATTTCCATTGGGGATAACCCCTCGTAGAAATACTATACGAGCGACTGTTTAGACAGACCATGTTGTGGGCAACTTGCGCACAACTTTTTGTATCGCTCCCAATATTCATAGAGTGATTCTGCTTTTTTTGTTGTATTTTGACTATTCTCCTTAATTGGACTGCTCGAACTGGTGGGAAAAACCTGTCAAGAAATAATCGAGACATATCAGTCCAAGTATTAATAGATCTCGAAGGTAAATAAAACAGTAACAGATTCAGCTAATGAAAAAGGAAAAGCTCGTATTTTTATTTGATCCTCAGTTACTCATTTTGGTTTCATGCTTAGACAAAGTCGAACTCTTTCAGATGAGTATGGGGGTTCTCATTTTTAAACAGTGGAAAGTAGGCAATAAATGTATTAATCCTGACTTTAACTCGAACGGTGTTTTGCCCATCAGATAAGTTATGCATAGCGGTTGTTGTTCATCTGGTGCAGCTGCATGTTGGCGTATAGTTTGATTTGCCACGTTGTTTGAATCTTCGGATGACTAAATATCTTCGGTGTAAGATCCTTCTTCAAAATCAGGTTTTGGTTGTTTACCATGCCGAATAGCTTCTTTTCGAAGTGTTCGAGCCAACTTTTCTATTTTTGGTTCAAATGTTAGAGTCCCTGATTTTGTCCTGGTCATAAAGAAAATAAACAAAATTTAGAAATTTTTACCAGTCCCCAGCAATGGTGCCAAATTTTATGGGCGTCAAAACCACCAAATATAAATTCCTACGACAAAATAATAGTAAATGACAGTATAGAGTAGTAGGATCGAATCCACAGGGACTAGTTATCTAATTTTGCCTTTTCTTGTGACCAGATTCATTGTCGAGGTCACAGTCGTGCCCATGACTTGTGTGTAGTAGTGTTGAAAAAAAAGAGTAATAAAAAGGGGGGTTTAAATTGATTACGATAATAAGATAAGGAAATAAAATAAAATAAAATAAAATAAAATCAGATTAAAAAATGCAAAAATAAATTTAAGAATATAAAATAAATGGATAAATAAAAAAATTAAGCTTAGTCTTAGCCTCAGTGTACTCCAATCTTGAATCGATCATTGAAATAGATTTTCCCTTCCAAGCGATAAGCTGGTTATAACAATTAAGGATCCCTCAAACCACCAACTCTTCCTTTCGTAGTTGATCTCGATATCACCTGCAAATTGACCCTTGTCAAATTTCCAACCACGTGGCATGTACCAGTAATTTAATATTTTGACAGCCTTGTGATCTGAAAGGTCCAACTCGAATTAACGGTCTCAATTGTGTGGGTTGTTTAAATCCGATCATTATCTCCCTTGACAGAATCCGATCACTAAATAAGTCAAAAATTAAAAATCAAATTTAAACTAGAGACTAAATTTAAACTAATTACAGAGTTGTAACAATATAAAAAATCCTTCAATCTTTATCCAGCCACTTTTTTAAAGGAACCTTCAACCCTTCGATCTTTATCCAGTCATCCTTGAATCTTCAATCTTTCAATCAAGCCCTTCTCTTTGCTTTTTGTTTTAATTTAGCCCATTTTTGTAAGAGATTGAATTCAGCACACCAACTTTATTCTTGATAAGAAAATTCCAAATTTAATTGCATTTTATTTGATAATTAGCCAAAAATAAATATATTAAAAATATGAATTTATCTTGCTATCATCAATTCATCGGTTCGAGCTAATAAGCTTTTGAATCAAGGCTATGAAACATATTTAGCCTACATTATTAACTCAAACTCGGAGGAAATCCGGCTAATCAAGATTTAGACAATATGAGTTCTCGGATGTGTTTCCTAAAAAATTTCCAAGAATTCTTCTCGACCATAAGGTTACATTTGCAATTGAAGTTTATTCGGGTATAGCTCCCATGCTAATTGCTTCATGCCGTATGTAGCTAGTAAAGTTAAAAGATCTAAAAATTGAGTTGCATGATCTCCTGAACCGTGGCTTTATATGTCCTAGTATATCTCTTTATGGAGCGCTAATATTGTTCGTTAAGAAGAAAGTTAGATTGATGTGACTTTGCATTGATTATAGATAGTTGAATAAGCTAATGATCAAGAACCAATATCCATTGTTGCATATCGATGATTTGTTTGACCGGTTGAAGGATGCATCAACGTTCTCTAAGATTGATCTAAGATCGAGATATTATCAACTAAAGGTAAAGGATAGTGGCGTACCAAAAATAGTATTCTAAACGCGTATGGTCACTATAAATTTCCTATGATGCCATTCAGGCTAACGAATGCACCTACAACGTTTATGGATCTCATGAACTGCATATTCCAACCTTATTTCGATCAGTTTATGGTAGTCTTCATTGATGATATCCTAATATATTCAAAGTCAGAAGCTGAGCATGATAAGCATTTGAGAATCGTATTGCAAGTGTTGCGTGAAAAGTAATTTTATAGAAAGCTCAACAAATTTGAGTTATGGTTATCAGAAGTGGTTTTGTAACACCTCTAACCCGTATACGTCACCGGAGTAGGGTTACGAGGTATTACCAAACAAAACTTGTAACACCCCAAACCCGATCTATGCGTTAAGACCAGATTTGACATGTCACATGAATTGAACATACGTATAGTCTTTTAAAGATTCAAAGAAAATGAATTTTCAAAAAGAATTTGAAAAGGTGTTTATTGAAAACCGAGGTTGATTGTTAAATCTAATAATTTGAGACGTAAAAATTTATAATTTAAATACCTAAGAAAAATTTATTTAATGTTTTGAGAATTTAAGAGAGTTTGAAGAAATTTTGAAAAACAAAGATTTTAAAAGAATTGTTACAAAGAAACTTTCGAGTTAAAATGAAAACCCTTTTTGCACGTTTATTTATAGAAAACGTTTATTTCTATTTTAGAAAAATAAAAACCCACTTAAGTACTTTAAAGCATATCATAGAATCCATCCATAGGTAAAACATCCATAAAATTTAACCAGAGGCCTTATTACAACATAACTTAAATAGAAAATATTAAAAGTACTTTAAAGAAATCTGAAATTTAAATAACCCATTATTCGTAGTATGGTCTCCACTGAGTGGTCCCCGGCCCAAGCCTCCGTCACTGATCATTACCTGAGAATGGTAAAGAAAATGGGGTGAGTTACTTAGAACTCAGTGTGTAACTCACTTACCATAGTCTACTGGGCCAAAACCATTTGAGCATTTATTTGGGCCTAAGCCTATTACAAATATAACAATTTAACATGTATAGAATGCATGTGATATGCAATTCCCAAAACCAAACCTAAATTTCCATCCACTATACACCACCCGTACCAACCAGTACACCTGTGGGGAGCTTTAGTCACCCACCCCGCCAACATACCAAACTGGGCATTAAGCCATATATCAAACTAGGCATAAAGCCATATATCAAACTGGGCATAAAGCCATATATCAAACTAGGCATAAAGCCATCAGAATTTTGTAACAAAGCTACCAGAACTTCTCTTCATCAAATTAGCCCAACCCATGCAATCATGTATATAATATGCATAACAATCCATTCATATAATTATTCAACATAAGGCCCATTATAAAAGTTATTACAATCTGGCCCATTTCACATTTTGGCCCACATAATCTCATATCACATTTGGCCCATTTAGCAAATATCACGTATGGCCCATTTCTCAAATATCACATATGGCCCATTTATCAATATCACATATGGCCCATTAAGTCACTTTTATCGATTTATCCCATTAAGGGCAATTTCGTAATTTTAACAATCTTAATACCGATTTCATAATTTTTACCATTAAAGCGTTAAATATACCATTTTACCCGATATCATCAACTTTGTGATTTTAATCTAGCTATTAATACGATGTGGTTATCTAACCCGCGAGATACGGTGTGAGATTACACACCTGATTATGGTGAGCTCTACACTTTCTTGATCGTTGACACCTAGAAATGTTATAACGCTCGATTAGAACACTTAACACTTAAAATAAAACTATTCTAAGAAAAGCGGTCTAGATTTTTACCCGTGGAAACTCGAACAACTACTATTTGTCGGTTCTCCCCGATTGACGGTTCACAACCGGTGGAAAATCTCGGATCGTCGGTGCCTCATGACTACGAACAACCTCGAATAATTTATTTTCACCGGATGAGGGTCCACAACCCGGTGGAAAATCTTGGATTGTCGAAATAGCCTTCGCTTGAATCTAGAGGGAATAGCAAATCCGCCCCTCTTTCGATCACTATTCACCACCCTTTTTGATCCTATCTTGCTTGCCTCCATTGACAAAAGAATATTAGTCCAACTAATATTTCAAAAATTAAGATGATTGATTTTAAGGGACGAAATTGGCTTACCACGAAACCCTTACGTTCAAAGGATGAAAATCAAGCGATAGCGTCCCCAAAGTAACATCGATTAGTAAACCCCATCATCAACGAAATAATGAGTAAAATGGATCCCTGATAGAAACCCTTACCTTAAAACTTTGGACCGAATCCTAGCGATTCATGATGATTTCGGACACTCCAAGTTCTGGCCTTCCACTAAGTTTCTATGATGGAGAAAAAGATTTGAATGAGATATGGTGTGATAATGATCTCGATCCAAAAAGACCATCCCACACCAACATGAAATTCGGCACAAAGGAAAAAGGGAAAAAAATAAAAATACTAAAGTATTATACTAGCCACTTACCGAGTGATCAAAGTGTGAGAAGAAAAGAATGAATTGATTTGAGAAGAAGATAAGTGTAGTAAAATATTCGGCTATGAAGAAAAAAAATTGAAGGAGATGGTGTTAGCAACATTCGGCCATGGAGGAAAAGAAAAGGGAGAAAATGTTGGATAGATTTTGTAACAAGAAAGAGATGAAATAAAGGTATAGAAAAATTAGGTGTTTCGATTTTGATTCATTTCAAGAATGAAAGATGAACAAAGAGAGGGGTTTGAGGCTAGATAGCATTCGGCAATGGAGAAAGAAAAGAAAAAGAAAATGGCCTTCCAAAGTGTTATGGTTTCGGCACTAGAAAGAAATGACTTGACAGAATAGGAAAAATAAGACCAAAATGGTCAAAAATATGAATAACTAAAAGAAAACAAAAGATGCTTACCTAATGCTCAATGTGCATTCGGCTAGGGAGAGAAAAGATGAGGAGAAAATGTTTTGAGAGAAAACAAAAATGACCAAAAAGAAATGTGCTCAACAAGCACCTATCCTTACTCAAAAGTCCTAAAAAATTCGGCCACCCCCCCTTAGCCCCTAAAACCGTCCAAGTTCATGGACATAAGGTCAAAGTTTGGCCAATCCAAACTTTCCAAAACATCCTCCTTGTAAAGTGCCTTGTGTTCCCCCTACATACCATAACCTCATGATTCCCTACCTTAAGTTTACACTTGCCTTTTTCCCTTAGCCACCTTTCCCAAAAAACTAAAGTCTAAGCTACATAAATACTGGCTTGACTGACACTATGAAGATGGGAAGCAAAAAAATAAAAATTTCACATTCATAACAAGGGATTCAAACCTCTTCCCTCAAGCAAACACTCATGGCACCATATCCCCTTTAGTACTTGCTCATCTTATGCTAACTTAAACCTCTTAATTACCTTAAGCATTAAGGTTACTTGATCCACTTTAATAAAGTACTATTTACCAAAATTTATTCCAAAATCCAATTAAATCCTGAGCCTTCTCGAGACTATTAAAACACACACATTGAATCATTTCACTAGCTAAGCACCAAAATTATGCATCATATCGATTCTCAATTTTTTTAGGATGTTACAATTCTACCCCTCTTAAAGAAAATTTCGTCCTCGAAATTTACCTAGTTAAAAGAGGTGAGGATATTGCTGCCGACTCACGTCCTTAGGCTCCCAAGTAGCTTCCTACGATCCGTGATTCTACCAAAGAACCTTTACTAACAGTACAGACTTCTTTCTCAGTAATTTAACATCTCGATCCAAAATTTTCACTGGCTCTTCCTCGAATGACAAGTCAGGTCTTAACTCAACTTCCTCTACCAGTACTATGTGAGACGGGTCCGTTTGATAACGCCTTAACATAGAGACATGGAAAACACTATGAATCTGACTCAACTCCGGAGGTAATTCAAGCTGATAAGCCACTGGTCCTACACGCTTCAACACACGGTACGGTCCGATGAACCTAGGGCTCAACTTGCCCTTCCTTCCAAATCTGAAGATCTTCTTCCAAGGTGAGACCTTTAGAAAAACCCGATCTCCCACCGAAAACTCAATGTCCTTACGCTTTAGATCCGCATATGACTTTTGTCTATCCGAAGCTTCCTTTAACCGCGCTCGAATCACCTTTACTTTTTCTTCCGTCTCGATATCAATTGAGGACACAACAACTGTCGTTCCCCAATTCAGGTCCAACAAGTAGGGTACGACATCTACATTCATATAATGCTTCATAAGGTGCCATTTGGATCTTTGGATTGATAAGCTGTTGTATATCTTGAATTCGCCAAGCGGTGAAAATCTTCCTAACTACCTCTGAAGTCAATCACACAACCCCTTAACATGTCTTCCAAAATTTGGATTACTCTTTTCGACTGACCATCTGACTGAGGATGGAAAGCCGTACTGAAGTTTAACTTTGTTCCCAAAGCCTCATGCAAAGTAATCCAAAACCGTGATGTAAACCTAGGGTCCCTGTCCGATATTATAGACACTGGTACCCTATGCAACCTCACGATCTCCGATACATACAACTTAGCCAACTTGCGTGAGAAATCAAATTTAACCGGTGGAAAATGGGCAGTCTTCGTCAACTAATCCACTATTACCCAGATGGAATCTTTCTTAGTAGGTGATAAGGGTAACCCACTAACAAAATCCATCGTTATCTGTTCCCATTTCCATAATGGAATCTTCACCGGTTGTAGCAATCTCGACGGCAATTGATGTTCCGCCTTCACTTGCTGACACGTCAAGCACCTACTCACAAAATTTGTAACCTCCCGCTTCAACCCTGGCCACCAATACTGCTCCCGTAGATCTCGATACATTTTATTTCCTCCGGGGTGCATAACATAAGGGCTACTATGTGCCTCTCGCAGAATCATTTGTCTCAAATCTGAATCCATGGGCATACAAACTCTTCCATGAAAACACAGCACTCCATCCTTACTCATTCCAAAATCCCCTATTACACCACTTTCAACTTGTTGAATTAAGGGCCCAACTTTTCATCTGATAATTGCTTCTCCTTAATCTGACCCAACCACACAAGCTTCACCTAAAGTTCGGCTCAAAGACTACCATCTTCATACAGACTGAGGTGAGCAAACATCGCTTTCAAATTCGATATTACCTTACGACTCAACGCGTCTGCTACCACATTAGCCTTTCTAGGATGATACTCGATTGAGAAGTCATAATCCTTTAATAGCTCCACCCACCTCCGTTGTCTTAAGTTCAACTCCTTTTGGGTAAGAAGGTACTTAAGACTCTTATGGTCAGTATAAATGATCGACTTCTCACCATAGAGATAATGCCTCCAAATTTTTAAAGAAAAAACCACCGCAGCCAATTTCATGTCATGAGTAGGATAGTTGACTTCGTGCGGCCTTAACTGACGAGATGCATAAGCCACCACCTTTACACCTTGCATTAACACACATCCCAAGCCCGTGTGTGACGTATCACAGTAAACAATAAACTCTTTTCCAGCCTCAGGTTGAATCATGCTGGTGCTTCCGTCAAAATCTTCTTCAATTTCTCAAAACTCTCTTGTTGTTTATCTGCCCACACAAATGGTACTCCCTTTCGCAACAGTTTAGATAGGGGTGCAGCAATCAACGAAAACCCCTCAACAAAGCGTCTATAATAGCCAGCCAAACCTAAGAAACTCCAAATCTCAGCCACTGACTTCGATGGTTTCCAATCCAACACAGCCTTTACCTTCTAAGGATCAACTCTGATT
The DNA here is from genome assembly GCA_025506655.1 of Gossypium rotundifolium. Lineage (NCBI taxonomy): Eukaryota > Viridiplantae > Streptophyta > Magnoliopsida > Malvales > Malvaceae > Gossypium > Gossypium rotundifolium. The sequence continues at coordinate 155,703,803 of CP106722.1, read as the reverse complement.
CCTTCGGCTGACACAACATGTCCTAAGAAAGTCACTTCCTTCAGCCAAAATTCACACTTACTGAATTTGGCATAAAGTTGCTTTTCTCGCAGTATTTGCAATACTATGCGCAAATGTGAGTCATGCTCTTCTTCATTCCTCGAATATACCAAGATATCATCTATGAACACCACTACGAACCGGTCTAGATAGGTTTGAAAGACTCGATTCATCATGTCCATAAATGCAGCTGGTGTATTGGTCAAACCAAATGGCATCACTAAAAACTCATAATGTCGATAACGAGTTCGAAATGCCGTCTTATGAATATCTGCCTCCTTAACCTTGAGTTGGTGATAACCCGATCTCAAATCTATCTTAGAGAAAACTGAAGCTCCTCTCACTGATCAAACAGGTCATCTATTCTCGGTAATGGATACCTATTCTTGATCGTCAATTTATTCAACTGCCTATAATCAATACACATACGCATCGATCCATCCTTCTTCTTGACAAACAAAACTGGTGCTCCCCACGGAGACATGCTCGGTTGAATAAATCCCCTATCCAACAATTCTTGAATTTGAGCCTTAAGCTCCGCTAACTCCTTCGGCGCTATTCTATAAGGAGCAATGGACACCGGAGCCGTTCCGGGCAAAAGTTCAATGCCAAACACTACTTCCCGGTCTAGAGGTAAACCTGAAAGTTTCTCGGGGAAGACATCTGAATATTCTTTCATCGTTCTAACATCTTCCACCAATAATTCCTTGGCATCTAAAGCACTAATGAAGGTTAGGAATGCGCCACACCCTTTCCGCACCAACTTTTCTACCTTTAAGGCAGATACCACATTTGCTAAATAGTTTCTCCGTTTGCCTATCATCACCACTTCTTTATCTTCCAAAGTCCTTATCGACATCCGTTTTGCAGCATAATCCAAGTGCACACAGTGCTTCACCAACCAGTCCATGCCCAAAATAAGGTCGAACTCACCAAAAGGCAGTTCCATCAAATCCGCCAAAAATACTTCTCTTTGAATTTCTAAAGGCACGTCTCTATATAATTTATTCATGATCACAGACTGTCTTAAAGGACTAATTATCATCATCTCTCTATCGATAATCTCAGATCTAATATTCAGATTTCTTGATATAGCACTTGCAACATACGAGTGGGTAGACCCGATATCTATCAAAGTAGTAACAAGTACATCAAAGATGAAGAACGTACCGGTTATCACATCAGGTACATCGCCATCCTTCTAACTCCTGACCGCATAGACTAACCCCAATTGTCTCGCCTCCTCGTTACCTCTGAAGCTATTACCTCTACTCGGTGCACCTTGACCTCATCCAGTGCCATTACCACCACGACCTAGTCCACGGCCCCTCGATGGCTGTTGAGCGCCTCTAGCTGGCTGTGCATCAGGGTTACGAGCTTCTTGAGTCGGAGCAGTCCATCGAGGACAATTCTTAAGCTGGTGGTCCTTAGAACCACATTTAAAATAACCATCGTTTCTCTTCCAGCATTCCCCGGGGTGTCGTCTTCCACAGTCAGCACATGGTTGGATCTGGTTGGTAGCCACAAGTGCTCTAGCTTGAGCTGGCTCATCATTCTGATGCCTCTTTTGGAGCCTTTTAGTAGAACTCGAGTACTTAAAGTCCCTCTTGCCTTTGCCTCTTTCCCAGTTTTGACGTTCCGAGTTCTTAGCGTCTTCAGCTATCTTGGCTTTCTCCACAAGCGTGGCAAATGTCCTTTCCTGTTGCGAGGCTATCAGAACCCGCAACTCATCATTCAGCCCATCCTCAAAGCGTACACAGCGCTCATGGTCGGTTGGCACTATTGTCCTAGCATAGCGGCTCAAGCGTAGAAATTCTGCCCCTTAAGCTGCCACCGTCTTATTTTCTTGAACCAGATTCAGGAATTCCTTCCTTGGAGCATCCACATAACTTGCCCCTACATACTTTCCTTGGAAAGCAGCTTTGAAGAAATCCCAAGCAACACGTTCAGCCTGGGTACCTTCTCGAACAGTAAGCCACCATTGATACGCCTCGTCTCTCAACAAGGACACAACTCCTCTTAATTTTTGCTCGGCAGTATACTCCAGATCATCCATAATCTGCTCCATAGCCTCGAGCCAATATTTCACAACATTTGGGGCTACTCGAAATACCCTAAAAGTCTCGGCACCATTTGATGAGTTGCTCGATATTGACCCACGAGCCATCGGCTATCTAGCCCAAGACTTTCCAAGACTCGTAACATTGTTTGAGACAGAGCAATGTCTTCTCTCATACGGTCATGGGATCCATTTTCTGACACAGGTGATGCCGGTGCATCCATTTTCGGCATATGTCCTGATGCCTCAAACACGGCTCTAGCACCTCGGCCTCTACCACGGCCACGTCTACCACGTCCACGTCCTCTAGTGCTCATATTGACTAATTCGGTTTAATCTGATTACAAGTTTTATGAATCAAAATACTATTTCAGCGTTTATTAACGATATTTTATGAGATATAAGAGATAGAGTTTGTTTTCGCAAACACATCCTACAGTCTCAATCTCTATAGTTTCAACACCTAAAACTAAAAGTTCTAGAGTGTTCCTATGATCATATCACAATAATAATTATTCAGTATACGAATACTTACTTGGCTTGGTGCCGGATGCTTGTGATGCCATACTACTTTTAACACATAAATTCTATAAATTCAAAACAGTTTTAAACGAAAATTATTGTTGAACCCAAACCACAGCCGAGTTTTGAAACTGGCTCTGATATAATAAAATGTAACACACCAAACCCGGTCTATGCGTTAAGACCAGATTTGACATGTCACACGAATTGAACATACGTATAGTCCTTTAAAGATTCAAAGAAAATGGATTCTCAAAAAGAATTTGAAAAGGTGTTTATTGAAAACCAAGGTTGATTGTTAAATCTAATAATTTGAGACATAAAAATATATATTTTAAATACCTAAGAAAAATTATTTAATGTTTCGAGAGTATAAGAGAGTTCGAAGAAATTTTGAAAAACAAAGATTTTAAAAGAATTGTTACAAGAAACTTTCGAGTTAAAATTTTTTAAGAATGAAAACCCTTTTTGCACATTTATTTACGGAAAACATTTATTTCTATTTTAGAAAAATAAAATCCCACTTAAGTACTTTAAAGCATATCATAGAATCCATCCATAGGTAAACCATCCATAAAATTCAACCAGATGCCTTATTACAACATAACTTAAATGGAAAATATTAAAAGTACTTTAAAGAAATCTGAAATTTAAATAACCCATTATTTGTAGTATGGTCTCCACTGAGTCGTCCCCGGCCCAAGCCTCCGTCACTGATCATTACCTGAGAAGGGTAAAGAAAATGGGGTGAGTTACTTAAAACTCAATGTCTAACTCACTTACCATAGTCCACTGGGCCAAAACCATTTGAGCATTTATCTGGGCCTGAGCCCATTACAAATATAACAGTTTAACATGTATAGAATGCATGTGATATGCAATCCCCAAAACCAAACCTAAATTTCCATACGCTACACACCACCCGTACCAATCAGCACACCTATGGGGAGCTTTAGTCACCCACCCCGCCAACACACCAAACTGGGCATTAAGCCATATATCAAACTGGGCATAAAGCCATATATCAAACTAGGCATAAAGCCATATATCAAACTGGGCATAAAGCCATATATCAAACTGGGCATAAAGCCATCAGAATTTTGTATCAAAGCTACCAGAACTTCTCTTCATCAAAATAGCCCAACCCATGCAATCATGTATATAATATGCATAACAATCCATTCATATAATTATTCAACGTAAGGCCCATTATAAAAGTTATTACAATCTGGCCCATTTCACATTTTGGCCCACATAATCTCATATCACATTTGGCCCATTTAGCAAATATCACATATGGCCCATTTATCAAATATCACATATGGCCCATTTATCAAAATCACATATGGCCCATTTATCAATATCACATATGGCCCATTAAGTCACTTTTATCGATTTAGCCCATTAAGGGCAATATTGTAATTTTCATAGTCTTGATACTGATTTCATAATTTTTACCATTAAAGTGTTAAATATACCATTTTACCCGAAATCATCAACTTTGCGATTTTAATCTAGCTATTAATACGATGTGGTTATCTAACCCGCAAGATACGGTGTGAGATTACACACTTGATTACGGTGAGCTCTACAGTTTCTTGATCGTTAACACCTAGAAATGTTATAATGCTCGATTAGAACACTTAGCACTTAAAATAAATCTATTTTAAGATAAGCGGTCTAGATTTTTACCCTCGGAAACTCGAACAACTACTATTTGTCCGTTCTCCCCGGCTGACGGTTCACAACCCGGTGGAAAATCTCAGATCGTCGGTGCCTCATGTCTATGAATAACCTCGAATAATTGATTTTCACCGGATGAGGGTCCACAACCCGGTGGAAAATCTTGGATTACCGAAATAGCCCTTCGTTTGAATCTAGAGGGAATAGCAAATCCGTCCCTCTTCTAATCACTATTCACCACCCTTTTTGATCCTATCTTGCTTGTCTCCATTGACAAAAGAATATTAGTCCAACTAATATTTTGAAAATTAAGACGATTGATTTTAAGGGGTAAAATTGGCTTACCACGAAATCCTTACGTTCAAAGGATGAAAATCAAGCGATAGCGTCCCTAAAGTAACATCGATTAGTAAGCCCCATCATTAACGAAATAATGAGTAAAATGGAATCCTTGATAGAAACCCTTACTTAAAACTTTGGACCGAATCCTAGCGATTCACGATAATTTCGAACACTCCAAGTTCTGGCCTTCCACTAAGTTTCTATGATGGAGAAAACTATTTGAATGAGATATGGTGTGATAATGATCTCGATCCAGAAAGACCATCCCACACCAACATGTAAATTCGGCACAAAGGAAAAGGAAAAAAATAAAAATACTAAAGTATTATATTAGCCACTTACCGAGTGATCAAAATGTGAGAAGAAAAGAATGAAATGATTTGAGAAGAAGATAAGTGAAGTAAAATATTTGGCTATGAAGAAAAAAAATTGAAGGAGATGGTGTTAGCAACATTTGGCCGTGGAGGAAAAGAAAAGGGAGAAAATGTTGGATAGATTTTGTAATAAGAAGTAGATAAAATAATGGTATAGGACAATTAGGTGTTTGGGTTTTGATTCATTTCAAGAATGAAAGATGAACAAAGAGAGGGGTTTGAGGCTAGAAAGCATTCGGCAATGGAGAAAGAAAAGAAAAAGAAAATGGCCTTCCAAGGTGTTATGGTTAAGGCACTAGGATGAAATGACTTGACAGAATAGGCAAAATAAGACCAAAATGGTCAAAAATATGAATAACTAAAAGAAAACAAAAGATGCTTACCTAATGCTCAAAGCGCATTCGGTCAGGGAGAGAAAATATGTAGAGAAAATGTTTTGAGAGAAAACAAAAATGACCAAAAAGAAATGTGCCCAACAAGCACCTATCCTTACTCAAAAGTCTTCAAAAATTCGACCACCCCTCCTTAGCCCCTAAAACCGTCCAAGTTCATGGAAACAAGGTCAAAGTTTGGACAATCCAAACTTTCCAAAACATCCTCCTTGTAAAGTGCCTTGTGTTCCCCCTACATACCATAACCTCATGATTCCCTACCTTAAGTTTACACTTGCCTTTTTCCCTTAGCCACCTTTCCCAAAAAAATAAAGTCTAAGCTACCATAAATACTAGCTTGACTGACACTATGAAGATGGGAAGCAAAAAAATAAAAATTTCACATACATAACAAGGGATTCGAACCTCTTCCCTCAAGCAAGCACTCATCGCGCCATATCCCCTTTACTACTTGCTCATCTTATGCTAACTTAAACCTCTTAATTACCTTAAGCATTAAGGTTACTTGATCCACTTCAATAAAGTACTATTTACCAAAATTTATTCCAAAATCCAATTAAATTTCGAGCCTTCTCGAGACTATTAAAACACACATATTGAATCATTTCACTAGCTAAGCACCAAAATTATGCAACATATCGATTCTCAATTTTTTTTAGGATGTTACAATACTCATTATTTAACGTACATATTTCATAAATTTATACATTCATACTCGAATACCATTTAATCACAAACACATTGTACCATTTAATCACAAACACATTATCCCTGAATAGGGCCTACGAGGCCTTAAACATGTTTAGGAGCGATTCAGGACAAAACCAATAACTTGTAAAATTTTGGAAACTTAGAAAAAAATTTCAAACATACAGGGGTCACACGCTCGTGTGAACAATCCTTGTGCCTTACACGGCTCCAGACACACCCGTGTCTCAGGCTACGTGGAAATAGGGCATACATGCTGACATGGGTCACACGGCCAACCACACACCCATGTGTCTAACCCGTGTGACCTTTGAAGTAGCCACACATGCCCGTGTGCCAGGTCTTGTACTAGGTCGTGCCAAACATGTTGGGTATACTGACTTATGCAACACGACCAAGTCACACGCCTGTGTGCTAGGCCGTGTGCCATTTAAGGGGTATACGGACTTGTGCCACACGGCCGGTCACACGCCCGTGTGTGAAGCCGTTTGGAGCATACTGACTTTAATTTAATTTCAAATCAGGGGACATACGGCCGTGCAACAAGACCGTGAGTCGTACACGACTAAGACACATGCCCGTGTCTCTGCCTGTGTAGACAAAAATAGGCCATTTATAAAGCCATTTTCCACCCTATTTTTACATGCATACACAAGCATAAATTGCAACATTTCACAACTCAAGTGGCAGCCAATACATGACATTTCATACACAATTTACACCTATTTCAACATAGTATTCAAATGCCTAATAAATAACATACATTTTCCATTCACATATTAACCACATATCAAGATAACATTTGCATATTTCCATTCCATATATTACTAGCCAAAACATACCATATTTGAATACTTAAACACAACCAAATATTATACCATGTTAAGCCTAATCACATGGCTTCAACTCATACCATAACATGTACCAGAATCAATATCTCAAGTAACCTTAACTATCATTCTTATAACTAGCATATACATGCCATATTTACATATATCCACAAATTCATAAGTACCAATCGGCAACTAGATAGTATGATGCGTAACTCTGACTTTATCCAAATCGAGCGAGCTATCGAATCTCTATAATGCACGAAAAAGAAACAGAGAAAGCTTTATAACTTAGTAAGCCCGTATAATTTAGAATTAAACGTACCATTTATACCTAATCAAGACAATAAATAAGATAAACTCAATTCAATTTTCAAATGCCTAACACAAGCATTCATCAATAAGTTAGTCACATAGATACATGAAATCATCCATTATCTCAATTCAATACTCAAAACATTGTATCAACCCAAATTCATATATCATGTACATCATTTTCAACGTTTCACTCTCAGTCATATAATCAATAATTCATTCAATAACAGTGCTCATCTATATAAATAGTATTTATGCTCGTTGAACCCATTAGAACTTCAAAGTATACTCGGGTGATGTACATCAGTAATCCATCAATTCATTATCATTTCTGCTCTTCTGAGCTATGATCAGTAAGCTCCTCTTGAGCTGATGGACAATAAGCTCTATTGAGCTGAAACGGTAAGCTCTAACGAGCTGAAAATAGTAAGCTCTAACGATCTGATATATTGGTAAGCTCATACAAGTTGTGGTGAGTCTGCAACAAATCAAGAAGTTCGACCAAAACGGTAACTCTAATGACATGTCACTCGTATCCTACGAATTCATATGGTCCAAACGGGGCTCGGTAACCATCAGTCTATATCAAATAGGCATCGTATTCCAAGTATATCAATTACTCAATTATATACATACATTTCAAATAATTACAAGTATTTAAAAGTTCAATTCTAATTATACGAACTTACCTCGAGTATGAAAACGGCGAAATGAGTTAATTACTCGATAATCTTGCCTTTCCCTCGATCCAATTCTGGATTCCCCTTTTCTTGATATAAATATATCAAAATTAACTTATTTAATTAACCATTCATTCAATTTAGTCTAAAACATACATTTAGACTTAATTTCCCATTATCCCCTAAACTTTCACACTTTTACATTTTAGTCCTTATTTCACAAAAATACAAATTCAAGCAATTCAATCCAAATACATACTAGATGAATTTTATAAGGACTCCTAGCATCCCATATCTATCATTATTTCACATATTTACCACATAAAATTTCATATTTCACAGTTTAACCCCTTTTTGACATTTTTGTCAAAAAATCACCTTATAAAACATGAAAATCTATCATCAAAAATTCATATTTCAACTTCAATCACCAAAGAACACATAAACTCATCAATGGAAAATCTCAAAATCTTTAACAGTTTCAAAATCTAAGGTACGGGCTAGCTAGAATATGAAGCAACAATATCAAAAATGTAAAAATCATTAAAAACTGAGCAAAAACCGTACCTTAATCAAGCTAGTAATTGGCCAAACCTTTGAAACCCTTTAATGGTGTTTTTCCACTCTTAGTTTCGGCTAAGAGAAGATGATAGCACCCAACATTTGTTTTTGTTTTATTTTATTAACTCAATTAACTAAATTACACATTTAACCTTATTATAAAACATTAACATATCACATAAACCATAGACATAAATGTCCACTAACCTTATAATGGTCTAATATCAACATAAGGACTACCACAACTTAATTTCATAGCCATTTAACACCTTTAACAAGTAGAATACAACTTGTTCATTTTACACGATTTAGTCCTTTTATCAAATTAAACATCCAAACGATAAAATTAGCTCACGAAATTTTCACACATACACACTATCATGCTGTAAACACCAAAAATAATATTTAAGTAATTTTTTGACATCTAATTTGTGGTTCCAAAACCACTATTCTGATTTGACCTAAAAACGGGCTGTTACAACTCTCCCCCTTAGGGATTTTCGTCCCCGAAAATATTACCAATGAATAGGTTAGGGTACTATTTTCGTATAGCTTCCTCAATCCCGTGTTTATGCCAAAGAACCTTCATTAGGGCTATACATTTATTTCTCAATGCTTTGATTTCACGAGCAAAAATCCTGATCGGTTCTTCGCTATAAGTCAAATTTGCCAGTATCTCAACATCTACCGGAGAAATCACATGTGAAGGATCGGATCTATACCGATGTAGCATAGAAACATGGAAGACATTATGAATCTGTTCAAGTTCTGACGGTAAAGCTAGTCGATATGCTACAGGCCCTATTCTTTCAATTATCTCATAAGGTTCGATAAATCGCGGACTTAACTTCTCTTTACAGCCGAATCGAAGAACCTTTTTCCATAGTGACACCTTTAAAAACACTCGGTCCCTGACTTGAAATTCAATTTCTTTACGTTTCAAATTCGTGTATGATTTCTATTGATTTGAAGTTGCTTTTAAACTGTTGCAAATCGTTTTTAATTTTTTTCAGTTTCTCTGATCAATTCAACCCCGTGAATCTTTTTCTCACTTAGTTCAGTCCAGTATAGCAGAGTTCGACATTTGCGACCATATAAAGCTTCGTACGGTGCCATCTTTCTACTGGTCTAAAAACTGCTATTATATGCGAATTCAGTCAGCGACAAGTATTTTTCCCAACTGCCTTCAAACTTTAAAATACAACATCTCAACATGTCTTCGAGAATCTGAATAACTCTTTCGGTCTGACCGTCAGTCTGAGGATAAAAGCATCTTGAAATTCAATTTCGTACCCAAAGCTTCTTGCAGTTTCTTCCAAAATCGCGATGTAAACCTCGGATCTCTATCAGAAATAATAGATAGTGGCACGCCGTGCAATTGAACAATCTCAGAAATGTACAATCCAACTAATCTGTAAAGTGAGTAATTTGTACGTACTGATATAAAATGAGCAGATTTCGTTAGTCTATCAATGACAACCTAGATAGCATTTTTATTTTTCGGAGTTAGGGGCAATCCCGACACAAAATCCATTGTAGCTCTATCCCACTTCCACCCAGGAATCATCACAGGCTGCAGTAAACCAGATGGTACTTGATGTTCAGCTTTGACTTGCTAACAAATCAAACATTTAGAAACAAACTTTGATATATCTCGTTTCATGTCTTGCCACCAGTAAAACTATATCAAATTGTTATACATTTTCGTGCTTCCTAGATGAACCATAAGGAACTATTGTGCGCTTCATGCAAAACCTCCTGAATGAGTTCTGAATTTCTCGGTATGCAAATTCTATTATGGAATCTTAAACAATCATCAAAAATTCTTTCACGAATCTTCGGTAATAACCCACTAAGACCAAAAAACTGTAGACTTCAGACACATTTCTCAGAGGTTTCCAATCAACAATAGTAGAAATCTTACTTGGGTCAACTCTAATACCGTCAAATGAAACAATATGCCCCATAAATCCAACCTCTCGGATCCAAAACTCACATTTGCTGAACTTTGCAAATAATTGCTTATCACGTAGAGTTTGTAACACAACTCTCAAGTGCTCGGTATGTTTAGATTCATCTCGCGAATAGATCAGAATGTCGTCAATGAATACAACAACAAATCTGTCTAAATACTATCTAAATATCTGGTTCATCAAGTCCATAAAAACTATTGGAGCATTAGTTAATCCGAAAGGCATAACAAAGAATTCATAATGTCCGTACCTCATTCTGAATGTGGTTTTCGGTACATCCGACTCTTTAACTCGCAACTCATAATAACCCGATCTCAAATCAATCTTTAAAAATACTGCATCCCCTTTCAACCGATCAAATAAATCATCAATCTGCGATAAAGGGTATTTGTTCTTTATAGTCACCTTATTCAAATGTCTATAATTGATACATATTCTCATTATACCATCTTTCTTTTTCACAAACAATACCAGTGCACCCCAGGGCGAATAATTCGGTCGTGTAAAACCTCTATCTGTCAATTCTTGTAACTGAGCTTTCAACTCTTTTAATTCTGTTGGAGTTATTTTGTACGGAGCTATCGATATCGATGTTGTTCCCGGTACTAATTCAATACCAAATTCAACTTCTTTGATCGATGGTAAACCTGATAGTTCTTCTGGAAATGCATCCGAAAACTCACAAACAATAGGTAAAGATTCAATCTTTGATTCAGTCACCTTAGTATCTAATACATATGCAAGATATGCATCATAACCCTTTTTCATACATTTCTGGGCTAACATAGACGATATCACAGTAGGTAATTCACTCGAATCATCAGACTCAATCTGAAGAATTTCACCATTTTTACATTTCAATTCGATAGTCTTTCGTCTACAATTCACAACTGCATCATGTGTAGTCAGCCAATCCATACCCAAAATCTCATCAAACTCATCAAACGGTAGAAGCATCAAGTCAGTCCGAAAACAGTAACCCCGAGTCATCAAAAGACAATTCTTACAAAATTTATCAACTAGCATAGATTTGCCTAAGGGGTTCGATGCTTTAATTACAAACTCTATAGACTCGACATGTAAACTCTTTTTAAATACTAAATTCATACAGATATATGAATGGGTTGATCCAGGATCTATCAACGCAACTATATCAGTATCAAAAATAGAAAAAGTACCTGTAATAACGTTTGGCGATGATGCCTCCTCCGTGCACGTATAGCATAAGCTCAAGCAGGTGCTCGTGCCTCAGATCTCATAGTAAATCTCTCGTAGCACCTTGGTTACCACTCGTATTTCCAGTGTTTCGGTGTGATCTCCCTCTAGTATCGTATTACTCACTTTCGCAGGTTGATCTCTTTCAACTATAGACTTTTCTAGACAGTCCCGGAGATAATGATAAAGAGATCCACATCTAAAATAAGCTTCGCTCATTATTCTTCATTCACTGAAATGTCACTTGTTGCAATGCTTACATTCAGGTACAACATTTCTAGCACTACCCATACTAGCAACAGATATCATCTGAGGTTTAAAGTTAAAATTTCTTGCATCTCTATCTCTGATCGAAGTCCCCGCAGAAGTAGTAGAACGATGATGATATTCTTTATTTTTCTTTGATCCTGATAGATGTGATTTTCCTGCAAATCTTTTCCTAAAGTCTTTAGCCTCAGAATCGTCTTTTCCTTTCCGTTTACTAAGCTCTTCGACTTTGCAAGCTCTGTCAAATAGAACAATGAACTCTTTTAGATCTAAAATCTCAACTAATAGTTTGATTTATTCATTTAACCCATCTTCTAACCTTTTACACATTATAGCTTCAGAAGAAACATATTCACCAACATATTTGCTAAGTCGTACAAACTCTCTTTCGTATTCTGTTACCGACATACGACACTGCTTCAATTCAAGAAATTCTTTTCTTTTCTGATCAATAAACCTTTCGCTAATGTATTTCTTTCTAAATTCAACTTGAAAGAATTCCCAAGAAACTCTTTCTCGAGGAACTACAGATATCAAGGTATTCCACCACTGATACGTGGTATCTCTCAACAGTTATACAACACATTTTAAACATTCTTCAAGTGTGCAAGACAGTTTGTTAAATACTCGAATCGTGTTCTCAAGCCAAAACTTGGCTCTCTCAAGAACATCGCTAACAGTAGCTCTGAAGTCTTTAGCCCCGTGTTTCCGTATTTGATCAATAATTGGTTTATTCAATCACAAAGGATCCATACTTTAAGGAACTACAGGGATTGGTTGGGGAATAGGTGAGGGTGGTGGTTGTTGAGCTGTCGGGTTTGTACAAATTTATTGTGTGAACTATTCGTTCATCATTTGGAAGAAGGCTTTTTAGCCTCTCCTCCTTGGCTACCTGTTATGGGTCTAGAGTTAGATGGCGCTGCCTTTGCGTGGGAGCAGGCACGTTACTCTTAACCTCATTAACTACGGCTCGATCAAGATCTATTTACTATATAAAAACACATTTAAAATGTCAGGAGTGATCACACTATCACTGTTTATATATATGGCATGTATAGCTAGACTTACATACGCTACGTTAGTCCTAAAATCGACTAAACCGTAGCTCTGATACCAATAAATGTAACACCTCTAACCCTTATCTATTACTAGAGTAGGGTCACGAGGTATTTTCGATCAATACTCATCATTTAACATACATAATTCATATATTTATGCATTCATACTCAAATATCATTTAATCACAAACACATTGTCCCTTAACAGGGCCTACAAGGCTTTAAACATGCTTTAGGAGCGGTTCAGGACAAAACTGAAAACTTATAAAAATTTTGGAAACTTAGAAAAAAATTTTGCACATATAGAGGTCACATGCCCGTATGAACAGGCCATCTGCGTTACATAGCTCCAGACACGCCCGTGTCTCAGGCCGTGTGGAAACAAGGCATACATACTAACCTGGGTCACACAGCCGACCACACGCTCGTATGTCTAACCTGTGTGCCCTTCGAAGCGGACACACACGCCCGTGTGCCAGGTCGTGTACTAGGCCATGCCAAACATGTAGGGTATACTGACTTATGCAACACGGCCAAGTCACACGCCCGTGTGCTAGGTCGTGTGCCATTTAGGGGGTATACTCACTTGTGCCACAAGGCCGATCACACTCCCATGTGTGAGGCCGTGTAGAGCATACTGACTTCAATTTAATTTTAACACCAGGGAACACACGGCCGTGCAACATGACCATGTGTCGCACACGGCTAAGACACATGCCCATGTGGACAAAAAGGCCATTTGTAAAGCCATTTTCCACCCTATTTTTACATGCATACACAAGCATAAATTGCAACATTTCACAACTCAATTGGCAGCCCAATACATGACATTTAATACACAATTTACACTCATTTCAACATAGTATTCAAATGCCTAATAAATAACAAACATTTTCCATTCACATATTAACCATATATCAAGATAACATTTGCATATTTCCATTCAATCTATTACTAGCCAAAACATACCATATTTGAATACTTAAACACAACCAAATATTATACCAAGTTAATCCAAATCACATGGCTTCAACTCATACCATAACATGTACCAAAATCAATAACTCAAGTAACCTTAACTATCATTCTTATAACTAGCCTATACATGCCATATTTACATATATCCACAAATTCATAAGTACCAATCGGCAACTGGATAGTGTGATGCGTAACTCTAACTTTATCCAAATCGAGCGAGCTATCGAACCTCTATAATACACGAAAAATAAATAGAGTAAGCTTTATAGATTAGTAAGCTCGTATAATTCAGAATTAAACTTACGATTTATACCTAATCAAAACAATAAATAAGGTAAACTCAATACAATTTCCAAATGCCTAACACAAGCATTCATTAATAAGTTAGTTACATAAATACATGAAATCATCCATTATCTTAATTCAATACTCAAAACATTGTATCAACCCAAATTCATATATCATTTACATCATTTTCAACATTTCACTCTCAATCATATAATTAATAATTCATTCAATAATAGTGCTCATCCGTATAAACGGTATTTATGCCCGTTGAACCCATTAGAACTTCAAAGGATACTCGGGTGATATACATTAATAATTGGTCAATTCATTATCATTTCCTCTCTTTCGAGCTATGATCAGTAAGCTCCTCCTGAGCTGATGGACAGTAAGCTCTATTGAGCTAAAACGGTAAGCTCTGATAATCTAAAAATAGTAAGCTCTAACGAGCTGATATATCAGTAAGCTCATATGAGCTATGGTGAGTCTACAACAAATGCAGAAGCTCGACCAAAAAGGTAACCCTAGTGACATGTCACTCGTATCCTACGAATTCATACGGTTCAAACGGGGCTCAGTAACCATCAATCTATATCAAATAGGCATTTGTATTCCAAGTATATCAATTACTCAATTATATAAATACATTTCAAATAATTACAAGTATTTAAAAGTTCGATTCTAATTATACGAACTTACCTCGTGTATAAAAACGACGAAATGAGTTAATTACTCGATAATCTTGGCCAAACCTTTGAAACCATTTAATGGTGTTTTTCCTCTCTTAGTTTCAGCTAGGAGAAGATGATAGCACCCAACATTTGTTTTTGTTTTATTTTATTAACTTAATTAACTAAATTACACATTTAACCTTATTATAAAACATTAACATATCACATAAACCATGGACATAATTGTCCACTAACCTTATAATGGTCTAATATCAACATAAAGACTCCCACAACTTAATTTCATAGCCATTTAACACCTTTAACAAGTAGAATGCAACTTTTGCATTTTACGCGATTTAGTCCTTTTATCCAATTAACCATACAAATGATAAAAGATAGCTCACGAAATTTTCACACATGCATGCTATCATGCTGTAAACATCAAAAATAATATTTAAATAATTTTCTAACATCAAATTTGTGGTTCCAAAACCACTGCTCCAATTTTACCTAAAAACGGGTTGTTATAGGTTTTTCTTAGGCACATTATTTCGGTCGAGGGAATCCATGTTGATCCCAAAAAGGTTGAAGCTATTCTTCAATGGAAATCACCAAGAAATGTGTTGAAAGTTTGAAACTTCCTTAGGCTTGCTGGTTATTACAGGAGGTTTATGGATGGATTTTCTAAAATAGCTTTGCCTAAAACGATACCCCTACAAAAGAACTTGTCATTTGTGTGGAGTAATCAGTATTAAGAGAGTTTCTAAAAGTTGAAGGTTGTGTTGGCAGAAGCGTTGAACATGACCTTACCCGAATTAGGGAAGGAGTTTGTGGTATTCAATGATGCTTTGGTGAATGGCTTAGGCTATGTCCTGATGCAGGATGATAAAGTAATACGTAAATGTCCCGATAGTTAAAATTGCATGAGCGCAATAATCTGACTCACATTTAGAGTTGGCCGCTGTGGCGTTTGCTCTAAATATCTTGAGGCATTACTTGTATGGTGAAAAGTGTCATATTTATATGGATCACAAAAATCTTAAGTATCATCTCTCCTAAAATGAGCTAAATCTGAGGCAACATCACTGGAATGATTTGATGAAAGATTATGATTGCATAATCGACTACCATTCTGGGAAAGCGAATGTTGTGGCTGAGGCTTTGAGCTGGAAATCAATGTGGGGATTAAGAGAAATGTTCACTCAACTAAGTATTTGCGAGGTAATTTCGAGGACAAAATTATTTTAAGGGGGGTAGAACTGTAACATCCTGATAATTAGGGGTTATGCATCTTACTAATTGAATGATGTTGCATGCTTAATTATTATTAAGTGTATTTTGGAAGTTATTTGAGCTTCATTAATTAAGTGAATGCTTAGTAAAACTTTTAATTTCTAATAATTAAGAGAGAGAGAGCTAAGAAAATTAGGCTTTAAGAATTAATGACAAGATGTTTCTAGCATGAATTGAGTAATTGGCAAGGTGGTTAAGATGCATGGATGTGTGCTTGAGGAGAGAGGTTCAAATCTCTAGTTAGCATGAGGAGGATTTTATTTTGTTTTCTTCCTATAAGTGTCAACCAAGAACCTTCTAGAGTGGATGAGTACTCTTTTAATTTTGGCTATTTGACCATGTGAAAAGGAAGCTAGGAACTTATGGTATGGAATCATAAGTTGATGATAAGATGAGGGGGGCAAAAGGCATAATATTGGGCATGTTTTGGGAGTGTGTTCATGGTCATTTGACCATGAACCTAGGCAACATAAGGGGATAGAGGGTGGTTTAATTGTGTAACAAATTTTGGATATGATGGGGAAGAAACAAGGAGGAAAAAGGGGATGATGTTGGCTAGGTTGACCAAAAATTTAGTGTAGCCATTAGGGTGCTAGTTGGCCAATAATCCTAGCAAATTGTCCATCTTTTCTCCCTTCTCAAAACCTTTCCCTAAACCGAAACTATCATTGGCATTTGGTACAAGTTTGCTTTGTTTTGGCATTGGTATTTTGACCAAATAGGTACCTTTATTTCATCTTTTCCTCTCAAAATTTTATCTCTCTTTTGATGCCAAAATATTGTCACTTTTGAAGTCACTTCTTTTCTTCCTCTTTAGTGCCGAATTTAACTTTCACCAAAAGCCTTCTCTTTCATTTTCTTTTCTTTCTTTTCATTCTATTTCTCTTTTCTTTTCCCTCTCATAGCGAAACCACAAAAGATCAAGCACCATTTTCTTCTTCATTTCTCCCTCTTGGCGAATGCACCTAAGCCCCAAAACCAATCTCCTTTCTCTTTGATCTTTCTCTTTTCTCCTTTTCTTTTCCTTCTCACTTTTGTTTTCTTTCTTTCTTCTCTCTATAGAAACTATTTTCTTCTAAACCAAGAATCATAAATCCTTTTCTTATTTTTCTTCAAGACCGAATCATATTCTTTTCAATCTCCTTTCTCATTTTCTTTTATTGAAAACCGAAACTATTATATACTAAAAATCATTATCTTTTCTTTTATCTTTTTGTCCAAGCGAATCATCAATCCTTCTTTTCTTTTTGTTTAGGCGAATCTTCAAGTGAGTAAGTAAAACTTTACGTCCATCGTTTTCATTATTTATTTCTTTTTACTTTAGCAAATTTAGAAACATGATCTCTTATTTTCTCTCCTATGCCGAATCCTTGGAAAGGATTTTCAAGGATACTTGTTGAAGAAGACTTTTAAGAAGTGATCTTTCGGATCATCGAAGGTAAGGTTATTAATTTAGATCATATCGATTTATTTAGATACACTACTAATCGATCGTTATTTTAGGGGCGATTTAAGATCAACAAGATAGGTAAGAAAAGAGCCGTACGGAGTGTTTGGAAGAGAGGAGGTGTTCCTTTACCATCGAACTACAAGCGAAGGGTCATGTATCGTGGTTAGAGACTTTCCACGGGTTGTGGACCCTCTGCTAACGAGGATCGAGTTATTTGAAGTAGTCGTACAACCAGAACCACTTTACGTTGGTGGAATATCGGTGGGTTTTGATCCATCTAGTGGAGAAAAACCACAAATAATCGTCGTTCGAGAATCGAGGGTAAGGAATTAGATCTCTCGTCAATAAGTATAGTTTTGTTAACAATAGTGTGTACTAACCAAGTGTGTTAATTAATTAGGTGTTGTGAATGAGAGGGTATTGTTCTCACTTGTCACAAGGTGTGTAACCTTACATTAAAATTCCATAGATCTATATTTTAAAAAGTGATTTTATGATAATATGTTTGTTTGTGGTTACCAATCATTGGTATACAAAATTCAGGTATGTTTACCCCAATATTCCGTTTATTTTTGTTATATGCATAAATATGAAATAAATATGATTATATTATGTTTTGAGGGTAAGCGGCATGAAAATCGATTTGATATGTATGTGCATGGGCATATGGGTATATTTGATAAAGGAGGAAGTATTCGGTGGTTTTACCACATTTACGGTGACTTGGTCACATATTTGACTCAGTGACTTGGTCACATATTTGACTCGGTGACTTGGTCACATATTTGACTCGGTGACGGTCACATATTTGACTCCGGTGACTTGGTCACATATTTGACTCGGTGACTTGGTCACATATTTGAATTCGGTGACTTCGGTCACATATGTGAATCTGGTGACTTGGTCACGTATTTGAAATTGGACTTGATCGGTGACTTGGTCACATCTGTTTGGTGGCTTTGCCACAATATTATAAGGCGATGTGCATGTTGGTGCGCAGCGCCTTCGATGGTGTGTAGCGGATAGAGGTCGATTTAGTAATCCCACGGTGTGTTGGTTGGTAAGGGTGGTGTGTAGCGGATGGATATTTAGGTGGTAGGGCTTGCATTTCATTTCATGTACATAACCATGTAATATTGAATGATTATTATTTGATCTGCTATGATATGGGCTTTTGGGCTAAATATAAGCTAAATGGGCCTTTGGGCTAAATATGAGTTAAATGGGCCAATGGCAATTTGTGAATTTTTTTTTGGACTTAAAGCATATGATAAAATGGACTTCTTAGTGTATGTGTTATACATTGAGTTTATGACTCACCCCTTTTCTGGGATAAACTTTTGAGATAATTCATAGTGCGATGGATCGAATTGACCAAGGATTTCGAGGTGGCCAGTGCTCAAATAATGAAGTTTGAAAATTTCCCAACTTAAACTTATTAATTTAAATTTTATTACTTAGACTTTATTTTGGGTTTGCTATTTTTGTAATAAGGCCACTATAAACTACTTTTAGAATTTGTGTTTGGATTTATTTTAAATTCTACCATGAACAATTATCAATTAAATAACTAAATGGTTTTCGATAAATAATTTAAAAGGTTTTTGTCGTAATATATATATATATATATATATATATGTTTTAAGAAAATACAAATCTATTTTTCAACTAAGCCCAACTCGATCTTTAAGTTAATCCATTTTACTTAAAATCATCAAGTTTTCTTGAACAAAGCGATATTAGCTAAATTTTACTCGAGGAACATACCAAATCCGGTTAGGCTTTTTGGGCGGGTTTGGGGTGTTTCGACTTAGTATCGAGCCCGATTTTAAACTCTCGGCCTTGGGTTTTGAAGCCCAGCGTTTTCAAAAGTTGGCCCAAATGACTTTTGAAAGTTTTCTTAAGTTAAATGGTTTTATAAGAGCATGGCTTTTCGGAGTTCTCGGCCGAGATCCATCGGTATGTACTTTATCGATATGTGATATGTATGATAGTTTAAGCTTAAACTATACTTTAGAGACATGGACCCTAGGTGTTTATGTGCTACTACGGAAAAACTACTGAATATCTGTTTCATAAAACTTTCCTTTAATAAGAAGTGAAAAGACTCTAATACATAAGACTTTTAAGTAAAAGCAGATAAGACACGTAGTAGACATGAGTTCTAGGGGCGTGGGCGTCGTGGGCGTGGAAGAGGAAGAATGAGTATTTGAACCGATTCGATTTGGTCAAGGTTCTGAGAATGAAGCTCCGCCATCGGCTGTTGGGGTGGACTTTCAAGAACAAAATGAAGGAGGTGACGCAGTATCACAAGCTGTGCTACGAGTTTTAGAATGTGTAGCGGAAGCTAGTTCTGAAAATGGGTCTCGAAAGTCAGTAGCTGAGAGACTTAGATCGAATGGAGCCGAGGTTTTCGGAGGAGTATCTGGAGTAGCTCAAATGTAGCTGAATATTGGTGGAGGCGTCGAGAGGATCATGGACTATATAGACTGCAGCGATGAAGAGAAATTGAAAGGTGCTATTTCACTTATCCATGATGAAGCCTACCGGTGGTGGCTCACTATAAAGGAGAGTACCCTGTGGATCATACGGATTGGGGTATTTTAAGATTAAATTTGAAGGAAAATATGTTGGAGCTAGCTACATCGACTCCAGGAGGAAGACATTTTGAATTTGGTCCAAGGAAACAAGTCGATAGTGAATATGAAGCGAATTTTTACGACTTAGCCGTTATGCGGAGGATAGTGGCTACGGAATATGAGCAGTGTATCGATTTGAAGATGGACTTAGAGACAAATTGCAGTGATGATTGCTCCACACCGTGAAAGAGATTTTGCAATCTTAGTGGAAAGGGCAAGAATTGCGAAGAGGCTAAACAGTGAGAGGCGAGAACCGGGACGGAGGCGGAGCAAGAATAAGAGAAGCTTTGGGTCTTGAGGTCGTCAAGAATTTTCGAAGAAACCAAGAAGTGATGGTCGCGAAATCAACAGATCGCTATGGGAGTACAAAATCGTACTTGTTCTCAATGTGGAAAAATGCACTCGGAGAATCTTTGGAAAAAGACCGTGGATGTTTCAAGTGCGTTCAAAGGATCACATGATCAAGGATTGCCCGATGAATTAGGAGAAGAACCGTTCAACAAGTCGAGGTACTAATCGGTGACAGAGGTAGGCAATGACGATAAAGGGTCGTGGTCCAAATGGAAGGGCAATGGTTACGGTAAAGGTCGCGGAACTTCAAGCGAGGCGATGGTAGCTCGAGGCGAGACAACCGAGGTTTAGTGTATGTATTAAATCGCGAGAGAAGACGGTGGCCTTTTGATATTATCACAGTGCGTTTCTAATTTACAGGTTGCCTTTATTGCTTTGATAGATATAGGGTCAACTCATTCCTATATCGCTAGTGAAGTATCGGGACTTTGCATGTGACTTACGGCTGTACCTAGGAAGATGGTCGTACTTAGTCCTCTAGGGATGAGCGGTGAGTTGTAGACAAACTTTTTAAGGAAGTGCCTTTGGAAGTTCAAGGGATACTGATTTCGGTGATTTAATAGAGTTGCCATTCAGAGAATTCGACCTAATCTTAGGCATGGACTGGCTTGTGAAGTACCGCGCAAATGTGGATTGTGCTGCTAAGAGAATGTCTTTAAGAACTTTTGATGACAAGGAAGTTGTAGTGTTGGGCGAGAGACGGAACTACTTATTTAATGTAGTATCTGCTCTTAAGGCGGAAAAGATGGTTAGAAAGGGATGTGAAGCCTTCCTGATGTTAGTGAATGCTTTGGAGGCTAAGGAGACAACTGCTAATGAAATCAGGACAGTGAAGGAATTTGTAGATGTTTTTTCGGAAGAACTTTCAAGTTTGCCTCTGGATCGTGAGGTAGAATTCGGGATAGATTTATTGCCTGAAACGGCGCCAGTTTCTATTGCTCCATATAGAATGGCACCGAAGGAATTGGTTGAGCGTAAGGCTCAAATTCAGGAGTTGCTTGATCATGGATTTATCCGACCTAGTGTGTCTCCATGGGGAGCACCGGTCCTATTCGTTAAGAAGAAGGACGGATCGATGAGGATGTGTATAGACTACCGGTAGTTGAATAAGATGACCATCAAGAACAAGTATCCTTTGCCAAGGATCGATGACTTGTTCGATCAACTTAAGGGAGCTGCGGTATTCTCAAAGATTGATCTAAGGTCGGGGTATCATCAGCATAAAGTGAAAGAAGCGGATATCCATAAGACGGCTTTCCGAACTAGATATGGGCATTATGAATTTCTATTAATGCCATTCGGATTGAATGAACGCGCATGATTGCGTTCATGGATATGATGAACCGAATTTTTCAGCCCTACTTGGATCAATTTGTCGTGGTATTCATAGGCGACATCTGGTGTATTCTAAGTCCAAGATGGAACATGACGAGCATCTCGAATTGTGTTGCGAGTTTTAAGGAAAAAGCGTATGCCAAATTCACAAGTGTGAATTTTGGTGAAAGAAGTTGCATTTTTAGGCCATGTAGTATCTTCGGAAGGGATAAGGGTGGATCCTCGGAAGATTGAGGTTGTGCTAGATTGGAAACCACCTAAGTCCGTAACTGAGGTTCGTAGTTTCTTGGGTTTAGCTGGATATTACCGAAGATTTGTCAAAGGATTTTCATCGATAGCTGCACCTTTAACGAAATTATTGAGAAAGGAAGTACCTTTCGTGTGGGCTGATAAGTAGCAAGAAAATTTTGAGAAGCTCAAGAAAGTTTTGACTGAAGCTCCGATTTTGATCCAGCCTGAGGCAGGGAAAGATTTCATCGTGTATTGTGATGCTTCTCACACGGGATTAGGATGTGTTTTGATGCAAGGCGGAAAGGTAGTTGCGTATGCGTCTCGACAGTTGAGACCACACGAGGTCAATTACCCGACGCATGACTTGGAGTTGGCAGCTGTAGTCTTTGCTCTTAAAGTTTGGAAACATTACTTATACGGGGAAAAGTCAGTGATATACACGGACCACAAAAGTCTAAAATATCTCTTGACTCGTAAAGAAGCTGAATTTGAGGCAACGAAGGTGGATAGAGTTGTTAAAAGACTACGACTGTTCCATCGAGTACCACCCGGGCAAGGCGAATGTGGTGGTAGACGCTCTAAGTCAGAAAGTGGTGTCAAAATTAAGTGCGATGTTTGCACATCTTAGTCTTTACGATGATGGAAGCTTGTTGGCAGAACTTCAGATTAAGCCGACATGGTTAAGTCAAGTAAAAGAGAGGCAGCTAGTAGATGAAGATCTGAATGAAAAGCTTCGGTAGGTACAGAGTGGGAAATTGGAAGATTTTGGTATTAACAGTGACGGGGTATTGTGTTTTAAAGGTAAAGTCTGTATGCCAAAGGATTAGGAGTTGAGGTAAAAGATACTTCAGGAATCGCATGGTAGCCCCTATACTATGCATCCTGGAAGAAGTAAATTATCCGAGATTTGCGAGATCAATTTTGGTGGCACGGTCTTAAGCGGAATTCTACGCAGTTTGTAGGAAAGTGCTTGACGTGTCAGCAAGTCAAGGCTGAACATCAATTACCATCGGGATTGCTTCAACCGATAAAGATTTTGCAGTGGAAGTGGGAGAGAATCACCATGGACTTTGTTAGTGGGCTTCCTCTTACGCCTCGAAAGACTGTATGGGTGATAGTGGACCGATTGATGAAATCTACACATTTTATTCGATTCGGATTGATTACTCTTTGCAGAAATTGGCGAAGCTATATGTGGTTGAGATTGTGAGATTGCATGGAGTGCCGTTGTCGATTATTTCGGATAGAGATCCGAGATTTATGTCGCGATTTTGAAAAGCATTGCATCGGGCTTTGGGCACAGATTGGACTTCAATACGGCATTTCATCCTCGGTCGGCGGTCGATCTGAAAGAGTAATCAAATCTTAGAAGATATGTTAAGGGATGTGTGATAGATTTCAAGGAAGTTGGGAGGAATTCTTACTGTTGGCGAATTTGCGTACAACAACAGTTTCAATCGATATCTGGATGGCACCATATGAAGCACTATATGGACGAAAGTGTCGCACTCCTACATGTTGGGCGAAATTAGGGAGCGTCGATTTTGGGTCGAGTTAGTGGTGAATTGAAGAAAAGGTTAAAATAATCCGGCTCGGTTAAAAGAAGCATCGGCAGACAAAAATCGTCGCAGATCTTAAGCGTAAAGAAATAGAGTTTCTTGTGGGGACCAAGTTTTCTAAAGGTTTCACCTTGGAAAAAGGTGATGAGATTTGGACGCAAAGGAAACTAAGTCCCGAGTTCATTGGACCATATAGGATTGTGAAGCGAGTCGGATCGTGGCATATCGATTAGATTTGCCTTGAATTGAAGCAAATGCATGATGTGTTCCATGTTTCAATGTTACGCCACACGGTCCGATCCATCTCATGTAGTGCCGATTGAGGAGGTGGAATTAAGATCGGACTTGTCATATGAAGAGGAGCCAATTCAAATTCAGGTGAGATGTAAAGGTTTTACGGAGAAAGTCAATTCCTCTCGTCAAAGTATTATGGCGTAATCATGGATCGGAAGAAGCTTGGCGGGAACGGAGAAGCGATGCAACGATAATACCCTCACTTATTCGGCCGGGTAATTTCGAGGACAAAATTATTTTAAGGGGTAGAAGCGTAACATCCACGATAATTGGGGTTATGCATCTTATTTAATTGAATGATGTTGCATGCTTAATTATTATTAAGTGTATTTTGGAAGTTATTTGAGCTTCATTAATTAAGTGAATGCTTAGTAAAACTTTTAATTTCTAATAATTAGAGAGAGAGCTAAGAAAATTAGGCTTTAAGAATTAATGACAAGAGGTTTCTAGCATGAATTGAGTAATTGGCAAGGTGGTTAAGATGCATGGATGTGTGCTTGAGAGAGAGGTTTGAATCTCCTAGTTAGCATAAGGGAGGATTTTATTTTTGTTTTCTTCCCTATAAGTGTCGGCTAAGAACCTTCTAGAGTGGATGAGTACTCTTTTAATTTTGGCTATTTGACCATGTGAAAACGAAAGCTAGGAACTTATGGTATGGAATCATAAGTTGATGATAAGATGAGGGGGACAAAAGGCATAATATTGGGCATGTTTTGGGAGTGTGTTCATGGTCATTTGACCATGAAACTAGACGGTATAAGGGGCTAGAGGGTGGTTTAATTGTGTAGCAAATTTTGGATATGATGGGGAAGAAACAAGGAGGAAAAAGGGGGATGATGTTGGCTAGGTTGACCGAAAATTTAGTGTAGCCATTAGGGTGCTAGTTGGCCAATAATCCTAGCAAATTGTCCATCTTTTCTCCCTTCTCCAAAACCTTTCCCCTAAACCGAAACTATCATTGGCATTTGGTACAAGTTTGCTTTGTTTTGGCATTGGTATTTTTGACCAAATAGGTACCTTTATTTCATCTTTTCCTCTCAAAATTTTATCTCTCTTTTGATGCCAAAATATTGTCACTTTTGAAGTCACTTCTTTTCTTCCTCTTTAGTGCCGAATTTAACTTTCACCAAAAGCCTTCTCTTTCATTTTCTTTTCTTTCTTTTCATTCTATTTCTCTTTTCTTTTCCCTCTCATAGCCGAAACCACAAAAGATCAAGCACCATTTTCTTCTTCATTTCTCCCTCTTGGCGAATGCACCTAAGCCCCAAAACCAATCTCCTTTCTCTTTGATCTTTCTCTTTTCTTCCTTTTCTTTTCCTTCTCACTTTTGTTTTCTTTCTTTCTTCTCTCTATAGAAACTATTTTCTTCTAAACCAAGAATCATCAATCCTTTTCTTATTTTTCTTCAAGATCGAATCATATTCTTTTCAATCTCCTTTCTTATTTTCTTTTATTGAAAACCGAAACTATTATATACTAAAATCACTATCTTTTTCTTTTATCTTTTGTCCAAGCGAATCATCAATCCTTCTTTTCTTTTTGTTTAGGTTGAATCTTCAAGTGAGTAAGTAAAACTTTACATCCATCGTTTTCATTATTTATTTCTTTTTACTTTAGCAAATTTAGAAACATGATCTCTTATTTTCTCTCTAGGCGAATCCTTGGAAAGGATTTTCAAGGATTCTTGTTGAAGAAGACTTTTAAGAAGTGATCTTTCGGATCATCGAAGGTAAGGTTATTAATTTAGATCATATCGATTTATTTAGATACACTACTAATCGATCGTTATTTTAGGGGCGATTTAAGATCAACAAGATAGGTAAGAAAAGAGCCGCATTTGAGTGTTTGGAAGAGAGGAGGTGTTCCTTTACCATTGAACTACAAGCGAAGAAATTTGTATCGGTGGTTAGAGACTTTCCACGGGTTGTGGACCCTCTGCTAACGAGGATCGGTTATTTGAAGTAGTGCGTATAACCGAACCACTTTACGTTGGTGGAATATCGGTGGGTTTTGATCCATCTAGTGGAGAAAACCACAAATAACCTGTCGTTCGAGAATCGAGGGTAAGGAATTAGATCTCTCGTCAATAAGTATAGTTTTGTTAACAATAGTGTATACTAACCAAGTGTGTTAATTAATTAGGTGTTGTGAGCGAGAGGGTATTGTTCTCTTTGTCACAAGGTGTGTAACCTTACATTAAAATTCCATAGATCTATATTTTAAAAAGTGATTTTATGATAATATGTTTGTTTGTGGTTACCAATCATTGGTATACAAAATTCAGGTATGTTTACCCCAATATTCCGTTTATTTTTGCTATACGCATAAATATGAAATAAATATGATTATATTATGTTTTGAGGGGTAAATGGCATGAAAATCTGATTTGATATGTATGTGCATGGGCATATGGGTATATTTGATAAAGGAGGAAGTATTCTAGTGGTTTTGCCACATTTTTGTTGACTTCGGTCACATATTTGACTCCAGTGACTTCGGTCACATATTTGACTCCGGTGACTTCGGTCACATATTTGACTCGGTGACTTGGTCACATATTTGAATTCGGTGACTTGGTCACATATGTGAATCTGGTGACTTGGTCACGTATTTGAAATTGGACTTGATCGGGTGACTTGGTCACATCGTTTGGTGGCTTTGCCACAATATTATAAGGCGATGTGCATGTTGACCGCAAAGAATCGCCTTCGATGGTGTGTAGCGGATGGAGGTCGATTTAGTAATCCCACGGTGTGTTGGTTGGTAAGGGTGGTGTGTAGCGGATGGATATTTAGGTGGGCCGGGCTTGCATTTCATTTCATGTACATAACCATGTAATATTGAATGATTATTATTTGATCTGCTATGATATGGGCTTTTGGGCTAAATATGAGCTAAATGGGCCTTTGGGCTAAAGATGAGTTAAATGGGCCAATGGCCATATGTGAAATTTTTTTTTTTGGACTTAAAGCATATGATAAAATGGACTTTTTAGTGTATGTGTTATACATTGAGTTTATGACTCACCCCTTTTCTGGGATAAACTTTTCAGATAATTCATAGTGCGATGGATCGGGTCAGCAAGGATTTCGAGGTGGCCAGTGCTCAAATAATGAAGTTTGAAAATTTCCCAACATAAACTTATTAATTTAAATTTTATTACTTAGACTTTATTTTGGGTTTGCTATTTTTGTAATAAGGCCACTATAAACTACTTTTAGAATTTGTGTTTGGATTTATTTTAAATTACGCCATGAACAATTATCAATTAAATAACTAAATGGTTTTCGATAAATAATTTAAAAAGGTTTTTGATAATATATATATATATATATGTTTTAAGAAAATACAAATCTATTTTTCAACTAAGCCCAACTCGATCTTTAAGTTAATCCATTTTACTTAAAATCATCAAGTTTTCTTGAACAAAATGATATCCGCTAAAGTTTTACTCGAGGAACATACCAAATCGGTTAGGCTTTTTGGGCGGGTTTGGGGTGTTTTACAATATCGAGCCCAATTTTAAACTCTCGGCCTTGGGTTTTGAAACCCACAGCGTTTTCAAAAGTTGGCCCATATGACTTTTGAAAGTTTTCTTAAGTTAAATGGTTTTATAAGAGCATGGCTTTTCGGAGTTCTCGGCCCGGATCCATCGGTATGTACTTTATCGATATGTGATATGTATGATAGTTTAAGCTTAAACTATACTTTAGAGACATGGACCCTAGGTGTTTATGTGCTACTATGGAAAAACTCATGAATATCATGTTCATAAAACTTTCCTTTAATAAGAAGTGAAAAGACTCTAATACATAAGACTTTTTCAGTAAAAGCAGATAAGACACGTAGTAGACATGAGTTCTAGGGGCGTGGGCGTCGTGGGCGTGGAAGAGGAAGAATGATCTGTTTGAACCGATTCGATTTGGTCAAGGTTACGAGAATGAAGCTCGCCACCATTTGTTGGGGTGGACTTTCAAGAACAAAATGAAGGAGGTGACGTGATA
The DNA here is from genome assembly GCA_025506655.1 of Gossypium rotundifolium. Taxonomy (NCBI): domain Eukaryota; kingdom Viridiplantae; phylum Streptophyta; class Magnoliopsida; order Malvales; family Malvaceae; genus Gossypium; species Gossypium rotundifolium. The sequence continues at coordinate 155,675,695 of CP106722.1, read as the reverse complement.
TCACAAGTCGTACTCTGAGTTTTAGGACATGTAGCGAAGCTAGTTCGAAATAGGTCTCGAAAGTCGATGGTGAGAGACTTAGATCGAATGGAGCCGAGGTTTTCGGAGGAGTATCTGGAGTAGCTCAAATGTAGCTGAATATTGGTGGAGGCGTCGAGAGGATCATGGGCGATATAGCGCAGCGATGAAGAGAAATTGAAAGGTGCTATTTCACTTCTCATGATGAAGCCTACCAATGGTGGCTCACTATAAAGGAGAGTACCCCGTGGATCATCCGGATTGGGGGTATTTTAAGATTAAATTTGAAGGAAAATATGTTGGAGCTAGCTACATCGACTCCCGAGGAAGACATTTCGAATTTGGTCCAAGGAAACAAGTCGATGGTGAATATGAAGCAAAATTTTGCGACTTAGCCGTTATGCGGAGGATAGTGGCTACGGAATATGAACGGTGTATCGATTTGAAGATGGACTTAGAGACAAATTACAGTGATGATTGCTCCACACGTGAAAGAGATTTTGCAATCTTAGTGGAAAGGGCAAGAATTGTCAAGAGGCTAAATGGGTGAGAGGCAGAACCGTGATGAGGCCGAGCAAGAATAAGAGAAGCTTTGGGTCTTGAGGTCATCCAGAATTTTCGGAAGAAACCAAGAAGTGATGGTCATGAAATCAACAGACTACTATGGGAGTACAAAATCGTACTTGTTCTCAATGTGGAAAAATGCACTCGGAGAATCTTTGGAAAAAGGCGGCGGATGTTTCAAGTGCGATTCAAAGGATCACATGATCAAGAATTGCCCGATGAATTCGGAGAAGAACCGTTCAGCAAGTCAGGGTACTAATCAGGCTGACAGAGGTGGACAGCAGTCGATAAGGGGTCGTGGTCCAAATGGAAGGGGCAATGGTTCCGGTAAAGGTCGCGGAACTTCAAGCGAGGCGATGGTAGCTACGGCGAGACAACCGAGTTTAGTGTATGCGGTTCGTCGCAGAGAGAAAGCGATGGCCTTTTGATGTTATCACTGCATGCGTTTCGATTTACAGGTTGCCCTTTATTGCTTTGATAGATATAGGGTCAACTCATTCCTATATCGCTAGTGAAGTATCCGGGACTTTGCATGTGACTTCACGGCGTACCTAGGAAGATGATGTACTTAGTCCTCAGATGAGGCGATGAGTTGTAGACAAACTTTTAAGGAAGTGCCTTTGGAAGTTCAAGGGATACAATTTTGGTGATTTAATGGAGTTGCCATTTGAGAATTGACCTAATCTTAGGCATGGACCGGCTTGTGAAGTACCGTGCAAATGTGGATTGTCTTTGCTAAGAGAATGTCCTTAAGAACTTTTGATGACAAGGAAGTTGTAGTGTTGGGCGAGAGACGGAACTACTTATCTAATGTAGTATCCGCTCTTAAGGCGGAAAAGATGGTTAAAAAGGGATGTGAAGCCTTCCTGATGTTAGTGAATGCTTTGGAGGCTAAGGAGACAACTGCTAATGAAGTCAGGACAGTGAAGGAATTTGTAAATGTTTTTCCGGAAGAACTTTCAGGTTTGCCTCCGGATCGTGAGGTAGAATTCGGGATAGATTTATTGCCTGGAACGACGCCAATTTCTATTGCTCCATATAGAATGGCACCAAAGGAATTGGTTGAGCTTAAGGCTCAAATTCAGGAGTTGCTTGATCATGGATTTATCCGACCTAGTGTGTCTCCATGGGGAGCACCGGTCCTATTCGTTAAGAAGAAGGACGGATCGATGAGGATGTGTATAGACTACCGGCAGTTGAATAAGCTGACCATCAAGAACAAGTATCCTTTGCCAAGGATCGACGACTTGTTCGATCAACTTAAGGGAGCTGCGGTATTCTCAAAGATTGATCTAAGGTCGGGTATCATCGACTTAAAGTGAAAAGCGGATATCCATAAGGCGACTTTCGAACTAGATATGGGCATTATGAATTTACGGTAATGCCATTCGGATTGATTTAACGCCCAAATTGCGTTCATGGATATGATGAACCGAATTTTTCAACCCTACTTGGATCAATTCGTCGTGGTATTCATAGATGACATCCTGGTGTATTCTAAGTCCGAGATGGAACATGACGAGCATCTCCGAATTGTGTTGCGAGTTTTAAGGGAAAAGAAGCTGTATGCCAAATTCAGCAAGTGTGAATTTTGGCTGAAAGAAGTTGCATTTTTAGGCCATGTAGTATCTGCGGAAGGGATAAGGGTGGATCCCGGAAGATTGAGGCTGTGCTAGATTGGAAACCACCTAAGTCCGTAATGAGGTTCGCGATTTCTTGGGTTTAGCCGGATATTACGAAGATTTCTCGAAGGATTTTCATCGATATTTGCACCTTTAACGAAATTATTGAGAAAGGAAGTACCTTTCATGTGGGGTGATAAGCGAAGAGAGTTTTGAGAAGCTCAAGAAAGTTTTGGTTGAAGCTCGATTTTGATCCGACTGAGGCAAGGAAGGATTTAAATCGTGTATTGTGATGCTTCACACGGGATTAGGATGTGTTTTAATGCAAGGCGGAAGGTAGTTCGTGTCGTCTCGGCGATTGAGACCGCACGAGGTCAATTACCCGACGCATGACTTAGAGTTGGCAAATGTAGTCTTTGCTCTTAAAGTTTGGAGACATTACTTATCTGGGGAAAAGTCGGTGATATACACGGACCACAAAAGTCTAAAATATCTCTGACTCGTAAAGAAGCGAATTTGAGGCAACGAAGGTGGATAGAGTTGTTAAAAGACTACGATTGTTCCATCGAGTACCACCGAGCAAAGGCGAATGTGGTGGCGGACCTCTAAGTCGGAAAGTGGTGTCGAAATTAAGGCGATGTTTGCACATCTTAGTCTTTACGATGATGGAAGCTTGTTGGCGAACTTGATTAAGCCGACATGGTTAAGTCAAGTAAAGAGAGGCGATTAGTAGATGAAGATCTGAATGAAAAGCTTGGCAGTCTGAGTGGGAAATTGGAAGATTTTGGTATTAAAAGTGGCGGGTATTGTGTTTTAAAGGTAAAGTCGTATGCCAAAGGATTAGGAGTTGAGGCAAAAGATACTTGAGAATCGCATGGTAGCCCCTATGCTATGCATCACGGAGGAAGTAAATTATACCGAGATTTGCGAGATCAATTTTGGTGGCTTCGGTCTTAAGCGGAAGTTACGGAGTTTGTAGGAAAGTGCTTGGCGTGTCGACAAGTCAAATTTGAACATCAAGTACCATCGGGATTGCTTCAACCGATAAAGATTCCGATGGAAGTGGGAGAGAATCACCATGGACTTTGTTAGTGGGCTTCCTCTTACGCCTCACGAAGACTACTGTATGGGTGATAGTGGACCGATTGATGAAATCTGCACATTTTATTCGATTCGGATTGATTACTCTTTGCGAAATTGGTGAAGCTATATGTGGTCGAGATTGTGAGATTGCATGGAGTCTGGTTGTCGATTATTTGGATAGAGATCCGAGATTTACGTCGCGATTTTGGAAAGCATTGCATCGGGCTTTGGGCACTAGATTGGACTTGAAGCGGCATTTCATCCTCGGTCGACGGTCGATCTGAAAGAGTAATCCAAATATTAGAAGATATGTTAAGGGGATGTGTGATAGATTTCAAGGGAAGTTGGGAGGAATTCTTACCGTTGGCAGAATTTGTGTACAACAACGATTTTCAATCCGAAGATCTGGATGGCACCATGTGAAGCACTATATGGACGAAAGTGTCGCACTCCTACGTGTTGGACAGAATTAGGGGAACGTCAGATTTTGGGTCCAGAGTTAGTGGCTGAATTCGAAGAAAAGGTTAAAATAATCTGGGCTCGGTTAAAAGAAGCATCTGACAGACAAAAATTGTACGCAGATCTTAAACGTAAAGAAATAGAGTTTGCTGTGGGGGACCAAGTTTTCCTAAAGGTTTCACCTTGGAAAAAGGTGATGAGATTTGGACGCAAAGGGAAACTAAGTCCCAGGTTCATTGGACCATATAGGATTGTGAAGCGAGTTGGATCTGTGGCATATCAGTTAGATTTGCCTTCGGAATTGAAGCAAATGCATGATGTGTTCCATGTTTCAATGTCACGCCGTTACCGGTCAGATCCATCTCATGTAGTGCCAGTTGAGGAGGTGGAATTAAGATCAGACTTGTCATATGAAGGGGAGCCAATTCAAATTCTGGAGTGAGATGTAAAGGTTTTACGGAGAAAGTCGGTTCCTCTCGTCAAAGTATTATGGCGTAATCATGGATCAGAAGAAGCTTCGTGGGAACCGGAAGAAACGATGCGACAGTAATACCCTCACTTATTCCAGCAAGGTAATTTCGAGGACAAAATTATTTTAAGGGGTAGAAGCGTAACATCACGATAATTAGGGTTATGCATCTTACTTAATTGAATGATGTTGCATGCTTAATTATTATTAAGTGTATTTTGGAAGTTATTTGAGCTTCATTAATTAAGTGAATGCTTAGTAAAACTTTTAATTTCTAATAATTAAGAGAGAGAGAGCTAAGCAAATTAGGCTTTAAGAATTAATGACAAGAAGTTTCTAGCATGAATTGAGTAATTAGCAATGTGGTTAAGATGCATGGATGTGTGCTTGAGGAGAGAGGTTCGAATGTCCTAGTTAGCATAAGGGAGGATTTTATTTTTGTTTTCTTCCCTATAAGTGTCGGCCAAGAACCTTCTAGAGTGGATGAGTACTCTTTTAATTTTAGCTATTTCACCATGTGAAAAAGGAAGCTAGGAACTTATGGTATGGAATCATAAGTTGATGATAAGATGAGGGGGACAAAAGGCATAATATTGGGCATGTTTTGGGAGTGTGTTCATGGTCATTTGACCATGAACCTAGACGTCATAAGGGGCTAGAGGGTGGTTTAATTGTGTAGCAAATTTTGGATATGATGGGGAAGAAACAAGGAGGAAAAAGGGGGATGATGTTGGCTAGGTTGACCAAAAATTTAGTGTAGCCATTAGGGTGCTAGTTGGCCAATAATCCTAGCAAATTGTCCATCTTTTCTCCCTTCTCCAAAACCTTTCCCTAAACCAAACTATCATTGGCATTTGGTACAAGTTTGCTTTGTTTTGGCATTGGTATTTTTGACCAAATAGGTACCTTTATTTCATCTTTTCCTCTCAAAATTTTATCTCTCTTTTGATGCCAAAATATTGTCACTTTTGAAGTCACTTCTTTTCTTCCTCTTTAGTGCTGAATTTAACTTTTACCAAAAGCCTTCTCTTTCATTTTCTTTTTCTTTCTTTTTCATCTTATTTCTCTTTTCTTTTCCCCTCTCATAGCCGAAACCACAAAATATCAAGCACCATTTTCTTCTTCATTGCTCCCTCTTGGCCGAATGCACCTAAGCCCCAAAACCAATCTCCTTTCTCTTTGATCTTTCTCTTTTTCTTCCTTTTCTTTTTCCTTCTCACTTTTGTTTTCTTTCTTTCTTCTCTCTATAGAAACTATTTTCTTCTAAACCAAGAATCATCAATCCTTTTCTTATTTTTCTTCAAGACCGAATCATATTCTTTTCAATCTCCTTTCTCATTTTTTTTTATTGAAAACCAAACTATTATAAACTAAAATCACTATCTTTTTCTTTTATCTTTTGTCCAAGCTGAATCATCAATCCTTCTTTTCTTTTTGTTTAGTAGAATCTTCAAGTGAGTAAGTAAAACTTTTAGTCCATCGTTTTCATTATTTATTTCTTTTACTTTAGCAAATTTAGAAACATGATCTCTTATTTTCTCTCCTAGGCTGAATCCTTGGAAAGGATTTTCAAGGATCCTTATTGAAGAAGACTTTTAAGAAGTGATCTTTCGGATCATCGAAGGTAAGGTTATTAATTTAGATCATATCGATTTATTTAGATACACTACTAATCGATCGTTATTTTAGGGGCGATTTAAGATCAACAAGATAGGTAAAAAAATTCGATGGAGTGTTTGGAAGAGAGGAGGTGTTCCTTTACCATCGAACTACAAGCGAATGGTCATATCGGTGGTTAGAGACTTTCCATCGGGTTGTGGACCCTCCGCTAACGAGGATCGATTATTTGAAGTAGTGCGTACAATCGAACCACTTTACGTTGGTGGAATATCGGTGGGTTTTGATCCATCTAGTGGAAAAACCACAAATAACTCGCTCGTTCGAGAATCAGGGTAAGGAATTAGATCTCTCATCAATAAGTATAGTTTTGTTAACAATAGTGTATACTAACCAAGTGTGTTAATTAATTAGGTTTTGATTTAACGAGAGGGTATTGTTCTCACTTGTCACAAGGTGTGTAACCTTACATTAAAATTCCATAGATCTATATTTTAAAAAGTGATTTTATGACAATATGTTTGTTTGTGGTTACCAATCATTGGTATACAAAATTCAGGTATGTTTATCCCAATATTCCGTTTATTTTTGCTATATGCATAAATATGAAATAAATATGATTATATTATGTTTTGAGGGGTAAATGGCATGAAAATCTAATTTGATATGTATGTGCATGGGCATATGGGTATATTTGATAAAGGAGGAAGTATTCTGGTGGTTTTACCACATTTCCGGTGACTTCGGTCACATATTTGACTCCAGTGACTTCGATCACATATTTGACTCCGGTGACTTCGGTCACATATTTGACTCCGGTGACTTCGGTCACATATTTGAATTCCGGTGACTTGGTCACATATGTGAATCTGGTGACTTGGTCACGATTTGAAATTTGGACTTGATCGGTGACGGTCACATCTGCTTGGTGGCTTTGCCACAATATTATAAGGGCGATGTGCATGTTGGATCGCAAAGAATCGCCTTCGATGGTGTGTAGCGGATGGAGGGTCGATTTAGTAATCCCCACGGTGTGTTGGTTGGTACAGGTGGTGTGTAGCGGATGGATATTTAGGTGGGCCGGGCTTGCATTTCATTTCATGTACATAACCATGTAATATTGAATGATTATTATTTGATCTGCTATTATATGGGCTTTTGGGCTAAATATGAGCTAAATGGGCCTTTGGGCTAAATATGAGTTAAATGGGCCTATGGCCATATGTGAATTTTTTTTTTGGACTTAAAGCATATGATAAAATGGACTTTTTAGTGTATGTGTTATACATTGAGTTTATGACTCACCCCTTTTGTGGGATAAACTTTTCAGATAATTCATAGTGCGATGGATCGGGTCAGCAAGGATTTCGAGGTGGCCAGTGCTCAAATAATGAAGTTTGAAAATTTCCCAACTTAAACTTATTAATTTAAATTTTATTACTTAGACTTTATTTTGGGTTTGCTATTTTTGTAATAAGGCCACTATAAACTACTTTTAGAATTTGTGTTTGGATTTATTTTAAATTCTGCCATGAACAATTATCAATTAAATAACTAAATGGTTTTCGATAAATAATTTAAAAAGGTTTTTGTCAGTAATATATATATATATATATGTTTTAAGAAAATACAAATCTATTTTTCAACTAAGCCCAACTCGATCTTTAAGTTAATCCGTTTTACTTAAAATCATCAAGTTTTCTTGAACAAAATGATATTCCGCTAAAGTTTTACTCGAGGAACATACCAAATCCGGTTAGGCTTTTTGGGCCGGGTTTGGGGTGTTTCAGGTTGTCTTTTATTCCGTAATCGAATCTGTGTTCCTGATAATGTTTATTTGAATAAATTAATTCTATACGAGGCTCGAGATGGTTTGTAACACCCTAAACCCGGCCTAGAAGTTAGGCCCGAATTTGGCATGTCACATTGAAGGAAGTTGAAAAGCTAAGCAATTGTTTAGAAAAGTTTTATCAAATTTTTGAACTCCGAGTTTGTTGTTTGTTTCAGAAAAACGCGATTGGCTAAATGACCGTTTAAAAGTTGTTATTATTTTGAAAAACTATTTTGTTATGAAAGTTAAACTTCCATCGTTGTGTAAACATGATATTTTAGAAAACGATTGCTAATGTTTTAAGAAAAACCTCGTATTTATAAGTTTAACAGTTATAACTAAAACTTAGAAAAATAAACCAATGGCCTTATTACAAAATATTAACCCAAAATAAATAATCTGAAAATAAGGCAAAAATCGAAATTACTAAAGCTCACGAGTAGTATCTCCGATGTATAACCACCCCCGAGTCCTCCACGGCTCCCAATCCTCTATCGCTGGGAATTACCTGAAACATTTAATAAAAAGAGGGGGTGAGTTTACGAAAACTCAGTGTGTACAACCCTCATCGGTAAGAACATGCATCACAACAATTCAGGTCGAAGCCCATTACAGTAATGGTGGCAATTGGGCCTTAGCCCAAAATAGTCTCGATTGAGCCTTAACCCATATCATCTATCACAAGCAGATCATGTATGCAATGGATGCAACCCCAACCCAACCTAATTTTCCATCCTCTACACGCCACCCGTACCATCCCATCACACCTTGGGGATTTCTATAATCAACCCTCCATCCGCTACACTCCATATGTGGCACTTAGCCACTAGTGATAGAGTCACAAAATATCATATGTGGGGCCAACCCACTTGTGGTACCAAACCACTAGTGACAATCCCGAATAATCATGTATGTGGGGCACTGTGGTACCAAACCACTGGGATGAGTCACGAAATCATCAATATGTGGTACCAAACCACTGGTGGTTCCAAACCACTAAGACTTGGTCACGAATCAAGAATGTGGGGCCAACCCACGTGTGGTACCAAACCACTAGTGACAGTCTTACACTTCCCCTTAAAATATTATGTCCAACCCATGCATACAAGTGTCAAATGAATGCAGCAAACTGTCAAGTGCATAATACCATTATGGCATACAATCATTACCACATACATAACAACAGGGTAATTACCTGGTATTTTGGTCATGCCCATGGTTGGCATAACATCGATTCCTCTAACCATTTCGGCTTTTTAGCCCAGATATTTAATAACACATAATAATATTAAATTTTGAATTTTACACAAAATCACGCTAATCAACCCCTAAGGGTATAACGGTAATTTTACTCACCGAGCGTATTTCAGTAATTTACCTACTAAGGGTAATTCGGTAATTTTACTTATAACTAATCCATGTATGCAGTGCATCTCGAACATAATCAATCATACAATTAACACAGACAATATTAGTACTACCACGAGGGTACAACAGCCATTTGTCGTTTAGGGGTAAATGGTACACACTAAGGGTATTTCGGTAATTTTGTAATTCGGGGGTATTTTGATAATTTTGTAAACCAGGGGTAATTTGGTAATTTCACAAACCAGGGGTAATTAGGTAATTTCACAAACCAGGGGTAATTCAGTAATTTCACAAACTAAGGGTAATTCGGTAATTTACAAACCGGGGTAATTTGGTAATTTTGCAAACTAGGGGTAATTCGATAATTTTGCAAACCAGGGGTAATTCAGTAATTTTGCAAACCAAGGGTAATTTGATAATTTACAAACCAGGAGTAATTCGATAATTTTACGAACCAAGGGTAATTCAATAATTTCACAAATAGGGGTATTTTGGTAATTTCACAAACTGAGGGTATTTTGATAATTTCACAAATCGGAGTATTAATGACCAAACAGAAGGTCCACTGTCGCCTCGAACGACTCAAGTATTCTAAACAGAGATAATGATGCGAAGGGGCCTAAGGCCCATCTCGACCCAAGTGGGCCCACACACTCGTGTGGCCCATTTAGCCCAAACCTAGCCACATATAGGAGATTCACATAGTCTAGTTCACTATCTACTACTCAATCATACAATTTACTCATATGGGCCCCCGAGCCCATTGAGCCCCTTTCGGGCCATCGTGGCCCAACAGCCCACACCTACAAGAATACTCATGGTGGCCTCGACTATCACGTTAAAGCTTCCACACGTACGTTCTCACGCTCGTGCGGCTACCATCGTCGTGTGACCAGTATTTCGGCATTTGTCGCTCTACAGCTAGAGTAGAGAGAATACACACCTGATAGGAATCTGAAGCTGCTAAACCGCGCTCCGAGCACTCCTATGCCCAATGCCAACCAGGTATGCCCCTTCTCCTCCTAGACAGCTCTATATATAGCTAGCTTCTCACCTTCCCTCTTTGTATCTTTCCAATGTGGGATCCCTCCGTCAGTAGAGTTTAAATCCAACTCAAACTCTTCCTGTCCAATCCGCAAAATAAATACCCACTGCTTTCCATGAGATTCGAACCCAGGCTCCCTTGTAGCACAATCCACGCCGCTAACCACTTTACCAACTAGCTCCTTGTGTCTAAAACCATGCGCAACTAAATATAACCCTATGGCAAAATTCTAGAGTCCCTTTAAAAAGAAAACCAAAATGCAAGAGCCAAGACTTGAACCTTGGACCTCCTTCCTTCCTTGTGGTGTCACCCCCTTGCCTCTTATGTGGCATCACTTTGCCACTACACCACACACTCCACTTGTCTCATTCTCTCCACATTTTATTCTTAAAGCCTACCTACTAACTCCCAGGGTTTTTTTAACTTAAAACCAAAATTTCCCTAAAGCCAAAGTTTGATCCTGGGACTTCATAGAATCCCCCTAACCTTTCAAAATTACCCTCTTACTAGATCCAACTTGCATTAAAGCCGTTCTCTTGTTCCAAAGAATTTTAAACGCTCCTACGCTTAAGGCCCAATGGGCCTAATCCTACTAGGCCCAACTTTGGAATGCTATATGGTTCTTTTGCTATGCACCCTAGTTGTGCGAAAATGTAATGTGACTTACGAGAATCTTATTGGTGGCCCAAAATGAAAAGAGAGATTGTTGAATATGTCGTTAAATGTTTGACCTGTAGCAAGTAAAAGACGAGCACCAAGTTCCCATTAGGTTGTTACAACCTATCTCTATTCCAGAATAGAAATGGGAACGAATAGCAATGGATTTCATATTTGGTCTGCCAACTTCGCGGAATAAAAGAAATACGATCTCGGTGATAGTGGACCAATTGATAAAGTCTGCTCATTTTCTAGAAATGAGAACTTATTGGCCATTTTCGAAGTTGGCCAAGGTATATATTCACGATATAATTAGACTTTATGGTGTGTCTGTGTTTATTATCTCCAATAAAGTCCCTTATTTCACCTCGATATTTTGGTTGGGTATAAGGTTAAATTTCAACATAGCTTTCCATCTTCAATCTGATGGCCAGTCAAAGCGAGTTATTCAAGTGTTGAAAGATATGTTGCAAGCTTGTGTTATTGAATTTGAATTCGGTTGGGAATGTTATTTACCTTTAGTCAAATTTTTATTTAATAATAGTTTCCAATCGAGTATTCAAATAGCTTTGTATGAAGCATTATATGGCTGACGGTGTAGAACACCCTTATGTTGGTTAGAGTTGAGTAAGAAAAAGAACATCAGATCAAAATTGATTCGAGAAGTAAAATGTGGTAAAACTAACCAAAGGCAAATTGAAAGCAGCCTCAAATAGGCAGGAACCTTATGATGACCTAAAATGGAAGGATATTGAATATGAAGTGGGTGACAAGGTATTTTTGAAAGTCTCTCCGTGGAAAAAGATCTTATGTTTTGGTTGTAAGGGAAAGTTGAGTCACATGTATATTGGGCTATATAAGATCATTAAGAGAGTTGGATCAATTGCTTATCGTCTAGCCCTACCGTTAGAATTACAAAATATTCACAATGTGTTCCATGTATCTATGCTCCGATGATATCGGTTTGATCCTTCTCATGTTATACCGGTGGAAGAATTAAAGTTCAATCTGATCTGTCATATAAAGAACCATTAGAGATTTTAACTCAAGAAGTGAAAGAGCTAAGAAATAAGCACGTGCCATTGGTGAAAATCCTATGGCGAAGTCATAGCGTGGAGGAAGCAACCTGGAACCAGAAGAGACAATGAGATTTCAATATCTCCACCTCTTTCCAGGAAAATTTCGGGGACAGAATTTCTTACTGGGAGAATTGCAACGACTCGGTTTCCAAAAATATTCATTTTTAACTAAAAGCATATAGTGTCAAATTGTATTATAGTTTTTTATTACAATGAAATACAAAAGTATTCCGATGATTGAACCCAAGGGGTTGCCAAAAATCGGTAAACGTGTTACTATTAATCTAATCAAGTAAAAAATTAGTAGTGCAAACCAAAAATCGAATTGAGATTAAACTAATCATAAATTTAATAGCTGTTGGGAATTAAGGAATTTCCTATTTCTCAATTAAACAATACAATTTCATTAATCTAAAATCAATCAACCAATTAATTAATTAGTTAATTAATTAAGCTAATATCCTAACACGATTGACTTGTTTACTACCCTTAGTTAGGAATATCCTCTTGGTCTCTTCCTACTTAAGGATTACTATCTAAGTTATCCTTTCAGTCTCACTTAGATATACATTTACCAAATCAATACGCGAAAAATTTTCCTATCGATCTCTTTTGTCTAGATATTCTACTAGATGCATCCATTATAGTATTTTGAGCAATTTGGCAAAGTTAGGCAAAATACCTAATTGAATAAAAATAATAATCAATGAAACAATCAATCAATTAATATATACAACATATTCATAAAAGCACATATATCATGCTCATTATTATACAAGTATTTGATCAAATAAATGACAAAAAAATATATATGAAATGAGAATGAGTGGAGAAAATTCTTAATGATAAAATCCAGGTGATTGTAGAGTCTTGAATCACCTCCAATTAGGAGTGTAGCTAAGGTGAAATTGTACTTTGCCCCCTAAAAATGATAAAAATTTGATTTAATTCTTTAAAAATTATAAAGATATAAGCTATTAAAATAGTGAAGTTGTATTTTTACTATCATAAAAATTACAATTTAATTTTTACCCCTAAAAAAAACTCTTAGCTTTGCCCTTGCCTCAAATTGCAAAGCTTAATAAAAGTAGTGATTCCATACATAAAGTGAAAATAAACGATAAAAATAAAAATCTAATATAAGACAATGTCATAAGAGAAAACTCTAAACTAAAAACTACTGAAAAAATCCCTCTAAGTCTAACACTCTAATTCACTCCCCATTAATCTAATTAAAATGTTGTTTATATAAGAAATTATTCAAAAACCAAAATGTCCTTCCTATTACTGCAACACTTAGGCTTTTTAATTAGAAAATGACCTAGAAATGCTCTTAAAATGCAAGTCAACACGTGCAAGAATAGTCGCGACGTCAATTACCTCCACGTCACAAGACGTCATGACGTGGAGCCTATTTTGGTCTCTCCTTGAGTCTGTTTTCGGTGTCACGACCTCCATGAGTCATGGTCGCGACCTCAGCTATAGATTCATCCCGAATTGCATCTTCAACTCCCAATTAGTTCTATATAACCACACAATCTTATTTGGATATAAAATAACATAAAAACTACTAAAAATCATACTTTTAATACTTAAACTCCTAAAAACACAAATTAAGTCAGTATGATCCACACAGCCTTACACACGGGCGTGTGATTGGCCATATGTCACAAGTCAGTAGACCCCCTAAATGGCACACGGCCTAGCACACGGTTGTGTGACTTTACCGTGTTACATAAGTCATTATACCTACAAGTTTGCAACAGCCTAGTATACGACTTGACACACGAGCGTGTGTGGCCATTTCGAGGGGCACACAGGCTTGTGGTCGGCCGTGTGACCTAAGTCAGTATGTATGCCCTGTTTTCACACGGTCTGAGACACAAGCGTGTCTGGAGCCGTGTAAGGCACACGGTCTATTCCACGGGCGTGTAACCCCTGTATGTTTGAAATTTTTGAAGTTTCCAAAACTTTTATATGTTATCGGTTTAGTCTCAAACTGCTCCTAAAGCATGTTTAAGGCCTTGAAGGCTATTATAAGGGACAAAATGATTGAGATTTAATAATGATTATTTAAATTGATCAAATGATTGAAAAAAGTATAGTTATATGTGTTAGAAGTCCGGTAATACTCTGCAACCCTATTCTGGCATTAGATACGGGTGAGGGGTGTTACATTTATTGGTATCAGGGCTACGATTTAGTCGATTCTAGGACTAACGTAGCATATGTGAGTCTAGCTATACATGCCATATATATAAACTGTGATAGTGTGATGACTCTTAACATTTTTAAATGTGTTTTTATATAGTAAATGGATCCTGATCGAGCCATAGTTGATGAGGTCAAAAGTAACGCACCTGCTCCCACGTAAGGGACAGTGCCATCTAACTCTAGACCCATAACAATTAGCCAAGAAGGAGAGCCTAAAGAATTCTTCTTCCAAATGATGAACGAATGGTTCACACAATACATTCGTACAAACCCGGTTGCTCAACAACCTCCACCCCTAACAAGTCTCGAACCGATCCCTGTAGTTCCTCAAGGTATGGATCCTTTGCGATTGAATAAGCCACCTATTGATAAGATACAGAAACACGAGGCTAAAGACTTCAAAGCTACTATTAGCGATGATCCTAAGAGAGCAGAGTTATGGCTTGAGAACATGATTTGGGTATTTGATGAACTGTCTTACACACCTGAAGAATGTTTAAAATGTGTTGTATCACTGTTGAGAGACACTGCGTACCAGTGGTGGAATACTTTGATATCCGTAGTTCCTTGAGAAACAGTTACTTGGGAATTCTTTCAAGTTGAATTTAGAAAGAAATACATTATCCAAAGGTTCATTTATTAGAAAAGAAAGGAATTTCTTCAATTGAAACAGGGCCATATGTCGATAACAAAATACAAAAGAGAGTTTGTACGACTCAGTGAATATGCTCGTGAATATGTTTCTTCTGAGGCTATAATGTGTAAAAGATTCGAAGATTGGTTAAATGAAAAAAGTCAGACTATTAGTTGGGATTCCAAAGATGAAAGAGTTCATTGTTCTATTTGATAGAGCCTACAAAGCCAAAGAACTTAGCAAAGAGAAAAGGAAAGCTGATTTTGAGGCTAGAGACTTTAGAAAAAGATTTGCAGGCAAATCACATCAATTAGCACCAAAGAAATCTAAAGAATATCATCCTCATTCTATTGCTTCTACGGTGATTTCGATCAGAGAAAGAGATGCAAGAAATTTCAGCTCTAAACCTCAGACAACATCTATTTCCAGAACTGGTAGTGTTAGAAATGTTGTACCTTAATGTAAGAATTGCAACAAGCGACATTACAGTAAATGCAGAATAGTGAGCGGAGCTTGTTTTAGATGTGGATCTCTTGATTATTATCTCTGTGACTATCCAAAAAGTCTATAGCTGAAAGAGATCAACCAGTGAAAGTAAGTAATACGGCTACTAGAGGGAGACCATCCCGAAACACTAGAAATACGAGTGGTAACCGAGGTGCTACGAGAGATTCTACTGTGAGATTTGAGGCACGAGCACCTACTCGAGCTTATGCTATCCGTGCACGAGAGGAGGCATCATCACCAGACGTTATTACCTATACTTATTCTCTTTTTGATACTGATATAGTTGCGTTAATAGATCTTGGATCAGCCCATTCATATATCTGTAAGAATTTAGTATTTAAAAAGATTTTACATGTCGAGTCTACAGAGTTTGTAATTAAAGTATCGAAACCTTTAGGCAAATTTGTGTTAGTTGATAAAATTTGTAAGAATTGTCCTTTGATGACTCAGGATTACTGTTTTTGGGCTAACTTGGTGCTTCTACCGTTCGATGAGTTTGATGTGATTTTGGGTATGCATTGGCTGACTACGCATGATGCAGTTGTGAATTGTAGAGAAAAGACTATAGAATTGAAATGCTAAAATAGTGAAATTCTTTGGATTGAGTCGGATGATTCGAGTGAATTACCTATTGTGATATCGTGTATGTTAGCCCATAAAAGTATGAAAAAGGGATGTGATTCATATCTTGCATATGTAGTAGATAATAAGGAATCTAAATCAAAGATTAAATCTGTAACACCCCAAACCCGGCCCATGAGTCCTGACCGGATCTGGTATGTCACGGAGTAAAATAGTTTGAGTCCTTTTGAGTGTCTGGTGAAAACTTGTTAAAATGTGGCTAAGGTATTAAAACGGTGTTTGAAAACTCAGTTGAGATTTTTATAAACATGGTTGTGTTGATAAACCCTTTGAAAATGTTTGATCATGTAACATTTAAAATTCGTCAAAGTTATAGATGACTTGGTTTATTTTTGTTACCCGATGGTAACATTTTTAAAAACCCGTAGAAGTTATTAGGTTTGAAAAAAAATTACTTTTAACCAGTTCACTTAACATTTATAAACTTCATTTGAACATAACATAAGTAAAATAAAATAAACATCCAAATAATAAATAGCGGCCTTATTACAACCCAGAATAAAAACTTAGAAAAATAAAGAATAGTAATGATAACAAATTAAGATCAAATCAAAAACTAATGGACAAGCATGGCCGCCTCGAGTCCTCCCCGGCCCCATCTCCGCGATCTACTCATCTGCAAAATAGTAAGGGAAGGGGGTGAGTCACCAAGACTCAGTGTGTAATCCCCCACCCAGAAATGTAACTCATACACAAGATATTAATAAACATGCAATTATGCAACCCAACTAACCATCCATACTCCTTTACTACCCCATGTGGTCAAAACCACTGGTGGTCAAAACCACTGGTGACTAGAGTCACAAATCAAGTGATGGGGCCAACCCATCGTGTGGTCAAAACCACTGATGACCATAGGTCACAAATATCATAATGTGGTCAAAACCTTTGGTGGTACCAAACCACCGGACTTAGTCACAATTATCATCGGTGTGGTCAAAACCACTTTGGTGACCAAGGTCACAATAAATCGATGGGGCCAACCCATCTTGTGGTCAAAACCACCGGTGACGATCCATAAAAATCATCCCCTCCTCTCATCAATCCCACCATCATCATGCTTACATAACAATATCATAATCCCATATATTATGCATTATGTACAATATATCATCTAACAGCATATGATGGCAAACTCAATCATATATCATAGATCACAAGTTAGGGGACTTACCCAGAAACCATGATTATGCCACAAGCTAATCACTACCAAAAACATTAAAAAGACAACAATATGGCAATGTGAATTAATAAAGTGTGTAAAGAGTTTTACACACCTGTCACTACCGAAATCCCTAGATCCCAAAGATCCGATCTACGATGCTAGATTCTTGACCCTATAATCGACCAATCAATAGGGTTAGGGACTTTGGCTTATTCGGCGAAACCAAATAATACCAAAGGCTCTTGCGGCACTTACCTTAAACGATTTGATTTCCAAACAAATCCCGAAGCCTTAATTAGCCCCTAAATCTATGGCACATATTAGTTTCGGCATTTAAACATAAATTTTGTAACAAACGGCCCTTGGCTGAATGTAACTATTCACTTACCACACTTATCGAAATCCAGAAATTATCACTTGAGTCTTCGAGATCCCTACCAAAACACATGTTAGAATCGGCTTGCACAATCACACATAATCAAGGCCTATGGTCGAATGTTACTCACCTCCTTACCCTAGGAAAACAAATCCCGAAAGCTTCCTTCAATCGGCTATGGCTTCCCTACAATCGATTTGATCACTTCATTAGAGCTAAAGGCCATTCGGCCATAAATCCCGAAAGAAGCAAAGTTGTCGTACCCTTACCTTAATGATGGAGTCGGCCTTGCCCACAAGAAACCTTGATTTCGACACTTTAGGATGGTGAAGAGATAAACTCAAAGGGAAGAGAGATTATGAGCCTATGAATTCGGTTAAAGCTCTTGTTGAAATTGGCAAAGACACAATGGCTTTCGGCTTTCGAAACAAAATAGAAAAGAGGGAGAGGAGGGTGTAGGGAGATTCGGCCAGCAACCAATTTGGAGAAGAAAAGAAAAGAATTTTTTTCTATGAATTTCAGCCCCTCTCTTTAGGTGATAAACCGAATGTGGATGGCCCCCAAAGTGTCCCATAATCGGCCATCACCCTTCTTTTAGTGATAATTTCCAGCCTTTAATTATCACAAATAAAACAAGATTTATCTTACTTTTAATCTCCTAATCACCTCATCAAACAAATACAATGAAAATAAACTACTTAACACTTACCCTTCAGCCGAAAATATGCAAAACTTTAAGCCTATCCTCATCATTTTAAGAGTCCAAAATCAAGCCATTACTCTCCCCCCTAACGCCAGCTTGCATAAAAAATAAAACCAATTGCTGCTTCTTAGGTTCGAACCTAAGACCTCACCCCTGCAGCCCCCCTTTCAACGCCCCATACCATTCCTTCCAAAAGACTTTCATGCTTTTAAACCTCTCTATTTAATTTTTAAAGCCTTCCTACTTTTGCCCATCACCGCCTATAAAAAAAAACACCAAAACGCCACTCCAGCCGCTCGAACCCGAGACCTGCGCCGATCTTCACCTCCAACCCTTAAGTGGCGCATGGAAGCCACTTTGCCAATTAGTTCTTTATGTCATGCTTCTCCCTAAATTTTATTTAACCCCTATCTCCTAGCTCCCTCCTTTTACACACTAAAAAATAAATTTTTAGCCCTAAGTTAGGCTAGTCCGGGGTTATGACTAGACCCTAAAATATGCCAAATAATCCTAGTATTCTTTTCTTCAAGCACACACATGGGAAAAATAATCAAATTACAAACAACCCCTAACACCATGTGGCCTCCTCTGTACATTGGTTTCGCCATAGCACTTTTACCAAAGGCACTGACTTCCTTCGCAGAACTTTGACATCTCGATCCAAAATGTACCAGCTCCTCCTCGAAAGACAAGTCCGAGTTCACTTCAATTTCAGAACCAAGACTACGTGTGAGGATCGATCGATAAGCGCCAAAGATTGAAACATGGAAGACATCATGGATCCGCTCAACTCTGCCGCAACTCAAGTGGTAAGCTATCGGTCCCACACGTTTCAAAGACTATGTACGGTCCGATGAATCTAGGGCTTAGCTTGCCCTTAGGTCAAACCTCAAAGACCTTCTTCCAAGGGGATACCTTTAAGAAGACCTTATCACCCATCGCATATTCAACATCTCGTGTTTCGGATCGGTAGGATTTACGCTTCGTCCGATGCCTCCTTAAGACGAGCCCGAATTACTCTAACCTTATCCTCCGTCTACGCCACTAACTCGATCCAACATCCGCCGCTCTCCTAGTTCCGCCCAACATGTAGGAGTATGGCACTTCGACCATCTGACGCCTCATACGGTGCCATATGAATACGCTGATAACTATTATTATAAGCGAACTCTGCCAAAGGTAGGTACTCCTTCCAACTACCACGAAAATCCAAAACACAGCCCCTTAACATATCTTCCAACACTTGGATTACCCTCTCAGATTGTCCATCAGACTGCGGATGAAAAGCCATGCTGAAATTCAACTTTGTGCCTAACTCCTGATGTAAAGCCTTCCAGAATCTCGACGTAAACCAAGGATCCCGATCTAAGATAATGGACACAGGTACTCCATGCAACCGCACTATCTCAGCGATATACAGCTTGGCCAACCTTTGGAGCGAGTAGTCAACCCCCACCGGTATGAAATGGGCCGACTTAGTCAATCGGTCTACTATCACCCAAACGGCGTCTTTCTTACTGGGCGTAAGGGGAAGCCCACTTACGAAATCCATAGTAATCTCCTCCCACTTCCACTGTGGGATCTTTACCGGCTGTAATAGCCCTGATGGCAATTGATGCTCAGCCTTATCCTACTGGTATGTCAGACACTTGCCTACCAACTCAGTTACTTCTCGCTTAAGACCCGGCCACCAAAACTGCTCCCTTAAATCTCAATACATCTTGCTACTTCCCGGGTGCATAGCGTACGTACTGTTATGAGCTTTTTTAAGGATTCGCTGCCTCAAATCGTCATCCTTAGACATGCATACTCTCCCCTGAAAGTACAACACTCCTTCACTGCCCAAACTGAACCCTTCGGCCTCACCATTCTGTACTTGCAACCTTCGAGTATTCAAAGCTCCATCAGTCATTTGCCTTTCCTTAACCTCATTAATCCAAGATGGCTTCACTTACAATTCTGCCAGAAGGCTCCCATCCTCATAGAGGCTAAGATGAGCAAACATTGCTCGCAAATCCGCTACCACCTTTCGGCTCCATGCATCGCCTACCACATTAGCCTTCCCAGATGGTATTCGATTGAGCAACAGAGTCCTTCAACAACTCAATCCACCTCCCACGCCTCAGATTTAAATCTTTACGAGTCGAGGTACTTTGACTCTTGTGATCTATGTACACTACCGACTTCTCCCCATGCAGATAGTGCCTCCAGATTTTCAAGGCAAATACCACAGCAGCCAATTCCAAGTCATGTGTCGGGTAGTTAGCTTCGTGAGGCCTCAACTACCGTGACGCATAAGCGACCACCTTCCCTTCTTGCATCAACACACACCCTAAATCAGTATGCGATGCATCGCAATATACAGTGAACTCCTTCCCTGCCTCTGGCTGAATCAAGACCAGTGCTTCGGTTAAAATCCTCTTCAACTTATCAAAACTCTCTTGCTGCTTCTCAGACCACACAAACGGAACTCTTTTTCTCAACAGCTTAGTCAACGGTGCTGCGATTAAGGAGAAATTTTCCACAAATCTTTGGTAATATCCTGCCAACCCCAGAAAACTCTAAATTTTCGTAACAGACTTGGGTGGTTTCCACTCTAACACCGCCTCGATCTTACGGGGATCCACCCTGATGCCCTCAGCTGAAACTACATGCCCTAGAAAAGTTACCTCCTTGAGCCAAAACTCACATTTGCTAAATTTGGCGTACAACTGTTTCTCCCTTAGAACTTGCAGAACCACGTGAAGATGTGCGTCATGCTCCTCCTCTGATTTTGAGTACACCAAAATGTCATCTATGAAGACCACGACGAATCGATCCAGATAGGGTTGGAAAACCCGGTTCATCATGTCCATAAACGCTACCGGTGCATTTGTCAACCCAAAAGGCATTACCAGAAACTCGTCGTGTCCATACCGAGTACGGAATGACGTCTTATGGACATCAGCTCCTTCACCTTAAGCTGATGGTACCCTGACCTAAGGTCAATCTTAGAGAACACCGATGCTCCTTTGAGTTGATCGAACAGATCGTCAATCCTGGGCAAAGGATACCGGTTCTTTATTGTCAACTTGTTCAGCTGCCGATAGTCTATACACATCCTCATTGTCCCATCCTTCTTCTTGACAAAAGCTACTGGAGCTCACCAAGGCGATACACTTGGTGGATGAACCTCTATCCAACAATACCGAATCATGCCTTCAACTCTACCAATTCTTTCGGCGCCATCCGATCTGAGCTATAGATCTTGGCGGCGGTTCCGCAATGATCTATACCAAATTCAACCTCACGGTCCGTAGGTAGACCCTAAGCTCCTCCGAAACACATCAACATAGTCCTTACAATTCGGACATCTCCCACAGTGACATCCTTAGCTTCCAAAGTACAGACATGCACCACATAAGCTTCATAACCTTTCCTAACCATCATTTCTGCCTTTAATGCCGAAACCAAATTAGATAGGTAATCTCTCCTTTTACCTATCATCACCACCTCATCACCTTCCCGGTCCTTATTACTACGCGCTTAGTGCATGCCAATCGAGCTAGCTCGATACTTTACTAGCCAATCCATCCCGAGGATTAGGTCAAACTCCCGAACGGTAGTTCCATCAAATCAGCCAAGAACACGACCCCTTGGAGTTCTAGGGGTACGTTCCTATAGAGTTTACTTACTTCTATAGAGTGACCTAGGGGGCTTAATATAGTCATCTTCTTAGAAGTAAGTTCAGAGTCTAAATGCAGAGTTTCCACTACGCTACTAGCAATGTATGAGTGGGTTGAGCCAATGTCTATCAAAGTATTATAGGGTACACCAAAGATCAAGAACATACCGGTTATAACGTCCGGTGTGTCGTCCTCTTCTTGACGCCTCACGGCATAGACTAAACCAGGTTGCATAGCCTCAGTACCACCGGTACCTCCCTCGGTGCCCCACGACCTCT
This sequence comes from Gossypium rotundifolium, assembly GCA_025506655.1. Lineage (NCBI taxonomy): Eukaryota > Viridiplantae > Streptophyta > Magnoliopsida > Malvales > Malvaceae > Gossypium > Gossypium rotundifolium. Next base: position 155,653,699 of record CP106722.1, on the reverse strand, counting down.
GCCAGCACCATTACCTCCTCTTCCTACACCACGACCTCTCTGTGGCTGTTGATTATCCCTCCTATTTGGTGCACGATCCTGACCCTCTGATCTCAGTCTAGCTGCTTTCTTCAGACAATCCCTAACTCGATGCTCCAATGACCCACACTCAAAGCATCCCCAATTACAATTCCACCACTCCCCCGTGTGAGACTTGCCACACCGAGCACACCTTGGCAACCATTGAGGATTAGCAGCAGTAGCAGGCCTAGCAGCTTGATCTGACCCACCAAACCTTGTCATCTTCTACTGATTACCAGAGAACCTTGAAGATCTCGAGCTCCTCTTATTCCAATTCCTATCTTGATTCCGTCTAACCGACTGTCTTACCCCTTCAGCAACCTTCAATTTCTCCACTAGGACAGCGAACTCCCGTTCCTGTTGTGGAGCTATCATCATCCTCAGCTCATCTCTCAGCCCGTCCTCGAATCTAACATAGTGTTCATGCTCGGTACCCACAATGCCACGAGCATACCTACTCAACCAGAGGAATTCGGCCTCATACTCTGCCACTGTCTTATTGCCTTGAACCAGGTTCAAGAAAGCCTTCCATTGTGCATCCAAATAGCTAGTTCCAATATACTTCTTTTGATAGGCATCCTTGAAGAATTTCCAGGTGAGATTTTTTGCCATCGTTCCATCTCTCACAGTGAGCCACCACTGGTATGACTCATCCCGAAGCAAAGAAATTATACCCTTCAATTTCTCCTCAGCTGTAAAATCTAGGTCATCCATGATCCTTTCTGTTGCTTCCAACCAGTACTCCGCCGCACTGGGTGCCACTCTGGAAACTCCTCTAAACACCTCTGCTCCGTTAGCCCGGAGTCGTTCCACTACAGATTTACGGGCTCCTGCACCTCGCCTGCCTCAGTAACTCGTTCCAATACCGTAATACAGCTTGAGATACTACATCATTACCATCGGTCTGATCTTGGAACTCAGTTTTCACCGTCGACAGATCCAGCATCTCAATTCCAGACCAATGTCCAGACCCTGTTGGCTCAGACAAGGTCATTCCACCCCTTCCACGGCCACGGGGCGGACGTCCACGACCTCTTGTACTCATTACTCTTGTTTGCGTTTATCTGTTTAAGAATTTTATGCATTAGTACCTTTGTTTCACTTGATTATCCGCGAAGAAATTTTATGATAGGAGTTTTAGGAGTGGTTCTTTCGTATCATACATGCACACAGTCTTTCTATTTATTCATTCAAAGAAATGTTGTAGTTTTTATTGTGATTGTTTTCCACTACCCATGGGTATTTTCGTAATTTGTCTTATAGGAGTATTTTTGTAATTTTTCAAAAATAACAGTTCTCGGATGCTTTTGCCAAAAAGTATTTTGGAACTCTTAAATTCCCGAGGTATTTTGAAAAATTTTAAAATTCGAGGGTATTTCGGTAATTTTGGACCTCCGGGGTATTTCAGTAATTTTTCACAAATTGGGGTGAATTTGTAAAATTTTAAGAAATCAGGGATATTTCAAATGTTGCAAAACTTTGATGGTTGCTTTTTGAGAATTGCATTTTCCAAAATAGTGATGTTGCAAAATTTTGAAAATCAGGGTTATTCTGGTAATTTTGTTGGTTAGGAGCAATTTTGTAATTTTCACAATCAGGGCATTTTCATAAAAAGATTTTCAAAATTTGGTTCTAATTGATTTCACCAAATAAGGATATTCTGAAAATTTTCTATTTGGAATTTTTCTCATACGGAGGGTATTTTGGTCATTTTTCAAACTGAGGGGTATTTTGGTCATTTTCCAAACTGAGGGGTATTTTGGTCATTTTTTTAAAACAAAGGTTTTAATTACTTAAAAAAAACAAACGGCTAGTCCCTTTCGGGTTTTAGTTATTAAGTTTGGCCTGTGAGTGTGTCGCCTCAGCTAGGATGAACCATTACTACGCACCATGTAGGATTCAAGTGAGTAGGAGGTGAGTCACTAGATCGCTTAAATACCGTGCTCCCACCGAATCCAATCCTAGACATGCGATAACGATTTCCACATCCCTTGCTCATTGACAACTCACGTGGTTGTTTAAGAAATTATTAAATCTTATGCATGGTTTGTTAGGGTATGCTAACCCTAGGTTCAACAATTTCTATTCTAATAGTCTACGTTCCCAATTTACCCTTCTACCCTCATCAAATATTCACAAAGAAAATAGATAGAATTACTTACCTGGGCGGATTGGTGCCGGAGACTCGGTGCCGTGCTGTTCAAGCCAAAATAATTTCTCAAAACACCTCAATAAGGCCTACTAATAAAAATAGAACATTTTGGGCCTTGGGCCCCCACAGCCGAGTTTTGAACCGAGCTTTGATACCAAAAATGTAACACCCCAAACCCGACCCATGAGTCCTGACCGGAACTGGTATGTCACGGAGTAAAATAGTTTGAGTCCTTTTGAGTGTCTGGTGAAAACTTGTTAAAATGTGGCTAAGGTATTAAAACGGTGTTTGAAAACTCAGTTGAGATTTTTATAAACATGGTTGTGTTGATAAACCCTTTGAAAACGTTTGATCATGTAACATTTTAAAATTGTCAAAGTTATAGTTGACTTGGTTTATTTTTGTTACCCGATGGTAACATTTTTTAAAAACCCGTAAAAGTTATTAGGTTTGAAAAAAAATTACTTCTAACCGGTTCACTTAACATTTATAAACTTCATTTAAACATAACATAAGTAAAATAAAATAAACATCCAAATAATAAATAGCGGCCTTATTACAACCCAGAATAAAAACTTAGAAAAATAAAGAATAGTAACGATAATAAATTAAGATCAAATCCAAAACTAAGGGACAAGCATGGCCGCCTCGAGTCCTCCCCGGCCCCATCTGCGCGATCTACTCATCTGTAAAATAGTAAGGGAAGGGGGTGAGTCACCAAGACTCAGTTTGTAATCCCCCACCCGGAAATGTAACTCATACACAAGATATTAATAAACATGCAATTATGCAACCCAACTAACCATCCATACTCCTTTACTACCCGTGTGGTCAAAACCTTTGGTGGTCAAAACCACCGTGACTAGAGTCACAAATCAAGTGATGGGGCCAACCCATCGTGTGGTCAAAACCACTGATGACCATAGGTCACAAATATCATAATGTGGTCAAAACCACTGGTGGTACCAAACCACTGGGACTTAGTCACAATTATCATCGGTGTGGTCAAAACCACTGGTGACCGAGGTCACAATAAATCTGATGGGGCCAACCCATCTTGTGGTCAAAACCACTGGTGACAGTCCATAAAAATCATCCCCCTCCTCTCATCAATCCCACCATCATCATGCTTACATAACAATATCATAATCCCATATATTATGCATTATGTACAACATATCATCTAACAGCATATGATGGCAAACTCAATCATATATCATAGATCACAAGTTAGGGGACTTACCCAGAAACCATGATTATGCCACAAGCTAATCACTACCAAAAACATTAAAAAGACAACAATATGGCAATGTGAATTAATAAAGAGTGTAAAGAGTTTTACTCACCTGTCACTACCGAAATCCCTAGATCTCGAAGATTCGATCTACGACGCTAGATTCTTGACCCTATAATCGACCAATCAATAGGGTTAGGGACTTTGGCTTATTCGGCCAAACCAAATAATACCAAAGGCTCTTGCGACACTTACCTTAAACGGATTTGATTTCCAAACAAATCCCGAAGCCTTAATTAGCCCCTAAATCCATGGCATATATTAGTTTCGACATTTAAACATAAACTTTTTAACAAATGGCCCTTGGCTGAATGTAACTATTCACTTACCACACTTACCGAAATCCCGAAATTATCATTTGAGTCTTCGAGATCCCTACCAAAACACATGTTAGAATCGGCTTGCATAATCACACATAATCAAGGCCTATGGCCGAATGTTACTCACCACCTTACCCTAGGAAAACAAATCCCGAAAGCTTCCTTTAATTGGATATGGCTTCCCTACAATCGATTTGATCACTTCATTAGAGCTAAAGGCCATTCGGCCATAAATCCCGAAAGGAGCAAAGTTTCCGTACCCTTACCTTAATGATGGAGTCGGCCTTGCCCACAAGAAACCTTGATTTCGGCACTTTAGGATGGTGAAGAGATAAACTCAAAGGGAAGATAGATTATGAGCCTATGAATTCGGTTAAAGCTCTTGTTGAAATCGGCAAAGACACAATGGCTTTCGACTTTCGAAACAAAATAGAAAAGAGGGAGAGGAGGGTGTAGGGAGATTCGGCCAGCAACCAATTTGGAGAAGAAAAGAAAAGAATTTTTTTCTATGAATTTTGGCCCCTCTCTTTAGGTGATAAACCGAATGTGGATGGCCCCCAAGGTGTCCCATAATCGGCCATCACCCTTCTTTTAGTGATAATTTCCAGCCTTTAATTATCACAAATAAAACAAGATTTATCTTACTTTTAATCTCCTAATCACCTCATCAAACAAATACAATGAAAATAAACTAATTAACACTTACCCTTCAGCCGAAAATATGCAAAAATTTAAGCCTATCCTCATCATTTTAAGAGTCCAAAATCAAGCCATTACTCCCCCCTAATGCCAGCTTGCATAAAAAATAAAACCAATTGCTGCTTCTTAGGTTCGAACCTAAGACCTCACCCCTGCAACCCCCCCTTTCAACGCCCCATACCATTCCTCCCAAACGACTTTCATGCTTTTAAACCTCTCTATTTAATTTTTAAAGCCTTCCTACTTTAGCCCATCACCGCATATAAAAAAAAAACCAAAACGCCACTCCAGCCGCTCGAACCCGAGACTTGCGCCCATCTTCACCTCCAACCCCTTAAGTGGCGCATGGAAGCCACTTTGCCAATTAGTTCTTTATGTCATGCTTCTCCCTAAATTTTATTAAACCCCTATCTCCTAGCTTCCTCCTTTTACACACTAAAAAATAAATTTTTAGCCCTAAGTTAGGCTAGTCTAGGGTTATGACTAGGCCCTAAAATATGCCAAATAATCCTAGTATTCTTTTCTTCAAGCACACACATGGGAAAAATAATCAAATTGAAAACAACCCCTAATTTAGGATGTTACAAAATCTATAAATGTTGTTTGTGAGTTTTCAAATGTATTTCCAGAAGAATTACAGGGTTTTCCACTGATTAGAAAAGTTGAATTTGTTATTGAATTAGTACCGGGAATAACACCGATATCGATAGCTCCGTACAGAATGGCTCCAACAGAATTAAAAGAGTTAAAAGCTCATTTGCAAGAATTAACAGATAGAGGTTTTACACGACCGAGTTATTCGTCCTGGGGTGCACTGGTATTGTCAGTGAAAAAGAAAGATGGCACGATGAGAATGTGTGTCTGTTAGAGACAGCTGAATAAAGTGACTATAAAGAACAAATGCCCTCTACCGGGGATTGATGATTTATTTGAATAGTTGAAAGGGGCTACAATATTTTCAAAGATTGATTTGAGATCAGGTTATTTTTAGTCGCGAGTTAAAGAGTCAGATTTGCTGAAAACTACATTTAGAACGAGGTACGGACATTATGAATTCCTTTTTATGCCTTTCAAATTAACTAATGCTCCAATAGTTTTTATGGACTTGATGAACTAGATATTTAGACCATATTTAGATAGATTTGTTGTTGTATTCATTGACGACATTCTGATCTATTCGCGAGATGAATCTGAACATACCGAGCACTTGAAAGTTGTGTTACAAACTTTACGTGATACGAAATTATTTGCAAGGTTCAGCAAATGTGAGTTTTGGCTTCGAGAGGTTGGATTTCTGGGGCATATTGTTTCAACTGACGGTATTAGAGTTGACCTGAGTAAGATTTTTGCTATTATAGATTGGAAACCTTAGAGAAATGTGTTTGAAGTCTGTAGTTTTCTAGGTTTAGCAGGTTATTATCAAAGATTCATGAAAGGATTTTTGATGATTGTAACACCGATGACACGACTACTTCAAAAAGATGTGAAATTTAGATGGTCAAAAAAATGTCAGCAATGTTTTGAACAGTTGAAAGTACTGTTAACCGTTGCACCAGTTTTGGTTCAACCTGAATCAAGGAAAGAATTTGTGATTTATAGTGACGTATCATTAAATGGTTTGGGATGTGTTCTGATGCAAGAAGGAAAAGTTATAGCTTATGCTTCTCGACAATTGAAACCATATGAGAAGAATTATCCGATGCATGACCTTGAGTTGGCCGTAATTGTGTTTGCATTGAAACTTTGGCGACATTACTTATACGGTGAAAAATGCCACATTTATATGGATCACAAGAGCTTAAAGTATCTGATGTCACAGAAAGATTTGAAACTACGACCACAAAGATGGCTCGAGTTATTGAAAGACTATGAATTTGTGATTGATTATCACCCGGGAAAAGCTAATGTTGTTGTTAATGCCCTAAGCAAAAATCATTATTTAAATTACGAGCAATGAATACCCATTTGATGATTTGTGATGATGGGTCTATTTTAGCTTAATTAAAATGCTAAACCATTATTTCTTCAACAAATCTGTGAATCTCAGAAAAAAGATCGTGAATTACAAGTTAAACGGATTTAATGTGAGAATATCCCTGATTCAGAGTTTAAGATTGGAACCGATGATTTTTTAAGGTTCCGAAATAGAATTTTCATATCGAGAAAATCAAAACTCATTCAGAAGATTTTGCACGAAGCACACCATAGCTGCTTATCTGTTCATCCAGGAAGTACCAAAATGTATAATGATTTGAAACAATTTTACTGGTGGCAAGGCATGAAAAGAGATATATCAGAGTTTGTTTCTAAATGTTTGATTTGTCAGTGAGTCAAAGCTAAACATCAAGTACCATATGGTTTACTGCAGCCTGTGATGATTCTTGAGTGGAAGTGGGATAGAGTTACAGTGGATTTTGTGTTTGGATTGCCCCTAACTCCAAAAAGGAAAGATACTATTTGGGTCATCGTTGATCGACTAACGAAATCTTCTCATTTCACACTGGTACGTACAGATTACTCACTTGACAGATTAGCTGAATTGTACATTTATAAGATTGCTCGATTGCACAGGATGCCACTATCTATTATTTGTGATAGAGAATCGAGATTTACATTGTGATTTTGGAAGAAACTACAAGAAGCTTTAGGTACAAAATTGAATTTCATTACAACTTTTCATCCTCAGACTGACGGTCAGACCGAAAGAGTTGTTCAAATTCTTGAAGACATGTTGAGATGTTGTAATTTAGAGTTTGAAGGCAGTTGGGAAAAATATTTTTTGTTGATTAAATTTGCGTATAATAATAGTTTTCGATTTAGTATAAAGATGGCCGCATTGAAGCTTTATATGGTTGCAAATGTCAAACTCCGCTATATCGGATGAACTAAGTGAGAAAAAGATTCACGGGTTGAATTGATCGAGAAATCAAGAAAAGTGATTAGCGACAGTTTAAAAGCAGCTTCAGATCGACAGAAATCATACGTGGATTTAAAACGTAAAGAAATTGAATTTTAGGTCGGGGACTGAGTGTTTTTAAAGATGTCACCGTGGAAAAAGGTTCTTTGATTCGGTCGTAAAAGGAAGTTAAGTCCGTGATTTATCGGACCTTATGAGATCATTGAAAGAATGGAGCCAATAGCATATCGACTAGCTTTACCGTCAGAACTTGAAATGATTCATAATTTTTACATGTTTCTATGTTACGTTGATATAGATCCGATTCGTCACATGTGATTTCTTCAGTAGATGTTGAGATACAGGCATATATTATGTATAGCGAATAACAGATAAGGATTTTAGCTCGTGAAATCAAAGAATTGAGAAATAAAGGCATAGCCCTAGTGAAAGTTCTTTGGCATAAACACGGGATTGATGAAGCTACGTGGGAACCCGAGGAAGCTATACGAAAATAGTACCCTAACCTATGCACTGGTAAGATTTTCGAGGACGAAAATTTCTAAGGGGGGAGAGTTGTAAAAGCCCGTTTTTAGGTCAAATCAGAATAGTGGTGTTAAGACCACAAATCTAAGGCCAAAATATTTATTTTATTATTTTATTAAAGTTTACAGCATGATAGAATTATTGTGTGAATGTTTTGTAAAGAAATTTTACCGTTTGAATGCTTAATTTGGTAAAAAAGACTAAATCACATAAAGTGCAAAACTTGTGTTCTATTAGCTAAAAGTGTCAAATAGCTATAGAGCATTAAAGTAAAGGTCCTTAAGTGGTAAATAGGCCATTTATGATTTATTGGATGATAGCATGGAAATTGGTGCAATTTACAATATTTTTAAAGGTTAATATAGAAATTTGGTTAATATAGGTTAATTAAATAAAACAAAAACAATTTTGCTTCATTATCATCCTCTTCTTGCTGGAACTTAGGCTTGAGAAAGCCATTAAACAAGCTTGAACATTTGGCCATTTGGATACTTGATTAAGGTATGATTTTTGCTCGATTTTTACTGATTTTTATGTTTTTGAGATCGATGCGGCTTAATCTAGCTAGCCCGTATCTCCGATTTCAAAACTGTTAAAGATTGAACATGTTACCTGTAACACCCCAAACTCGGCCTAGACATTATGGCCGAATCTGGCGATGTCACATGGAATGGAGTTTTGAAACTAATTTATTATGATAAAATCGTGTTAATTTTATTACTCTTAATAATTAAAGAATTTGTTTACTCACCTAGTCGATTGTTTAAAACATAATTCATTACGAAGCTTTAGAAACCATTTATTGTATGAAAGCTGAGTTAAATAAGTAAATCTGTCCGCTTTAGAGAAACCCCTTTTGTTTTCGAGAAAACTGTCTAAGGGATCGAGGGTTTAGAAAATACTTTAGCTTTTGAAAACTGAGTCTTCCTACGTCTAGCAGATATGAATCCATAAAAACAATAAATAAAACCCCATTTAGGCAAAAAGTCCCAAAGTAGTCCACGGGTTACATCAACATAAACCAATAATCGTAAAATAGGGCAAAAACCATAGTCCAAAGCCGTGGTTACAACCAAGTCCTCCGCCACACATATCTGTCTAATTCTAGGGATTACATGAACAGATTAAATAGGAAAAGGGTGAGTTTTCGCAAACTTAGTGTGTAATCCGCACAAAAACATGCACACAGCATAATATCAAAAAAAATCATATATTTACAGTTCGGGTCTAAGCCTATTATAGAATCGGTGTGGACTTTAGTCCACTCAGATATAGAATATACAGAATAGAACATAACAAAATATCAGAATCCTACCCACCAGCCTATACACACCATCTCCATCCAACCCTGTAACATCCCGAATTAACGCCTAGTTAGAACAGTGGTTTCGGGACCACAAACTTGACGTAATAAAATTTATTTTTATTATATTTTTATGGTCTATGATTTCACGGAAATATTCCATGAAAATTTCGTTTGAAAATTTCGACGTTTGGGCACTCAATTTAGTCAAAAGGACTAAATTGTAAAAAAGTGCAAAAGTTGAGTTCTACATGTTAGAGGTGTCCAATTATTATGAAATTTTGAATTGGAGGTCCTTAAATGATAATTATACCATTGGTTAAGTTGGTGGACAAAAATGGACATGGATGGGTATGTTTCAAAAGATTTTTTTAAGGGGCATTTATTTTACTTGTACAATAATTATTTTGGTAGATATTATGGAAATCATTGGGTGATAACTAAAATATGAAAATGAATGGAATGGGAAATTCTTGATTGAACCTTTGAAAAACCGAAAGATACGGACAATATGTAGCTAGGTCACACGATTGATAATGGACCTTCACCGTGTGCACAAGAAAGCTACTAGATGGCAAAATTTGATATGTAGCTAGGCCACATGGATGATAAGGGACTTTCACCATGTGTGCAAGAAAGCTACGGATAATAATTTCATATGTAACTAGGTCACATGTGTATCTTGTGTGTATACCATGTGTACAAGAAAGTTTCTGAGTTATGAGTAGCTAGGTCACATGAGTGGTTCCTAGTGTTGGACACCATATAGACAAGAAAGCTACGAGATGGAATGGCTAGGTCACATGGGTGATATGGGACCTTCACCATGTGTACAAGAAAGCGAATTATGTGTAGGTGGAGCTATGTCTGAGACCACCGAGTATCAGCGTTTTCAGAAAGGGTTCAACGAGATAATTTACTAATGATGATTGGTGAGATCATGTTATGAATAAGTGCAAGTGTGAATGTGACCAATTGAGAAATGTGGCAAATTTACGTATGAACAATATGTTCGTTATGTAATCGGAAATTGGAAAGGTTGGTATAAGCAAGTGATGAACACAACTAAAGTGAAAGAGAGAGCAAAAATTTACAATAAAACTGTTTGGATAGCAGCAGTGACATGAGTTTGAAGAATCACTAAAAATAGTAGAGATTGAATTATAAGTTGTATGAGATATTTATTTAAATATTATTTAGTCTATTTTCATATAAAAGAAACATAGCAAACAAATGATTCTTATATTTTGAGATATTTGAATTTCTGTGAGATTTGTTCAGAATGATTACGTGATCCCCTGTTCTGCATTGTAAAAATCATTAAAAATTGTACAAAAATAATTGTTGGATATAAATTATATTCCTGAAATCCTTAATGAGTCTACTTTTAAATGAACTAAATAAGAAGGTCATATACTCTGTAGAATAAGAAAATTGATTCGTAGTGAAGAGAGGTCAGAATAGTCAAATAGTAAAATAGGGAAATCTTTAATGAATAAACTGTATTGATTGGATAAATCAATAATTCTGGAAATTTTATGGTAAGAATATATGTGAGTGTAGTTTCATATAAAATTAACAGATCTTAATTTGGAGTTTCGTAGCTCCAGATATAAATAATTTAGTGACTATGACTCGAGTAGATAGCTTGAGATGAACTTGAATAAAAAGTGGGACTATGTTCAATTATGATTATATTATCTTCAGAACATATTGTGAAGATTTATAAAAGCCTGTTAATAAATCACTTATTATTTACATACTTACTTACTAAGCTTTGTAGCTTACTTCCCTTCATTTCCCATATCTTATAGGGTTGTATGCTAACTCGAGTTGGAGATCGCCGAAGATGTAATCATACTATCAAGCTATCATCGTGGGGTAAAAGTGAATACAAACCTCTTAAGTTTATGGCATGTATAGGAGACTTAGTCATTTGTATATTTCATAATTGGTTTGGCCTAAAATGTTGGCCTTTAATATTTAGTAGTTCATTTTGTATAATTTGGATGAAATTTTATGACTTAGTTTAATACGTTTTCAAGTGTATGTGTTTTGGTAATGCCTCGTACCCTATTTCGGCGTTGAATATGGGTAAGGGGTGTTACATTTAGTGGTATTAGAGCTATGGTTTAGTCGATTCTTGGACTAACATTGTGTATGTGAGTCTAGCTATACATGCCATATTACTACTCGTGATAGTGTGATATCTCCAGACTCTGACGGAATTATTTTGTTAAGACAGAGATGACTTCCAATTGAGCTATTTTTCGATAATGCTGATAATGATATTGAAATGATTGAAACGTGCTTATGATGTGTCGAAATTTGGAAAGGTATGAATAGAAGTTCATGATATATATGTGTTAATGTACGAAATGAGATAACCACAAGTTGAGAAATGTGAAAAGTGGAATGAAATGAAAGTTTATATGGTGATAAGCCCATCCATGTTTGTTTGGCATGCATATGATGTTATGTGCCCAACATTTTTGATTAAGTGAATACGATTAGTAAATTTTCTCAAATTGACAGAATGTGTGTTTATGTACACTTGTTTGAATAAGATAATAAAAAAAAGTTCGTGTAACATGACTATGTATGTTAATTAGCTTGAAGTGAATTATGTAATTGTGATTATATGATGTTGGTGATGAATACAAAGTCATATGTATGTATTTATGAGAGTCAAGTCAGAAGCTTTACGACCTCACCCTCTTACTAGTGTTGTTTTATAATGAAAATTCACGAGAACCATGTGGAATAAGTCCATAAATGTGAAACTAAAAAGTTTAGTGGTGAAATACTTAGTAATGCATATAGAGATAGAATAGTTTGGAAAGTGGAAACAATTTTGGAAGGATATTAGAATGTTTTAAAGATTATAATGCAATATCACGAATAAAGGAGAAGTTAGTCTCAGCTAATCGACTTATTTAGATATGATGTCTAAAGTATGTGTTTGCTGAAATTTTTCCCGAATTGATTTTTGTTAGTGAGTGGAACAATACGGGGTTCATGATGACAGAATTAATCAAAGAAATGATATTTGAGTAGTAATGATGTCTGTGTGTGTGACAATTACAGTTGAAATAAATATGATGATCTTTTCTGTGTCTTCTATATATTCTATTATCCTCAGAGATATGTGTGTGATTGTTCAGTTTCTGATGGAGTTCTTACGTTGTGAGAAGCTAACTATGATGTTAGACAAATGCCCTATTGGTTTGGTCAGTTTATGATTGGTATTTCTTTATCTCTTCGGAATTCTATTTAAATATCTTGGAATGAAGTCGATGGTTAAAATTTATGTGAGGCTATTCTTATATTTCTACTAATTATGGTTTTGTTTTATATATACAGGAAACATATTATCTCTGTTATGATAGAAGTTCAGAGTCGGTAAGCATTGTTTTTCTGCTGGATTTCTCTAAGGAATCATCAGGATCTCTACTATTTTTGTGTGAGTTATGTTCTCAAACTTCTGGAATGGTATCGTATTTAGGGTTTTCTTATCGCCCTTATTGTGCAAATTATCGAATATGGCTTATCCTTAAAGTATGTTCTTTGGTCTATGATGGATATGTTTAGTATGATTGTATTTCTAGATTCGATAATAGGAATGTAGTGATTCTGGTATAAAGGTTTCTCAAATTTTTGTGGAAGAAATTGATATTGGCAAGGGTATAAATGGTAAGAACACAAGCTTAAATTATATAGTAGTTTTCTTTCCTCAGGTAAGTTTGATTAAAGTTAATGAGTTCAATCATGATATCTATTTCCTCGAGCTAACACGGTTTAAAAGATCTTTGATTTGCATGCTAAAATAATTTTGAAAGATTGTATATTTGAGTTGTATCCTCAGCATGAAGAAAAGAGTATATTGATATGTTATTATTCGATAACTGAAATCAACTCAGTTGTTTTTATATGAGTGAACTGATTTGTTGAGATATGATTTGAGTTATGTATATTTAAACATGCCTCAACTATGAGAATAAATTTTGTGTATTCACGAGTATGAAGAAGGATAGTAGGAATAAAGAAATTATATTTTAGAAAGCATAATACAGAGATATGCTTATTGGATTATTCTAACCGGGTGATGTTATTATAAGTTAAAGTTGTTCTGATTGGAAAAGTTATCATATTTGTGAAAGTTTGAATGGTCTTGGTATACTAACAAAGTTAAAGCAATTGAAGGTATTATTAACCGAAGCTCTAGTTTTGAGTTAAGTTGGAATTGAGTAATGAGTTTATGATTTTTTTCAGTGATGCACTAGTGAACAGATTAGAATGAGTTTTATTGCTAGAATATAAAGTGATGGTTCATGTTTTCATACAGTTAATGTCACATTAAAAAGAACTGTTTGACTAGTGATTTAGAGATGGTTATTATTATGTCTGTATTGAAAATTTTGATGACACTGTTTGTTTAACGAGGGTTTACATATGTTTCCTGGTTTTGAGATTTTAATATATTTGATGACATAGCAAAATTTGAGTTTAAGACAGTGGTTATGAATTAAGCTATTGAAAGATTGTGAGTGATTATCGATTGATCTGTGGGAAGCCAAGAGAAATGCTAGTGGGTTGTTTTCAAACATTTGATAGAATTAGCATAATAATTTCAATATGTATAGATTCTTTGTTTGACAGAATTCACTGAGTTCTATTAGGATTCAGATCGATGATAGAGTGTTTCTGAAAGTATTGTCTTGAAAAAGATTATTTAGTGATGTTGGAAATTAAGAGAAAGATATTAAACCACTCTTCTGGTAAGATTTTCGAGGACGAAAATCCTAAAAGGGGGGAAGAAATGTAACATCCCATATTAAGGCCTAGTCGGAACAGTGGTTTCGGGGCCACAAATTTGACGTAATAAAATTTATTTTTATTATATTTTTATGGTCTATGATTTCATAAAAATATTCCGTGAAAATTTCATTCAAAAATTTTGACGTTTGGGCACTCAATTTAGTCAAAAGGATTAAATTGTAAAAAGTGCAAAAGTTGAGTTCTACATGTTAGAGGTGTCCAATTGTTATGAAATTTTAAATTGGAGGTCCTTAAAGATAATTAGACCATTGGTTAAGTTGGTGGACAAAAATGGACATGGATGGGTATGTTTCAAAAGATTTTTTTAAGGGGCATTTTGGTAATTTAGTGAATTAAATGAATTAAAAACAAAATTTAAATGCCAAATATGTCCATCTTCTTCATTAGGATGAAATTACAAGGGTTCTCCATAGCTAGGGTTTGTTTCAAGCTTCCAAGCTCCATAACCCGAAAAAATGAGATTTGGACCTAGAACTAGAGGAAAATCAAAAAATCGAGAAAATTGGTAAAATGACCGTTTCGGCATTCGAGGTAAGTTCGTGTGTTAATAATAATGCAATACCATGCTTGAATTGAAATTTTCTATTGATATGGCATAAATTGTATGATTTAATATGTTTAGGAGAAGTTGATGGATGATATGTATGGTATGGAAAATGTGATGCTTATTGTGTCATGTAAAATTGAATGGCAAATTAATGTTACAGGAATTGAATGTTAAATTAATATTACATGGGTTGTATGAGTTGCTACACGGTTGTACCTGAAGAGATTTCAAAAAGAAAGTTTATATGTAAATAATGCATTTATTTTACTTGTACAATAATTATTTTGCTAGATATTATGTAAATCATTGGGTGATAACTAAAATATGAAAATGAATGGAATGGGAAATCCTCGATTGAACCTTCAGGAAACCGAGAGATACGGACAATATGTAGCTAGGTCACACGAGTGATAAGGGACCTTCACCGTGTGCACAAGAAAGCTACTAGATGGCAAAATTTGATATGCAGCTTGGCCACATGGATGATATGGGACTTTCACCATGTGTGCAAGAAAGTTATGGGATAATAATTTCATATGTAACTAGGTCACATGTGTAATACTGTATGTATACCATGTGTACAAAAAAAGTTACGGGTTATGAGTAGCTAGGTCACATGAGTGGTTCCTAGTGTTGGACACCATGTAGACAAGAAAGTTATGACATGGAATGGCTAGGTCACATGGGTGATAAGGGACCTTCACTATGTCTACAAGAAAGCCGAATTATGTGTAGGTGGAGCTATGTGCTGAGACCACCGAGTATCCAAGCTCAAGGGGTTCAACGAGATAATTTACTAATGATGATTGGTGCGATCATGTTATGAATAACTGCAAGTGTGAATGTGACCAATTGAGAAATATGGAAAATTTACATATGAACAATATGTTCGATATGTAATCGGAAATTGGAAAGGTTGGTATAAGCAAGTGATGAACACAACTAAAGTGAAAGAGAGAGCAAAAATTTACTATAAAACTGTTTAGACAGCGGCAGTGATATGAGTTTGAAAAATCACTAAAAATAGTAGAGATTGAATTATAAGTTGTATGAGATATTTATTTAAATATTATTGAGTCTATTTTCATATAAAAGAAACATAGCAAACAAATGATTCGTATATTTTGAGATATTTAAATTTATGTGAGATTGGTTCAGAATGATTACGTGATCTCCTATTCTGCCTTGTAAAAATCATTAAAAATTGTAAAAAAATAATTGTGGGATATAAATTATATTCCTGAAATCCTTAATGAGTCTACTTTCAAATGAACTAAATAAGACGGTCATATAAACTCTGTAGGATAAGAAAATTGATTTGTAGTGAAGAGAGGTCAGAATAGTTGAATAGTAAAATAGGGGAAACTTTAATGAATAAACTGTATTGATTGGATAAATCAATAAATCTGGAAATTTTATGGTAAGAAGATACGTGAGTTTGGTTTCATGGAAAATTAACGGATCTTAATTTGGAGTTTCGTAGCTCCAGATATAAATAATTTAGTGACTTTGACTTGAGTAAATAGCTTGAGATGAACTTGAACAAAAAGTGGAACTATGTTCAATTATGATTGTATTATCTTGAGAAGATATTGTGAAGATTTATAAAAGCCTGTTAATAAATCACTTATTATTTACATACTTACTTACTAAGCTTTGTAGCTTACTTCCCTTCATTTCCCATATCTTATAGGGTTGTATGCTAACTCGAGTTGGAGATCACCGGAGATGTAATCACACTATCAAGCTATTATCGTGGGGTAAAAGTGAATACAAACCTCTTAAGTTTATGGCATGTATAGGAGACTTAGTCATTTGTATATGTCATAATTGGTTTGGCCTAAAATGTTGACCTTTAATATTTAGTAGTTCATTTTTTTATAATTTGGATGAAATTTTATGACTCAGTTTAATACGTTTTCAAGTGTATGTGTTTTGGTAATGCCTCGTACCCTATTCCGGCGTTGAATATGGGTAAGGGGTGTTACAAACCCTACACACCATGTGGGGATAAAATCAACCCACCCATCCCTACACACCATGCTGTACCGAAATGCGGCACAATAATAAGATAATTGCTAGCTGAGCTACTAGATAATAGGCTTAATAGCCTTTCAGATACATCCTCCAATATCATCAACCCACCCCAATGTAATGTAACATACAATCGATGACATGCTATAATGCAATTATCAGATCACACATTCAAATCAGTATACATGCTAAGTGCAACATGCTTAACACATTTATCACATAATCGGATCATGTAATTAGGGGTCTAATTAATGTTTACTGACCCTCCAGTTGGTCCACAGTCGACTTGGGTAACACGTGCAACCTTACAGATCATTTTAGAAAAATGGGCTCACATGCCCATATGACCTACCCATGGAGGCCCACACACCCGTGTGACCCACATAGCCCAAATTGGCCTTGGCCGTGTGGCCCAAAACTCCACACGCCCGTGGGGCCCACACGGCCCAAGAGGTCGAGCACGTGTGTCGTACATAGCCTTGCCCTGCCATCACACGGCCGTGTCACTTGCGCACGGCCTAGCTCATCGATCACACAGTCGTGTTGTGGCTTACAGCCTTGCACACGGCCTACCACACGGCCGTGTGGCGTCGATAGGAAGGTTTTCGGCTATTGCCGAAAATGCATTTTCTTGCGATTCGGGTACACACCTGTTACGGTTTGATGCTGAACCGAACCCCGAACACTCCAGAACCTATATTCGACCAAAATGCCATTCAATTAATCACTTAACCCGTGATTCTAAAAACTACCATCAAAAGAACACTCCCTTTAATCTAACGGAGTCCTTACCTCGAGCAAGTAGCGGTAATTTCACAACACTCAAGCCCTAATTGGCTGACCATTGCCTCTTATCTTCCACCAAAATACCAAAAATCAACCCCCTATTAATAGAATATTTGTTACGAACCACACTTAAACAAAATACCAACAAAACTCAGAAGCTCGAAAACTATGATCCTCGGACACTTGCTTGTAGAAAGAACGAATAAAAATAAAAAAAAAGAAACGGTAATGATAGTGAACTAGAGAGGAGAATTTCGACAGGGAGAATGAAAGGGAAAAATGTGCAGATTTTTGGGAAAAAGAAAAGACTGACGGAATATACGATAACCACCCTTATCCCTTATTTTTCTCCTAAAAATTGTCCACTACACTCCCACTATCACTCAAAAACTCAGCATTTTAAAACACTTTAGACTCTTCCCCATAATCACACAAAAATAAAGCTAAAGCAGGGAATCAAACATATGACCTCCAACACTCCAACACTCTACTTAACCACTAGACCAGCAAGCCCAGTCTGATATATTTTTACCAACTTTTAACTAAAAGCCTACGACTCAGAGATAAGGCCTTATTCATAAAAATGACAAAATTTACCCAAGTAAGGCTTGAACTTGAGACCTCCCACACACACCTAGAACTCTTACCACTGAAGCAGATACACAGTTGTGTGTAAATTTTAGAAAAGCCAAAATTAAGAAAGTTAGGGTGTTACAACTCTACCCTCCTAAAAGAAAATTTTGACACCAAAATTTACCTGATCAGAATAGATTAGGATACTGTGACTCATCGAGTCCTCCGTGTAATAGCCCAAACCCGGCCCAAACGCTATGACCGAATCTGGTTTGCTACGGAGAAAACATTTTGAAAATCTTTTAAAACCGAACTAACTTCTAGACAAAAAATAGTGTTATAACAGTTAGGATGTATAAAACCCATACTTAGATTTATTTTGAAGAATATTTATTGAATCAAGTATATATATATATATATATATATTTTAAGATGTACCGATGGTACATAAAAAAAACATTTTCAATTACTTTAGAAAACGTGTGAACTTATTGTTATCATAATTAAATAGTTTAACTAATATTCAAGCGGTAACAATAACAAAATAATAAAAGGAGTTATTGGAGGCCTTATTACAACCCAATTAAAATCAAATCAACAATCGAAAAGAGACAAACCAAAATTTAAAATCTATTAAATTTAAATTCTTCTGCATGGCCACCTCAAGTCCCTCCGGCTCCACATCCGCGAACTACGTGTCACCTGAAAAAAAATAAAGGAGAAGGTGAGTCACCAAGACTCAGTATGTAACCCTTCCCCCGGGTAAATACAACATTATACACACTTTATAACAAATTAATCATGCATTGAGTCATGTACCCAACCTAGCCGTCCAATCACCTTTCTCTACCCCGTGTGGTACCAAACCACTGGTGGTGCCAAACCACTGGTGAATTTAAGTCACAAATGTGATACCAAATCATTGGAGGTGCCAAACCTCCGTGTCCGAAGACACAAATCGGTTGATGGGGCCAACCCATCGTGTGATACCAAATCAAGGCATCAATCCCATATCTCAAAGTGGGGCCAACCCACGGTGGTGCTAAGCCACGTGGACGAGACGCTATGAGGTGCCAAACCACTGGAGGTACCAAACCTCTAGTGACCGTAGTCACAATGTGTTACTAAAACACCGGTGTAAAATCGACACAATATACCGCCCCTCCACTCATCAACCCATATCAAACAGTTATGAACAGAGTTTAAGTCAACATACATTTATTACATGTATCAAATAAGCCATGCTTCCCAAAAGCATATTTAACAATCACATATTGACAGAGACCTACCTAGATCCTCGCTTGTACCATCAAGGTACTAATTCCGTATCTACATAAAGCAGATTTACACATAGCATGCATTTAATTAATTATTATAAGTGTGTATGTACACACCTGTCGCCCACGAATAATCTAAATCCCGAATGGAGGAGTCGGTCACACTAGATCTACTTGTCCCTATATTCGGCCAAATACATGGGTTAGTATATTCGGCCAAATCAAATAATTTAAAGGGGGTCATCTTTTGAACCTGAATCCTTACCTTTACGCTTTTGGATACTAATCACAACACCCGATTCCCGAATTTGCTTCACCAATTACCATCGGTTAGTAAATAAAGCTAATAGCCTTGACTTTGAATACTTACAAGTTAAATCCATGAAAATCGAGTCTTACCACCACTTACCACTCGATTGGTCACGAATGAAAGCTTAGTTTGACGATCTCAAAATCCTCAAGCACCTAGATGATTTGATTCAACAAGTGATTAGCACCCTTAACGTCAATTGCCGAAACCAATTACCTACCTTTATCAAAGTCGACAAGAAAGGAAGAGAGGATATGGGCATTCAGCCAAACACACTTACCTTCCCAAAAGTGATTAAAAGAAAGCCTCCCCCTTGTACAATATTCGGCCTAGGTGTTTAAAAAAAAATAGAGAAAGAAATTCGACACATCAAATCGGTGTATTCGATTTTTATGAAGAAAAATAATGGAAAGAAAATAGTGGAAGGAAAAATGTGATAAGAATTTTGGCTAGTAGCAATAATGGGAAAAAGAGAACAAAGTGCTAATTTGGTGTTTTTATAGGCATTCGGCACCCCCCCTTTTTGAGCTTGCCGTCCACTTCTCCTTGAAGTGTTTAAAATTCGGCCAACCCCTTCTTTTTCTCCAAGCCACCCATTTGAATTAATTCAAATCAATTTGAACTAATCCCCAGTAATTAATTAATAATCCAAATAATATCCCTTTTATCTTCTATTATCCTGCTATCTAAATAAAACTAATATTATCCTTATTATCTAATAATAATAAAAAAAAACAACACAAAGACCATGTGCTTGACAAACTCGGTAAAGAAAGAAACAAAGGCCATGTGTACCAATTCACGCATGACCTTAAAAAAAAGAAAAACAAAGTGTGCTCCTTAGATTCGAACCAAAGACCTCACGCACTAGCCCTCTCTTCCACGTCCCTAGCCACTTCTTCCATTTCGACTTTCATGCCAATTTACCCCACCATTTATTTATAAGACCTCCCCAAGCCGTTTACCCAAAAATTAAAAATGCAACACACTGCTTCAGCAGCTCGAACCTGCGCCTACGCACACCTCCAGCTCCTAAGTGACGCACGGGCACCACTTTGCCAATGAGTTCTTTGTGTCTTAAAGTCGCCCCAGCTCCTTTTAAAGCCTTCTTCCATTTGTAATGCCAACCCAAAAATTTAAACGCCTTCTTTCTGCTGGTGCCTTGAACCCAAGCCCTTGCTGGCGTTGCTTCCAGCCCTTAAGTGGCATCTTGTAGCCACTTTGCCAAGGCCTACTTTGTGTCATAACTCACCCAAAATTTTATTAAAGCCTTATCTCATCTAGCTCCCTCCTTTATGGTACTAAAAAAAAATATTTTAACACTAGGTCAGGCCTAACTCGGGTTATTTTTAGACCCTTGAATATGTCAAATAAATCCTAGAATTTAACCCTTCAAGTACACACATGGGAAATTAGCTAAGTTACAAACAACCCCTAATTTGAGGTGTTACAATTCTACCCCCTTAAAATAATTTCGTCCTCGAAATTACTTACTATCGTTCAATCGTGCATCCTTAACTCATCACACTACGCTATCGTCTGCAAGACTCTTCGATCTTAAAGAACTATCATACTTCCTAGAAACATTCCCTACGTTCATAATCCAAGTTCCATACACTTTACTAGCAACCTAAGAGTGAATTAACGTAACCATAACCAAGACAAATAAGGGTATTCCGAAAATAAGAAACTTACCCGTTGTCAAGTCTGGCACATCTTCCTCCTCACGACGGCCAACTGCATAAACCAACATTGGTTGCCTTGCCTATGCACCTTCAGTACCTCAGCCATGCCCGTTACCATTTCCATTACCTCTAGCTGCACCTCGACCCCTCTGTGGTGGTCCTTCGCTTCTATCCTGAGCACGATTTCGACCCTCTGGTTGATTCTTAGCTAACTTCCGAGGACAATCCCTTACACGGTGATCGAATGACCCACATTCAAAGCACCCTTTACTTCCAGCCAAACATTCTTCTGAATGGGATTTCCCGCATCTAACACATCGAGGTGGCTAACGAAAGCGTGCTTTGTGGTTCTTCCTGATTCCCCAAATCTAGCCCTCTTCTCCACATTACTGCCCGATCCAGGCGATCCAAAGCCTCTCTTCTGGTTGCTCTTATCATGCTTCTGTCTTACGGTCTCCTTGATCCCTTCGGCTACCTTAGCATTTTCCACTAAAGACGAAAACTCACGAACCTGCTGTGGGGCAATCAGCAACCTCAAATCATCTCTAAGTCCGTCCTCAAAGCGGACACAACGCTCATGTTCAGTAGCCACAATGCCTCTAGCATATCTACTCAGCTTTAAGAATTCTGCCTCATATTCTGACACTGACTTAGTTCCTTGCACTAACCCCAGAAAAGCTTTCCTCTGAGCATCAGTATAGCTGGTGCCCACATACTTCTTCTGAAAAGCAGCTCTAAAATAATCCCACGTAAGATCATCCGCCGTGGCACCATCTCGAACAGTGAGCCACCACTGATATGCTTCATCCTTCAGGAGCGACACTGCTCCTTTTAACTTCTCCTCATTAGTCAGGTCAAGATCATCTATAATCCTTTCCGTTGATTCTAACCAGTATTCCGCCGCACTGGGTGCCACTCCCGATACACCCTGAATACCTCGCCTGTTGGATCAAGTCGCCTGCATGCAGACTTCGAGCTCCCATACCTCCACTCGCCCTAGCCACCATCTCAAGGACCCGCAACACAGCTTGCGTTACGGCCTCACCTCCCGTCTGATCCTGCTCCTCAACTCTAAAAACTGGGGGTGGTGGTGGCGGTGGTACCCCATTCTCCGATTCCTGACCCGACCTCACGGGTTCAGACACGGTCAACCTTCCCCTTCCGCGTCCACGACGGCCACGTCCTCTAGAGCTCATTCTAACTATCGTGCTTTTAATCTGATTAAGAAAAATTTTATGGATTAGTAATTTGTTCCACTTGGTTATCCGCGAAGAAATTTTATGAAAAGTTTAATAGGGATTCTTTCGATCAAACAAAGTTTCAAGTTCTCTATCCTAGTTCACATAGAGAGGAACATCCTTCCCCTAATTCGGACATTTCTGTCCTATTTCTAGCCCAGGGGTATTTTCGTATTTAAAAACCGAGAGATTTCAACTTTAGTACAGCAGGTCACTTTGAAATTCCCAAAACTGAAGAGCATTTCTGAAAATTTGTAAAATTTGAAGTTATGGCATCTTTTTAGAAACTAGGGGTATTTTGATAATTTTGTCAATCGGGGTAATTTGAAATTTTTAACAAATCTGGGGTATTTTAACAGTTGTAAAACTCTGAGGGTCCCTTTTACGAGTTTTCCCTTTTTAAAACGAGGATGTTGCAAAAATTTTAAACTCAGGGTCATTTTGGTAATTTTACAAGTTGAGGGCATTTTCGTAATTTTTCCAAACCCAAAGTATTTTATTGGTGATTTGCAAAGTAGAGTTTTTGGATATTCATAAAATAAGGAAATTTTTGGGCAAAACCATTGGATTAATGCTTTATGAACCAAGGGCGTTTTAGTAATTTTACCCCTAAGGGCATTTCTGTAATTTTCACAAATCAAATTTTTCGGGGAAAACATTGAAAAAATGGTTGTTCTCATATTTGGAAGAGTGACTTTAAAAGTTTTGAAGAAATTAGGGTTTTGTTGTTTTCTTCTTTTTCAAAAACATGGTTAGTTCCCTTTCGGGTTTTAGTCGTTATGTTTAGCCTATGACCGAGCCCTCTTGGTCAGGGTGAACCAAAACTATGCACCAGGCAGGATTCGTGTGGAGAGGAGGTGAGTCACGCGGACTGCTTAAATACCAAGCTCCCACCGAACCTTTCTAGACATGCGCACAGAGGTTGCCACACCACTGAGCCCTCTGAGTTAGGGTGAACCGAAGCTACGTACCAGGTTGGATACCTGCGAAGAGGTGGTGAGTCACTCGGACTGCTTAAATACCAGGCTCTTCCAGATCCAATCCTAGACATGCGTACAGGGGTTACCACACCCTAGCTCAGTGACTTGGTCATAGGTTGGTTGAGTTCATTAAGTCTTATGCTCCATTTATGTTTGAGTAGTCTAATCCTAGGGTTCAAATTCCTATAAGTCTATTCTCGTTCCATGCTTCCTACCTTTCTACGTAAAATAAGTCATCTGAAGTTAGGAACACTTACAGGCGGATAGGTGCCGGAGACTCGGTGCCATGCTGTTCAAAAACCCAAAAATACTTTAAAAAGGCCTACCAAAACATTTTTGGGCCTTAGGGCCCCACAGTCGAGTATTGAACTGGGCTCTGATACCAATTTGTAACAGCCCAAACCCGGCCCAAACGCTATGACCGAATCTAGTTTGCTACGGAGAAAACATTTTGAAAATCTTTTAAAACCGAACTAACTTCTAGACAAAAGATAGTGTTATAACAGTTAGGATGTATAAAACCCATACTTAGATTTATTTTGAAGAATATTTATTGAATCAAGTATATATATATATATATATATATATTAAGATGTACCCGATGGTACATAAAAAAAACATTTTTCGAATTACTTTAGAAAAACGTGTGAACTTATTGTTATCATAATTAAATAGTTTAACTAATATTCAAGCAGGTAACAATAACAAAATAATAAAAGGAGTTATTGGAGGCCTTATTACAACCCAATTAAAAATCAAATCAACAATCGAAAAGAGATAAACCAAAATTTAAAATCTATTAAATTTAAATTCTTACGCATGGCCACCTCAAGTCCCTCGGCTCCACATCCGCGAACTATCGTCACCGAAAAAAATAAAGGAGAAGGTGAGTCACCAAGACTCAGATGTAACCCTTCCCCGGTAAATACCACATCATACACACTTTATAACAAATTAATCATGCATTGAGTCATGTATCCAACCTAGCCGTCAATCACCTTTCTCTACCCGTGTGGTACCAAACCCTTGGTGGTGCCAAACCACCGGTGACTTTGAGTCACAAATGTGATACCAAATCACTTGGAGGTGCCAAACCTCGGTGTCCGAAGACACAAATCGGTTGATGGGGCCAACCCATCGTGTGATACCAAATCACTTGGCGCCAATCCCATATCTCAAAGTGGGGCCAACCCACGGTGGTGCTAAGCCACGTGGACGAGACGCTATGAGGTGCCAAACCTCAGAGGTGCCAAACCTCTGGAGGTACCAAACCTCGGTGACCGTAGTCACAAGCAGTGTTACTAAAACACGGTGTCCGTCGACACAATATAACGCCCTCCACTCATCAACCCATATCAAGCGATTATGAGCAGAGTTTAAGTCAACATACATTTATTACATGTATCAAATAAGCCATGCTTCCCAAAAGCATATTTAACAATCACATATTGACAGAGACCAACCCAGATCCTCGCTTGTACCATCAAGGTACTAATTTCGTATCTACATAAAGCAGATTTACACATAGCATGCATTTAATTAATTATTATAAGTGTGTATGTACACACCTGTCGCCCACGAATAATCTAAATCCCGAATGGAGGAGTCGGTCACACTAGATCTACTTGTCCCTATATTTGGCCAAATACATGGGTTAGTATATTAAGCCAAATCAAATAATTTAAAGGGGGTCATCTTTTGAACCCGAATCCTTACCTTTACGCTTTTGGATACTAATCACAACACCCGATTCCCGAATTTGCTTCACCAATTACCATCGGTTAGTAAATAAAGCTAATAGCCTTCGGCTTTGAATACTTGCAAGTTAAATCCATGAAAATCGATTCTTACCACCACTTACCACTCGATTGGTCACGAATGAAAGCTTAGTTTGACGATCTCAAAATCCCGAAGCACCTAGACAAATTTGATTCAACAAGTGATTAGCACCCTTAACGTCAATTGCCGAAACCAATTACCTACCTTTATCAAAGTCGACAAGAAAGGAAGAGAGGATATGGGCATTCAGCCAAACACACTTACCTTCCCAAAAGTGATTAAAAGAAAGCCTCCCCCTTGTACAATATTCGGCCTAGGTGTTTAAAAAAAAATAGAGAAAGAAATTCGGCACATCAAATGGGTGTATTCGGTCTTTATGAAGAAAAATAATGGAAAGAAAATAGTGGAAGGAAAAATATGATAAGAATTTCGGCTAGTAGCAATAATGGGAAAAAGAGAACAAAGTGCTAAGTTGGTGTTTTTATAGGCATTCGGCACCCCCCCTTTTTGAGCTTGCCGTCCACTTCTCCTTGAAGTGTTTAAAATTCGGCCAACCCCTTCTTTTTCTCCAAGCCACCCATTTGAATTAATTCAAATCAATTTGAACTAATCCCCAGTAATTAATTAATAATCCAAATAATATCCCTTTTATCTTCTATTATCCTGCTATCTAAATAAAACTAATATTATCCTTATTATCTAATAATAATAAAAAAAAACAACACAAAGACCATGTGCTTGACAAACTCCAGCCGAAAGAAACAAAGGCCATGTGCAGCCAATTCACGCTAGCCTTAAAAAAAAAGAAAACAAAGTGCTGCTCCTTAGATTCGAACCAAAGACCTCACGCACCAGCCCTCTCTTCCACGTCCCTAGCCACTTCTTCCAGCCGACTTTCATGCCAATTTACCCCACCATTTATTTATAAGACCTCCCTGTGCCATTTACCCAAAATTAAAAATGCAACACGCCGCTTCAAGAGCTTGAACTCGCGCCACGCACACCTCCAGCTCCTAAGTGACGACGGGCACCACTTTGCCAATGAGTTCTTTAGGTCTTAAAAGTCGCCTGACTCCTTTTAAAGCCTTCTTCCATTTGTAACGCCAACCCAAAAATTTAAAATGCCCTTGTTTGCTTAGTGCCTTGAACCCAAGCCCTTGTTGGTTGCTTCCATTTCTAAGTGGCACCTTGCGACCACTTTGCCAAGGCCTACTTTGTGTCATAACTCACCCAAAATTTTATTAAAGCCTTGTCTCATCTAGCTCCCTCCTTTATGGTACTAAAAAAAAATATTTTAACACTAGGTCAGGCCTAACTCGGGTTATTTTTAGACCCTTGAATATGTCAAATAAATCCTAGAATTTAACCCTTCAAGTACACACATGGGAAATTAGCTAAGTTACAAACAACCCCTAATTTGAGGTGTTACACTCCGGCTCCCAAGTGGCCTCCTCAGTGCTATGATTCCGCCATAGCACTTTCACTAAAGGAGTAGACTTCCTTCGAAAAACTTTAATGTCGCGATCCATGATCTAGACTGGCTCTTCCTCAAAAGTTAGATATGGTCTAACCTCAATGTCCTCCACCGGAACAATATACGTGGGATCAGAGCGGTAGCGTCTCAACATTGAGACGTAGAATACATCTTGAATGTGATTCAACTCTGGAAAAAGTTCCAACTAATATGCGACTAGCCCCACTCGTTTCAGAATACGGTACGACCCTACAAACTGAAGGCTCAGCTTACCCTTGCAACCGAACCTCAAGACCTTCTTCCATGGCGAGACCTTGAGAAAAATTAAGTTCCCCATAGAATACTCAATATTCTTCCTCTACAGATTGGCATATAACTTCTGCTTATCAGATGCCGCTTTCAATTGATCTCGAATCAATCGGACCTTATCTTTAATTTTAGAAACCAACTCTGGACCTAGAACACGTCGCTCACTCAACTCAGTCCAGCATAAGGGAGTGCGACACTTACGACCATACAAGGCCTTGTAAGGTTCAATCTGAATGCTAGACTGATAGCTATTGTTGTAGGCGAATTCTGCCAATGGCAAATACTCCTCCCAACTGCCTCAAAAATTTGTAACACAACTCCTCAACATATCCTCTAGTACTTGAATCACCCTTTCCGACTGACCATCTGTCTGAGGATGGAAAGATGTACTGAAGTCCAGCCTTGAACCCAGAGCCTCATGCAATTTCTTCTAGAATCGAGACGTGAAGCGAGGATCCCTGTCAGAGATAATCGAGGCAGGAACTACATGCAGTCTCACTATCTCAGATATATATAACTTTGCCAATTTCTGGAGAGAAAAGTCCATCCTGACCGGAATGAAGTGAGCAGACTTGGTCAATCGATCCATGATGACCCCGACAGAATCCTTCTTAGTGGTGTTAAAGGTAGCCCACTAACAAAGTCCATCGTTATTCGTTCCCATTTCCACAACGGTATCTTTATCAACTACAGCAACCCCGAAGGCAACTGATGCTCAACCTTAACCTGCTGACAAGTCAAACAACGAGCAACGAAGTCGGTAACCTCATGTTTCAACCCTTTCCATTAGTACAACTCTCAGAGATCTCGGTACATCTTGTTCCCACCGGGATGACTAGCATACGGACTACTATGCACCCCCTTAGAATCTATTGCCGTAACTCCTCATCACTCGGTACAAAAATTTGACTGCGGAAACAAAGTACCCCATCACTGTTAATCCCAAAATTAGTAGCATCACCAGTCTCAACCTGATAGAAACGTAACTTAAGAGACTTATCCCCCACTTGTTTACGTTTAATCTGATCAATCCATATAGGCTTATGATCGTGTGTTAGAGTCTTAAAAATTTATAAAAAGAATGATCAAACTTGGAAAATAACTAAGACAACAATGGAGGCAAGCGTACCTATCGAACAATAGTATAGTTTAGTGGCAAGACTGGATTGTCAAACCCAAAGGAACCAAAAGTACTAATACTAACTTTCTTTCTATTATCTAGCCTAAGAATTAAGGGATTTGTTTATCTAATCTAAAATTAACTAACTACTAAGCTAAAGGTATAAAGATAAAGAAAAGAAATTAATGACATACTTAAGAGGAAAACCGATTGATTTAGACAATACCCGAGGAAGAATCCACCTAGACTTCACTTGTTATCTAACTCTGAACCAGACGATTTATTCACTTGACTTGATCTGTAGGATCCCCTAAGTTATATTAATACCTCTCTTGAGGCTACTAACGTCTAACCCTAGGTTGATTAATTGAAATCTCTTTCTAATTAAAACCCCTAGAATTGTATTAACTCGATCTATGGACTCTCATATTAGGTTTGACCCTAATTCGGTAAATTTATGTCATCCTATCTCTAGGGTTGCGTTCAACACCGCTTAACTATGCTAGATCTACTCTTAAACAGGGTCTATTCCTCCTTTGCCTAAAAGCATGAATGCTTGAATCAATATCCCAGAAATACCAAAACAAGAATTAAGAAAACATAGTTAAGAACAAATCAAATATTTATCATATAGCTCAGATAACAATAACAAGATCCGTCTTAAGTTTCATCCATCTCATGTATCTGAGGGTTTAGTTCATAATAGTAAAAGCAAACATCTCAGAAGAAAATATAAAACAAAACATAAGAAAACCCTAAAACCCCTTGAAGGAATTAAAGAAGAGTTCCTCTGTCTTGAGTATGATTCTGGCTTCTTGAGATGAACCAACTGGCTTTCTTTGAGTAAATCCCTGTATTTAGCTTCTCTGGCTCATCTCCTTAGACTAGCTGAATGCCCGAAAAGCCCTGACACAAGGCTTCTATCGAACTCTCGTCAAACTCCCTCTTTAAGTGGCCCCTAGGGTCTTTATATAGGCTTTTTGAATGGCTTTCTTTGCCTTTAAGTACCCTAATTGAATAGAATTCTATTTTCTTGCGGTAAGGACACGCCCATGGCACACGCCCGTATGATTCGAGGCCAGGCCATGGTCGAGCCTGTTCATGAGGCACAGCCACGTATTTCAAGTCCAGGCCGTGGTCGACTCTTCTTAAAGGGCACAGCCGTGTGAAAACCTTGCTTTGGCCCATTTTCTCTGTTTTTGGCCCATTTCTTGGTCTTTTGATCCTCCGATGCTCTACTGAGTATAACACATAAAAAAAAGGATTAGGAGCACCATTTCCATAATTAAAGGGAAAAATCATCCAAAAGTATGTTAAATGTGGGATTAAAATATGTTAATTTTATGGTTTATTAGCTTAACATGAAGTTTCACTAACAGACTCCAATCGTCGAACAAACTGAGTCTAGCGAACATCGCTTTTAGATCGGTCATAGCCCTATGGCTCAAAGCATCTACTACCACATTGGCCTTACTAGGATGGTACTCGATGGTGCAGCCATAATCCTTAAGTAGTTCAACCCATCTTCGCTGCCTAAGGTTTAACTCCTTCTGAGTGAGGAGATATTTGAGGCTTTTATGATCAGTGTAGATAGTACACTTCTCACTGCACAGGTACTGCCTTCAAATCTTTAAAGCTAATACTATAGCAGCCAGCTCCAAATCATGAGCAGGATAGTTTGCCTCATGTGTCTTAATCTGGAGTGACGCATAAGCTACAACCTTACTATCCTGCATCAGTGCGCAACCCAAACCCACATGCGATGCATCACTGTATACGATGAAATTTTTCCCAGATTTGGGCTGTATCAGAACCAGAGCCTGAGTCAAAATAGTTTTGAGCTTCTAGAAACTCTCTTGTTACTTATCATTCCAGATAAAGGGAACTCCCTTGTGCAGAAGCTTGGTTAACGGTGCTGCGATCAAGGAGAATCCTTCTATGAAGCATCGATAATAACTCGCCAGCCCTAGAAAGCTGTAGATTTTAGACACATTCTTCAGTTTTTTTCCAATCCAACATAGCCTCAATCTTACGAGGATCAACACGAATCCTTTCCGCGGAAACCACATGTCTCAAAAAGGTTACTTTCCGAAGCCAGAACTCACACTTTCTGAACTTTGCACAACTATTTCTCACGAAGTGTCTGTGGTACCACTCTGAGATGCTCATCATGCTTGTTACTAGGATATCATCAATGAATACCACCACAAACTGGTCCAGATAAGGCTGGAACACACAGTTCATCAAATCCATAAATGCTACTGGTTCATTGGTCAACCCAAAAGGCATAACCAGGAACTCGTAATGTCCATAACGAGTCTTAAATGCTGTCTTATACACATTGGCCTCCTTAAACCTCAATTGATGATATCCTGACCATAGATCAATCTTGGAGAACATAGAAGCTGTAACACCCCAAACCTGGCCCAAACGTTACGACCAGATCTAGCATGCTACAGGTTGTTTGTTTAAGATCAAATCCTTTGATCGCTTTGAAGAAAGCATAGTTTTGAAAAAACTTTCAAGTAACACGTGGTGTTGAAACCTTTGCTTGTTGATTCTGGAAATCTCAGTTTGTTTAATCGGTTAATCATTAAATGTGAAAATTTTGAAATAAACCTTAG
The DNA here is from genome assembly GCA_025506655.1 of Gossypium rotundifolium. Classification (NCBI taxonomy): domain Eukaryota; kingdom Viridiplantae; phylum Streptophyta; class Magnoliopsida; order Malvales; family Malvaceae; genus Gossypium; species Gossypium rotundifolium. The sequence goes on along the minus strand of CP106722.1, from coordinate 155,622,854 downwards.
CTTTTGTGTTGACCATGTTTGAAAAGCCCATTTTTAATTCGCTTTATAATTAAATCTTTGAAAACATAAGTCTATAATCCTTGAACATGGATAACAGTAAATCAAAAATTTTAAGCAAAGAGGCATTATTACATGCTAAAAAAATAACCCAAAATTTAAAACTAAAGGGAAACCCGAAAATCGGTTCACATAATAAAAGTCTTTATGGTCCCTCGAGTCTGCCTCGGCTCTCGTGTCCACGATCTACTACTCATCTGAAAAGTTGGAAAAAATAAAAAGGTGAGTCACCAAGACTCAGTGTGTAAATCCCGGAATCACATAACGGCTAAGGCCCCAAAAACACATTCTGGCCTTGGCCCACACAAAATAGCAACAAAACAGATACATGTTGAATGTCCCAACCCAACCTAAAGTTCCATCCTCTACACGCCAACCCTTACTAGCCATCACACTGTGGGGATTTGTACAATTAACCCTCCATCCGCTACACGCCATTTCGACAGCTGTGCTACCTGTCATAAAGACCGATCACTATGTGACTTATAATCAGATGTGGCAGAGCCACCAATCGCCATGCGACCTTAATAATATATTGTGGTTTAACCACTGATCACTATGTGACCTATTAATCAAATGTGGCAGAGCCACCGATCGCCATGCTACCTTAATAATATATTGTTGTTTAACCACCGATCACTAAGTGACCTATTAACATGCTCTTCCCCTTCATCATATCAATCCCATCCCATGCATATGCACATGCAAAAGAAAAAACAACATGCCATCTACAGGTTAACATATATCGATACACATATAGAATTTACTATGTTCACGTACCTGGCATCCTGAGCCTAACCCCTACGGATTAGTCGACTGTTCGCACAGCCTTTTCTGGCTTTTCAGCCCATAACAGGTATAATATAGAAAACTTATGTAATAAAGATCTACACACCTAATTACAGACAAGACGATACTTTCTATGTCAACACTGTCAGTAGCCTATACGACTGCTATCTGCCATGGTTTTGTTCCGAAGCTGGCCCACAACCAGGTGGCCAATCTTTGATGGCAGACACTGCATGCTTCTTAAACTTAGGGGTTGGTTTTACGGATCCAATTCCCTCATTTGCCTGATCGACATTTGATTCCATTAAAAGACCTTATCAGTTTCTACCACCACAACATATGGTTGTTAATCCTTAACATAGGATTTAGATCACAAATACACTAAACAAAACCCGATGAAAATCTAAAGAAACCCTTACCTCGAAATCCCAAAAAGAGATCTAGTTCAGAGACTAGCAATTTTTGACTTTTGGAATCTAGATAATCTGATCTATTTCGATTCCCGAGATGTCATCCATAAAAGAAAACGCAAGAAAAAAAGAAGTATTAGACCAACCGACAACCTCAACAACCCAAGTAGCCATTCAGCTTTGGCCCCCAAAACCGAAAGAGAAAAGATCAAAAGAAATCGGCACTTACCAACAGATTCAGCTTCTCCTAACAGATTTCAACTTCTGATAATATCAAAAGAAAGACAGTGCAATAGGATCTATGAAGATTCGGCTATGAAGGAATCGACAAAGAGAGGATAAAGGAAAGAACAATGATCATTCGGTTATAGGAAAAGAATGGAGAAGAGATGAGTTATGAGTTTTGGCTTTTGAAAAAAAAAGATGATTGAGAGAAGAGAAGTAGGATGAAAGGAAAAGTAGCAATAGAGACGGTAAAGAAAAGAGAATTTCGGCATACTAGAGGTAGGTTTGGCTTTAGCAGAATTTTGAGAAAAGTAAGTGGGAGAATGAAGACTCAAATGCCGAAAATGAAGAGATATTCCTCTTACTTAATACAAAATTTCGGCACCCCTTAAACAAATGCCGGAAATGCCCATTCTGAATCTCAAAAACTCATCCTACTAACAGGGTAATTTCAGCACCCCTAGAGCCCATTCTAAACCGATCCCTCCTCCCTCTTAGGGTCAGAATTTTGGCCACCACCTAACCTTCCAGATAATTCTAAGTTTTCTCCTTATCCTTATCTGATCACTCATCCATAGTGTCATTGATAACACCACCTCTTCCTCCCTTTATCAACACATTATCAACCTTATTATCCATATTAAATAATTTCTAATTTCAAGCATCCAAGTCGAACTCCACTACTGCTCTTTGCTATTGCCGAAATTAATTAAAATAAAAAGGTATCATGCGACTTGAACCTTGGACCTCCTTAACTGCTTGACACGCCACTCCTAGTCTCTGCATATCGCCACTGAACACTAGGCCACAAGCCCATTTTTGTGTCTTAATTCACAGATAATATCTTTTAAGCCCTAGCCTACCTAACTCTCCACTAGAGTGCCCAAACAGAAAATTTTTGCTAAGGCATCAGCCCAACTTTGAGCCCATTCTGGACCCCTAAAGTATTCTAACAAGCATAATAAGTACAACAACACATCACAACACGTCAAATGCAAAGCCCCATAAGTTCAGGATTTGACAGTTCTACCCCCTTAAAGAAATTTCGGCATCGAAATTACCTGGTCAAAAATAGATGCGGGTATTACTGCCGCATTGCTTCCTCTGGTTCCCAAGTAGCCTCCTCAGAGCCGTGATTCCTCCATAGAACCTTAACTAACAGAACCGTTTTCCTTCGTAATACCTTGACATCATGATCCAGGATTTCGACTGGTTCCTCTTCAAAGGATAGGTCAGGTCTCACTTCGATTTCTCCCAAAGGCACCACATGAGATGGATCTAAACGATAGCGTCTTAACATAGAGACATGAAACACATTGTGAATCTGGCTTAACTCTGAAGGTAGCTCAAGCTGATAGGCTACCGGCCCCACTCGTTTCAACACTCGATAAAGTCCGATGAATCTGGGACTTAATTTACCTTTCCGTTCAAACCTTAGCACTTTCTTCCACGGTGACACCTTCAAGAACACCTTGTCACCCACTGCAAACTCTATGTCCTTACACTTCAAATCAGCATAGGACTTCTGCCTATCCGACGCTTCCTTTAGTCGAGCTCGAATTAACTCAACCTTCTTTTCCGTCTCGGTAACCAATTCTGGCCCCAAAATCTGACGTTCCCCTAACTCCGTCCAACAAACATTGCTCTCAAGTCAAAATTACTTTACGACTCAAAACATCCGCCACCACGTTAGCTTTACCCGGATGATACTCGATCGAGCAGTCATAATCTTTTAACAACTCGACCCACCTCCTTTGCCTTAGGTTCAACTCCTTCTGGGTCAAAAGGTATTTTAAGCTCTTATGATCGGTATAAATGACGGACTTTTCCCCGTACAGATAATACCTCCAAATCTTCAAGGCAAAAACCACTACGGCCAATTCCAAATCATGGGTGGGATAATTTGATTCGTGTGGTCTTAACTACCGAGATGCATACGCAACAACCTTCCCATCTTGCATTAATACGCATCCTAGCCCCGTGCGTGAAGCATCACAGTAAATCACAAATTCCTTTTCGGCCTCCGACTGAATCAACACCGGAGCCTCCGTCAATATCCTTTTCAACCTTTCGAAACTTTTTTACTGCTTATCAGACCAAACAAACAGAACTCCTTTCCGCAGTAACTTAGTCAACGGTGCCGCAATAAACAAAAATCCTTCAACAAACCTTCTGTAATACCCGACCAGACCAAGAAAACTCCAGATTTCTGCTACGGACTTAGGCGGCTTCCAATCCAACACCGCTTCAATTTTTTGAGGGTCAACCCTAATCCCCTCTATTGACACAACATGGCCTAGAAAAGTAACTTCCCATAGCCAAAATTCACACTTACTGAATTTGGCGTACAACTGCTTCTCCTTAGAATCTTCAAAACCACTCGAAGGTGTGAATCATCTCCTCCTCCGATCTTGAATAAACCAGGATGTCATCTATAAATACCACAACAAACTGATCCAAGTAGGGTTGGAATACTCGGTTCATCATGTCCATAAATGCTGCTGGCGCATTGGTCAATCCAAATGGCATTACCATGAACTCGTAATGACCATAGCGAGCCCTAAAAGCCGTCTTATGAATATTCGTCTCCTTGACCTTAAGCTGATGGTACCCTGACCTCAGATCTATCTTTGAAAAGACTGAAGCCTCCTTCAACTAATCGAACAAGTCGTCGATCCTCAGCAGCGGGTATTTGTTCTTGATTGTCAACTTATTTAACTGGCAATAGTCAATGCACATACGCATTGAGCCATCCTTCTTCTTAATGAATAATACCGATACTCCCCAAGGTGACACACTTGGTCAAATAAACCCTCTATCCAGCAACTCTTTTATCTAAACCTTTAACTCCACCAACTCCTTTGGCGCCATCCTATATGGGGCGATAGATACCAAACTCCACTTCACGGTCCAGAGGTAATCCCGGAAGCTCTTCTGGGAAAACATCAGGAAATTCCTTCACTATCCTATCATCCCTGACAGATAGTTCCTTGGCTTCAGAGCCCAAACAAACATTAGAATTGCCTCCCACCCTTTCCTCACCATCCTTTCTGCTCTTAGAGCAGTCACCACATTCGACAAATAGTTCCCCCTTTCACCCATTACCAACACTTCGCCACCCTCGGGGGTTTTTAGCACCATACGCTTGGCTGCACAATCTACATTAGCTTGATACCTCACCAGCCAGTCCATGCCTAAAATTAAATTAAGCTCCCCGAACGGTAATTCCATCAGATTAGTCAGGAAAACTATTCCCTGAACTTCTAAAGGTACCTCTCGATAAAGCTTATTTACCACCACAGAGTGTCCTAACGGGCTAATTACAGTCATCTCCCTAGAGGAAATCTCAGAATCTATGCCTAAGGTTCCAGACACCCTACTAGCAACATATAATGTGTCGACCCAATACCAACCAATGCAGTGTAAGGCAATCCAAGAATTAAAAATGCACCGGTTATGACATCTGATGCGTCAGCCTCTTCTCGACGTCTGGCAGCATAGACTAGCCCCGACTATCTAGCCTCAGTATTTTCTGCCCCTCGGCCTGGTGCTCCACGGCCCCGGCCAAAATCGTTACCACCTCTGGCTAGACCACGACCTCTCTGCGACTGCTAACCTCCTCTACCCGGCTGAGCATTTCCCTGCCCTATGGGCCTGCATCGCCCCGTGGCTGTAGACAATCTCTAATCTGATGATCCGTAGATCCACACCTGAAACACTTCCCATTATTCGACCAACACTCACCTGAATGGAATTTGCCACAGTGAACACACCTCCGTGTCTGGCTAGTAGTGGCAGTTCTCTCAACTCAGTTCGGCCCATCCGACCTAGGTCTTTTCTGAGTATGCCCAGCTGCCCCTGACGATCTAAAATTTCTCTTACTTCCACCCCTATCTCTATCCCGGTTCAATTTTTCTATTCGCTTTACCTCCTCGGCTATCCTAGCTTTTTCCACAAGCACAGCAAATTCCCTCTCCCACTGTGGAGCTATCAATACACGTAGATCATCCCTCAGGCCATCCTCAAATCGAACACAACGCTTATGTTCTGTGGCCACTATCCTTCGAGCGTAACGACTCAAACACGTGAATTTCGCTTCATATGCGACCAGCGACCTACTTACAGGCAGATCGTAAATACTTTCTGCCGCACATCCACATATCTCGACCCAATGTACTTATTCTGAAATGCCATCCTGAAGTAACCCTAGGTGATACGGTCAGCCATCGTACCATCTTTAACCGTAAGTCACCATTGATACGCTTCATCTCGGAGAAGAGACGCCACTCCCTTCAGCTTTTCTTCTTCCGTGAAGTCGAGATCATCCATTATATCGTTCCATCGCTTCGGCCAATACTCATTTGTACTAGGAGCTACACCAAAATTCCTTAAACACTTACGCGCCCCATTGGCTCTAAGTCGCTTTTAAGACAGATTTTGAGCTCCTGCACCCATGCACGGTCTCAACTCTCTCCAACACTCAGAGCATCGCCTGAGACACCGCATCGTCTTCGCCTATTTGGTCCTGATATTCTGCCTCCACAGCTGGTGGCGTTGGTATCTCATTCCCTTACTCGTGACCAGACCCTAATGGTTCCGACACAGCAATCCTGCCTCTACCTCGGCTACGCACACCACGCCCCCTAGTGCTCATATCTAACATTTACGATTTATCTGATTAGAAATTTTATGGATTAATAATTTCTTCCACTGATTAATAATGAACAATCTTATGAGAAGTAGTTTTAATAATAGTTCTTTCGAATTCAAAACTATATCTACAAGGTTCAGTTCTCAAGTCTGTATTTCCTAGCTCTAGAAACCACATTCAATCAACATCCATTTGCGTTCCAAGCAGAGCATCACATACATGCATCAAACACACAAGTAACATCCATAAACTCACCTTCGTCACTACCTAGGGGTATTTTCGTAATTCTACCCTACAAAGGTATTTTTGTAATTTCACAAAATAGGATATCTTGGTAATTTTACAAAATAGGGGTATTTTGGTATTTTCACAAATTAGGGGTATTTTAGTAATTTTATAAACCAAGGGTATTCCGGTAATTTTCATAACCTAGGGTATTTTAGTAATTTTCACAAATCGAGGGTATTTTAGTAACTCTGCAAAGATAGGGTATTGGTCCCTTTTGGGTTTTAGTTATGATCTTTGGCCCATTAACAAGCCCTCGCGGCTAAGTGAACAGACACTGCGCAACAGGTAGGATTCTAGCGAAGGGGAGGTGGGCCACTAGGGCCGCTTAAATACCAAGCTCTCCCTAGATCCAATCTTAGACATGCGTATGCCTATTGCCACACTCTAGCCCGGCGACTTGCTCGTGGACATGTTTAACTATAGAAATTAAGTCTTATGGATTTCAAGAGTTGTTTGACTAGGCCTAAGGTCCATAAACTCTAGCATACTTGCGTACGTCCCCATAAAGCCTATCAAACCCAACATGCATATCTTATCAAAGGTTAGAATACTTACCTGCGTGGATTGGTGCCGGTAGACTCGAAGGCCCAAAATATTTTTCCTACACTTATATCAATCTATAAAATACTACTGGACCCATTTCACAGTCGAGTTTTGAACCGGGCTTTGATACTAAAATGTAACACCCCAAACCTGGCCCAAATGTTATGACCAGATCTGGCATGCTACGGGTTGTTTGTTTATGATCAAATCCTTTGATCGCTTTGAAGAAAGCATAGTTTTGAAAAAACTTTCAAGTAGCACGTGGTGTTGAAACCTTTGCTTGTTCATTCTGGAAATCTTAGTTTGTTTAACCAGTTAATCATTAAATGTGAAAATTTTGAAATAAACTTTAGCTTTTGTGTTGACCGTGTTTGAAAAGCCCATTTTTAATTCGCTTTATAATTAAATCTTTGAAAACATAAGTTTATAATCCTTGAACATGGATAACAGTAAACCAAAAATTTTAAGCAAAGAGGCCTTATTACATGCTAACAAAAATAACCCAAAATTTAAAACTAAAGGGAAACCCAAAAATCGGTTCACATAATAAAAGTCTTTATGTTCCATCGAGTCTGCCTCGGCTCCCTTGTCCACGATCTGCCTCGGCTCCCCTGTCCACGATCTACTGCTCATCTGAAAAGTTGGGAAAAATAAAAGGGTGAGTCACCAAGACTCGGTGTGTAAATCCCGGAATCACATAAACGGCTAAGGCCCAAAAACACATTCTGGCCTTGGCCCACACGAAACAACAACAAAACAGATACATGTTGAATGTCCCAACCCAACCAAAAGTTCCATCCTCTACACGCCAACCCTTACCAGCCATCACACCGTGGGGATTTCTACAATCAACCCTCCATCCGCTACACTCCATTTCGACAGTTGTGCTGCCTGTCATAAAGACCGATCACTATGTGACCTTATAATTAGATGTGGCAGAGCCACCGATCGCCATGCGACCGTAATAATATATTGTGGTTTAACGATCGATCACTATGTGACCTATTAATCAAATGTGGCAAAGCCACCGATCGCTATGCGACCTTAATAATATATTGTGGTTTAACCACCGATCACTAAGTGACCTATTAACATGCTCTTCCCCTTCATCATATCAATCACATTCCATGCATATGCACATGCAAAAGCAAAAACAACATGCCATCTACAGGTTAACAGGTTATCACATATATCGATACACATAAAGAACTTACTATGTTCACGTACCTGGCATCCTTAGCCTAACCCCTACGGGTTAATCGACTTTTCAGACTGACCTTTTTGGCTTTTCACCCATAATGTATAATCTGTAAAACTTATGTGATAAAGATCTACACACGATTATGCATAAGATGATACTTTCTATGTCAACACTGTCAGTAGCCGATATGACTGCTATCTACCTATGGTTTTGTTCTGAAGTTGGCCCACAACCTGGTGGATTCTCTAACGGCAGACACCGCACGCTTCTTAAACTTAGGGGTTGGTTTTATGGATCCAATTCCCTCCTTCGCCTGATCGACATTTGATTCCATCAAAAGACCTTATCAGTTGCTACCACCACAAGATATGGTTGTCAATCCTTAACATAGGGTTTAGATCATGAATACACTAAACAAAACCCGACGAAAATTTAAAGAAACCCTTACCTCAAAATCTCGAAAAGAGGTCTAGTTCAGAGACTAGCAATTTTTGGCTTTTGGAATCTAGATGATCCGATCTATTTTAATTCCCGAGATGTCATCCCCAAAAGAAAACGCAAGAAAAAAAGAAGTATTAGACCAATCAACAACCTCAACAACCCAAGTAGCCATTCGACTTTGGCACCTAAAATCAAAAGAGAAAAGATCAAAAGAAATCGGTACTTACCAATAGATTCAGCTTCTCCTAACAGATTTTAGCTTCTAAGAAGATCAAAAGAAAGACAGTGCAACAGGATCTATGAAGATTCGGCTATGAAGAAATCAGCAAAGAGAGAATAAAGGAAAGAACAATGATCATTCGGTTATAGGAAAAGAATGGAGAAAAGATGAGTTATGAGTTTTGGCTTTTGAAAAAAAAAAAGGTGATTGAGAGAAGAGAAGTAGGATGAAAGGAAAATTAGCAATAGAGGCGGTAAAGAAAAGAGAATTTCGACAGACTAGAGGTAGGTTTGGCTTTAGCAGAATTTTGAGAAAAGTGAGTGGGAGAATGAAGATTCAAATCCGAAAATGAAGAGATATTCCCCTTACTTAATGCAAAATTTCGGCACCCCTTAAACAAATACCAGAAATGCCCATTCTGGATCTCAAAAACTCATCCTATTAATAGGGTAATTTCGGCACCCCCAAAGCCTATTCTAAACCGATCCCTCCTCCCTCTTAGAGTCAGAATGCCTTCCAGATAATTCCTAAATTTTCTTCTTATCCTCATCTAATCACTCATCCACAGTGTCATTGATAACACCACCTCTTCCTCCCTTTATCAGCACATTATCAACCTTATTATCCACATTAAATAATTCCTAATTTCAAGCATCCAAGCTGAACTCCACTACTACTCTTTGCTATTGCTGAAATTAATTAAAATAAAAAGATATCATGCGACTTGAACCTTGGACCTCCTTAACTGCTTGACACGCCACTCCTAGTCCCTGCATATCGCCACTGACCACTAGGCCACAAGCCCATTTTTGTGTCTTAATTCACAGATAATATCGGTTAAGCCCTATCCTACATGACTCTCCACTAGAGTGCCCAAACAAAAAATTTTTACTAAGGCCTCAGCCCAACTTTGAGCCCATTCTAGACCCCTAAAACATTCTAACAAGCATAATAAGCACAACAACACATCACAGCACGTCAAATGCAAATTCCCATAAATTCGGGATGTGACAGAAGCCCTCTGAACTGGTTGAATAGATCAGCTATCCTTATAAGTGGGTACTTGTTCTTGATTGTTATCTTGTTTAGTTATCGGTAGTCGATACACATCTTCATTGTCCCATCTTTCTTCTTTATAAACAACACTGGTGCTCTACATGGAGACACACTTGGACGAATGAACCCACGATCTAACAATTCTTGAATTTGAGCCTTAAGGTCTATAAGCTCCTTCAGTGCCATTCGGTAGGGTGCGATAGACACCAGAGTTGTACCCAAAATAAGCTCAATCCCAAATTCCACTTCTCCGCAGAGGCAGACCCGATAGTTCCTTAGGAAAAATATCTAGAAAGTCCCTCACAATTCTGATGTCTTTAACCGAAGAGTCCCCAGAATCATAAACACTAATGTAGGCCCTTTCGTACCAACTTTTCTGCCACCAACGCAGAAATCACATTAGTCAGATAGTCTCGGCATTCCCCAATCACTACTACCTTGTTGTCCTCTTCGGTCCTCAAGACAACTCTTTTTGTCGCACACTCTAAACTTACCCGGTGTTTAACCAGTCAGTCTATTCCCAGAATCAAATCAAACTCCCCAAATGGAAGCTCCATCAGATCAGCTAGAAATACTATCCATTGAACCTCCAACAGGACGTCTCTAAATAATTTGCTCACTCATATCGACTTTCCCAATGGACTCACCATAGTTACCTCATTAAAAGTACTCTCAACCATGATCACAAAGGTTTCAGACATAGTACTGGCTACGTAAGAGTGTGTAGAGCCTATGTCTATCAATGCCAAATAAGGTACAATATAAATTAAAAATGTACCAATGATGATGTTCGAAGCATCTCAATTCTCACAGCGACGGGTAGCATAAACCAGTGCGGGCTACCATGCCTCAGTCGGTCCAGCACCTCTGCCCGGTGCTTTCTGTCTTCAGCCCATACCGTTACCACCCCTTGCCTGACCTCGACCCCTAGGTGATTGCTGAATTACTCTCGGTGGTTGCGCAGTGCCAGTACCCGTAACTTACATCTGATTGGTTCTTAGCAGATAATCTTTAACACGGTGCTCAGTAGAGACACATCTCAAACAGGCCCCAGTCGTCCTCCAACATTCTCTTGGATGTCGTCTACCATAGTGTTCATAAAGCGCCACCCTAGTAGGTGCAACCGGAGGCCCAACACTCACTAGCCCATTAGATTTGGCCTTCTTCTTAGGCCTCATCACAGAACTCGAGGGCTCTGGTTCCCTTTTATTCTTTCCTCCCTCTCGGTTTTGGAGCTCAGCGTGCTTAACCTTCTCAAAAATCTTTTCTTTCTCAACCAGTGTGGCAAACTCACACTCCCTCTGTGGAGCTATCAAAACTTGCAAACTGTCCCTGAGTCCATCCTCGAAGCGGACATATCTTTCATATTCAGTCGCCACCATGGCACATGCATATCGGCTCAATCTCAGAAACTCTACCTCATACTCGGCCACTATACGGTCTCCCTAGGTAAGATTAAGGAACTCACGTCTCCTGGCATCAATATAGTTGGCTCTCACATACTTACTCTGGAAAGTCATCTTAAAGTAATCCCAAGACAATCGGTCGTGCTGAGTGCCCTCCTTAACCGTCAGCCACCACTGATAAGCTTCATCACGAAGCAGAGAAACAGGCCCCTTAAGCTTCTGCTCTGTGGTAAAATCCAGGTCGTCCATAATTCTTTCCGTGGCCTCCATCTAATATTCGGCCACATTAGGGGTGACTCTACTACACCCCTAAATAACTCAGCCCCATTGGACCGGAGTTATTCCGTGACTGACCTTCGGCCCCCAGATCTGGTGTTGGGCCCAACAACCCTCTCTAGAATCCGTAACATGGCTTGGGACAGTGCGTCATCCCCAGCCGTACGATCATGTGACCCAGTCTCTGTGGCAGGTGAGATTGGCGTCTTGCTCATATTTAGATTAGGTAGATTTTCAGATGATAAGGACCTAGCTCGAGCCCCTCTACGGCCTCTACCACGGCCTCTTGTACCCAGTCCGTGAGTACCTCGTGTGCTCATCATAAACTTGAAGTTTATCTATATTAACAGTTTTATGCATTAGTTACAGTTTTGATAATTATCAACAGGTATTTTATGTAAAACAGTTTCAGAAGTTTAGAATTCGTTATCGTGAGTCTCAATCTTACTATAGTTTTCAGTTTACACTACTTATAGTGTTTTTAGTACAGTATACTACCTATTGGCTATTTCAAGCATGCTAGTTGTATTTGTAAACAAATCTAAACAGAATTTCAGAACACTTATAAGATCGGCGCCGGAGACTCGGTGTACCACATACTCAGTCCAAAAATATTTTAAATCACTTAAAAATCATTTCTTAAGACCCATCTTTATAACCCACATCCACAATGAGTTTCGCAACCTGGGTCTAATACCACTAAATGTAATGCAGCATACAATCGATGACATGCTATAATGTAATTAACAGATCACACATTCAAATCGGTATACATGCTAAGTGCAACATGCTTAAAACATTTATCACATAATCAAATCACGTAATAGGGGTCTAAGTAATGCTTACCGACCCTACAGTTGGTCCACAATGGACTTGGGCAACCCATGCAACCTTACAGACCATTTCATAAAAATGGGCTCACATGCTCATGTGGCCTGCCCGTGTGGGCCCATATATCTGTGTGGACCACACGGCGCGACCTAGAATTCCACACGCCCATAAGATCCACACGGCCCAATAGGTCGAGCCTGTGTGTCGCACACGGCTTTGCCCTACCATTACACAACCATGTCACTTGCGTACGGCCTGGCTCATCGATCACATGGCCTGCCACAAGGCTATGTGGTGTCGATTGAAAGGCTTTTGGCTATTACCGAAAATGTATTTTCTTGTGATTCGGGTACACACCTGTTACAATTTAATGCTGAACCGAACCCCGAACACTTCAGAACCTATATTCAACCAAAATACTATTCAATCAATCACTTAATCTGTGATTTTAAAAACTATCATCAGAAGGAACACTCCCTTTTATCTAACAAAGTCCTTACCTAGAGCAAGTAACGGTAATTTCATAACACTCAAGCCCTGATTGGCTGACCTTTGCCTTTTATCTTCCACCTAAATACCAAAAATCAACCCCTTATTAATAGAATATTCATTACCAATACGAACCACACTTAAACAACTTACCAACAAAACTCAGAAGCGAGAAAACTATGATCCTCGGACACATACTTGCAGAAAGAACAAATACAAATAAAAATAAAAGAAACGGTAATGATAGTGAAGTATAGAGGAGAATTTCGATAGTGAGAATAGAAGGGAAAAACGTGCAGATTTTTGGGAAAAAGAAAAGACTGACAGAATATACGATAACGACCCTTAATCCCTTATTTTTCTCTTAAAAACTGTCCATTACACTCCCACTATCCCTCAAAAACTCAGTATTTTACAACACTTCAGACTCTTCCTCATAATCACACAAAAATAAAGCCAAAACAGAGAATTGAACATAGGACATCCAACACTCCAACACTGCACTTAACCACCAGACCAGCAGGTCTATTCTGATACATTTTTACCAAGTTTTAACTGAAAGCCTACTACCCAGAGATAAGGCCTTATTCATAAAAATGATAAAATTTTCCCAAGTAAGGCTTGAACCTAGGACCTCCTACACACACCCAGAAATCTTAACCATTGAAGCAGATACATAGTTGTGTGTAAATTTTACGAAAGCTGAAATTAAGAAAATTGGGGCATTACATTACCATTGTTGAAGATTTGAGTAATTTGATGGTTAATGATGAATTTTGAATTTTTTTTTATAGTAAACTAATTTTGTAAAGTGATTTTTGTCAAAAATGTTAAAAAGGGATTAATTTGTAAAAATGTAAAACTTATGTGGTAAATATGTGAAATAATGAAAGATATGGGGTGCTAAGAGTCCCTATGAAATTTGGTTAGCTTAGTTAAGTGTTTAATTGCATTAATTTGCAATTTTATGTAATAAGGACTTAATTGTAAAAATGTGAAAGTTTAGGGCAAAATGTGTAAAATAGCCCTAATGTGTATTTTGGACTAAATTGCATAAATAGTTGATTAAATAAGTTGATTTTGATAATATATAGATCAAGATAAACCGAGATCGAGTTTAGATTGGGGAAAAGAAAAAGTGGACGAATAGTCTATAGTTTCCATCCGAGCAACTCGAGGAAAGTTCGTATAATTAGGATCGAACTTTAAAATACTTGAATTTATTTGAAATGTATGTATATAATTGAGAAATTGATATAATTGGAATACAAATGCCTGTTTGATATAGATTGATGGCTACCGAGCCTCATTTGAACCGTATGAATTCGTAAGATACGAGTGACATGTCACTAGGGTTACCGTTTTGGTCGAGCTCCTGCATTTGTTACGGACTCACCACAACTCGTAAGAGCTTACCGATATATTAGCTCGTAAGAGCTTACTATTTTCAGCTCGTTGGAGCTTACCATTTTAGCTCAATAGAGCTTACTGTCCATCAGCTCAGGAGGAGCTTACTGATCATAACTTAAAAGAGCGAAAATGATAATGAATTGGAGAATTACTGATGTATATCACCCGAGTATCCTTTGAAGTTTTAATGGGTTCAACGGGCATAAATACTGTTTATATAGATGAGTAATGTTATTGAATGAATTATTGATTATATGATTGAGAGTGAAATGTTGAATATGATATATATGATATATGAATATGGTATGATACAATGTATTGATTATTGATTATTGAGATTGAGATAATGGATGATTACATGTATTTGTGTGACTAATTTGTTGATAAATGCTTTTTTTAGGCATTTGGAAATTGAGTTGAGATTACCTTATTTATTGTCTTGATTATATTACAATTGGTAAGTTTAATTCTGAATTATACGAGCTTAATAAGCTATAAAGCTTACCCTGTTTCTTTTTCGTGTATTATAGAGGTTTGATAGCTCGCTCAATTCGAATAAAGTCGAATTTAAGCATCACATTATCCAGTTGCCGATTGGTACTTTTGAATTTGTGGATATTTGTAAATATGGCATGTATAAGATAGTTATAAGAATGATAGTTAAGGTTATTTGAAATATTGATTTTGGTACATGTTATGGTAGAAGTTGAAGCCAAGTGATTTGGCTTAACTTGGTATACTATTTTGGTTGTGATTAAGTACACAAATATGGTATGTTTTGGTTAGCAATAGATGGAATGGAAATATGCAAATGTTATCTTGATATATGGTTAGTATATGAATGGAAAATGTATGTGATTATTAGGCATTTGAATTCTATGTTGAAATGGGAGTAATATGTGTATGAAATGTTATGTATTGGTTGCCAATTGAGTTTTGAAATGTTGCAATTTATGGTTGTGTATGCATGTAAAAATAGGGTGGCAAAATGGCTTTACAAATGGCCTATTTTTGTCCACACAGGCAAAGACACGGGTGTGTGTCTTAGCCGTGCACGACACACGGTTATGTTGCATGGCCGTGTGTCCCCTGGTGTTGGAATTAAATTAAAGTCAGTATGCTCCACACAGCCTCACACACTAGCGTGTGATTGGCCGTGTGTCACAAGTTAGTATACCCCCTAAATGGCACACGGCCTAGCACAAAGGCGTGTGACTTGGCCGTGTTGCATAATTCAGTACACCTTACAGGTTTGGCACGGCCTAGTATACGGCCTGACACACGGGTGTGTGTGGCCATTTTGAAGGGCACACGGGCTAGACACATGGGTGTCTGGTCGGCCGTGTAACCCAAGTTAGTATGTATCTATTTGTTTTCACACTGCCGAGACACGGAGTGTCTGAGCCGATGTAAGGCACATGATGCATTCTCACAGGCATGTGACCCCTATATGTTTGAAATTTTTCTAAGTTTCCAAAACTTTTATAAGTTATCAGTTTAGTCTCGAACTGCTCCTAAAGCATGTTTAAGGCCTCGAAGGCTATTATAAGGGACAAAATGATTGAGATTGAATAAAAATTGTTTAAATTGATCAAATGATTGACAAAAGTACAGTTATATGTGTTAGAAGTCTGGTAATCCTTTGTAACCCTATTCCGGCATTGGATACGGGTGAGGGGTGTTATACTCTCTCGGTTAAACGAGCAAAAATAAACTCCCACACTAGTGCAAGGATTTGAACACAAGATGTAACACCCCAAAACCGGCCCAAACACTACAACCGAATATGGCTTGTCACTAAGGAGCTTGTATAAAACATATCGCATTCTTGGAAAACAATTATCGAGTTTAAATATATACACTGAAAAACTTAATAATTTAAGAATCTGTTTAAGTTTAAATTTAAATGATACCTTGGTGAATTTTAAATAAAACCAAAATTTACTACATGTCTTACCTTAATTTAACATAAAGTTTAAGTGTCTAATGATAAAACCCAACGTAAAACCCAATATAAATATAAAACTAGTGGCCCATGGCCTTATTACAATGAAATTTAAAACCCATTAATTAAATATACTAAAAGTAAACATTATAGTAAAGTCTTCATTGGATTAAAATACTCTCTCGCATGGCCACCTTGCGCTCCTCTCCGGCTAAGACATTGCACCAAAGGTGCTACCGAAAGTTTTAAATAATAGGTTGAGTCATGAGACTCAAGCAGTAAACCCTCATGCACCATTAGATTTGGGCCTTAGCCCCACAAAGATGTAATAATGTAACATAATATATATGAAAATATGTAAAGCACAACCCAAATCCTAGGTTTCCATCCGCTACACACCACCCTTACACCGCCACCACACCATTAGGGATTTCTACAATCAACCCACACCGCTACACACCACCGATGGCGGTCATGTCGCTCATTGTCGATTATGGCGTAGCTACTACAATGTGTCATGGCAAGAGCCACTATAACAGTCACGGCAAGAGCCATAATAGAGTCACAGATAAGCCGCCACAATGTAACACTTCCCTTTTCATCAAACCCAACCCCATTTAATCACAAAATCGGCACACTTATCACATATGTCATCTTAACAGGAACATTCACTTAGGAATGACAGGGATCACTAACCTGGTGATTCGCTTTTACCCTCCTTGGGTCTCAAACCATTATGCCAGATTTGGATTTATCGTAATATAATGTAATTTATAAACATAATTTAACAGGCAATCTAAATGGTGTGAAAGTATTACACACCTGATATCGCGTAGTCCTATATTCGTAGCTGATATCCTTGCTATTCGGATCTACTACCCTCAGTCTATAACCTTGCTCAAAAGCTGGAAAAACACGAAGATTTGGCCTCTTCTACAATCGGCCAAGGGTTAATAAATCCCAAATTTACACGTTAAAAATCAGTAGATCTCCTTACCTTGAAATCCCAAAAGTAACACGATTCGAGTGTTACTAAATTCTGACTTAGAGATCTAAGCGATAGACTCCCCTTCGGATCCCGGAATGCCGCAAATGAAAGAAAAAACTCAAGATTAGGTCCATATAGCCATTCGGCTATGGCCTCCAAAAGCCGAAAAAGAATTGAAAGATAACCCAAATCGGTACTTACCTCTTCTGAAAGTTTTGGCTATCCCTTGAAAAAGATTCGACAACCGTAGAAGATTAGAGATTTAGAATTTTCGACTTTTTAAAGGAAATCCCAGAAAGATGAACAAGAGAGGACTGATGTGTTTTCGGATTTTTGAAAGAACAAAGAATTGAAGAGATGGCCAAGAGAGATTCGGCCAAGGAATATTAAAGAAAAGAGAAAGTGATTGCAGGGTTTCAGCAATTGATAAGACCTCAGAAGTTTAGGTTTCTCACAAAAAAGCAAAAGAAGAAGAGAAACTCTTCCAAAGAAAGAAAAACTAGAGACTGTTCTAAATGAAAAATTCGGCACACCCTACTGCCTATACTAAGCCGATTCTTTCCCCCCTCTGAGTTTGATTTTCAGCCAACTTTAGCCTCCTGGATGAGCTCTCATCTTTTCCCTTATCCTAATCATAACTCACATCCAAAAGAGTCCTACATCACAGCACTCCTTCCCCCTTTATCAACTTAATATCCCCCTAATTTAAAACACTAAAATCCCTAAAATTTTGCCTTGTTGTCGTCCCTACTGCTCCCTTTGAAGTGCTAAAATTTGGCCCTATAACTTGGGCTTTAAGCAACCAAAATTTGGGCCCTCCTCATGCACTAGTGACGCCACCCTCTTCCTTCCTTGTGGCGCCACCTAACTCTGGAGCCCAAGCCCAAATTGACATTTTTAACATAGATACCTACCCTTAAACTTTATAATGACCAAATAGAGTATTCTAACTGGGGTCTCGGCCCAATCCTGAGCCTAATTAGTACCTCAATTCTCAATTTAACATATTTAAGCACAAAATGCACAGGCCCATAAATTCAGGATCTTACAATTCTACCCCCTTAAAATAAATTTTGGCCTCGAAATTTACCTAATCAAAAGAGATGGGGATATCATCGTCAGATAACATCCTTCGCTCCCACGTCGCCTCTCCTGCGCCGTGATTTTGCCACAAAACTTTGACCAAAGGGACAGACTTTCTTCTCAACACTTTTACATCTCGATCCAAGATTTGCA
The DNA here is from genome assembly GCA_025506655.1 of Gossypium rotundifolium. Taxonomy (NCBI): domain Eukaryota; kingdom Viridiplantae; phylum Streptophyta; class Magnoliopsida; order Malvales; family Malvaceae; genus Gossypium; species Gossypium rotundifolium. The sequence continues at coordinate 155,604,392 of CP106722.1, read as the reverse complement.
CTGGTTCCTCCTCAAAAGACAAATCCAGCCTTACTTCAATCTCTTCCACTGGCACAATGTGCGATGAATCAGAACGGTAACGTCTTAGCATCGAGACATGAAACACGTCATATATCTATTCCAATTCTGGTGGCAACTCCAAACGATAAGCCACTGGGCCCACACGTTCTAGTACCCGATACGGCCCAATAAATCGTGAACTTAACTTACCCTTCCGTCCAAACTTCATTACCTTCTTCCATGGAGATACCTTCAAAAAGACTTGGTCTCCTACTGCAAATTCCACTTCCTTTCGCTTTAAATTCGCATAAGATTTCTGCCGATCAGACGCTTCCTTCAACCGAGCCCGTATTAACCTAACTTTCTCCTCTATTTTCGAAACTAATTCTGGACCCAACACCTGACGTTCACCCAACTTCGTCCAACAAGTTGGGGTACAACATCTCCTTCCATATAACGCTTCATAAGGCACCATCTGAATACAAATTTGATAACTATTATTGTATGCGAATTCCGCCAAAGGTAAATACTCCTCCCAACTACCCCTAAATTCCATAATGCAACCTCTTAACATATCCTCCAGGATTTGGATTACCCTCTCAGACTGACCATCGGTCTGCGGATGAAAAGTGGTACTAAAGTCTAACCTTGTTCCCATTGCTTGATGAAGAGCCTTCCAAAATCGGGATGTGAACCTAGGGTCCCTATCCGATATGATCGACACTAGTACAGCATGTAATCTCACCACCTCAGCCACATACAACTTAGCCAACTCTTGCAAAGAATAGTCGACCTGAACCAGTATGAAGTGAGCCGACTTTGTCAAACGATCCACAATCACCCAAATCAAATCCTTCTTAGTGGGCGTAAGGGGTAACCCACTAACAAAATCCATCGTGATCCTTTCCCACATCCACTGCGGAATCTTGACTAGCTGCAACAACCCAAAGGCAATTGGTGTTCTGCTTTCACCTGTTGGTACGCCAAACACTTACCTACAAATTTTGTTACCTCTCGCTTTAGACCTGGCCACCAAAATTACTCTCAAATCCTGATACATCTTAACTCCTCCAGGATGCATAGCGTATGGGCTACTATGCGCCTCCTGAAGAATTATCTGCCTTAACTCCACATCCTTTGGCATATAGACTCTCTTACGGAAACACAGAACTCCATTACAATTCAAGCTATGGTCCTCTCATTCACCATTCTGCACTTGCCGAATTCGAGTACTCAAGACATCATCCAAAAGTTGCTTCTCTTTGATCTGTCTTATCCATAGAGTTCTTACTTGAAGTTCAGCTACCAAACTACCATCCTCATACAGGCTAAGATGAGCGAACATCGCCCTTAACTCCGCTATCGCCTTCCTACTCAACGCATCCACCACAATGTTAGCCTTACCTAGGTGGTACTCAATCGAGCAGTCATAGCCCTTTAACAGCTCGATCCACCTTCTCTACCTTAGGTTCAACTCCTTCTGAGTGAGGAGATACTTCAAGCTCTTGTGGTCAGTATAAATAACTGACTTCTCCCCATACAAGTAGTGTCTCCAAATCTTCAGAGCAAACACTACTGCCGCCAATTCTAGATCATGTGTAGGGCAGTTCAACTCATGCGGTCTTAACTGTCGAGACGCATACGCAACCACCTTTCCATCTTGCATCAACGCACACCCTAAACACGTGTGACGATCACAAGAGACAAAAATTTTTTCCCGCCCAAAGTTGGATTAACACTGGTGCTTCTGTCAAGATTCTCTTCAGCTTCTCAAAGCTCTCCTATTGTTTGTCAGTCCACACAAATGATACTCCCTTCCTCAACAACTTAGTTAAAGGTGCCGCTATTGACGAGAACCCTTCAACAAACCTTCTGTATTACCTGGCCAATCCTAAGAAACTTTGAACATTCATTGTAGACTTCGACAGTTTCCAATCCAATACAGCTTCTATCTTCCGAGGGTCCACCCTAATTCCCTCTGCAGAAACCACATGCCCTAAGAAGGTCACTTCCCTTAACCAGAACTCACACTTGCTGAACTTAACAAACAACTGTTTCTCCCTCAGGATTTGCAACACCACCCAAAGATGTGCATCATGCTCCTCCTCAGACTTAGAATATACCAGGATATCGTCGATGAACACCACGATGAACCGATCAAGGTATGGCTAAAATACCGGTTCATCATATCCATAAATGCTATTCGTCAACCCGAACGTCATCACCAAGAACTCATAATGTTCGTACCGAGTTGGAAATGTTGTCTTATGAATGTCTCCTAACTGATGATATCCCGAACTTAAGTCAATCTTAGAAAAGACCGAAGCTCCCTTGAGCTGATCGAACAGGTCATCGATCCTTGGCAGTGGGTACTTGTTCTTAATTGTCAGCTTATTCAGTTGACGATAGTTCATGCATATACGCATGGATCCGTCTTTCTTCTTCACAAATAGGACCGGCGCTCCCCAAGGAGACACACTCGGTCGAATAAACCCTCGATCCAACAGTTCCTGGATTTGAGCTTTGAGCTCCACTAGCTCCTTCGGTGTCATTCTGTACGAAGCAATAGACACTGGGGCTATACCCGAAAGTAGCTCTATTCCAAACTCCACTTCGCGATCCGGGGGTAATCCTGGCAACTCCTCTAGAAAGACATTCGCAAAATCCTTGACTGTTCGAACCTCATCGATAGTCACCTCCTTAGCAATCAAAGCACTGATAACGGCTAGAAATGCGCTACATCCCTTTCGAATCATCTTAACAGCTTTCAATGCCAATACTACGTTGGACAGATAGTTCCTTCTTTCTCCTAACACAACCACCTCCCCGCCTTTCAGGGTACTCAACACCATGCGCTTAGTTCCACAGTCCAACTTAGCACGATGCTTAGTCAATCAATCCATTCCTAAGATATGGTCAAACTCTCCAAATGGTAACTTCATTAAATCTGTCAGGAACACTACCTCTTGAGTCTCTAAAGGTACATCCCTAAACAGTTTGTCCACTACCCTAGATTGTCCTAATGGGCTAATCACAGTCATCTTCCTAGTGGTTGTTTCAGAGTCTATACTTAGGGTCTCAGATACTGAACATGCAACATAGGAGTGGGTCGACCCAATATCAATCAAGCCAAGAAAAAGGTTATCAGCAATAAGAAACGTACCGGTTATAACATCCGGTGCGTCACCATCCTCCGTTGGTGAGCTGCATTAACTAGACCCGGCTGCCTCGTGTCTACATTACCTATACCCCTACCAAGTACTCCACTACCCCAACTAGACCCATTTCCTCCTCTGGCTATGCCACGACCCCTTGGTCCAGGCTGACCACCTCTCCTAATCTGATCAGAACCTCGTCCTGTCGACTGAACCTGATCCACCTGTGGACAGTCCCTAATCATTTGCTCCGTGGATCCACACTTAAAGCATCTACTGGTGCTCTTTTTGCACTCCCCATAATGCATCTTCCTACACAAAGGACATGATTGATTCTGACCCGTCGAAACACGAGCTGGCCCATCAGACCAAGGCCTTTTTTGAAAATTTCTAGATGGTTCTGACGGCCCAAAATATCTCTTATTCCTACCCCGATCCTTATCTCTCTCTTGTCTTTCAGTCTGCTTCACCTCCTCAGCTATCTTAACTTTCTCAACCAACAAAGCAAAGTCCCTCTCTCGCTGCGGTGTTATCAATACCCTTAACTCATTCCTCAGTCCATCCTCGAACTGCACACAACGTTCATATTCAGTCGCTACCATTCCTCTAGCGTAGCGGCTCAAGCGTAGAAACTCTGCCTCATATTCGGCCACAGATTTACTTCCCTGCATCAAATTCAGAAATGCCTTCCTCTGTGCATCCACATAGCTGGCCCCAACATACTTTCCCTAAAATGACTCCTTAAAGTAGTCCTAATCAATCCGGTCTGTGGTAGTACCCTCATTCACCGTGAGCCACCACTGATAGGCCTCATCTCAGAAAAGAGACACGACCCTTTCATCCTCCACCGTGAAGTCTAGGTCATCCATTATACGTTCCACTACCTCCAACCAATATTCAGCTGAACTCGGAGCTATACCAGAGACTCCCCTAAATACTTCTGCCTCGTTGTTTCTAAGTCTCTCTAGCATCGATTTTCGGGCTCCTGTGCCCATACCAGCCTCAGCCACCTTTCTAGAACCCTTAGTACCGCCTGCGACACCACATCCTCTCCGTCCGTCTGATCCTAAAATTCCACCTCAATAGTTGGTGGAACCGGTATCTCATTCCTGGATCCATGGCCAGATCTTACGGGTTCTGACACGGTCATCCTACCCCTACCACGACCATGCGGCGGACGCCCACGACCCCTTGAATTCATTCTTCTGATTCGCGTTTATCTGATTAGAAATTTTATGATTTATTAGTTTTTCTTCCACTGATTAACTACAAACAGTCTTATGAACAGTAGTTTTAAGAGTAGTTCTTTCGAATTTGCAATTATGTCTCAAAATTCAGTCTCAAGTCTACTACCCTAATTCGGAGAATCACATACATTCACAATCAGCATACAGAGGCATTCATAAACTTATGTTCATCACCTAGGGTTATTTTTGTCATTTCACTACTTAGGGGTATTTTCGTAATTTTAACCTACAGGGGTATTTTCGTAATTTTCCAAAATAAGGTTTCGGGTGGTTTTGCAAAATAAGGGTATTTTGGTAATTTTACAAATTTGAGGGTATTTTGGTAATCTTACAAATTTGGGGGTATTTCGGTAATTTTTGTAAATCAGGGGTGTTTTTGTCATTTTACAAATTAGGGGTAATTTGGTAATTTTACAAACCTGTGGTAATTTTTACGATCAAGGGTAATTTGGTGATTTCAAAACTAGGGTTTACTTTAGGATTTTACAAAGCAGGTGGTGGTCCCTTTCGGTTTTAATTATAAGTTTTGGCTGTCAACACGCCCTCATGGTTAGGGTGAGCAGTCATTATGCACTGTAGGACTCAACAAGAGGAGGTGAGTCACTAGGATCGCTTAAATACCAAGCTCTCCCTATATCCACTCCTAGACATGCGTATGCTGTTGCCACACCCTAACATGGCTAAGGTGAGCAATACCACGCACTGTAGGATTCCAACGAAGAGGAGGTGAGTCACTAGGACTGCTTAAATACCAAGCTCTCCCTGAATCCAATCCTAGACATGCTTATGCCTATTGCCACACCCTGACACGGCGACTGGTTCACAGGATTTGTTTGGATAGATTAAGTCTTATGAAATTTAAGAAGTTACTTAGGCTAAGCTTATAGTCCATCAAAACTATTTAAACTAATCTCCGTCCCATACAACCCATCAAGCCCACACATATACCACACAATGGTTCAGAATACTTACCTAGCGGAATTGGGCCAGAGACGCAGGTGCCATGCTGAGCTAACAAACCTGTATCATTTATAAAAATGCATGTTTCAAAGCCCATCTTTAGAAAACATTTTGAGCCCAAAAACACCAAAGCTGAGTTTTGAACCGTGCTCTGATACCAATCTGTAACACCACAAACCCAGCCCAAACACTACAACCGGATCTGGCATGTCACTAAGGAGCCTGTATAAAACATGTCGCATTCTTGGAAAACAATTATCGAGTTTAAATTTTACACCAGAAAACTTAATAATTTAAGAATCATTTAAGTTTAAATTTAAATGATACCTTGATGAATTTTAAATAAAACTGAAATTTACTACATATCTTACCTTAATTTAACATAAAGTTTAAGTGTCTAATGATAAAACCCAACGTAAAACCCAATATAAATATAAAACTAGTGGCCCATGGCCTTATTACAATGAAATTTAAAAGCCATTAATTAAATATACTAAAAGTAAACATTAAAGTAAAGTCTTCTGCTAGATTAAAATACTCTCTCGCATGGCCACCTTGCGTTACTCTCCAGCCCAATCCATTGCACTAGGTGCTACCTGAAAGTTTTTAAATAATAGTTTGAGTCGCGAAACTCAGTGTGCAACCCTCATGCACCATTAGATTTGGGCCTTAGCCCCACAGAACAAAATAACAGAACATACTATATATGAAAATATGTAAAGCCCAACCCAAATGCTAGGTTTCCATCTGCTACACACCACCCTTACCTGCCAGTCACACCATTGGGGATTTCTACAATCAACCCACACCGCTACACACCACTGATGGCAGTCATGCTGCTCATCGTCAAATCATGGTCGTAGCTACTACAATGAGTCATGGCAAGAGCCACTACAATAGGTCACGGCATAAGCCACTATAAGCAGTCACAGATAAGCCGCCACAATGGAACACTTCCCTTTCATCAAACCCAACCCCATGCAATCACGTAAATCGCACACTTATCACATATGTCATCTTAACAGAACATTCACTTAGGAATGACAGGATCACTAACCTGGTGATTCGCTTTTACCCTCCTTGGGTCTCAACCAGTATGTCGGGATTTCGGCATTTATCAGAATATAACAGAATTTATATACATATTTTAACAGGTAATCTAAATGGTGTGGAAGTGTTACACACCTAATATCGCGTAGTCCTATATTCTTAGCTGATATCCTTGCTATCCGGATCTACTACCCTCAGTCTATAACCTTGCTCAAAAGCCAGAAAAACACGAAAATTTGGCCTCTCCTACAATCGGCCAAGGGTTAATAAATCCCGAATTTACACATTAAAAATCAGTAGATCTTCTTAACTTGAAATCCCGAAAGTAACACGATTCGAGTGTTACTGAATTCTGACTTAGAGATCTAAGCGATAGACTCCCCTTCGGATCCTGGAATGCCACAAATGAAAGAAAAAACTCAAGATTAGTTCCATATAGCCATTCAGCTATGGCCTCTAAAGGCCGAAAAAGAATTGAAAGATAACCCAAATCGGTACTTACCTCTTCTAAAATTTCAGCTATCCCTTGAAAAAGATTCGGCAACCCTAGAAGATTAGAGATCTAGAAGTTTCGGCTTTTTAAAGGAAATCCCAGAAAGATGAACAAGAGAGGACTGATGTGTTTTTTGCTTTTTGGAAGAACAAAGAATTAAAGAGATGGCCAAGATAGATTCGACCAAGGAATATTAAAGAAAAGAGAAAGTCATTGCGGGGTTTTAGCAATTGATAAGACCTCAGAAGTTTAGGTTTCTGACAGAAAAGCAAAAGAAGAAGAGATGCTTCAAAAGAGAGAAAAACTGAAGACTGTTCTAAATGAAAAATTCAGCACACGCCACTGCCTATACTAATCCGATTCTTTCCCCCCTCTGAGTTTGATTTTCGGCCAACTCTAGCCTCCTGGATGAGCTCTCATCTTTTCCCTTATCCTAATCATAACTCACATCCAAAAGAGTCCTACATCACACCACTCCTTCCCCCTTTATCAACCTAATATCCCCTAATTTAAAACACTAAAATCCCTAAAATTTTGCCTTGTTGCCGTCCCTACTGCTCCCTTTGAAGTGCCAAAATTTAGCCCTATAACTTGGGCTTCAAGCAACCAAAATTTGGGACCTCCTCATGCACTAGTGACGCCACCCTCTTCCTCCCTTGTGGCGCCACCTAACTCTAGAGGCCAAGCCCAAATTGACATTTTTAACATAGATACCTACCCTTAAACTTTATAATGACCAAACAGAATATTCTAACTGGGGTTTTAGCCTAATCCTGAGCCCAATTAGTACCCCAATTCTCAATTTAACATATTTAAGCACAAAATGCACAGGCCCATAAATTCAGGATGTTACACAAGACCTTTAGCAAACTAAACACTCAACTTAACCACCAGACCAGCAAGCCCATTCTAATATGATTCTACAAATAATTTAATATAAGCCCACTGAATATGAATAGGGCTTAAGTCAGAAAAATACCAAAATTTGCCAAATGAAAGGCTTGAACTTGGGACCTCACACACACTACTAGAACACTTAACCACTAAACCAAATACACATTTGTCACATTTTAACAAACAAAAATAAGAATTTTGGGGCGCTACATATAATGTAGGGCAATGTGTGAAAGAAAACAAAAATGAGAAGCAATTTTTTATTAATTTTTTTAAAAAATTATTAAAATATTATAGAATTATAAAAGTTTGAAACTTATAGGAAATATTATATAAATTATTAAAATATTTAAAATTACTTCTCCTTTTATAAATTTAGTAATTTTAATAAATTATATTTCTTTTATCATTTTAATTCTTTTTATATAATTTATTTTATAGTTTTTAATAATTTTTCTATATTTTCTAAAAAACCAATTAAGCCTTCGTAAAATAATTTAAAAAATTAGTTAAGCCCCCCCGCATTAGCATTTTTCTATGTCAAACACCACAATAACCTCCACATCATCATTTTATCCACGTTAGCTACCACGTCTACATTTAACAGTCTGTTAGGTGTTTCAACAAAAAAAATATATATATTTTAAGGGCTTAATTGATTGTTAACTTTCGATTAATGGCTTAACTGATTACAATTATCGACTAAGAGAAGATTAAATAATTTTAATTATTTTATGATTTTTTGTGTGTTTAGGCCTTTAAAATAATATGAATAATGTTTGATTATTAAATATGAATTGAATAAGATTGAAACTTAAATTAACAAAACTTAATGTTCAAGACTCGATTGATATGAATAAAGACTCTTGAATAAGGGAGAATAAAGGTATCAATGGGTCAAATTCAAATATGATATCAGTATCATAGATGGTTGATCAAATCCAACCGGGATTAATATGAGTGTCAATTTTTCACAAATCTATCTAAATTTATAAATGATTAATTCGATCCGTTTAAGCCTGCACATATACATTATTTTTATCTAATAGTTAGTAATTATATATTTCTTGTATTACCATTATATAGTTTTTTTAATATTTACATAATAATATAAAATTTAATTTTCATATAATTAGAATAATATAATTCATAAAAGAAAATAAAAATATATGTAACACCTCAAACTCGGCCTAGAAGTCTAGACTGAATCCAGGATGCTACATTGATCACCGAAGTGATCGTGAGAAAATTTCTACAAAAACAAGTCGTTAAAAATTTCCATTTTCAAAACCAATCAAAATGCTCAGTCGTTAAAATTCCATCCACAAGTTTAACAGGAATAAATGTACGAATCAAAAGTATAAAATAGTAATTGTTCCACAGTTTATAAACCATACAGTTCAAAATGAAACAAATACCAAGATAGTATCATTAAAAAAAAGTGCATAATTGTTGTTTACAAGCCTGTCCGAGACCTCCGCGTACTAAGTCCAACATCCAGCACTTCAAAATGTACCTGAAAGGGGAAACAAAAGAAGGGGTGAGCTACTCAAGCTCAGTGTGAGATCAAAACCAATTAACTACGAAATCAGACACAGAAACTAGTAATAGTTCTGAAACAGAACATACTTCAGAGTTGTACAGAAAGAGTTGGTACGTTCGAAACGGACGTACCGACAGACAGTAATATTTAGAGCATATTGAAATCACACTCAGTTACACAATCTCAAATACTACTCAGTCCAGTAACAAAACTCTCAATAGTCATTTGTTTCAATTCAGTCAGTTAGATACAATTAGAGTTTAACAATTTCACAATGTTATAAATGCTTTTTAGTCAAACCATAAAACAGAAAGTCGCACTCACAAAACAGTCAATAAGATGTATATAAATGCGGTTAAGTTAAAGAAAACCCACCCATCTAGCCAACACACCTCTTCGTCCCCCATCACTCCTCAATAAAGCTATTAAGCTCATCCAACCAATCACTCCATATAGGAACTCGAAAAGCCCATCCAACCCTACACTCTATATGATGTCATCCTGGGTTGCCTGGTAACGATGGCCATCAGCATTGTCTATGACCCTCTGGGTATTGGGGCTAACAGTATGCAGAAAAACTACCAGTCGCATATACTACGCAGCAAAGCTAGCATATAAGTTGTACTATGCAATGCGATAAACCACGGTACAGACATGCAGTATGAACTACCGGATCAGATAGTGGTATGTAGCGTAGCTAACATACATATGGTACAGTGCAATGCAGTAATCCGCTATACCGGTAGGTTGCAGTGAAATTGCCAGTTCAGTCAATGGTACGTAGCGTAGCGTACGTACATGCGGTACAGCGCAATTCGATAATCCACTATATGTTATCAGTAATATCCACGACCATCAGGGTATTGGGACTGCCAACGTCCCTCTAGGTAATAGGGGCTATCAGTGAGTTGTACGGTGCCATGCGGTAAATCGCAGTATAGTCATGCTTGTCCATAACACTCTGGGTATTGGGACTGCCCTCGACCCTCTGGGTATTAGGGGCTATCAGTAACCAGCAAATTAGTTTCCAGTTCAGTCAATTTTTCTTCTCTTCAAAATCCCACCCAAAAAGTAGTATATGCATATGTATGTATGCAGTCAGATGTACACGATCAGAATACCAATTTCAGACAGTTAATAAGAAACAGACACTCACATCCAATCATTCAGTTACAGAATCAGACATGTGCACACTTATAACTCGAGTTCAGTATCAAGCTTATCGTACAACCAGTCACAAATAACACACACATCAAGCCCATATCAGAGTCATAATTACCTTAGTAAAGCTCAGTCAAGGGTTGGAACACACAGAGTTGCGATTACACTTAAATTTGACCTAAAATTATTATTTGGCGAGATAGGGCCACATGCCCATGTGCTCCTACCATGTGGAGCAATCCAGGCCGTGTAGGGGTCCAAACGCCCGTGTGAAGGGTAGCACACGGTCGTGTGACAGAGACACACGCCCGTGTGAAGCAGGGACAAGATCGTATGAATAGGCAGTGTAACTCACTGTCTAATTTTCCTAAAATAAGGTGCAGGGCAGACACAGCTGTGCACGGGTCTCACACGCCATGTGCCATCACACACGGTCGTGTGTTCCAAAACACACACCCGTGTGGGATCCCTAATCGCCAAATTAGTTGCACGGCCGTGTGACCCAAAACTCTGAATCCCTACTTTCCCCAAACTCACATGCCCATGTGCCCATGGGACACAGCCGTGTGAATTCTGAAAAAAATCCCGAAATCAGCCACAAGGCCGTGTGGCACCCAATTTAGCCCAGAAATCCTAGTTCCCAAATCCACACAGTCGTGTGCCACGACACACACCCGTGTAGCCGTTGGGGTGATCACGAAACCACCCTACAACAGCCCAAAATTGCCATTTCAGCCACCAAACTGTCCCTAACCTTTTCCCTATCAACATATATCAGAAAGTGACGATTTCCCATCACTTTTATTAACTAAAAACCCAAACTAATAGGTTAGCATACAGTCAAAAGAAAGCCGAAAAGAAAATTTGTAGAAATAATAAACACATAAAGTAATGAAGTTATAGTTCGAATCCCACACCTGTTTGCGATCGGAGAAGACGATAGAGGCATGAGATTCCCGAATCCACAAATAAACCATTTTAGAGAATTGTTTTGAAAAACCAAAAAGTAAAGAAGAAGGGAGAAAGTGAAAGGAAATGTCACTTCCAAAAATAAAATAGAAAAATAAAAATAGAATAAAAACAATCAAATAAAAATAAAATAAAATAAAATATAAAACAAATAAGTTACCAAAATAAAACTATTAAACCTCATAATGCACTTACAAAGACTCAAACTTGCAACCTTGAGGTTTACCAACACTCACACCACCACTAGACCAATAGGCCCATTCTGTCACTAAATTGCATGAATAAACACATATGTGTAGCCTCCTCACTGCCTCTATGCTCAAATCCCAAAACTTCTAGGCCTACAATTCGGGGCATTACAATATAACATTTTATAATCTTAAATTAAAGTCTAAGTTGAACCCATTTTTTTAACATTATAGATTATTATCTTATGATATATGCTATTTTTGATATAATATACTTAGAACTACCTATTGTCCCTCCCTAACTCTGAAATAAGAGGATAATGCACTTCAGCGCAATCGGGTAACACCCCAAACCTGACCCATGTATTTCGACTGGATCTGGCGTGTCACGGCTTGTACATTGAAAACTTTTGCCTTGTTGGTTTTGGAAGTCGTAAGTTAATTAGACATTATTAGAGTAAATAAGTGACATTTTAAAAATAAAATCTTATATTAGTATTATTAAGTATAAATAAACCTTGACATAAAATATATAAGTTGCATAACATTGGAAACTTCTTAGTTGAATAAAAACTAGGGGCCTTAAAAAAATCCCAAATAAAAATAAAATAAACTTAAAGAAATCTCGAAATAATTCGTAGAAATAAAACTTGATGGCCCATCGAGTCCGCCTCAGCTCCCATGTTCACCATCTACTGCTCACCTGAAATGTTGGGAAAAATAAAAGGTTGAGTCACCAAGACTCAATGTGCAAATCCCGAGAACACATAAAAAGGCTTGAGGCCCACAAACATATTATGAGCCTTGGCCCGTATACAAGGGTAACAAAATATGCAACATGGCCCATCCCAAACCTATGAGTCCATCCTCTACACACCCCCGTACCAACCATCACACCGTGGGGATTTCTACAATCAACCCTCCATCCGCTACACACCATATCGACAGTTGTGCTCCCTGTCATAAAGATCGATCACTATGTGACCTATGTGGCGAAGCCATCGATCGCTATGCAACCTTAATAATATATCGACAGTTGTGCTGCCTATCATAAAGACCGATCACTATGTGACCTATGTGGCAAAGACACCGATCGCCTCGCGACCTGCTCCCCTTCCATAAATCAATCAATCCCATCCCATGCATACATGCAAGAATCAGAACATTAAACTATCTAAACAGATCACATATTTTTACATACTTCGATACACATAGAGAAGTTCCTATGATTACATACCTGGCATCCCTTGCCTACCCTTTCTAGGTAATACGACTGTTCATACAGCCTCATTTTCTGGCTTTTAGCCCATAACATACATATAATTCAGATTAACTAGTGTGATAGAGATCTACACACCTTTTCCGGCTTTTAGCCCATAACATACATATAATATAACAAAGCTTATGTGTAAAGAATCTACACACCTGATTACCGATAAAACGAGGCTTTCTATATCGACGCTATCCTTAGTCGACACAACTGCTATCTAAGGTGTTGTTCAGAAGCCGATCCACAACCAATTGGCCAATCTCGAACAGCAGATACTACTCGTTTCTTAAACTTAGGGATTCTTTCTTTTGCCTGATCCATATTTAATTCCATCATAAATCCTTATCAGAGTTACTATAATATTTAATCGTTAATCCTTCTTATAAAGTTAAAATCTTGTATATAATGATAAAATCTAATAGAAATCTAGGAAAATCTTCTTACCTTAAAAATCCCAAATTGGAGACTTATGAATTTCGACTTTTCGATCTAGTCGACTAGGCTTCCTTCAAATTCCGACTTGCCACCCATCATAAACCATTAAACTATTAGCTTTCGACTTTTGCCTTTTCAAAAATCGGGAATAGATTATGAGAACTAATCAAAAATCTACTCTTACCTTAACTTAGGAGATTCGGCTAGTACTAGAGAGAGAATTCGACAATGTCAATGGAGGATTTAAATGTCGAAAGTATAGAATAATTTCTCAAATAGGATGAATAAAATAAAAAAACTATAGAGATTTTGGCTTTTTAGAGAAGGAAGAGGATAATGGAGTTTTCAGCTTTTAGAAGAAAGAAGAGAATAATGGAGTTTTTGGCTTTTAGGAGAAAGAAGAGAATACTGGAGTTTTGGCTTTTAGAAGAAAGAAGAGGATAATGGAGTTTTTGGCTTTTTGAGAAATTGGAGAAAGAAATTTGGAGAAAATAAGCTAAAGAATTTTGGAACAAAAGGGAGAGGATTTAATGTTAGAAACAAGCAGCTAGCCCCCCTATTTATAGGAAATTCGGCAACCCTTTGCCATGTAGTAGCTGGTTTCTTTACTCCTCTCAGTGATAGATTCTTGGCCATCACTCTCTTTGTAGATAAATTCTTAACTTTTCTCCTTTATCTTAATCTACTAGCTCATCTAAAAGAGACTTAATTATCTCTAACTCCTCCCTCCTTTATCAACATATTATCCATATATTTTAATCATAAAAATCCCTAGATCTTAGCCTTTATCTGCTTATTATCCACATAAAATAAATTCCTAAATAATAGCCTTTATCTGCTTATTATCCACATATTTTAAACATTAAAACCCCAAAATTTTAGCCTTGTTTCCATCCACTCCACCTAATCCTAATGTCCAAAATTTAGCTAACTTAAATTAAAAGAATTGGGCTCCATGAAACTTAAATTCAGGCCCATTACTCCTTGTGTGTGGCGTCACCTCCTAAGATTGGGCCACAAGCCCACTTTGGTATTTTAAACATAGATACTACCTTTTAAACCCTATAATGCCCAAACAGATAATTTTAATCAAGGCCTCTCGCTAAGCTCGAGCCCAATTTGGACCCCTAACACTTAAATTAACTCATTCCACATATTCACCCATTAAACGATAGGCCCAAAAATTTAGGATGTTACGCTTCTACCCTCTTTAAAGAAATTTCATCCTCGAAATTTCCAACTAACTAGTAATCATTCTACTTGAGTCTCACATCTATGCTTTCATTGTGCACTCTAATTCTAAAGCCAAAATAAACACTTAGTATACTATGGTAGGTACGCACCATTATTCGTGATCAAGCGTCTTCGTCCCCTTGTACTCATTCTACCGATTTGCGCTTATCGATTAAAATTTTATGAATCATTATTTCTTTCCACCGATTTATCATGAATGTCTTATGATTAATAGTTCTAAAAAGTTGTTCTTTCGAATTCATATACACACTACAGTCTCAAGTTCATTCATTCAATCATCAACATTCATGAACTCGCGTTCGTTATAGAAAAGTGTTGTGGTTGTCATTGTTGTTGTTTTCCACTACCCAGGGGTATTTTCATAATTTTATCCTATAGGGGCATTTTCGTAATTTTTTTTTGAAATGAGGTTCCTTGATGATTTTATAAAATAAGGGTATTTTGGTAATTTTGCATTCTTAGGGGTATTTTGGTAATTTTGGAAATCGAGGGTATTCTGGTAATTTTGGAATCTGGGGCATTTTAAAAATTTTAAAATCTGAGGGTATTTCAATAATTTTGAAATTCGGGGGCATTTCGATAATTTTGAAATTCGGGGGTATTTCGATAATTTTGAAATTTGGGGGTATTTCGGTAATTTTTGTGATCTGAGGGTATTTTGGTAATTTTATGATTCAAGGGTATTTCGATAATTTTACAAAATAAGGGTAATTTGGTAATTCTACAAATTAGGGCTATTTTGGTCATTTTGCATAACAAAGGTAATTTGGTAATTTTTTTCATAGTTGCGAACATTTTCAAATCAAATGTATTTTTTTTTCTGGAAGTGTACAAAACATAGGGGTTTTGGTTGCAAAATAGGGTGGTTGGTCCTTTTCAGGTTTTAATTATGGGTTCAGCCCATGAACAAGTCCTTATAGCTAGAGTGAATAGTCACTACGCACCAGGTAAGATTCTTGTGAAGAGGAGGTGAGTCACTAGGACCGCTTAAATACCAAGCTCTCCTCGAATCCACTCTTAGGCATGCGTATGCCTATTGCCACACCTGTCATGGCTAAAGTGAGCAATACTATGCACTGTAAGATTCTGTGAAGAGGAGGTGAGTCACTTGGACCGCTTAAATACCAAACTCTTAGGATCTACTCCTAGACATGCATATGCTGTTGCCAAACCTTAGTCTTGTGACTCGCTTACTGTGTTTTGTTTTAGTGAAGTTAAGTCTTATGGAATTGAAGAGTTGTTTGCCTAAGCCTAGAGTCCACCAAGTTCTAACCTAGATAGTCTACGTCCCATAAAGCTCATTAAGCCCACATAAATAACACAACAAGAGTTTAGAATACTTACCTGGGCGGATCGGGTGCCGGTAGACTCGAAGGCCATGTCCTCGAACCAAAATTTTTTTTTTAAAAAATATTTCTAGACCCATTTCACAGCCCGAGTTTTGAACTGGGCTCTGATACCAAAATTGTAATAACTCAAACCTGGCCCATGCATTTCGACTAGATCTGGCGTGTCACGGCTTGTACATTGAAAACTTTTGCCTTATTGGTTTTGGAAGTCGTAAGTTAATTAGACATTATTAGAGTAAATAAGTGACATTTTAAAAATAAAGTCTTATATTAGTATTATTAAGTATAAATAAACCTTGACATAAAATATATAAGTTACATAACATTGGAAACTTCTTAGTTGAATAAAAACTAGGGGCCTTAAAAAAAATCCCAAATAAAAATAAAATAAACTTAAAGAAATCCCGAAATAATTTGTAGAAATAAAACTTGATGGCCCATCGAGTCCGCCTCGGCTCCCATGTTCACCATCTACTGCTCACCTGAAGTGTTGGGAAAAATAAAAGGTTGAGTCACCAAGACTCAGTGTGCAAATCCCAAGAACACATAAAAAGGCTTGAGGCCCACAAACACATTATGAGCCTTGGCCCGTATACAAGGGTAACAAAATATGCAACATGGCCCATCCCAAACCTATGAGTCCATCCTCTACACACCCCCGTACCAACCATCACACCGTGGGGATTTCTACAATCAACCCTCCATCCGCTACACACCATATCAATAGTTGTGCTGCCTGTCATAAAGACCGATCACTATGTGACCTATGTGGCGAAGCCACCGATCGCTATGCGACCTTAATAATATATCGACAGCTGTGCTGCCTATCATAAAGACCGATCACTATGTGACCTATGTGGCAAAGCCACCGATTGCCTCGCGACCTGCTCCCCTTCCGTAAATCAATCAATCCCATCCCATGCATACATGCAAGAATCAGAACATTAAACTATCTAAACAGATCACATATTTTTACATACTTCGATACACATAGAGAAGTGTCTATGATTACGTACCTGGCATCCCTTGCCTACCCTTTCTGGGTAATACGACTGTTCATACAACCACATTTTTTGACTTTTAGCCCATAACATACAGATAATTCAGATTAACTAGTGTGATAGAGATCTACACACCTTTTCCGCTTTTAGTCCATAACATACATATAATATAACAAAGCTTATGTGTCAAGAATCTACACACGACACCGATAAAATGAGGCTTTCTATATCGACGCTATCCTTAGTCGTCACAACCGCTATCCGCTTAAGGTGTTGTTCGAAGCGGTCCACAACCAATTGGCTAATCTCGAGCACAGACATCGCTTCGTTTCTTAAACTTAGGATTCTTTCTTTTGCTCGATCCATATTTAATTCCATCATAAATCCTTATCGAGTTACTATAGTAATATTTAATCGTTAATCCTTCTTATAAAGTTAAAATCTTGTATATAATGATGAAATCTAATAGAAATCTAGGAAAATCTTCTTACCTTAAAAATCCCAAATTGGAGACTTATGAATTTCACGTTTAGATCTAGTCGACTAGGCTTCCTTCAACCCGACTTGCCACCCATCATAAACCATTAAACTATTAGCTTTCGCTTTTGCCTTTTCAAAAATCGGGAATAGATTATGAGAACTAATCAAAATCTACTCTTACCTTAACTTAGGAGATTGGCTAGTACTAGAGAGAGAATTCAACAATGTCAATGGAGGATTTAAATGCCTAAGTATAGAATAATTTCTCAAATAGGATGAATAAAATAAAACTATAGAGATTTCACTTTTTAGAGAAGGAAGAGAATAATGGAGTTTTCAACTTTAGAAGAAAGAAGAGAATAATGGAGTTTTCGCTTTTAGGAGAAAGAAGAGAATAATGGAGTTTTGGCTTTTAGAAGAAAGAAGAGAATAATGGAGTTTTCGCTTTTTGAGAAATTGGAGAAAGAAATTTAAAGAAAATAAGCTAAAGAATTTTGGAACAAAAGGAGAGGATTTAATGTTAGAAACAAGCACTAGCCCCTATTTATAGGAAATTCGCAACCCTTTGCCATGTAGTAGTTGGTTTCTTTACTCCTCTCAATGATGGATTCTTGGCCATCACTCTCTTTGTAGATAAATTCTTAACTTTTCTCCTTTATCTTAATCTACTAGCTCATCTAAAAGAGACTTAATTATCTCTAACTCCTCCTCCTTTATCAACATATTATCCACATATTTTAATCATAAAATCCCTAGATCTTAGCCTTTATCTCGCTTATTATCCACATAAAATAAATTCCTAAATAATAGCCTTTATCTGCTTATTATCCACATATTTTAAACATTAAAACCCCTAAATTTTAGCCTTGTTTCCATCCACTCCACCTAATCCTAATGTCCAAAATTTAGCTAACTTAAATTAAAAGAATTGGGCTCCATGAAACTTAAATTTGGGCCCATTACTCCTTGTGTGTGGCGTCACCTCCTAAGATTGGGCCACAAGCCCACTTTGGTATTTTAAACATAGATACTACCTTTTAAACCTATAATGCCCAAACAGATAATTTTAATCAAGGCCTCTGCCTAAGCCTGAGCCCAATTTGGACCCCTAACACTTAAATTAACTCATTCCACATATTCACCCATTAAACGCATAGGCCCAAAAATTTAGGATGTTACAAATCGAACCCATGTCCTCCTACATTAGCAACAATACCAATACCAATCGAATTAAAACTCAAACATCAAATTTAATAATTTTTAAATATGATACTTTTGTTTAAACTCATATGGGATGAATTTTCAAACATCAACGAGCAAGACCATCATTGATGAGATCTTTGAAAGCTGAATCAACAACCTTCCACGTGCCACCATTAATGAAAGAAAAAAGAAGTTTGAACATTACCTCTAGTTTTCTTTAATCAGTTTAATCTATTAGTTTAATTATATGTTGGCCATTTTTGTCTATAATATCCAAATCGGAGTGCCGCTATAAATCTTATTCTTTAAATTATAAGTAGCAAAATATGTGAATGTATGTCCACAAAATCATTATCAAAATTCGATACCTTACAATAAAATAAAATAAAAATAATTTATACGATTATTTTTATTCTTAAAATGTTGGAATAATTACAAACAAGAATTATTAATATGTTAGTTATATTACATGAAAAGAATTTAAATTCAAATTAGAGATAATATTATTAAAAGCGATAATTATAAAGATTAATTTTCATGTATCATAAAATATATACATAAAAATACCTTAATTATAGAAAAAAAATTTTAGAGATTTCAAGACATGGTCATATTAGGATGAAATGAATACAAATATATAATTATATATGCATATTAAATGCTTAGATTAGGATTTTTTTTTTTTTATGAGTTGGTATGAGTTAAATAAAAGTTAAAACATTTTAAGGGCTCAATTAAGGGATTTTAGATGTTATATATAAGATTTTAAATTATATTTTTTTCAAGTAATATATAACATTGTTGTCATATGTTTTGTTCTAAATATGTTAGCATTCACTTAATTTTGTACTAGAGATTTGAGTGAAGTGCATGAAAAGCTTTTATTTGAGCACATTTAAAAATTTTTGACCTTTATTTAATCATTTTGAAAGATTTAACTTTGATACGAGCAACTACTAAAAAAATCTAGTGCTATATATATTGAGAGGGATCACTTAAATAGTTGTAAAGTTAACATCGTTTTACATACTTTCGTAAATTTTTGTTACAATTAATATTTTAACAATTTAACGTTATATTTCATTTTAAATTCACATAGATCATGGATGTAAAGTTTGAAGTGAAAAAAAATTAACTGCTTATTTTATGTCGAAACTTTCAAACGTTGAATATATATTAATATAGATATTATTTAGATCAATATGATAGAAATATCTAAGTAAATTAAAATTTTACATGCATGAGAAGTACAATTATATTAATAAATTTAATAGTTGAAAGGTTAAATTATCAATCGTAAAAAAAATGAAAATACACAAAATTATATTAATTTTACACTTATATAAATTGATTTCCATACATACATACTTTGTATCTAGAAATGACAGGCATGAGAAAAGTTACAGAAATAATATTGAAATAATAATTTCTTACTCAAATAATATGGATTTACTTTTATTTATTAAAATGATATATTTTGAATGGTAAAAAATGGGTTTCTCAATGCCCAAATCAGCACCAATTATGTCGATTTAGACATTGAAAGCCCAAAAAATTCATATTAAAAAGTAAAATTTTAAATATAAAAGCCCAAAAATTCATATTAAAAAGTAAAATTTTAAATATATATATGAAAAATAAAAATTCTTTAAAATTAAAAATATAGAAAAATCTAAAATTTAATGTTTTATAAACCGAGCTAGACTAGTTGGACTAAAAATTGGTCTAGGTATCAAATCAAACTAAAAAACTAATTGAACTAGTAGTTGAACCAATTTCAAACTGATCTAACTAAATGGTTCTCAAAACGATTAGCCCGACCAGTTCAAAGCAAATAAATTATAAAAATTAAAATTTATAAAATTACAAAATTTGATTCAACTGTCAATTCAAATGATTTTTTTAGCTCAGGTAAACCATTCTATACCGATTTATGGGTCAACTAGTTTTTAAAACTTATAAACTTTTTTAGTCCTCAACATTTTTAGTATTTTTCTTGTCAATTTGGTCTGCACCCTTTAAAAATATTTTAAAATTTTAAAATTTTTCATATTTAAAAATAAAAGTTTAAAATTATATTTAAAAAAATAAAAATGTAAAAACTCTCTAAAAATATAAAAATTATAAATTTTAATGTTATAAAAACAGGACCAGATCAATTGGACTAGGAATCAGCGGGATCAACCAGTTTTTTACCTTTCACAAGACCAATACCCTAACCAATTTCTAGTCCAATTGGTCTAGTCTGGTCTGGTTTAGATAGCATTGAAGTTTAGAGTTTTTAAAGTTTTAATTTTTTTTAAATCTTTTTCATTTTTTGAATTTTAAAGAGTGTAACGATCGAGACCTTCTTTATCACATTTTTTCTTTGTAAACAATCTGGTTATTTTCTGTAGAGCAAATCAGGGACAGGCATGAATATTGAAGAGTGTCTTGCAAGGCTTTAATTAACCGTAATTTACACATATTTTAACCCCATGCTTAGCTTAATTTTGGATGAATATTCATTAGATTTGATGAATTCGATGCACCTAATCCCTTAATTTTATGTTTTATACTTAGGTGAGCATAGGAGGATGAAAAGAACGAGAAACGGACCAAAAACAGAGAAATTGGGCCAAAGTGAGAAATCAACACGGCCTGGAGTTCACCACACGATCGTGCCAATTTAGCAGACTCGAACATAGCCTAGGCTCGATTCACACGGCCGTGTCCCTGCCGCAGCAAAGAAGAGTTTGATTCAGAATAAGCTACTTGCGGACCAATAGAGGTGTTCCAAAGCCTATATAAACACCCTAGGAGGCAACTTAAAAAGGGAGGTTGACAGGACGTCGAATAGAAGTCGAGTAGAAGGAGAAAATACTCCAAGACAGTCGTTGGGAACAGCTTAGGAGAAGGATCTCCATCAAGACTGAGGATCTCCCATCAAGTTCTTTAGAAGTTTTTGGGTTTTCTTATGTTTTGTTGTTTTTCCTCTTTTATGATGTTTTTCTCTTCTAATATGAACTAAATCCCTTAAATACCTAAGGGGATGAAACCTATGACAAATCTTATTATTATTTGATTTATGAGATAAATACTTGTGCTTATTCTTAATTGTGAGTTTTATTCTTGTTTTGATAATTCAGGTTATTGATTCAAGTCGAATGTGCTTATTCAGTGGAGCAAAAGTCCCTGTTTAAGAGTAAATCAACACAATTAAGCAGAGTTGATTGCAACCCTAGAAATAGGGTGACAAAAATCTGCCAGATTAGGGTGAAACATAATATGGGAATCCATAGATCGAATTAATGCGACAATAGGGGTTTTAATTAGAAAGAGATTTTAATTAATCAACTTAGAGCC
This sequence comes from Gossypium rotundifolium, assembly GCA_025506655.1. NCBI lineage: Eukaryota > Viridiplantae > Streptophyta > Magnoliopsida > Malvales > Malvaceae > Gossypium > Gossypium rotundifolium. Next base: position 155,582,395 of record CP106722.1, on the reverse strand, counting down.
GGTTGTTAGTAGCCTCGAAAGAGGTATTAATATAATTCAGGGATTTCTACGGATTAAGTCAAGTGAAAAAATCACATGAATCAAAAGTAATAAGTGAAGTCTAGGTGGATTTTCTTTAGGTGTCGTCCATCTCATATAAGTTGTCCAAAGTATTTTCCCAGTTTTCTCCTTGTCAAGTTCATAAGTTAGTTAAATTAGTTAGTTAAATTTTAGAATAAAAATAAATCCCCTTTAATTATTAGGCTAGATAATAAAAAGATAGTTATTACTAAGTACTCTTGGTCTTTGAGGATACGATATTCCGGGCTCACCACAGCTATACTACTGTTCGATAGGTGCCTTGCCTTTGTCGAAATAATAAATGTTTCGAGCTCCATCAAGTTTTTGGCGCCGTTACCGGGGACTAAGATATTAGGAAAACTAAATTTTTATTACTTTAGCCATTTTATTTACTTGCAATTTATATTTATTTTAATTTTAACTTTACTAATTCCTTTTATTCGTTTCTGGCAGGTACCTCTAGTTTATGACTAGAAGGAACCCGACCGGACCCTTGATTTTTGACAGTGATATAGAAGGTACCATTCGTAAAAATCGTAGGGAAAAAAGGAGAAGCCTACAGTACATAAAAAAATAGCAAGAAAATGATCCCGATACTACCGAAGAGATGGCTGATAATAATCCACTACCTCCTGTGGTGGCAACAAACCCGGTGAATCAAAATACTGCTCCTCGTACTATGTATGATTATGCTAAACCTAATTTAACAGGAATTGAATCTAGTATTGTTAGACCTACTGTTGTTGCGAATAATTTTGAATTGAAACCTAACACTATACAGATGATACAGCAGTTTGTTCAGTTTGATGGTTTGTAGGATGAAGATCCAAACAATCACTTAGCAAATTTTCTGGAATTCTGCGACACTTTCAAAATAAATGTCGTTTCTGATGATGCCATTCATCTTCTGTTGTTTCCCTTTTCATTGAGGAACCAAGCTAAATAGTGGTTGAACTCGTTACCACAAGGATCAATCACTACGTGAGAACAAATGACCGGAAAATTTTATTAAAATGTTTTCCGCCAGCTAAAATGGCTAAGTTGAGGAATGATATCTCTTCTTTTGTGCAGATGGATTTAGAAACACTATACGATGCATGGGAGAGATACAAAGATCTACTGAGAAGGTTCCCTCACCACGGGTTACCATTATGGCTACAGGTTCAAACCTTTTATAATGGTGTGAACCCCTCAACTAGGAAATTAGTCGATTTAGCCGCCGGCGGTACCCTATACAACAAAACACCTAAGGCTGCCTACGAGTTTATAGAGGAGATGTCACTAAATAACTATCAGTGGCAAGTTGCAAGGACAAATCCAGCAAAAGCTGCCAGTGTCTTCAACCTCGACGCAGTAACCATGCTATCAAATCAGGTAGAGATGTTAAATAAAAAGATTGATGGTTTATGTGGTTCTTCATAGGTACATCTGGCTATGCAGTGCGATACAAATGGAAGAGGGATGAGCAATACAGAATACTCACCCTACAATCCTGGCATGGAAAGCGAACAGATAAAATATATGGGTAACAATTTCAGACCTCCAAATAACCCTTATAGTAACACTTACAATCCATGTTGGAGGATCCATCCCAACTTTTCATGGGGTGGCCAAGGAAATCAGAGACAACAACCCCTCCCAAGCTTTCAACAGCAACCCTACCCACAAGAAAAAAGCCAAACCTTGAGGAGATGCTAATAAAATTCATCGCGGTGTTAGAAACTCGCTTTCAAAACATTGAAACAACACTTAAAAATCAACAAGCATCAATTCAAGGGATCGAGAACCAATTAGGACAACTTGCTAAGCTGATCTCTGAATGACCACAAGGTAGCTTGCCAAGCAACACTGAAACAAACCCAAATGAGCAACTTCATGTCGTTACCACTCAAAATAGTGAAGGGTTAGTGGAATCTGAATCTGAGTCAAGGCAAGAGCTTGTGGTAAATAAAGGTAAGGTTGAGGTAAGCCATGATAAACCGAAACCGGTAATTATAGAGTACAAACCTCGTGTGCCATACCCCAATGCGATGAAGAAAGATCGCACAGATGAACAATTTGGTACATTTCTGAAACTTCTAAAAAAATTACATATTAACTTATCGTTTCTTGAAGCTCTTTTGCAGATTCCCAATTCAAGGAAATTTTTAAAGGAGCTCTTGACAAACAAACGGAAGTTAGACGCGGTATCGCATGTGGAGCTAAACACAGTGTGCTCGGTAATTTTGCAAAATAAACTACCATGAAAATTAAAAGATCTAAGGAGTTTTACAATTTCATGCTTAATTGGTAATTTATTTGTTGATAATGCTTTAGCTGATTTAGGGGCGAGCATAAATGTCATGCCTTATAAAATGTTTAAACAGCTAGGTCTCGGGAAACCCAAACAAGCTAGGATGAGCATTCAATTGGCTGATAAAACTATTAGAATTCCTAGGGGTATAATTGAAGATATACTCGTGAAAATTTTTAAATTTATATTCCCAGTAGAATTTGTTGTTTTAGACATGGATGAGGACAACAATGTTCCTTTAATTTTTTGGAAGACCTTTTTTAGCAACTGCTAGAACTAAAATTGATGTTGGTATAGGAGAACTTATACTTCGTGTAGGTGACGAGACGATCACTCTTCAAGCTTTTAACTTAGCAAGGACGTCAAGTAATAAAGATGAAAACATAAATTCTATTAATAACCATTCATTTAAACCTTCTTTTCAGAAAGCACCACGGAACTAAACAACTAAGCCAGATCCTAGACCTCATGCCAACAAGGAAATAACTCACGAGGAACGGAGGCTTCAGATCGATGAACTAGACGAGTGGAAGACGCATTTCAAAGAGAAACTAGGAACACACAGAGCAAAATGGACGCAACACCATAAGCCAAGCCAATTTAAGATCGGAGATCAGGTATTGTTGGATACGAAAGACCCTCGAATCGCCACTTCAGACATTGATACAAAACAAGAGATCCCTCTCACGGTACTCAACATTTTTCCATATGGAACGGTCGAGGTAATTCACTCTAATCTCGACACTTTCAAGGTAAATATCAGCCGACTTAAACCATACAGTGTTAATAGAATTGATAATACGAAAGAGGAGCCTCGACTTCACGAACCACCTTGAAAACACAAATAAAAAGTAAGTCAAGCTTAAGACTTTAAATAAGTGCTTCTCGGGAGGCAACCTGAGCACTAACCCTAATAATTAGTTTAGTTTATTTCTTTTCATGTTTAGGCTCAGGTTTTTCATACCCACACGACCTTACACACGGCCGTGGCTGTGGCCGTGTGGGCACCACAGGTAGGTACATAGGCGTGGCCATAACTGTGTGGAAATAGGACAAAATTTTCCCCAAACACGAGCTGCAGTAAAATGCCACGGCTGTGCGACGCAGTCGTGGCCGACACTGATTAAACCACACGGGCGTAGAAACCTCCACACAGGCATAGGAGAAATGAACGAGCTACCATACGGCCGTTCGATGCGGCCGTGCGACATAACACACCCATGACACACGGGCGTGGGAATGTACCAGATCTCATATTTCTATTTAAAAACACCCCCTCTTCTCACCTACTCCCCAATTTCTTCTTCTTCCATACCCTCACTCTTTATCTATACCATCGTCACCATGTCGAAGAAGCAAAAGGATCCTAGCACAGTTTCCCTGTGTGAAACCGATCTACATAAGTTCATGCCGTCCGCTTCATTAACTCAACAGGACAAGGACCTTTGAGTCGATTTACTGTTTCTTATTCTTTTCTCTTCTCCTTTATTTTCTTTCTCTTTATCTCTCTTGTGCAAAATCTATATTATTATATTTTGATTTTGTTTATTTAGGTTCTTCAGGCTGCTTGGGAATCACAACACCACGACCCTAGTAACCACCGCCACCGACACCTCCTCCTCCAACTCGGCCCGAATTTCCCCGTTTCTTTTCTTTGACTCCACCCAAACTTCAGGAAGTTTCACTTCTCTCCCTACCTTATGATTTTCTTACTATATTTTGAATATCTATCTTTGTACATTGAGGGCAATGTACATCTTAAGTGTGGGGGGTGAATTTCAAAATTTCCTAACTTTTTGAATTATTCTCAAGTCCCTAAATGATATCTTAAGTAATTATCTTATATTACTAATTAGAATGAAACTTCTGTTGATTTATGATTATTTTTGATATGTTTTGGATTAATTCAGAGTTAATTTTGCATTGATAATTTAAACTTTAAGATATTAGAGAATCAAGCATGATAAGTCAATTTTCAGAATTAAAAATTTGCTAGGTTGTTAACCTAAATCTAAATATTACTTTGAAATTTGAAACTTCCAAGGTTGACATCAAAAACCATAATTTCTGTGAGATTTTGAGCCTTTAGAACATATATCTTTTCATGCTGAGTTTATTGATTATAAGTGTGTCAATATTGATTTGTTATTCTAGAACTTGCTTCGATTATACAGGTCAAGACCACACCTTTTGGTTTGATATACTGAGATGATAAAGACACCTATGATTTAACCTACTTACTCCATAAAAAGCCTATCTCCTTAATTAACCCCTAGTGAACCACTTTTTAGCCTAATCAACCGTTTCTTGGTTTACCACTAACCCGAAACCCCATTATTAACTTGTTGATCCTATTTTCTTGACTTCCCTTATGTCAAGATTTGATTTGATCAGTTGCCTAATTATAGTAGTTGAATTCATCTTTTATTATGTACTTGTGCTTAAAAAAAAACGTTAGAAAATTTATTCATCATTAGTTCTATAAGCTTAAACAGTTAAATTCACATCTTTAGAAGAAGCTCGTGTTATTGATGTAATTATTCATTATCAGTTCATTGTTTCTAGTTAGGTAATTTGTCAATTCAATATCGATTCTAACTTTCTAATTCAGTCTATATCCACACCTTTAATCCAAGCCCCGTTACAACCCTTTTATAGACCTTTTGATTTGTGTATCATCTCATTTTATAGTGGTGGAGATTTGATTTTTATGCAAGCCTATGGGATTAAATTTTCATATTTGACTTATGAGTGCTTTTCTTGTACCTTAAACACTTTGAGTGATTTGAGTGAATCCTTAGTGAGGATGTCAATCCTTGTCGGTTTTGGATCAAAGATAATTATTTAGATAAGGGAAAACACCTATATTTTTCGTGCTAAAAAAATATATGACTTTGATTGTTTGAATCTTTAGGACTCTTTGAGTTAAATTATCCATGTATGAATTATCTACGAATTATGATAAGACATTGTTGATGAGAATTATGAACTAAGGGAAGCTAGTTCTAATTGTGAGTCGAGGATTTTGCTTGAGGATAAGCAAAAGCTTAAGTGTGGGGGTATTTGATAAACTGTAATTTACACATATTTTAACACCAAGCTTAGCTTAATTTTGGATGAATATTCATTAGATTTGATGAATTCGATGATCCTAATCCCTTAATTTAATGTTTTATACTTAAGTGAGCATAAGAGGATGAAAAGAATGAAAAACGGGCCCAAAACAGAGAAATTGGGCCAAAGTGAGAAATCAACACGGCGTGGAGTTCACCACACGACCCTGATGCAACAAAGAAGAGTTTGATTCAGAATAAGCTACTTGCGGACCAATAGAGGTGTTCCAAAGACTATATAAACACCCTAGGAGGTAACTTAAAAATAGAGGTTGACAGGACGTCGAATAGACGTCGAGTAGAAGGAGAAAATACTCCAAGACAGCTGTCGGGAACAGCTTAGGAGAAGGATCTCCATCAAGACTGAGGATCACCCATCAAGTTCTTTAGAAGTTTTTGGGTTTTCTTATGTTTTGTTGTTTTTTCCTCTTTTATAATGTTTTCCTCTTCTAGTATGAGCTAAATCCCTTAAATACCTAAGGGGATGAAACCTATGACAGATCTTATTATTATTTGATTTATGAGACAAATACTTGTGCTTATTCTTAATTGTGAGTTTTATTCTTGTTTTGATAATTCAGGTTATTGATTCAAGTCGAATGTGCTTATTCAGTGGAGCAAAAGTCCCTGTTTAAGAGTAGATCAACACAATTAAGCGGAGTTGATTGCAACCCTAGAAATAGGGCGACGAAAATCTACCGGATTAGGGTCAAACCTATAATGGGAATCCATAGATCGAATTAATGAGACAATAGGGGTTTTAATTAGAAAGATATTTCAATTAATCAACCTAGAGTCAGTTGTTAGTAGCCTCAAAAGAGGTATTAATATAATTCAGGGATTTCTACGGATTAAGTCAAGTGAAAAAATCACATGAATCAAAAGTAATAAGTGGAGTCTAGGTGGATTCTTCCTTAGGTGCCGTCCATCTCATATAAGTTGTCCAAAGTATTTTCCCAATTTACTCCTTGTCAAGTTCATAAGTTAGTTAAATTAGTTTGTTAAATTTTACATTAGAAATAAATCCCCTTTAATTATTAGGCTAGATAATAAAAAGATAGTTATTACTAAGTACTCTTGGTCATCGAGGATACGATATTCTGGACTCACCACATCTATACTACTGTTTGATAGGTATGCTTGCCTTTGTCGAAATAATAGCTGTTTCAAGATCCATCAGGCTTCTGTGAGTACTCTGGGCATAAGAGAAACACTTGAAAAGTAATATTTTCTTCTTTAAAGGGATGGGCATGAATTTAAGTTCCCAGATTAGTGGATTGCTTGGGTTTCAAGAAGTCCAAAATTTGAAACTTATTTGGGGGTGCCTTTTTTCGATGACAGGGTCACTAATAATTCCTTAATTTTTTTTAGTCGAAAAGATGAGACATAAACTACAAAGCTAGGAAGCAAAGAAGTTATCCATTTCTGGTAGATTTATGCTAGTTCGGTCCATCCTTCCTCAATTATGAATTGCTTCATGCAATCAATGTCGATCCCTAAAGGAGTCTATGCAGAGATTGAGTGGATAGTTCGATAGTTCATTTGGGGTTGTTCTAGATGCCAACAAAAGATGGCTCTAGTTAGGTGGGATTTCATTTGTCAACCATTTTTTATGGTGGCCTTGGGTTTCGACATTTGCATGACCAAAACATTTCCTTTCTTATAATGATTGGGTTTAATATAATGACTAAGGATAGTGGCTTATGGGTACGAGTTCTTCGTGCGAAGTATGGTATGAGAGATTAGCTACCAGCATCCATTGCCAGATGTCACAACTCACACATTTGGAAGTATTTTTCTAAGGTATGGCCCTTATCCCGTGAGAACTTACCATGGTCAGTAGGTAATGGTACTAGCATTTGCTGCTGGAAAGACTCTTGGATCCTGGTTGTAGGACCTTTGATATCGTAAATCCTTGCTCATGCTAATCTTGATCTAGATTGTAGTCTTAGCGAAGTAGTCATGCCAGATAGAGGTTAGAACCTTGATATGTTTCGTGTCTGGTTGCCTGGGGAGGTGATTAAACATATTGTTTGTATTCCTCTTTCCCATCCTTCTTCGGGTACGAACAACATTATTTGGTCACGCACCGCTTCAGGTTCTCTTTTGGTTTATAGTGCCTTCTGATCTCTCAAGGAAAGTTCTTAGAATCCTAGGGATACCTTCTAGAAATATTAAGGGCCACAGAGAGTCAAATTTTTTCTTTGGCTAGCTTTCAAGTAAAGGCTTTTGAAAAATCTGGAGTGAACTCAATAGGGAATTGGTCATAAGAGCTCATGTCCTGTTTGTAGTTACGAAACAGAGGACACGTTCCATGTGCTTCGAGATTGTTTGGCATAAACATAAGTTTGGTTATATGTTATAACTTTTTATAGGCAACAACAATTTTTCTCCGAGTCTCTTCAGGAATGGTTGACCTCTAATCTTGTTTATCACATACGGGTTCCTAGACGTTGGGAAATTTAGTCTTGTCTCTTCGGATTAATTGTATGGCATATTTGGAAGAATAGGAACCTCTTCATCTTTCAAGATATTACTTGGACGACTCTCAACACTATCAATGTTTTTTTTTAGTTTGGCACAACAGTTTGAGTTAAGTCACAAAGGTTATCAGCACTCCCACCAAACAAATGGTTCTCAGACACTCATAGGGAACACGTGGGCACACTTGTTCACTGATAGGGCCGTAGCTGTTGGTGATGGTAGTGCTTCTACTAGAAGTGTACTATGGACCAACATAGGAACTAGATTTTAGGGTTTAATCACTACTTGGGGTGATTCTTAGCTTTCGAGGCTAAGTTATGGGAAAATTTAAATGGTTTACTAGTATTGCTTGACTTAAGAATCAGAAGGGCCACAATTCTGTCTGATAATTTGGAGGTGGTTAGGGCTTTACAAGAAAGTCAGTTGGCAGATTTTGGTATTACAATGCTTAGAAGGATCCACAGAATTTTGAGAATTGAAGGGTATTGGTGTATTAGACATGTACCTAGAGAACTTAATCATGCTGTTGATTGTTTAGCTAAGATGAGTTTAGTGGGAAAGACAAGTATTCAGGTTTTTTTTGGTGCTCCAAATGAAGTTTTAGAGCTTATTAAACAAGATAAGGCTAATGATTCTATTGTTTAATTTATTTTAATGTAATTTTGATTTCTTGTTTATCACCGAAAATAAAAGCTAAACAATCCCAAACCTAAGATATAAATGCAAGCAACAATAAATAATGATTAAGAAAAACTTTGATGGAAACTTTAAGTTAATAATAATAAATAGTTGCTAATCCGAGGTTCCTCCGATACCATTCTGCATCCTAGTTTCCTGTGTTAGCTGAGAGGTAAGGAAAAAGGGGGTAAGCTTATGATAGCTTAGTGTGAGTGTAATTTTAAACTTTTATATGTATAAACGTACAAACAGTAAAGCATTCAATTTATGTCATAATAGCAAGTTAGGCATAAAATAAGAAACATTCAATAAATCCGTGCATGTACAAACTATACTCATGATGCAACGCAATTATAATTATAATTTCCCACATGTCCAACCTATCCTTCCTCGAGCATTGCTCGAGCTCCAAAACACATATCAACAACTAACCATCCCAGAGTTCCAAGTGAAGATGGTCATTCACTTGTCATTTGTGATGATGACTTTTACTACAACAACTTACCATCCCAGTTGCTCGGTTTATCCAATTTTGACGGCATTGTCCCCTATTTCGTGCAATATTGACTTTTGGGTGGACTTAATTTTCCACTTTCTCCTACGGAACACCTCCGTCCTCCATACCCAATTTCATATATTATGTACGTATACTTAACATATTATGCTTTTTATCATCAATCGATGCTACATTGAATATTTCATATTATCATTTAGTGGCATGTATTCATGCATTCATTCACATCAATTTCACATATACTATTAATTTATGGAAATTTAAAAAGTTTCACATATACAGTATCTTCATGCAATTTTAATAGGCATAGTTCGGCTAACACATACGGTAAAACCCCTTACCCGTATCCTACGCCGGAACCAGATATGAGGCGTTACCAAACTTAATTCACATGGTCATGCAAATTTGGGCTATTAGATTCCATTCCAAACTAAAGCTTTTCCATACAGACCTCTAATATCTTTATAATGGGCCTACGAGACCCTAAACAGGCTTTTGGAAGGTTTCGAGAATTAATTGGAAACTTTTACGCACTTAGGAAAATTTTACTTGAATAGGGGCCACACGCCAGTGTGAAGGGAATGACACGCCCGTGTGCCATCTAACACGCCTGTGTTCGACACACGTGGTCGACACTGACTTGTATCACATAGCTTAGCAAACGCCCATATGTCTAACCCGTGGTCACCTCTGACTTAATCCACACGGCCTATCGCACGCCCGTGTGCTTCAACCGTGTGGCAATTTAAATTCCAAAATCAAGGTGTAGACTTCACACGGCCTGGGCACACGCCCATGTCCATGGCCGTGCCTTCCACACGGCTGAGACACACGACCGTATCTCTGCATGTGTGCTTACTACAAAGCTTACTAACTTGGAAAAACTAACATGCAGGGGACACATGGCCACGTCACACACCCATAAGACTGACCATGTGTCACACACGGCCTAGACACACGCCCGTGTGCCTAGCCGTGTGGACAAGAACAAGGCTATTTTCCAAGCTCTTTTCGCTACCCTAACTCATATAACATAAATTCATCCATACAAATCACTAAACAACTAAATTTTTGCAATACACCTCCATAAATAACTTCATCTTTTCATATACAAAAATGAGCCATCAACTATGGCTATATGCAAAAGAATTAATGTTTAAAGTGGCCAACACACTCTTGGCCAAAATAACAAAACAAATTATCTAGTCTAGCCCCTATACATGCCATACTCAAAACACTAAGTCTAGATATATCGAGAGAAGCTGATAGTGTGGGTGCTCTTCCAATTATCTTCGTATCCCGACCTGACTCTTTGACTCTATAAAATAAAGGAAAGGAAAAAGGGGAGTAAGCTTTAAGCTTAGTAAGTTTACATGTAAACAAATAACATCATAGTATGTGCTAAGCAATAAATAGCATTACATACTAAATAAGAACAATCCACATTCATAATCATGCTTACTCATTTTCTCCCTTACCACATTCTAACCATATCGCAAGCTTAATGCTCACATACATTAACATGCACCCCTGCACTTAACACCACAAAGACACATGATACAACACATCATAATTTCTTAATAAACCATTCATAATACCAATTACTAAGTGGTTTTACACTTAGCCCACTGTCAAACTTTAATAGAGTGGTATCGCACATAGCCCATCAAAAGGATAGTTACAGTGGTATCGCACATAGCCCACCAAATGATAAATAGATGATGGTATACAACCCATCGTAATTAAGAAATAAGGTGGTATTGCACTTATCCCACCATCAAGAATTGTTTTTTGACATTTACATCTCTATTTCGTTATTCATACGAAAATTATCCAGTAACTACCAAATTCAATCCACTTGAATCATACATGTTCCCAATCATACCATGCACCAATTAGTAACAACAATGTATATATAAAATGCATCGTTTACACATAAACTTACCTCGGTGCAAAATGCGTTAATCGACGATCTATTCCGTAACCTTGCCTATTCCTCATCAAGGTTGATTCCACGCTCTTCTTGGTTTATAACAACAAATTCACTCATTTAAAACATCTCATGATCATAATGCATCAAAATCTATATCTCATTTAAAACATATCATGATCATAATGCATCAAAATCTATACTTAGGCAAAAATGACCATTTTGCCCTTACACTTTGGCAAAATTATGATTTTGCCCCTAGGCTCGTAAATCATTTTTCAACACATTTTCTCATTAGACAAGCCTAGCTGAACATTTATTTCCCTTACAACTACTCAAAATTTCTACTATTTCATGCATTTATGACACAAATTCAATCTTTGCATTCAAGTCCCAATTAGGTGTTTTCATGCTAACACCTTTCACAAAAGTTGTTTCTCATCTCCCTAACATCCATTTTCTTCCCTAAAAACTTAGCTAACAACACAAATACTCTCATGGAAAGTCCTTAGACTTTCAACCATATCACGAATTTGTCCCTTCATTAGCTAGCTTAAGTTTTGAGGACTCCAAAAGTGCAAAAATTATCAAATAACACTATCAAAATCACTTACTTGTAGGGAGATAACTTGGCTGAAATTTTAAATCATTCAAAACCCTTATAAGCTTGAAATTTTTGATGGAGATGAAGAGTGAATAGTGAAAGATGATAGCTTTTCTTTTTACCATATTTTATTCATCTTTTTACCACCTAATGTCAACAAATTTGACTAAAATTAATGCCGTTGTCCTCCTAGCTTCCTATGGCCGGCCAACACACTTCATATGGGCTATTTGTACTTTAAGGACCTCCAATTTAATATTCTATGGCTATTAGATCCCTCTACCTTGAAAAATAGAACTTTCGCACTTAATACGATTTAGTCTTTTTCACAATTAAGCATGCTATCGCTCAAATTAAAGCACCAAAATTTTCACATAGCCATATATTAATACCATAACACATAAAATATCATCAAAATAATTTTCCTCATCCTCGATTTAGTGGTCTCGGAACCACTATTTTGACTAGCCCCAAATTGGGCTGTTACAACTCTTCCTCCTTTAGAGATTTTCGCCCTCGAAAATATTACCGATAAAAAGGTTGGGATATTGTTCTTTCATGACTTCTTCCAGTTCCCTCGTAGCCTCTCCACACCATGTTTTTTCCATAACACTTTCACTAGTGCTATGCTCTTACTCCTCAACTGTTTCACCTCTCGAGCCATAATCTTAATCGGCTTCTCTTTGTATGTCATGTCCGATCGTATCTCAATTTCTATTGGAGGAATCACATGCAAAGGATCAGAGCGATAACGCCTTAACATCGATACATGGAACACATTGTGTATTTTCTCTAACTCTACCGGCAAAGCCAACCGGTATGCCACTAGTCTAATCCTTTCAATAATCTCATACGGCCCTATAAATCGTGGACTCAATTTTCCCTTTCTACCAAACCTCAATATTTTCTTCCACGGGGATACTTTCAAAGATACCTTGTCGCCCACTTGAAACTCGATTTCTTTTCTTTTCAAATCTGCATATGACTTTTGTTGGTCTGAAGCAGCTTTTAGACTATCTCGAATCACCTTCACTTTTTCCTCGGTCTCTTTAACTAGATTGACCCCATGGATTTGTTTCTCACTAAGTTTGGTCCAATGCAGGGGAGTTCGACACTTGTGGCCATACAAAGCCTCGTACGGTGCCATCTGTATACTCAACTGATAACTGTTATTGTAAGAAAACTCAACCAAAGGTAGATATCTTTCCCAGCTACCTCCAAACTCTAACACATAACATCGGAGCATATCCTCAGGGACTTGAATCACTCTTTTAGATTGGCCATCGATTTGAGGATGGAATGTGGTACTAAAATTCAACCTTCTACCTAAGGCTTCCTGTAACTTCTTCCAAAACCTCGAAGTAAATCTCGAATCTCTATCCGAGATAATAGATACAGGTACCCAATGCAATCTCACTACCTCAGTAATATACAACTCGGCCAACTTATCAAGAGCATAATCAACATGTACCGGTATAAAGTGAGCCGACTTTGTTAGTCTATCCACGATAATCCACACAGTATCTATCTCTTTCTCGGAGTCATAAGCAATCCGTTACAAAGTCCATAGTGATCTGATCCGACTTCCACTCGGGAACCATTACTTGCTGAAGTGATCCCGAGGGTACCTGATGCTCGTCTTTTACTTGTTGACAAATCATACATCTTGTCACAAACTCAGAGATGTCTCTTTTCATACCCGGCCACCAATAAAATTTCTTCAGATCATTGTACATTTTCGTACTGCCCTGATGTACTTACAAATAACCACTATGTGCTTCATTTAATATTTTCCGGATCAACCCCTCATCCTTAGGTACACAAATCCTGTCATGAAACTTCAAACAACCATTCGAACTCACCTGAAAATCAGAACCATTTCCCAATTCACACTGGGCTCTCTTAACTTGCAACTCATTATCATTCTTTTAAGCTTTACATATCTGTTGAATAAATAGTGGTCTAACCCTCAAGTCGGCCAATATAGTACCATCATCAGACAATGCTAAGCTCATGCTAATAACTCTTAAAGCATACAGAGATTTCCTACTCAGGGCATCTTCAACCATATTCGCTTTCCCCGGATGGTAATCGACGCTAGCTCATAGTCCTTCAATAATTCAAGCCATTGTCGTTGTCTCAAATTTAAATCCTTTTGATCCATCAAGTAATTTAAGCTTTTATGATCCGTGAAGATTTGACACCTCTCACAATATAAATAATGTCGCCAAATCTTTAATGCGAAAACAATCGCAGCCAACTCCAAGTCATGAGTCGGATAATTCTTCTCATGCGATTGTAGTTGTCTCGAGGCATAAGCGACTACCTTACCCTCTTGCATCAACACACAGCCAAAACTATTAAATGAAGCATCACTATAGACCACAAATTCTTTCCCCGACTCAGGTTATACCAAAACTGACGCCTCAATCAACAATATTTTCAATCTCTCAAAACTTTGTTGACATTTTTCAGTCCATTCAAACATAACATCTTTATGCAACATTTTCATCATCAAGGTAGCAATCATGGAGAATCCCTTCACGAATCGTCTGTAGTACCTTGCTAAACCCAAAAAGCTTTTGACTTCTGACACATTTCTTGGCGGTTTCCACTCCACTACAACCGAGATCTTATTCGGTTCAACTCTAATACCACCACCTGACACAATGTGCCCTACGAATCTAACCTCTTGAGCCAAAACTCACTCTTGCTAAAATTAGCATACAACTGCTTGTATCTTAAAGTCTACAAAATAATTCTTATATGCTCCGCATGGTCACTCTCATCCCGAGAATAGACTAATATGTCGTCCATGAAAATGACTACAAACTTATCCAAGTAAGGTCAGAAGATGTGATTCTCAAGTCCATGAAAATCGCCGGAGCATTCGTTAGACCAAATGGCATGACAAGAAACTCATAATGGCCATACCTCATCCAAAATACAGTTTTTGGCACATCTTGCTCCTTAACTCTCAACTGGTAATAACCAGACCTTAGGTCTATCTTGGAGAACATCGAGCTCCCTTCAGTTGGTCAAACAAGTCATCTATCCTTGGCAAAGGATATTTATTCTTTACAGTCACTTTGTTGAGCTGTCTGTAGTCTATGCACAATCTCATTGACCCATCTTTCTTCTTCACAAAAAGTATCGGAGCACCCCATGGTGAATAGCTCGGGCTTGCAAAACCCTTGTCTGTCAACTCTTGCAACAGAACCTTCAGTTCTTTCAACTCTAATGGTGCCATCCTATACGGAGCAACCAAAATAGGTGCCAGTTCTCTGAATTATCTCAATCCCAAACTCAAGCTCTCTAAAGGGAGGTAATCTGGGTAATTCTTCTGGGAATACATCACTTACCACCAGCACTGTCTCAATCTTTACCTCAGACTCTTGAGTATTTAACAAAAAGGCGAGATAACACTCATACCCTTTCCTCAAATATTTCTCAGCTGACATGGAAGAAATCATCACCAGTAAACTATCTGACCCACCTGATTCAACCCGAATGACATCTCCATTTTCACATTTCAATTCAATAAATTTACTACCATAGTTTACTAAAACACTATGGGCAGTCAACCAATCCATACCAAGAATCAAGTCAAATTCATTAAACGGAAACAACATAAGGTTTGCCGAAAAACAATGACCCCTAATTATCAAAGGACAATTCCTACACACCTTGTCAACTAGCACATGTTTACCTAATGGGTTTGACACTTTTACCACAAATTCCATAGACTCAACAATCATGCTCATACTAGATGCCAATCTCATGCAAATGTAAGAATGGGTAGACCCCGGATCAATCAAAGCAATAACAAAGGTGTCATGAAGGGAAAAAGTACCCGTTATCAGTAGAATCTCAAGGTGCAACTCTACCACTAGTCCCTCCTCCTGGGTTCTTTTGTGATCTACCCCTCAAAGATACATTACTAGATCTTATCTCTTGCTTTCTTTCCTTGTCCTCCCTCTCGAGACAATTCTGGATGAAATGATTGGGTGAACCACAATTGTAACAATTCTGGTTGTTTCCCCAACAGTCCCCAATGTGATGTCCACCACAACTTGGATATTCCAGTTTGGGCTTTGGATTGCCCACACTTGCCATCGAAGAGGCTTGAACTTTCGAGTCCGAGTATGTGTTACCTCGATCTCTATGCAAATATCCAACTGACATGGTCATCCGAGGATTTACTTTCTTGGACCTCTTCGATTGAGCTTGGTATGATTTATTCATCGGCATTTTTCTTGCATCTTGGGCCTCACTCACAGCCTTCCTCCTTTCCTTGTTTAGTTCTTCAGCCTTACATACCCTATCAACCAACACTACAAACTCTTTTAACTCCAAGATCCCAACTAAAAGTCTGATATCCTCATTCAGCCCATCTTCAAACCTCTTGCACAAAATAGCTTCTGTTGACACACATTCTTGCGCATACTTGCTAAGCCTAACAAATTCGCGCTCATATTCTGCCACAGTCATTTTTCCTTGCTTTAACTCAAGGAATTCTTTCCGTTTTTGGTCCACAAACCATTGACTTATATACTTCTTTCAAAACTCTTTCAAAAAGAATTCTCACGTCACTCTCTCCCTCGGAACCACTGACGTCAATGTTTTCTACCAATGGTATGCCGAGTTCCTCAGCAAGGACACGGCACATTTTAAGATCTCTTCAGGTGTGCAGGAGAGTTAATCAAACACTCTCATAGAGTTCTCAAGCCAGAACTTCGCCCTCTCAAGGTCATCGTCTATATTAGCTC
The DNA here is from genome assembly GCA_025506655.1 of Gossypium rotundifolium. NCBI lineage: Eukaryota > Viridiplantae > Streptophyta > Magnoliopsida > Malvales > Malvaceae > Gossypium > Gossypium rotundifolium. Next base: position 155,565,950 of record CP106722.1, on the reverse strand, counting down.
TAAACTCCCCAGCCCCTTGCTTCCGAATCTTGTCTACCGGGGGCTTGGTTATTCTCACTACATCTACACCTTGAGGAGCCACAGGAACTGGCTGAGGTATAGGAGGGGGTAGAGGAGGTTGAGCATGAGGGTTTGCTCATACGTACTCCGTGTACCAATTGCTCATCATGTAGAGAAAGGCTTCTCGGGCCTCTTCTCTTTGACCCCTAGTCTCGAGTCCACTTTCTACAGGTACGATCCCTTATGTGGGAGCCAGCGCATTACTAGCTGCATCATTAGCAACCGTTTGATTGAAATCCATTTACTGAATAAAAACAAAGTTTAGAATTGTCAAAAGCCGCCACACTATCAATATACGCTCATGGCATGTATAGCTAGACCCTAGCACATGCTACGGTAGTCCTAGAACCGACTAAACCAAAGCTTTGATACCACTAAATGTAACACCCCTTACCCGTATCCTACGCCAGAACCAGATACAAGGCGTTACCAAACTTAATTCACGTGGTCATACAACTTTGGGCTATCAAATTCCATTCTAAACTAAAACTTTTCCATACACACCTCTAATATCTTTATAATGGGTCTACGAGGCCCTAAATAGGCTTCCGGAAGGTTTCAGGAATTAATTGGAAACTTTAACGCACTTAGGAAAAATTTACTTGAACAAGGGCCACACGCCCGTGTGGAAGGAATGACACACCTGTGTGCCATCTCACACGCCCGTGTTCGACACTCGTGGTCGATACTAACTTCTATCACACGGCCTAGCACACGCCCATATGGCTAGACCATGCTTGCCTCTGACTTAATCCAAATGGCCTGTTTCACGCCCGTGTGCTTCAACCGTGTGGCGATTTAAATTCCAAAAACAAGGTACAGACTTCACACGGTCTGGGCACACACCCAAGTCTGTGGCCATGCCTTCCACACGGCTGAGACATACAGTCATGTCTCTGCCCGTGTACTTGCTCAAAGCTTACTGACTTGGAAAAACTAACATGCAAGGGACACACGGCCTGGACACACACCCATAGGACTAGCCGTGTGTGACACACAGCCTAGACACATGCCCGTTGGCCTACCTGTGTGGACAAGAACAAGGCTATTTTTGAAGCTCTTTTTGCCACCCTAACTCATATAACATAAATTCATCCATCCAAATCAGTAAACAACTAAATTTTTGCAATACACCTCCATGAATAACTTCATCTTTTCATATATAAAAATGAGCCATCAACTATGGCTATATACAAAAGAATTCATCTTTAAAGGGGCCAACACACTATTGGCCAAAATAACAGAACAAATTATCTAGTTTAGCCCCTATACATGCCATACTCAAAACACTAAGTCTAGATATACCGAAAGAAGCTGATAGTGTGGGTGATCTTCCAATTATCTTCGTATCTCGACCTGGCTCTTTGACTCTATAAAATAAGGGAAAGGAAAAAGGAGAGTAAGCTTTAAGCTTAGTAAGTTTACATGTAAATAAATAACATCATAGTATGTGCTAAGCAATAAATAGCATTACATACTAAATAACAACAATCCATATTCATAATCATGCTTACTCATTTTCTCCCTTACCATATTCTAACCATATCACAAGCTTAATGCTCACATACATTAACATGCACCCCTACTCTTAACACCACAAAGTCACATGATACAACACATCATAATTTCTCAATAAACCATTCATAATACCAATTACTCGGTGGTTTCGCACTTAGCCCACCATCAAACTTTAATAGGGTGATATTGCATATAGCCCACCAAAAGGATAGTTATGGTGGTATCACAAATGGCCTACCACATGATAAATAGACGATGGTATCGCACACAACCCATCGTAATTAAGAAATACGGTGGTGTCACACTTAGCCCACCGTCAAGAATTGTTATTTCACATTTACATTTCTATTTCATTATTCATACGAAAATTATTTACTAACTACCAAATTCAATCCACTTGAACCATACATGTTCCCAATCATACCATGCACCAATTAGTAACAACAATGTATATATAAAATGCATCGTTTACACATAAACTTACCTTGGTGCAAAACACGTTAATCGGCGGTCTATTTCGTAACCTTGCCTTTTCGTCGGTCAAGGTTGATTCCACGCTCTTATTGGTCTATAACAACAAATTCACTCAGTTAAAACATCTCATGATCATAATGCATCAAAATCTATACTTAGGCAAAAATGACCATTTTGCCCTTATACTTTGGCAAAATTACGATTATTTCCCTAGGCTCGTAAGTAATTTTTCAACACATTTTCTCATTAGACAAGCCTAGCTGAACATTTATTTCCTTTACAACTACTCACAATTTCTACTATTTCATGCATTTATGACACAAATTCAATCTTTGCATTCAAGTCCTAATTAGGTGTTTTCATGCTAACACCTTTCACAAAAGTTGTTTCTCATCTCCCTATCATTCATTTTCTTCCCTAAAAACTTAGCTAACAACATAAATACTCTCATGGAAAGTCCTTAGACTTTCAACCATATCACAAATTTGTCCCCTCATTAGCTAGATTAAGCTTTGAGGACTCCAAAAGTGCAAAAATTATCAAATAACACTATCAAAATCACTTACTTGTAGGGAGATAACTTGGCTGAAATTTTAAAGCATTCAAAACCCTTCTAAGCTTGAAATTTCCGGTGGAGATGAAGAGTGAATAGTGAAAGATGATAGCTTTTCTTTTTACCATATTTTATTCATCTTTTTACCACCTAATGTCAACAAATTTGACTAAAATTAATGCCCTTGTCCCCCTAGCTTCCTATGGCTGGCCAACACACTCCATATGTACTCTAAGGACCTTCAATTTAATATTCTATGGCTATTTGATCCCTCTAACTTGAAAAATAGAACTTTCGCACTTAATGCAATTTAGTCTTTTTCACAATTAAGCATGCTATCGCTCAAATTAAAGCGCCAAAATTTTCACGTAGCCATATATTAATACCATAACACATAAAATATCATCAAAATAATTTTCCTCAACCTCAAGTTAGTGGCCTCAAAGCTACAGTTTCAACAAGCCCTAAAATAAGGCTGTTACACATACATTCAGGTTCACAAGAAGGGTTCGCACTTACCGAGTTCACATACATAAGGTTCGCACATATTGGTTTGCACCTAGGGGTTCGCACGTATAGGGTTCGCATGTATAAGGCTCGCATGCTAATTCATGTTAGGATTCACACAATTAAACATATGGGGTTCGCAGCAATTGATATATTCAGGGAATAACACCCTAAACCTGGCCTAGACATTATAGCTGAATCTGGCGATGCCACATGGAAAGGATTTTGAAAATGGAGCTAACTTGATAAAAACCTTAAGCTTATAAACCTTTAATTGCTTTCATTTATTTCAAAACATATGTTCAATTAGTCGACTTACCTTATAACGTATCAATTTAGCAAAAGCTTAAAAAATAGTCGGGTTTAAGAAAAATAGTTTGCATTTTTAAAAATACAATGCTTTAGGTGAAATCACCATAAAAATAAGCAGGTTAAATCCAAAAAACCCCAAACCAAATCAAAATAGTTAAAAAGTCCATACAGTCCTAGAAAAATACAGACTCTCAATAGTAATGCCAAACTTAAGTAAAACTATTAAACCAAATAAAGCAATGATAACGTGTGGTCACCGTCGAGTCCTCCGCTGCACCGATCCGCCTAACTCTATGGATTACCTGTACAGAATAAACAGAAAAGAGTGAGTTTACATAAACTCAGTGTGTAACCCCACAGAATTAAACATGCACACAAATAGAATATCAGAATCAATCAGATACAGATTCGAGCCTAAGCTCACTACAGATATAGATACGGATGATCAAATCAGAATTAGAAATCAGATATCCTACCCCCATCCTCTACACACCATCTCTGACCATCCCTACACACCATGTAGGGTTTAAAACACCCACCCAGCCTTACACACCATGTTGTACCGGTGCGGCACATAACAAATATAATGTAGCCATGCTACCAGATAATAGGCATAAATGCCTTTCAGAACACTTCCTCAAATAAACATCATCCCGTCCCCAATATTAGATAACATAACATACATATAGAATTAACAGATATATCATAAGTAACATGCTCTTATAAACAGATAACAGATAAACAAAAATAGGCATACTCATAATCGTATCTCAGTCTAACATAACACTTGGTTTTAGGGTTAGATAGATTTACCAACCCTACAATAGGCCCACAGTCGATTAGGGCGACCCGTGCGACCCTACAAAAAATCCAAGTATAATGGGCCCACATGCCTGTGTGGCCTACATGCCCCGATTAGCCTTGCCCGTGTCAATAACACGATCGGGCCCAAAGTTTACGCACCCCTGTGAAGCACCTGTGTGGGCCCATACGTCCGTGTGGCCCACACGCCCAGTCTAGTTTAGCCCGTGTAACCCACACGGCCACACTCCAGCCATCACATGACCATGTCTTACGCATGGCCTGACCTTCGTTAATCACATGGCTATGTCATCACACACGGCCTACTACATGACCGTGTGGCGTCGAAAATGGGGTTTGATACGAAACCACCCCCGAGCCTTCCAGAACCATCACGAAAAGGAACCCTTAATGCTCAAACCACTTCAGTAGCACTCGCTGGTCATTGCTTTTCCCCTAATCGAAAGTAACGTTCAATCTCTCATTAAACAATAGCCATGAAACTTAAGATTGAAACCACACAAGACTTACAAAATGAACATAGTCAAAAGATGCACAGAAGGAGGCAAGTTTGGATAATCGAAAAGGGGAGGAAGAAGCAAAAATTTTGACAGAAAAGAAAAAGAAAGAATCAACGTTAGAAAGTTTTTGAGAAATAGAAAATTTGATACAAAAACTAAAAATAAAAATAATTAAAAGAAAAGATAATATCCTACAATCCCCTAATTATCTCTGCTAACCCACTACTCAAAATTCCAACTGCATTGAAACACTTGCATAGAATCGAGCAAAAATATTTTCCCATGCATGCGCAGGGATTCAAACACAGAACATCCACACAACTCACAGACTCCCTTACCACTCGATCCAATAGGCTCATTCTGATATTAAATTACAGGCAATTAAATATAAGCCCACTGAACAGAGATAGGGCTTAATTCCAAAAATAACAAAATTTGCCAAAGCTAAGGCTTGAACTTGGAACCTAACATACACATCCAGAACTCTTAACCACTGAAGCAGACAAATATTTGTGTCAGAATCTTACAGAAGCAGACATAAGAATTTTGGGGCGTTACAACTCTACCCCCTAAAAGAAATTTTGGCCTCGAAATTTACCTAATCAAAATAGATGAGGATACTACTGATGCATCGAATCCTCAGGTTCCCATGTGGCCTCCTCAGCACCATGATTTCGCTACAGAAACTTTACTAATGGTATAGACTTCCTCCTTAGAACCTTGACATCACGATCCAGAATCTGAACCGGTTCCTCCTCAAAATTCAAATCTAGCCTAACTTCTATCTCCTCAACAGAAACAACATGAGATGGATCAGACTGATACCGCCTCAACATCGAGACATGAAAAACATCGTAGATACGGTCCAACTCTGGAGGTAGCTCTAACTGATAAGCTACAAGCCCCACACATTTCAGAATCTGGTACGGCCCGATGAACCTAGAACTCAAGTTGCCCTTGCGACCGAATTTCAAAACTTTTTTCCATGGAAAAACCTTGAGAAATACAAAGTTCCCGCAGAATACTCAATATCACGTCTCTTTAGATCCGCATAAGATTTCTGTCTATCAGAAGTCGCTTTCAAACGATCTCGAATCAGTCTAACCTTAACCTCAGACTCAGAAACCAACTCAGGACCCAAAACTCGACGATCACCCAACTCATTCCAACACAGCGGAGTGTGATACTTGCGACCATACAAAGCCTCGTAAGGTTCCATCTGAATGCTAGCCTAGAAACTGTTATTGTAGGCGAACTCAGCTAGCGATAGATAATCCTCCGAACTGCCTCAAAAATTGATCACACAGTACCTAAGCATATCCTTCAATACATGAATCACCCTCTTAGATTGACTATCGGTCTGAGGATGGAACGCAGTACTGAAGTCCAATCTTGAACCCAAAGTTTCGTGTAATTTCTTCCAGAACTAAGAAGTAAAGCGAGGATCCCTATCAAAAATAATCGAGGTAGGAACCCTATGTAGTCTTACTATCTTAGAAATATACAACTTTGCCAACTTTTGAAGAGAAAAGTCCGTCCAAACCAAAATGAAGTGAGCCGACTTGGTCAATCGATCCATGATGACCAAAACAGAATCCTACTGAGTGGGTGTTAAAGGCAACCCACTAACGAAGTCCATCGACACTCGCTTCTATTTTCACAGAGGAATCTTAACTAGCTACAACAAACCCGAAGGCAACTGATGCTCAGCCTTAAACTGTTGACAAGTCAAACAATGACCAACGTAATCGATAACCTCACGCTTCAACCCCGACCACCAATACAATTCACGAAGGTAGCGATACATCTTATTACCGCTGGGATGCATAGCATAAGGGCTATTATGCGCCTCCCTCAGAATAGATTGCCTAAGATCAGAATCATCGGTACACAGATCCTTCCTCGAAAACATAACACACCATCACTATTTAACCCAAAATTAGCAGTAGTACCACTTCAACTTGACAGAACTGCACATCCAAAGTCTCATCCACTAACTGTTTATCTCGAATCTGATCAATCCAAGTCGACTTAACCTGTAACTCTGCTAACAGACTCCCATTATCGAACAAACTAAGGCGTGTTAACAACGCCCTTAAATCAGGCATTGCCCTACGACTTAGAGCATCGGCCACCACATTGGCCTTACTAGGATGATACTCTATTGTGCAGTTGTAATCCTTGAAAAACTCAATCCATCGATGTTGTCTAAGGTTCAACTCCTTCTAAGTAAGGAGGTACTTGAGACTCTTGTGATCGGTGTAGATGATACACCTCTCACCATACAGATAATGTCTCTAGATTTCAACGCAAAGACCACTGCAGCCAACTCGAGATCATGCGTCAGATTGTTCCCCTCGTGTGTCTTAAGCTGATAGGATGCATAAGCCACAACTTTACCACCCTACATCAGAATGCAACCCAACCCAATGTGCGACGCATCAATGTATACCACAAACTCCTTTCCAAACTAAGGCAATATTAGAATAGGAGCCTGAGTCAGAATAGACTTGAGTTTTTCAAAACTCTCTTTCTGTGCATCAATCCAGACAAAAGGGACACCCCTACATAGAAGCTTAGTAAGAGGAGCTGTAATCAAAGAGAACTACTCAAAAAACCAACAATAATATCCCGCCAAGCTCAAAAAGCTACAGATCTCAGATACATTCTTAAGCTGTTTCCAATCCAACGTTACCTCAATCTTTCAAGGGTCAACACGAATCCTCTCAGCAGAAACCATGTGTCTCAAAAAAGTCACTTCACGTAACCAGTACTCACACTTGCTTAGCTTAGCATAAAGCTACTTCTCACGAAGAATCTGAAGCACTACCCTGAGATGCTCATCATGCTTATCCTTCATCTTAGAATATACCAGAATGTCATTGGTTAAAACCACAAGGAATTGATCTAGATATGGCTGGAACACTCAGTTCATCAAACCCATAAATGTTGCTGGAGTATTCGTTAAATTGAAAGGCATAACTAGGAACTCATATTGTCCATACCGAGTCCTAAATACAGTCTTATGAACATCAACTTCCCTAACCCTCAACTGATGATATTTAGAACGTAGATCGATCTTCAAAATGTGAAAGCCCCTTTAAACTAATCAAACAAGTCATCAATCATCGGAAGTGGATATTTATTCTTCACGGTTAACTTATTTAGCTACCGGTAATAAATGCATATCCTCATGGTCCCATCCTTCTTCTTAACAAATAGAACTGGTGCTCCCTAGGGAGACACACTAGGACGAATGAAACCACGGTCCAACAACTCTTGTAGTTGAGCCTTAAGCTCTATAAGCTCTTTAGGTGCCATACGATAGTGAGTGATGGACACCGAAACTATACTCCAAAGAAACTCAATCCCAAACTCCATTTCCCTATTAGGAGGTAATCCAGGTAACTCTTCAGGAAAGACGTCCAAAAAATCCTTTACTGTTCTAATATTCCCAACAGAAGATTCCCCCAAATCAGAAACACTTATGTAGGCCAAGTACGCCTCACACCCTTTTCAGACCAGTTTCTCAACTACTAGCGCGGAGATCACATACGCTAGATAGTCTCGACACTCACCAATCATAACCACCTCAACATCATCATTTGTCCTCAAAACAACCCTCTTAGATGCGCAATCCAAACAAACTCGATGCTCCACCAACCAGTCTATACCCAAGATTAAATTGAACTCCCCAAACGGAAGCTCCATCAAATTAGCCTGGAAAACAGTCTCTTGCACCTCCAATGGAACATCCGTATGTAGTTTACTAACTCGAACAAACTGCGGTGATGATGTCTATCAAAGCCATAAGGTACATCAAATACAAAGAACGTACCGGTGATGATGTCAGGAGCATCTTTGTCCTCTCGGTGACATGTAACATAAACCAAAGTAGGCTGTCTTGCCTCAGTTTGACCAGCACCTCTTGTAATATCCTAAAAAAAAATTTGAGTATCGATATGTTGCATTATTTTGGTGCTTAGCTAGTGAAATGATTCAATTTGTATGTTTAAAATGGTCTCAAGAAGGCTTAAGATTTATTTGGACTTGGAATAATTTTTGGTAAGTAGTACTTTATTGAAATGGAACAAGTAACCTTAATGCTTAAGGTAATTAAGTGGTAAAAGGTAGCATAAGATGAGCAAATAGTAAAGGGTATATGGCGCCATGTATGTTTGCTTGAGGGAAGAGGTTCAAATCCCTTGATGTGCATGTGATTTTTTTTTTTTTTTTTTTTGCTTTCCATCTACATAGTATCTATCAAGCTAGTATTTATGGTAGGTTGGACTTTAATTTTTATGGTAGGGTGGCTAAGAGAAAAGGCAAGTGTAAACTTAAGGAAGGGAATCATATGAATAAGGTATGTAAGGGGAACACAAGGCACATAACAAGGAAGATGTTTTGGAAAGTTTGGAGCGGCCAAACTTTGACTTTGAGGCCATGTACTTGGACGGTTTTAGGGGCTAGGGGAGAGTGACCGAAATTTTGATGGCTTTTGGTAGCTAGTTGGTCACTTTGGCATTTGGTCATTTTTGTGCTTTTCTCCAAAACCTTTCTCTCCATTTTCCTCTCCTTAGCTGAATGCACCTTGAGCAATAGGTAACATCTTTTCTTTTCTTTAATCATTTCATATTTTGACCATTTTGATCTTATTTTGCCTATTCTCTCAAACCTTTCCTCCTAGTGCCGAAATCACCAAAACCTTGGAAGGCCATTTTCTCTTTTCTTTTCTTTTCACCCTTGCCGAATGCACACAAGCCTTAAACTCATTTCTTTGTTCATCTTCCATTCTTGAAAAGAAACGAAACCTAAACACCTTATTTTCCTTTACCTTTCTTCATCTCTTTCTCCTTAAAAAAAATCTCTCAAACATTTTTCTCCCTTTTATTTTCACCATGGCCAAATGTTACTAAGCACCATCCCCTTCAACTTTTCCTTCATAGCTAAATCTTCTACCACACTTATCGTCAATCATTTTATTCTTTCTTCTCACACTTTGATCAATCGGTAAGTGGCTAGTACAATATTTTGGTATTGTTAATTTTTTCCCTATTCCTTTGTGTAGAATCTACACATTGGTATGGGATGGTCTTTTTGGATCGAGACCATCATCATACCATGTCTCATTCGAATATTTTCTCCATCATAGAACTTAGTGGAAGGTCGAAACATGGAGTGTCCGAAATCATCGTGAATCGTTAGGATTCAGTTCATACATATTACTCTTTATTTCGTTAAGATGGGGTTATTAACCGATTTTATGTTAGGGACTCTATCCTTTGAACGTAAGGATTTCGTGGTAAGCTGCATTCGTTTATAATGTTTATTGGCTATAGTAACGAAATATTAGTTGGACTAATATTCTGTTGTCAATGGAGGGCAAACAAGATCGAATTAAAAGGAGTAGTGAATAGTGATCAGAAAAGGAGCGGATTCGTGATCCCCTCTAGATTCAAATGAAGGGCTGTTTCGGCGATTCGAGATTTTCCACCGGGTTGTGGGCCCTCTTCTGGTAAAAATCAATTATTCGAGGTTATTCACAGTTCTGAGCCATTAGCTATTCGGGGTTTTCCAACGGGTTGTGGACCGTCAACTGGGGAAAATTGACAAATCGTAGTTGTTTGCGATTTCGAGAGTAAATCTTAGATCATTTGTTTAGAGTAGCTTTATTGGATCGCGTCTATTTTTCTAATCGAGCGTTAAACATATTTTTAGGTGTAACGATCAAGAGAGCATAGTGCTTACCGTAATCAGGTGTGTAATCTCACACCGTATCTCATGGGTTAGATGACTATATCGTGTTAATCATTGGATTAAATCACAAGTTAGTGAAATCGAGAAGAATAGCATATTTATCACCTTAATGATAAAAATTTTGAAATTGGTATTAAGATCGTGAAAATTATGAAATTGTCCTTAACGGGCTAATTCGATAAAAGTGACTAAATGGGCCATATGTGATATTTGATAATTGGGCCATATGTGATAATTGATAAATGGGCCACATGTGATATTTGATAATTAGGCCATATGTGATATTTGATAATTGGGCTATATATGATATTGGATAAATGGGCCATATGTGATATGAGATAATTAGGCCATATGTGATATTTGATAATTGGGCCATATATGATATTGGATAAATGGGCCATATGTGATATGAGATTATGCGGGCCAAAATGTGAAATGGGCCAGATTGTAATAACTTTTATAATGGGCCTTATGTTGGAATAATTATATGAATGGATTGTTATGCATATTATATACATGACTGCATGGGTTGGGCTATTTGACGAAGAGAAGTTCTGGTAGCTTTGCTACAAAATTGCATATCACTTGCATAACAATTCTGAAAAATGGCAAATGCCATGTAAACTCTGTAAATCTGGTGGCTTGTCCATGAAATTTGATATACGGCTTAATGCCTACTTTGGTGTGTTGGCGGGGTGGGTGACTAAAGCTCCCCACAGGTGTGTTGGTTGGTACGGGTGGTGTGTAGCGGATGAAAATCTAGGATTGGTTTTGGGAATTGCATATCACTTGCATTTTATACATGCTAAATTATTATATTTGTAATGGGCTTAGGCCCAAATAAATGCTTAAATGGTTTTGGCCCAATGGACTAAGGTAAGTGAGTTACACACTGAGTTCTAAGTAACTCACCCCGTTTTCTTTACCTTTCTCAGGTAATGACTAGTGATGGAGGCTTGGGCCGTGGACGACTCAGTGGAGGCCATACTACGAATAATGGGTTATTTATATAAAGGATTTCTTTTCAAGCACTTTTTATTATTTTTGCTATTTAAGTTAAGTTGTAATAAGGCATCTGGTTAATTTTTATGGATGTTTTACTTGTGGATGGATTTTATAATACGCTTTAAATACTTAAGTGGGATTTCTTTTCTAAAAATGGAAATAAACGTTTTTCTTAAATGAACGTACGGAGAGGATTTTATTCTTAAATATTTTTAACTCGAAAATTTTTCTGTAATAATATTTTTAAATTTTTGTTTTCAAATTACTTCCGAATTCTTTAAAATTTTTCTCGAATTATTAAATCCAATTTTTCTATGTTTCAACTTATATGTCTCAAATTATTAGATTTAGTAATCAACCTCAGTTTTTAATAACTCCGTGTCAAAATGTTTCTTCTTTTTTTTTAAAAAATCCGATTTCTTTAAAAGACTAGAGGTATGTTCACCTGTGTGACATGTCAAATCTGGTCTTAACGTATAGACCGGGTTTGGGGTGTTACATTTTATGGTATCAGAGCCCAATTTCAAAACTCGGTGTGGTTTGGGTTCAAAAACATTTATGGTACAAAACTATTTTGAATTATAGAACTTATGTTTTTTTTAAAGTAGTATGGCACCATGAGTACTCGGCACCAAGTCAAGTAAGTGTGTATGAATTGAATAATTCTTATTATTGTGACATGACTATAGGAACACTCTAGAACTTCTAGTTTTAGGTGTTGAAGCTATAGAGATTGAGACTATAGGATGCGTTTACGAAAAAAAACTCTATCTCTTATATCTCTTAAAATATCTTTAATAAACACTGAAAAAGTATACTGATTCATAAAACTTGTAGTTAGATTAAAATGAAATACTCAAAATGAGTGCTAGAAGATGTGGACGTGGTGGACGTGGTAGACGTGGTCGTAGTAGAGGCCGAGGTGCTAAAGTTGTGTCTGAAGCGTCGGGACATATGCCAGAAATGGACGCACTTGCAACACCCAGAATTGAGACTGGATCACATGACCATATGAGAGAGGACATTGCTTTGACCCAAACAATGTTGCAAGTCCTAGAAAGGATTGTTGGGGCTAGAACTGGGCCAGCAACTCGTGGATCAATATCGAAATGACTTAAATCAAGTGGTGTCGAGGTTTTTAGGGATGTTTCAGGCGTAGCTCCAAATGTAGCAGAGTATTGGCTTGAGGTAGTGGAGCGAATCATGGATGATTTGGAGTGCACCACCGAGCAGAAACTGAGAGGAGCTGTGTCCTTGTTGAGGGACGAGGCATATCAATGGAGGCTTATTGTTCGAGAAGGCACTCAGGCTGAACATGTTACTTAGGATTTCTTCAAAACTGCATTCCAAGGAAAGCATGTCGGGGCAAGTTATGTGGATGCCCGGATAATAATGCCAACTTACGAGGCAAAATTTCTACGCTTGAGTCGTTATGCTCAGACAATAATGCCAACTGATCATGAGCGCTGTGTACGTTTTGAGGATGGGCTGAATGATGAGTTGCAGGTACTGATAGCCCCACAACAAGTAAGGACTTTTGCCACGCTTGTAGAGAAAGCCAAAATAGCTGAAGAGGCTAAGAATTTTGAGCGTCATAACGAGAAAGAGACAGAGGCAGAGGCAAGAGGGACTTTAAGTACTCGGGTTCCACTAAAAGGTTTAGAAGAGGCCTAAGAATGATGAGCCAGCTCCAATTAGAGCAACTGCTACTACTAATCAGATTCAATTGTGTGCTGACTGCGGAAGACGACACCCAGGTGAATGCTGGAAAAGAATTGGTGGGTGTTTCAAATGTGGTTCTAAGGACCTACAGCTTAAGAATTATCCTTAGTGGACTGCTCCGACTCAAGAAGCTCGTAATCCTGATGCACGGCCAGCTAGAGGCGCTCAACAGCCACCGAGGGGCCGTGGACCAGGTCGTGGTGGTAATAGCGTTGGACGAGGTCAAGGTGCACCGGATAGAGGTAATGGCTTCAGAGGTAATGTGGAGGCGAGACAACCGGGGTTAGTCTATACGGTTAGGCACTGGGATGATGGCGATGCACCTAATGTGATAACTAGTACGTTCTTCATTTTTGATGTACCTATTATGACTTTGATAGATATCGGGTCTACTCATTCGTATGTTGCTAGTGCCATATCTAGAAATCTAAACACTAGATCTGAGATTATCGATAGAGAGATGACGGTAATTAGTCCTTTAGGATAGTCTGTGGTTATGAATAAATTGTTAGAGACGTGCTTTTAGAAATTAAAAGAGAAATATTTTTGGCGGATTTGATAGAACTGCCTTTCAGCGAGTTCGACCTTATTTTGGGCATGGATTGGTTGGTAAAGCACCGGGCGCAATTGAATTGTGCTACAAAGCGAATGTAGATAAGGACTTTGGATGATAAGGATGTAGTAATGATAGGCGAACGGAGGAACTATTTAGCTAATGTGGTAACTGCTTTAAAGGCAGAAAAGTTGGCGAGAAAGGGGTATGGAGTGTTCCTAGCCTTCATTAGTGCTTTGGATGCCAAGGAATTATCGGTGGAAGGTGTTAGAACAGTGAAAGAATTTCCAGATGTCTTTCCCAAAGAACTTTCAGGTCTACCTCCAGACCGGGAAGTAGAGTTTACCATTGAGCTTTTACCCAGAACGGCTCCGGTGTCCATTGCTCCTTATAGAATGGCGCTGAAGGAGCTAGCGGAGCTTAAGGCTCAAATTCAAGAGTTGTTGGATTGGGGGTTCATTGTGTGTCTCCGTGGGCAGCACCAGTCTTGTTCGTCAAGAAGAAAGATGGGTCAATGCGTATGTGCATTGATTATAGGCAGTTGAATAAATTGACGATCAAGAATAGGTATCCATTACCGAGAATCGATGACCTGTTTGATCAGTTGAAGGGAGCTTCAGTTTTCTCCAAGATAGATTTGAGATCGGGTTATCATCAACTCAAGGTTAAGGAGGCGGATATTCATAAGACGACATTTCAAACTCAATATGGACATTATGAGTTTTTGGTGATGCCGTTTGGTTTGACCAATGCACCAGCTGCATTTATGGACATGATGAACCGAGTCTTTTAACCCTACTTAGACCGGTTTGTAGTGGTGTTCATAGATGATATCTTAGTATACTCGAGAAATAAAGAAGAGCATGACTCACATCTGTGCATAGTATTACAAATATTACGAGATAATCAACTTTATGCCAAATTCAGTAAGTGTGAATTTTGGCTGAAAGAAGTGACTTTTTTGGGACATGTTGTGTCGGCCAAAGGAATTAGAGTTGATCCTCGAAAGGTATAGGTTGTGTTGGATTGGAAACCACCGAAGTCAGTGACTGAGATTCGGAGTTTCCTAGGGTTGGCTGGTTACTATAGATGTTTTGTTGAGGGGTTTTCGTTGATTGCAGCACCTCTAACTAAACTGTTGTGCAAGGGAATACCATTTGTGTGGTCAGATCAGCAACAAGAAAGTTTTGAGAAATTGAAGAAGATTTTGATGGAAGCGCCTATACTGATTCAACCTGAGGCTGGAAAAGAGTTCATTGTTTACGGCGATGCGTCACACACGGACTTGGGATGTGTGTTGATGCAAGGTGGTAAAGTAGTAGCTTATGCATCTCGTCAGTTAAGGCCGCACGAAGTCATTATCCTACTCATGATTTGGAGTTGGCTGCGGTGGTTTTTGCTTTGAAGATTTGGAGGCACTACTAGTACAGTGAGAAGTCGATCATTTATATGGACCATAAGAGTCTTAAGTACCTCCTTACCCAAAAGTAGTTGAACTTAAGACAACGGAGGTGGATACAGCTATTGAAGGATTACGACTTCTCAATCAAGTATCATCCTAAAAAGGCTAACGTGGTGGCAGACGAGTTGAGTCGTAAGGTAATATCGGAGTTAAGAGCAATGTTTGCTCATCTCAGTTTGTATGAGGATGGCAGTCTACTAGCAGAACTTCAGGTGAAGCCTTTGTGGATAGAGCAGATCAAGGAGAAACAGATATCAGATGAAAAGTTGGGTCCCTTAATTCAACAAGTTAAAAGTGGAGTAATAGGGGGTTTTGGAATGAATAAGGATGGAGTGCTGTGTTTTCGCGGAAGAGTGTGTATGCCCATGGATTCGAATATGAGACAGATGATTCTACGAGAGGCGCATAGTAGCCCGTATGCTATGCACCCCAAAGGAGGTAAGATGTATTGAGACCTTCGTAAATAGTATTGGTGGCCAAGGTTAAAGCGGGAGGTTACTGATTTCGTGGGTAAGTGTTTGACTTGTCAACAAGTGAAGGCGGAACATCAATTACCGCTAGGATTGTTGCAACCAGTAAAGATTCCATTATGGAAATGGGAGCGGATAACGATAGACTTTGTTAGTGGGTTACCCTTAACACCTACTAAGAAGGATTCCGTCTGGGTAATAGTGGATCGATTGACTAAGACTGCCCATTTTCTACCAGTTCGTACGGATTACTCACTGTAGAAGTTGGCTAAGTTGTATGTATCGGAGATCGTGAGGTTGCATGGGGTACTAGTGTCTATTATATCTAGACAGGGACCCTAGGTTTACATCACGGTTTTGGAAAGCTTTGCATAAGGCTCTGGGTACAAAGTTAAACTTCAGCACGGCTTTTCACCCTCAGTTAGATGGTCAATCGGAAAGGGTAATCCATATTTTTGAAGACATGTTAAGGGGTTGTGTGATTGACTTCAGAGGTAGTTGGGAGGATTTTCTACCATTGGCAGAGTTTGCATATAACAACAGTTATCAATCCAGTATTCAGATGGTACCCTATGAAGCATTATATGGTTGTAGGTGTTGTACCCTACTTGTTGGACTGAATTGGGGGAACGACAGCTTTTGGGTCCTGAATTGATATCAGAGACGGAAGAAAAAGTAAAGGTAATTCGAGCGCGGTTAAAAGAAGCTTCGGATAGACAAAAGTCATACATAGATCTAAAGCGTAAGGACATTAAGTTTGTGGTGGGAGATCAAGTTTTTCTAAAGGTCTCACCTTGGAAGAAGATCTTTAGATTTGGAAGGAAGGGCAAGTTCAGCCCTAGGTTCATTGGACCGTATCGTGTGTTGAAGCGTGTAGGACCAGTGGCTTATCAGCTTGAATTACCTCCAGAGCTGAGCAAGATTCATAGTGTTTGCTATGTCTCTATGTTGAGGCGTTACCGTTCAGATCCATCTCACATAGTACCGGTAGAGGAAGTTGAGTTAAGACCTGACTTGTCATTCGAGGAAGAACCAGTGAAAATTTTTGATCGAGATGTTAAGGTGTTGAAAAGAAGTCAGTACCATTAGTAAAGGTTCTTTGGCAGAATCACGGAGCAGAGGAAGCTACATGGGAGCCTGAAGACACAATTCGGCAACAATATCCTCACCTCTTCTAACCAGGTAAATTTTGAGGATGAAATTTTCTTTAAGGGGGTAGAATTATAATATCCTAAAAAAAATTTTGAGTATCGATATGTTGCATTATTTTGGTGCTTAGCTAGTGAAATGATTCAATTTGTGTGTTTAAAATGGTCTCGAGAAGGCTCGGGATTTATTTGGACTTGGAATAATTTTTGGTAAGTAGTACTTTATTGAAATGAAACAAGTAACCTCAATGCTTAAGGTAATTAAGTGGTAAAAGTTAGCATAAGATGAGCAAATAGTAAAGAGGATATGGCGCCAAGTATGTTTGCTTGAGGGAAGAGGTTCGAATCCCTTGATGTGCATGTGAATTTTATTTTTTGCTTTCCATCTACATAATGTCGGTCAAGCTAGTATTTATGGTAGGTTGGACTTTAATTTTTATGGTAGGGTGGCTAAGAGAAAAGGAAAGTGTAAACTTAAGGAAGGGAATCATATGAATAAGGTATGTAGGGGGAACACAAGGCACATAACAAGGAAGATGTTTTGGAAAGTTTGGAGTGGCCAAAATTTGACTTTGAGGCCATGTACTTGGATAGTTTTAGGGGCTAGGGAGGAGTGACCGAAATTTTGATGGCTTTTGGTAACTAGTTGGTCACTTTGGCATTTGGTCTTTTTTGTGCTTTTCTCCAAAACCTTTCTCTCCATTTTCCTCTCCTTAGCCAAATGCACCTTGAGCAATAGGTAACATGTTTGCTTTTCTTTAATCATTTCATATTTTGACCATTTCGGTCTTATTTTGCCTATTCTCTCAAACCTTTCCTCCTAGTGCCAAAATCACCAAAACCTTGGAAGGCCATTTTCTCTTTTCTTTTCTTTTCTTTTCACCCTTGTCGAATGCACACAAGCCTCAAACTCATTTCTTTGTTCATCTTCCATTCTTGAAAAGAACCGAAACCTAAACACCTTATTTTCCTTTACCCTTCTTCATCTCTTTTTCCTTACAAAAATCTCTCAAACATTTTTCTCCCTTTTATTTTCACCATGGCCAAATGTTACTAAGCACCATCCCCTTCAACTTTTCCTTCATAGCCGAATCTTCTACTACACTTATCTCCTTCTCAATCATTTTATTCTTTCTTCTTACACTTTGATCAATCGGTAAGTGGCTAGTACAATATTTTGGTATTGTTATTTTTTTTCCTATTCCTTTGTGCAGAATCTACATGTTGGTGTGGGATGGCCTTTTTGGATCGAGACCATCATCATACCATGTCTCATTCGAATCTTTTCTCCATCATAGAACTTAGTGGAAGGCCGAAACTTTGAGTGTCTGAAATCATCGTGAATCGCTAGGATTCAGTTCAAAACTTTAAGGTAGTGATTTCTTTCAAGGACTACATATTACTCTTTATTTTGTTAAGATGGGGTTATTAACTGATTTTATGTTATGGACTCTATCCTTTGAACATAAGGATTTCGTGGTAAGCCGACTTCGTTTATAAGATTTATTAGCTATAGTAATGAAATATTAGTTGGAGTAATATTCTTTTGTCAGAGGCAAACAAGATCAAATTAAAAGGAGTGGTGAATAGTGATCGAAAAAGGAGCAGATTTGCGATCCTCTCTAGATTCAAGTGAAGGGCTATTTCAGCGATTCGGGATTTTCCACCGGTTTTGGACCCTCCTTTGGTGAAAATCAATTATTCGAGGTTATTCGCAGTTCTGAGCCATTAGCTGTTCGGGGTTTTCCAACGGGTACCGTCAACCGGGGAAAATCGACAAATCGTAGTTGTTCGCGATTTTGAGGGTAAATCTTAGATCATTTTTTTAGAGTAGCTTTATTAGAACGCGTTTATTTTTCTAATCGAGCGTTAAACATATTTTTAGGTGCCAACGATCAGGAGAGCATAGTGCTTACCATAATCAGGTTTGTAATCTCACACCGTATCTCATGGGTTAGATGACTATATCGTATTAATCGTTGGATTAAATCACAAGTTAGTGAAATCGGGAAGAAGAGCATATTTATCACCTTAATGATAAAAATTTTGAAATTGGTATTAAGATCATGAAAATTACGAAATTGCCCTTAACAAGCTAATTCGATAAAAGTGACTAGATAGGCTATATGTGATATTTGATAAATGGGCCATATGTGATATTTGATAATTGGGCCATATGTGATAATTGATAAATAGGCCATATGTGATATTTGATAATTGGGCCATATGTGATATTTGATAAATGGGTCATATAGGATATTTGATAATTGGGCCATATGTGATATTTGATAATTGGGCCATATATGATATTGGATAAATGGGTCATATGTAATATGAGATTATGTGGGCTAAAATGTGAAATGGGCCAGATTGTCATAACTTTTATCATGGGCCTTATGTTGGAATAATTATATGAATGGATTGTTATGCATATTATATACATGATTGCATGGGTTGGGCTATTTGACGAAGAGAAGTTCTGGTAGCTTTGCTACAAAATTTTAGTGGCTCTGCCACAATTCTGAAAAATAGCAAATGCCATGTAAACTCTGTAAATCTGGTGGCTTGTCCGCGAAATTTGATATATAGCTTAATGCCTACTTTGGTGTGTTGGCAGGGTGGGTGACTAAAGCTCCCTACAGGTTTGTTGGTTGGTACGGGTGGTGTATAGCGGATGGAAAACTAGGATTGGTTTTGGGAATTGCATATCACTTGCATTTTATACATGCTAAATTATTATATTTGTAATGGGCTTAGGCCCAAATAAATGCTTAAATGGTTTTGGCCCATGGACTATGGTAAGTCGTTATAATCGAGTTCTAAGTAACTCACCCGTTTTCTTTACCTTTCTCAGGTAATGACCAGTGATGGAGGCTTGGGCCATGGACGACTCAGTGGAGGCCATACTACGAATAATGGGTTATTTATATACCAGATTTCTTTTTAAGCACTTTTATTATTTTTACTATTTAAGTTAAGTTGTAATAAGGCCTCCGTTAATTTTTATGGATGTTTTACTTGTGGATGGATTTTATAATATGCTTTAAATACTTAAGTGGGATTTCTTTTCTAAAAAAGAAATAAACTTTTTCTTAAATGAACGTATGAAGAGGATTTTATTCTTAAATATTTTTAACTCGGAAATTTTTATATAACAATTTTTTTAAATTTTTGTTTTCAATTACTTAATTCTTTAAAATTTTTCTCGAATTATTAAATCCAATTTTTCTAAGTTTCAACTTATATGTCTTAAATTATTAGATTTAGTAATCAACCTCAGTTTTTAATAACTCCATGTCAAAATGTTTCTTCTTTTTTTTTAAAATCCGATTTCTTTAAAAGACTAGATGTATGTTCACTTTGTGTGACATGTCAAATCTGGTCTTAACGCATAGACTGGGTTTGGGGTGTTACACCTCTGCCCGATGCTCTCTGTCCTCGACCCATACCATTACCACCCATAGCCTAACCACGGCTCCTAGGTGGCTGCAGAACTACTCTCTACGACTGTGCAGGACCTGATGCTGGAGCTTGCACCTGATCAGCCCTCAGTGGACACTCCTGAATGCGGTGCTCTAATGACCCACATCTCAAACAGGCCCTAATCCTCCTCTACCACTCGCCCAGATGGCGCCTACCACAATCACCATAAGGCTGCAACCCAGCTGAAGTAGCAGGAGCTCCCACTCTAACTGGCCCATCAAATCTGGCCTTTTTCTTAGCCCTTTGTACAAAAATCAAGGGTTCTGAATCTCTCTTGTTCTTACCTCTCTCTCTATCTCTATTCTGGCATTCCACACGCTTAACATTTTCGACGATCTTCACCTTCTCAACCAGAATAGAGAACTCGCGCTCCCTTTACGGAGCTATCAAAACCCTCAGATTATCCCTTAAGGCATCCTCAAAACAATCACACCTCTCATACTCCGATGCCACCATACCTCGGGCATAGCGGCTTAGCCTCAAAAATTCAGCCTCATACTCAGCCACAGATAGGTCACCTTGCATGAGGTTTAAGAACTCACACCTCAGCATCCATATAGCTCGCTCCCACATACTTGCTCTGGAAAGTAGTCTTAAAGAAGTCCCAGGTCAGACGATCAGGCTGAGTGCCCTCCTTAACCATTAACCACCACTGATATTCTTCGTTACGAAGCAAGGAAACTGCACCTGTTAATTTTTGCTTAGGGGTATAGTCCAGATCATCCATAATTCTCTCGGTGGCCTCCAACCAGTACTCAGCCATAGTAGGGGCAAATCCTATGACACCCCTAAATAACTCAGCTCTATTAGACCAAAGTCGCTCAGTTACCGACCCTCGGCCCCCAGATCTAGAATTGTACCCAACGACCCTCTCTAATATCCTCAGCATGGCTTGGGACAGTGCGTCGTCCCCAGCCAAATGACTCTGAGACCTAGTCTCAATAGCAGGTGACACAGGTGTCTCACTTGTGTCCAGATTCGGCATGCTTCCTAGAGATGAAGATTTAGCTCGAGGCCCCCTACGGCCGCTACCTCAGCTCGTGCGCTTATTGTCTAATTCGAGTTTATCTACATTAAGAGTTTTACGCATCAGTTTAATATTTATTAACAAATATTTTATGTAATAAATATCAGAAGTTCAAGATCGTTTAAAAAATTTCAGTCTTCTAACTAGCTCAGTACAGTTTCAAAAGGTACTAACTATATTGTTTCAGAATAGTTTTAACTCAGTACAAAAATACTTATAGGATCGGCATCGGAGACTCAGTGAACCACATACTTCCTTATTTTACTCAAATCATTTTAAAACCAAGTACTTTTAGAAAACAAGATTTTGGAACCCAAAATTCACAGTCGAGATTTGTAACCCTGTTTTGATACCACTAAATGTAACACCCCAAACTCAGCCCAGATGTTAGAGCCGAATCTGACGATGCCACATAGAAAGGATTTTGAAAATGGAGCTAACTCGATAAAAAAACTTAAGCTTATAAACTTTTAATTGCTTTCATTTATTTCAAAACATATGTTCAATTAGTCGACTTGCCTTATAACGTATCAATTTAGCAGAAGCTTGGAAAAATCGTCGTGTTTAAGAAAAATAATTTGCATTCTTTAAAAAAATAATGCTTTAGGTGAAACCACCATAAAAATAAGCAGGTTAAATCTCAAAAACCCAAAACCAAAGCAAAATAGTTAAAAAGTCCATACAATCCAAGAAAAATATAGACTCTCAATCGTAATGCAAAACTTAAGTAAAACTATAAAACCAAATAAAACAATTGGTAATTTGTGGTCACCGTCGAGTCCTCCGCTACACCGATCTGCCTAACTCTGTGGATTACCTATACAGAATAAACAGAAAAGAGTAAGTTTACATAAACTCAGTGTATAACCCCATAGAATTAATCATGCACACAAATAGAATATCATAATCAATCAGATACAGATCTGAGCCTAAGCCCATTACTGATATAGATACAGATATGGATGCGCAAATCAGAATAAAAAATTAGATATCGTACCCCCATCCTCTACACACCATCTCTGACCAACCCTACACACCACGTGGGGTTTAAAACACTCACCCAGCCCTACACACCATGTTGTACCGATGTGGCACATAACAGATATAATGCAGCCATGCTGCTAGATAATAGGCATAAATGCCTTTCAGAACACTTCCTCCAATAAACATAAAATACATACAGAATTAACAAATATATCATACTTAACATGCTCTTATAAACATGTAACAGCCCGACTTAGGGCCTAGTCGGAATAGTGGTGCGAGACCACAAATCCGAAGTGGAAACATGAGTTTTATGATTTCTATGAGGCTTATGAGGTGATTTCATGATTGTGTAAAAAGCTCATGAAGAAATTTTATTAGTTATTGAATAAATTATCCATTAGGACTAAATTGAAAATATTAGAAAATATGAGATTCTAGAAGGTTAAAGTATGAAATAGCATCATAAAAATTATTAGAAGTCCTTATTTAGCAATTAGACCATTATATGTTAAGATGGACAAAAATAGACATGGGAAGGAAAAATCTCAAGAAATGATCATTAATGGCATTTTTATCATTTGGTAAATAAAAGATTAAAAAGGGAAAAAGAAGTCAAAATTGTGTCCATCTTCTCCAAGCTTGGCCGAAAATCACAAGAGCACCATAGCTAGGGTTTCTTCAACTTTGAAGCTTGATAGTAAGTGCATTCTACCACCGTTTTTAATGTTCTTCGTATTTTTTAGACCCTCGTAGCTCGGTTTAGCTATTTCTAGCTATATTTTGAGCTAGGATTTATGTTAAAAAATTTACTCATGTATGACATGCATGTATTTTGATGTTTTATGGAAGAATATGAAAGGTTGATATAGGATAAACATCTTTTTCTGAGTGATTTTCATGAGAAATGCATGAAAGGACTAAATTATAAAAGTTATGAAAATGGTCATATATGGGTGAAATAGTAAAAATTGAAAGTTTCTATAGTTGAGAATATGATTCAGCTAGGCTTGAAATGCAAGAAAGTTGAATAAAAATATTTTACGAGGCTAAGGGCAAAAGAGTAATTATGTAAAAGTTTAAGGGCAAAATTTTAATTTTGTCAAAATATGAATTATGAGTCATTTAGTCAATGCGTGTATTTAACAAGTGAGATTATTATTATAGATCAAGAAACAGGAAGCCCAGATCGAAATCGAGGCAAGAAAAAAATCGAGGACTAAATCGAGCATCGATACACATTTTGAGAATTGAGGTAAGTTTGTATGAATTTAAAGTTCATAAAGTTCATGATGGTTAAGCTTACTGTGTGATTTTTCTTTCTGGTTTGTAGTGTCAGTAAAGCTAGCTCGGATCTGGGGATCGTTAGCATCACAATCACACTATTGACAATCTATTTTGGGGTATTTTGGAAAGATATACATAGTTAAATATGACATGTATAGGCTATTTATTTGAATCATGTTTGTGATTTGTAAGTAGCCATGAGATGTGGCTAGATATGTGATAGTTTTTGGCATAAATGACTTTGGTATATATAATGCATCTTTTGGTATGGATTGTGAGTTGAGGAATTGATTTATGGATGGAAATTTTGGTGATGGTATGATGCTAGTAAGAATAAGTAAAATTGAGAATGAATTATGCTTGTGATAGGATAAGTTTTGGTATTAAATTTGGTATGAATAGAATTGGTATTGAATGCATGGTTTGAATGATTATTTTGGTATGCTTTTGGGTAGTCATAAGTGCATGAATTGTTTTGATAAATGTTGCTTGTAGGTATGACCCATTTGTGTGGCATTTTGGTCATGCAAATGACCTATAATGTCACACGGCCGTGGCACATGGGCGTGCCTAGTGACATTGGGGTAAAGTTAGTAGCTTGCTTAAGGGCACACAGGGCTGCCATGTGAGAAATTCAATATATGGCTTAGGAGTGCACGGCCTTAGCACACGGGGGTGCTTGGTAACCATGTTGCTTTGGCAAGATTAACCACGGCCAGGGTACACAGGCGTGCATGGTGGCCGTGGTGAGGAATCAGGTTCGACCACGGGGAGGACACACGAGTGTGTCTAGCAGCCGTGGAGGGCATACAGTTGGTTCCCACGGGCGTGTATCCCTTGTGTTTTGGATAAGTTTTTAAGTTTCTGAGAACTTCTGTATGTGTTTCGATTTAGTCTTGATCCTTCTCTAGCATGTGTTTAAGGTCTTATAGGCCTCAATAAGGGACTATATGTTATGTTTTGATGTGATATACTGATGGTTGACTTTGTGTCGTGAATAAGTTGTTAAATGATTTGATTGTTCGGTAATGCCTCTTAACCCTATTTCTATGATGGTTTCGGGTTAGGGGTGTTACACATAGAGTCTACTGAGTTTGTGATAAAAGTGTCTAATCCACTAGGCAAAAGTGTGTTAGTTGATAAAGTATGCAAAGACTACCCATTGATGATTAGAGGTCATTATTTTAAGGTAAATCTTATGTTATTGACATTTGATGAATTCGATATTATTCTTGGTATGGACTGGTTAACCACTCATGATGTGATAGTAAATTATCGAAAGAAAAATATTAAGTTGAGATGCGAAAATGGTGACACCCTTTGTGTTGAATCAGATGAACAAGATAGATTACCAATAGTAATCTCTCATATGTCAGCCCAGAGGTATGTAAAAAAAAGGGTATGAGGTGTATCCTGCTTTTGTGATGAATGCCAAAGACACTGAGTTAAAGATTGAATCAGTACTGATAGTATGTGAGTACCCAGATGTATTTCAGAAGAATTACCAGGGTTGCCTCCGGTTAAAGAGGTTGAATTTGGTATCGAGTTAACTCCTGGTACTGCATCTTTATCGATTGTTCCTTACAAAATTGATCCTACTGAGTTGAAGGAATTGAAAGCGTAGTTGCAAGAGCTGACGGACAAAGGTTTTCCAAGGCTGAGTTGTTTTCGTGAGGTGCTCCAGTGTTATTTGTGAAAAAGAAAGACGGTTCCATGAGATTATGTATAGATTACCAGCAGCTTAATAAGGTTACTATAAAGAATAAGTACCCATTGCCAAGGATCGATGATTTATATGACCAATTGAAGGGAGCCACTGTGTTTTCCAAGATAGACTTGAAGTCCGAATATTACCAGTTGAGAGTAAAAGACTCAAATGTGCAGAAGACGGATTTTTGAACGAGGTATGGGAATTAAGAATTTGTAGTCATGCCTTTCGGTTTAACAAATGCCCCTATGGTGTTTATAGACTTAATGAGCTGCAATTTTCGGCCATAGTTGGATAAGTTTGTGGTTGTCTTTAATGATGACATACTGATATATTCTCGTGAAGAGCATGAGCATGTTGAGCACTTGAGGACCGTTTTACAGATTTTACAAGATAATCATCTGTATGCCAAATTTAACAAAAGTGAATTTTGTTTCAAGGAAGTTGGATTTTAGGGACACATTGTCTCGGGAGATGGAGTCAGAGTCGACCCAAGTAAAATTTCAGCCATGGTTGATTGGAAACCGTCGAAAATGTATCTAAAGTTAGAAGTTTCCTAGGCCTAGCTGGCTATTATAGGCGGTTTGTTAAGGGGTTTTCTATGATAGTGACTCCAATGACGAAACTGTTACAGAAAAACGTAAAGTTTGAATGGACGAAAAAGTGCCAACAGAGTTTTGAGAAATTAAAGGCAATGTTGACAAAGGCTCCAATTCTAGTACAACCTACATCAGGAAAGGAATTTATGATCTACAGCGATGCATCCTTAAATGGACTAGGCTATGTACTTATGCAAGAAGGCAAGGTGATAGCGTATGCTTCTAGGCAGTTAAAGCTACACGAGAAGAACAATCCGACACATGATTTAGAACTGGCTGCTATTGTTTTTGCATTGAAGATTTGGGGACACCATTTGTATGGTGAAAGATGTCAGATATTCACCGATCACAAAATTTTAAAGTACTTGATGACTCAGAAGGAATTGAATTTAAGGCAGTGAAGATGGTTAGAATTGATAAAAGATTATGAGTTAGTGATTGACTACCACCCGGGAAAGGCTAATGTAGTCGTCGACACTTTGAGTGGAAAATCCCTATTTACTTTGAGGGCCATGAATACATTGGTGAGTTTTTCCAATAATGGTTCTATTCTAGCTGAGTTGAGGGCCAGATCAATATTCCTCCAAGAGATTTATGAGGCACATAAAGATGACAGTGAGTTGCAAGCCAAAAGAGTTCAATGTGAGTCAGGTATTAAGTCTAATTTTCGGATTGATTCAGATGGGTGTTTGATGTTCAGAGACAGAGTTTGTGTACCAAGAAATAATGAGCTCATTCGTAATGTTTTGCATGAGACACATAATGGATGCCTATCTGTACATCCGGGTAGCACCAAGATAATGATTTGAAGAAATGGTATTGGTGGCCTAGTATGAATAAAGATATTTCTGAGTTCATTTCAAGATGCTTGATTTGTCAGCAAGTAAAGGACGAACACCAAGTACCCTCAGGTTTGCTTCAACCTATTATGGTACCCGAGTGGAAATGGGACTGTATTACCATGGATTTTGTAACAGGTTTTTCGTTGACCCCGAGCAAGAATTATGTTGTATGGGTCATAGTCGATAGACTTACGAAGTCGGCCTATTTCATATCGGTTCATGTCGACTATTCACTGGATAAGTTGGCAAACTTGTATATTTCTAAGACTGTGAAGTGCCCTTATCGATTATATCGGATAGAGATATGAGATTCACATCCTTATTTTGGAAAAAGTTGCAAGAGGCCTTGGGCACAAAGTTGAATTTTAGTACGGCCTTTCACCCCCAAATCGACGGACAGTCGGAGAGGTTGATACAAGTACTCGAGGATATGCTCCGGTGTTGTGCTCTTGAGTTTTAAGGCAGTTGGGAAAAGTACTTACCATTGGTAGAATTTGCCTACAATAACAATTTTTAGTCAAGCTTGAAAATGGCACCTTATGAGGCTTTGTATGGGCGTAAGTGTCGAATGCCTTTATATTGGACTGAACTTAAGAAAAATCAGATCCACGGGGTTGATCTGGTTAGAGAAATCGAAGAGAAGGTAAAAGTGATTTGAGATTGTTTAAAAGCTACTTCTGATAGACAAAAATCCTATTTGGATTTGAAGAGGAAAGAGATAAAGTATCAAGTCAGTGATAGAGTATTCTTGAAAGTGTCACCGTGGAAAAAAGTTATCAGATTTGGCCGAAAAGGCAAATTGAGCCTGCATTTTATTGGACCATATGAGATCACCAAAAGAATTGGGACGGTAGCCTATCGGTTGGCTTTGCCATCTGAGTTAGAGAAGATTCATGATGTGTTTCATGTGTTTGTGTTGCGTCGGCACCGATCAAACCCTTCACATGTAATTATGCTGATAGAGGTTGAGATTCAACCTGATATGACATATGGTGAAGAACCGGTCAAGATTTTAGCTCGAGAAGTCAAGCAGTTAAGAAATAAAAGTATAACTCTTGTGAAAGTATTGTGGCAAAGACATAGGGTAGAAGAGGCTACATGGGAGCCCGAGGAGGCTATTAGGAACCAATACCCAAACCTTTTCACTGGTAAGATTTTTGGGGACAAAAATCCCTAAGGCGGGGAGAATTATACCAGTCCGACTTAGGGCCTAGTCAGAATAGTGGTGCAAGACCACAAATTCGAAGTATAAACATGAGTTTTATGATCTCTATGAGGCTTATGAGGTGATTTCATGATTGTGTAAAAATCTCATAAAGAAATTTTATTAGTTAGTGAGATTCTAGAATGTTTAAGTATGAAATAGCATCATAAAAATTATTAGAAGTATTTATTTAGAAATTAGACCATTATATGTTAAGATGGACAAAAATAGACATAGGAAGGAAAAATCTCAAGAAAGAATCATTAAAGGCATTTTTGTCATTTGGTAAATAAAAGATTGAAAAAGGAAAAAGAAGTCAAAATTGTGTCCATCTTCTCCAAGCTTGGCCGAAAATAACAAGAGCACAATAGCTAGGGTTTCTTCAACTTTCAAGCTTGATAGTAAGTGCATCCTAGCACCATTTTTAATGTTCTTCGTATATTTTATACCCTCGTAGCTCGGTTTAGCTATTTCTAGCTATATTTTGAGCTAGGGTTTCTGTTAAAAAAGTTACCCATGTATGGCATGCATGTATTTTGATGTTTTATGGAAGAATATGAAAGGTTGATGTAGGATAAACATCTTTTTCTAAGTGATTTTCATGATAAATGCATGAAAGGACTAAATTGTAAAAGTTATGAAAATGGTCATATATGGGTGAAATAGTAAAAATTGAAAGTTACTATAGTTGAGAATATGATTTGGCTAGGCTTGAAATATAAGAAAGTTGAATAAAAATTATTTTAAAAGCGTAGGGGAAAAAGTGTAATTATGTAAAAGTTTGGGGACAAAATTTTAATTTTTCCAAAATATGAATTATGAGACTATTTCGTCAATGCGTGTATTTAAAAAGTGAAATCGAAACTGAGGCAAAAACAAAGTCGATGACTAAATCGAGCATTGATACACATTTTGAGAATCGAGGTAAGTTTGTATGAATTTAAAGTTCATAATGTTTCAATAATTGAAACTACTTAATATTATTACAATGTATGTTATTGCTATGAAAGTCGAGTGATAAAGCCTCAATGACGAAAAGGTGAAAATAACCTAAGTGAAATCCCAGATAAAGATTCAAAATAATGAGGATAGTCATGTCATAGCATTGAATATAGAAGGTTCCGTGTAAGACCATGTCTGGGATATGGCCTCGGCACCAAAGGATGATTTCGTATAAGACCATGTCTGGGACATGGCATCGACATCTATGTATGATCTCGTATAAGACCATGTCTAGGACATAGCATCGACATCGAGCTATAAGATCCCGTGTATGACCATATTCAGGATATGGCATCGGTATCAAAGGATGATCCCATGTAAGACCATATCTGGGATATGGCATTGGCATCGAGATTTATGCATGACGAGTTTGAATATCTTACAATAGTCTGATTGATTCATGGGCAAAAGAGCTAAGTATGTAAAATGGTATAGAGCCAAAACTATTTATGGATGACCTTGAGTTTCATTCATGTTATGAATGATGAAGAGTTGAGTTTATGCTCATGATAGTATATATGCTAAGTCATGTGATAAGTGAAACAGGTACCATGAGATAAAACAAGTTATAAACCCATAATGTGGCATGAGATGGGTAAGAATAAGTATGAGTATGCTTAAGCTTTTGAGACTTATGTTATTATTGTTTCAATAGATGGATGAATTTTGATGTGAGAAATTATGTTGTTTTAGAATTTCATGCAAACTTACTAATCTATATGCTTACCCCTCTATTTTCCCTTTTTCCTTGTAGTTTCGCCAAGTTAGCTCGGGGATCATCGAACGTCTGAGTTCGGATCACACTATCAACTGTTCTTTTGGTATAGTATAAGTTAATTCATTTTGAGTATGGCATGTATAGGAACTTAATCATTTAGTGTCATGTCTTATTTGATGGCCAAAGGGTTGGCTATTAATGTTCTACACTCATTTTGTAAATGGCCATGGTGAATTGGCCAATATTGTCAAGTTTATGTTATAAAGTTGATGAGTTTGATGAATTGAATGTTCATTCAAGTAATTGAGTAAAGTATGGGTGAAATGAATGATAATTTAAGGATTTTTAGTAGTTTAATATTGCCATGTTATGTGCTACTTGTGATGAAACAAATGAGTCTATGTTTCAGGGTGGAAAAAAGGCTTGGAAAATAGCCTCTAAGTGCCCACATGGGTCGACACACGGGAGTGTGTCTAGGCCGTGTGTGACACACGGTCAGCCCTATGGGTGTGTTAATAGGCCGTGTGTCCCCTACATTTTAATTACGAGAATTCAAATCGTCACACGGGCTAGCACACGGGCATGTGCCTAGGTCATGTGCTTCTTAATGGGTCGTTGATGTCATAAACAGAATACCCCTAGTTTTCACATACGGGTGATGACACAGGCGTGCCTAGGCCGTGTGAAGGACACGGGTCATTGACACGGGCATGTGTCCGGCCATGTGAAAGCCCCTGTAGGTTCGAAGTAAAAATGAATTCTACACGAGCTAGGGACATGGGCGTGTGAGACTACACGATCTGCCCACACGGGCGTGTCCCAAGTCACACGGGTTTGTGACCCCTATTCAGGCAAAAATTTTCAAGGAGAGTAAAAGATTTCGGTTGAACTCCAAAACCTTTCGGATGTGTGTATAAGGCCTCGTAGGCACATGATATGTAGGTATTGAATAAGAAAGAAGAGTTTTAAGTTGGAACGAAATTTTATAGCCCGATATTACATGTTCAAGCAAGGTAAAACATGGTAATGCCTCGTATCCGGTCCCGACATTGGACATGGGTAAGGGGTGTTACAAAACAGATAACAGATAAACAAACATAGGCATACTCATAATCGTTTCTCAGTCAAACAGAACACTTGGTTTTAGGGTTAGATAGCATTTACCGACCTTACAATAGGCCTACAGTCGATTAGGATGACCCGTGCGATCCTACGAAAAATCTCAGCATAATGGTCCGCATGCCCGTGTAGGCCACAGTCCCCGATTTGCCTTGACTGTGTGGAACACATGACCTGGCCCAAAGTTCAAACGCTCGTGTGACACACCCGTCTGGTTTAGCCATGTGACCCACATGGCCACACTCCAACCAGCACACGATTAGTGTCCTGCGCACGGCCTGGCGTTCATCGATCACACGATCGTGTCGTCACACGCGGCCTACCACACAGCCTACTACACAGCTGTGTGGCGTCGAAAGTGGGGTTTTCAGCTTTCGCTGAATCTCATTCTTCTGCGTTTCGGGTACACACTTAATATTAGTTTGATACGAAACCACCCTCGAACCTTCCAGAACTATCACGAAAAAGAACCCTTAATGCTCAAACCACTTCAGTAGTACCCACCGATCCTTGCTTTTCCCCTAATCGAAAGTAACATCCAATCTCTCCTTATGTAACACCCCAAACTGGGCCTAAAAGTTAGGCCTGAATCTGGCGTGTCACATTGAAGCAAGTTAAAAAGCTAAGTAATTGTTTAGAAAAGTTTTATCGGATTTTTGAACTTCGAGTTCATTGTTTGTTTGAGGAAAACGCGATTTCCTAAATGACCGTTTAAAAGTTGTTATTATTTTGAAAAACTGTTTTGTTATGAAAGTTGAACTTACATCGTTGCGTAAGCATGATATTTTAGAAAACGATTGCTAATGTTTTAAGAAAATCCCGTATTTATAAGTTTAATAGTTATAAATAAAAATTCAAAAAACAGAAACCAATGGCCTTATTACAAAATATTAACCCAAAATAAATAATCTTAAACTAAGGTAAAAATCGAAATTACTAAAGTTCACGAGTAGTATCTCCGATGTATAGCCACCCTCGAGTCCTCCACGGCTCCCAATCCTCAATCGCTGGGAATCACATGAAACATTTAATAAAAAGAGGGGGTGAGTTTACGAAAACTCAGTGTGCACAACCCTCATTGGTAAGAACATGCATCACAACATCCGGGCCGAAGCCCATTACAGTAACGGTGGCAATTGGGCCTTAGCCCAAATTAGCCTCGGTTGAGCCTTAACCCATATCATATGTCACAGCAGATAATGTATGCAATGCGATGCAAACCCAGCCCAACCTAATTTTCCATCCTCTACACGCCACTCGTACCAACCATCACACACCGGGATTTCTACAATCAACCCTCCATCCGCTACACTCCGTCTTAACAGTCATGCTATCAGAAAATGTGGCAGAGCCACCGATCACTACGTGACCTTAAAATCAACTGTGGCATAGCGACTGATCACTATGTGACCTCATAAATAGATGTGGCAGCACCACCGATCACTATGTGACCATAATAAACAATGTGGCAGAGCCACCGATCACCATGTGACCTTATGAACAATGTGGCAGAGCCACCGATCACTATGTGACCTTATCCCTTCCCCTTTATCAACATTCCCATATCTCATGCACAACATTTATATCGTGACAGATGTATTATGCTAGTAACAAGGCAATAAATCATCACATACAACCAACTCATATCAGGTAATTATAGATACGTACCTGGCACTTCCTGCCTTACCCACAAGGGTATTTTGACTGTATTTACATCCTTTTTTGGCTTTTCAGCCCATACAATTAATAATACAATTAAGTACAGTGTGCTAAGGTTTACACACCATCACACTAATCAACCCCCAAGGGTATAACGATAATTTTACCTACTGAGGGTATTTCGGTAATTTATCTACCAAGGGTAATTCGACAATTCTACTCATAACTAATCCATGTATGCAGTGCATCTCGAACATAATCAATCATACAACCATAGCCAAACCGGTCATATCATAGCACAAGCCAATCACTTACCTACAAGGGCAAATCAGTCATTTTACCCTATAAGGGTATTCTGGTAATCCTACCCTTCAGGGGTAGTTCGTTAATTTCACAAACCAAGGGTATTTTGGTAATCTCACAAACCAAGGGTATTCAGTAATTTCACAAACCTAGGGTATTTCGGTAATTTCACAAACCAAGGGTATTTTGGTAATTTCACAAACTAGGGGTATTTCGGTAATTTCACAAACCAGGGGTATTTCAGTAATTTCACAAACCAGGGGTATTTCGATAATTTTTCAACCCAGGGGTATTCTATTAATTTTGCCAACTAGGGGCATTTTGGTAATTTTACAAACCAGGG
The DNA here is from genome assembly GCA_025506655.1 of Gossypium rotundifolium. Classification (NCBI taxonomy): domain Eukaryota; kingdom Viridiplantae; phylum Streptophyta; class Magnoliopsida; order Malvales; family Malvaceae; genus Gossypium; species Gossypium rotundifolium. The sequence continues at coordinate 155,532,809 of CP106722.1, read as the reverse complement.
TGTTAACGACCCAACAGAAGGTTCACTGTCGCCTCAAACGACTCAAGTATTCTAAACAAAGATAATGATGGGAATAGACCTAAGGCCCATTCTCGGCCAAAGTGGGCCCACACACTTGTGTGGCCCATTTAGCCCAAACCTAGCCACATATATAAGATTCACATAGTCTAGTTCACTATCCACTACTCAATCATACAATTTACTCATATGGGCCCCCAGGCCCATTGGGCCCACCAGCCTCTTTGGGCCATCAGGCCCAACAAACCACACCCACAAGAACACTCTTGATGGGCTCAACTATCGCGTTGAAGCCCCACACGTGCACTTCATGCTTTGTGGCTACCATCATTTGTGTGGACCGGCTTATCAGCATTTGCCGCTTTACAACTATAGTAGAGAGAGTACACACCTAATAGGAATCTAAAGCTGCTATACCGCGCTCCGAGCACTCCTACGTCAAATGCCAACCAGGTATGCTCCTTCTCCTCCTAGGCAGCTCTATATATAGTTAGCTTCTCACCATCCTTCTTTGTATCTTTCCGATGTGGGATCCCTTCGTCAGTATAGTTTAAATCCAAATCAAACTCTTGCCATCCAATCCGCAAAATAAATACTCCCTTGCTTTCCATGAGATTCGAACCTAGGCTCCCTTGCACCCTTGATGATGCCTTGCCACTAGACCACTCGCTTCCTTGTGTTTAAAACCATGCGCAACTAAATATAACCCTATGGCAAAATTCTAGAGTCCATTTAAAAAGAAAACCAAAATGAAAAAGCCAAGACTTGAACTTTGGACCTCCTTCATTCCTTGTGGCGTCACCCATTTGTCTCTTATGTGGCGTCACTTTGCCACTACACCACACACTCCACTTTTGTCTTTTTCTCCACATTTTATTCTTAAAGCCTGCCTACTAACTCCTAGGGTTTTTTTCACCTAAAACCAAAATTTTCCTAAAGCCAAAGTTTGAACCCGGGACTTCATAGAAGCCCCCTAACCTTCCAAAATCACTCACCTACTAGATCCAACTTACACTAATGCCATTCTCTTATTCCCAAAAATTTTAAACGCTCCTACGTCTAAAGCCAAATGGGCCCACTCCTACTAGGCCCAACTTTGGGATGTTACAAATCTACCCTCCTTAAAAAAATTTCGTCCTCGAAATTTCCAGCTATAGAAATAGTCGCACATCCTAACCTACAACACTACACTCATACTACGCACTTTGATTCTAAAACAGTAATACACTTTATAACTTAAGCTTGGAACCTCTTCACACAACCAAATATCTAATACAGAAGCAAACAGATATTTAACACTCATACTTAAAAATTTTCCATTCAAACATCACATCCAAAACATACAGAATAAATGATCATTATAGCACATAATAATAAGTTAGGGGACTTACGGATTTGGTGTCGGAGACTCGGGTGCCATACTTCCAATAAAGATACTTTTTTTAAAAAACAAATTTCAAATAACTTTGAAAAAAAACCTTTTCGAACCCATTCCACAGCCGAGTTTTGCAACCTAGGCTCTGATACTATAATTGTAACACCCCAAACCTGGCCTAAACGTTAGGCCCGAATCTGGCGTGTCACATTGAAGGAAGTTGAAAAGCTAAGTAATTGTTTAGAAAAGTTTTATCAGATTTTTGAACTTCGAGTTCATTGTTTGTCTGAGAAAAATGCGATTTCCTAAATAACCGTTTAAAAGTTGTTATTATTTTGAAAAACTGTTTTGTTATGAAAGTTGAACTTACATCGTTGCGTAAAGCATGATATTTTAGAAGACGATTGCTAATGTTTTAAGAAAACCCCGTATTTATAAGTTTAACAGTTATAAACAAAAAGTCAAAAAACAGAAACCAATGGCCTTATTACAAAATATTAACCCAAAATAAATAATCTTAAACTAAGGTAAAAATCGAAATTACTAAAGTTCACGAATAGTATCTCCGATGTATAGCCACCCTCGAGTCCTCCACGGCTCTCAATCCTTAATCACTAGGAATCACCTAAAACATTTAATAAAAAGAGGGGGTGAGTTTACGAAAACTCAGTGTGCACAACCCTCATCGGTAAGAACATGCATCACAACAATCCGAGCCGAAGCCCATTACAGTAACGGTGGCAATTAGGCCTTAGCCCAAATTAGCCTCGGTTGAGCCTTAACCCATATCATATATCACAGCAGATAATGTATGCAATGCGATGCAAACCTAGCCCAACCTAATTTTCCATCCTCTACACGCCACTCGTACCAACCATCACCGTTGGGTATTTCTACAATCAACCCTCCATCCACTACACTCGGTCTTAACAGTCATGTTGTCAGAAAATGTGGCAGAGCCACCGATCACTACGTGACCTTAAAATTAACTGTGGCATAGCCACTGATCACTATGTGACCTCATAAACAGATGTGGCAGCGCCACCGATCACTATGTGACCTTAATAAATAATGTGGCAGAGCCACCGATTACCATGTGACCTTATGAACAATGTGGTAGAGCCACCGATCACTATGTGACCTTATCCCTTCCCCTTTATCAACATTCCCATATCCCATGCACAACATTTATATCGTGACAGATGTATCATGCTAGTAACAAGGCAATAAGTCATCACATACAACCAACTCATATCAGGTAATTATAGAGACGTACCTCGCACTTCCTGCCTTACCCACAAGGGTATTTCGACTGTATTTACAGCCTTTTTTGGCTTTTCAGCCCATACAATTAATAATAGAATTAAGTACAGTGTGCTAGGGTTTACACACCATCACACTAATCAACCCCCAAGAGTATAACGATAATTTTACCTACCGAGGGTATTTCGGTAATTTATCTACCAAGGGTAATTCGACAATTCTACTCATAACTAATCCATGCATGCAGTGCATCTCGAACATAATCAATCATACAACCATAGCCAAACCGATCATATCATGGCACAAGCCAATCACTTACCTACAAGGGCAAATCAGTCATTTTACCCTGTAAGGGTATTCTGGTAATCCTACCCTTCAGGGGTAGTTTGTTAATTTCACAAACCAGGGGTATTTTGGTAATTTCACAAACCAAGGGTATTCAGTAATTTCACAAACCCAGGGTATTTTGATAATTTCACAAACCAGGGGTATTTCGATAATTTCACAAACTAGGGATATTTCAAAAATTTCACAAACCAGGGGTATTTCGATAATTTCACAAACCAAGGGTATTTCGGTAATTTTATAGCCTCGGGGTATTCTAGTAATTTTGCAAACCAGGGGCATTTTGGTAATTTTACAAACCAGGGTGTTAACGACCCAACAGAAGGTTCACTGTCGCCTCGAACGACTCAAGTATTCTAAACAGAGATAATGATGCGAATGGGCCTAAGGCCCATTCTCGGCCAAAGTGGGCCCACACACTCGTGTGGCCCATTTAGCCCAAACCTAGCCACATATATAAGATTCACATAGTCTAGTTCACTATCCACTACTCAATCATACAATTTACTCATATGGGCCCCTAGGCCCATTGGGCCCACTTGGCCTCTTTCGGGCCATTGTGGCCCAACAGCCTACACCCACAAGAACACTACTGATGGGCTCAACTATCACGTTGAAGCCCCACATGTGCGCTCACACGCCCGTGTGGCTACCATCGCCGTGTGACCAGCTTATCAGCATTTGCCGCTTTACAACTATAGTAGAGAGAGTACACACCTAATAGGAATCTAAAGCTGCTAAACCGCGCTCCGAGCACTCCTACGTCCAATGCCAACCAGGTATGCTCCTTCTCCTCCTTGGCAGCTCTATATTTAGCTAGCTTCTCACCATCCTTCTTTGTATCTTTTCGATGTGGGATCCCTTCGTCAGTAGAGTTTAAATCCAAATCAAACTCTTGCCATCCAATCCGCAAAATAAATACTCCCTTGATTTCCATGAGATTCGAACCCAGGCTCCCTTGCACCCTTAATGATGCCTTGCCACTAGACCACTCACTTCCTTGTGTCTAAAACCATGTGCAACTAAATATAACCCTATGGCAAAATTCTAGAGTCCATTTAAAAAGAAAACCAAAATGAAAAAGCCAAGACTTGAACCTTGGACCTCCTTCATTCCTTGTGGCGTCACCCATTTGTCTCTTATGTGGCGTCACTTTGCCACTACACCACACACTCCACTTTTGTCTTTTTCTCCACATTTTATTCTTAAAGCCTACCTACTAACTCCTATGGTTTTTTTCACCTAAAACCAAAATTTTCCTAAAGCCAAAGTTTGAACCTGGGACTTCATAGAAGCCCCCTAACCTTCCAAAATCACTCACCTACTAGATCCAACTTACACTAATACCATTCTCTTATTCCCAAAAATTTTAAACGCTCCTCGCCTAAAGCCAAATGGGCCCACTCCTACTAGGCCCAACTTTGGGATGTTACAAATCTACCCTCCTTAAAAAATTTAGTCCTCGAAATTTCCATTATAAACAAACAGCACATCCTAACCTACAACACTACACTCATAATCGCACTTTGATTCTAAAACAAGTAATACACTTTATAACTTAAGCTTGGAACCTCTTCACACAACCAAATATCTAATACAGAAGCAAACAGATATTTAACACTCATACTTAAAAATTTCCATTCAAACATCACATCCAAAACATACCTTTGAATAAATCTGGTCATTATAGCATATAATAATAAGTTAGGGGACTTACGAATTTGGTGCCGGAGACTCGGGTGCCATACTTCCAATAAAGATACTTTTTTTTTAAATCAAATTTCAAATAACTTTGAAAAAAAACCTTTTCGAACCCATTCCACAGCTGAGTTTTGCAACCTAGGCTCTGATACCATAATTGTAACACCCCAAACCTGGCCTAAACGTTAGGCCCGAATCTGGCGTGTCACATTGAAGGAAGTTGAAAAGCTAAGTAATTGTTTAGAAAAGTTTTATTAGATTTTTGAACTTCGAGTTCATTGTTTGTTTGAGAAAAACACAATTTCCTAAATGACCGTTTAAAAGTTGTTATTATTTTGAAAAACTATTTTGTTATAAAAGTTGAACTTACATCGTTGCGTAAGCATGATATTTTAGAAAACTATTGCTAATGTTTTAAGAAAACCCCGTATTTATAAGTTTAACAGTTATAAGTAAAAAGTCAAAAAACAGAAACCAATGGCCTTATTACAAAATATTAACCCAAAATAAATAATCTTAAACTAGGGTAAAAATCGAAATTACTAAAGTTCAGGAGTAGTATCTCCGATGTATAGCTACCCTCGAGTCCTCCACGGCTCCCAATCCTAAATCACTGGGAATCACCTGAAACATTTAATAAAAAGAGGGGGTGAGTTTACGAAAACTCAGTGTGTACAACCCTCATTGGTAAGAACATGCATCACAACAATCCGGGCCGAAGCCCATTACAGTAACGGTGGCAATTGGGCCTTAGCCCAAATTAGCCTCGGTTGAGCCTTAACCCATATCATATGTCATAGTAGATAATGTATGCAATGCGATGCAAACCCAGCCCAACCTAATTTTCCATCCTCTACACGCCACCCGTACCAACCATCACACCGTGGGGATTTCTACAATCAACCCTCCATCCGCTACACGCCGTCTTGACAATCATGCTGTCAGAAAATGTGGCAGAGCCACCGATCACTACGTGACCTTAAAATCAACTATGGCTTAGCCACCGATCACTATGTGACCTCATAAACAGATGTGGCAGCGCCACCAATCACTATGTGACCTTAATAAACAATGTGACAGAGCCACCGATCACCATGTGACCTTATGAACAATGTGGCAGAGCCACCGATCACTATGTGACCTTGTCCCTTCCCCTTTATCAACATTCCCATATCCCATGCACAACATTTATATCGTGATAGATGTATCATACTAGTAACAAGGCAATAAATCATCACATATAGCCAACTCATATCAAGTAATTACTGATACGTACTTGGCACTTCCTACCTTACCCACAAGGGTATTTCGATTGTATTTATAGCCTTTTTCGACTTTTTAGCCCATACAATTAATAATACAATTAAGTATAGTGTGTTAGGGTTTACACACCATCACTTTAATCCACCCCAAAGGGTATAACGATAATTTTACCTACCAAGGGTATTTCAGTAATTTATCTACCAAAGGTAATTCGGCAATTCTACTCATAACTAATCCATGTATGCAGTGCATCTCGACCATAATCAATCATACAACCATAGCCAAACAGGTCATATCATAGCACAAGCCAATCACTTACCTACAAGGGCAAATTAGTCATTTTACCCTATAAGGGTATTCTGATAATCCTACCCTTTAGGGGTAGTTTGGTAATTTCATAAACTAGGGGTATTTTGGTAATTTCACAAACTAGGGGTATTTTGGTAATATCACAAACCCAGGGTATTTCGGTAATTTCACAAATCAGGGTATTTCAGTAATTTCACAAAATAGGGGTATTTCGATAATTTCACAAACCAAGGGTATTTTGGTAATTTTTCAAATCAGGGATATTTTGATAATTTTGCAAACCATGGGTATTTCGGTAATTTTGTAAACTAAGGGTATTCTGGTAATTTTACAAACTAGGTGTATTTTGGTAATTTTACAAACTAGGGGTATTTTAGTAATTTTACAAACCAGGGTGCTAACGACCCAACAGATGGTCCACTGTCACCTCGAACGACTCAAGTATTCTAAACAGAGATAATGATGCGAATGGGCCTAAGGCCCATTCTCGGCCAAAGTGGGCCCACACACTCGTGTGGCCCATTTAGCCCAAACCTAGCCACATATATAAGATTCACATGTCTAGTTCACTATCCACTACTCAATCATACAATTTACTCATATGGGCCCCCAGGCCCATTAGGCCCACTTAGCCTCTTTTGGGCCACCGTGGCCCAACAGCCCACACCTACAGGAACACTACTGATGGGCTCAACTATCGCGTTGAAGCCCCACAAGTGTGCTCACACACCCATGTGGCTACCATTGTCGTGCGATCGGCTTATCAGCATTTGCCGCTTTACAACTATAGTAGAGAGAGTACACACCTGATAGGAATTTGAAGCTGCTAAACCGCGCTCCGAGCACTCCTATGCCCAATGCCAACCAGGTATGCTCCTTCTCCTCCTAGCCAGCTCTATATATAGCTAGCTTCTCACCTTCCTTCTTTGTATCTTTTCGATGTGGGATCCCTTCGTCAGTAGACTTTAAATCTAAATCAAACTCTTGCCATCCAATCCGCAAAATAAATACTCCCTTGCATTCCATGAGATTCGAACCCAGGCTCCCTTACACCCTTAATGATGCCTTGCCACTAGACCACTCGCTTCCTTGTGTCTAAAACCACGCGCAACTAAATATAACCCTATGGTAAAATTCTAGAGTCCATTTAAAAAGAAAACCAAAATGAAAAAGCCAAAACTTGAACCTTGGACCTCCTTCCTTCCTTGTGGCGTCACCCCTTTGTCTCTTATGTGGCGTCACTTTGCCACTACACCACACACTCCACTTTTGTCTTTTTCTCCACATTTTATTCTTAAAGCCTACCTACTAACTCCTAGGGTTTTTTTCACCTAAAATCAAAATTTTCCTAAAGCCAAAGTTTGAACCCGGGACTTCTTAGAAGCCCCCTAACCTTCCAAAATCAATCACCTACTAGATCCAACTTGCACTAATACCGTTCTCTTATTACCAAAAATTTTAAACGCTCCTACGTCTAAAGCCCAATGGGCCCAATCCTACTAGGCCCAACTTTAGGATGTTACAAATCTACGCTCCTTAAAGAAATTTCGTCCTCGAAATTTCCACTAAAGACAGAGTAGCACATCCTAACCTACAACACTACACTCACATCACAAGACTTTGATTCTAAAACAGTAATACACTTTCTAACTTAAGCTTGGAACCTCTTCACACAACCAAATATCTAATACAGAAGCAAACAGATATTTAACACTCATACTTAAAAATTTTCCATTCAAACATCACATCCAAAACATACACGGAATAAATACAATCATTATAGAATATAATAATAAGTAAAAGGGACTTACGGATTTGGTGCTGGAGACTCGGGTGCCATACTTCCAATAAAGATACTTTTTTTTAAAACCAAATTTCAAATAACTTTGAAAAAAAACCTTTTCGAACCCATTCCACAGCCGAGTTTTGCAACCTAGGCTCTGATACCATAATTGTAACACCCTAAACTCGGCCTAAAAGTTAGGCCCGAATCTGGCGTGTCACATTGAAAGAAGTTAAAAAGCTAAGCAATTGTTTAGAAAAGTTTTATCAGATTTTTGAACTTCGAGTTCGTTGTTTGTTTGAGAAAAATGCGATTTCCTAAATGGCCATTTAAAAATTGTTATTATTTTGAAAAACTATTTTGTTATGAAAGTTGAACTTACATTGTTGCGTAAGCATGATATTTTAGAAAACGATTGCTAATGTTTTAAGAAAACCCCGTATTTATAAGTTTAACAGTTATAAATAAAAAGTCAAAAAACATAAACCAATGGCCTTATTACAAAATATTAACTTAAAATAAATAATCTTAAAGTAAGGTAAAAATTGAAATTACTAGAGTTCACGAGTAGTATCTCCGATGTATAGCCACTCCCAAGTCCTCCACGGCTCTCAATCCTCAATCGTTGGGAATCACCTAAAACATTTAATAAAAAGAGAGGGTGAGTTTACGAAAACTCAGTATACGCAACTCTCATCGGTAAGAATATGCATCACAACAATCCGGGCCGAAGCCCATTACAGTAACAGTGGCAATTGGGCCTTAGCCCAAATTAGCCTTTGTTAAGCCTTAACCCATATCATATGTCACAGTAGATAATGTATGCAATGCGATGCAAAACTAGCCCAACCTAATTTTCCATCCTCTACACGCCACCGTACCAACCATCACACCGTGGGGATTTCTACAATCAACCCTCCATCCGCTACACGCTGTCTTGACAGTCATACTGTGAGTAAATGTGGTAGAGCCACCGATCACAACGTGACCTTAAAATCAACTATGGCATAGCCACCGATCACTATGTGACCTCATAAACAGATGTGGCAGTGCCACCGATCACTATGTGACCTTAATAAACAATGTGGCAGAGCCACCGATCACCGTGTGACCTTATGAACAATGTGGCAGAGCCACCGATCACTATGTGACATTATCACTTCCCCTTTATCAACATTCCCATATCCCATGCACAATATTTATATCGTGACAAATGTATCATGCTAGTAACAAGGTAATAAATCATAACATACAACCAACTCATATCAGGTAATTACAGATACGTACTTGGCACTTCCTGCCTTACCCACAAGGGTATTTCGACTGTATTTACAGCCTTTTTCGGCTTTTCAGCCCATACAATTAATAATACAATTAAGTACAGTGTGTTAGGGTTTACACACCATCATACTAATCAACCCCTAAGGGTATAACAATAATTTTACCTATTGAGGGTATTTCAGTAATTTACCTACCAAGGGTAATTCGGTAATTCTACTCATAACTAATCCATGTATGCAGTGCATCTCGAACATAATAAATCATACAACCATAGCCAAACCGGTCATATCATAGCACAAGCCAATCACTTACCTACAAGGGCAAATCAGTCATTTTACCTTGTAAGGGTATTCCGGTAATCCTACCCTTCAGGGGTAGTTCAGTAATTTGACAAACTAGGGGTATTTTGGTAATTTCAGAAACTAGGGGTATTTTGGTAATTTCACAAACCCGGGGTATTTCAGTAATTTCACAAATCGGGGTATTTTGGTAATTTCACAAAGTAAGGGTATTTCAGTAATTTCACAAACCAGGGGTATTTCGATAATTTCACAAACCAGGGGTATTTTGGTAATTTCACAAACTAAGAGTATTTCGATAATTTTGCAAACTAGGGGTATTTCGATAATTTTGCAAACCAGGGGTATTTCGGTAATTTTACAAACCAGGGGTATTTTGGTAATTTTGCAAACCAAGGGTATTTCGATAATTTTACAAACCAGGGGTATTTTAGTAGTTGTACAAACCAGGGTGTTAACAACCGAACAGCAGGTCCACTGTCGCCTCGAACGAATCTAGAATTTTTCCATAGGGTTATATTTAGTTGTGCATGGTTTTAGACACAAGAGGAGCTGGTGGCTTAGTGGCAAGTGGCGTGAATTGGCTGATAGGAAAGCTTGGGTTCGAATCTTATGACAAGCAAGGGAGTATTTATTTTGCGGATTGGACGAGAAGAGTTTGAGTTGGATTTAAATTCCACTGACAGAGGGATCCCACATCGGAAAGATACAAAGAAGGAAGGTGAGAAGCTAGCTATATATAGAGCTGCCTAGGACGAGAAGGAGCATACCTGGTTGGCATTAGGCATAGGAGTGCTCGGAGCGCGGTTTAGTAGCTTTAGATTCCTATCAGGTGTGTACCTCTCTACTATAGTTGTAGAGCGGCAAATGCCGATAAGTCGGTCACACGGCGATGGCAGCCACACGAGCGTTTGAGCGCACGTGTGGGGTTTCAACGCGATAGTGAGGCCATCAGTAGTGTTTTTGTGGGTTTAGGCTGTTGGGCCACGTTGGCCCGAGAGGGGCCAACTGGGCCCAATGGGTCGGGGGGTCCCATATGAGTAAATTGTATGATTGAGTAGTAGATGTGAACTAGATTATGTGAACCTCATTTATGTGGCTAGGTTTGGGCTGAATGGGCCACACGAGTGTGTGGGCCCACTTAGGCCGAGAATGGGCCTTAGGCCCATTCGCATCATTATCTCTGTTTAGAATACTTAAGTCGTTCGAGGCGACAGTGGACCTTCTGTTGGGTCGTTAACACCCTGATTTGCAAAATTACCAAAATACCCCTGGTTTGCAAAATTACTGAAATACCCCTGGTTTGCAAAATTACTAAAATACCCCTGGTTTATAAAATTACAAAAATAACCCTAGTTTGCAAAATTACCAAAATACCCCGATTTGCAAAATTATCGAAATACCTCTAATTTGCAAAATTACCAAAATACCCCTGGTTTGTAAAATTACCAAAATACCCCTAGTTTGTAAAATTATCGAAATACCCCTAGTTTGCGAAATTATCGAAATACCCCTAGTTTGTAAAATTACTGAAATACCCCTAGCTTACAAAATTACCAAAATACCCCTAGCTTGTGAAATTATCGTTTTAACCCTAAACAATAAAATAACCGTTGTACCCTCGTGGTGGTACTAATGTAGTCTGTGTTAATTGTATGATTGATTATGTTCGAGATGCACTGCATACATAGATTAGTTATGAGTAGAATTATCGAATTACCCTTGGTAGGTAAATTACTGAAATACCCTCGGTAGATAAAATTACTGTTATACCCTTTGGGGTTGATTAGCGTGATTGTGTGTAACTTCTCACACCATCTATAATGTTGTGCTAATGTAATATTATATTCTATTAAATGCCGAACCTCGGTATGGCTAGTGAGTTGCCCTTGGACTGTAAAGGCGAGACATCAGGTTAGTGATTTTCGTTACATCAAATAAATGGTTATGAGGAGATGACATGATATACGTTATGAGCATTCTATACATGCATGCCGAAACCTGTTGTATCTGTGCATTAAAGTTATTATGTTTGCATGGGATTGGGATTATGTTACTAAAGGGGAAGTGTTCTGGTGGCTCTGCCACGATCTGTTCTGGTGACTATGTCACGATTCTGATGATGAGAAGCTAACTGCAGCATGACTGCCATCGATGGTGTATAGTGGTGAGGGTTGATTGTAGAAATCCCCATTGGTGTGATTGGCAGGTATGGGTGGTGTGTAGCGGATGGAAAATTAGGTTGGGCTTGGTTTGCATCGTATTGCATACATGATCTGCTGTGACATATGATATGGGTTAAGGCTCAACCGAGGCTATTTTGGGCTAAGGCCCAATTGCCACCGCATCTTGTAATGGGCTTTAGCTTGGATTATTCTTGATGCATGTTCTTACCGATGAGGTTGTACACTGAGTTTTAGTAAACTCACCCCTCTTTTTATTAAATTTGTAACACCCCAAACCCGGCCCAACATCACGACTGGATCTGACATGTTACTAGGGAAAAAGGTGTGAAAGGAATCTTATTTCTAATGTAAGAAAAACATTGTAAAATAAAAATAAAAAAACTGTCTATTTGATTTAGGGCTTTTAAAATTAGGGGATTGTAGTTGGAGAAAATTTTAGCTATTGAGTGAAAAATATATTTTAATACCCTCATTGTTAAAAGTAGAAAACCATTGTTTTATTACATTGCTCAAGTTTTGAAAACCCATTTTCAAATTGTTTCAATATTATCGGATGTAAAGTAAAACGTTTCTTTAACAGTTACGAAATAGTAAAACTACTTAAAGAAATTCCCAAAGTTTATCAAATAAGAAGTGGCCTTATTACAGAATGAAAATATCCCAACAGAAAATAGCAATTAACATTATAAAGCAAAATTGAAATCGAAACCCTGCATGGCCACCTCAAGTCCGACCCAACCCGGTCCAACAAGTCAAGAATTGCCTGCAATGTGTTTGGAAAATAGGGTGAGTCATTGTGACTCAGTGTGCAATTATTCCACGCAATTCCACAAACGGGCTTGGCCCCAAATCCACATCAAAATGATATACCACATATAAAGATGCAATATGTTAACCCACCCTAACCTAGTATCCATCTGCTACACACCACCCGTACATCCATCCTCATACACACCAGGGGATTTCTACAATCAACCCTCCATCCGCTACACACCTCTTTGGCAGTCTATGCTGACAGACACACTGCTCAAAGTCCACTTAAGTGGTCTAGCCACTAATCCACGTGATTACATCACCATTATCCATGATAAGACTCGAGGTCATCATCAATCCACAATGAGGCTCAAAGACAACATTAATCGTGACAGAGTCACCCACATATAAATACACTTCCCCTTTAAATCAGTATATCCCGAATCCCATGCACATGCAGCATAAAATGGTAAATGGCAATATGATAGAATATGAACACATCCATATATATATATATATATATATATAACATGCTTACATGCAACCAAAACCATTTATCCTCAGCTTTGATATAGGTAGTAAACTAACCTGGTTTACCAGATTACCCAACGTGGGTAACAACACCACCACAGCCACCATTGCGGCTACCACATATGATTCATACATTTTAATTAAAATAATCAAGGCAACGGTGTGGTAATTACACACCTGATAACACGTAATACGATTCCCTCTACGTCGACACTCTCGTTAACAGGCACTACCGCTATCTGTCTATCTTTTTGTTCAGAAGCTGGTCCACACCCAAGTGGCCAATCACGAACCGCAGACACAACCCTCTTCTTGAACTTAGGGGCTGGGTTCACAAATCCAACCACTCCCAATGATTGGCTATCATTTGAGTCCATGAACACCTTAGTCACTAATCTCAGATTAAAGCAGAGAAAATGAATCAAAAGAAATTAACGCTTAAGGCCAAGGCCCTTATCTAGACTATCAACTCTCGAAGCTCTTAAACTTAATCCACCAGCCAACCGAATCCCAGAGATCAAAGAATGCGACACACTTCCACCTACAATCGACCAAGCACCCAAACATAAGGCCATATGTCCATTCAGCTTTGGTTCCCCAGAACCCGAAAAAGATAACGTCCAATAGAAGCAATCGTTACTAACCTTACACCCAAGAGGATTCGGCACTAGCATAGAAGTAGTGGAAATTCGGCAAGAAGAGTAGGCCACTAAGATTCGGTTTATGAAGGAAAGTCAGAGTTGAGAACCTTGGATGGGGATATTCGGCTAACACACAAAGGTTGAAGATGATAATGGAGTTAGGGGTTTTCGGCTTTGAAACAAAAGAAAGAAGAATAAGAGATGAGCAATAGATGTGGCTATGGTGCTTAAAAGAAAACGAGAACAAGACAAGAAGAGGTTTCGGCCATGGTCAAAAGATGAGAAAAGAGTAGAGTAGTTTAAGAGTTTTTCGACACAAGAGAGATTGAGGGAAGAAAAGGAGTCGAAGGAGGAGGAAGAGTGATGATTTTGGCTTGGAACAAAGATGGAGAAAAAGAGTTGAAAGAATTCAACTTGGCTTTAGAGAGAAAAAAAAGAAACAACCAAAATGTAAAATGTGAGATATGGGAGTGGTTCAATTCGGCACAAAAGAAAATAAAAGGGGTAAGGCCCTAAGTGCTTTCCAACTAACCAAAAACCACACCTCACCAAGGCCTATACCACAATCGGCCACCCCCTAACTAGCACCCAAAACAGAAAGTCCCTCCTCCACTCCAACTCTTCCAAATTCGGCTAACACACCCCCACTCCTGTCCCTTCTTTTCCTCCTTGTTTTTCTCCTGACCACCTATTCAAACGAGTTTGAATACTTCAAACTCCTAAATCTCCTCTCCTCCACCCATTCAAAACTATTGACTTCTTCAACCCTCATCCACCAGAGTCCATCCTGTGCACAACACTCCCTAATCCTGGCGTTAAAATAAACACACAAAAAGGAGGTTCCCGCAACTCGAACCCAAGCCTTCCCCCTACATAAGGCGTCACTTCCCTGAGCCTTAAGTGACATCCCTTGCCACTTTACCAAGGCCCAACTTGCGTCAAAACCTACCACCAACCACACTTAACACCTACTCCAATCAGCTTCCCCCTTCTAAAAGCCCAAAACCCAAATTCCTCCTAAGGCTCTGGCCTACCCCTGACTCCTGCCTAGACCCTAAAATAGCCTAGACTAGCATGACATCCATACCATCCACATGCAAACAGATAAAATGCAAAGGCCCCGATTTAGGATGTTACAAAATGTATCAGGTGATTCCTAGCGATTGAGGATTGGGAGCCGTGGAAGACTCGAGGGTGGCTATCCATCGGAGATACTGCTCGTGAACTTTAGTAATTTTGATTTTTGCCTTTTCTTTTAGATTATTTATTTTGGGTTAATATTTTGTAATAAGGCCATTGGTTTATTTTTTCTATGTTTTCATTTATAACTGTTAAACTTATAAATACGGGGTTTTTTTTTAAAACATTAGCAACCGTTTCCTAAAATATCATGTTTACGCAACGATACAAGTTCAACTTTCATAACAAAATAGTTTTTCAAAATAATAACAAATTCTAAATGGTCATTTAGTAAATCACGTTTTTCTTAATCAAACAATAAACTCGGAGTTCAAAAATCCGATAAAACTTTTCTAAACAATTGCTTAGCTTTTGAACTTCCTTCACTGTGACACGCCAGATTCGGGCCTAACTTTTAGGCCGGGTTTGGGGTGTTACAATTATGGTATCAGAGCCTAGGTCACAAAACTTGACTGTGGAATGGGTTCAAAAAAATGTTTTTTCAAAGTTATTTAAAATTTGGTTTAAAAAAGATATCTTTATTGGAAGTATGGCACCCGAGTCTCCGACACCAAATCTGTAAGTCTCCTTCCTTATTATTATATGCTATAATGACAGTAATTATTCTGTGTATGTTTTGGATGTGATGTTTGAATGGAAAATTTTTATGTATAAGCATTAAATATTTGTTTGCTTCTGTATTAGATATTTGGTTGTATGAAGAGGTTCCAAGCTTAAGTTAGAAAGTGTATTACTGGTTTAGAATCAAAGTGTGCAGCGTGAGTGTAGTGTTTTAGGTTACGATGTGCGACTGTTTCTATAGTTGGAAATTTCGAGGACGAAATTTCTTTAAAGAGGGTAGATTTGTAACATCCCAAAGTTGGGTCTAGTAGGATTGGGCCCATTGGGCTTTAGGCGTAGGAGCGTTTAAAATTTTTGGGAATAAGAGAATGGCTTTAATGCAAGTTGGATCTAGTAGGCGAGTGATTTTGGAAGGTTAGGGAGTTTCTATGAAGTCCTGGGTTCAAGTTAGGCCTTAAGAAAAAAATTTGGTTTTGGGTGAATAAAACCCTAGGAGTTAGTAGTAGGCTTTAAGAATAAAATGTTGGGAAAATGACACAAGTGGAGTGTGTGATGTAGTGGCAAAGTGACGCCACATAAGAGACAAGGGGGTGACGCCATAAGGAAGGAAGGAGGTCCAAGGTTCAAGTCTTGGCTTTTGCATTTTGGTTTTCTTTTTAAATGGATTCTAGAATTTTGCCATTGGGTTATATTTAGTTGCACATGGTTTTAGACACATGAGGAGCTGGTGGATTAGTGGTAAGTGGCGTGAATTGGTTGATGGGAGAGCTTGGGTTCGAATCTCATGACAAGCAAGAGAGTATTTATTTTGCGGATTAGACGGGAAGAGTTTGAGTTGGATTTAAACTCTACTGACGAAGGGATCCCACATCGGAAAGATACAAAGGAGGAAGGTGAGAGGCTAGCTATATAGAGAGCTGCCTAGGCGGAGAAGGAGCATACCTGGTTGGATTGGGCATAGGAGTGGCCGGAGCGCGGTTTAACAGCTTTAGATTCCTATCAGATGTGTACTCTCTCTACTATAGTTGTAGAGTGGCAAATGCCGATAAGCCGGTCACACGGCGATGGTAGCGACTCGAGCGTACGAGCGCACGTGTGGGGTTTCAACGCGATAGTTGAGGCCATCAGTAGTGTTCTTGTGGGTTTAGGCTATTGGGCCACGTTGGCGAAAGAATAATCGGGCCCAATGGGCCGGGGTCCCATATGAGTAAATTGTATGATTGAGTAGTAGATAGTGAACTAGACTATGTGAATCTCATATATGTGGCTAGGTTTGGGCTGAATGGGCCACACGAGTGTGTGGGACCACTTGGGCCGAGAATGGGCCTTAGGCCCATTCGCATCATTATTTCTGTTTAGAATACTTGAGTCGTTCGAGGCGACAGTGAACCTTCTGTTGGGTCGTTAACACCCTGGTTTACAAAATTACCAAAATACCCCTAGTTTGCAAAATTACTGAAATACCCCTAGTTTACAAAATTACTAAAATACCCTTGGTTTGCAAAATTACCAAAATACCCCTGGTTTGTAAAATTACCAAAATACCCCTGGTTTGTAAAATTACAAAAAATACCCCTAGTTTGCAAAATTACCAAAATACCTCTGGTTTGCAAAATTACCAAAATACCTCTGGTTTGCAAAATTACCAAAATACCCCTGGTTTACAAAATTACCGAAATACCCCTGGTTTGTGAAATTATCGAAATACCCCTAGTTTGTAAAATTACTGAAATACCCCTAGCTTGCAAAATTATCGAAATACCCCTAGCTTACGAAATTATTGTTTTACCCCTAAACAATAAAATGACCGTTGTGCCCTCGTGGTAGTACTAATGTTGTCTGTGTTAATTGTATGATTGATTATGTTCGAGATGCACTGCAACATGGATTAGTTATGAGTAGAATTACCGAATTACCCTTGGTAGGTAAATTACTGAAATACCCTCGATAAGTAAAATTACTGTTATACCCTTTGGGGTTGATTAGCGTGATTGTGTGTAACTTCTCACACCATTTATAATGTTGTGCTAATGTAATATTATATTCTTTTAAATGCTGAACCTCGGTATGGCTAGTGAGTTGCCCTTGGAGGATAAAGGCGAGACATCAGGTTAGTGATTTCGTTACATCAAATAAATGGTATGAGGAGATGACATGATATACGTTATAAGCATTCTATACATGCATGCCGAAACCTGTTGCATCTGTGCATTAAAGTTATTATGTTTGCATGGGATTGGGATTATGTTACTAAAGGGGAAGTGTTCTGGTGGCTCAGCCATGATCTGTTGTAGTGGCTCTGCCACGATCTGTTGTAGTGGCTCTGCCACGATTTGTTCTGGTGACTATGTCACGATTCTGAGGATGAGCAGCTAACTGCAGCATGACTGCCATCGATGGTGTGTAGCGATGAGGGTTGATTGTAGAAATCCCCATTGGTGTGATTGGCAGGTACGGGTGGTGTGTAGCAGATGGAAAATTAGGTTGGGCTGGGCTTGCATCGCATTGCATACATGATCTGCTTGTGACATATGATATGGGTTAAGGCTCAATCGAGGCTATTTTGGGCTAAGGCCCAATTGCCATCGTTCTTGTAATGGGCTTTACCGATTATTACGATGCATGTTCTTACCGATGAGGGTTGTGCACACTGAGTTTTCGTAAACTCAACCCCTCTTTTTATCAAATGTTTCAGGTGATTCCCAACGATTAAGGATTGGGAGCCGTGGAGGACTCGAGGGTGGCTATACATCGGAGATACTGCTCGTGAACTTTAGTAATTTTGATTTTTGCCATTTCTTTTAGATTATTTATTTTGGGTTAATATTTTGTAATAAGGCCATTGGTTTATTTTTTTTAAGTTTTCATTTATAACTGTTAAACTTATAAATACGTGGTTATTTTAAAAAATTAGCAATCGTTCCTAAAATATCATGTTTACGCAACAATACAAGTTCATCTTTCATAACAAAACAGTTTTTCAAAATAATAACAACTTCTAAACGGTCATTTAGTAAACCATGTTTTTCTCAATCAAACAATGAACTCGAAGTTCAAAAATTTGATAAAACTTTTCTAAACAATTGCTTAGCTTTTAAACTTCCTTCACTGTGACACGCCAGACTCGAGCCTAACTTTTAGGCCGGGTTTAGGGTGTTACAATCACTTACCTACTAGATCCATCTTGCACTAATGACGTTCTCTTATTCCCAAAAATTTTAAACGCTCCTATGCCTAAAGCCCAATGGGCCCAATCCTACTAGGCCCAACTTTGGGGTGTTACACATTAAACAATAGCCACGAAATTTAAGCTTGAAACCACACAAGACTTAGCGAACAAACGTAGTAAAAAAATGCTCAGAATGAGGCAAGTTTGGATAGTCAAAAGGGGGGGGAAGAAGCAAAATTTTTGACAGAAAAGAAGCGAAAAGAATTGGTGTCAGAAAATTTTTGGGAAAGAGAAAATTTAAAACAAAAAAAAACAAAACAAAAAATATTAAAAAAAAAGATAATATCCTACAATCCCCTAATTATCTCCACTAACCCACTACTCAGAATTCCAACTGCACTGAAACACTTGCACAGAACCGAACAAAAATAAATTCCCATGCTTGCGCAGGGATTCGAACACAGAACTTCCACACAACATACAGACTCCCTTACCACGCGAACCAGCAAGCTCATTCTAATATGAAATTATATGCAATTAAATATAAGCCCACTGAACAGAGATATGGCTTAATTCCAAAAATAAAAAAATTTCCAAATCTAAGGCTTGAACTTGGAACCTCACACACACACCCAGAACTCTTAACCACTGAAGCAGATAGATATTTGTGTCAAAATTTTACAGTAGCAGACATAAGAATTTTGGGGCGTTACACAGGGCTCGCATGATAAACATATAAGGTTTGCATATTACAATATGTATGGTTCACATAATTAACATATAGAGTTCCCATGTTAACATATGTACGATTCACATAAATAACATATAGGGTGTAACAACCCGTTTTTCATTGGTTTCGGGACCACAATTCCAATGAGAAAGTCGGTAAATATTATCTATAAAATATTTACAAATTAAAAATAGTGTTACAGTAAAACATGATTTAATTGATTTTCTTGAATTAGGCAGTTAGTCAAGGTATAAGTGGTATGTATCAAAAGTCAAGTGATATTCAAAAATAAGGTATCGAGACCTTGTTTTCATAGGTTGAGCTCGTAAATATTTTTATTAAATATTTACAGAGTTTTTGTAATACCCCAAAAATTTTTACAATAAGATATTATCTTTGAAATAGTAAAATAAGGAAAGAAAGCGAAAAAAAGGGAAATTTTGGAGTTATGACAACATTGGGAAGTATGTTATGATATATTAATTCAAGAAAGGGCTAAATAGTAAAAGTGAGAAAAGTTTTATTACCTAAGAGTAAATACTCAAAATTTGAGGGGTCAAAGTGTAAATATGAAAAATTTGAAGAACCAATAGTGTAAATATTTTAAGGGTGGAATGATCTAGAAACTAAGGAAAATAGATGAATTAGGACCAAATTGAATAGGTGAAGAATTATAAGGGACTAAATTGCAATTTTACCAAATTAAATAATGATTCAAGGATGCAATTTTAAGGGATTATAAAGGGCAAAATGGTCATTTAAAAGGAGATAGAAATCTAGAAGGCAATGATGATGTTGATGATATTTTATAATTATTTAATTAGATAAATATTGTTTATTAATATTTTAATGAGATATTTTATTATTTTACTGTTATTTTATTATTATTTAATTAGTATATAAGGAAGGAAAGATGAAGAATTATCATCATCTTTTCCATGCGTTAACGTGAGAAGAAGAGAGAAAGAAAGAAAGTTTTATTTTCTTTACAAATTGGTCCTTCTACCAAAAATTCATCATTTTCACCTAAAAATCAAAAGAATTTTCATGGTTACTAGAAAGAAAGATAATAAGAAGATCATGGGGAGCTAGAATATCAAGTTAGATTCAAGAAATAGAAGCGGGAGGAGAGAGAAAATCAAGTTAAAGATTGAAATCAATAGAACAATGTAAGAACATCAAGATTTCAAGATTTTTTTAAGTTTGTTATTATTAAAAAAGCATGGAAATGATTTTATAGTAGAGTTTTCTTATATAAGGTTCTATGTTCTTAATATGTTAGTGATGGGAAATAAGAGAAAGTGATGGGAAATATTATAGAGAAAGGTAATAAGGGTGTTTATAAACTTAGTAATCAACATTTTGCACTAAAATAGTTTTGGATAACAGCAGTAGTCTAACTTTGAAAAATCACCAAATATTGTAGAAATAGAATTAGAGGTTGAATAAATGTGAAATTAAATTTTATTGAGTCTAGTTTTTCATAGAAGAAACGTTGTAAGCAATGGAATTGTAAATTATGAGATATAATAAATTTTGTGAGACAAGTTTATAATGATTTCGGGTTCCCTATTCGACTTTGGAAAATCATTAAAATAGTATAAAAATAGGTAAGGGTTTAAAATTATATATTTAAATTATTAATGAATATATTTTGAAGAGAAACAAACAGAAACATCACCCAAATTCCGTACTAAGAGATAATTAATTTTTATTAAAGAAAGGTCAAAGCTGTCAAACAGAAGAACAGAGACAAATTTGAAGATTTTACTGTACTTATTGGCTAAATCATAAATTTTGAAATTTTTTATGGTAGAAATATATCTAAGTCTAGTTTCAAAAAATCAAACAGATCTTAATTTACAATTTTTTTAACTCAAGATATAAATAATTTAGTGACTATGACTCAAGTGGACAGCTTGATATGAACATATAAGTAAATAGTAGAATTATGTATATATTAAGGATATGGAATGGAGAGGAGGAGGAAGATATATATGAATATTCAGCTAGTATAGGTTTACATTAAAAATGGCTAATTTGCATGTTTTAGGCTCAGGGAGTAAATTGAACAAAAGTAAAACTTTAAGGGCAATTTTTTTAAAAATATAAAAAATGACCAAATTGAAGGAAATGAATTGTTTTATCGTCTAAATTAATAAATTGAATGAAATTATTAATTTAAATCAAGATTGAGTGAAAAATCAGGGAAAATGGAAAATGACCAAAATGCCCCTAAATCTTAGTATTTTTGCAATTTAGTCAGGTAAATTCATATGATTGAAATTTTATGATTAAACGTTAAAAAAATTTGAAATCATATAATGTACAATATCAAATTTTTGGAAGAATGGTTAATGTGATAATATGAAAATCGAAGCAAGGGTTCAAATTGAGCAGAACGTTGGGTTGAGTACGATCGCTCAGTGATTAGTTTAGAATTGATGGATAAGACCATGGTTGGACCATGGCAAAGTGTGAATGTAAGACCATAGCTGGGCTATGACATTTCAGTGAAAAGACCATAACTGGGTTATGGCAATTGTGAACGTAAGACCATGGTTGGACCATGGCAATATATGTGTGTACGTGCAAGACCATAGCTAAGCTATAGCATTGTGATAAAGTGTAAAGACTATAGCTAGGATATGGCATTGTGATAGAGTGTAAAGACCATGGCAGGGCCATGGCAATATATGTACAAGATCAAAGTGGATTGTGGCATCAAGAAAACGACGTGCTCAAATCCGTAAGACATTCTAAAATTTGACAAAGATAGGTAACTGACATATGAAATTAATATTGAAAGACTTATGGTTATTATTGGTATTGATCTGAAATAAGTGCACCTATTGATATTTAAATAAATTCAACGGGTAAAATCCTTGAAACACCCCAAACCCGGCCCACGAGCCTTGACCGGATCTGGTATGTTCCCCGGTGTAAACCATTTCAAATTCTTTTGTTACTTAGGAAAAACTTGTGTGTTTTGAAAGAAAGATTGTTTTGGGTTGGGCTTGAGTTGAAAACAAGTTTATTTCATTATTAAAATCCTTTACTTTAGGTGACAAACCGTTTGGGCTTTGTTTTAAAAAAAAAAGGTTTACTTAATCTTTTAATAAATAAAAGTTTGTAAGCTTAATAAATAAAAATAGAATAAAATAGTTCTACTAAGGGCCTTATTACATCAAATAATTCCCAAAATTTAAATTCAAAATACTTAAAGTAAAATAGTCCAAATAAAAAAAATCTGAACTCCACATGGCCTCCACTAAGTATCTGCCGGCCCGGTCCATCACTGATCGTCACCTGAAAAGTAATCCCACAAGGGGTGAGTCAAAGAGACTCAATGTGTAACCAACACTAACATTTAATAATTCAGGCATACATTATCATACATGTTCATAAACAAATAGAAGAAAATAATGATGCAACCCGAACCCAAACCTATATGCCATCCGCTACACACCACCCGTACCAACATGTACACCGTGGGGACTGCTAAGTCAACCCTCCATCCGCTACACACCATCGAAGGTAGTCGCTGCAGTCGACGTGCTCATTGCCCTTATAAAAATTCGTGGTCTTAGGTCACCACATTTAGAATTCGTGGTCTTAGGTCACGACATTCAGTTATCGTGGTCTTAGGTCACCACATTCAGATATCGTGGTCTTAGGTCACCACGTCGTGGTCTTAGGTCACCACATTTACTTCCCCTTTTCATAAATCCCATATGCCCCAAATTATACATAACATGCATTAAGATGCCAATTTCTTATTTCACATTCTTATCACTTTCACATGTTAAAAATAACACATATTCATATTCCTAGTAGGAGTAGGAAACGTACCTTAGTACTTTGTACCATTGTATGGTACCTTAGCCATGCTTTTCACATTCTTAATATCACATTTAATTTAAAACATAGCTATGAACATATTAAAACTTAGGGTAGGGTACACACCTGATTCGCTTAACGATTTATCTTGAAATCCCGAATTTCAGATCTTAGATCTTTAACTCCCTACATTCGGCCCATATTAAATATTTAATGAAAAACCTATTCGGCCATAAAACCAAATCCTAGTAGGATTTGTACACTAAGACTTACCTTGTGGATTTTTAAATACCAAAATTCACTGAATAACTAGGGAACACACGGCCTATGGTGTTCCTTCGGGAAAAGAACTTCTCCTTCTTGTAGTTGACTTAAACGAATCCCGAAAGATCTCTTCAAAGTTTTGGCAACAAGATATTAATGGGGTTAGTCCTAGATTTCGGCAAATCTTAAAAGAAAAAGGATGAAAATCGAATGATAACTAGTTTTTACCCTTAATACAGAAGTCGACAACCCCTTGTTTGAAGTCTCAAAACTATTCGACTATGGCCTTGATTTTAGCAAACTTTTGGCTTTTGGAGGGTTATGAAAGAAGAAGAGAAAAAAGTTTGAGCAATTTGGTAATGAAGTTTCGGCTATACAAGGTGTATTTTCAGCTTGGCAAAACGATGAAGAAAGGAGATATTTGCTAGAGAGAATTCGGCAGAGAGAGAGTTAAGAAAGAATGAATGGCCCTCTTTTCCTTTTATAGCCGAATTTACTAACTTAGAATCCCTTACTTGGCCATCACTCTTCTATTTTTATAGCTTTATCTCTTTAATTAAAAATTAAAGAATAATCCCTCAATTATCTCTTCTAAAATAAATCATCATTTATCTACCTATTTAGCCGAGTTTTAAGGAGAATTAAACTCTTCCCTTAAGAGTCCTTATTGTCGTCCATTGCTTCCTCTTGAGAATTAAACTCTTCCCTTAAGAGTCCTTATTGCCGTCCATTCCTTCCTCTTTAAGTAACTAAATAAAACTCACTTAAAGTCTTAGCTAGATGCCATCCACCCCCTTCCCTTGATGAGCCAAATTTAAACTTATTCTATTGGACTCCTTGTGGCCATACGAGGCCCAAATTATCCACCTAAGTGGTGCCTCCCTATGATTAGTTTTAGCTTTAATAACGAATTGGGCCGCAAGCCCAATTCAGACGCAAAAACACTCTCAAAAATGCTCTCCTTGCTGCTCGAACCTAAGCTTGCACACATGCTGGTGGCGTCATTTACTGGGCTTTAAGTGGTGCCTCCTTGCCACTTTTCCAAGCCCTGTTCTTATGTCAAATTCTTCCTATTAATTTTCTTAAGGCCACCTTGACTTAGTTTCCTCTTTTTAAACTTTAAAACTTGACATTTCCTTATATTTCTAGGTTTCCAAAAACGTCCGTTTCCCTCCTTTAACCTAACATTTCCTTACATTTCCAAGTTTCCCAAAATGTTTACTTTCCTCTTTTGAATCATTTCCAAATCATTTCCTTATATTTCTTAGTTTCCAAAAATGTTCACTTTTCTCTTTTAAACTTAGCATTTCCATATATTTCTAGGTTTCCAAAAATGTTCAAAACACATTCATAACACATAAGTCATGTCATTTCGTATAATCAGAAGAAATGCATAGGCCCATTTTCAGGGTGTTACAGTTCTACCCCCCTTAAAAATAATTTTGTCCTCGAAATTACTTACTATCGAATAATCGAACACCTTAACTCACCGCGCTACGCTTATGCTGCGTACTCTGACCTTAATAGAGCCATCATACTTCCTAGGCACAATTTTTTTTTAAATTCACGTTCCCGAGAACTTATTTCTACAACCGCGCTTTAATCTAATTAAGAAATTTTATGCATTAGCCATTGTTTCACTGATTAACCGCGAAGAAGTTTTATGAAAAGAATTTTAGGAGTGGTTCTTTCGTATTCATACATGCACACAGTCTTTACATTCATACATCCATCAATCAATTATGAACTTTCATTCATTCAGAGAAATGTTGTAGTTTTCATTGTTGTTGTTTTTCCACTACCGTGGGTATTTTCGTAACTTTCCTATGGGGTATTTTCGTAATTTGTCAAAATAAGGTTCCTTGGTGATTTTGTCAATAAGGGTATTTTGGTAATTTTGAAATCCGTGGGTATTTCAAAAATTTTGAAATTACGAGGTATTTCGGTAATAAACCAGGGTAAATTTATAAATCTTAATAAATCAAGGGTATTTCAAAATTTGCAAAACTTGAGGGCTCTTTTTGAGAATTTGTTTTCCAAATTGGTGCTGTTGCAAAAATTTTGAAAATCAGGGGTCATTTTGGAAATTTTGGTAAGTTAGGGCAATTTTGTAATTTTCCAAAATCAAGGTATTTTTGATAATTTGCAAATAAGGGTTTTTGGACTTGTTATAAAATAATGAAAATGTTGATTAGAACTGTGGGTATTTTAGACATTTTTATAAACCAAGGGTATTTTTGTAATTTTACCACTAGGGGTATTTTTGTAATTTTGTAAACTAGAAGTTTTTGAGAAAAATTTTTTTTCGAGAATAGCAATTTTATCGGTTCAAAAGAGTGGGTTGTCGAATTTTTTTAAAAAAAATTAGGGTTTCCATAAAAACACGAGTAGTTCCCTTTTCGGGTTTTAGTTATTGGGTTTAGCCCGTGACTAAGTCCTCTTGGTTAGGGTGAACCGAAGCTACGCACCAGGTAGGATTCGAGTGGGTAGGAGGTGAGTCACACGGACTGCTTAAATACCAAGCTTCCACCGAAACCAATCCTAGACATGCGCACCATGGTTACCACACCCTAACTCAACGACTTAACCACAGGTTTGTTTAGTTAGACATTTAAGTCTTATGTTTTTGTTGGGGTATACTAGTCCTAGGGTTCAAGTACTTAATCTCTATTCTAAGTTCCATTTCTACCCTTCGCAAATCATAATAAAATCACACAAAAGATCTGAGATACTTACGGTGGACTTGGCCTGGAGACTTAGTGGGCCATGCCAGAAAAACCTGCTTAACTCACAAAATTTCTTTTGGCCTTAACTTTGAACACATTTTAGGCCTTAAACCCAAGGCCGAGAGTTTAAAACTGGGCTCTGATAGCAAATTGAAACACCCCAAACCTGGCCCACGAGCCTTGACCGGATCTGGTATGTTCCCCAGTGTAAACCGTTTCAAATTCTTTTGTTACTTAGGAAAAACTTGTGTGTTTTGAAAGAAAGATTGTTTTGGGTTGGGCTTGAGTTGGAAACAAGTTTATTTCATTATTAAAATCCTTTACTTTAGGTGACAAACCGTTTGGGCTTTGTTTTAAAAAAATAGGTTTACTTAATCTTTTAATAAATAAAAGTTTGTAAGCTTAATAAATAAAAACAGAATAAAATAGTTCTACTAAGGGCCTTATTACATCAAATAATTCCCAAAATTTAAATTCAAAATACTTAAAGTAAAATAGTCCAAATAAAAGAAATCACAACTCCACATGGCCTCCACTAAGCATCTGCCGGCCCGGTCCATCACTGATCGTCACCTAAAAAATAATCCCACAAGGGGTGAGTCAAACAGACTCAATGTGTAACCAACACTAACATTTAATAATTCAGGCATACATTATCATACATGTTCATAAACAAATAGAAGAAAATAATGATGCAACCCGAACCCAAACCTATATGCCATCCGCTACACACCACCCGTACCAACCTATACACCGTGGGGACTACTAAGTCAACCCTCCATCCGCTACACACCATCGAAGGCAGTCACTGCAGTCGATGTGCTCATCGCCCTTATAAAAATTCGTGGTCTTAGGTCACCACATTTAGAATTCGTGGTCTTAGGTCACCGCATTCAGTTATCGTGGTCTTAGGTCACCACATTCAGATATCGTAGTCTTAGGTCACCACGTCGTGGTCTTAGGTCACCACATTTACTTCCCCTTTTCATAAATCCCATATGCCCCAAATTATACATAACATGCATTAAGATGCCAATTTCTTATTTCACATTCTTATCACTTTCACATGTTAAAAATAACACATATTCATATTCCTAGTAGGAGTAGGAAACGTACCTTAGTACTTTGTACCATTGTATGGTACCTTAGCCATGCTTTTCACATTCTTAATATCACATTTAATTTAAAACATAGCCATGGACATATTAAAACTTAGGGTAGGGTACACACCTGATTCGCTTAACGATTTATCTTGAAATCCCGAATTTTTGATCTTAGATCTTTAACTCCCTACATTCGGCCCATATTAAATATTTAATGAAAAACTTATTCGGCCATAAAACCAAATCCTAGTAGGATTTGTACACTAAGACTTACCTTGTGGATTTTTAAATCCCAAAATTCACTGAATAACTAGGGAACACGCGGCCTATGGTGCTCCTTCGGGAAAATAACTTCTCCTTCTTGTAGTTGACTTAAACAAATCCCGAAAGATCTCTTCAAAGTTTTGGCAACAAGATATTAATGGGGTTAGTCCTAGATTTCGGCAAATCTTAAAAGAAAAAGGATGAAAATCGAATGATAACTAATTCTTACCCTTAATACAGAAGTCGACAACCCTTTATTTGAAGTCTCAAAACTATTCGACTGTGGCCTTGATTTTAGCAAACTTTCGGCTTTTGGAGGGTTATGAAAGAAGAAGAGAAAAGAGTTTGAGCAATTTGGTAATGAAGTTTCGGCTACAAAAGGTGTATTTTCGGCTTGGCAAAATGATGAAGAAAGGAGATATTTGCTAGAGAGAATTCGACAGAGAGAGAGTTAAGAAAGAATGAATGGCCCTCTTTTCCTTTTATAGCCGAATTTACTAACTTAGAATCCCTTACTTGGCCATCACTCTTCTATTTTGATAGCTTTATCTCTTTAATTAAAAATTAAAGAATAATCCCTCAATTATCTCTTCTAAAATAAATCATCATTTATCTACCTATTTAGTCGAGTTTTAAGGAGAATTAAACTATTCCCTTAAGAGTCCTTATTGCCATCCATTGCTTCCTCTTTAAGTAACTAAATAAAACTCACTTAAAGTCTTAGCTAGATGTCGTCCACCCCCTTCCCTTGATGAGCCGAATTTAAACTTATTTTATTGGACTCCTTGTGGCCATATGAGGCCCAAATTATCCACCTAAGTGGCGCCTCCCTATGATTAGTTTTAGCTTTAATAACGAATTGGGCCACAAGCCCAATTCAGACGCAAAAACACTCTCAGAAATGCTCTCCTTCTTGCTCGAACCTAAGCTTGCACACATCTTTGGTGGCGTCATTCTTGGGCTTTAAGTGGTGCCTCCTTGCCACTTTTCCAAGCCCATTCTTATGTCAAATTCTTCCTATTAATTTTCTTAAGGCCACCTTGCCTTAGTTTCCTCTTTTTAAACTTTAAAACTTGACATTTCCTTACATTTCCAGGTTTCCAAAAATGTTCGTTTCCCTCCTTTAACCTAACATTTCCTTACATTTCCAAGTTTCTCGAAATGTTTACTTTCCTCTTTTGAATCATTTCCAAATCATTTCCTTATATTTCTTAGTTTCCAAAAATGTTCACTTTCCTCTTTTAAACTTAACATTTCCATATATTTCTAGGTTTCCAAAAATGTTCAAAACACATTCATAACACATAAATCATGTCATTTCATATAATCAGAAGAAATGCATAGGCCTATTTTCAGGGTGTTACAATCCTGACATAAGAAGATACGAGCACAAAATTAATCATTACTCGTATATGCTTGAAATATATATATAATGATTTGTACATGTTATATGGACACAGGGTGTGGAAAGTATATGCACATGGAATTTGAGTAATGTTAAGTTCGATATGAACTATTATCGAATAAATATATATGAAATACATGGAAATTGTGGAACATGAAATATTGATATAATGAAATGAATGATACATGTTATTGAAGAGAATGATAAGTATTATGACATGTACATATATGATTATCTTTGATATGTTGATACAAGAAAATTATGTAAGTTAAGACGAGTATTAAACTCAAGTGTGACATGTCGAAAAAATAAGTGTATCAATGTTGAATTTATGTGTAATATGTGCAAGTAAGCTAACCAGTCTTGCTACTTGATACTTTGGCAAATGTCAAGCTATTGGTCGAATGGTCATATGTTTACAAATTGTGTGTCATGCATTGGAATAAGTGTGGAAAGTAAAGAAATACAAATGAAAATAAAGAAACTCGGAAGAGTTAAAATTATTTAAAATCTTACTAAGCTTGGAATAATATGTATAAGTAATGCTATGGATTTATTTACCTTGTGAATTGATGAATATATCTTCATGAGTATTGTGTAAACCACACGGTCTGGCCACATAGCCGTGTGACCCCTACAGTGTTGAAAAATTTTAAATATTTTTGAAAAACTTTTTGAGTTCCCGATTTAGTCCCGATATATATATTTTAGGCCTCGATGGCTCACATATGGGACATTATAATTAAATTTGATTAATTTCAGGTATGAATATTATATGAAGCAAAATTTTTGTTAAATAATCTGTAAATTTTGGTAATGCTTCGAAACCCTATTCCGGTGACAGATAAGGGTTAGGGGTGTTACAATTTTAGTATAAGTGGATTGAATTTTGGTCCCTTAATTTTGACGTTAGAATAGTTAATTAAGGAAAAATGACTAAATCATAAAAGCTGCAAAAGTTAATCACTATTAGTTTAAAAGGGTTAATTGAGTGCAAAATCATAATTGAATGGATCCTTATGGAAATTTAACCATAGTCAAGATAGTGGAAGGTAAACATATGTATTTTAGATTAAAAATATGTATAATTAATGGCATTTTGGTAATTAAATAAAAGATAAACTAAGATAAAATAATAAAACAACTATCAACTTCTTTATTTCTTTGTTTAGGAACCGAAAACTCCATAGCTAACCATGGGGGGCTTTCGACCAAGTATATTTGGTGTTCATGGTATGTATTTTCTCATCCATTTTTAGTAATTTTTATGTTTTTGAGATCGTTGCAACTAGGTCCAGCTAACTCATATCTCCGTTTTCAACATTGTTAAAGTTTGTTAAAATTATCATTGATGATTTTTGGATGTTCTTGATGTTAAATGAAAGATTTTGAAGCTTGGAAATGTTTTAGGACTATTTTGTTAAGTGAATTTTGTTAGTTTTGCATTTAAGGACTAGTATGTAAAAATGTTAAACTTAGCATGAAAATATTTTAATTTTTAAGTGATTGAAGGTTGTTTATGGATGGAATTAGAATCTGTGAAATTTTTAATAGTTTCGATTTTAAGGACTAAATTGAACAAAGTGTAAAAGTTTAGGAAAAGTATAAAATGGAAATTATAAGTAATATACATAAAAATAATATTATAATGTATTTTAATTTAATAAATTAAATTTAATTACTATATAGATCAAGGATTGAACCATACAGAGGAAAATCGGGAAAAAGGGAAAATTGTAACTAGTCTCTATGAACAAATTTGCTTGTTGGTTGTTTTAGGTAAGTTCATACAGTATGTTCGTATTAAATTTTTATGTATTTAAAATTATAATTGTAAATATGTTTAATTGAAATTCTGGTCGTTTACAATTCGATACAAAAGGTGAGATAAAAGAGTAAAATGAATAGAATTGAAGATAGTATCATTTGATAAATTAAGGAATTGAATTTGAATTGGATTAATATAGGATATGTTATGTGAAAAGAACTGAATTGATTAGATTAAAAAATATCAAATATTATTTGAAATGTGAAATTATATTAATGTGGTGATGAGCTATGATAAATTTTTGGAATTCTTGATTTGGTTGATTGATAATAAATTGAGTAATGAATACCCTATTAACTGTTTGGGCAGAGTCAAATATAGTTGGCATGTCAAAGGATAGGAAGATTTCAAGGTTACTTCGACTATTAGTCAATGAAGCACTGGTTACCAAATTGTTTCGGTTATACCGATGAGACACTAGGTGTCAAACTATTTGATAAACGCTAGGCGTAACTATTTGCTTTGGATTTATCTAATGAGGCACTAGGTGCCAAACTGGTACATTGTTTGAATCTGTGTATCCATCCGAATCGAGTTGCGTTAATAGGGAGATAAAAGATAAAAAAAATTATGATAATGAATAAGCATTTGAAATCCATAAAATTATAAAATTGAATGTGAGATGTGGTATTCGATATTGAGATGGCAAATGGATAAGAAATGGAAGAAAAATGTGAAATGAAATGTATATTTGTGAAATGAGATGATATGATGATTTGATGATATATATATATACACACATATTAAGAATCAAGACCAAGGGCCAATATGAAAACATGATAAATTGATGAATGTGATTCATAATTAGTATTATGGAATGAATTAGTGATTGATATTTAATTGACATTGAATATATATTTGGCATAAAGATGAATTACTATGATTTGGATTGAGAATTCAAATTATGAAATGAAAATCAATATTTGGCATTAATTTGAAATGGAATGTATTGTAGATAAATGGATTGCATGATAAGTTAAGATAGTGAATTGATTTAAATGATTATTTGTTTTGTGAATGGTAATGAAATGTTGAATACGTGAATTGAAATATTATATGATTGAGTTACTATATGGTTTGATAAATTTTGAACTCACATTTTTTATATGTGATTTTCTATGATAAGCAAACTTTACCAAGCTAAGTAGCATGTATTGTATAATTATAACCAGAGTTAAGTTATTTGGTTTTTATACCTATGAACTTACTAAGAAATTGTAATGCTTACTCCATTGTTTCCTTTTTCCCTGTAGTGTCAACTTTCAGAACGTGTTACGTGGATCGTCAAGAAGGCCACACTATCCCGGTATTGATTCTGTAGCCTTTTGACTATATTAAGGCTTGGTTATGTGTGGCATGTACCTAGGAAATCTTAAGTTTGTGAAAATGTTATATCTTGAGTGAGTTTGGTATTTTGAGATTATGTTTATGTAAAAATGCGTATGATGGCATTAGTCATCAAGATGGTATCTTGATGAGAAGTTTTACTTGGATATTTGTTTTCTCTGATGGTATCTAAATGATATGCTAGATAATATGTGCATAAAGATGAGTTATAAGTTTAGGTATGTTTGAAATGATTTGGTAAGCTTGATGCTTAAGTATGAGATTGCTGGAAAGGTTATTTGGTGCTTGATTAGATGATAGCGAAAGTGTCATTGAATGCTTAATGGTTTGGTATGTAGTGGTCTTTTGGTTGAATTTTAAATTGATGATTGAGGTGTCAATTGTGGCATATTGGTTAGGCACTTAGGATGGTTGGCATAAATGATGATTTTGGTTGATTTGAATGCTTTTAAATTGGTTTAGATGTGATTTAAATGATGGTTTGTGGCTTAAGTGTTCATGGTTGAATAGCTTACTTTAAAAAGGCATTTTTCAAGTACACACAAGTTAACTGATAAATTGTAAAAGTAACATATTTTAGACCCGCATTTAGTATGCTTTTGGATGATTTAGCCCTTAATTTATGTAAAAAGGTGCTTTTAATCCTTTCTTTTCATGTTTATACTCAGGAAAGCACCCGAGAATGAAAAGAACAAGAAACAGGCTTAAAACGGGCCAATTTGGGCCAAATAGGAAATCGACACGGCCTAGACATCAAGCCACACGGCTGTGCATCGTCAAAATACTTCACACCGCCTGACCCTTGATTTACACAGCCGTGCCTCAAACAACAGAATCGAAACACGACCCAACCACGATTTACACGGGCGTGTGCCCTGGCCGTGCCTCTGCCACAGGAGAGAGCAATTTCACTCGGATTTGGATACTTTGAGGCAAAGAAACACTTTCCAAAGCTTATTCAAACACCGAGTAGGAACTATACTCAAATTATGACACTTAGGGACCAAGTAAAGCATTCTAAAAGTCTATATAAACATCCTAAGTGTATCCTAAAGAGGCGTTAGGTGTGGAGCTAGGCCAAGGAGCCGAAGCCAGAGCAGTTCAATTCAGGGAATTACTAGAAGATAGCCAATTGATCCATCTCAAGGAGCCGGAATTCTACTCAAGACAGCGGATTTCTCCTTCAATTCTTTCAGGGGGTTTTAGGGATTTCTTATGTTTTGTTTTATCTTTTCTCTTGAGATGTTTTCTTTATTCATTATGAACTAAACTCTTCAGATACCTAAAGGGGATGAAACCTAAATTAATCTTGTTATTGTTTTCTGAATTATATTATAAATACTTAGTTTGTTCGTAATTGTGCATGCTTAATCCAAATCTATTGTGCTTAGGTGGAGGAGGAATAGATCCTGCTTGAGAGTAGATCTAGCATAATTAAGCGGAGTTGATCGTACGCCTAGAGATAGGGTGATGAGATTTTGGTAGATTAGGGTGAAACCTAATATGAGAGTCCATGGATCGATTTACTGCTATTTTAGGGGGTTATTATAAGAGAACGAGAGTTCCACTAATTAACATAGGGTTAGATGTTATTCACCTCGAGAGAGGGTTTAATATACGTTAGGGAGTCTTACGGATCAAACTAAGTGAATAAATCGTATGATTCAGTGTTAAATAACGAGTGAAGTCTAGGTGGATTCTTCTTGAGGGTATCGTCGTGATCAACTGAGTTTTTCATCAAGTTATTTCCCAATTTGTTCTTTTTGTTTTTGTGTCTTTAGCTTAGTAGTTGTTAAATTAGATTAAATCAACCAATCACTCCATATTTTAGGCTAAATAATAAAAAGAAAGTGAGTATTAGTACTTTTAGTTCCTTTAGATTCGACAATCCGGTCTTGCCTAAGCTATACTACTGTTCGATAGGTACACTTGCCTTTAATCATTGTCAGAGTTAGTTTCCAGGTTCGATCTCATTCATTATAAATTTTAAAACTCGACAAAACAATGATCAAGTTTTTGGCGTCGTTTCCAGGGAACTAAAATATTAAGAAAACTCTATTTTTATTACTTTAGCCATTATTTTTATTTTAAATTTCGCAATTTATTTTATTTTACTTACTAAATTTTCTTTATTTCTTTTCCTAACAGGTACCTCTAGTTTATTACTAGGAGGAACCCGAGAGGACCACTAGTATACGATAGTGATATCGAAGCTACCACACATAGGAATCGCAGAGAAATTAGACGAGCCCTAAATTACACAAAGGAAGATCAAGAAGACAGATCCAATCCTACTGAAGGGATGGACAAGAATAACCCACTAGCACCTGATGTACGACAAAATAATACTCCATGCACAATGTTTGATTATGCTAAACCACATTTGATAGGAGCGGAATCGAGTATTGTTAGGCTTACTATAGCTACTAATAATTTTGAATTAAAGTCTAACACAACACAAATGATTCAACAGGTTGTTCAATTTGATGGTTTGCAGGACAAAGATCCAAACACTCATATAGCTAATTTCTTAGAGTTCTGTGATACCTTCAAAATAAATGGCGTTTCTGATGATGCCATACGTCTTCGGTTATTTACCTTTTCATTAAGGAATAAAGCCAAACAGTGGTTAAACTCATTACCACGAGGGTCAATCACTACATGGCTTCAGATTTCAATCTAACCTACTCAAGTTTTTTTTCAAATACACAAATTTAGCGAAGTGTTTTCTCAAACTTTTAAACTTAAACCTAAACCTCTCAAAACCCTTTTTCCTGTGACATACCAGATTCGGTCGTGGTGTGTAGACCGGGTTTGGGGTGTTACAAGAAAAGTCTAGCTTATGACTTTAAACGAGTCCTTCTCGGGAGGCAACCCGAACACTAACGTAAATTTTTATTTTGTGGATTTTGTTTTCCTTTATTTTTATTTTCTATTTCAGAATTTCAATAAATTGAAAGTGCAGATTCCTAGACCACATGGCCTAGCACACAGCTGTGGCCGTGACCGTGTGGGTACTCTGAATCACCGTACTGACATAGCAGAGATGGTACAAATCCTGCCCCAACCAACTTTCGAAAGTCACGGGCCTACCTACCCTACCACGGCCGTGCGTGTAACATCCTGAATAGGGCCTATGCATTTCCAGTTTAATTGTATGAAATGACAAGTTTCAAGTACTATGAATAAATTTGTGAAACTTTTGGAAACCTAGAAATGCATGGAAATGGAAATGAAAATGAAAATGGAAATGGAAATGGACATTTTTGGAAACTTAGACATTTTTGGAAACTTAGACATTTTGGGAAACCTGAACATTTTGGAAACCTGAACATTTTGGAAACCTGAACATTTTGGAAACCTAAACATTTTGGAAACCTGAACATTTTGGAAACCTGAACATTTTGGAAACCTAAACATTTTGGAAACCTGAAGATGTAAGGAAAAATGGCAAGTTATAGAGCCGCGCGAAAATTTTAGGAAACTTAGAAATAAGGCCGGAATGACAAAATTTAAAGCCCAAAATAGGAGATAAGGGCA
The DNA here is from genome assembly GCA_025506655.1 of Gossypium rotundifolium. Taxonomy (NCBI): domain Eukaryota; kingdom Viridiplantae; phylum Streptophyta; class Magnoliopsida; order Malvales; family Malvaceae; genus Gossypium; species Gossypium rotundifolium. The sequence goes on along the minus strand of CP106722.1, from coordinate 155,497,084 downwards.
AGAGGGCCTTAAAAGAAAAAGTTGGTGAATTTTGACATACAATCGAGCTTGGAAAAGTGGCCTGAAGTGTCACTTAAGGCTTATGGATAATGGCCTGAGTTCGAGTCACATGGAAAGCAATTATTGAAGGTTTAATTTTGTTTCCCAAGGCTAGGGATGGACGGCACATGTTTGATTGAAAGGGAAGAGTTTTATTTTTATTAAAACTTGTCAAATTAAAGTGATAAATAGAGGATTTATTTTACTAAGATAAATAAGGAATTAAAGGATGGATTAAAGGTTATTTTAATTTAATAAAGTGATAATTAATGAAGATTAAATTATCACTTGGGAGAAGTAGTGGCCAAGTTTTGGACTCTTGGTCTATGATCAGATTAAAGAGGAAAGAGAGACTTTTCTCTCATTCACTCCACCACTTAGAAATTTTGCTCTCTCTTTCCCTCTCTTTTGAAACTTCCCTAAGAAAGGACTCCATCTTTTCTTTTCCTTCCTTTTGCCATTGCCTAGTCAAAACTTTTCTCTTCCAATCTCGGTTAGATCTCCATAGCCGGATTTCAGTAACCCAAGTCAAGGAAACAAGTGATTGAAGGTTTCAAGGTAAGTAAGCCATTCAATTTTCTTTCTTTCTAGTTCTTAGAAAGTAAAAGGCTTAATTCCTATTCTCTTTGATCATGGCCGAATATACAAGGGATCTCGGGTTTCCACCATCGTTGAACATAAAGATCAAGGATCTAAGGTAAGAACAATTGATTCTTGTTCTTTTAAATCAATTTAAACAAGGCTTAAGAAAATAACCTCTCTTTTGTCTATGGCGAATGTTAGAGGAGGAGTTTTGGATTTCAGATCCGAGGAAAATTAAGGTAAGACACATTCGCTAAAGGCCATCTACCACTTATTAAAGTTAGATCAAATCTAACCTATGATCTTTAGGGATTTCGACGGTATTCAAGATAAAAGGGACTTTCGGATTTGGAATCTCTAAGGTAAGCCTCTAAAATATTGACTAAGGGTTGTGTGAGTATCTAAATCCATTCCTTAATTTTGAAAAGCGAAAAACTAACCATATTGAACTACAAGGTTGGTAGAATATCGGTAGAGGAAAAACCAAACTTTCGGATTTGTATAATCACCAAATCGGCAAAGGTGAGTTTTCCTTACAAATCCTACTAGGATTTGGTTTTTTAAAAAGGGTTTATTAATGTGTGTTAATGGATGGGCGAATATAGGGATTAATAGATCTAAAAATTAGATCGGATTCTCGAGAAATCAAAGAACCTATTAAGCGAAAAAGGTGTGTACCCTTACTATTCTTCGATATATTATGGTTAAATATTTTAATATACGATATGAATAATAATATGAATGTGGCTCGTACCACACATGTGACAAAAAGTACCAAGGCACGTTTCCTACTTCGATAGGATTGTGATAAAATGTTATTTTAATAACATGCGAATATATGAAAATGAACATGAAATTAAATTATGCTATATATATATATACATGTTTTGGGGCATTCGGGATTTATGTTAAAGGGGAGAACAGTGTTGACTTGGTCTCACCAACGAAGGTGTTGACTTGGTCTCACCTGTGAAATATGTCGACTACGGTCACATTGCGAAATTTTGGTAACCGGTTACAATAGTGTCTAATGACACAACGTGGAGAGTAGCGGATGGAGGGTCGACTTAGTAGTCCCCACGGTGTGCGAGGTTGGTATGGTGGAGAGTAGCGGATGGCTTATAGGTTTTGGGTTTGGGTTGCATCACAATTTCGTTATTATATGGACTTGATGATTTGAACATGAATGCGATTTATTGAATGATAGTATTGTGTGCACATTGAGTCTGTTGACTCACCCCATTGTGGGAATTATTTTTTCGGTGATGATCGGTGACGGATGGCCGGTAGAGACCATGAGGAGGCCATGCATCACTTGAAGAATTTATTCGTAATTTTGGACTTTATTTAATTTTAATACTTTTTAATTTTATTTTGGGTTTACTTGATGTAATAAGGCCATAAGGCCCGATGGATTATTCTTTGTTTTTACATTACTTTTTAATATTTTGCTAAGAACTATTTTGGACATGTTACATCAAATTGGATTTACAAGATTAAATAAATGGGTTTTCAATCTAAGCCCAACTCAAATAATAGTTTTTCTAAAATCTACAATTTTCTCTAAGTATCGAATGTTTTTGAGATCGGTTTACTTTAGGAACATACAGATCCGGTCCGGGCTCGTGGCCGGTGTAGAATGTTTCGATTTGATATCGAGCCAGATTTTAAACTCTCGGCTGTGGGCTCAGCCCAAAACGTTTTCAAAGCGAGCCAAATGATTTTCTTTGAACATAAGCGGGCTTTTGGCATGGCCCTAAGTCTCAAACCATGATCCACCGTAAGTACCCCTAACTATATGTGTGATTACATGATTTATATAAGGGTAGAAAAGGCATGGAGCGTAGAATAGATGATAGGAACTTGAACCCCAGGATTAGACTACTCAAACACAAGTACATAAGACTTAAGACACTAAACAAACCTATGGCTAAGTCATTGAGCTAGGGTGTGGTAACCCTTGTACGCATGTCTAGATTGGATCCGGAAGAGCTTGGTATTTAAGGTCCTAGTGACTCACCTCCTCTTCGCAGAATCCTACAGTGCGTAGCTTCAGTTCACCCTAACTCGAGAGAGCTTAGTGGTGTGGCAACCTCTGACGCATGTCTAGGAATGGTTTGGTGGGAGCTTGGTATTTAAGCGATCGCGTGACTCACCTCCTCTCCACATGAATCACGCCAGTGCGTAGCTTCGGTTCACCACGACCAAGAGGGCTCGGTCATAGGCTAAACATAATGACTAAAACCCGAAAGGAACTAGCCATGTTTTTCTTTTAAAAAAAGAGAGAACAAAACAACAAACCCTAGTTTTTCCAAACTTTTAAAACTTTTCTTCTAAATCTGAGAAAATTATTTTTTTAACATTCTCTGAAAAAAAAAAAACTCCTGATTTGTGAAAATTACAAAAGTGCCCTTAAGCAGTGAAATTACCAAAAGCGCCTTGGTTTATAAAATGTTCAACTACTCAACAACTTTATCAACATTTCATGATTTCATAAACATTCAAAACCCTAATTTGTAAAATATCAAAATACCATGATTTTGGAAAAAAAATTATAAAATTACCCTAACTTACAAAATTACCAAAATGACCCTAATTTTCAAAATTTTGCAACATCCCCATTTTTGAAGAAACACTTTTCGAAAAGAACCCTCAAAGTTTTACAACTTTTGAAATACGCTAAATCTATAAAATTTTACAAAATTACTCCGATTTGCAGAAAATTACCAAAATACCCCCGGATTTCAAAATTTTTCAAATCACCCCTAGACTTCAAAATTTTCAAGAATAACTTTTGACAAAAACCCCAAGAAATGATTTTTACGAAAATTACGAAAATACCCTGTAGGACAAAATTACGAAAATACCCCCGGGTAGTGGAAAACAACAACAAACAACAAAAACTACAACGTTTCTCTGAATGAACGGAAGTTCATATTTGTTTGATGAATGAATGGAAGAAAGGAAAAGACTGTGTGTTTGTATGATCTGAAAGAACCACTCTAAAATCCCTTCTCATAAAACTTCTTCGTTGATAAATAAGTGGAACAAATAACTAATCCATAAAATTTCTTAATCGACACCGACGCTAGAAAATGAGCTCTAGAGGGCGTGGTCGCCGTGGTCGAGGAAGAGGAAGGATGACCGTGTCGGAACCCGTTAGGTCGGGTCAAGGGTCCGACAATGAGATGCCACCGCCACCACCACCCCATTTGTTAATGTTGAGCAAAGCAGCTCGAAGACGGGAAGAGGCATGTCGCAGTCGTTCATGAGTTTTGGAATTGGTGGCCGGTGTAGGAGGGAATGGAGGAAATCGAAAGTCGGTACCTGAACGGCTTCGAGCTAATGGAGCAGAAATGTTTCGAGGAGTATCCAATGTGGCACCTAGTACACGGTGAAAATGGTTAGAAAGCAACGGACGCATCATGGATGAGCTTGATCGACTCGGAGGAAAAGCGAAGGGATGGTAGCATTGTTACGTGACGAAGCGTATCAATGGTGGTTGATTGCTCGTGATGGTACCATAGTGAAAACTTGACACAGGAATTTGTTAAAGAGGCCTTTCGGAAGAAGTATGTGGGAACCGGTATCTGAGATGAGCAGAGGAAGGCTTTTCTAGGGTTAGTCCAAGGGAGTAAGTCCATCGCGAGAATATGAGGTGGAATTTCGAGATTGAGCCGCTATGCTCGAGGGTAGTGGCGATCGAGCATGAACGCCGTGTTCATTTTGAGGACGGGTGAGAAATGATTTAAGATATTAATAGCACCGCATCGAGCGGGAATTCTCTGTTTTGGTAGAAAAGGCCAAGGTGGCCGAGGGGATTAAGGATGCTACTAAGTAGACCGTGGACAAGAATAAGACCAAAAGAGGGTTTGGGTCATCCGGAAAGGGTTACAAGAGGCCTAGGGTTGATGGGCCATGAGAATCAACAAGTGATACAAAGTGCGATTCGTCCTTGTGAATATTGTGGAAAGAGGCATCCAGGGGAGTGTTGGAAAAAGATAGGAGCATGTTTTAGGTGTGGGTCCAAGGACCATATGTTTAAGGATTGCCCCAAACAACCAGACGAGAGCCGACCGGTAGTTCAGAATGCTAACCGCACGGTAGAGGTGGACAAGAACCTCAACGGGGTCGTGGTTCGAAATGCAAGTGGTAGTGTAGTGCAGTGAGGCCGTGGCACATGTGGTCGAGGTACTAATGCTAATCTTGATGCAAGACAACGGGTTTGGTTTATGCGGTTCGTGAAGGGAAGATGGAGACGCCACGGACGTAATAACCCAGACGTTCTTTATTTTGACAAACCCTACTTTGCTTTGATCGATGTGGGCTCGACCCATTCCTATGTTGCAAGTAGTGTAGTAAAACACTAGGCCTAGACTCGAACTCTCGATAGGCGATGACCGTAGTAAGCCCATTAGGCCAAGCTATAGTGGTAGACAAGATCTTTGGAATGTACCCCTAGAGATTAGTGGAGTGAACTTTCGAGCGGACTTAATGGAGTTACCCTTGAGAGTTTGAGCTTATACTTGGAATGGATTGGTTAGTAGAACACCGAGCCGTGTTGGATTGTCTTGGCTAAACGTATGGAACTAAGAACCTCGGAAGATGAAGTTGTGATAATGATCGGAGAAAGGAGGAACTATTTATCTAATGTAGTTTCGGCACTGAAGGCTGAGAAGATGGTTAAGAAAGGTTGCAAGGCATTCTTAGCTTTCGTAAGTGCGATAGGAGGAAAGGAGGAAGGTGTTAATGGAGTTAGAACGGTAAGGGACTTTGTGGATGTGTTTCGGAGGAGCTACTGGAATACCCCAGACGGGGAGGTCGAATTTGGGATTGAATTATTCTGGGGACAGACTCTGTGTCAATCGCTCCTCACCGAATGGCACCAAAGGAGTTAGTGGAGCTCAAGGCTCGGATACAAGAACTGTTGGACCGTGGGTTCATCCGACCAGTGTGTCTCCGTGGGAGCACCGGTTTTATTTGTGAAGAAGAAGGACGGAACTATGCGTATGTGCATAGACTACCGTCGATTAAATAAGTGACCATTAAGAACAAGTATCCCTTGCCAAGGATCGAGGACTTGTTCGATCGCTTGAAGGAGCCGCAGTGTTTTCGAAGATCGATTTACTGATCGGGATACCATCGATTGAAGGTGAAGGAGGCGATATCCATAAGACCGCTTTTAGGACAAGATATGGTCATTTCGAGTTTGTGGTGATGCCGTTTGGGTTGACAAACGCCTGGTAGCGTTCATGGACATGATGAATCGGATTTTCCAACCCTACTTGGATAGATTCGTTGTCGTGTTCATCGATGATATTTTGGTGTATTGAAGTGGGAGGAGGAGCATGATGAGCATCTCCGAGTCGTGTTGGAAGTGTTAAGGGAGAAGCTCTCATGCCAAATTCAAAGAAGTCGAATTTTGGCTTAAGGAGGTGGCATTTTGGGATATGTGGTATCCGCAGAAGGAATAAGAGTGGATCCTAGGAAGATCGAGCGGTGTTGGATTGGAAACCACCTAGGTCCGTGGTGAAATCCATGATTTCTTAGGCTTGGCGAGCTATTCTGAAGGTTCGTGGAAGGATTCTCGTCAATAGCCGCGCCTTTAACCAAGTTACTAAGGAAGGAAGTACCCTTGAATGGACTACTAAGCGACAAGAGAGCTTTGAAAAGCTTAAGAAGTCTTGACAGAGGCTCAGTGTTAATTCACCGAGGCGGGAAAGGAATTTGTGGTGTCTTGTGATGCTTAGCATACACGGGTTAGTCGTGTGTTAATGCAAGATGGCAAAGTGGTTGCTTATGCGTCTCGGCAGACTAAGGCCTCATGAGCTTAACTACCCAACTCATGACTTAGAGCTAGCAGCGGTGGTTTTCGCCCTTAAGGTTTGGAGGCACTACCTTTATGGAGAAAGGTCATTATCTACAGACCACAAGAGCCTTAAGTATTTATTAACTTTCGAAGGAGTTGAACTTGAGGCAATGAAGGTGGGTGGAATTGCTAAAGGACTACATTCGTTCGATAGAGTATCATCCGGCAAGGCGACGTAGTATCCGATGCCCTAAGTCGGAAGGTTGTATCGGATCTACGGGCCTTGTTCGCTCATATAAGTCTATATGATGATGGAAGCCTATTGGCAGAGTTGCAAGTCAGGCCCACATGGCTAAAGGAAGTGAAGGAGGGACAGTTGGCTGATGATGACTTAAGTATTAAGTTGCAGCAAGCACAGCAAGGGGGATTAGAGGATTATGATGTCAACAATGAAGGAGTATTGTGCTACAAGGGTAAAGTCTGTATGCCGAAGAATAAGGAGTTGAGACAAAGGATTCTTCGGGAAGCGCATGGTAGCCCTTATGCCATGCATCCCGGGGGCATCAAGCTGTATAGAGATCTAAGGGAACAATTTTGGTGGTCTGACCTGAAGCGAGAAGTGACTGAATTTGTGGGGAAATGTTTGACATGTCAGCAAGTTAAAGCTGAACACCAAGTCCCATCAGGATTGCTCCAACCAATCGAGATTCCCCAATGGAAGTGGGAAAGAATTACCATGGACTTCGTTAGTGGGCTTCCCCTTACGCCTACTAAGAAGGACTCGGTATGGGTAATAGTGGACCGTTTGACCAAGTCCGCACACTTTATCCCAGTCAGAATGGATTATTCTCTTCAGAAGTTGGCTAAGTTGTATGTGGCGGAAATTGTGAGATTACATGGAGTACCGAAGTCGATCATCTCTGATAGAGACCCAAGGTTTACGTCTCGATTTTGGAAAGCACTTCATCAAGCTTTAGGCACTAAGCTAGACTTCACTCTGACCTTTCATCCACAATCGACAGGCGGTCGAGCGGGTTATACAAGTGTTGGAAGATATGTTGAGAGGCTGTGTAATGGATTTTCGAGGAAGTTGGGAAGACTACTTGCCTTTAGCTGAATTCGCCTACAACAATAGCTATCAAGCCCGACATTGAATGGCACAAGATCTGAAGCATTGTATAGAAGGAAGTGTAGAACACCTACTTGTTGGACCGAGTTAGGAGAACGCCAGTTTTAGGTCCGAGTTGGTGGCGTAAACCCAAAGAAGGTTGAGTTAATTCGCACGCAGTTGAAGGAAGCCTCGATAGGCAAAAGCCATCACGCAGACCTTAGCTTAAAGGAAATAGAGTTTGAAGTGGGAGATCAAGTGTTCTTGAAAGTCTCACCTTGGAAGAAGGTAATGAGGTTTGGCCGAAAAGGAAGCTAAGCCCAAGATTTATAGGGCCTTATCAAATCTTGAAGCGAAGTTGGGCGATGGCATACCAACTAGAGTTGCCACCTGAATTGCAGCAGATGCATGACGTATTTCATGTGTCCATGTTACGTCGCTATCGATCGGATCCATCTCATGTGGTACCGGTTGAAGAAGTGGAACTAAGGCCAGACTTATCCTATGAGGAAGAACCGATTCGGATCTTAGAACGTGATGTGAAAGTACTACGAAAGAAGACAGTTCCTCTAGTCAAAGTGCTATGGCGCAATCATGGAACAGAAGAAGCTTCGTGGGAGCCAGAAGAGGCGATGAGACAGCAATACCCTCAATTATTTTAGTTAGGAAATTTCGGGGACGAAATTTTGTTTAAGGGGGGTAGAACTGTAACATCCTGAATAGGGCCTATGCATTTCCAGTTTAATTGTATGAAATGACAAGTTTCAAGTACTATGAATAAATTTGTGAAACTTTTGGAAACCTAGAAATGCATGGAAATGGAAATGAAAATGAAAATGGAAATGGAAATGGACATTTTTGGAAACTTAGACATTTTTGGAAACTTAGACATTTTGGGAAACCTGAACATTTTGGAAACCTGAACATTTTGGAAACCTGAACATTTTGGAAACCTAAACATTTTGGAAACCCGAACATTTTGGAAACACGAACATTTTGGAAACCTAAACATTTTGGAAACACGAAGATGTAAGGAAAATGGCAAGTTATAGAGCCATGAAAATTTTAGGAAACTTAGAAATAAGGCGGAATGACAAAATTTAAAGCCCAAAATAGGAGATAAGGGCAAGAGGGCCTTAAAAGAAAAAGTTGGTGAATTTTGACATACAATCGAGCTTGGAAAAGTGGCACGAAGTGTCACTTAAGGCTTATGGATAATGGCTTTGAGTTCGAGTCACATGGAAAGCAATTATTGAAGGTTTAATTTTGTTTCCCAAGGCTAGGGATGGATGGCACATGTTTGATTGAAAGGGAAGAGTTTTATTTTATTAAAACTTGTCAAATTAAAGTGATAAATAGAGGATTTATTTTACTAAGATAAATAAGGAATTAAAGGATGGATTAAAGGTTATTTTAATTTAATAAAGTGATAATTAATGAAGATTAAATTATCACTTGGGAGAGTAGTGGCCAAGTTTTGGACTCTTGGTCTAGCGATTCGATTAAAAGAGGAAAGAGAGACTTTTCTCTCATTCACTCCACTTGCCGAAATTTTGCTCTCTCTTTCCCTCTCTTTGAAACTTCCCCAAGAAAGGACTCCATCTTTTCTTTTCCTTCCTTTTGCCATTGCCTAGTCAAAACTTTTCTCTTCCAATCTCGGTTAGATCTCCATAGCCGGATTTCAAGAACTCCAAGTCAAGGAAACAAGTGATTGAAGGTTTCAAGGTAAGTAAGCCATTCAATTTTCTTTCTTTCTAGTTGCCGAAAGTAAAAGGCTTAATTCTTATTCTCTTTGATCATGGCCGAATATACAAGGGATCTCGGTTTCCACCATCGTTGAACATAAAGATCAAGGATCTAAGGTAAGAACAATTGATTCTTGTTCTTTTAAATCAATTTAAACAAGGCTTAAGAAAATAACCTCTCTTTTTGTCTATGGCCGAATGTTAGAGGAGGAGTTTCGGGATTTCAGATCCGAGGAAAATTAAGGTAAGACACATTCGGCTAAAGGCCATCTACCACTTATTAAAGTTAGATCAAATCTAACCTATGATCTTTAGGATTTCGACGGTATTCAAGATAAAAAGGGGACTTTCGGGATTTGGAATCTCTAAGGTAAGCCTCTAAAATATTCGGCTAAGGGTTGTGTGAGTATCTAAATCCATTCCTTAATTTTTGAAAAGCCGAAAAACTAACCATATTGAACTACAAGGTTGGCCGAATATCAGGTAGAGGAAAAACCAAACTTTCGGGATTTGTATAATCACCAAATCGGCAAAGGTGAGTTTTTCCTTACAAATCCTACTAGGATTTGGTTTTGTTTAAAAAGGGGTTTATTAATGTGTGTTAATGGATGGGCCGAATATAGGGATTAATAGATCTAAAAATTAGATCGGATTCTCGAAATCAAGGAACCTATTAGCGAAAAAGGTGTGTACCCTTACTATTCTTCGATATATTATGGTTAAATATTTTAATATACGATATGAATAATAATATGAATGTGGCTACATTACACACATGTGACAAAAAGTACCAATGTACGTTTCCTACTTCGATAGGATTGTGATAAAATGTTATTTTAATAACATGCGAATATATGAAAATGAACATGAAATTAAATTATGCTATATATATATACATGTTTTGGGGCATTCGGGATTTATGTTAAAGGGGGAGAACAGGTGTTGACTTGGTCTCACCAACGAAGGTGTTGACCGGTCTCACCAACTAAATATGTCGACTACGGTCACATTGCGAAATTTTGGTAACTTCGGTTACAATAGTGTCTAATGACACAACGTGGAGAGTAGCGGATGGAGGGTCGACTTAGTAGTCCCCACGGTGTGCAGGTTGGTACGGGTGGAGAGTAGCGGATGGCTTATAGGTTTTGGGATTGGGTTGCATCACAATTTCGTTATTATATGGACTTGATGATTTGAACATGAATGCCTGATTTATTGAATGATAGTATTGTGTGCACATTGAGTCTGTTGACTCACCCCATTGTGGGAATTATTTTTTCGGTGATGATCGGTGTTTGACCGGTAGGTAGACCATGAGGAGGCCATGCATCACTTGAAGAATTTATTCAGAATTTTGGACTTTATTTAATTTTAATACTTTTTAATTTTATTTTGGGTTTACTTGATGTAATAAGGCCATAAGGCCCAGTGGATTATTCTTTGTTTTTACATTACTTTTTAATATTTTGCTAAGAACTATTTTGGACATGTTACATCAAATTGGATTTACAAGATTAAATAAATGGGTTTTCAATCTAAGCCCAACTCAAATAATAGTTTTTCTAAAAATCTACAATTTTCTCTAAGTATCGAATGTTTTGAGATCGGTTTACTTTAGGAACATACCAGATCCGGTCGGGCCGTGGTAGGGTGTAGAAATGTTCGATCTTGAAGTGGTGGTGGTGGCCGACATCGCCATTTCGAGGCAGGCGTGGCAATGGAGAAATGGGCGTGGCATACCAACATGCCTAGCACACGGCCATACGATGCGACCATCTGAAGACACTGACTTATCGCCCACGGGCGTGGCAATATGAACACGGGTATTTAAAACACAACACACTATTAAACACAACCATGCGAGGCGGCCGTGTAAAACAACAAGCGCTGAATACACGGGCATGAGAAGGTGCCAGAAACCAAAATTCTATTTAAACCCACTCTTCCCCCCTTCACACCCACCCTTATTCCCCATATCCCTTCTCCTTCTCCTCTCATTCTTTCTTCCTTCCTTTTCTCTCAAAAATTTCTCTTTTTCTTTCTTAGAAAAGGTGTCCAGACTCTTGAACTACACTAGAATCACGCCGAAGAAGCGTAAGAAATTGTCTCCTCAAAGGAGACCCTACACATAAGTTCATGCCGGCCGCTTCATCGAAACACCAAGCCAAGGGTCTTTGAAACCTTTTCGGTTTTATTTTTCTTTTCTCTTTTGCTTCAATTTCCTTCCCTTTGACTCTCTTATGCTTAATCTAGTTTATTTGGTTTTAGTTTCTTTGTTTAAGGTTCTAAAGCCTGCTTGGGAATCACGCACCACAGCCTTAGAGGTCACACCCACCTCGCAAACCATCCAACAATAAGGACTCCTTAGTTCATTAGTCTTTTCTTTTAATTTCAGTTTTCTTCTTAGTCCCCTTGTAACACCCCAAACCCGGTCATGCGTTAAGACTAGATTTGGATTGTTACATAAATCAAACTATCTTAATAATGACAGTGTATCGAAATCTTCAAAATTATTTTTAATTAAAAGGTTTAATAAAAACCAAAAGAATATTTTAAATTTGATGTATATTAGAAAACATTAGTTGAAAACATCATTAATATTGTGTTATCAAAATCCTTAAGTAAATTTTTTATAAGAATTCAAAATATATAATAAATGATAAAGGAATTTCATGTAATTGAAAACCCAATTTATTTTAAAAAACATCATATAATCATAAGCCCATATTAAAATGTCCAAAATATAGTTTTAAACCAACCACACATAAAAATCCATAAAATATTAATAGAGGCCCTTATTACATTAAACCCAAAATAGTAAATTATAGAAAGTACTTATTAAAAAGTTTGAAGTTTAATAAACCCATGTTTTGCAGTATGGCCTCCACGAAGTCATCCTCGGCCCAAGTCCACGTCAATTTCCATTACCTGAGATGAAAAATTTGAGGGAGTGAGTTACTCAAAACTAAGTGTATAACTCACTTACTTTATCCACTGGGCCAAAACATCAAGTCATAGTTTTGGGCTTGAGCCCATTAGCAGGATTAACAATATAATTAGTAATATGCATGTAAAATGATGTTCCCCTCCCAAACCTAATTTCCATCCACTACACACCCCCGTACCAACCATCACACCTGTGGGGATCAAGTCAACCCACCCCGCCATCACACCAATCATAGGCATTAAGGCATTTTATATTTGTGGCAGAGCCACCGAACTAGATTGTGACAAAGTCACCGAACTAGAGGCATTGAGCCAATAATTATTTGTGGCAGAGCCACCGAACTAGAGGTGAATAGCCATTTAATTATTTTGTGGCAGAGCCACCGAACTAGAGGCAAATAGCCATTTAATTATTTTGTGGCAGAGCCACCGAACTAGATTTTTGGCAATAGGCCTTTCTTCTCTTCATCGTTAATCCCAACCCATGCAACATGTATGCAAAATAGTTTATGATCACATAATGATTTTATCAAAAATGCCCATTAACATAAGAGTCAATATTTCCAATTTTTATTAAGGCCCAAAATTACAAAATAACATTTGGCCCATTTAACAATTTAGCATCTTAAGCCCAAATTTACAATCTAGCAAAGAGTTCAGCCCATTTATCGATCTAGCAGAAATTTTGGCCCGTTTAACAATTTAACAGAGATTACGGCCCATTTATGATCTAGCAAAGATTTCGGCCCAATTTCGATCTAATAGAGATATCGGCCCGATTATCGATCTAGTGGAGATTTTAGCCCATTTATTAATTATCAGGGATTTCGGCCCATTTTACTAACTAGCATAATTTTTCGGCCCATTTACTAATTATCAAACTTATCGGCCTATTTTACGAAGACATAAAAAATTTGCATTTTACCATCTAACTCATCGAGGGCTTTTTCGTAATTTTCACCATATTAGCCGTTTTCAAGTACTTTCACCAAAATACCCGTTATTTCGTAATATAACGATTTTATCATTTTTTTTTACGATTTTACTCACTACCACGAATGACATCCAACCCGAGAAAAGTGTGAAGTTACACACCTTGATATCGTAAGTACTAAACCTTCCCGCTCTTCAACACCTAAACATATTACGATCCATTAGAACACTATCATGTATAAAAATATACTATTGATATTCGATCCAAGTCCTTACCCCTTTGATTTTGAATCACTTCAATTTTCTGTTTCTCCTCGTTTATCGATTCGTTGTTCGCTGAGAATCCACTAACATACAAAGGCTCGGAAGTACGAACTACTTCAAAAAATTATTTCCCTCGGTGGATGGTCCGCAACCCGGTGGAAAATCCCGGATTCTTGAAACCGCCCTTCGTTTATACTTAGGGGAAATAGTGGATCTGCCCCTCTTACGAAGACTAAACACCGCCCTTTTTTTCCCTATTTTGAATGTCTTTAATGACAAAAGATCGTTAATCCAACCTAATAATATATCGAAAATAATACTAAAGGTTTTAAGGGTGAGATTTCCTTACCACAAAGATCCTTGCTCCACAATATGAGAATCGACCAAAAACGTTCCCTCAACACCTTAAATCGATTCCAACATTCTAAGATATACACGAACACTTGAGTTCCGATTTTCCACTATCGCACTACAGTATAACGAAGAAAAGTTAATAGAATGAATGATTATTTCAATCCAAGATATCTTTCTTACCACCATCAAGATTCGGCCAAAACCATTATTAACTAAAATTAACTAAAAATAACTCTTACCTATTGTCCACGGTTGAGAAGAAACGATTGAGGAGGATGTTAATGAATAGAGAGAGATTCGGCTATGAATAACGAAAGAAAAGAGAAAATGATTAGGCAAAGGCACACTAACATTCGGCCATGAGAGAATATTATGGAGAAAGTATGATTGAAAAGAAAATTAAAAGATGAGAGAAAGAGATGATGATGAGGATTCGGTTTTCAAAGAGAAGAAAAGATAAAGAAAGAGATGAGTTTAGGAGCAAAGTACAATCGGCAATGGATAAAAGAACAGAAAAGAATGGCCTTTTTGGTATGGGAGATTTTGACACTTTGTAAAGGCATACAAAAGAGTACTAAAATGACCAAATGGTCAAAAGATTAAGGCTTACCAAAGGATCAAATTCAGCCAAAGGAGAAAGGTTGAGAAAAGAATTGCAAAACTTGCACAAGATGTTAGGAATGACCAAAAACAAATTCCCTATCCTAGCCAAGCTACTAACATAATCGGCCAACCTCCCCCTAGCCATATTGCCGTCCAAATTCATTGGTCAAATGACCATGAAATAATTTCCAAAACCTTTTCCTTGATACTTGCCTCATGTCCCCTTATCTTTCCAAAATTTCTTGATTCCCTACCATAAGTTAAAAATTACCTTTTTCCTTTAATCAACTTACCAAAAATAAAAAGTCCAACCTTACCATATATATTACTTGGCCGACACTTGCTATACTTGTGCAAAAAAATAAAATTTTCTAGATGCTAACCAAGGGATTCGAACCACTCCCCTCATGCCACAACTCATGCGCCAACACCACCTTACCATTACTCATCTTATGCTACACTTTGACACTTATTTTAACTTAAGTATCAATGTCACTTAATCCACTTCATTAAATTCTCAAATATAAAAATTATTCCATTCCCGAATAATTCTATACTCTTCTTCAGGACTATAATAAACACGAAAAAGAAGTAAGAAAAATTTTCCTTCATAATCTAAGCACCAAAAACATGCAATAAAAATCGATACTCGAATTTTAGGGTGTTACAACTCTACCCTCCTTAAAGAAAATTTCGTCCTCGAAATTTACCTGATTGAAAGAGGTGAGGATATTGTTGCCGAATAGTTTCCTCAGGCTCCCACGTAGCTTCCTCCGCTCCGTGATTGCGCCACAAAACTTTGACCAACGGCACAGTCTTCTTTCTTAGCACTTTAACATCCCGGTCTAAAATTTCCACTGGTTCTTCTTCAAAAGACAAGTCTGATTTTAATTCCACCTCCTCTACCGGTACTATATGAGATGGATCCGATCTATAACGTCTCAGCATGGAAACATGAAAAACATTATGAATTTGACCCAACTCCGGAGGTAACTCAATCTGATAAGCCACTGGACCAACACGCTTTATCACACGATATGGTCCAATGAACCTAGGACTTTACTTGCCCTTCTTTCCAAACCTGAAAATCTTTTTCCAAGGTGAGACCTTCAAGAAAACTTGATCCCCCACAGCATACTCGATATCCTTACGCTTCAGGTCTGCATATGACTTCTGTCTATCTGAGGCTTCCTTCAACCGTGCTAGAATAACTTTTACCTTTTCCTCTATTTCAGATATCATCTCAGGACCTAACATCTGCCGTTCGCCCAACTCAGTCCAATAAATAGGAGAACGACACCTACGACTATGCAATGCCTCGTAAGGTGCCATCTGAATGCTAGACTGATAGCTGTTGTTATACGCAAATTCTGCCAGTAGTAAAAAATCCTCCCAACTACCCACAAGTTGATTACATCCCTTAACATATCTTTCAATATCGAATTACTCTCTACGATGACCATCGACCGAGGATGAAAAGCCGTACTGAAATTCAACTTTGTCCCCAAGGCTTCATGCAGAGCTTTCCAAAATCGTGATGTAAATCTGGGATCCCTGTCTGATATAATAGATACGGGTACCCCATGCAACCTCACAATTTCAGATACATACAGCTTTGCCAACTTCTGTAACGAGTAATCCGTACGAACTAGTAGGAAATGAGCAGTCTTCGTCAAACGATCAACAATTACCCAAATAGAATTTTTCTTAGTAGGTG
This sequence comes from Gossypium rotundifolium, assembly GCA_025506655.1. Taxonomy (NCBI): domain Eukaryota; kingdom Viridiplantae; phylum Streptophyta; class Magnoliopsida; order Malvales; family Malvaceae; genus Gossypium; species Gossypium rotundifolium. The sequence goes on along the minus strand of CP106722.1, from coordinate 155,480,984 downwards.
TTAAAGGTAACCCACTAACAAAATCCATAGTTATCCGCTCCCATTTCCAAAGAGGAATCTTTACCGGTTGTAACAATCCAGATGGTAATTGATGTTCTGCCTTCACTTGCTGACAAGTCAAACATTTTCCTACAAACTTAGAAATCTCACGCTTCAACCCTGGCCACCAATACTGTTCACGGAGATCTCGATACATCTTATTTCCTCCGGGGTGCATAGCATAAGGGCTATTATGCGCTTCTCGTAGAATCATTTGCCTCAGATCTGAGTCCTTAGGCATACAAACTCTTCCTCGAAAGCACAACACACCTTCTGTGTTTATTCCAAAATCCTCAATTTCACCCCTATCAACCTGCTGGAATAAAGGTCCCAACTTTTCATCTGATGTCTGCTTTTCCTTGATTTGTTCCAGCCACAGAGGCTTCACCTGAAGTTCTGCTAACAAACTCCCATCCTCATACAAACTCAAATGAGCAAACAATGCTCTCAAATCAGATACTGCCTTACGACTTAACGCGTCAGCTACCACGTTAGCCTTTCCAAGATGATATTCGATTGAGAAATCATAATCCTTTAATAATTCTACCCATCTTCTTTGTCTCAAATTCAACTCCTTTTGGGTAAGGAGGTATTTAAGACTCTTGTGATCCATGTAGATGATAGATTTCTCACCGTAGAGATAATGCCTCCAAATCTTTAAAGCAAAGACCACTGCAGCTAATTCCAAATCATGAGTAGGGTAGTTTACTTCGTGCGGTCTCAATTGACGAGAAGCATAGGCCACTACCTTTCCATTTTGCATCAACACACAACCCAGACCCGTGTGAGACGCATCACAATAAAGAGTGAATTCTTTTCCAGCCTCTGGCTGAATCAAAACTTGAGCTTCCGTCAGAATCTTCTTCAATTTCTCGAAACTCTCTTGTTGTTTTTCAGTCCAATTATACGGAACTCCCTTCCGCAATAGTTTAGTTAGGGGTACAGCAATCAACGAAAACCCCTCTACAAAACGTCTATAGTAACTAGCCAAACCCAAGAAACTCTGAATTTTAGCTACCGACATTGGTGGTTTCTAATCCAGAATAGCCTCAATTTTCCGAAGATCCACCCTTATTCCTTCAGCTGATACCACATGACCTAAGAAAGTCACTTCCTTTAGCCAAAATTTGCATTTACTGAATTTGGCATAAAGTTGCTTATCACGAAGTAGCTGTAATACTATATGCAAATGCGTGTCATGCTCCTCTTCATTTCTTGAATAAACCAATATGTCATCTATGAACACTACCACAAATCGGTCTAAATATGGTTGAAAGACTCGGTTCATCATGTCCATAAATGCTGCTGGTGCATTGGTTAATCCAAATGGCATCACTACAAACTCATAATGTCCGTAACGAGTCCGAAATGCCGTCTTATAAATATCCGCTTCTTTCACCTTAATCTGGTGATAACCCGATCTCAAATCAATTTTGGAGAAAACTGAAGCTCCTTTTAATTGATCAAACAGGTCGTCAATTCTCGGCAGAGGATACCGATTCTTGATCGTCAATTTATTCAATTGTCTATAATCAATGCACATACGCATCGATCCATCCTTCTTCTTGACGAACAAAACTGGTGCTCCCCACGGAGACACACTTGGTCGAATAAATCCTCGATCCAGCAATTCTTGAATTTGAGCTTTAAGCTCTGCCAACTCCTTCGGTGCCATTCTATAAGGAGCAATGGGCGAAGTCATTCGTGCAAAAGCTCAATGCCAAATTCTACTTCCCGATCTAGAGGTATACCAAGAAGTTCTTCGAGAAAAACATCTGAAAATTCCTTCACCGTTCTCACATCATTCACAGATAACTCTTTGGCATCCAAAGCACAGATAAAGGCTAGGAATGCTCCATATCCTTTTCGAACCAACCTCTCTGCCTTCAACGCAGATACCACATTTGCCAAGTAGTTCCTTCGTTCACCAATCATTATGACTTCCTTATCATCCAAGGTTCTTACTGACATTCATTTTTCAGCACAATCCAATTGCGCCCGATGTTTAACCAACTAGTCCATGCCCAGAATGAGATCGAACCCGCCGAAAGGCAATTCCATCAAATTCGCCAAGAATACCTCCTCTTGAATTTCCAAGGGCACGTCTCTAAACATTTTATTAACAATTACCGACTATCCTAAAGGACTAATTACTGTCATCTCACTATCGATAATTTTAGATTCTAGATTCAGGTTTCCAGATATGGCGCTAGCAACATACGAGTGGGTAGAACCAATATCTATTAAAGCAATAATAGGTACATAGAATATGAAGAACGTACCAATTATCACATCAGGGGCATTGCCATCCTCGCGGCGTCTAATTGCATAGACTAGTCCAGGCTGTCTTGCATCCGTGTTCCCTCTAGGACCATTACCTCGATCCGGTGCACCTTGACCACGTCCAGCCCCATTACCACCACGACCTGGTCCACGACCTCTCGGTGGATCTTTGAGTACCTCGCCGATTGTGCATCGAGATTTCGAACTTCTTGAGCCGTATCCATACGTCGAGGGCAATTTCTATACTGGTGATCCATTGAACCGCATTTATAACAAGCGCCCGTTTTCCTCCAGCACTCTCCAGAATGCCTTTTTCCACATTCAGCACAATCTCGACCTCGATTATTAGCTACCGGTGCTCTACCTTGAACTGGTTCATCATTCCGAGGCCTTTTCTGAAATCTCTTTGAAGAACCAGACTGCTGTGTCTCTCTCTTGTTTCTAAATCTTTCTCGGTTCTGACGTTCTGAGTTCTTAGCCTCTTCGGCTATCTTGGCCTTCTCCACAAGCGTGGAAAAAGTTCTAACTTGTTGTGGGGCAATCAGAACCCTCAATTCATCATTAAGCCCATCCTCGAAACGCACACAACGTTCATGATCTGTTGATACTATTGTCTGAGCATAGCGACTCAAATGTAAAAACTCAGCTTCATACGCTGCCACAGTCTTGCTCCCTTGGACGAGATTCAGGAATTCCTTCCTTCGGGCATCTACATAACTCGTTCCAACATATTTTCCTTGGAAGGCAGCTTTAAAGAATTCCCAAGTAATCAGTGCAGCTTTGGTGCCTTCACGAATAGTAAGCCACCATTGATACGCCTGGTCTCTTAGCAAGGACATAGTTCCTTTCAGTTTCTACTCAACAGTGCATTCCATATCATCCATAATCAACTCCACAGCTTCGAGCCAATATTTAGCCACATTCGGAGCTACACCGAAAACTCCTCTAAAAACTTCTGCATTACTTGATTTGAGTAGTTCCGAAATTGATCCACGAGTTGTTGGCCCAATTCTAGTTCCAGCGACCCTTTCCAGGACTCGCAGCATTGCTTGTGTTAAAGCATTGTCTTCTTCCATATGATCCTATGATCCTGTCTCACTTACAAGTGACGCAGGTGCATCCATTTCTGGCATATGATTTGGTGCTTCAGTCGCAGCACCTCGGCCTCTACCATGGCCACTTCTACCGCGTCCACGACCACGTCCTCTAGTGCTCATGATGACTAATTCGATTTAATCTGATTATAAGTTTTATGAATCAAAAAATTATTTCAGTGTTTATTAACGATGTTTTATGAGATTTGAGAGATAAAGCTATTTTTCGCAACACATCCTATAGTCTCAATCTCTACGATTTTCAACACCTAAAACTAGAAGTTCTAGAGTGTCCCTATGATCATATCATCATCATCATAATAATCATTAAGTAACAAATACTTACTTGACTTGTTGCCGGATACTTGTGGTGCCATACTGATCTTTAAACATAATCGAAATATTTTTCCTACGGAAATTATCTGTTGAACCAAACCCACGGTAGTTTTTGAAAGCGGCTCTGATACCATTAATTGTAACACCCCAAATCCGATCTATGCGTTAAGACTAGATTTGGATTGTTACATAAATCGAACTATCTTAATAATGACAAGTGTATCGAAATCTTCAAAATTATTTTTAATTACAAGGTTTAATAAAACCAAAAGAATATTTTAAATTTGATGTATATTAGATGACATTAGTTGAAAACATCATTAATATTGTGTTATTAAAATCCTTAAGTAAATTTTTTATAAGAATTCAAAATATATTTATAATAAATGATAAAGGAATTTCATGTAATTGAAAACCCAATTTATTTTAAGAAAATATCATATAATCATAAGCCCATATTAAAATGTCCAAAATATAGTTTTAAACCAACCACACATAAAAATCCATAAAATATTAATAGAGGCCCTTATTACATTAAACCCAAAATAGTAAATTATAGAAAGTACTTATTAAAAGTTCAAAGTTTAATAAACCCATGTTTTGCAATATGGCCTCCACGAAGTCATCCTCGGCCCAAGTCCACGTCAATTTCCATTACCTGAGATGAAAGATTTGAGGGAGTGAGTTACTCAAAACTCAGTGTATAACTCACTTACTTTATCCACTGGGCCAAAACATCAAGTCATAGTTTTGGGCTTGAGCCCATTAGCAGGATTAACAATATAATTAGTAATATGCATGTAAAATGATGTTCCCCTCCCAAACCTAATTTCCATCTGCTACACACCCCCGTACTAACCATCACACCTGTGGGGATCAAGTCAACCCACCCCGCCATCACACCAATTGTAGGCATTAAGCCATTTTATATTTGTGGCGGAGCCACCGAACTAGATTGTGACAAAGTCACCGAACTAGAGGCATTGAGCCAATAATTATTTGTGGCAGAGCCACCGAACTAGAGGCGAATAGCCATTTAATTATTTTGTGGCAGAGCCACCGAACTAGAGGCAAATAGCCATTTAATTATTTTGTGGCAGAGCCACCGAACTAGAGTTTTGGCAACAGGCATTTCTTCTCTTCATCGTTAATCCCAGCCCATGCAACATGTATGCAAAATAGTTTATGATCACATAATGATTTTATCAAAAAGGCCCATTAACATAAGAGTCAATATTTCCAATTTTTATTAAGGCCCAAAATTACAAAATAACATTTGGCCCATTTAACAATTTAGCATCTTAAGCCCAAATTTACGATCTAGCAAAGAGTTCGGCCCATTTATCGATCTAGCAGAGATTTCGGCCCGTTTAACAATTTAACAGAGATTACAGCCCATTTACGATCTAGCAGAGATTTCGGCCCGTTTAACAATTTAACAGAGATTACGGCCCATTTACGATCTAGCAGAGATTTCGGCCCAATTTCAATCTAATAGAGATATCGGCCCAATTATCGATCTAGCGGAGATTTTAGCCCATTTATTAATTATCAGGTATTTCGGCCCATTTTACTAACTAGCATAATTTTTCGGCCCATTTACTAATTATCAAACTTATCGGCCTATTTTACGAAGACATAAAAAATTTGCATTTTACCATCTAACTCATCGAGGTCTTTTTCGTAATTTTCACCATATTAGCCGTTTTCATGTAATTTCACCAAAATACCCGTTATTTCGTAATATAACGATTTTGTCTTTTTTTTTACAATTTTACTCACTACCACGAATGACATCCAACCCGAGAAAAGTGTAAAGTTACACACCTTGATATCGTAAGTACTAAACCTTCCCGCTCTTCAACACCTAAACATATTACGATCCATTAGAACACTATCATGTATAAAAATATACTATTGATATTCGATCCAAGTCCTTACCCCTTTGATTTTGAATCACTTCAATTTTTGATTTCTCCTCGTTTATCGATTCGTTATTCGCTGAGAATCCACTAACGTACAAAGGCTCGGAAGTACGAACTACTTCAAATAATTGATTTCCCTCGGTGGATGGTCCGCAACCCGATGGAAAATCTCGGATTCTCAAAATCGCCCTTCGTTTATGCTTAGGGGAAATAGTGGATCCGCCCCTCTTACGAAGACTAAACACCGCCCTTTTCTTCCCTATTTTGAATGTCTTTAATGACAAAAGATCGTTAATCCAACCTAATAATATATCGAAAATAATACTAAAGGTTTTAAGGGTGAGATTTCCTTACCACAAAGATCCTTGCTCCACAATATGAGAATTGACCAAAAACGTTCCCTCAACACCTTAAATCGATTCCAACGTTCTAAGATATACACGAAAACTTGAGTTCTGACTTTCCACTATTGCACTAGAGTATAACTGTAACATCTTGAATAGGGCCTATGCATTTTCAGTTTGATTGTATGAAATGACAAGTTTAAGCACTAAGAATAAATTTTTGATATTTTTGGAAACGGAAATGCATGAAAATGAAATGAAATTTTGGAAACCTAAACATTTTGGAAACCTAAACATTTTGGAAACCCGAACATTTTGGAAACTTGAACATGTTGGAAACACGAACATTTTGGAAACACGAAGATGTAAGAAAAATGGCAAGTTCTGAGCCGATTGAAAATTTTAGGAAACTTAGAAATAATGCGGAATGACAAATTTTAAAGTTCAAAATAGGAAATAAGGGCAAGAGGGCCTTAAAAGAAAAAGTGGTGAGATTTGACACACAAACAAAGCTTGGAAAAGTGGCTGAAGGTGTCACTTAAGGCTTATGGAAATGGCGCCATGTGTAAGAGAAAAGGGCCTGAGTTCGAGTCACTTGGAAAGCAAATATTGAAGGTTTTATTTTGCTTCCAAGACTAGGGGTGGACGGCACCTATTTTCTAGAAAAGGAAGAGCTTTATTTCGGTTAAAACTTGATAAATTAAGTGTTAAGTAAAGGATTTTCTCTTAATAAGATAAATGAGGAGATAAAGGATGGATTAAATACTTTCAATTTAATAAGGTGATAATTAAAAGATAATATTATCACTTGTGGGGAGTAGTGGCCAAGTCAAGGACTCTTGGTCTAGCAATTTCAGTTAAAAGAGGAGAATTGAGGCTATTCTCTCATCTTTCCTAAGTGTGTGCCAAAATTCTCATAGCTCTCTCCCCCTCTCTGTCGAATTTTCTTTGAACAAAAACCATCCTCTTTTCTTCTATTTTCTTCTCCGTTTCTACTGTCAAAGCCGAATCTTGGTTGATTCTAAGTAAAGGAGCAATCAACTACAACATCAAAAGGGTAAGATCTGTGGTCAATCAATTTCTATTCTTTTCTTTTTACCAAAAATTTGGGTACTAATCCTATTAGCAAATTTTGGCCGAATATACAAGGGGTCTCTCAGGCTTCCACAATAACCGAATATAAGGATCAAGGATCTAAGGTAAGAACAATCAATTCTTGTTCTTCTAATTCGTTTAATCAAGATCTAAAGAAATAACCTCTTTTATGTCTCTTGGCCGAATATCAAAGGAAGAGTTTCGGGATTTCAGATTCAAGGAATTTAAGGTGAGACACATTCAGCCAAAGGCCAATTACTACTTATTAAAGTTAGATCAAATCTAACATATGAATTTTAGGGATTTGACAGATATTCAAGACAAGGAAACTTTGGGATTTGGAAGCGATAAGGTAAGTACATAGATCCAATCGCCAAGGTTTGATCTTGATATTCGAATTATTTTCCATTTATTGAAAGTTAAACCGACATAATTACGATCTAGTGGCTAATGATTTAAGGAAGGAATATTATCAAATTTCAGCATTTGATTTGATCTTTTAATTGGCAACAAGGTAAGTAATACAAATCCTACTTGGATTTGGTTTTAAGCCAAATAAGTTTGTTAATATATTTTAATGGTTGGTGAATATAGGAGTAAAAATCTAGATCGGTAGATCGTTCTTGAGATTTCAAGGAATCTATTAAGCAAATCGGTGTGTACGCACACTAACTTTCGATATTTCATATGGCAATTATTTTATTATTATGATTATATGTAAGTATATGAATATGGCTAAGTACCCTAAAGTGGTACAAGAGTACTCTGTGGTCGTTTCCTACTTCGATAGGATTATGAAATATGTTATTTTATAACATGTGAATATATGAATCTGAATATGAAATTAAGTATGTTATGCATGATATATATATTTTTGGGGCATTGGATTTATGTGAAAAGGGAAGAAGGTGTTGACTTGGTCTCACTAGCGTTATATGGTGACTACGGTCACAACATTTTGAATATGGTAACTCGGTTACATTATCGAATTTGGTAACCCGGTTACACTATTTGAATATGGTGTCTAATGACACAAATTATATGGGCGATGAGCACGTCGACTGCAGTGGATGGCCTTCGATGGTGTGTAGCGGATGGAGGGTTGACTTAGTAGTCCCACGGTGTGTTGGCGGTCTGGTGGTGTGTAGCGGATGGACCATTAGGCTTGGGTTTGGGTTGCATCATAATTTATTTTATATGAATTTGATGTTTGAACATGTATGCCTGATTTGTTGAATGTTAGTATTGTGTGCACATTGAGTCTGTTGACTCACCCCGTTGTGGGAAATATTTTCAGGTGATGAACAGTGACAGACCAGGACGGTAGACCTCGAGGTGGCCATGTTTCATTTGAAGATTTTTATTCGATTTGGACTCTATTATTTGTTTTGGGTTTTACTTGATGTAATAAGGCCATAAGGCCCAGTGGATTTTTCTTATTTTGCTTTACTTTAAATTGTTATGTTACGAACTATTATGACTAAAAGTTAAATGTTATTTTCTTTAAAACCCTAAAAATTATTTTGTCACCTTAATAAAAATTGGATTTACAAGATTAATTAAATGGGTTTCCAATCTAAGCCCAATCCACAACAACATTTTCTAAAAATTTTACGAATTTTCTCTAAGTAACGAAATTCTTTGAAACCGGTTTACTTTAGGAACATACCAGATCCGGTTCAGGCTCGTGGGCCGGGTGTGGGGTGTTTCAATTTGGTATCAGAGCCCAGTTTTAAACTCTCGGCCTGTGGGCTAAGGCCCAAAACGTTTTCAAAGCGAGCCAAATGATTTTCTTTGAAAATAAGCAGGCTTCTGGCATGGCCCCTAAGTCTCCGACCCGCAGTCCACCAGGTAAGTACCCCTAACTCTATGTGTGATTACGTGAAGCTGTATAAGGGTAGAAAAGGCATGGAGCGTAGAATAGAATGATAGGAACTTGAACCCAGGATTAGACTACTCAAACACAAAACCACATAAGACTTAATGCCTTGAACAAACCTTGGGCTAAGTCACCGAGCTAGGTGTGGTAACCCCAGACGCATGTCTAGGATTGGATCCGAAAGAGCTTGGTATTTAAGCAGTCCTAGTGACTCACCTCCTCTTGCAGAATCCTACAGTGCGTAGCTTCGGTTCACCCTAACTCGGAGGGCTCGGTGGTGTGGCAACCTCATGCGCATGTCTAGGAATGGTTTCGGTGGGAGCTTGGTATTTAAGCGATCCACGTGACTCACCTCCTCTCCACACGAATCCTGCACAGTGCGTAGCTTTGGTTCACCACGAACAAGAGGGCTCGGTCATAGGCTAAACATAATGACTAAAACCCGAAAGGAACTAGCCATGTTTTAAAAAAAAAAGAACAAAACAACCAACCCTAGTTCTTCAAACTTTTAAAACTTTCTTTTAAATCTGAGAAAATTATTTTTACAACATTTTCGAAAAACTCTAATTCTGAAAATTACAAAAATGCCCTTAGGGTGAAATTACCAAAAGCATACGATTATAAAATGTTCAACTACTCAATAGCTTTACCAAAATTTCATTATTTTATAAACATTCAAAAACCCTAATTTGTAAAATATCAAAATACCTTGATTTTGGAAAAATTACAAAATTGCCCCTAACGTACAAAATTACCAAAATACCCCTGAGGTCAAAAAAATTATTATTACCGAAATACCCTCGGATTTCAAAATTTTTCCAAATTACCCCTAGACTTCAAAATTTTTAAAACAATTTTTGACAAAAACACCAAGGAACATTTTTCTTCTGAAAAATTACGAAAATGCCCCTGTAGGAGAAAATGACGAAAATACCCCTGGGTAGTGGAAAACAACAACAACAAAAAAAAACTACAACGTTTCTCTGAATGAACGAAAGTTCATACTTGTTTGATGGATGGATGAATGAATGGAAAAGACGTGTGTTTGTATGAATACGAAGAACCACTCTTAAATCCTTTTCATAAAACTCCTTGTGGGTAAAAAGTGGAACAATGACTAATCCATAAAATTTCTTAATCAGATCTCGACGTTAGAAAATGAGCTCTAGAGGACGTGGTCATCGTGGTCGAGGTAGAGGAAGGATGACCGTGTCGAACCCGTTAGGTCGGGTCAAGGGTCCGACAATGAAATGCCACCACCACCACCACCCCAATTTGTTAATGTTGAGCAAAGAGCTTAGGCGGGAAGATGCTATGTCGCAGTTGTCTTTGCGAGTTTTGGAATTGGTGGCGGTCTTGGGAGGAAATTCAAGAAATGAAAGTCCAGACATGAACGGCTCGAGCTAATGGAGCGGAAATGTTCCGAGGAGTATCTAATGTGGCACCCAGAACAGCTGAGTACTGGTTGGAAGCAATGGAGCGTATCATGGATGAGCTTGATCTAACTCCAGAGGAAAAGTTGAAAGGGATGGTAGCGTTGTTACGCGATGAAGCGTATCAGTGGTGGTTAACTGTTCGGGATGGTACCACGGCTGAAAATTTGACTTGGGAGTATGTTAAAGAGGCATTTCAGAAGAAGTATGTGGGAACCAGGTATACAGATGAACAAATGAAGGCTTTTCTAGGGTTGGTGCAAGGGAGTAAGTCTGTCGCAGAATATGAGGCGAATTTACGAGGTTGAGCCACTATGCTCGGGGTAGTGGCAATCGAGCATGAACGCCATGTGTCCGTTTGAGGACGGTGAGGACGACCCGAGATCGTTGATAGGACCGCATTAGGAGCAGGAATTCTCTACTTTGGTGGAGAAGGCCAAGGTGGCCGAGGGGATTAAGGATGCTACTAAGCAGACTGTGGATAGGAATAAGGCCAAAAGAGGATTTGGGCCATCTGGAAAGGGTTATAAGAGGCCTAGGGATGACGGGCCACGAAATCAACAGGCTGGTACGGGCGGGCAGTATCGCCCTTGTGAGCATTGTGGGAAGAAGCACATGGGAGAGTGTTGGAGAAAGACGGGAGGATGTTTCAAGTGTGGGTCCAAGGACCATATGCTTAAGAATTGTCCCAAGCAACCAGATGAGAGCCGACCGGCAGTTCAGAATGCTAGCCAGGCTGGTAGAGGCGACAAATGACCTCAACGGGTTGTGGTTGTAACCGAGGTAGTGGTCTTGGCAAAGGCCGTGGAACACTGGGCCGAGGTACTAATGTTAATGCAGAAGCAAGACAACTGGGTTTGGTTTATGCGATTCACCGAAGGGAAGATGGAGACGCGCCGGATGTAATAACTGGTACGTTCTTTATTTTTGACAAACCCTATTTTGCTCTGATTGATGTGGGCTCGACCCATTTCTATGTTGCAAGTAGTGTAGTGGAAACACTAGGCCTAGACTCTGAACTTTCTGATAGGCAGATGACTGTAGTAAGCCCATTAGGCCAAACTGTAGTGGTAGACAAGATCTTTCGAAATGTACCCCTAGAGATTCAGGGAGTGAACTTCCGGGCAGACTTGATGGAATTACCCTGCGGAGAATTTAAACTTAAACTCGAAATGGATTGGTTAGTAGAACACCGAGCCGTATTGGATTGTACGGCTAAACGTATGGAACTAAGAACCCCGGAGGATGAAGTGGTAGTAATGATCGGAGAAAGGAGGAACTACTTGTCTAATGTAGTTTGAGACCAAGGTCGAGAAGATGGTTAAGAAAGGTTGCGAGGCGTTCTTAGCCTTTGTAAGTGCGATAGGTGGGAAGGAGGAAGGTATTAATGGAGTTAGGACGGTAAGGGACTTCGTGGATGTGTTTCCAGAGGAATTACCGAGAATACCCCCAGACAGGGAGGTGGAATTTGGGATAGATTTGCTACCCGGAATAGCTCCTGTGTCAATCGCTCCATACCAAATGGCACCAAAGGAGTTAGTGTAGCTCAAGGCTCAGATACAAGAACTGTTGGATCGTGGGTTCATCCGACCCAGTGTGTCTCTGTGGGGAGCACCGGTCCTATTTGTGAAGAAGAAGGATAGAACTATGCGTATGTGCATAGATTACCGTCAGTTGAATAAGATGACCATTAAGAACAAGTATCCCTTGCCAAGGATCGATGACTTGTTCGATCAACTGAAGGGAGCCACAGTGTTTTCGAAGATCAATTTACGGTTGGGATACCATCAGTTGAAGGTGAAGGAGACTGATATCCATAAGACCGCTTTTAGGACAAGATATGGTCACTTCGAGTTTGTGGTGATGCCATTTGGGTTGATGAACGCTCCAGCCGCGTTCATGGATATGATGAATCGAGTTTTCCAACCCTACTTGGATAGGTTCGTCGTTGTGTTCATCGACGATATTTTGGTGTACTCGAAGTCAGAGGAGGAGCATGATGAGCATCTCCGAGTCGTGTTGGAGGTGTTAAGAGAGAAGAAGCTCTATGCCAAATTCAGCAAGTGCGAATTTTGGCTTAAGGAGGTGGCATTCCTAGGACTTGTGGTATCCGCAGAAGGAATAAGAGTGGATCCTAGGATGATTGAAGCAGTGTTGGATTGGAAACCACCTAGGTCCGTGGCTGAAATCTGAAGTTTCTTAGGCTTGGCAGGCTATTACAGAAGGTTCGTGAAAGGATTCTCGTCAATAGCCGCGCCTTTAACAAAGTTGCTAAGGAAGGAAGTACCCTTCGAATGGACGAATAAGCAGCAGAAAAGCTTTGAAAAGCTTAAGAAGGTCTTGTGAAGCTCAGTGTTAAAACAATGGAGGCGTGAAAAGATTTTGTGGTGTCTTGTGACGCTTCAGACACGGGTTAGGGTGTGTGTTAATGCAAGAGGGCAAAGTAGTCGCTATGCATCACGGCAACTAAGGCCTCATGAGGTTAACTACCCCACTCATGACTTGGAACTAGTAGCGATGGTTTTCGCCCTTAAAGTTTGGAGGCACTACCTTTATGGAGAAAGGTCGGTTATCTACAGCACCACAAGAGCCTTAAGTATCTGTTGACTCGAAGGAGTTGAACTTGAGGCAACGAAGGTGGGTGGAATTGCTGAAAGATTATGATTGTTCGATAGAATATCACCGGGCAAGGCGAATGTGGTAGCCGATGCCCTGAGTAGGAAGGTGATATCGGATCTACGGGCTTTGTTCGCTCATTTAAGTCTCAGATGATGACTAAGCTTTGTTGGCGAGTTGCAAGTCAAGCCCACATGGCTGAAGGAGGTGAAAGAGGGACAGTTGGCTGATAACGACTTAAGTACTAAGTTGCAGCAAGTACAGCAAGGAGGATTAAAGGACTATGGTGTCAATGATGAAGGAGTATTGTGCTACAAGGGAAAAGTCTGTATGCTGAGGAATAAGGAGTTGAGACAAAGGATTCTTCGGGAAGCGCATGGTAGCCCTTATGCTATGCATCTCGGAGGCATCAAGCTGTATAGAGATCTAAGGGAACAATTTTGGTGGTCTAACCTTAAGCAAGAAGTGACTGAATTTGTGGGGAAATGTTTGACGTGTCAGCAAGTTAAGGCTGAACACCAAGTCCCACTGGGATTGCTTCAACCAATCGAGATTCCCCAATGGAAGTGGGAGAGAATTACCATGGACTTCGTTAGTGGGCTTCCCCTTACGCCTACTAAGAAGGACTCGGAATGGGTGATAGTGGACCGTTTGACCAAATCCGCACACTTTGTCCCAGTAAGAATGGATTATTCTCTTCAAAAGTTGGCCAAGTTATATGTGGCAGAAATTGTGAGGTTACATGGAGTACCAATGTCAATCATCTCTGATAGAGACCCAAGGTTTATGTCTCGATTTTGGAAGGCACTTCATCAAGCTTTAGGCACTAATCTAGACTTCACTACGGCTTTTCATCCACAATCAGACGGGCAGTCTGAACGTGTTATACAAGTGTTGGAGGATATGTTGAGAGGCTGTGTAATGGATTTTCGAGGAAGTTGGGAAGATTACTTGCCTTTAGCTGAGTTCGCCTACAACAACAGCTATCAAGCTAGCATTTGGATGGCACCATATGAAGCATTGTATGGAAGGAAGTGTAGAACACCTACTTGTTGGACCGAGTTAGGAGAACACCGAGTTTTGGGTCCAGAATTAGTGGCAGAAATCGAAGAGAAGGTTGAGTTAATTAGACACGGTTGAAAGAAGCCTCGATAGGCGTAAGTCGACGCAGACCTTAAGCGAAGGAAATAGAGTTTGAAGTGGGAGACCAAGTATTCTGAAAGTCTCGCCTTGGAAGAAGGCAATGAGGTTGATCGAAAAGGGAAGCTAAGCCCAAGGTTTGTAGGGCCTTATCGAGTACTGAAACGAGTTGGGCCAGTGGCATACCAATTAGAGTTGCCACCAGAATTGCAGCAGATGCACGACGTATTTCATGTATCCATGCTACGTCGATATCGATCGGATCCGTCGCATGTGGTATCTGTTGAAGAAGTGGAGCTAAGGCCAGACTTATCCTACGAGGAAGAACCGATTCGGATCTTGGAACGTGATGTGAAAGTACTACGAAGGAAGACAGTGCCTCAAGTCAAAGTGCTATGGCGCAATCATGGATCGGAAGAAGTTTCGTGGGAGCGGAAGAAACCATGCGACAAAGAATACCCTCAACTATTTTAGTGAGGAAATTTGGGACGAAATTTTGTTTAAGGGGTAGAAGCGTAACATCTGAATAGTGCCTATGCATTTTCGGTTTGATTGTATGAAATGACAAGTTTAAGCACTAAGAATAAATTTTGATATTTTGGAAACACGAAATGTATGAAAATGGAAACCTAGACATTTTGGAAACCTAAACATTTTGGAAACCTAAACATTTTGGAAACACGAACATTTTGGAAACACGAACATTTTGGAAACACGAACATTTTGGAAACACGAAGATGTAAGAAAAATGGCAAGTTACTGAGCCGATCGAAAATTTTAGGAAACTTAGAAATAATGCTAGGAATGACAAATTTTAAAGTTCAAAATAGGAAATAAGGGCAAGAGGGCCTTAAAAGAAAAAGTTGGTGAGATTTGACACACAAACAGGCTTGGAAAAGTGGCCTGAAGGTGTCACTTAAGGCTTATGGAAATGGCGCCATGTGTAAGAGAAAAGGGCCTGAGTTCGAGTCACTTGGAAAGCAAATATTGAAGGTTTTATTTTGCTTCCAAGACTAGGGGTGGACGGCACCTATTTTCTAGAAAAGGAAGAGTTTTATTTCGGTTAAAACTTGATAAATTAAGTGTTAAGCAAAGGATTTTCTCTTAATAAGATAAATGAGGAGATAAAGGATGGATTAAATACTTTCAATTTAATAAGGTGATAATTAAAAGATAATATTATCACTTGTGGGGAGTAGTGGCCAAGTCAAGGACTCTTGGTCTAGCAATTTCAGTTAAAGAGGAGAATTGAGGCTATTCTCTCATCTTTCCTAAGTGTGTGCCAAAATTCTCATAGCTCTCTCCCCTCTCTCGCGAATTTTCTTTGAACAAAACCATCCTCTTTTCTTCTATTTTCTTCTCCGTTTCTCTTGTCAAAGCCGAATCTTGGTTGATTCTAAGTAAAGGAGCAATCAACTACAACATCAAAAGGGTAAGATCTGTGGTCAATCAATTTCTATTCTTTTCTTTTTACCAAAAATTGGGTACTAATCCTATTAGCAAATTTTGGCCGAATATACAAGGGTCTCTCGAGCTTCCACAATAACAGAATATAAGGATCAAGGATCTAAGGTAAGAACAATCAATTCTTGTTCTTCTAATTCGTTTAATCAAGATCTAAAGAAATAACCTCTTTTATGTCTCTTGGCGAATATCAAAGGAAGAGTTTGGGATTTGATTCAAGGAATTTAAGGTGAGACACATTCAGCCAAAGGCCAATTACTACTTATTAAAGTTAGATCAAATCTAACATATGAATTTTAGGGATTTCGACAGATATTCAAGACAAGGGAAACTTTCGGGATTTGGAAACGATAAGGTAAGTACATAGATCCAATCGGCCAAGGTTTGATCTTGATATTCGAAATTATTTTCCATTTATTCGAAAGTTAGAAACTGACATAATTACCTGATCTAGTGGCTAGCTGATTTAAGGAGGGAATATTATCAAATTTCGGCATTTGATTTACAGTCTTTTAATTCGGCAACAAGGTAAGTAATACAAATCCTACTTGGATTTGGTTTTTAAGCCAAATAAGTTTGTTAATATATTTTAATGGTTGGCCGAATATAGGAGTAAAAATCTAGATCGGTAGATCGTTCTTCGGGATTTCAAGGAATCTATTAAGCAAATCAGGTGTGTACGCACACTAACTTTCGATATTTCATATGGCAATTATTTTTATTATTATGATTATACGTAAGTATATGAATATGGCTAAGTACGCTAAAGTGGTACAAGAGTACTCAGGTACGTTTCCTACTTCTGATAGGATTATGAAATATGTTATTTTATAACATGTGAATATATGAATCTGAATATGAAATTAAGTATGTTATGCATGATATATATATTTTGGGGCATTCGGGATTTATGTGAAAAGGGAAGAAGGTGTTGACTTCGGTCTCACCAACGTTATATGGTGACTACGGTCACAACATTTTGAATATGGTAACTCCGGTTACATTATCTGAATTTGGTAACTTCGGTTACACTATTTGAATATGGTGTCTAATGACACAAATTATATAGGCGATGAGCACGTCGATCGCAATGACGCCTTCGATGGTGTGTAGCGGATGGAGGTTGACTTAGTAGTCCCGGTGTGTTTGGCGGTGCACGGTGGTGTGTAGCGGATGGACCATTAGGCTTGGGTTTGGGTTGCATCATAATTTATTTTATATGAATTTGATGTTTGAACATGTATGCCTGATTTGTTGAATGTTAGTATTGTGTGCACATTGAGTCTGTTGACTCACCCCGTTGTGGGAAATATTTTCAGGTGATGAAGCACAGTGACTGACCGGGACGGTAGACCTCGAGGTGGCCATGTTTCATTTTAAGATTTTATTCGATTTGGACTCTATTATTTGTTTTGGGTTTTACTTGATGTAATAAGGCCATAAGGCCCAGTGGATTTTTCTTATTTTGCTTTACTTTAAATTGTTATGTTACGAACTATTATGACTAAAAGTTAAATGTTATTTTCTTTAAAACCCTAAAAATTATTTTGTCACCTTAATAAAAATTGGATTTACAAGATTAATTAAATGGGTTTCCAATCTAAGCCCAATCCACAACAACATTTTCTAAAAATTTTACGAATTTTCTCTAAGTAATGAAATTCTTTGAAACCGGTTTACTTTAGGAACATACCAGATCCGGTTCAGGCTCGTGGGCCGGGTGTGGGGTGTTTCAATAACGAAGAAAAGGTAATAGAATGAATGATTATTTCAATCCAAGATATCCTTCTTACCACCATCAAGATTCGGCCAAAACCATTATTAACTAAAATTAACTAAAAATAACTCTTACCTATTGTCCACGGTTGAGAAGAAACGATTGAGGAGGATGTTTATGAATAGAGAGAGATTCGGCTATGAATAACCAAAGAAAAGAGAAAATGATTCGGCAAAGGCACACTAACATTCGGCCATGAGAGAATATTATGGAGAAAGTATGATTGAAAAGAAAATTAAATGATGAGAGAAAGAGATGATGATGAGGATTCGGTTTTCAAAGAGAAGAAAAGAGAAAGAAAGAGATGAGTTTAGGAGCAAAGTACAATCAGCAATGGAGAAAAGAACAGAAAAGAATGGCCTTTTTGGTATGGGAGATTTCGGCAAGTTGAAAAGGCATACAAAAGAGTACTAAAATGACCAAATGGTCAAAAGATTAAGGCTTACCAAAGGATCAAGTTCGGCCAAATGAGAAAGGTTGAGAAAAGAATTGCAAAACTTGCACAAGATGTTAGGAATGACCAAAAACAAATTCCCTATCCTAGCCAAGCTACTAACATAATCGGCCAACCTCCCCCTAGCCACATTGCCGTCCAAATTCATTGGTCAAATGACCATGAAATAATTTCCAAAACCTTTTCCTTGATACTTGCCTCATGTCCCCTTATCTTTCCAAAATTTCTTGATTCCCTACCATAAGTTAAAAATTACCTTTTTCCTTTAATCAACTTACCAAAAAATAAAAAGCCCAACTTACCATATATATTACTTGGCCGACACTTGCTATACTTGTGCAAAAAAATAAAATTTTCTAGATGCTAACCAAGGATTGAACCACTCCCTCATGCCACAACTCATGCGCCAACACCACCTTACCATTACTCATCTTATGCTACACTTTGACACTTATTTTAACTTAAGTATCAATGTCACTTAATCCACTTCATTAAATTCTCAAATATAAAATTATTCCATTCCGAATAATTCTATACTCTTCTTCAGGACTATAATAAACATGAAAAAGAAGTAAGAAAAATTTTCCTTCATAATCTAAGCACCAAAAACATGCAATAAAAATCGATACTCGAATTTTAGGGTGTTACACCCCTTCTCTTTATTTTCGTTGTCTTTAATTATAGTATAAGTATATTATTAATGTTTCTTTATATTTCTTGGCTGCATCTTTGCAGGCTGCCCAATTTCTTTATCTAGCACCAAACTCATCGGTAGACACCCCACCAGGCCCATAGAAAACGCCACCACCGCCTCCTTCACCCACCTTCACTCACAACCTCGGCCAACTCCCGGAGTCATCCAAAATTCATTAAGTATCATTTCTCCCCTTCTCTTTTGATTTCACTATTACAAGATTATTTATCTATCTTTGTACATTGAGGGCAATGTACATCTTAAGTGTGGGGGGAATTAAGTGCCTAACTTTTTGCATGATTCTAAAAATCATGAATTTAATCTTGTTTTTAAGTATTTTTCTCATATTATTAATTAGGATGAAATTTCTAATGATTTATGATTTTTATTGATATGTTCTAGATTAAGTCATTGATAATTATGCATTGATGATTTAAACCCTAAGATAATAGAGAATCAAGCATGATAAGTCTATTTTTCAAGAATAAAAAATTTTCTAGGTTGTTGAACTGAATTTGAATATTACCTTGAAGTTTGAAATTTACAGGGATTAAGTCAAATACCCATAATTTTTGTGATATTTTGAGCCTTATAGAGCATATATTCTTTTTCATGCTCACTTTATTGATTATGAGTGTGTCAACACTGAATTGTTATTCTAGAACTTGCCTAGATTATACATATCGTGACCACATTAATGATTTGATATACTGAGATGACAAAGGCTCCTAGGTTTTAACCCATTCACTCCATTAAAAAGCCTACCTTCACAAATTAACCCTTAGTGAACCCATTTGATCCTAACAACCCTTTTATTGATTTACCCGCTAAATTTTAACCCAAAACCCTTTGTATTTGTTATCACCATTCTTTTGACTACCCTTCTATCAAGAATTGATTTGATCAGTTGCCGAATTAGTTTATTTCAGTTGTTAAAGTTTCCTTTATTATGTTTCTAGTTTGTTCTAAAAAAAATAAAGAAAAGAAAAAAAGAAAAGAAAAAAAAGAGTATATTCAAGTATTAGTATATGATTAAAGGAGCTTATGCGCTTAAATTCCAATTGTTGAAGAATAGCTCGTATTAAAAGTATTATCAATAGTAGTATTACTAGCTTCAAAGCAATCATTTATTTTCTAGTTCATTATTCTTAGTAGGTAATTTATCAGGTCAATCTCGATTTTCAACCTTCTAATTCAGCCTTTATCCACACCTTTAACCTAAGCCCTGTTACAACCCTGTCAAAGACCTTTTGATTTGTGTATCATCTCATATCACAGTGGTGGAGATTTGATTTTCAGGCAAGCTTATGGGATTAACTTTTCAGGTTCGATTGTGGAGTGCTTAATTGTGAACCTTAAACACTTTGAGTGATTTGAGTGAATATTTAGTGAGGATGATAATCCTTGTCGGTTTCGAATCAAAGGTAATTATTTAGATAAGGAGAGACACCTATGTTTTTCGTGCTGCAAATATACGACTTAGAATTGTTTGAATCTTTATGAGTCTTTGAGTTAAATTATCCATGTATAAATTATCTATGAATTATGATGAGGCATTATTGATAGGGATTATGAATTATGGAAAGTTCATTTTAATTGTAAGTTGAGAATTTTGCTTGAGGACAAGCAAAAGTCTAAGTGTGGGGGTATTTGATAAACTGTAAAACTAACATATTTTAGACCCGCATTTAGTATGCTTTTGGATGATTTAACCCTTAATTTATGTAAAAAGGTGCTTTTAATCCTTTCGTTTCATGTTTATACTCAGGAAAGCACCAGAGAACGAAAAGAACAAGAAACGGGCTTAAAACGGACCAATTTGGGCCAAAGAGGAAATCGACACGGCCTGGACATCAAGCCACACTGCTGTACATCGTCAAAATACTTCACACGGCCTGACCCCCGATTTACATGGTCGTGCCTCAAACAATAAACAAAACACGGTCGAATCATGATTTACACGGGCGTGTACCCTGGCCGTGCGTCTGCCACAGGAGAGAGCAATTTCACTTGGATTTGGATACTTTGAGGCAAAGAAACACTTTCCAAAGCTTATTCAAACACCGAGTAGGAACTATACTCGAATTAGGACACTTAGGGACCAAGCAAAGCATTCTAAAAGTCTATATAAACATCCTAAGTGTATCCTGAATAGGCATTAGGTGTGGAGCTAGGCCAAAGAGCCGAAGCCAGAGCAGTTCAATTCAGGAAATTACTCGAAGATAGCCAGTTGATCCATCTCAAGGAGCCGAAATTCTACTCAAGACGGTGGATTTCTCCTTCAATTCCTTCAGGGGGTTTTAGGGATTTCTTATGTTTTGTTTTATCTTTTCTCTTGAGATGTTTTCTTTATTCATTATGAACTAAACCCTTCAAATACCTGAAGGGGATGAAACCTAAATGAATCTTGTTATTATTTTCTCAATTATATGATAAATACTTAGCTTGTTCTTAATTGTGCATGCTTAATCCAAATTTGATGTGCTTAGGTGGAGGAGGAATAGACCTTGCTTGAGAGTAGATCTATCATAATTAAGTAGAGTTGGTCGCACGCCTAGAGATAGGGTGACGAGATTTTTTAGATTAGGGTGAAACCTAATATGGGAGTCCATAGATCGATTTATTGCTATTCTAGGGGGTTATTATAAGAGAACGAGAGTTCCACTAATTAACCTAGGGTTAGATGTTATTCGCCTCGAGAGAGGGTTTAATATATGTTAGGGAGTCTTACGGATCAAACTAAGTGAATAAATCATATGATTCAGTGTTAAATAACAAGTGAAGTCTAGGTGGATTCTTCCTGAGGGTATCGTCGTGATCAACTGAGTTTTTCATCAAGTTATTTCCCAATTTGTTCTTTTTGTCTTTGTGTCTTTAGCTTAGTAGTCGTTAAATTAGATTAAATCAACCAATCACTCCATATTTTAGGCTAAATAATAAAAAGAAAGTGAGTATTAGTACTTTTAGTTCCTTTGGGTTCGACAATCCGGTCTTGCCTAAGCTATACTACTATTCGATAGGTACACTTGCCTTTAATCGTTGTCAGAGTTAGTTTCCAGGTTCGATCTCATTCATTATAAATTTTAAAACTCGACAAAACAACGATCATTAACACATGGTCGTGTGCCATACACGGGCTCATGGCACGACCGTGTGGTCTGTAAAAATTTAAGTGCTTTTGGTGAACATGGGCACAGAGAGTTACGCAGTTTGCACACACGGTCGTGTGACTCACTCACATGGCCATGTGGCCTATCTCACATGGGCATGACTTTTTTACACGGTTTAGTGACATGGTCATGTGACCTCTGTTTGTAGATTTTTACCATCTTTGCATTTTAATTTCAATTTAATCCCTTTTTGTTGTCGGGTTGGTTTAAAGTTTTCGTAAGCTCGATATTAACCCAAAATTGATTTAACTGGAGGATATACTTGTTCTTGTATGATGAAATGATATTTTGTTCTTGTATGATGAAATGATATTTAGTTGAGTTTTTTATCTGTAATTAAATGTAATTGTTTGGTATTTGTTTGTAACATCCTATTGCTTGAGCTGGTGACTGGACCGAGTAAGGGTGTGACATAGGGTTCACATGTTTAGCACATGTAAGGTTCGTATAAATAATATATATGGTTTGCATGATATTCATATGAGGTTCGTATAAATATAATAAGTGATCACATATTGATTCTTATAAGGTTTTGCATATAGGTTCACAATAGGGTTCGCGCATATCTACTACAGTTTGCCTAGTGGAGTTCGCATATATAACAATTTACATAAGGGCTCGCACCAAGGGTTCTCACTCATAGGGGATTGCACCTATGGTTTCACATTCAAGGTTCACTTATAGGTGTTTGAATACAGGGGCTCACCTATAGGGGGTTTGCCTATAGGGATTTACATATAGACTACCTACTTTCTAACACTTTAATTAATTATGCACAATGATTTAGGTTCAGATCCCACACCTGATTTGAAAATAAAAAGAAAACCTTAATTTGGATGAGGAGATCGACAATTTACTTGGAGGAGAGGGACGATTTTGAAAATATTTGAAATCCTCAATTGAAAATTGGTTTGTCAATGGATGAGAAAAGAAAGAACTTTAGGAATTTTTCTTAAAAAGTTCTTTAGATAAAATTCTAGGGTTTGAAAAGATTGGTTATTTATAAAAAAAATTTTCCCTAATTGAAATAGGTTTTAGGAATTCATGTAGAATTAGGACTCTTTTAAATTAAGGACTAAATTTTGGGCAAAATGGACACTTTTATAGAGTAAAAATAAGAAAATAAAATATTTTGGCTGAAATGTATACAGGAGGTTTCAAACCTGGGACTTAACGGTAAGCTAAATTTTATCACTAAACCAACAAGCTCATTCTTGTTAATTTCTTAACAAAAAATAATTTTTAAGGCATACTAAATTCTCTTACCTTATGCTTAAAAAATAAAAATCTAAATTTAATCCCTATTTCTTCTAGCCCTATTTTTGGGATTTGACAAAGGTTCTTATTTTCATAATTTTTTATTTTTAAAAATTATAATTTTAAAAATTTTACTTATTTTTAATATGAAAAAGATTGTGGACTTCCCGATGCCCAAATTGGCACCAATTGGGTTGATTTGAGCATAAGAATATCTAATTTCTTTTGACTATTCAAAACATATCATTCGAGTAATATTAATTAGGTAATAAAATATTATTTTAATATTATGTGGCGTTGTATGAGGGGTTTGTTCCTTGTAATAGTAAGCTTCTTCAACGGGAAGTTTTTGTTGATCCGAGATGTTTTCATTGTCAACAAGCAGAGAAGGATATTAAGCATGCTCTCTTTCACTGCATATATTCTAGGGATGTTTGGAGGTTGATTGGAATTGATAGTCATTCTCTTTCAGTTATGGAGTTCATTAATATGATTTTAACCAATCATTAAGTGGTGTGCCGAGGTAGAATACTTTGCACCATATGGAGTATATGGCTCCATAGAAATTTCGCACTTTGGAAACAACAGAGTACGTTGACTAGCATGCAAATGGGTATCTTTATGGTTGGCTAGCAACTTATGTCATTCATGAGGCTCAGGTTTTTTTCCCAACAGTCGAGCAAGAGTGGTAATGGTAGATGGCGTAAACCACCTTTGTGTAAGTGATAAACCATAAAAGTAACACATTTTAATCCCATGCTTACCACGTTTTTGGATGTTTTATTATACAATTTTATGAATTCAATGCTTCTAAACCTTTAATTTCATGTTTCTATACTTACGGGAGGATAAGGGAGTGAAAGGAGTGAAAAACGAGTCAAAACTAATCAAAAGAGCCGATTTTGGGATCACACACGGGCTGTCCACACACCGGTATGCTAGCTCATGTCAATCTCAAACCATGTCAGCATTGCACACGGACTGGGTACCTTAAACACGGGCCTCTCACACTCCCATGGGAGACACACGAGCTAGCCACACGCCCATGTACCAGCTCGTGTTGACTTCTAACCATATCAATACAGCACATGGCCTGGGCATTCTTACATAGGCTGATCACACGCCCGTGTCCTTATGATAAACCGTAATATATTGATCGTGTCTGTCGAGTCTTAAAAATTTATAAAAAGAATAATTGAACCTGGAAACTAACTAAGACAACAATGGAGGCAAGCGCACCTATCGAACAGTAGTATAGTTTAGTGGCAAGACCGAATTGTCGAACCCAAAGGAACCAAAAGTACTACTATTAACTCTCTTTCTATTATTTAGCCTACGAATTAAGGGAATTTTTATCTAATCTAAAATTAACTAATTAACTAAGCTAAAGATGCTAAGACAAAGAGGAAATTAGGGAAGACTTGAGAGGAAAACCGATTGATTTAGACAATACCCGCGGAAGAATCCACCTAAACTTCACTTGTTATCAACTCTGAACCGGACGATTTATTCACTTGACTTGATCCGAAGGATTCCCTAATTTATATTAATACCTCTCTTAAGGCTACTAATGTCTAACCCTTAGTTGATTAATTGAAATCTCTTTCTAATTAAAACCCCTAGAATTGCATTAATTCGATCTATGGACTCCCATATTAGGTTTGACCCTAATTTGGTAGATTTTCGTCACCGTATCTATAGGCGCGCGAGCAAACTCCGCTTAACTATGCTAGATCTACTTTTAGACAGGGTCTCTTCCTCCTCTGCCTAAGCACATCACACTTGAATCGATATTCCAGAAATACCAAAAGAATTAAGAACACATAGTTAAGAACAAATCAAGTATTTATCATATAGCTCAGAAAACAATAACAAGATCCGACTTAGGTTTCATCCCCCTCAAGTATCTGAGGTTTAGTTCATAATTGTAAAAGAAAACATCTCAGAAGAAAAGATAAAACAAAACATAAGAAAACCCTAAAACCCCTTGAAAGAATTGAAGGATAGTTCCTCCGTCTTGAGTATGATTTTGACTTTTTGAGATGAATCAACTGACTTTCTTCGAGTAAATCCCTGAATTTAATCGCTCTGGCTTGGCTCCTTGGCCTAGCTGAACGCCTCCTCAAAGGTTGGCCTCTAGGGTCTTTATATAGGCTTTTAGAATGTGTTTCTTTGCCTCTAAGTTCCCTAATCTGAATAGAATTCTTCTTATCTGCGACAGAGACACGCCCATGGCACATGCCCGTGTAAATCATGGCTAAGCCATGTTCGGGTCTGTTGATGAGGCACAGCCGTGTTTTTCAAGGTCAAGGCCGTGGTTGACTCTTCTTATGGGGCACAGCCGTGTGTTCTTGGGCCCCAACCGTGTGGATTTTGTACTTTGGCCTATTTTCTCTGTTTTCGACCAGTTTCTCGTTCTTTTCATCCTCCGGTACTCTACTGAGTATAAAACATGAAAACAAAGGATTAGGAGCACCTATTTCCATAATTAAAGGGATAAATTATCTAAAAACATGCTAAATGTGGGGTTAAAATATGTTCATATTATGGTTTATCAAATACCCCCACACTTAAGCTTTTGCTTATCCTCAAGCAAAATTCTCAACTCACAATTAAAACGAGCTTCCTCAATTCATAATATTCATTAATAATATTTCATCATAATTCATAAATAATTTATACATGGATAATTCAACTAAAAGATTCCTAAGGATTCAAACAATCAAAGTCATGAGTTTTTAGCATGAAAACATAGGTGTTTTCCCCTTATCCGAATAATTACCTTTAATTCAAAATCGACAAAAGTTGACATCCTCACTAAAGATTCACTCAAATCACTCAAGGTATTTAAGGTTCAAAAATAAAGCACTCATAAGTCAAACATGAAAAGTTAATCCCATAGGCTTGCATGAAAATCAAATCTCCACCACTGTAAAATGAGATGATACACAAATCAAATGGTCTTAAAAAAAGGTTGTAACGGGGCTTAGGTTAATAGTGTGGATAAAGGCTGAATTAAAAGGGTTAGAATCGAGATTGAATTGACAAATTACCTAACTAGTTAATAACCTAAATAATTACATCAATTGAAAATTTTGTAATACTAAAAATACGAGCTTCTTTTTCAAGATGTTGAAATTAAACGTATAGGCTCGCTTAATCAAAAAACTAATAATGAATATAATTTGATTTTTTTTTAAATACCAAAACAATGTAAGATAAAACTTTAACAACTGAAATAATATAATTAGGCAACTGATCAAAACCAATCTCGATAGAAGGATGGTCAAAAGGAATGGTGATAACAAATACAAGATGGGTTTTCAGGTTAATATTAGTAGGTTGAGTAACTAAAAAGGGTTGTTAAGATCAAAAGGTTCACTAGGGGTCAATTATGAGGGTAGGCTTTTAGTGGAGTAAGTGGGTTAAATCCTAGGTGCCTTAATCATCTCTGCATATCAAATCAATAGTGTGGTCTCGACATGTATAATCGAAGCAAGTTCTAGAATAACAAATCAATGTTGACACACTCATAATCAATAAAGTGAGAACGAAAAGAATGTATTCTCTAAAAGGCTCAAAATCTCACAAAAATTATGGGTTTTTGATGACAACCATTGTAAATTTCAAACTTCAAGGTAACAATTAGATTCAGGTAGACAACCTAACAAAATTTTAATTTTTGAAAATAGACTCGTCATGCTTGATTCTCTAGTATCTTAAAGTTTAAATCATCAATCACAATTATCAATGACTTAATCTAAAACATATCAATAAAAATCATGAATCAACAAGAATTTCATTCTAATTAGTGATATGAGAAAATTACTTTAAGATAGAATATCATTCAGGGATTTAAGAATAATTCAAAAAGTTAGGCACTTTTTCTAATAGACTTTCACCCCAACACTTAAGATGTACATTTCCCTCAATGTATAAAGATAGATAATAATAATAAAATAAGAAAATGAAAAGAGAGGGAGAGAGGTGAAACTTCCTGAATTTTTGGATGAGATCCTTGGAGGACGATTAATGATGATGACTTAAACAAAAGTGAATGTGGTGGTGAAAACTCCTAATGATGTTTTCCATTCTCGAAGTGGCACATTGAACCTTTAAACTGCGAATTCATCAGTTAAATTTTTAGGGGGTACTAATTAATTGATGTTGTTAGGGATTTTTGATGGTTTGATAGCCAGTTATAAAAGGAATAAAACTGTAATAATAAGAGTTTTAAACAAAAAATAATAATAAAAAGCTTAAATATATAAATAAAATAAAATAAAGTGAAAAATAAAAATAAAAATAAGATAATAAGAAGGGCCTTAAAATTCCTCGTCGTTCAGCGGGATCGGTAGGTGGAGGCGGCGGTGATATGTGGAGGTAATGACAAATTTGCTGAAGAGTTGCCTCAATTCCATCGAATCGTCGAGTGGTGTCATTGAATTGCTGAGTACAATACTGCTCGAACTGAGTGAGCCATCCAGAAATGTCCGAAAGTGAAGTAGCCGCATGAGATGTGCGATGGCACGGTGGTGGCTCCTCATGTAGGTGTGGGACATCGTCAGTAATGTCTTCAAGACCCTCCCCTCAGTAGTGGAAGCTGGTCGATAATGGGGGGACATCCTCATATGTAGCATTGTCTGAATGCCCTGTGGGGACATCTGTCCTACAAGTGTGAGTGAGGAAACTTGAGCGTCGGTGTTGAGGAGCTCAAAATGTCGAGCCAATCGTGTGATGTACGAGCCCATAGATATAACCCCCTCTTGTGTTGCTCTGTTTGGTGTTGGATGGCACGGGCTATGAAATATGCTACGTCGAAAACTTGTCTGTTTGCCATGTACCATAGCAAATAAGTGTTGTGAGTGTTGACGACGCCAGTGCTCTCTCGCCTTCCTGTCAATGTGTGGGCTAGTATGGCGTGTAAGTATCGTAGAGATGGGGGGAGAGCTATTGCTTTCGAGTGGCTAGGGTCATATGAGTTTGAATTGGGGGCTATATTATACCAACATCTCGTCGGAGTGTTGTGATGGTGGAGATGGAGCTCTGAGAGATCATGTTCCTCCATAAATTCCTCGTTGTGGCTCCCAATTATGGTACATTCATTTCTCTCACGATGCCTTTGAGACGGAACTGGATTGTGCCGGGGTCATCGTAGTTTGTCATTACCGTCTAGAGGTGGAAAGTGGAGCAAAATTCCAGAGTGAACTCTAGATATGTGGGCTCAATGATTGTGAATAATTGGTCCCATAGATCCATGGTTAAGAGAGATCGTACGTCGTCGTCTAATTAGACCTGCTCTAAAGCGGCCCAATCAATGCACCTCCCTGTGCCGAGGGGTCGTGCATGAGTATCCTGTAAAGGCCTTCTTAGGGTCCTTTCAGGAATTGCAAGAACGGATGTCATAGTTCAGCGAATGCGCTGGCCGATGATGAGCCAAGTCCCTTTCATTTTTTATAACTAGGGACTACAGTTTTCTTTCCTCGGGATGGCGACATTGTGTTCCAGTGGAGTGCTTGGAGAGGAGTGGCACGGTTGGTCAGCGCACGGGCGTTAGAGTGTGCTACACGGGGATCACTGGCATGTTCGCATGTGCGTGGGCTCGATTCTATGTGTATTATGAAGGGGAAAGGAGGTAAGAAACAGAGGGAGTCAAGCGGGGGGTGAAAGTTGCTAATGGCCGGACTTGATTTGAGATTTTAGGGGGGAGCGGCTAGGGTTTGGAAAAATTATGAGGGGAATGTGCATCCGTTTGCTACTTTAAATAGGGGTGGAGGCATGGGTAGGGGCCACACCCATGTTCCCATTTCTTTAGCCCATTTTTTTCGCAAATTCAAATTCAAGCGTGTTTGTGATGTCTTCTACGCCCGTGTTACCTAGGCGTGCCTGGCCTTGTTCGCTTCTCCCACACCTTATTCATTGTCCTACGCCCATGCCCATAAGTCAATGTCGTTCATAGTCTCGAGGCACAAGCATTTCAAATGCCTATGTCATTTACTCAGGATCGACCATGGGTTGGAGGAACGGGCGTGTCTCAAGCCCGTGTCCTTTAATCAGTTTTGTCCACGGTCACGCTGCACGGTCGTGCCGTTTAGTCAGAGCCCGTGGCTTGGAAACATTATTGTCCTATTTCTACAGCATCTTTTCCATGCCCATGTACCTGTTCGTGGTTTCCATACGGCCACGGCCACGCCCGTGTTCAAGGTCATTTAGCGTCTTAAGCTAGACTTACCTGTTTTCATTTCTAAATGAGGGTTCACGCTGAAACTCCTCTCTTACATCCCTAAAATCGTTTCAAGTATAAATTTTCAATCGCTGACCATTTACCTTAAATGTACCACAAGTTGGATAGGTAACCTCGAATGTGCCATAAGGGAAAATAATTTTTATTACGAATGGACCTGACCATCTTGATTTCAGCTTTCCATGGAACAATTTTAACCTTGAATTGTATAGCAGAACTAAATCTCCTACTTCGAATTGCTTTGGTTGTTTTAAACGAGCATCATGGCAACGCTTTGTTACCTCCTTATATAGTCGTGAGTTCTCATAGGCATTAGCTCGCCATTCATCAATCTCATTCAGCTGCATCATCCTTTTTCACTTGTAGTTTTAAGATCGTAATTTAGAAATTCTATAGCCCAAAAAGCTTTGTTCTCTAACTCAAATGGTAGATGACAACTCTTTCCGTAAACAAGTTTGTGTGGGGATGTTCCTATGGGAGTTTTAAAAGCTGTTCTATAGGCCCATAAAGCATCGTCTACTTAATGCCCAATCTTTCCTGTTTGATTCTACTATTTTCTCTAAAATATGCTTATCGATTTGCTACTTTCACTTGTCCGCTGGTTTGAGGATGATAAGGGGTAGATGTCCTGTGGTGTACTCCATATTTCTTTAGGACTTTATCAAATTGAATATTGCAAAAGTGAGTACCCCTTGTCACTAATAATTCCTCTAAGTGTTCCAAATCGAGAGAATAGATTCTTCAAAAACCTTACTTCTACTCTAGCATCGTTAGTAGGTAAAGCTTGGGCTTCCACCAATTTTGACACATAATCGACTGCTACTAAAACGTATTTATTTCCAAACAAACTAGGGAATGAACCCATAAAATCAATACCCCATACATCGAATATTTCACATGATAGTATATATGTTTGAGGCATTTCATAGCGTTTAGAGATATTACCTGTTCTCTAGCATTTATCGCATAAAGCAACATACCTATTGGCATATTTAAATAGAGATGGCCAATAAAAACCTGATTCGAGTGTTTTGTGTGCTGTCTTAATCCCACTGTAATGTCCTCCTGAAGGTCCTGAATGGCAATGCTCTAGGATTTTTCTAGCTTCTTCTTTTGTAACACACCTTTGAATCACTTGATCTGAAACACCCCAAACCCGACCCACGAGCCTTGACCGGATCTGGTATGTTCCCCGGTGTAAACCGTTTCAAATTCTTTTGTTACTTAGGAATAACTTGTGTGTTTTGAAAGAAAGATTGTTTTGGGTTGGGCTTGAGTTGAAAACAAGTTTATTTCATTATTAAAATCCTTTACTTTAGGTGACAAAACGTTTAGGCTTTGTTTTAAAATAAATTTACTTAATCTTTTAATAAATAAAAGTTTGTAAGCTTAATAAATAAAAGCAAAGTAAAGTAGTTCTACTATGGCCTTATTACATCAAATAATTCCCAAAAAAAAAAAATTCAAAGTACTTAATAAAATAAAAATCCAAATTGAATAAATTCCTTGCTGTGCATGGCCACCTTTAAGCTCCTGCCGACCCGGTCCATTGCTGATCGTCACCTGAAAAAAGTTCCCACAATGGAGTGAGTCAACAGACTCAATGTGTACACAAACACTATGTCCAAATAGATTCAGGCATATTATCACATCACATACATAATTATATAGTAGATATAAAATAATGATGCAACAGAACCCAAACCTATATGCCATCCGCTACACATCACCCGTGCCATCACGCACACCGTGGGGACTACTAAGTCAACCCTCCATCCGCTACACACCATCGAAGGCGATCATTGCAATGACGTGCTCATCGCCCTATAAAATTCGTGGTCTTAGGTCACCACATTCAGATATCGTGGTCTTAGGTCACCACATTTAGACATTCAGATATCGTGGCCTTAGGTCACCACATTCAGATATCGTGGTCTTAGGTAACCACATTCAGTTATCGTGGTCTTAGGTCACCACATTCACTTCCCCTTTTCATATAACACATATGCCCCATATCATACATATCATGCATTAACATGCCAAATTCTTATTTTACATTCTTATAATGTCATATGTGTGTCGTAACAGATATTTAACATAATCCTAGTAGGAGTAGGAAACGTACCTGAGTACTTTGTACCATAGCATGGTACTTTAGCCATATTCACATTCTTATAAACATGCTCATATTAAATTTAGCCATAATTCTTATTAAAAGATAGTGTGGGGTACACACCAGATTTACTTAGTGCTTTAATGAAGATCCCGAAAATCCCGATCTAAGCTTTAGATCTTTAACTGCCTATATTCGGCCAACATATAGTTAATTTACTAAGACCCATTCAGCCATGAAACCAAATCCCAGTAGGATTAGTAAACTTAAATCCTTACCTTGCTACCGATTGATGTCTAATCAAATCTGGAAACTTTGTATCCTTCTTTCTTGAAATCGGCAATCACTAGATTACTTGAATAGATTAGTTTCGACTTTTAAATATTAATGAAACACATCTATTTACTCAACATGGCCTTGGCCGAATGCTATAGATACTTACCTTGTGGATTTTAAATCCCGAAACTCACCGAATAACTAGGGAACACGAGGCCTATGGTGTACCTTCGGGAAAAGAATTTCTCCTTCCTTGTAGTCGACACTTAGTAAATCCCGAAAGATCTCTTCAAAGTTTTGGCAACAAGATATTAATGGGGTTAGTCCTAGATTTCGGTAAATCTTAAAAGAAAAAGGATGAAACTGAATGAGATCTTACCCTTACTTTAGAGATCGGCAATCCTTGCTTGAACCTTTAGCAATATTCGACTATGTAGGCTAGAAAGATCTTGATTTCGGCTTTTGATTGGTACAAAGAAATCGGCTAATGATGGTATCTTGAGGAGTTTATGGATTCGGTTTTAATGGAGATCACAAAAGCTATGAAGAATTGGCTAGGCTTACTTTAGTCTTCTTTGGCTAACAAAAGAAGAAGAAGAGATGCTCGGGAAATTGACGGAGAGAAGAGTTGAAAGAAGATATGATGAATGGCTCTCTTTTCCTCTAGTAGCCAAAATTACTAGGCCAAGACTCCTTTACTTGGCAATCACTTCTCTTATCTTTATTAAAAATTAATGGAAATAATCCCTTAATTATCTTGTATCTCTTAAACAATAATTATCCATCATTGATCCACCTATTTAGCCAAATTTTAAAGAGAATTAAACTCTTCCCCAAGTGCCTTGGTGCCGTCCAACTCCCTTGCTCCTTGCAGCAAAATAAAACTCTTTTATTTGCTTCCCACGTGACTCGAACCTAGGCTCCTTCCCCCTTGATTGTGGCGTCACTTACTGGGCTTTAAGTGGTGCCTCCTAGCCACTTCTCCAAGCCCGTTCTTGTGTCAAATTTCTTCTATTAATTTTCTTAAGACCACCTTGTTTTAGTTTCCTCTTTTAAATTTAACATTTCTAAAACATTTCCTTACATTTCCAAGTTTCCAAAAATGTTCACTTTCCTCTTTTAAACTTAACAGTTCCAAGTTTCCAAAAATGTTCACTTTCCTCTTTTAAACTTAACATTTCAAAGTTTCAAAAACTGTTCACTTTCCTCTTTTAAACTTAACATTTCCAAGTTTCCAAAAATGTTCACCATACATTCATAATACATAAGACATGCCATTTCGTATAATTAAATCAAAAATGCATAGGCCCATTTTTAGGGTGCTACAGTTCTACCCCCTTAAAAAAAATAGAGCCATCATACTTCCTAGGCACAATTTTTTTTAAATTCACGTTCCCGAGAACTCATTTCTAACGTTGCGATTTAATCGATTAAAGAGTTTTATGCATTAGTACTTTGTTCCACTGTTTAATAGCGAACAGTTTTATGAAAAGGAGTTTAATAGTGGTTCTTTCGATCAAACAAAGTCTCAGTTCAAGTTCACTATTCTAATTCGTAGATTCACATTCACATTCACATTCATCCATCTCGAAAGAGACACATTCATTCGTAACATTCACTTCACTACTTTGGGCATTCTGATCATCCCTGTGGGTAATTTAAATCATTCTTCCTATAAGGTATTTTGGTAATAAATCGGGGTCACTTCAAAATAATCTTTATAAATCAAAAGTATTTCAAAATTTACAAAAACTCGAGGTTATCTTGAAAATTTATTTTCCAAATCGTGATGGTGGCGTAAATTTTAAATCGGGTTATTTGGTAATTTTGAAAGTTAGGGGCATTTTCAGTAAATTTTAAGTAAAACAAAAGTTTTGGTATTTTTTAAAGTAGAAACATTTTAGCAAAAGTCGAGGGTATTTTTGAAAATCTTAAAAAGTAAGGGTATTTTAGTAATTTACAACACAAAGGCATTTTAGTAATTTTCCCAAATCAAAGTACCTTGAATTTTTCAGTAAAATAGAGTTTTGGACACTTTTGCAAAATAGAAATTTTACTAAAATCGAGGTAATATGGTAATTTTAGAAACCAAGGGCATTTTGTAATTTTACGACCTGTGGTATTTTAGTAATTTTGGCAAACCAAAATTTTTTTTCTGAGAAATTTTCAAAATAGATTGTAACATCCTAAAATTGGGCCTAGTAGGATTGAGCCCAATGGGCCTTAGGTGTAGTAGGGTTTAAAATTTTTTGGAGAATAGGAGATCGGCTTAAGTGCAAGTTGGACCTTTTAGATAAGTGATTTTGGAAGGTTAGGGGGCTTCTATGAAGTCTCGGGATCAAATATTAGCTTTGGGGAAATTTTGGTTTTAGGTGAAAAAAACCCTGAAAGTTGGCAGGTAGGCCTTAAGAATAAAATATGTAGAAAAGTGACACAAGTGGAGTGTGTGGTGGAGTGGCAAAGTGACGCCACTTAGGAGACAAGGGAATGACGCCACAAGGAAGGAAGGAGGTCCAAGGTTCTAGTTGTAGCGTTTGCATTCCTTTTAGATTATTTTTATTAAATGAATTTAGACCTTAGACATAGGGTTATATTTAGTTGCACATGGTTTAAGACACAAGGAGCTAGTTGGTAAAGTGGCTAGCGGCGTGGATTCTGCTACAGGGGAGCCTGGGTTCGAATCTCATGAGAAGCAAGGGAGTATTTATTTTGTGGATTGGACGGTAAGAGTTTTAGTTGAATTTAAACTCTACTGACGGAGGGATCCACATCGGAAAGATACAAAGAAGGAAGGTGAAGAGATAGCTATATAAAGAGCATTCCAGGAGGAGAGTTAAGAGACCTTGGTGGGCATTTGGGCACAGGAGTGGTCGCAGCGCGGTTTAACACCAGAGTCCTATCAGGTGTGTAACTCTCTCTACTCTAGTTGTAGAGCGGCAAATGTCGAAGTGTCGATCACGGCAATAGTAGCCACACGAGTGTGCGAGCGCACGTGTGGGGCTTCGACGCGATAGTTGAGGCCATCAGTAGTATTCTTGTGGGTTGGGGCTGCTTGGGCCGCGATGGGCCGAAGTGGGCCTAATGGGCCCGTGGGCCTAATTGGAATAAATTGTATGATGATATAGTATATAGTGAACTAGACTAGGTGGAACCTATATACGTGGCTAGATTTGTGTTAGGTGGGCCACACGCGTGTGGGCACGAATGGGCGAATCGGGTTTTAGGCCCAATAGTCTAGTGATGAATAGGAAATGGTAGCAGTCGCTCGGGATAACATTAGACCTTCGGAGGGCCATTGCAAAAGTGAAATTACGAAAATACCTTTGATGGGTAAATTATGAAAATACCCTTGGTGGGTAAATTATGAAAATACCATTGGTAGGTAAATTACGAAAATACCCTTGGTGGGTAAATTACGAAAATACCTTTGGTGGGTAAATTATGAAAATACCCTTGGTGTGCGAAAATACCCTTGGTAGGTAAATTACGAAAATACCCTTGGTAGATAAATTACAAAAATACCCTTGGTGGGTAAATTACGAAAATACCTTTGGTAGGTAAAATTACTGCTATACCCTTAGAGGTTGGTTAGCTTGATTATGTTGTATGTTATTATTCGATTATGATGGTAATTCGTTTCATACATTATTTGATATATGTCTAGCATACATGACATAACTGCATACAATTATTATGTCATATTGCATGGGTATGATGAGAGGAGGGAAGATTGATATTTGTGACTTTGGGTCACCAAAGTGGTTTGGTACCACAGATTAATATTCGTGACTTTGGGTCACGGAGGTTTGGCACCTCATAGCGATTCGCCCGGTGGGCCGCACCACGATGGGTTGGCCCCACATTTGATAAACGGATTATCGCCATGATTTGGTATCACAACGTGGGTTGGCCCCACATGGATTATTCGTGACTTTGGGTCACGGTGGTTTGGCACCACATTATATTGATATCGGTGACTTTGGGTCACCGGTGGTTTGGTACCACAGGGGTAGAATCGGGAGTTTGGATGGTTAGGTTTTGGGTTGCATGACATGCATATTTTCATATGAAATTGTGTAAGGGTTTAACACTGTTGGATGGGGATTTACACTTTGAGTCTTGATGACTCACCTCTTAGTTAAATTTTGCGGTAATCATTAGATCATGGATTTGGGAGTGAGGTGGACTCGTGGGGCCATACATATGTTTACTAAATAAATTCGTTTCTTTTATTTGGACTTATTTTTATTTGGGTTTTTGTTATGTAATAAGGCATTGGGTATTTTACTTGGTTTGACTTTCAATTTAGTTATTGCTTATTATTAAATGATCAATATCGATTTTCTTAAAATGATAATAAACTGTTTCTTATTCAAAATTACTTAAACTCAATTTTTCACAACAACTATAAAGAATACAAGCTTTTTAACGAACATACGATATTTAGACATTCCTTTCATGTGACATGCCGATCCGTATCGTAACGTTTAGGTAGGGTTTAGGGTGTTACATAGATTTTGTTGCAAATCGAAGGGTTAATTTAAGGATTTTAAAATTAAGGTTTTATAAAAATATGGCTAGTCCCTTTGGGTTTTAATCATTGGTTTAGCCGATGACTAAGTCCTCTTGGTTAGGGTGAAGTTACTACGCACTGGGTAGGATTCGAGTAAAGAGGAGGTGAGTCGCTAGGATTTGCTTAAATACCAAGCTCTTCTTGAATCCACTCCTAGACATGCGCATTTACGATTACCACACCACAGCTCGGCGACTTAAGCACGAGTTTGTCTAATGGTCCTTAAGTCTTATGTACTTGTGTTTTTGAGTAGACTAGTCCTAGGGTTCAACAGATCCTAGTTCACTAATCTACGTTGCCATAAAAGCCCATACATTTCACATATTCAAATCACTTGAAGTCAAGTACTTACGGTGGATGAATGGTTTGAGACTTAGGTGCCATGCCAGAAAACCTAAAATTTTTTTAGAAAATTCCTTTTGGGCTAGATTTTGATAATGTTTTGGGCCTTAAACCACAGGCCGAGTGTTTAAAACTGGGCTCTGATATCAAACTGAAACACCCCAAACCCGACCCACGAGCCTTTTGAAAGAAAGATTGTTTTGGGTTGGGCTTGAGTTGAAAACAAGCTTATTTCATTATTAAAATCCTTTACTTTAGGTGACAAAACGTTTAGGCTTTGTTTTAAAATAAATTTACTTAATCTTTTAATAAATAAAAGTTTGTAAGCTTAATAAATAAAAGCAAAGTAAAGTAGTCCTACTATGGCCTTATTACATCAAATAATTCCCCAAAAAAATAAATTCAAAGTACTTAATAAAATAAAAATCCAAATTGAATAAATTCCTTGCTGTGCATGGCCACCTTTAAGCTCCTGCCGAGCCGGTCCATTATTGATCGTCACCGAAAAAGTTCCCACAAGCGGGTGAGTCAACAGACTCAATGTGTACACAAACACTATGTCCAAATAGATTCGGGCATATTATCACATCACATACATAATCATATAGCAGATATAAAATAATGATGCAACCGAACCCAAACCTATATGCCATCCGCTACACATCACCCGTGCCATCTCCTGCACCGTGGGGACTACTAAGTCAACCTCCATCCGCTACACACCATCGAAGGCGATCGCGCTGCAATGACGTGCTCATCTCCTTATAAAATTCGTGGTCTTAGGTCACCACATTCGGATATCGTGGTCTTAGGTCACCACATTCGGATATCGTGGTCTTAGGTAACCACATTCGATTATCGTGGTCTTAGGTCACCACATTCACTTCCCCTTTTCATATAACCCATATGCCCCATATCATACATATCATGCATTAACATGCCAAATTCTTATTTCACATTCTTATAATGTCATATGTGTGTCGTAATGAGATATTTAACATAATCCTAGTAGGAGTAGGAAACGTGCACGAGTACTTTGTACCATAGCATGGTACTTTAGCCATATTCACATTCTTATAAACACGCTCATATTAAATTTAGCCATAATTCTTATTAAAAGATAGTGTGGGTTACACACGATTTACTTAGTGCTTTAATGAAGATCCGAAAATCCGGATCTAAGCTTTAGATCTTTAGCGCCTATATTAAGCCAACATATAGTTAATTTACTAAGACCTATTCGCCATGAAACCAAATCCCGATGAGGATTAGTACACTTAAATCCTTACCTTCTTGCCGATTGATGTCTAATCAAATGCCGAAAACTTTGTATCCTTCTTTCTTGAAATTGGCAATCACTAGATTACTTGAATAGATTAGTTTGACTTTTAAATATTAATGAAACACATCTATTTACTCAACATGGCCTTGGCGAATGCTATAGATACTTACCTTGTGGATTTTAAATCCGAAACTCACCGAATAACTAGGGAACACGCGACCTATGGTGTACCTTCGAGAAAAGAATTTTTCCTTCCTTGTAGTCGACACTTAGTAAATCCTGGAAGATCTCTTCAAAGTTTTGGCAACAAGATATTAATGGGGTTAATCCTAGATTTCGGCAAATCTTAAAAGAAAAAGGATGAAACTGAATGAGATCTTACCCTTACTTTAGAGATCGGCAATCCTTGCTTGAACCTTTAGTAATATTCGACTATGTAGGCTAGAAGGATCTTGATTTTGGCTTTTGATTGGTATAAAGAAATCGGCTAATGATGGTATCTTGAGGAGGTTATGGATTCGGTTTTAATGGAGATCACAAAAGCTATAAAGAATTCGGCTAGGCTTACTTTAGTTTTCGGTTTTGGCTAACAAAAAGAAGAAGAGGAGATGCTCTAGGAAATTCGGTAGAGAGAAGAGTTGAAAGAAGATATGATGAATGGCTCTCTTTTCCTCTAGTAGCCGAAATTACTAGCCAAGACTCCTTTACTTGGCCATCACTTCTCTTATCTTTATTAAAAATTAATGGAAATAATCCCTTAATTATCTCTTATCTCTTAAACAATAATTATCCATCATTGATCCACCTATTTAGCCAAATTTTAAAGAGAATTAAACTCTTCCCCAAGTGCCTTGGTGCCGTCCAACTCCCTTGCTCCTTGCAGCAAAATAAAACTCTTTTATTTGCTTCCCACGTGACTCGAACCTAGGTTCCTTCCCCCTTGATTGTGACATCACTTACTGGGCTTTAAGTGGTGCCTCCTAGCCACTTCTCCAAGCCCGTTCCTGTGTCAAATTTCTTCTATTAATTTTCTTAAGACCACCTTGTTTTAGTTTCCTCTTTTAAACTTAACATTTCTAAAACATTTCCTTACATTTCCAAGTTTCCAAAAATGTTCACTTTCCTCTTTTAAACTTAACATTTCCAAGTTTCCAAAAATGTTCACTTTCCTCTTTCAAACTTAACATTTCCAGGTTTCCAAAAATGTTCACTTTCCTCTTTTAAACTTAACATTTCCAAGTTTCCAAAAATGTTCACCATACATTCATAATACATAAGACATGCCATTTCGTATAATTAAATCAAAAATGCATAGTCCCATTTTCATGGTGTTACATGATCTGCACATATGCGAAAAAGAAAAGAATCTTCCCAGAA
Organism: Gossypium rotundifolium; assembly: GCA_025506655.1. Classification (NCBI taxonomy): domain Eukaryota; kingdom Viridiplantae; phylum Streptophyta; class Magnoliopsida; order Malvales; family Malvaceae; genus Gossypium; species Gossypium rotundifolium. The sequence continues at coordinate 155,441,777 of CP106722.1, read as the reverse complement.
ATAGTTTTTCACATCAGCAAAGAATCGCTTCTTTTGATGATGTGTTAACTTTTTTGGTAAGAGGTTAGCAGCTAAGTAATTTGCAATATCTGCAAACCAAGTTACCTCAGAGTTGGTTATCGAAAAGAGTTGTTCTTCAGGAAACGAGTCGTTTATCTCACTTTTGTCAAGTTCTTTGATATGCGGGTTTTCAAGTCTCAAAAGGTGGTCTGCTGCGAGATTTACGGCTCCTTTCTTATCTTGAATTTCCAAGTCAAATTCCTGTAAGAGTAGAATCCATCTTATAAGTCAAGGTTTTGCATCAGGTTTAGTTAAAAGATAGCGAAGAGCTGAATGGTCAGTGTAGACGACAACTTTAGATAGGATCAAATATTGTCTAAATTTATCAAATGCAAAGCCTACTAGCAATTTTTTTCTGTGGTTGTGTAATTTTCTTGTGCGGCCGTTAATGTCTTGCTAGCATAGTAAATTGGCTGGAAGTGGTTGTTTCTTCGTTGTCCCAAAACTGAGCCTTCTGCAAAATCACTCGCATCACACATTAGTTCGAAGTGTAAGTTCCAATTAGGAGCAATTATAATTGGGGCATTTATTAATTTATCTTTGAGGATATTAAATGCGTCTAAAGATTCCTGATTAAAATTGAAAGGTACATCTTTTTCTAGTAGTTTTGTTAAAGGTTTAGCTATTTTAGAGAAATCTTTAATGAATCTTCTATAAAATCCAGCATGTCCTAAAAAACTTCTAATAGCTTTAACTGAACTAGGAGGAGCTAATTTTTCAACGGTTTTAACCTTTGCTTTATCTACCTCAATCCCTTTACTATAAATTTTATGTCCTAACACAAACCCCTCTCGAACCATAAAGTGACACTTTTCCCAATTTAAAACAAGGTTCGTTTCCTCACATCTTATTAGTACTCGTTTTAAATTTTTAAGGAAAAGATGGAAAGAATTACCAAATACCGAAAAGTTGTCCATAATGTTTTCCATAAGTTCATCAAATATGGCTAGCATGCAGCGCTGAAAAGTAGCAGGAGCATTACATAATCCAAAAGGCATTCTACGATAAGCAAACGTACCGTATGGACATGTAAATGTAGTTTTCTATTAATCCTCAAGGGCTATTAGGATTTGGAAATAGCCGGAAAGCCCGTCCAGGAAACAATAATACATATGCCCGGATAATATTTCTAACATCTAATCAATAAACGGCAAAGGAAAGTGATCTTTTCTGGTTGTGTCGTTCAACTTCCCATATTCAATACAGACACCCCATCCTGTAACTGTTCTTGTAGGAATCAATTTATTCTTTTCGTTTGCTACAATAGTCATGCCTCTTTTCTTCGGAACGACCTGCACAGGACTTACCCAAGTGCTATTAGAAATAGCATAAATTATTCCAGCATCTAGAAGTTTAATTACCTCAGCTTTAACAACTTCTTTCACGTTTGGATTCAATCGTCTCTGAGGTGGGACGCATGGTTTATACTCCTCTTCCAATAGAATTTTGTGGGTACAAAATGATGGACTTATACCCTTAATGTCAGAAATTTTCCAAGCTATGGCCCTTTTGAGTTCCCTTAGTACCTGTAGCAACTCATCTTTCTCTTTGGGTTTCAGTTCCGAAGAGATGATCACTGGTAGTGTAGAATTATCCTTGAGGAATGCATATTTTAAGTGTTTTGGTAACTGTTTTAATTCTAATTTGGGTGGCTCATCAATAGAGGGTTTTTGTTTTAGTTCGTCATTAATTTCAATGCCCTCTTCTTTCGTTTGTCTAGGGGGAAATGTGTCAGGATCTGATCCGTTGGTATCATCATCTACCCCTTCACCTTAAGTAAGACATAGTTCCACCATGTCGTTATGTATGATTTCCTATAAAGAATCTTGAATAGAATGATCAATGGCATCAATAAAATAACAGGAATCATATTGTTCTCTAGAATATCGCATAGCATCGTAAATTTGAAAAATAATTTCTTCGTCGCCTAGCTTTAGTGCAAGTTTACAATCACCTACATCAATAATAACCCTAGTAGTGGCTAAAAAGGGGCGTCCCAAAATTAAAGGTACCACAGAGTTTTCATCCATGTCAAGCACAACAAAATCAACAGGGAATATAAATTTATCAACTGTTACCAGAATATATTCGATAATTTCCCTAGGATATTTAATAGATCTGTCAGCTAACTGAATACTCATCTTAGTGGGTCTAGGTTCCCCGAGACCAAGTTGCTTAAACATTTTATAAGGCATTAAATTAATAATGCACCTAGATCAGCTAGTTCTTTCTCTATGGTTAAACTACCGATTAAACAGTAAATAGTGAAACTTCCTGGATCTTTCAATTTGGTTGGTAGCTTGTTTTGGAGGATAGCTGAACATTCTTCATTAAGTTCCACTGTCGATATCTCTTCAAACTTCCTTTTATTTTTTAGAAGTTTTTTAGAAATTTCGCGTATGTCGGCATCTGCGAAATAGCTTCAATAAAAGGTATGTTGATATGTAACTGTTTAAAAAGTTCAAGAAATTTACTGTATTGTGCATCTAAGTGGTCTTTCTTTAACTTTGCCGTATATGGGATTGATGGTTTACATTCTTCGCTTGTTGGTTTTACATTCTCAACTTTCTCATCCTTTGCCTTATCAGTTTCATGTGGTACCTTCTTCTTTGTTTCAACCAACTATTTTCCACTCCTTAGTGTAACTACCCTCACATGCTCGTTTTGATTAGTTAAACTTTCTGGTCGCCTATCAGAAACTAACTTAGTTAGTTGTCTAATTTGATCCTTCAGCCCTTGGATTGATGCTTGCTGATTAGTCAATATCGTTTCAGTATTTTTGAAATAGGTTTCTGACAATTCTATAAATTTTGCTAGTGTCTCTTCAAGGTTTGGCTTCCTTTCCTGTGGGTAGGGTTGTTGTCCTTGATTGTGGTGGTATCTCCAACCTGAAATATAATCACTACTATAAGGGTTATTTTGAGGTTTGAAATTGTCACCCATATAGTGAACTTGCTCGTTTTCAATACTCAGGTTGTAAGGTGGATATTCTGTATTGTTCATCCATCCTCCATTCGAATTGTACTGCATAATTAAATGTACCTACAAAGAATCACATAAACCATCAATCTTTTTATTAATCATTTCTACCTGATTTGATAGCATGGTGACTGCGTCGAGATTGAAAACTCCGGCTGCTTTAGTTTGCTTTGTCCTTGTAACTTGCCACTGATAGTTATTGGTGACATCTCCTCTATAAACTCGTAAGTCGCATACGGAGTTTTGTTATTCGTGGTTTTGCCGATTCTTTGAGTCAATTAAGCTGCCGGGTTGAGGGTTTACTTTGTTGTAAAAGTTTGGGCTGTAACCACAAGGGTAAACCATGGTGTGGGCACTTTCTCAACTGATCTTTGTATCTCTCCCATACGCCGTATGATGTTTCTAAATCCATCTGCACAAAAGAAGAGATATCATTCCTTAATTTGGCTGTTTTGGCCGGTGGAAAATATTTTAGTAAAAAATTATCGGTCATTTGGTCCCACGTAGTGATTGATCCTCGTGGAAGAGAATGTAACCACTATTTGACTTTATTTCTCAAAGAAAAGGGAAATAGCCGAAGATGAATGGCATCATCAGAAATGCTATTTATTCTGAAGATATCACAGAATTCTAGAAAATTAGCTAAATGAGTATTTGAGTCTTCGTCCTGCAAACCATCAAATTGAACAAACTGTTGAATCATTTGTATAGTGTTAGGTTTTAATTCAAAGTTATTAGCGGCTATAGCAGGCCTAACAATACTCGATTAAACTCCTGTTAAATTAGGTTTCTCATAATCATACATAGTTCGAGGAGCATGATGATCGGCCACCTCTTGAGGTAGTGGATTATTCTCAGCCATTCTTTCGGTGGTATTGGTTTCGCCTTCTTGCTCTTCTTGTATGTAATCTAAGCCTCGCCTTACTTTTTTACGATTTCTGCGTACGGTTCCTTCAATATCACTATCATAAAGAAGTGGCCCTATCGGGTTCTTTCTAGTCATAAACTAGAGGTACCTACTAGTAAAAGAGAAAAAGTAAAAATAAAATTTAGAAAAGTAAAAATAAAATTTAATTGTAGAAAAATAAAATATAATATGGCTAAATTAATAAAAATTTAGCGTTCTTAATATTTCAGTTCCCCAGCAACAGTGCCAAAAACTTGATCGTGTCTGTCGAGTCTTAAAAATTTATAAAAGGAATGGTTGAACTTGGAAACTAACTAAGACAACGATGGAGGCAAGCGCACCTATCGAACAGTAGAATAGTTTAGTGGCAAGACCGGATTGTCGAACCCAAATGAACCAAAAGTACTAATATTAACTCTCTTTCTATTATTTAGCCTACGAATTAAGGTAATTTTTATCTAATCTAAAATTAACTAATTAACTAAGCTAAAGATGCTAAGACAAAGAGGAAATTGGGGAAGACTTGAGAGGAAAACCGATTGATTTAAACAATACCCGAGGAAGAATCCACCTAGACTTCACTTATTATCTAACTTGAACCAGACAATTTATTCATTTGACTTGATCCGTAGGATTCCCTAATTTATATTAATACCTCTCTCGAGGCTACTAACGTCTAACCCTAGATTGATTAATTGAAATCTCTTTCTAAATAAAACCCCTAGAATTGCATTAATTCGACCTATGGACTGCCATATTAGGTTTGACCCTAATCAGGCAAATTTTCGTCACCCTATCTCTAGGCGCGTGAGCAACTCCGCTTAACTATGCTACATCTACTCTTAGACATGGTCTCTTCCTCCTCTACCTAATCACATCACACTTGAATCGATATTCTGGAAATACCAAAACAAGAATTAAGAACACATAGTTAATAACAAATCAAGTATTTATCATACAACTCAAATAACAATAACGAGATCCGACTTAGGTTTCATCCCCCGCAAGTATCTGAGGGTTTAACTCATAATTGTAAAAGAAAACATCTTAGAAGAAAAGATAAAACAAAACATAAGAAAACCCTAAAACCCCCTGAAAGAATTGAAGGAGAGTTCCTCCATCTTGAGTATGATTTCAGCTTCTTGAGATGAATTAATTAGCTTTCTTCGAGTAAATCCCTGAATTTAACCGCTCTGGCTCGGCTCCTTGGCCTAGCTAAACGCCCCCTTAAAGGTTGGCCTCTAGGGTCTTTATATAGGCTTTTGGAATATACTTCTTTGCCTCTAAGTACCCTAATCGGAATAGAATTCTTCTTATCCGTGGCAGACACACGCCCATGGCACATGCCCATGTAAATTGTGGCCAGGTCATGCTCGGGTCCGTTGATGAGGCACGACCGTGTTTTTCAGGGTCAAGGCCATTATGGGGCACGGTCGTGTGGCCTTGGGCCCCGGCTGTGTGGATTTCATACTTTCGCCCATTTTCTCTATTTTCAGCCTGTTTCTCGTTCTTTTCATCCTCCAGTACTCTACTAAGTATAAAACATGAAAACAAAGGATTAGGAGCACCTATTTCCATAATTAAAGGGATAAATCATCCAAAAAACATGCTAAATGTGGGATTAAAATATGTTCATATTATGGTTTATCAAATATACATATTTTAAACCCACATTTAGCATACTTTTGGATGATTTATCCCTTTAGTTATGGAATTTGATGCTCCTAATCCTTTTTTTATGTTTTATACTTAGAAGAGCACATGAGGATGAAAATAACGAGAAAATGGCCAAAAACTGAGAAAATGGGCCAATGTATGAAGTCCATACGTCCGTGCCTCTTTAGCAGGCTCGAACACGGCTTGGGCTCGAATCGTACAAGTGTGTTACACGGGCGTATCCCTACAATGACCTGTTTTAATTCCACTTGGAAAAGGATACTTAGAGGCAAAGAAACACATTCTGAAAGTCTATATAAACACCTTAAGTGTATCCTAAAAGAGGGGGGTAGCCTAAGGCAGCCAGAGAGGGCTGAATACATGGAATTACTCAAAGAAAGCCAGTTGATCCATCTCAGAAGTCGGAATCACACTCAAGACTAAGGATTTCTCCTTCAATTCCTTCAGGGGGTTTTAGGGTTTTCTTTATGTTTTTTTATTTTTCTTCTGAGATGTATTCTTTTATAAACATGAACTAAACCCCTCAAATACTTTAGGGGGATGAAATCTAAGACGGATCTTGTTATTGTTTTCTGAACTATATGATAAATATTTGATTTGTTCTTAATTATGTGTCCTTTATTCTTGTTTTGATATTCTAGGATATTGATTCAAGTATTGATGTGCTTAGGCAATGGTGCAAAAGTTCCTATTTAAGAGTAGATCTAGCATAATTAAGCGGAGTTGATCGCACTCCTAGAAATAGGACGACGAAAATCTGCCGGATTAGGGTCAAACCTAATATGGAAGTCCATAGATCGAGTTAATGAAACTCTAGGGATTTTAATTAGAAAGAGATTTTAATTAATCAACCTAGGGTTAGACGTTAGTAGCCTCGAAAGAGGTATTAATATAAATTAGGAACCTACCGGATCAAGTCAAGTGAATAAATTGTCAGTTCGAGTTAAATAACAAGTGAAGTCTAGGTGGATTCTTGCTCTGTATTGTCTTGATCAATTGATTTTTTCCCAAAAGTATTTTCCCTATTCATTCTCTGTGTCTTGGCATCCTTAGCTTAGTAGTTAGTTAAATAAACATTAATCACTTTTATTTTAGGCTTGATAAAAAAAAGAGTCAGTAATAGTACTTTTGGTTCCGTTGGGTTCGACATTCCGATCTTACCACTAAGCTATACTACTATTCGATAGGTGCGCTTGCCTCAATCGTGGTGATAGTTAGTTTCTAGGCTCGATCATTCATTATATAAATATTAAGACTTATCACGGACATGATCAAGTTTTTGGCACCGTTTCCGGGGAACTAAAATATTAGGAACACTAAATTTTTATTACTGTAGCCATTTTTTATTTTTTATTTTTTTCAATTTACTTTAATTTTTATTTTTTATTATTTTATTTTTAACTTTGCTAATTTTTCTTTTATTCGTTCCTGGCAGGGACCTCTAGTTTATGACTAGAAGGAACCCGACAAGACCCTTAATTTACGACAATGATATTGAAGGTACTGTTCACAGAAATCGTAGAGAAATAAGGCGAAGCTTAAATTAAATAGAAGAAGAGCAAGAAGACGAAACCAATACTACCGAAGAGATGGCTGATAACAATCCACTACCTCCTGTAGTTGCCGCAAACCCGGTGAATCAAAATCCTGCTCCTCCTACTATGTATGATTATGCTAAACCTAATTTAACAGGAGTTGAATCGAGTATTGTTAGGCCTGCTATTGCTGTTAATAATTTTGAACTGAAACCTAACACTATTCAAATGATTCAAAAATTTGTTCAATTTGATGGTTTGCAGGACGAAGACCTAAATACTCATTTAGCAAATTTTCTAGAATTCTGTGATACCTTCAAAATAGATGGTGTTTCTGATGATGCCATCTGTCTTCGGTTGTTTCCCTTTTCTTTGAGGAATAAAGCCAAACAGTGGTTGAATTCTCTTCCACGAGGGTCAATCACTACATGGGATCAAATGACCGAAAATTTTTTGTTAAAATTTTTTCCGCCAGCTAAGACAGCCAAATTAAGGAATGATATCTCTTCTTTTGTGCAGATGGATCTAGAAATACTATATGATACATGGGAGAGATAAAAGGATTTGTTGAGAAGGTACCCTCACCATGGGTTACCTTTGTGGCTTCAGGTTCAAACCTTCTACAACAGTGTGAACCCTCGACTAGGCAATTAATCGAATCAACCGCCGGTGGAACCCTAAATAACAAAACTCCTGAGGCGACTTATGAGTTTATAGAGGAGATGTCACTGAATAACTATCAGTGGCAAGTTACATGTAACATCCCAAAATTGGGCCTAGTAGGATTGGGCCCAATGGGCCTCACTCATATAGTGTCGCAAATATGTTTCCAACAACGCATTCACTCGTTCAGTTTGCCCATCTGTTTGTGGATGCATGCTTGTGGAAAGCTTAAAGTCCACCCAGTATTTCATGTGAGCCTACTTAAGCCATTCCATGGGGATCAAGAGGATCCAAATCGAGGCAAGTCAGAACGAGCACCAATGGGAGTAAAGGTCTCGTACGGTCGTGAAATTGAAAACATTGAAGCAGATCGAGTGATTAGGCAGAGGTATCATCGGCCGTGGCATGAATATTTGGTTCGATGGAAGGGACTACCAGACAGCGAGGCAAGTTGGGAATCTGCCGAGGCATTATGGCAGTTCCAAGAGAAGATAAACCAGTTCCACGAGGGAAACGTGACGAGGGCGTCGCTAGAACAAGTGGGGGAGAATGTCATGGGTTGCGCATTGTAAAATGAAATCTCCACCACTATAAAATGAGATGATACACAAATCAAAAGGTCTTTAAAAAGGGTTATAACAGGGCTTAGGTTAACAGTGTGGATAAAGGCTGAATTAAAAGGGTTAGAATCAAGATTGAATTGACAAATTACCTAACTAGCTAATAACCTGAATAATTACATCAATTGAAAATTTTGCAATACTAAAAATACGAGCTTCTTTTTCAAGATGTTGAAATTAAACGTATAGGCTCGCTTAATCACAAAACTAATAATGAATATAATTTGATTTTTTTTAAATACCAAAATAATGTAAGATAAAACTTTAACAACTGAAATAATATAATTAGGCAACTGATCAAAACCGTCTCGATAGAAGGATGGTCAAAAAGAATAGTGATAACAAATACAAGATGGGTTTTCAGGTTAATATTAGTAGGTTGAGTAACTAAAAAGGGTTGTTAGGATCAAAAGGTTCACTAGAGGTCAATTATGAGGGTAGGCTTTTAGTGGAGTAAGTGGGTTAAATCCTAGGTGCCTTAATCATCTCTGCATATCAAATCAATAGTGTGGTCTCGACATGTATAATCGAAGCAAGTTCTAGAATAACAAATCAATGTTGACACACTCATAATCAATAAAGTGAGAATGAAAATAATGTATGCTCTAAAAGGCTCAAAATCTCACAAAAATTATGGGTTTTTTATTACAACCATTGTAAATTTCAAACTTCAAGGTAACAATTAGATTCAGGTAGACAACCTAACAAAATTTTAATTTTTGAAAATAGACTCGTCATGCTTGATTCTCTAGTATCTTAAAGTTTAAATCATCAATGCACAATTATCAATGACTTAATCTAAAACATATCAATAAAAATCATGAATCAATAAGAATTTCATTCTAATTAGTGATATGAGAAAATTACTTTAAGATAGAATATCATTCAGGGATTTGAGAATAATGCAAAAATTTAGGCACTTTTTCTAATAGACTTTCACCCCCCAACACTTAAGATGTACATTGCCCTCAATGTACAAAGATAGATAATAATAATAAAATAAGGAAACGAAAAGAGAGGGAGAGAGGTGAAACTTCCTGAATTTTTGGATGAGATTCTTGGAGGACAATGACTTAAACAAAAGTGAATGTGGTGGTGAAAACTCCTAATGATGTTTTCCATTCTCGAAGTGGCACATTGAACCTTTAAACTGCGAATTCATCAGTTAAATTTTTAGGGGGTACTAATTAATTGATGTTGTTAGGGATTTTTGATGGTTTGATAGCCAGTTATAAAAGGAATAAAACTGTAATAATAAGAGTTTTAAACAAAAAAATAATAATAAAAAGCTTAAATATATAAATAAAATAAAATAAAATAAAGTGAAAAATAAAAATAAAAATAAGATAATAAGAAGGGCCTCAAAATTCCTCGTCGTCAGCGGGATCTGTAGGTGGAGGCGGCGGTGATATGTGGAGGTGATGACAAATCTGCTGAAGAGTTGCCTCAATTCCATCGAATCGTCGAGCGGTGTCATTGAATTGCTGAGTACAATACTGCTCGAACTGAGTGAGCCATCCAGAAATGTCCAAAAGTGAAGTAGCCGCATGAGATGTGCAATAGCTCGGGGGTGGCTCCTCATGTGGGTGTGGGACATCGTCAGTAATGTCCTCAAGATCCTCCTCCTCAGTAGTAGGAGCTAGTCGATATTGGGGGGACATCCTCATGTGTAGCATTGTCTGAATTCCTTGTGGGGACATCTGTCCTATCAGTGTGAGTGAGGAGACTTGAGCGGCAGTGTTGAGGAGCTCAAAATGTCGAGCCAATCGTGTGATGTACGAGCCCATAGATATAACCCCCCTCCTGTGTTGCTCTGTTTGGTGTTGGATGGCACGGGCAATGAAATATGCTACGTTGAAAACTTGTCTGTTTGCCATGCACCATAGCAAATAAGTGTTGTGAGTGTTGAAGACGCCAGTGCTCTCTCGCCTTCCTGTCAATGTGTGGGCTAGTATGGCGTGTAAGTATCGTAGGGATGGGGGGAGAGCTGTTGCTTTCGAGCGGCTAGGGTCGTATGAGTTTGAACTAGGGGCTATATTATACCAACATCTCATCGGAGTGTTGTGAAGGTGGCGATGGAGATCTGAGAGATCATGTTCCTCCATAAATTCCTCGTTGTAAAGTCCCAGTACGGCTCCCAATTGTGGTACATTCATTTCTCTCACGATGCCTTTGAGACGGAACTGGATTGTGCCGGGGTATCGTAGTTTGTCATTACCGTCTAGAGGTGGAAAGTAGAGCAGAATTCCTGAGTGAACTCTAGATATGTGGGCTCAATGATTGTGAATAATTTGTCCCATGGATCCGTGGTTAAGAGATATCGTACGTCATCATCTAATTAAACCTGCTCTAAAGCGGCCCAATCAATGCACCTCCCTGTGCCGAGGGCTCGTGCGCGGAGTATCCTGTAGAGGTCTTCCTAGGGTCCTTGTAGGAATTGCAAGAATGGAATTCATAGTTCAGTGGATGCCTGGCCGATGACGAGCCAAGTCCCTTTCATTTTTTAGAACTAGGGACCACAGTTTTCTTTCCTCGAGATGACAACATTGTTTCGGTGGGGTGCTTGGAGAGGAGTGACACTGTTTGTCGGCGCGCGGGCGTTGGAGGGTGCTACACGGGCATCGCTGGCATGTTCGCACGGGCGTGGGCTTGATTTTATGTGTATTATGAAGGGGAAAGGAGGTAAAGAACGGAGGGAGTCAAGCGGGGGGTAAAAGTTGCTGGTGGCCGGACTTGATTTGAGATTTTAGGGGGGAGCGGCTAAAGTTTGGAAAAATTATGGGGGGAATGTGCGGCCGTTTTCTACTTTAAATAGGGGTGTGGGCACGAGTAGGGGCCACACCCATGTTCTTATTTCTTTAACCCATTTTTTTCGCGAATTCAAATTCAAGCGTGTTTGTGATGTGCCCGTGTTACCTAGGCATGCTTGGCCTTGTTCGCTTCTCCCACACCCTGTTCATTGTCCTACGCCCGTGCCCATAAGTCAATGTCGTTCATGGTCTCGAGGCACAGGCGTTTCAAATGCCCGTGTTGTTTACTCAGGATCGACCATGGGTTGAAGGAACGGGCGTGTCTCAAGCCCGTGTCCTTTAATCAGTTTTGTCCACGGTCACGTCGTACGGTCGTGCCATTTAGTCGGAGCCCATGGCTTGGAAAAATTATTGTCCTATTTTTACACCATCTTTTCCACGCCAATGTACCTGTTCATGGTTTCCACACGGCCACGACCACGCCCGTGTTCAAGGTTGTGTGATAGGGAAACCTGCGCTTTACTGGATCGGTTAATTTGTAGTTAGGTGTTAGGAATCGAAAATATAATGTTAGTGCTCGAGTTGCCTCCCGAGAAGCACTCATTTAGAGTCTTAAGCTAGACTTACCCTATTTTCATTTCTAAATGAGGGTTCACGGAGCTGAAACTCCCTTCTTACATCCCTAAAATCGTTTCCAGTATAAATTTTCAATCGCTGACCATTTACCTTAAATGTGCCACGAGTTGGATGGGTAACCACGATTATGCCATAAGGGAAAATAATTTTTATTACGAATGGACCTGACCATCTTGATTTCAGCTTTCCATGGAACAATTTTAACCTTGAATTGTGTAGCAGAACTAAATCTCCTACTTCGAATTGCTTTGGTTGTTTTAAACGAGCATCATGGCGACACTTTGTTACCTCCTTATATAGTCGTGAGTTCTCATAGGCATTAGCTCGCCATTCATCAATCTCATTCAACTGCATCATCCTTTTTTCACTTGTAGTTTTAATATCGTAATTTAGAAATTTTATAGCCCAAAAAGCTTTATTCTCTAACTCAAATGGTAGATGACAACTCTTTCCGTAAACAAGTTTGTATGGGGATGTTCCTATGGGAGTTTTAAAAGTTGTTCTATAGGCCCATAAAGCATCGTCTACTTTTAATGCCCAATCTTTCCTATTTGATTCTACTGTTTTCTCTAAAATACGCGTAAGTTCTCGATTTGCTACTTCTACTTGTCTGCTAGTTTGAGGATGATAAGGGGTAGCTGTCCTGTGGTGTACTCCATATTTCTTTAGGACTTTATCAAATTGAATATTGCAAAAGTGAGTTCCCCTGTCACTAATAATTCCTCTAGGTGTTCCAAATCGAGAGAATAGATTCTTCAAAAACCTTACTTCTACTCTAACATCGTTAATAGGTAAAGCTTGGGCTTCCACCAATTTTGACACATAATCAACTGCTACTAAAATGTATTTATTTCCAAATAAACTAGGGAATGAACCCATAAAATCAATACCCCATACATCGAATATTTCACATGATAGTATATATGTTTGAGGCATTTCATAGCGTTTAGAGATATTACCTGTTCTCTAGCATTTATCACATAAAGCAACATACCTATTGGCATATTTAAATGGAGATGGCCAATAAAAACCTGATTCGAGTGTTTTGTGTGCTGTCTTAATCCCACTGTAATGTCCTCCTGAAGGTCTTGAATGGCAATGCTCTAGGATTTTGCTAGCTTTTTCTTTTGTAACACATCTTTGAATCACTTTATCAGCACATATGCGGAAAAGAAAAGGATCTTCCCAGAAATAGTTTTTCACATCAGCAAAGAATCGCTTCTTTTGATGATGTGTTAACTTTTTTGGTAAGAGGTTAGTAGCTAAGTAATTTGCAATATCTGCAAACCAAGGTACCTCAGAGTTGGTTATCGAAAAGAGTTATCCTTCAAGAAACGAGTCGTTTATCTCACTTTCGTCGAGTTATTTGATATGCGGGTTTTCAAGTCTAGAAAGATGGTCTGCTGCGAGATTTACGGCTCCTTTTTAATCTTGAATTTCCAAGTCAAATTCCTGTAAGAGTAGAATCCATCTTATAAGTCAAGGTTTTGCATCAGGTTTAGTTAAAAGATAGCAAAGAGCTGAATGGTCAGTGTAGATGACAACTTTAGATAGGATCAAATATTGTCTAAATTTATCAAATGCAAAGCCTACAGCTAGCAATTCTTTTTCTGCGGTTGTGTAATTTTCTTGTGCGACCGTTAATGCCTTGCTAGCGTAGTAAATTGGCTTAAAGTGCTTGTTTCTTCGCTGTCCCAAAACTGAACCTACTGCAAAATCACTCGCATCACACATTAGTTCGAAGGGTAAGTTCCAATTAGGAGCAATTATAATTGGGACATTTATTAATTTATCAATGCTCTCTTCTTTCGTTTGTCTAGGGGGAAATGTGTCAGGATCTGATCCGTTGGTATCATCATCTACCCCCTCACCTTAAGTAAGACATAGTTCCACCATGTCGTTATGTATGATTTCCTGTAAACAATCTTGAATAGAATGATCAATGGCATCAATAAAATAACAGGAATCATATTGTTCTATGGAATATCGCGTAGCATCGTAAATTTGAAAAATAATTTCTTCGTCGCCTAGCCTTAGTGCAAGTTTACCATCACTTACATCAATAACAACCCTAGCAGTGGCTAAAAAGTGGTGTCCCGAAATTAAAGGTACCACAGAGTTTTCATCCATGTCAAGCACAACAAAATCAACAGGGAATATAAATTTATCAACTGTTACCAGAATATCTTCGATAATTTCCCTAGGATATTTAATAGATCTATCAGCTAACTGAATACTCATCCTAGTGGGTCTAGATTCCCCGAGACCAAGTTGCTTAAACATTTTATAAGGCATTAAATTAATACTACACCTAGATCAGCTAGTTCTTTCTCTATGGTTAAACTACCGATTAAACAGGAAATAGTGAAACTTCCTGGATCTTTCAGTTTGGTTGGTAGCTTGTTTTGGAGGATAGCTGAACATTCTTCATTAAGTTCCACTGTCGATATCTCTTCAAACTTCCTTTTATTTGTTAGAAGTTCTTTTAGAAATTTTGCGTATGTCGGCATCTGCGAAATAGCTTCAATAAAAGGTAAGTTGATATGTAACTGTTTAAAAAGTTCAAGAAATTTACTGTATTGTGCGTCTAAGTGGTCTTTCTTCAACTTTGTCGTTTATGGGATTGATCGTTTACATTCTTCGCTTATTGGTGTTACATTCTCAACTTCTTCATCCTTTGCCTTATCAGTTTCATGTGGTACCTTCTTCTTTGTTTCAACCAACTTAGTTAGTTGTCTAATTTGATCCTTCAACCCTTGGATTGATGTTTGCTGATTAGTCAATATCATTTCGGTATTTTTGAAACAGGTTTCTGACAATTCTATAAATTTTGCTAGTGTCTCTTCAAGGTTTGGCTTCCTTTCCTGTGGGTAGGGTTGTTGTCCTTGATTGTGGTGGTATCTCCAACCTGAATTATAATCACTGCTATAAGGGTTATTTTGAGGTTTGAAATTGTCACCCATATAGTGAACTTGCTTGTTTTCAATACTCAAGTTGTAAGGTGGATATTCTGTATTGTCATCCATCCTCCATTCGTATTGTAATGCATAATTAAATGTGCCTGCAAAGAATCACATAAACCATCAATCTTTTTATTAATCATTTCTACCTGATTTGATAGCTGGTGACTGTGTCAAGATTGAAAACTCCGGCTGCTTTAGTTTGCTTTGTCCTTGTAACTTGCCACTGATAGTTATCCAGTCACATCTCCTCTATAAACTCGTAAACTGCTTGAGGAGTTTTGTTATTCAGGGTTTTGCCGACTACTGAGTCAATTAACTGCAGGGTTTAGGGGTTCACACCGTTGTAAAAAGTTTGGAACTGTAACCACAAGGGTAAACCATGGTGTGGGCACTTTCTCAATAGATCTTTGTATCTCTCCCATATACCATATAATGTTTCTAAATCCATCTGCACAAAAGAAGAGATACCATTCCTTAATTTGGCTGTTTTGGCCGGTGGAAAATATTTTAGTAAAAAATTATCGGTCATTTGGTCCCATATAGTGATTGATCCTCGTGGAAGAGAATGTAACCACTGTTTGACTTTATTTCTCAAAGAAAAGGGAAATAACCGAAGACGAATGGCATCATCAGAAACGCCATTTATTCTGAAGATATCACAGAATTCTAGAAAATTAGCTAAATAAGTATTTGGGTCTTCGTCCTGCAAACCATCAAATTGAACAAACTGTTGAATCATTTGTATAGTGTTAGGTTTTAATTCAAAGTTATTAGCAGCTATAGCAGGCCTAAAAATACTCGATTCAGCTTCTGTTAAATTAGGTTTATCATAATCATACATAGTTCGAGGAGCATGATGATCGGCCACCTCCTGAGGTAGTGGATTATTCTCAGCCATCCTTTCGGTGGTATTGGTTTCGTCCTCCTGCCCTTCTTGTATGTAATCTAAGCCTCGCCTTACTTTTCTACGATTTCTGCGTACGGTTCCTTCAATATCACTGTCGTAAAGTAGTGGTCCTATCGGGTTCCTTCTAGTCATAAACTAGAGGTACCTACTAGTAAAAGAGAAAAAGTAAAAATAAAATTTAGAAAAGTAAAAATAAAATTTAATTGTAGAAAAATAAAATATAATATGGCTAAAGTAATAAAAATTTAGCATTCTTAATTTTTCTGTTCCCCGGCAACAGTGCAAAAAATTTGATCGTATCTGTCGAGTCTTAAAAATTTATAAAAGGAATGGTCGAGCTTGGAAACTAACTAAGACAACGATGGAGGCAAGGGCACCTATCGAACAGTAGTATAGTTTAGTGGCAAGACCGGACTATCGAACCCAAAAGAACTAAAAGTACTAATATTAACTCTCTTTCTATTATTTAGCCTACGAATTAAGGTAATTTTTATCTAATCTAAAATTAACTAATTAACTAAGCTAAAGATGCTAAGACAAAGAGGAAATTAGGGAAGACTTGAGAGGAAAACTGATTGATTTAAACAATACCCGAGGAAGAATCCACCTAGACTTCACTTGTTATCTAACTCTGAACCAGACAATTTATTCACTTGACTTGATCCGTAGGATTCCCTAATTTATATTAATACCTCTCTCGAGGCTACTAACGTCTAACCCTAGGTTGATTAATTGAAATCTCTATATAAATAAAACCCCTAGAATTGCAATAATTCAACCTATGGACTCCCATATTAGGTTTGACCCTAATCAGGCAGATTTTCGTCACCCTATCTCTAGGCACGTGAGCAACTCCGCTTAACTATGCTACATCTACTCTTAGACATGGTCTCTTCCTCCTTTGCCTAATCACATCACACTTGAATCGATATTCTGGAAATACCAAAATAAGAATTAAGAACACATAGCTAAGAACAAATCAAGTATTTATCATACAACTCAAATAACAATAACGAGATCCGACTTAGGTTTCATCCCCCTCAAGTATCTGAGGGTTTAGTTCATAATTGAAAAAGAAAACATTTTAGAAGAAAAGATAAAACAAAGCATAAGAAAACCCTAAAACCCCCTGAAAGAATTGAAGGAGAGTTCCTCCATCTTGAGTATGATTCCAGCTTCTTGAGATGAATCAATTGGCTTTCTTCGAGTTAATCCCTGAGTTTAATCGCTCTGGCTTGGGTCCTTGGCCAAGCTGAACGCCCCCTTAAAGGTTGGCCTCTAGGGTCTTTATATAGGCTTTTGGAATATGTTTCTTTGCCTCTAAGTACCCTAATCAGAATAGAATTCTTCTTATCTGTGGCAGAGACACGCCCATGGCACATGTCCGTGTAAATCGTGGCCAGGTCGTGTTCGGGTCTGTTGATGAGGCACGGTCATGTTTTTAGGGGTCAAGGCCATGGTCAACTCTTCTTAGGGGGCACAGTCGTGTGGTCTTGGGCCCCGACAGTGTGGATTTCATACTTTCACCCATTTTCTCTATTTTCGGCCCGTTTCTCGTTCTTTTCATCCACTAGTACTCTACTAAGTATAAAACATGAAAACAAAGGATTAGGAGCACCTATTTCCATAATTAAAGTGATAAATCATCCAAAAACATGCTAAATGTGGGATTAAAATATGTTCATATTATGGTTTATCAAATATACATAATTTAAACCCACATTTAGCATACTTTTGGATGATTTATGCTTTAGTTATGGAATTTGATGCTCCTAACCCTTTGTTTTTATGTTTTATACTTAGAAGAGCATAGGAGGATGAAAAGAACGAGAAACGGGCCAAAAACGGAGAAAATGGCCCAAAGTATGAAGTCAACACAGCTGTGCCTCTTTAGCAGGCTCGAACACGGCTTGTGCTCGAATCACACAAGCGTGTTACACGGGCGTGTCCCTACCATGACCTATTTTAATTCCTGAAACACCCCAAACCTGGCCCACGAGCCTTGACCGGATCTGGTATGTTCCTTGAGTAAATCAGTTCAATTCTTGTTTGCTACTTTGGAAAAATTTGCGTGTTTTTGAAGAACATTTGATTTGGTGTTGGGTTCAAATTGAAAATGGTGTTGCTCATATGTCAAAACATTTAAATATTTGTTTAAATTTTTAAGAAAAATTATTTAGTCTCAATTTAATAATAACCTTATCATAATAAATCAACTTTAAACGCTTACTTAAAACAGTTAATAGTAATGGCCATAATTACATCAAAGCAAAACCCCAAAATAAATCTGAAATACTTAAATAAATAAATAAAAACAATGAAAATAGAATAATTCTGAGCTGAGCATGGCCACCACTGAGCTCCTGCCGACCCGGTCCATTACTGAGTGTCACCTGAAAAGATATTCCACAACGGGGTGAGTCAATAGACTCAATGTGTAACCATCACACATACTCTTAATCAATTTAGGCATGTCAAATCATACATATAAAACATATATAGTCAATGATGCAAACCCAAACCTAAACCTAGATAACCATCCGCTACACATCACCCGTACCAACCATCACACCGTGGGGACTACTAAGTCGACCCTCTATCCGCTACACATCATCGAAGGCAGTCGCTGCAGACGACTGGCACATCGCCCTTATAAATTGTGGCATAGCCACCAGATAATATTTTGTGACATAAGTCACCACATTTAGATTACGTGACATGAGTCACCAGATTTTGTGGTAAAAACCACCGATCACTTCCCCTTAAAATAACACCCATATGCCCCATGCCATACAAATCATACCAATATCATGCTTTATACCTTATTTCACATTCTTATCAATATTCATTTATGTGCCATATTTCACATGTTCATAACATTTATTGACGTAATATTAAAGATTACGTACCTGAATGTTCTGTACCATTGTATGGTACCTTTAGCCATGTTCGCATACTTTCATTAACACATATATTAAAACGTTACCATAAATCTATTGAGATTTAGTGTGGGGCTACACACCTGATACTAATGCTTTCACTGAATCCCGAAAAGTCAACCCAAATAGAGTGTACACTACCCTAAAAATCAAAGTCAGAATTCGGCCAACATTTAATCACTTAAATATGGCATTGGCCGAATGTTCATAGTCCCTTACCTTGTGGATCTAAATCCCGAAACGGTCACTTGCTCCTGAAGTTGTCAAAATCCCTATTTATCAATGGTTAGAATCGGCTTTAATACATGGAAACTATGAAGATGGCCCTCGGCTGAATACCACATACTACTTACCTTGATCACACAAATCCCGAAGGATCACTTCTGCAAATGTTGGCTATAAGAATCCCGAAAGATCTCCTGCGTTAGGCTGTACCTTCCCCTACAATCGGCTTTAACACACTTTAAAGAGTCATAGGGCCATTCGGCCATGACATAAATCCCAAACAAAGAGGAGTTATCGCAACCTTACCTTAAAGATGGATCCCCTCGGCTTTGCAAAGAATCGGCCCACACTAAGATTGAGATTCGGCTATCAAAGAGAATAGGTGTGGAGTTGAAATTATATGAAGAAAAGAAGAATGGAAGAGGCTTAGGAGAATTTGGCAATCACCTGACTATTTCACTTTTGAAAGAATTGTGAAAGAAAAGAAGAGAAGAAGGGGTTGAGCAATTCGGCAACGGTGGCAAAGGAGGATTCGGCTAACACAAAATAAAAGAAAAAGTTTGGGAAAAGAGGTATAGGTTTGGCCAAGAAACAAATAGAGGAGAAGTAGAAAAAAAAATGCTAGTGACCTTAATGGTCTATAAAGTTTTGGACACAAATCAAAGAGGAAGGGAGCCGAAACTAGATGACTTTTGCACAAGAGAAAGAACGACACTTAGAGAGAAAAAAAAGGTCTAAATTTCGGCACACCCTCCTTATCAAGCTTCAAAACCGAAAATGCCACCCCTTAGAGTCCTATATTTGGCCACCACTCTCTTCCCCTATCAAATCCCACATTTTTCTCCTATATTCTATCTATGCTACTCATTCAAAAGAATTTGAATAAGTCAACCTTTATCTCTTCTTCATAGCCAAATTTTAAAATAAAAACCAAGTCTTATCCTCATCTTTTTAAAGCCCCAATGCTATCCAACACTCCTTCCCTCCTTGACGCAAAAACAAACTCCCATTTGCTTCCTCTGCAACTCGAACTTGAGCCCTTCTCCCCTACGTATGGCGTCACCTACCAAGGCCCTAAGTGGCGCCTCCATCCCACTTTACCAAGCCCAATCTTATGTCCAAAAACTCCTACAAATTCCCTTAAGGCCTATCAAGCTTAGCTCCCCTTTAATACTTAAAATCTAATATTTTCTAAGGCATTTACCTACACTTTGAAGTTCTCAAAAATTCATACAACATATTCAAACACACATAGGCATGCTACTTAATACAATTAAGCAATAATGCACAAGCCCTAATTCCCGGATATTACAGTTCTACCCCTTTAAAATAATTTTGACCTCGAAATTACCTGGCTAGAATATGTGAGGGTATTACCGTCGCATTGCTTCTTCCGGCTCCCAAGAAGCTTCCTCTGATCCATGATTACGCCATAACACTTTGACCAGAGAAATCGACTTCCTCCGAAGCACCTTCACATCTCGTTCCAGAGTCTAGATTGGCTCTTCCTCATAGGACAGATCAGGTCTTAGCTCCACCTCCTCAACTGATATTGCATGAGATGGATCCGATCGGTAGCGATGTAGCATCGAAACATGGAACACGTCGTGCATCTGCTTCAACTCTGGTGGCAACTCTAACTGGTATGCCACTGGTCCAACTCGCTTTAATACCTGATAAGGTCCTATAAACTTGGGCTTAACTTCCCTTTGTGACCAAATCTCATTACCTTTTTCCAAGGTGAAACTTTGAGAAACACTTGATCTCCCACAGAAAATTCTATGTCCTTCCGTTTGAGATCTACATACGACTTCTGCCTGTCAGATGCCTCCTTTAACCGTGCCCTCATTACCTTAACCTTTTCCTCGGATTCTGCCACAATCTCTAGACCCAACACTTGATGTTCCCCTAATTCTGTCCAACATGTAGGAGTGCGACACTTCCGTCCATACAACGCTTCATACGGTGCCATCCGAATACTGGCCTGATAGCTGTTGTTATAAGCAAATTCCGCTAAAGGCAAATATTCTTCCCAACTTCCTCTGAAGTCTATCACACAGCCCCTCAACATATCCTCTAACACTTGGATCACTCGTTCAGATTGACCGTCTGACTGCGGATGAAATGCCGTACAGAAGTCTAATCTGGAGCCCAAAGCTTGATGTAGCGCTTTCTAGAACCGAGACGTAAACCTCGGATCCCTATCTGAGATAATCGACACCGGCACTCCGTGTAGCCTACAATCTCGGCTACATACAACTTTGCCAATTTTTATAGAGAATAGTCAACCCGTACTAGTATGAAATGTACGAACTTGGTCAACTGATCCACGATCACCCATACCGAGTCCTTCTTAGTAGGCATAAGGGGAAACCTACTAACGAAGTCCATGGTGATTCTCTCCCACTTCCACTGTGAAATCGGTATTGGCTGAAGCAACCCTGATGAAACTTGGTGTTTAGCCTTGACTTGCTGACACGTCAAGCACTTGCCAACAAATTTCGTAACTTCCCGCTTAAGACCAGGCCACCAAAACTGTTCTCTTAGGTCTCTGTACAACTTACTACCCCTAGGATGCATAGCATAAGGGCTACTATGCGATTCCCGAAGAATTCTCCACCTTAACTCCTCGTTCTTTGGCATACAGACCTTACCCTTGAAACATAATACTCCATCGCTATTAATACCATAATCCTTCAACTCCCCAATCTGTACTTGCCGTAGCCTAGCCCTTAAATCATCATCAGCCAACTGTCCCTCTTTCACCTCATTCAGCCATGACGGCTTGACCTGTAACTCTGCCAACAAACTTTCATCATCGTAGAGGCTTAAATGTGCGAACATTGCCCTTAACTCTGTCACTACTTTCCAAACTAGGGCATCTGCCACCACATTTGCCTTGCCCAGGTGATACTCTGTGGAACAATCGTAGTCTTTCAATAATTCCACCCACCTTCGCTGTCTCAGGTTCAACTCTTTCTGAGTCAGCAGATACTTAAGGCTTTTGTGGTCTGTGTAAATCACTGACTTTTCTCCATATAAATAGTTCCTCCATACCTTAAGAGCAAAGACCACTGCCGCCAATTCCAAATCATGCGCCGGGTAGTTAACCTCATATAGCCTTAATTGTCGAGACGCATAAGCAACTACCTTCCCGTCTTGTATAAGGACACCTCCCAATCCTGTATGGGAAGTATCACAATATACCACAAAATCCTTCCCTACCTCAGGCTGAATTAATACTGGAGCTTCATTCAAGACTCTCTTAAGCCTCTCAAAGCTCTCCTGTTGCTTATCAGTCCATACGAAAGGTACCTCCTTCCTTAGTAACTTTGTCAAAGGTGCTGCGATCGATGAGAACCCTTCTACGAACCTTCTGTAATAGCCTGCCAATCCCAAGAAACTACGAACTTCTGCCATAGACTTAGGGGGTTTCCAATCCAACACTGCCTCAATCTTTCGAGGATCCACCCTTATCCCTTCTGTAGACACTACATGTCCTAAGAATGTAACTTCCTTCAGCCAAAATTCACACTTGCTGAACTTGGCATATAGCTTTTCATCCCTTAACACTTGCAACACAACTCGGAGGTGCTCATCATATTCTTCCTCAGACTTCGAATACACCAAAATATCGTCTATGAACACAACAACAAACCGATCTAGATAGGGTTGGAAAACCCGGTTCATCATGTCCATGAACGTGGCTGGGGCATTTGTCAATCCGAACGGCATTACCAAGAACTCATAATGCCCGTACCTTGTCTGGAAAGCTGTCTTATGGATATCAGCCTCCTTCACCTTAAGCTGATGATATCCTGACCTTAGATCTATCTTTGAGAATATCGCGGCCCCCTTAAGCTGATCAAACAAGTCATCTATTCTTGGCAAAAGGGTACTTGTTCTTGATGGTCAGTTTATTCAACTGACAATAATCTATGCACATGCGCATAGTTCCATCCTTCTTTTTCACAAATAAGACCGGTACTCCCCATGGTGACACTTTGGGTCGAATAAACCTCGCCTAGCGACTCTTGAATCGAGCCTTGAGCTCAACCAACTCCTTTGGTGCCATTTCAGACGGGGCAATTGACATGTGAGCTGCATGCCTTGTAGCAAGTCAATTCGAACTCCACTTCCTATCCGGGGTATTCTGTAACTCCTCCAAAAACATCCACAAATTCTCTTACTGTTCTAACCCCACTATCTCCTCCTTCCTTTACATCCAACACACTAACAAAGATCAAAAATGCCTCGCACCCTTTTCGAACCATCTTATTAGCCTTTAAAGCAGAAACTACGTTAGACAAGTAGTTTCTTCTTTCCCCTATCATAACTACCGCCTTATCCTCCGGTGTCCTTAACTCCATTCGCTTAGCTGCACAATCCAATACAACCCGATGTTCCACTAGCCAGTCCATCCAAGGATGAGATCAAATTCTCCGAAGGGTAATTCCATCAAGTCGATAGGAAATACCACTCCCTGAAGCTCTAGAGGTACACTCTGAAATATTTTATTCACCACTACAGTTTGACCTAATGGGCTTAATACAGTCATCTCCCTATTAGATAGTTCAGAGGCTATGCCTAGTGTTTCAACTACTCTACATGCAACATAAGAGTGGGTAGAGCCAACATCAATTAGAGCAAAGTAAGGTTTGTTAGCTATAAGGAACGTACCGATTATGACGTCCCTTACCTTGGGGATCTAAATCCCAAAACAGTCACTTGCTCCTGAAGTTGTCGAAATCCCTATTTATCAATGGTTAGAATCGGCTTTAATACATAGAAACTATGAAGATGGCCCTTGGTCGAATACCACATACTACTTACCTTGATCACACAAATCTCGAAGGATCACTTCAGAACGCTATTATAAGAATCCGAAGATCTCTGCGTTAGGGTGTACCTTCCCTACAATCGGCTTTAACACACTTTAAAGAGTCATAGGGCTATTCGGCCATGACATAAATCCCAAATGAAGAGGAGTTGTCACAACCTTACCTTAAAGATGGATCCCCTCGGCTTTGCAAAAAATCGGCCCACACTAAGATTGAGATTCGGCTATCAAAGAGAATAGGTGTGGAGTTAAAATTATATGAAGAAAAGAAGAATGGAAGAGGCTTAGGAGAATTCGACAATCACCTGACTATTTCAGTTTTTGAAAGAATTGTGAAAGAAAAGAAGAGAAGAAGGGGTTGAGCAATTCGGCAACGGTGGCAAAAGAGGATTCGGCTAACACAAAATAAAAGAAGAAGTTTGGGGAAAGAGGTATAGGTTCGGCGAAGAAACAAATAGAGGAGAAGTAGAAAAAAATGCTAGTGACCTTAATGGTCTATAAAATTTCGGTCACAAATCAAAGAGGAAGGGAGCCGAAACTAGATGACTTTTGCACAAGAGAAATGACGACACTTAGAGAGAAAAGAAAGGTCTAAATTTCAGTACACCCTCCTTATCAAGC
The DNA here is from genome assembly GCA_025506655.1 of Gossypium rotundifolium. Taxonomy (NCBI): domain Eukaryota; kingdom Viridiplantae; phylum Streptophyta; class Magnoliopsida; order Malvales; family Malvaceae; genus Gossypium; species Gossypium rotundifolium. Next base: position 155,417,455 of record CP106722.1, on the reverse strand, counting down.
TACAAAATCAAAAATGCCACCCCTTAGAGTCCTATATTCAGCCACCACTCTCTTCCCCTATCAAATCCCACATTTTTCTCCTATATTCTCTCCATGCTACTCATTCAAAAGAATTTGAATAAGTCAACCTTTATCTATTCTTCCTAGCCAAATTTTAAAAGAAAAACCAAGTCTTATCTTTATCTTTTTAAAGCCCCAATGCCGTCCAACACTCTTCCCCTCCTTGACGTAAAAACAAACTCTCATTTGCTTCCTCTGTAACTCGAACCTGAGCCCTTCTCCCCTGCTTATGGCGTCACCTACCAAGGCCCTAAGTGGTACCTCCATGCCACTTTACCAAGGCCAATCTTACGTCCAAAAACTCTTACAAATTCCCTTAAGGCCTATCAAGCTTAGCTCCCCTTTAATACTTAAAATCTAATATTTTCTAAGGCATTTACCTACACTTTGAAGTTCTCAAAAATTCATACAACACATTCAAACACACATAGGCATGCTACTTCATACAATTAAGAAATAATGCACAAGCCCTAATTCCTGGATATTATAATTCCACTCCGAAAAGGATACTTAGAGGCAAAGAAATACATTCTGAAAGCCTATATAAACACTTTAAGTGTATCCTAAAAGAGGGGGATAGCTTGAGGCAGCCAGAGAGGGCTGAATACAGGGAATTACTCAAAGAAAGCCAGTTGATCCATCTCAGAAGCCGAAATCACACTCAAGACTGAGGATTTCTCCTTCAATTCCTTTAGGGGATTTTAGGGTTTTCTTTATGTTTTTTTTTATTTTTCTTCTGAGATGTATTCTTTTATAAACATGAGCTAAACCCCTCAAATACTTGAGGGGGATGAAATCTAAGACGGATCTTGTTATTTTTTTCTGAACTATATGATAAATATTTGATTTGTTCTTAATTATGTGTCCTTTATTCTTGTTTTGATATTCTAGGATATTGATTCAAGTATTGATGTGCTTAGGCAGTGGTAAAAAAGTCCCTATTTAAGAGTAGATCTAGCATAATTAAGCGGAGTTGATAGCACTCCTAGAAAGAGGGCGACGAAAATCTGCCAGATTAGGGTCAAACCTAATATGGAAGTCCATAGATCGAGTCAATAAAACTCTAGGGGTTTTAATTAGAAAGAGATTTGAATTAATCAACCTAGGGTTAGACGTTAGTAGCCTCGAAAGAGGTATTAATATAAATTAGGGAATCCTACGGATCAAGTCAAGTGAATAAATCATCTGGTTCAGAGTTAAATAACAAGTGAAGTCTAGGTGGATTCTTGCTCGGGTATTGTCTTGATCAATTGATTTTTCCCAAAAGTATTTTCCCTATTCATTCTCTGTGTCTTGGCATCCTTAGCTTAGTAGTTATTTAAATAAACATTAATCACTTTTATTTTAGGCTAGATAAAAAAAAGAGTCAGTACTAGTACTTTTGGTTCCTTTGGGTTCGACATTCTGATCTTACCACTAAGCTATACTACTATTCAATAGGCGCGCTTGCCTCAATCGTGGTGATAGTTAGTTTATAGGCTCGATCATTCATTATATAAATATTAAGACTTATCACAGACATGATCAAGTTTTTGGCGCTGTTGCCGGGGAACTGAAATATTAGGAACACTAAATTTTTATTACTATAGCCATTTTTTATTTTTTATCTTTTTCAATTTACTTTAATTTTTAATTTTTATTATTTTAATTTTATCTTTACTAATTTTTCTTTTATTCGTTTCTGGCAGGGACCTCTAGTTTGTGACTAGAAGGAACCCGACAAGACCCTTAATTTACGACAATGATATTGAAGGTACTGTTCACAGAAATCGTAGAGAAATAAGGTGAAGCTTAAATTACATAGAAGAAGAGAAAGAAGACGAAACCAATACTACCGAAGAGATGGCTGATAACAATCCACTACCTCCTGTAGTTGCTGCAAACCCGGTGAATCAAAACTTGCTCCTTGTACTATGTATGATTATGCTAAACCTAATTTAACAGGAGTTGAATCGAGTATTGTTAGGCCTGCTATTGCTGTTAATAATTTTGAACTGAAACCTAACACTATTCAAATGATTCAAAAATTTGTTCAATTTGATGGTTTGCAAGATGAAGACCCGAATACTCATTTAGTAAATTTTTAGAATTCTGTGATACCTTCAAAATAGATGGTGTTTCTGATGATGCCATCCGTCTTCGGTTGTTTCCCTTTTCTTTGAGGAATAAAGCAAACAGTGGTTGAATTCTCTTCCACGAGGGTCAATCACTACATGGGATCAAATGACCGAAAATTTTTTGTTAAAATATTTTTCGCCAGCTAAGACAGCCAAATTAAGGAATGATATCTCTTCTTTTGTGCAGATTGATCTAGAAACACTATATGATGCATGGGAGAGATAAAAGGATTTGTTGAGAAGGTACCCTCACCATGGGTTGCCTTTGTGGCTTCAGGTTCAAACCTTCTACAACAGTGTGAACCCCTCGACTAGGCAATTAATTGATTCAACCGCCGACAAAACCCTAAATAACAAAACTCCTGAGGTGACCTATGAGTTTATAGAGGAGATGTCACTGAATAATTATCAGCAGCAAGTTACATGTAGCATCCCAAAATTGGGCCTAGTAGGATTGGGCCCAATGGGACTTGGGCGTAGGAATGTTTAAAATTTTGAGAACAAGAGAATGGCATTATTGGAAATTGGACTTTTTAGCTAAGTGAATTTGGAAGGTTACAAGGTTTCTATGAAGTCTCGGGTTTAATTGGGCCTTAGAAAAATTTTGGGATTTTAGTACTTTAAGGAGAGATTGTAAGTAGCTTCAATGCTTATTGAAATAAATGAATAAATGGTTAGCATAAATGAGCTATTGGTAAAGAGGTTATAGCATCAAGTGAAGTACTTTGAGGGAGGAGGTTCAAATCCGTTTGTGTGCAATTTTGACTTTTATTTTTGCACTCTTTCCTTAAGTGTCGGCCAAGGAGTAAATATGGCAAGTTTGACTTCATTATTTTTGGTAAGGTGGCTATAAAAATAAGGCAAGGTTAAAGTTTGGGAAAGGAACCAAGAGAAATAGGAATGAGAGGGGGACATGAGGCTTAATTCGTGGGTGATGTTTTGGAAAGCTTGGGTGTCCAACTCTTATCCTAGGGGGGATGAATGTGGATGGTTTGGGGCTAGAGTGATAGCCAAATTTTACCTTGGCATTTGGTAAGGTCTTGGTTTTGTTTTGGCAAAATTTCCCTTTGAAAACTTTGTGTCATCTCTCCCATTTTGCAACTCTCCTTGCCAAAACATATTGGCACAATAGTGCATTTTCTCTTCTCTTGAATTGGTCACATATTCATCTTTTGTCTAGTCTCCTTGATAGCTAAATATCATTGTTCATTCTCCTCCATAACTGAAACCTTTCCATCGTTCTTTGTTTCTCATTCCTTAAGCAATCGGTAAGTATTCTTTCCAATGTTTTATTTTCTTCTCTTATGACTGAATCCATACTTTGGTTTTTGGATGGTCATTTTGACCGAGACCATCTCCGTACTTTCTCTCATACGAGATCGTTTTCTTCTTCATAGTGATATAGAGGGAGGCCGAATACCACAACCTCACCTAATCATCTCTAGTCATAGGACAATCGTGAGAAACGGGATTATAATCGATTAAGGTAAGGAAGATCTTTCATAGTCCATTCGATATCTCCATTTGGTTTTTGAGTTAATCGGATTAAAGGTTGGCTAATTGATATTATTGGTAGGATCGGTTCTTGGTGCATCAAGGAGATCACAGTCGTGGTAAGTGGAGTTAGCCTAATAAAGTGTTTCTAGTTACGATTATCGAAGTTGAGACTAACCTTCTATCCACTATCAATATAGGTGTTGAAATCGGTAGAAAGCACAACTCGTAATCAAAGTGTGTATTCCCGTACCCTTCCGAATATATGTTTGAAATGGTGAGTAAGTTTCACATCTCTTTGAAATTTTACATGAAATATTTTGTGATTCAGTAGAAATACCAAATAAAACCGATAACCGGCATCCGTGATCACTCGGACGTGTGTATGCTCGTAGTGGTAATCATGTTTTGTAATAAAATAGTTTAGGTTTGAAATAGTGACGTGTATTTGAAAAATCACGAAACATTGGATAAAAGGAATTACAAAGTGACTAAGATATCGGATTAAAGCTTACTATGTCTACTTTAATTTGGAAGAAACGGAGAAGGAAAAAGAGTAATATATTCTGAGATATGTTAATTTTAGTGAGACTGGTTCTGAATGACTTTGGGGTATTCTGTTCTATCTTGGAAAAATCATATAAAATTTTAAAAAGTGAATTATGGGACATAATTTATATGTATGGATTCCTTAGTTAGCCTATTATTAACAGAGACAAGTGGGAGCAGTATATGAAAACTGTACAGTGAGATATTTGGAGTTTGGGTAAGAGAGGTCAGAATTGTTGGACAATGAAACAAAAGAAATTTTAAGGAATAAAATGTACTAAATGGTTAAGGTACAAAATTATGGAAAATTTGTAGTAAGAAGAAATATGAGTCTAGTTTCAAGGAAAATTTACGGATTTAGATTTCGAGATTCCTAACATGAGTTATAGTCAATTTAGTCAGTATGACGTAGATGGACAGTTTCAAACTTTTATGCCCCAAATTAGTAGTTAAGCCTAGGTTACGAAATTGCCATCATACCCTTAGAGGGTAAATTACTGAAATACCCCTGGGTTGCGAGATTACCGAATTACTCTTAATGGGTAAAATTACGAAAATGCCCTTATGGGCTGAATTACAAAAATGCCCTTATGGGCCAAATTACGAAATTGCCCTCAATGGACTAAATCGGTAAAAGTGATGTATGGGCCAATTGTGATATTTGATATATAGGCCAAATGTGATATTTGATATATGGGCCAAATGTGATATTTGCTATATGGGCCAAATGTGATATTTACTATATGGGCCAAAATGTGATATGGGCCAGATTGTTTAAATTTTTATAATGGGTCGTATGTTTGTAATAATTATATGAATGAATTATTGTAAATGAATATGCATACATGATTTGCATGGGTTAAGATATTTAACGAAGAGAAGTTCTAGTAGCTTTGCTACAAAATTCTTATGGCTATATGCCCAGTTTGATATATGGCTTAATGCCCAGTTTGATATATGGCTTAATGCCCGCTTTTGGTGTGTTGGTTGGTGGGTGACTAAAGCTCTCATGTGTGTGTTGGTTGGTCTTGGTGGTGTGTAGCGGACTAGGTTTGGTTGGGAAATTGCATTTCATACACATGTTATATTTGATACATTATTGTTATTGTAAATGGGCTTAGGCCCAAAATATTGCTATGTGTGTTCTGACCCAGTGGATGATGGTAAGGGATTTCTGCTGAGTTCTTGTAACTCACCCTCCTCCTCTTAACCCTTGTAGGTAATGCTCAGTGATGAGGACTTGGAGCCATGGATGACTCGGTGGAGGCCATGCTTCGGAAATAACATTTTCGAATATTAGTAAACTACCTTTTCGTTTTATTTAATTACTTTTATTGTTTCGGGTTTTAAAGTTGTAATAAGGCCTCTGGGCTATTTTTATTTTGCTTTATGTTTGGGATGTTTTTTATTATTCTTCTTAAATTGTTTAAAAAGGAATTTTCTAAAAATATAAATAATTGTTTTCAAAATTGATTAATAAATGGATTTTATAGCAAACATTTACAAATAATTTAACTCGGATTCTCTTTCAAAATTTCAACGTCATTTTCAAAAGTCCTGATTTTAAAGTCCACCACTTCAATTTTCGACTCATCAATCAACCTCTCAAAAATATTGTATTTTATCTAATTTTTCGCAATGTTTTTAAAATGCTTCTGCAACTCTACTTCCAAACGTCATATTTTAATAAATTTTTATTTCAAATATGTTTTCGCAACCAAAAAGGTTTTTAAAGATAATTACGTTTTCAAGTAGATAACAATTGCTTAAGTTTTGGGTTTTAACAAAGAGGCTGTAATTCTCAAACAAGTTTTTAATAATTGCAAAGATGGTTTAAAAAAAAAAAACACTTTCATGTGACACGCTAGATTTGGGCCTAACTTCTAGGCCAGGTTTAGGGTGTTACATTTTATGGTATTAGAGCCCGGTTGCAAAACTCGGTCGTGGTTTGGGTTCAAAAGCATTTTCCAAAGCTGTTTACAATTTTGATTTATAAATATATGTTCTAAAGGAAGTATGGCACCACAAGTATCCGGCACCAAGTCAAGTAAGTATTTGTTTTCATTTTATGATTATTATGTTACGAAAATTCTACAAAGTAGAATACTCTAGAACTGTTAATCTTAAGAGTTGAAACTATAGAGACTAAGACTCTAGGATGCAAATTTGACTCTCGAAAATAACTTTTCTACTCATACTCCATAAAACATCGAATAGCATATTGATTCATAAAACTCTTAATCAAATTATATCGACTTAGTGAACATGAGCGCTAGAAGATACGAACGTGGTAGACGTGGACGTGGTAGAGGCCAAAGTGCTAGGGCTAGATCTTTGGCACCAAGGCATGTGCCCGAAAGAGAGAAGCAGACATCGTTAGTGCTGAGATGGGATCTCATGATCGAGTTGGGGTTGATGAGCTGACTCAGATATTTAAGAATGCATTGAAGGAGGTTAAGGAAATCAGTGAAGCACTTCGAGTTGGGTCTGTGGACTGTAAGAAGAAATAAGATCGCAGTTCTCTAGAGTCACAGTCTCGTTCTATAAAGCGTGTTAAGGCACGTCCAAATTTTTCAGCTTGCGATTATTACGGAAGGCGTCATCCGGGTGAGTGTTGGAGGAGGTCAGGAGCATGTTTGAGATGCGGGTCTAAGGAGCATAAGGCTCAAGGTTGTTCCATCACTATCAAGTCAGGTATGTTTTGGTTGGACATGATGTTTGACTGTAGAAAATTTTATGAAAGAGTGATAAATACCTGTTTGCTTCTGGGGATTAAATATTTGATGATATGAAGAGTTTCCAAGGTTAGAGATAGAAAGCGAATTAGTGTTATTAAGATCAGAGTGCGCAGCGAAAGCTTAGTGATGTGATTTGAGCGATACGTTTAGTAGTTGATTGGAAATTTCGACGACGAAATTTCCTTAAGAAGGGTAGAATTGTAACATCCCAAAATTGGGCCTAGTAGGATTGGGCCCAATGGGCCTTGGGTGTAGGAATGTTTAAAATTTTGAGAACAAGAGAATGGCATTATTGCAAATTGGACTTTTTAGCTAAGTGAATTTGGAAGTTTACAAGGTTTCTATGAAGTTTCGGGTTTAATTGGGCCTTAGAAAAAATTTGGTATTTTAGCACTTTAAGGAGAGATGGTAAGTAGCTTCAATGCTTATTGAAATAAATGAATAAATAGTTAGCATAAATGAGCTATTAGTAAAGAGGTTATGGCATCAAGTGAAGTACTTTGAGGGAGGAGGTTCAAATCCCTTAGTGTGCAATTTTGACTTTTAAGTTTGCACTCTTTCCTTAAGTGTCGGCCAAGGAGTAAATATGGCAAGTTTGACTTCATTATTTTTGGTAAGGTGGCTATAAGAATAAGGCAAGGTTGAAGTTTGGGAAAGGGATCAAGAGAAATAGGAATGAAAGGGGGACTTGAGGCTTAATTCGTGGGTGATGTCTTGGAAAGCTTGGGTGGCCAACTCTTATCCTAGAGGGGATGAATGTGGACGGTTTGGGGCTAGAGTGATAGTCGAATTTTACCTTGGCATTTGGTAAGGTCTTGGTTTTGTTTTGGCAAAATTTCCCTTTGACAACTTTGTGTCATCTTTCCCATTTTGCAACTCTCCTTGTCAAAACAAATTAGCACAATAGTGCATTTTCTCTTCTCTTGAATTGGTCACATATTCATCTTTTGCCTAATCTCCTTGATAGCTAAATATCATTGCTCATTATCCTCCATAACTGAAACGTTTCCATCGTTCTTTGTTTCTCATTCCTTAAGGAATCGGTAAGTATTCTTCCAATGTTTTATTTTCATCTCTTATGACCGAATCCATACTTTGGCTTTTGGATGGTCATTTTGACCGAGACCATCACCTTACTTTCTCTCATACAAGATCGTTTTCTTCTTCGTAGTGATATAGAGGGAGGCCGAATACCACAACATCGCCTAATCCTCTCTAGTCATAGGACGATCGTGAGAAACTGGATTATAATCGATTAAGGTAAGGGAGATCTTTCATAGTCCATTCGATATCTCCATTTGGTTTTTGAGTTAATCAGATTGAAGGTTGGCTAATTGATATTGTTGGTAGGATCGATTCTTAGTGCATCGAGGGATATCACAGTCGTGGTAAGTGGAGTTAGCCTGAAAAATGTTTGTTGTAACACCCTAAAAATTCGAGTATTTATATATTGCTTGATTTGGTGTTTAGATTTTAAAGGAAAATTTCTTACTTTTATTTTCGTGTTTATTGAAGTCCTAAAGAAGAGTATAGCATAATTTGGTTAAGGAATAAATTTAATATTTGAGAATTTATTGAAGAGAAGCAAGTGTCATTAATACTTAAGTTAAATTAAGTGTTAATGAGTGACATAAGTTGAGTACATGGCATGGTGGTGTTGGCGCATGAATTGTAGCATGAGGGGAGAGGTTCGAATCCCTTGTTTAGCATCTAGATGAATTTTATTTTTTAATTTTCTGCACATGTATAGCAAGTGTCGGCCAAGTGCATATATGGTAAGTGTTGACCATGTTATTTTGGATAGTATATCAAAAGATTAAGGAAATTATTAACTTAAGGAAGGGAATCAAGAATTTAAGGAAAGGTATGAAGATATGGGGCAAGTATCAAGGAAATTATTATGGAAACAATATCATGGCCATTTGACCATGCATAGGGACGGCAATTTGGACTATAGGGGGAGCCGAATTTTTGGTGATAGTTTGGCTAAGAATTGAAGTTTCTTTTTGGTCATTCCTAGCAACTTTGTGCAAAATTTTGCATTCCTCTTCTCAACTTTTTCCTTTGGCCGAAATTGAACTTTGGTAAAGCTCTAATCTTTTGACCATTTGGTCTTTTTTGCTTATTGCTTTAGCATTTGTTTTGTGCCTTTTCTTTGAGTGCCAAATCACCTATACCAAAAGCCATTCTTTTCTTTTTTCTTTTTACCATTGCCGAATGTACCTAGCTCCTAAAACCATCTTTTCTTCTCTTCTCTTTGAAATCAAAACAACATCATCACCATCTCTTCTTTCATATTTTATTTCTTTTCACTCAAAGTTTCTCCATTAAACTCTCTCTAGGCCGAATGCTAGAGTGCCCATAGCCGAACCTTTCTTTCTTTTCTTTGATCATACATAGTCGAATATTTCTTTAATCACAAACATCTTTATCAATCGATTCTTTTCAACCATGGAAATATAGGTAAGGGATTCTTTTTCGTTTTTGATTAGTTAATAGTGATATGGCCGAATATTGATGGTGTCATGAAGGACCATTTGGATCGAAATAAACATTCGTTCTATTAACGTTTTATTCGTTATAATATAGTGCAATAACGGAAGATCGGAACTCAAGTGTTCGAGAGAATCGTAGAAACGTTGGAATCGATTTATTGTGGTAAGGAAATCACATCCTTAAAACCTTTAGTAATATTTCGATATTATTTTAGATTGGATTAATGTTCTTTTGATCTTGAAGACTTTCAAAATAGGGAAGAAAAGGGCGGTGTTTAGTTATATTAAGAGGGGCGGATCCACTATTCCCCCTAAGTTTAAACGAAGAGCGGTTTCGCAGCCGGGATTTTCCAGGGTTATGGACCATCTTCCGAAGGAAGTCAACTATTTGAAGTAGTAAGAACTCCCAGCCTTTGTACGTTAGTGGATTCTACGACTAACGAACCAATAAACGAGGAGAAACCAAAATCAAGTGATTCAAAATCAAGAGGGTAAGGTTTTGGATCTAATATCGATAATGTATTTTTTGACAAAATAGTGTTCTAACGGATCGAAATATGTTTTAGGTGTCGAGGAGCGAGAAGGATTAGTACTCTCAGATCGAGGTGTGTAACTTCACACTTTTTCTCGGGTTGGATATCAATTTCGGTATTGAAGTAAAATCGTAAAAACGACTAGATCGGTATGAAACGTAATAACCGATATTTCAATTTAAAATACATGAAAACGACTAAAATCATGAAAATTACGAAAATGCCTCGAGAAATTACTTGTTAATATGTAAGTTGTATGTTTCGTAAAAATGGGCCAGAAATATGCTAGATCGATAAATGGGTCAAAACTCTATTAGATTGATAATCGGTCAAATCTGCTTGATTGTAAATTGGTCAAATCGCTAGATCGATAAATGGGCGAAAACTCTACTAGATTGATAATCGGTCAAATCTGCTTGATTATAAATTCAATAAATCCTCGCTAGATCGATAAATGGGCCGTAAACTCTATTAAATTGTTAAACGGACTAAAATACTTGCTAGATCGATAAATGGGCCGAATTCTTGCTAGATCATAAATTTGGGCCCTAGTTGATAAATAGTTAATTAGGCCAAAGTGTTATTTATGGGCCTTAATAAAGATTTGGAAATATTAACTCTTGTTAATGGGCCTTTTAATAAAATTATTGTATGACCATAGTTTACTATTGCATACATATTGCATGGGTTGGGAAATGATGAAAAGAAGAAGGCCTATTGCCAAAATCTTGTTCGGTGGCTCTGCCACAAAAGCAATAAATGGCTATTTGCCTCTAGTTCGGTGGCTCTGCCACAAAATAAAAATTGGCTCAATGCCTCTAGTTCGGTGACTTTGTCACAATCTAGTTCGGTGGCTCTGCCACAATTATAAAATGGCTTAAAGCCTACGACTGGTGTGATGGCGGGGTGGGTTGACTTGATCCCCACAGGTGTGATGGTTGGTACGGGGGTGTGTAGCGGATGGAATTAGGTTTGGGAGGGAAAAATTCAATTTTACATGCATGTTATTAATTATGTATTCATTATGCTGTTATTAATTATGTGTTAATTCTGCTTAAGGGCTCAAGGCCCAAATCCATAATTTGAAAATCTGGCCCAGTGAACAAAGTAAGTAAGTTATACACCGAGTTCTAAGTAACTCACCCCTTAAATTTTCCATCTCGTAATGGAAATTGACGTGGACTTGGGCCGGGATGACTTCGTGGAGGCCATATCTTGCAAAACATGGGTTTATTAAACTCGAACTTTTAATAAGTATTTTACTATTTTGGGTTAATGTAATAAGGGCCTCTATAAATAATTTATGGATTTTTATGTGTGTTTGGTTTTAAACTATATTTTGGACTTTTAAATATGGGCTATGGTTATATGATGTTTTTATTAAAATAAATTTGGGTTTTCAAATATATGAAATTCCTTTGTAAATATTTTATTATTGTTAACTCTTAAACAAATTACCTAAGGGTTTTTGATAATACAATGTTAATAATGTTTTTCAACTAATGTTTTCTAATATTCATCAAATTAAAATACTCTTCCGATTTTTATTAAACCCCGTAATTAAAAATAATATTGTAGTTTTCAACTTATTGAAGATTTTAAGATAGTTTCGATTCATGTAACAAACCAAATCTAGTCTCAATGCATAGACCGGTTTGGGGTGTTACATTTAATGGTATCGAGCCGTGTTCAAAAACTCTACCGTGGTTTGGGTTCGAAATAAATTTTGTATGAAATCGCTCAATTATATTTAAAGATCAAGATGGCACCACAAGCATCCAAGAATAAGTCAAGTAAGTATTTATTGCTTAATAATTACTATGATGATCATAGGAATACTCTAGAACTTCTAGTTTTAGACGTGAAAATCGTAGAGATTGAGACTATAGGATATGTTGCGAAAAACAACTTTACCTCTCAAATCTCATAAAACATCGTTAATAAACACCGAAATAAATTTTCTGATTCATAAAACTTGTAATCAGATAAAAACAAACAAGCCATCATGAGCACTAGAGGACGTGGTCGTGGACACGGTAGACGTGGCCGTGGTAGAGGCCGAGGTGCTACAACTGAAGCACCAAATCATATGCCGGAAATGGATGCACCTGTGTTAATTGAGAGTGAGACGGGATCACGCGATCACATGGAAGAAGATAATGCATTGACTCAAGCAATGTCATGCGAGTCTTGGAAAGGGTCATTGAACTAGAATTGGGCCAACAACTCGTGGGTCAATTTCGTAACGACTTAAGTCCAATAATGCGTAAGTTTTCGAGGAGTTTCGGTGTAGCTCGAATGTGGTGAATATCGCTCAAGTCGTGGAACGGATTATGGATGATATGGAATGCAATCGTTGAGCAAAACCGAGAGGAGTCAGATCCTTGTTAAGAGATGAGGCGATCGCTGGTGGCTCACTGCTTGAGAAGGCACCAAAGTCGACCGATTAATTGGGAATTCTTTAAAGCTGCCTTCCAAGGAAAATACGTTGGAACGAGTTATGTAGACGCTCGAAGGAAAGAATTTCTGAATCTTGTCCAAGGAAGTAAGATCGTGGCAGCATATGAAGCTGAGTTTTTACGTCTGAGCCGCTATGCCCGGACAATTGTAGCAACAGATCATGAACGATGTGTACGTTTCGAGGATGGGCTTAATGATGAGCTGAGGGTTCTGATTGCTCCACAGCAAGTTAGAAAATTTTCCACTCTTGTGGAGAAGGCCAAAATAGCCGAAGAGGCTAAGAATTCAGAATGACAGAACCGAGAAAGATTTCGAAACAAGAGAGAGACACAGCAGTCTGGTTCTTCAAAGAGATTCCAGAAGAGACCTCGGAATGATGAACCAGTTCAAGGTAGAACCCAGTAGCAAATAATCGAAGTCGAGATTATACCGAGTGTGGGAAAAGACATTTTGGAGAGTGTTGGAGGAAAACGGTCGCATGTTACAAATGCGATTCAATGGATCATCAGTACAAAAATTGCCCTCGATGTATGGATACGACTCAAGAAGTTCGTAATAATGATGCACAGCCGGCCAGAGGTAATCAGCAGCCACCGAGAGGTCGTGGACCAGGTCGCGGTGGTAATGGGGCTGGTCGTGGTCAAGGTGCACCGGGTCGAGGCAATGGTCCTAGAGGAAATGCAGATGTAAGACAGCCTGGACTTGTCTATGCAGTTAGACGCCGCGAAGACGGCAATGCACCAGATGTGATAACTGTACGCTCCTCATTTTGATGTACCGTTATTGCCTTAATAGATATTGGTTCTACCCACTCATATGTTGCTAGCGCCATATCCGAAAACTCGAATTTAGAACCCGAAATTACCGATAGTGGGATGACGAGAATTAGTCCTTTAGGACGATCGGTAATTATAAATAAAATGTTTAAAGACGTGCCTTGAAAATTCAAGAGGAGGTATTCTTAGCAAACTTGATGGAACTACCTTTCGGCGAGTTCGATCTCATTCCGGGCATGGATTGGTTGGTTAACCATCAGGTGCAATTGAATTGTGCTGAAAAATGAATGTCAGTAAGAACCTCGGATGATAAGGAAGTCATAATGATTGGTGAGCGAAGGAACTACTTGGCAAATGTGGTATCTACATTAAAGGCAGAGAAGTTGGTTCAAAAAGGATATGGAGCATTCCTAGCCTTTATCTGTGCTTTGGATGCCAAAGAGTTATCTGTGAATGATGTGAGGACGGTGAAGGAATTTCCCGATGTATTTCCCGAAGAACTTCTTGGTATTCCTCTAGATCTTGAAGTAGAATTTGGCATTGAGCTTTTGCCTGGGACAGCTCTAGTGTCCATTGCTCCTTATAGAATGGCACCGAAGGAGTTGGCTGAGCTTAAAGCTCAAATTCAAGAATTGTTGGATCGGGGATTTATTCGACCAAGTATGTCTCCATGGGGAGCACCAGTTTTGTTTGTCAAGAAGAAGGATGGATCGATGCATATGTGCATTGACTACGCATAATTGAATAAATTGACGATCAAGAATCGGTATCCTCCGCCGAGAATTGATGACTGCTTGATCAATTAAAAGGAGCTTCAGATTTTCTCCAAAATTGATTTGAGGTCGGGTTATCACCACTCAAGGTGAAAGAAGCGGACATTTATAAGATGGCATTTCGGACACGCTACGGACATTATGAGTTTTAGTGATGCCGCTTGATTAACCAATGCACCAGCCGCATTTATGGACATGATGAACCGAGTCTTTCAACCATATTTAGATCGATTTGTGGTAGTGTTCATAGATGACATATTGGTTTATTCGAGAAATGAGCAGGAGCGTGACAAGCATTTGCAGATAGTATTACAGCTACTTCGTGATAAGCAATTGTATGCCAAATTTAGTAAATGCGAATTTTGGCTAAAGGAAGTGACTTTCCTTGGTCATGTGGTATCAGCCGAAGGAATAAGGGTGGATCCTCGAAAAATTGAGGCTATTCTGGATTGGAAACCACCAACATCAGTAGATGAAATTTGAAGTTTCTTGGGTTTGTCTGGATACTATAGACGTTTTGTAGAGGGTTTTCGTTGATTGTCGCACCCTAACTAAACTGCTATGGAAGGAGCTCCGATATTTGACCGAAAAGCAATGAGCGAGTTTCGAGAAATTGAAGAAAATCCGACGGAAGCTCCAGCTTTGATTCAACCGAGGTCAAAAAGAATTCACTGCTTATTGTGATGCGCCTCACACGGGTGCAGGTTGTGTGTTGATGCAAATGGAAAGGTGGTGGCCTATGCTTCATCAATTGAGACCACACAAAGTAAACTACCCTACTCATGATTTGGAGTTAGTCATTGTGGTCTTTGCTTTAAAGATTTGGAGGCACTATCTCTATGGTGAGAAGTCAATAATCTACACGGATCACAAGAGTCTTAAATACCTCCTTACCCAAAAGGAGTTAAATTTGAGACAAAGAAGATGGGTAGAATTGTTAAAGGATTATGATTTCTCAATCGAATATCATCCCGAAAGGCTAACGGTAGCCGACGCGTTAAGTCGTAAGATAGTATCCGATTTGAGAGCATTGTTTGCCCATTTGAGTCTCAGATGAGGATGGCGCTTGTTAGCGTAACTCGTGAAGCCTCTGTGGTGGAACAAATCAAGGAAAAATGACATCGATGAGAAGTTGGGACCTTTACTTGCAAGTTGAAAATGGTGAAATCGAGGATTTTGGAATAAACACTAAGGTGTGTTGTGCTTTCGAGGAAGAGTATGTATGCCTAAGGACTCGATTTGAGGCAAATGATTCTACGGAGGCGATAGTAGCCCTTATGCTATGCATCCCGGAGGAAATAAGATGTATCGAGATCTCCGTGAATGATTGGTGGCTGTGGTTGAAGCGTGAAATTTTAGAATTTGTGGGAAAATGTTTGACTTGTCGCAAGTGAAGGCAGAACATCAATTACCGTCTGGATTGTTACAACCGTAAGGATTCCTCTTTGGAAATGGAAACGGATAACCATGGATTTTGTTAGTGGGTTACCTTTAACACCTACTAAGAAAAATTTCGTGGGTAATTGTTGATCGCTTGACTAAGACCGCCATTTCTCGCCATTAACAGACGGATTATTCATTGCGGTTGGCAAAATTGTATGTATCCCAAATTGTGAGGTTGCATGGGGTACCAGATCTATTATATCAGGCAGGGATCCCAGATTTACATCACGATTTTGGAAAGCTCTACATGAAGCCTTGGGGACAAAGTTGAATTTTAGTATGGCTTTTCATCCTCAGTCTGATGGTCAGTCGGAGAGGGTAATTCAGATATTAGAAGATATGTTAAGAGGATGTGTAATCGACTTGTGGGTAGTTGGGAGGATTATCTACCACCGCGTAATTCGCGATAACAATAGCTATCGGCCTAGCATTCAGATGGTACCTTACGAGGCATTGTATGGTCGTAAGTGTCGTTCTCCTATTTGTTGGACCGAAAGTTGGCGAGCGATGTGTTAGGTCCCGAGTTGATATCTCAAACAGAGGATAAGGTAAAAGTTATTCGAGCACGGTTGAAAGAAGCCTCGGATAGATGTAAGTCGATGCGATCCAAGTGAAAAGATATCGAGTATGATGTGGGGATCAGTTTTCTTGAAGGTCTCTCCTTGGAAAAGATCTTCGTGTTTGGAAAGAAGGGCAAGCTAAGTCCTAGATACATTGGACCTTATCGTGTCAAGCGTGTTGGTCCAAAGGGCTTATCGATTGAGTTACCTCGAATTGGATCAAATTCATAATGTTTTCATGTTTCCATGTTGAGGCGTTATAGATCGGATCCTTCACACATTATACCGGTAGAAGAATTGGAGTTGAATTCAGATTTTTCATTTGAAGAAGAACCAGTGGAAATCTTAGACCGAGATGTCAAAGTGCTAAGAAAGAAAACCGTGCCGTTGGTCAAAGTTCTATGGCGTAACCACAGAGTGGAGGAAGCTACGTGGGAACCTGAGGATGCAATTCGGCAACAATACCCTTACCTCTTTTAACCAGGTAAATTTCGAGGACGAAATTTTCTTTAAGGAGGGTAGAGTTGTAACACCCTAAAAATCCGAGTATTTATATATTGCTTGATTTGGTGTTTAGATTTTAAAGGAAAATTTCTTACTTTTATTTTCGTGTTTATTGAAGTCCTAAAGAAGAGTATAGCATAATTTGGGTAAGGAATAAATTAAATATTTGAGAATTTATTGAAGAGAAGCAAGTGTCATTAATACTTAAGTTAAATTAAGTGTTAATGAGTGACATAAGTTGAGTACATGGCATTGTGGTGTTGGCGCATGAATTGTAGCATGAGGGGAGAGGTTCGAATCCCTTGTTTAGCATCTAGATGAATTTTATTTTTTAATTTTCTGCACATGTATAGCAAGTGTCGGCCAAGTGCATATATGGTAAGTGTTGACCATGTTATTTTTGGATAGTATATCAAAGGATTAAGGAAATTGTTAACTTAAGGAAGGGAATCAAGAATTTAAGGAAAGGTATGAAGATATGGGGCAAGTATCAAGGAAATTATTATGGAAACAATATCATGGCCATTTGACCATGCCTAGGGACAGCAATTTGGACTATAGGGGGAGCCGAATTTTTGGTGATAGTTTGGCTAAGAATTGAAGTTTCTTTTTGGTCATTCCTAGCAACTTTGTGCAAAATTTTGCATTCCTCTTTTCAACTTTTTCCTTTGGCCGAAATTGAACTTTGGTAAAGCTCTAATCTTTTGACCATTTGGTCATTTTTGCTTATTGCTTTAGCATTTGTTTTGTGCCTTTTCTTTGAGTGCCGAAATCACCTATACCAAAAGCCATTCTTTTTCTTTTCTTTTTTTACCATTGCCAAATGTACCTAGCTCCTAAAACCATCTTTTTCTTCTCTTCTCTTTGAAATCAAAACAACATCATCACCATCTCTTCTTTCATATTTTATTTCTTTTCACTCAAAGTTTCTCCATTAAACTCTCTCTTGGTCAATGCTAGAGTGCCCATAGTCGAACCTTTCTTTCTTTTCTTTGGTCATACATAGTCGAATATTTCTTTAATCACAAACATCTTTATCAATCGATTCTTTTCAACTGTGGAAATATAGGTAAGGGATTCTTTTTCGTTTTCGATTAGTTAATAGTGATATGGCCGAATATTGATGGTGTCATGAAGGAGCATTTGGATCAAATAAACGCTTGTTCTATTAACGTTTTATTCGTTATAATATAGTGCAATAACGAAGATCGGAACTCAAGTGTTCGAGAGAATCGTAGAAACGTTGGAATCGATTTATTGTGGTAAGGAAATCACATCCTTAAAACCTTTAGTAATATTTCGATATTATTTTAGATTGGATTAATGTTCTTTTGATCTTGAAGACTTTCAAAATAGGGAAGAAAAGGGCGGAGTTTAGTTATATTAAGAGGGGCGGATCCACTATTCCCCCTAAGTTTAAATGAAAAGCGGTTTTGCGATGCAGGATTTTCCACTGGTTGCGGACCATCTTCCGAAGGAAGTCAACTATTTGAAGTAGTAAGAACTCCCGAGCCTTTGTACGTTAGTGGATTCTCGGTGACTAACGAACCAATAAACGAGGAGAAACCGAAAATCGAAGTGATTCAAAATCAAGAGGGTAAGGTTTTGGATCTAATATCGATAATGTATTTTTTGACAAAATAGTGTTCTAACGGATCGAAATATGTTTTAGGTGTCGAGGAGCGAGAAGGATTAGTACTCTCGGTATCGAGGTGTGTAACTTCACACTTTTTCTCGGGTTGGATATCAATTTTGGTATTGAAGTAAAATCGTAAAACGACTAGATCGGTATGAAACGTAATAACCGATATTTCGATTTAAAATACATGAAAACGACTAAAATCATGAAAATTACGAAAACGCCCTCGAGAAATTACTTGTTAATATGTAAGTTGTATGTTTCGTAAAAATGGGCCGTAAAATATGCTAGATCGATAAATGGGCCGAAAACTCTGTTAGATTGATAATCGGGCCGAAATCTCTGTTGATGAGCTGACTCAGATATTTAAGAATGCATTGAAGGAGGTTAAGGAAATCAGTGAAGCACTTCGAGTTGGGTCTGTGGACTGTAAGAAGAAATAAGATCGCAGTTCTCTAGAGTCACAGTCTCGTTCTGTAAAGAGTGTCAAGGCACGTCCAAATTTTTCAGCTTGCGATTATTACTAAGGCGCCATCCGGGTGAGTGTTGGAGGAGGTCGGAGCATGTTTGAGATGCGGTCTAAGGAGCATAAGGCTCAAGGTTGTTCCATCACTATCAAGTCGTATGTTTTGGTTGGACATGATGTTTGATGTAGAAAATTTTATGAATGAGTGATAAATACTGCTTGCTTCGGGATTAAATATTTGATGATATGAAGAGTTTCAAGGTTAGAGATAGAAAGCGAATTAGTGTTATTAAGATCGAGTCTTGCGAAAGCTTAGTGATGTGATTTGAGCGACACGTTTAGAGTTGATTGGAAATTTCGACGACTTAAATTTCCTTAAGAAGGGTAGAATTGTAACATCCCAAAATTGGGCCTAGTAGGATTGGGCCCAATGGGCCTTGGGTGTAGGAATGTTTAAAATTTTGAGAACAAGAAAATGGCATTATTGCAAATTGGACTTTTTAGCTAAGTGAATTTGGAAGTTTACAAGGTTTCTATGAAGTTTCGGGTTTAATTGGGCCTTAGAAAAAATTTGGTATTTTAGCACTTTAAGGAGAGATGGTAAGTAGCTTCAATGCTTATTGAAATAAATCAATAAATAGTTAGCATAAATGAGCTATTAGTAAAGAGGTTATGGCATCAAGTGAAGTACTTTGAGGGAGGAGGTTCAAATCCCTTAGTGTGCAATTTTGACTTTTAATTTTGCACCCTTTCCTTAAGTGTCGGCCAAGGAGTAAATATGGCAAGTTTGACTTCATTATTTTTGGTAAGGTGGCTATAAGAATAAGGCAAGGTTGAAGTTTGGGAAAGGGATCAAGAGAAATAGGAATGAAAGGGGGACTTGAGGCTTAATTCGTGGGTGATGTCTTGGAAAGCTTGGGTGGCCAACTCTTATCCTAGAGGGGATGAATGTGGACGGTTTGGGGCTAGAGTGATAGTCGAATTTTACCTTGGCATTTGGTAAGGTCTTGGTTTTGTTTTGGCAAAATTTCCCTTTGACAACTTTGTGTCATCTCTCCCATTTTGCAACTCTCCTTGTCAAAACAAATTAGCACAATAGTGCATTTTCTCTTCTCTTGAATTGGTCACATATTCATCTTTTGCCTAATCTCCTTGATAGCTAAATATCATTGCTCATTATCCTCCATAATCAAACGCTTCCATCGTTCTTTGTTTCTCATTCCTTAAGGAATCGGTAAGTATTCTTCCAATGTTTTATTTTCATCTCTTATGACCGAATCCATACTTTGGCTTTTGGATGGTCATTTTGACCGAGACCATCACCTTACTTTCTCTCATACAAGATCGTTTTCTTCTTCGTAGTGATATAGAGGGAGGCCGAATACCACAACATCGCCTAATCCTCTCTAGTCATAGGACGATCGTGAGAAACTGGATTATAATCGATTAAGGTAAGGGAGATCTTTCATAGTCCATTCGATATCTCCATTTGGTTTTTGAGTTAATCAGATTGAAGGTTGGCTAATTGATATTGTTGGTAGGATCGATTCTTGGTGCATCGAGGGATATCACAGTCGTGGTAAGTGGAGTTAGCCTGAAAAAATGTTTGTTGTAACACCCTAAAAATTCGAGTATTTATATATTGCTTGATTTGGTGTTTAGATTTTAAAGGAAAATTTCTTACTTTTATTTTCGTGTTTATTGAAGTCCTAAAGAAGAGTATAGCATAATTTGGTTAAGGAATAAATTTAATATTTGAGAATTTATTGAAGAGAAGCAAGTGTCATTAATACTTAAGTTAAATTAAGTGTTAATGAGTGACATAAGTTGAGTACATGGCATGGTGGTGTTGGCGCATGAATTGTAGCATGAGGGGAGAGGTTCGAATCCCTTGTTTAGCATCTAGATGAATTTTATTTTTTAATTTTCTGCACATGTATAGCAAGTGTCGGCCAAGTGCATATATGGTAAGTGTTGACCATGTTATTTTTGGATAGTATATCAAAAGATTAAGGAAATTATTAACTTAAGGAAGGGAATCAAGAATTTAAGGAAAGGTATGAAGATATGGGGCAAGTATCAAGGAAATTATTATGGAAACAATATCATGGCCATTTGACCATGCATAGGGACGGCAATTTGGACTATAGGGGGAGCCGAATTTTTGGTGATAGTTTGGCTAAGAATTGAAGTTTCTTTTTGGTCATTCCTAGCAACTTTGTGCAAAATTTTGCATTCCTCTTCTCAACTTTTTCCTTTGGCCGAAATTGAACTTTGGTAAAGCTCTAATCTTTTGACCATTTGGTCTTTTTTGCTTATTGCTTTAGCATTTGTTTTGTGCCTTTTCTTTGAGTGCCGAAATCACCTATACCAAAAGCCATTCTTTTTCTTTTCTTTTTTTACCATTGTCGAATGTACCTAGCTCCTAAAACCATCTTTTTCTTCTCTTCTCTTTGAAATCAAAACAACATCATCACCATCTCTTCTTTCATATTTTATTTCTTTTCACTCAAAGTTTCTCCATTAAACTCTCTCTAGGCCGAATGCTAGAGTGCCCATAGCCGAACCTTTCTTTCTTTTCTTTGATCATACATAGTCGAATATTTCTTTAATCACAAACATCTTTATCAATCGATTCTTTTCAACCATGGAAATATAGGTAAGGGATTCTTTTTCGTTTTTGATTAGTTAATAGTGATATGGCCGAATATTGATGGTGTCATGAAGGACCATTTGGATCGAAATAAACGTTCGTTCTATTAACGTTTTATTCGTTATAATATAGTGCAATAACGGAAGATCGGAACTCAAGTGTTTGAGAGAATCGTAGAAACGTTGGAATCGATTTATTGTGGTAAGGAAATCACATCCTTAAAACCTTTAGTAATATTTCGATATTATTTTAGATTGGATTAATGTTCTTTTGATCTTGAAGACTTTCAAAATAGGGAAGAAAAGGGCGGTGTTTAGTTATATTAAGAGGGGCGGATCCACTATTCCCCCTAAGTTTAAACGAAGAGCGGTTTCGGTAGCCCGGGATTTTCCACCGGGTTGCGGACCATCTTCCGAAGGAAGTCAACTATTTAAAGTAGTAAGAACTCCCGAGCCTTTGTACGTTAGTGGATTCTCGGCGACTAACGAACCAATAAACGAGGAGAAACCAAAAATCGAAGTGATTCAAAATCAAGAGGGTAAGGTTTTGGATCTAATATCGATAATGTATTTTTTGACAAAATAGTGTTCTAACGGATCGAAATATGTTTTAGGTGTCGAGGAGCGAGAAGGATTAGTACTCTCAGATCGAGGTGTGTAACTTCACACTTTTCTCGGGTTGGATATCAATTTCGGTATTGAAGTAAAATCGTAAAACGACTAGATCGGTATGAAACGTAATAACCGATATTTCACGAAAATACATGAAAACGACTAAAATCATGAAAATTACGAAAACGCCTCGAGAAATTACTTGTTAATATGTAAGTTGTATGTTTCGTAAAATGGGCCATAAAATATGCTAGATCGATAAATGGGCCGAAAACTCGTTAGATTGATAATCGGTCGAAATCTACATTTGATTGTAAATTGGGCAAATCTCGCTAGATCGATAAATGGTCGAAAACTCTACTAGATTGAAATCGAAATCTGCTTGATTATAAATTGGGCGAAATCCTCGCTAGATCGATAAATGGGCCGTAAACTCTATTAAATTGTTAAACGGACTAAAATACTTGCTAGATCGATAAATGGGCCGAATTCTTGCTAGATCGTAAATTTGGGCCCTAGTTGATAAATAGTTAATTAGGCCTTTATGGGCCTTAATAAAGATTTGGAAATATTAACTCTTGTTAATGGGCCTTTTAATAAAATTATTGTATGACCATAGTTTACTATTACATACATATTGCATGGGTTGGGAAATGATGAAGAGAAGAAGGCCTGTTGCCAAAATCTAGTTCGGTGGCTCTGCCACAAAAGCAATAAATGGCTATTTGCCTCTAGTTCGGTGGCTCTGCCACAAAATAAAAATTGGCTCAATGCCTCTAGTTCGGTGACTTTGTCACAATCTAGTTCGGTGGCTCGCCACAATTATAAAATGGCTTAAAGCCACGATTTGGTGTGATGGCGGGGTGGGTTGACTTGATCCCCACAGTGTGATGGTTGGTACGGGGTGTGTAGCGGATGGAATTAGGTTTGGGAGGAAAAATTCAATTTTACATGCATGTTATTAATTATGTATTCATTATGTGTTATTAATTATGTGTTAATTTCGCTTAGGGCTCAAGGCCCAAATCCATAATTTGAAAATCGCCCAAATGAACAAAGTAAGTGAGTTATACATTGAGTTCTAAGTAACTCACCCCTTAAATTTTCCATCTCGTAATGGAAATTGACGTGGACTTGGGCGGGGATGACTTCGTGGAGGCCATACGCAAAACATGGGTTTATTAAACTCGAACTTTTTAATAAGTATTTTACTATTTTGGGTTAATGTAATAAGGGCCTCTATAAATAATTTATGGATTTTATGTGTGTTTGGTTTTAAACTATATTTTGGACTTTTAAATATGGGATATGGTTATATGATGTTTTATTAAAATAAATTTGGGTTTTCAAATATATGAAATTCCTTTATAAATATTTTATTATTGTTAACTCTTAAACAAATTACCTAAGGGTTTTGATAATACAATGTTAATAATGTTTTTCAACTAATGTTTTCTAATATTCATCAAATTAAAATACTCTTCTGATTTTTATTAAACCCCGTAATTAAAAATAATATTGTAGTTTTCAACTTATTGAAGATTTTAAGATAGCTCGATTCATGTAACAAACCAAATCTAGTCTCAATGCATAGACCGGGTTTGGGGTGTTACATTTGTAGTTACGATTATCGAAGTTGAGACTAACCTTCCATCAACTATCAATATAGGTGTTGAAATTGGTAGAAAGCACAACTCGTAATCAAGGTGTGTAATCCCGTACCCTTCTGAATATATGTTTGAAATGGTGAGTAAGTCTCACATATCTTTGAAAGTTTACATGAAATATTTTGTTATTCAGTAGAAATATTGAAGAAAATCAATAACAGGCATCCGTGATCACTCGGACGTGCGTATGCTCGTAGTGGTAATCATGTTTTGTAATAAAATAGTTTAGGTCAGAAACAATGACATGTATTTGAAAAATCATGAAAAATTGATTAAAAGGAATTACAAAGTGAGTAAGATATTAGATTAAATCTTACTGTGTCTACTTTAATATGGAAGAAACGGAGAAGCAAAAAGGAATGTTATATTCTGAGATATGTTAATTTTAGTGAGACTGGTTCTGAATGACTTTGGGGTATTCTGTTCTATATTGAAAAAATTGTATAAAATTATAAAAAGTGAATTATCGGACATAATTTATATGTATGGATTCCTTAGTGAGTCTATTATTAATAGAGACAAGTGGGAGCAGTATATGAAAACTGTACAGTGAGATATTTGGATTTTGGGTAAGAGAGGTCAGAATCATTAGACAGTGAAACAAGGGAAACTTTAAGGAATAAAATGTACTAAATGGTTAAGGTAAAAATTCTGGAAAAATTGTAGTAAGAAGAAATATGAGTCTTCTTTCAAGGAAAATTTACGAATTTAGATTTTCGGATTCCTAACATGTTATAATCAATTTAGTCAGTATGATGCAGATGGACAGTTTCAAACTTTTATGCCCCAAATTAGTAGTTAAGCCTAGGTTACAAAATTACCATAATACCCTTAGAGGGTAAATTACCGAAATACCCCTGGGTTGCGAGATTATCGAATTACCCTCGACGAGTAAAATTACAAAAATATCCTTATGGGTCAAATTACGAAAATGCCCTTATGGACTGAATTACAGAATTGCCCTCAATGGACTAAATCGATAGAAGTGATATGTGGGCCAAATGTGATATTTGATATATGGGCCAAATGTGATATTTGCTATATGGGCCAAATGTGATATTTTCTATATGGGCCAAAATGTGATATGGGCCAGATTGTTTAAATTTTTATAATGGGCCGTATGTTTGTAATAATTATATGAATGAATTATTGTAAATGAATATGCATACATGATTTCCATGGGTTGGGATATTTAATGAAGAGAAGTTCTGGTAGCTTTGCTGCAAAATTCTTATGGCTATATGCCCAGTTTGATATATGGCTTAATGCCCAGTTTTGATGTGTTGGCGGGGTGGGTGACTAAAGCTCCCCACAGGTGTGTTGGTTGGTACGGGTGGTTTGTAGCGGATGGAAAACTAGGTTTGGTTGGGAAATTGCATTTCATACACATGTTATATTTGATACATTATTGTTACTGTAAATGGGCTTAGGCCCAAAATATTGCTATGTGAGTTCCGACCCAGTGGATAATGGTAAGGGGATTTCACACTGAGTTCTTATAACTCACCCCCTCCTCTTAACCCTTGTAGGTAATGCTCAATGATGAGGACTTGGAGCCATGGATGACTCAGTGGAGGCCATGCTTTGGAAATAACATTTTCGAATATTAGTAAACTATCTTTCCATTTTATTTAATTACTTTTATTTTTTGGGTTTTAAAGTTGTAATAAGGCCTCTGGACTATTTTTATTTTGCTTTATGTTTGGGATGTTTTTTATTATTCTTCCTAAATTGTTTAAAAAGGAATTTTCTAAAAATATAAATAATGGTTTTCAAAATTGATTAATAAATGGATTTTATAGCAAACATTTACAAATAATTTAACTCGAATTCTCTTTCAAAATTTCAACGTCATTTTCAAAAATCTTGATTTTAAAGTCCACCACTTCGATTTTCGACTCATCAATCAACCTCTCAAAAATATTGTATTTTATCTACTTTTCCGTAATATTTTTAAAATGCTTCTGCAACTCTACTTCCAAACGTCATATTTTCGTAAATTGTTATTTCAAATATGTTTTCGCAACCAAAAAGGTTTTTAAAGATAATTACGTTTTCAAGTAGATAACAATTGTTTAAGTGTTTTGGGTTTTAACAAAGATGCTGTAATTCTCAAAAAAGTTTTTAATAATTGCAAAGATGGTTTTAAAAAAAAAACACTTTCATGTGACACGCTAGATTTGGGCCTAACTTCTAGGCCGGGTTTGGGGTGTTACATTTTATGGTATCAGAGCCCGGTTGCAAAACTCGACAGTGGTTTGGGTTCAAAAGTGTTTTCCAAAGCTGTTTAGAATTTTGATTTATAAATATATGTTCTAAAGGGAGTATGGCACCACGGGTATCCGGCACCAAGTCAAGTAAGTATTTGTTTTCATTTTATGATTATTATGTAACGAAAATTTTACAAAGTAGAATACTCTAGAACTTTTAGTCTTAGGAGTTGAAACTATAAAGACAGAGACTCTAGGATGCGGATTTGACTCTCGAAAACAACTTTTCTACTCGTACTCCATAAAACATCGTTTAATAAACATCGAATAGCATATTGATTCATAAAACTCTTAATCATATTATATCGACTTAGTGAACATGAGTGCTAGAAGACGCGGACGTGGTAGACGTGGACGTGGTAGAAGCCAAAGTGCTAGGGCTAGATCTTTGGCACCAAGGCATGTGCCCGAAAGAGAGGCGCAGACATCATTAGTTGCTGAGACGGGATCTCATGATCGAGTTGGGGTTGATGAGCTGACTCAGATATTTAAGAATGTATTGAAGGAGGTTAAGGAAATCAGTGAAGCACTTCGAGTTGGGTCTATGGACTATAAGAAGAAATTAGGTCGCAGTTCTCTGGAGCCGCAGTCTCATTCTGTAGAGCGTGTCAAGGCACGTCCAGATTTTTTAGCTTGCGATTATTGTGGAAGGCGTCATCCAGGTGAGTGCTGGAGGAGGTCAGGAGCATGTTTGAGATGCGGGTCTAAGGAGCATAAGGCTCGGGATTGTTCCATCACTATCAAGTCAGGTATGTTTTGGTTGGACGTGATGTTTGAATGTAGAAAATTTTATGAATAAGTGATAAATACCTGTTTGCTTCTTAGGATTAAATATTTGATGATATGAAGAGTTTCCAAGGTTAGAGATAGAAAGCAAATTAGTGTTATTAAGATCAGAGTGCGCAGCGAAAGCTTAGTGATGTGATTTGAGCGATACGTTTAGTAGTTGATTGGAAATTTCAAGGACAAAATTTCTTTAAGGAGGGTTGAATTGTAACATCCCAAAATTGGGCCTAGTAAGATTGGGCCCAATGGGCCTTGGGTGTAGGAATGTTTAAAATTTTGAGAACAAGAGAATGGCATTATTGCAAATTGGACTTTTCAGCTAAGTGAATTTGGAAGGTTACAAGGTTTCTATGAAGTCTCGGGTTTAATTGGGCCTTAGAAAAAATTTGGTATTTTAGCACTTTAAGGAGAGATGGTAAGTAGCTTCAATGCTTATTGAAATAAATGAATAAATGGTTAACATAACTGAGTTGTTGGTAAAGAGGTTATGGCATCAAGTGAAGTACTTTGAGGGAGTAGGTTCAAATCCCTTAGTGTGCAATTTTGACTTTTATTTTTGCACTCTTTCCTTAAATGTCGTCCAAGGAGCAAATATGGCAAGTTTGACTTCATTATTTTTGGTAAGGTGGCTATAAGAATAATGCAAGGTTGAAGTTTGGGAAAGGAATCAAGAGAAATAGGAATGAAAGGGGGACATGAGGCTTAATTTGTGGGTGATGTCTTGGAAAGCTTGGGTGGCCAACTCTTATCCTAGGGGGGATGAATGTGGATGGTTTGAGGCTAGAGTGATAGCCGAATTTTACCTTGGCCTTTGGTAAGGTATTGGGTTTGTTTTGGCAAAATTTCCCTTTGACAACTTTGTGTCATCTCTCCCATTTTGCAACTCTCCTTGCCAAAACATATTAGCATAATAGTGCATTTTCTCTTCTCTTGAATTTGTCCCATATTCATCTTTTGTCTAATCTCTTTGATAGCCGAATATCAATGTTCATTCTCCTCCATAACCGAAACCTTTCCATCGTTCTTTCTTTCTCATTCCTTAAGCAATCGGTAAGTATTCTTTCCAATGTTTTATTTTCTTCTCTTATGACTGAATCCATACTTTGGTTTTTGAATGTCATTTTGACCGAGACCATCACCTTACTTTCTCTCATACGAGATCGTTTTCTTCTTCATAGTGATATAGAGGGAGGCCGAATACCACAACATCGCCTGATCATCTCTAGCAATAGGATGATCGTGAGAAACGGGATTATAATCGATTAAGGTAAGGAAGATCTTTCATAGTCCATTCGATATCTCCATTTGGTTTTTGAGTTAATCGGATTGAAGGTTGGCTAATTGATATTATTGGTAGGATTGATTCTTGGTGCATCAAGGGAGATCGCAGTCGTGGTAAGTGGAGTTAGCCTAATAAAGTGTTTCTATCTACGATTATCAAAGTTGAGACAAACCTTCAATCAACTACCAATATAGGTGTTGAAATCGGTAGAAAGCACAACTCGTAATCAAGGTGTGTAATCCCGTACCCTTCCGAATATATGTTTGAAATGATGAGTAAGTCTCACATATCTTTGAAAGTTTACATGAAATATTCTGTTATTTGGTAGAAATACCGAAGAACACCGAAAACTGGCATCCGTGATCACTCGGACGTGCGTATGCTCGTAGTGGTAATCATGTTTTGTAATAAAATAGTTTAGGTCAGAAATAGTGACATGTATTTGAAAAATCACGAAAAATTGGATAAAAAGAATTACAAACTGAGTAAGATATCAGGTTAATGCTTACTGTGTCTACTTTAATATGGAAGAAACAAAGAAGGAAAATGAAATATTATATTCTAAGATATGTTAATTTTAGTGAGACTGGTTCTGAATGACTTTGGGGTATTCTGTTCTGTCTTGGAAAAATCGTATAAAATTGTAAAAAGTGAATTATGGGACATAATTTATATGTATGGATTCCTTAGTAAGCCTATTATTAATAGAGACAAGTGGGAGCAGTATATGAAAACTGTACAGTGAGATATTTGGATTTTGGGTAAGAGAGGTCAGAATCGTTGGACAGTGAAACAAGGGAAACTTTAAGGAATAAACTGGACTAAATGGTCAAGGTAAAAATTCTAGAAAAATTGTAGTGGAAGAAATGTGAGTCTAGTTTCAAGGAAAATTTACGGATTTAGATTTTGAGATTCCTAACATGAGTTATAGTCAATTTAGTCAGTATGATGCTGATGGACAGTTTCAAACTTTTATGCCCCAATTTAGTAGTTAAGCCTAGGTTACGAAATTACCATAATACCCTTAGAGGGTAAATTACCAAAATACCCCTTGGTTGCGAGATTACCGAATTACTCTCGACGGGTAAAATTACGAAAATGCCTTTATGGGTTGAATTACGAAAATGCCCTTATGGGCTGAATTACAGAATTGCCCTCAATGGACTAAATCGATAGAAGGGATATATAGGCCAATTGTGATATTTGATATATGGGCCAAATGTGATATTTGATATATGGGCCAAATGTGATATTTGCTATATGGGCCAAATGTGATATTTGATATATGGGCCAAAATGTGATATGGGCCAGATTGTTTAAATTTTTATAATGGGTCGTGTGTTTGTAATAATTATATGAATGAATTATTGTAAATGAATATGCATACATGATTTGCATGGGTTGGGATATTTAACGAAGAGAAGTTCTGGTAGCTTTGCTACAAAATTCTTATGGCTATATGCCCAGTTTTGGTGTGTTGGCGGGGTGGGTGACTAAAGCTCCCCACAAGTGTGTTGGTTGGTACGGGTGGTGTGTAGCGAATGGAAAACTAGGTTTAGTTGGGAAATTGCATTTCATACACATGTTATATTTGATACATTATTGTTATTGTAAATGGGCTTAGGCCCAAAATATTGCCATGTGAGTTCTGACCCAGTGGATGATGGTTAGGGGATTTCACACTGAGTTCTTGTAACTCACCCCCTCCTCTTAACCCTTGTAGGTAATGCTCAGTGATGAGGACTTGGAGCCATGGATGACTCGGTAGAGGCCCTGCTTCAAAAATAACATTTTCGAATATTACTAAACTACATTTCTGTTTTATTTAATTACTATTATTGTTTCGGGTTTTAAAGTTGTAATAAGGCCTCTGGACTATTTTTATTTTGCTTTATGTTTGGGATGTTTTTTATTATTCGTCTTAAATTGTTTAAAAAGGAATTTTCTAAAAATATAAATAATGGTTTTCAAAATTGATTAATAAATGGATTTTATAGCAAACATTTACAAATAATTTAACTCAGATTCTCTTTCAAAATTTCAACGTCATTTTCAAAAGTCCTTATTTTAAAGTAAACCACTTCGATTTTTGACTTATCAATCAACCTCTCAAAAATATTGTATTTTATCTATGTTTCCATAATGTTTTCAAAATGCTTCTGCAACTCTACTTCCAAACGTCATATTTTCGTATATTGTTATTTCAAATATGTTTTCGCAACCAAAAAGGTTTTAAAGATAATATCGTTTTCAAGTAGAAAACAATTGCTTAAGTGTTTTGGGTTTTAACAAAGAGGCTGTAATTCTCAAACAAGTTTTTAATAATTGCAAAGATGGTTTTAAAAAAAACACTTTGATGTGACAAGCCAGATTTGGGCCTAACTTTTAGGCCGAGTTTGGGGTGTTACATTACAAGGACTAGGCCAACAAAAGTAGCTGGAGTTTTTAACCTCGACGTAGTAACCATGCTATCAAATCAGGTAGAGATGTTAAATAAAAAGATTGATGGTTTGTGTTCTTAGCAGGTACATCCGGTAATGCAGTGTGAAACAAATGGAGGTGTGGCGAATCCTGAGTACCCACCCTACGGACATGGCATGGAAAATGAGCAGATAAATTATATGGGTAATAATCCTCGACCTCAAAATAATCCTTATAGTACCACTTACAATCCAAGTTGGAGGAACCATCCAAACTTTTCATGGGGTGGCCAAGGGAATCAGAGACAACAGCCCCTCCCAGGCTTTCAACAACAACCCTACTCACAAGAGAAAAAGCCGAACCTTGAAGAGATACTGACAAAATTTATCGCAGTGTCAGAAACTCGTTTCCAAAACATCGAAACAACACTCAAAAATCAATAAGCATCAATCCAAGGGATTGAGAACTAATTGGGACAACTTGCTAAACTCATCTCTGAATGACTGTAAGGTAGCTTACCTAGCAACACTGAAACAAACCCAAAGTAGCAACTTCATGTCATTACCGCTCAAAATAGTGAAGGGTTGGTAGAATCTGAACCTGAGCCAAGGCAAGAGCTTGTGGTAAATAAGGGTAAGGTTGAGGTAAGCCAAGAAAAACCAAAATCGATAATTAAAGAGTACCAACCTCAAATACCATATCCCAATGCGATGAAGAAAGACAACGCAGACGAACAATTCAGTAAGTTTCCTAAACTTCTGGAGAAATTACATATTAACTTATCGTTTCTTGAAGCTCTTTCGCAGATGCTAGATTCAAGGAAAATTTTAAAAGAGATTTTGACAAATAAACGGTGGTTAGACGAGGCATCGCATGTGGAGCTGAACGCATTGTGCTCAACAATTTTGCAAAATAAACTACCACAAAAATTAAAAAACCAAGGGAGTTTAACAATTTCATGTTTAATTGGTAGTTTAACAGTTAATAATGCTTTAGCTAATTTAGGGGCAAGCATAAACGTTATGCCTGATGAAATGTTTAAACAGTTAGGTCTAGGGAAACCTAAACAAACTAGGATGAGCATTCAATTAGCTGATAAAACTATCAGAGCTCCTAGGGGTATAATTGAGGATGTGCTAGTAAAAAATGACAAATTCATATTTCGAGAAGACTTCGTTGTGTTAGACATGGATGAGGACAATACGGTCCCTTTAATTTTAGGAAGGCCCTTTCTAGCAACTGCCAGATCTAAAATTGATGATGGTACAGGTGAAATCACACTTCGTCTAGGTGACGAGACGATCACTCTTCAAGCTCTTGGCTCGGCTAGGACATCGAGTGATGAAGGTGAGAACGTAAATTCTATTGATAACCAAATGGTTCAACCTTCCTTATAGGAAACACCATGAAATTACACAGCTGAGCTAGATCATAGACCTCGTGCCAATAAAGAAGAAATTTATGAGGAACAAAGGCTTCAGATTGATAAACTAGATGAGTGGAAGGCACATTTCAAGGAGGAAACAAAACCACATGAAGCAAAGCCGAGGGAACCCCGAGACGACCCTATAGGAACAGAAAATGACTTCAAAAGAGGAGATTAGGTATTGTTGGATAAGAAAGACCCGCGAATCGCCATCTCAGACTTTAAAACGAACGAAGAGATCCCTTTTAAGGTACTTAATGTCTTCCCATACAGAACGGTCAAGGTGACTCACTCTGAATTCGGCAATTTTAAGGTAAACTCTACTTGACTCAAACTATATAATGATAGCATGAGAAAGGATTTTCAACTCCTAAAACCACCATGATCATACGAATGAGAGGTAAGTCTAGCTTAAGACTTTAAACAAGCGCTTCTTGGGAGGCAATCCGAACACTAACCCCATTAATTTTCATAGTTTTTATTCCTACTTTTAAGCACCTAACTACAAACTAACCAAGTTAATGAAGTGCAAGTTTCTATACCCACATGGCCTTGCACACGGTCGTGGCCGTAGCCGTGGCCGTGTGGGCACTACAGGTAGGTAAATGGCCGTAGCCGTAGACGTGCAGCAATAGGACAAAATTTTTCCAACACTCGGGCTACGATAAATCGCCACGGTCATGGCCGACACTGAGAAAGCCACACGGGCATAGAAACCACAACATAGGTGTGGGAGAAGCGAACGAAGCACAACACAACCACGCGATGCGACCATGTGACCTAACACGGCCATGGCACAAAGGCGTGGGGATGTACCAGATATCAAATTTCTATTTAAAACCTCTCTCTCCTCACCTACTCCCCAATCTCCTATTCTTCTATACCCTTTAAACTTTTCCCTTTCATTTTCCTCCTTTTTCCATCTTCACCATCACCTCCATGTCGAAGAAATGGAAGTATCCTATCCCAGTCTCCCTGTGCGAGACCGATATACATAAGTTCATGTCGGCTGCTTCATTAGCTTAACAAGACAAGGACCTTTGATTTTCTTTTCTCTTTTCCTTTATTTTCCTTCTCTTTATCTCTCTTATGCTAAATATATTTTATTATATTTTGATTTTGTTTATTTAGGTCCTTCAAGATTCTTGGGAATCACAACACCACGACCCTAGTAACCACCGCCACCGACACCTCCTCCTCCAACTCGACCCAAATTTCCCCCGTTTTTTTTTTGACTCCATCCAAAAATTTAGGAAGTTTCACTTCTCTCCCTATCTTTTGATTTTCTTACTATATTGTAAATATCTATCTTTGTACATTGAGTTCAATGTACATATTAAGTGTGGGGGTGAAGTTTATTTAGAAAAGTTCCTAACTTTTTACATTATTCTTAAATCCCTAAATTAGTTCTTGTTTTTAAGTGTGGAGAGGTGTCAACAATACTCTCCCTGAATGATATCTTGTCTTAAGTAATTTTCTCATATTACTAATTAGAATGAAACTTCTATTGATTAATGATTTTTATGGATATGTTTTGGATTAAGTCATAGTTAATTGTGCATTGATGATTTAAACTTTAAGATACTAGAGAATCAAGCATGATAAGTTTATTTTTAAAATTAAAAATTTGTTAGGTTGTTGACCTAAATTTGAATATTACCTTAAAGTTTGAAATTTGCAAGGTTGTCATTGAAACCCATAATTTTTGTGAGATTTTGAGCCTTAAGAGCATACATTTTTCGTGCTCACTTTTTTTTATTATGAGTGTGTCAATATTGATTTTTTATTCTAGAACTTGCTTCGATTATACATTTCGAGACCACACCTTTGATTTGATATACAGAGATGATAAAGGCACTTAGGATTTAACCCACTTACTCCACTAAAAGCCTACCCTCATAATTAACCCTTAGTGAACCCCTTTAATCTTAACAAACCGTTTCTTAACTTACCCATTAATATTAACCTAAAACCCATCTTGTATTTGTTATCACCATTTCTCTTAACTACCTTTATATCGAGAATTAATTTGATCAGTTGCCTAACTACATTCTTTATTTCAATTGTTAGATTCTAAATATTTGATTTGTTCTTAAAAAAAATTGAAGTATATTCGTTATTAAGTTCTATGCTTAAAATTCACATCTTTAGAAGAAGCTTGTGTATTTGATGTAATTATTCATTAATCAGTTCATTGTTTCTAGTTAGGGATTTGTCAATTCAATCTCAATTCTAATTTTCTAATTCAGCCTATATCCACACCTTTAACCCAAGCCCCATTACAACCCTTTAAAGACCTTTTGATTTGTGTATCATCTCATTTTATAGTGGTGGAGATTTGATTTTCATACAAGCCTATGGTAATAACTTTTCATATTTAACGTATGAGTGCTTTATGTTGAACCTTAAACACTTTGAGTGATTTGAGTGAATCTTTAGTGAGGATGTCAATTCTTGTCAGTTTTGAAACAAAGGTAATTATTCAGATAAGGGGAAACACCTATGTTTTCATGCTATAAAACTTAATGACTTAGATTGTTTGAATCTTTAGGATTCTTTGAGTTAAATTATCCATGTATAGATTATCTATGAATTATGATGAAGACATTGTTGATGAGAATTATGAGCTGAGGGAAGTTAATTCCAATTGTGAGTTGAAAATTTTGCTTGAGGACAAGCAAAGGCTTAAGTGTGGGGGTATTTGATAAATCGTAATATATACATATTTTAAACCCACATTTAGCATACTTTTGGATCATTTATCCCTTTAATTATGGAATTTGATGCTCCTAATCCTTTGTTTTCATGTTTTATACTTAGGAGAGCACAGGAGGATGAAAAGAATGAGAAACGGGACAAAAAATAGAGAAAATGGACCAAAGTATGAAGTCCACACGGCCGTGCCTCTTTAGCAGGCTCGAACACGACCTGGGCTCGAATCACACGAGCGTGTCCCTTCCGTGATTTGTTCTAATTCCACTAGAAAAAGGATACTTAGAGGCAAAAAAACACATTCTGAAAGCCTATATAAACACCATAAGTGTATCCTAAAAGAGGAGGTAGCCTGAGGCAGCCAGAGAGGGCTGAATACAGGGATTACTCAAAGAAAGCCAATTAATCCATCTCAGAAGCTGGAATCACACTCAAGATTGTGGATTTCTCCTTCAATTCCTTCAGGGGGTTTTAGGGTTTTCTTTATGTTTTGTTATTTTTCTTCTGAGATGTAATCATTTATAAACATGAACTAAACCCCTCAAATACCTGAGGGGGATGAAACCTAAGACGGATCTTCTTATTATTTTCTGAACCATATGATAAATATTTGATTTGTTCTTAATTATGTGTTCTTTGTTCTTATTTTCATATTCCAGGATATTGATTCAAGTATTGATGTGCTTAGGCAGTGGAGCAAAAGTCCCTGTTTAAGATTAGATCTAGCATAATTAAGCGGAGTTGATCGCACTCCTAGAAATAAGACGACGAAAATCTGTCGAATTAGGGTCAAACCTAATATGGGAGTCCATAGATCGAGTTAATGTAACTCTAGGGGTTTTAATTAGAAAGAGATTTCAATTAATCAACCTAGGGTTAGACGTTAATAGCCTCGAAAGAGGTATTAATATAAATTAGGGAATCCTACGGATCAAGTCAAGTGAATAAATCATCTGGTTTAGAGTTAAATAACAAGTGAAGTCTAGGTATCCTTAGCTTAGTAATTAGTTAAATAAACATTAACCACTTTTATTTTAGGCTAGATAAAAAAAAAGAGTCAGTACTAGTACTTTTGGTTCCTTTGGGTTCGACATTCCGGTCTTGCCACTAAGCTATACTACTGTTCGATAGGTGCGCTTGCCTCAATCATGGTGATAGTTAGTTTCTAGGCTCGATCATTCATTATATAAATATTAAGACTTATCACGGACACGATCACCCTACCGCACCCTGTTTCATTTTCAAGCGGAAAAAGATAATTTTTAGGTATTTTGAGCATTCCAAAGTCTATATAAACACACTAGAAGGAGGCCTAATGGGGGCACACAGAGTAGAACAAAGAAATTACTTGAAGGAAGATGTTGAAATCATCTCTGAAGTAGACCTACTCCAAGATTGAAGATCTCCTGTCAAATTTCCTTTGAAGTTTTATTGGGTTTTTCATGTCTTGTTGTTATTCTTATTTTGAGATGTTTTTCTCTATGAGTATGAACTAAACTCCTTAAATACCTAGGGAGGATGAAACCTATGATGGACGTTATTATTTAATTGTCTGAATTACATGATAAATACTTGTTCTTGTTCTTAATTATGTGTTCTTAACCCTTGCTTTAATATTTTCAGGATATTAATCCAAGTTTGATGTGCTTAATCAGTTGAGCAAAAGTCCCTATTTAAGAGTAGATCTAGCATAATTAAGTGGAGTTGATTGCAATCCTACAAATAGGACGACATAAATCTGTCAGATTAGAGTCAAATCTAATAAGGGAATCCATAGATTGAGTTAATGCGACGATAGGGATTTTAATTAGAAAGAGATTTCAATTAATCAACCTAGAGTCAGTTTTTATTAGTCTCGAAAGAGATATTAACATAATTTAGGGATTTCTACGGATCAAGACAAGTGAATAAATAGTTTAATTCAGAATCATAATAATAAGTGAATTCTAGGTGGATTTCTCCTTGGGTATTGTCTCTTTCATTGCTTTTCTTCGAATATTTACCCAATTTTATCTCTGTCACACTCATAGTTAATTAGTTAGTTAAAATTTAGATTAAAACAAATCCCCTTAATTATTAGGCTAAATAATAGAAAGATAGTTATTACTAGTACTTTTAGTTCTTGTGGATACGATATTTTGGACTCACCATAGCTATACTACTGTTCGATAGGTGGGCTTGCCTTCGTCGAATTATTAGTTAGTTTCGTGAATCATCAAGTTTTTTTGGCGTCGTTGCCGGGGACTAAAATATTAGGAACGCTTAATATTTATTACTTTATCCATTTTTTATTGCAATTTATTTGTGTTTTCATTTTAATTTACTAACTTTTCTTTTATTTGCTTCTGGCAGGTATTTTTAGTTTATGACTAGAAGGAACCTATCAGGACTACTTTTTGACAGTGAGATTGAAAGCACAGCTCGCAGAAATCATAGAGAAATAAGGCATAGTCAACAGTATATAGAGGAAGAGCAAGAGGATGATACCAATATTACCAAGGAGATGGCTGATAATAATTTGCTACCCCTAGTGGTTGCCGCAAATCCTGTGAATTAGAATCCTGCTCCTCATACTGTGTACGATTGTGCCAAGCCCAATCTAGCTGGAGCTGAATCAAGTATTGTGAGGCCTCCTGTTGCTCCAAATAACTTTGAGCTAAAGCCAAACAATATTCAGATGATCCAACAATGTGTTCAGTTCGATGGTTTACAAGATGAGGACCCAAATACTCATTTAGCCAACTTCCTAGAATTTGTGACACTTTCAAAATTAATGGTGTTTTTGATGATGCCATTCACCTTCGGTTGTTTCCTTTTTCCTTGAGAAATAAAGCTAAACAGTGGTTGAACTCATTACCACGAGGTTCCATCACTTCTTGGGAACAAATGACTGAAAATTTTTTATTAAAATATTTTTCACCGGCTAAAATGGCAAAGTTGAGGAATGATATCTCTTCTTTTGTGTAGATGGATTTAGAAACTCTTCACGATGCATGGGAGAGGTATAAGAACTTATTGAGAAGGTGCCCTCACCATGGGTTACCTCTATGGCTACAGGTTCAAACTTTTTACAATGGTTTGAACCCCTCAACTAGGCAATTGATTGATGCAGCCACCGGTGGTAGCCTAAATAATAAAACACCTGATGAGGCTTATGAGTTTGTAGAGGATATGTCACTAAATAATTATCAGTGGCAAGTCAGGAGAACAAAGCCAAAAAAAGCCGCTGGTGTTTTCAACCTCGACGCGGTCACCATGTTATCAAATTATTAATGGATGATGTTAGAGATACTCGAGAGCTAAATAGCCAGAGATAAAAGAAATGAACTTATTCTTAAAATTTTAAAGAGTTTAATAATAAAGGAAAATGAACAAAAATAAAAATAAAAAATGAAAATAAGAATAAAAAATAAAGAAAATAAAACGACTCAAAGGTTTCTCATCATCGGAGTGATCTCGAGGTGGTGGTGGAGGTGATATGTGAAAAAAAAAGATAATATCAACCACGGCCGCCTCGCACGGCCGTGTGGATTTATCTCAGCTCGTGTTCTTCAGGTAGTTTCTACCACGGTCGCGTCGCACGACCGTGGCATTTAATCGGAGCTCGTTCCTTTCAGAAAATTTTTTTGTCCTTGGTCTGCACGGCCTCTGCCATGCCGATGTGCTTGCTCGTGGTATCCACACAGCCACGGCCACGCCCGTGTGCAAGGCCGTGGGGTAGGGAAACCTCCTCTTTATTAAATTGGTTAGTTTGTACTTAGGTTCTAAAAATCGAAAATATGACATTAGTGAAGTTAGTGCTCGGGTTGCCTCCTGAGAAGCGCTCGTTTAAAGTCTTAAGCTAGACTTACCTCTCATTCGCATAATCATGGTGGTTTGAGGAGGTGAAAATCCTTTCTCATGCTATCAATTTGGTTATTGATATATAGTTTAAGTCGAGTGGTGTTTACCTTAAAAGTGTCGAACTTAGGATTACTTACCTCGACTGTTCTGTATGGAAAGATATCCAGGACCGTGAAAGGGATTTCTTCATTCGTTTTAAGGTCTGAACTGGCGATTCGAGGGTATATTTTATCTAATAGTATCTGATCTCCTATTTTCAAGTGATTTGATGTTTCTATAAACTCGTCTGGAGGTTCCTTTGGTTTCACTTCGTGTGGTTGTGATTTCTCTTTGAAATGCGCTTTCCACTCGTCTAGTTCATCGACCTGAAGCCTTCGTTCTTTCTGAATTACTTTTTATCGATATGAGGTCTAAGATCTGGCTCAGTTATGTGATTTCGTGGTGCTTCCTATAAAGAAAGTTGAACCAAATGGTTATCAATAGAATTTACATTCTGACCTTTATCACTCGATGTCCAAAGCTGAGTCAAGAGCTTGAAGACTGATTGATCCGTCACCTACACGAAGTGTGAGTTCACCTGTACCAACATCAATTTTAGCTCAGGAGTTGCTAAAAAGGGCCTTCCTAAAATTAAAGGAACAGTATTGTTCTCATCCATATCTAAAACAACAAAGTCTTCTGAGAATATGAATTTTTCAGTTTTTACTAGTACAGCTTCAATTATACCCCTAGGAATTCTAATAGTTTTATCAGCTAATTGAATTGTCATCCTAGTTTGTTTGGGTTTCCCTATACCTAGTTGTTTAAACATTTTATAAGGCATAACATTGATGCTTTCCCCTAAATCAGCTAGAGCATTATCAATAGATAAACTACCAATTAAACATGGAATTGTAAAACTCCTTGGATCTTTTAATTTTCGTGGTAGTTTATTTTGCAACATTGCTGAGCATACTGTATTTAGTTCCACATGCGATTCCTCATCTAACTTCCGCTTGTTTGTTAAAAGCTCTTTTAAAAATTTCCTTGAATCTGGCATCTGCAAAAGAGCTTCAAGAAACGGTAATTTAATATGTAATTTCTTTAAAAGTCTAAGAAATTGACCAAATTGTTCATCTGTGTTGTCTTTTTCATCGCATTGGGGTATGGTATTTGAGGCTGGTACTCTTTAATTATCAGTTTTGGTTTTTCTTGGCTTTCCTCAACTTTACCTTCACTTACCACAGGTTCTTGCCTTGGCTCAGATTCAAATTCCACTAACCATTCACTGTCATGAGATGTTATGGCTTGAAGTTGCTCTTTTAGGTTAGTCTCAGTGTTACTTGGCAAGCTACCTTGTGGTCGTTCGGAGATCAGCTTAGTGAGTTGCCCTAACTGGTTCTCGATCCCTTGAATTGATGCTTGTTGATTTTTAAGTGCTATTTCGGTGTTTGGAAACGTGTTTCTGACATCGCTATGAATTTTGTCAGCATCTCCTCAAGGATTGGCTTCTTTTCTTGTGGTTAGAGCTATTGTTTGAAGTTTGGAGGGGGTTGTTGTCTCTGATTTCCTTGACCACCCCATGAGAAATTAGGGTGGCTCCTCCAACCTGGATTATAAGTATTACTATAAGGGTTGTTTTGAGATTTAAAATTGTTACCCATATAGTGAACTTGCTCATTTTCAGCGCTCGGGTTGTAAGGTGGATATTCTGTATTGCTCATCCCTCCTCCATTCATATCATACTGTATATCTGGATGTACCTACGAAGAACCACATAAGCCATCAATTTTCTTAGTTAAAAGTTCTACCTGGTTTAATAGCATGGTTACTGCATCGAGGTTGAAAACACTGGCGGCTTTTGTTGGCCTTGTCCTTGTGACTTGCCATTGATAGTTATTCAGTGACATCTCTTCAATGAATTCGTAGGCCGACTCAGGTGTTTTGTTATTCAGGGTTCCACCAGCGGCTGAATCAATCAACTGCCTGGTTGAGGGGTTCACACCATTGTAAAAAGTTTGGACCTGTAGCCACAAAGGTAATCCATGGTATGGGCACCTTCTCAATAGATCTTTGTATCTCTCTCATGCATCGTATAGTGTTTCTAAATCCATATGCACAAAAGAAGAGATATCATTCCTTAATTTGGCCATTTTGGCAGTGAAAAATATTTTAATAAAAAAATTTTGATCATTTGTTCCCATGTAGTGATTGATCCTCGTGGAAGAGAATTCAGCCACTGTTTAGCTTTATTCCTTAAAGAAAAGGGAAATAACCGAAGACGGATGGCATATCAGAAACACCATTTATTTTGAAAGTATCGCAAAATTATAGGAAATTTTCCAAGTGATTATTTGGATCTTCATCTTGCAAACCATCAAACTGAACAAATTATTGTATCATCTAAATTGTGTTAGGTTTCAGTTCAAAATTATTTGCAGCAATAGTAGGTCTAACAATACTTGACTCAGTTCCTGTTAAATTAGGTTTAGCATAATCATACATAGTTTGAGCAGCATGATTTTTGGCCACCTCCTGAGGTAGCGGATTATTCTCAGCCATCTCTTCGGTAGTATTAATTTCATTCTCTTGCTCTTCTTCTATGTAATTTAAGTTTCGCCTTATTTCTCTACAATTTTTGCGAACAGTACCTTCAATATCACTGTCGTAAATTAAGGGTCCTGTCAGGTTTCTTCTATTCATGAACTAGAGGTACTGCTAGGAATAGTTAAAAAGGAAAAGAAAATTAGAAAAGTAAAAATAAAATTTAATTGCAAAAATAAAATATGGCTAAAGTAATAAAAATTGAGCGTTCTTAATATTTTAGCTCCTCGGCAACGGCGCCAAAAACTTGATGGTGGTTGAAAAAGTCTTAAAATTTATATAATGAATGATCGACCCTAGAAACTAACTATCACCATGATTGAGGCAAGCACACCTATCAAACAGTAGTACAGTTTAGTTGCAAGACTGGATTTTCGAACCCAAGGGAACCAAAAGTACTAATACTAACTTTCTTCTTATTATTTTGCCTAAGAATTAAGGGAATTGTTATTTAATCTAAAATTAACTAACTACTAAGCTAAAGATACTAAGACACAGAGAAGGAATTGGGGAAATACTTGTGGGAAAACCAATTGATTAAGACAATACCCGAG
This sequence comes from Gossypium rotundifolium, assembly GCA_025506655.1. Lineage (NCBI taxonomy): Eukaryota > Viridiplantae > Streptophyta > Magnoliopsida > Malvales > Malvaceae > Gossypium > Gossypium rotundifolium. The sequence continues at coordinate 155,376,040 of CP106722.1, read as the reverse complement.
GAAGAATCCACCTAGACTTCACTTGTTATCTAACTCTAAACCAGATGATTTATTCACTTGTCTTGATCTATAGGATTCCCTAATTTATATTAATACCTCTCTCGAGGCTACTAACGTCTAACCCTAGTTTGATTAATTGAAATCTCTTTCTAATTAAAACCCCTAGAATTACATTAACTCGATCTATGGACTCCCATATTAGGTTTGACCCTAATCCGGCAGATTTTCGTCATCCTATCTCTAGGGTTGCGATCAACTCCGCTTAACTATGCTAGATCTACTTTAAATAGGGAATATTCCTCCTCTGCCTAAGCACATCAATACTTAATCAATATCTTAAAATATCAAAGAAAGAATTAAGAACACATAGTTAAGAACAAATCAAGTATTTATCATATAGTTCAGAAAACAATAACAAGATCCGTCTTAGGTTTCATCCCCCTTAGGTATTTGAGGGGTTTAGTTCATGTTTATAAAAGAATACATCTCAGAAGAAAAATAACAAAACATAGGGAAAACCCTAAAACCCCCTGAAGGAATTGAAGGAGAGATCCTCAGTCTTGAGTGTAATTTCGGCTTCTGGGATGGATCAACTGGCTTTCTTCGAGTGAATCCCACAATTCGGCCTCTCTGGCTTGGCTCATTGGCCTAGCTGAACCCCCCTTTAAGGTTGGCCTCTAGGGTGTTTATATAGGCTTTTGGAATGTCTTTCTTTGCCTCTAAGTACCCTAATCCGAATGAAACTCTTCTTTGCTGTGGCAGGGACACGCTCATGTAACACGACCGTGTGAATCAAATTTAGCCCGTGGTCGGATCTACTAAAGAGGCACGACCATGTGTCTTGGGCCCAGGCCATGTTGATTTCATAATTTGGCCCATTTTCTCTGTTTTTGGCCCGTTTCTCATTCTTTTCATCCTTCGATGCTCTTCTAAGTATAAAACATGAAATTAAAGGATCAGGAGCACCAAATTCCACAATTCAGGGAATAAATCATCCAAAAGTATGGTAAATGTGGGATTAAAATATGAACATATTACGATTTATCAGCTCTTAAATAAAAAGATTGATGGTTTATATGGTTCTACGTGGGTACATCCGGTGATGCAATGCGACATAAATGGAGGAGGGAACCATCCAGAAAATCGATCCTACAATCCTAGCACAGAAGACGAAGAAGTTCACTATATGGGTAACAATTCTAGACCTCAGAATACTCCCTATAGTAACACTTACAATGCAGGTTGGAGGAACCACCCTAATTTCTCTTGGGGTGTTCAAGAAAATCAAAGATCACAACCCTCTCTAGGCTTTCAACAATAGCCCTACCAACAGGAGAAGAAGTTGAACCTTGAGGAGATGCTAACAAAATTCATCTCGGTGTCAGAAACTCATTTTCAAAACACCGAAATAGTGCTCAAAAATCAGCAAGCGTCGATTCAAGGGCTTGAGAAACAAATAGGTCAGCTTGCTAAGTTGATCTCAAAATGACAACAAGGTAGCTTGCCGAGTAACACCGAAACTAACCCAAGAGAACAACTCCATGCCATCATTGCGCATGACGAAAAGGGGTTAGTAGAATCTGAATCTAAACCGAGGTGAGAAACTTTGGTAAGCAATGGTAAGGTTGAAGTGAGCTACAATGAACAAAAACCGTAAATAAAAAGTATACACCTCATGTACTATATCCCAACGCGACAAAGAAAGACCGCAAGAATGAACAATCCGGTAAATTTTTTAACCTCTTGAAAAAGTTACATATTAACATACCATTTATTGAAGCTCTTTCGTAGATGCCCAACTTAGTAAAATTTTTAAAGGGGCTTCTAGCAAACAAATGGAAGTTAGATGATGAGTCGCACGTGAAGCTAAATGCAGTGTGCTCAGCTATCTTACAAAATAAACTACCCAACAAATTGAAAGATCCAAGGAGTTTTACTATTCCTTGTTTAATTGGTAGTTTAAATGTTAATAATGCCTTGGCTGATTTAGGGGCGAGTATTAATGTCATGCCCTATAAAATGTTTAAGCAACTAGGTATTAGGAAACCTAAACAAACTAGGATGAGCATTCAACTGGCAGATAAAACTATTAGATTTCCTAGGGGTATTGTTGAGGATGTGCTTGTAAAAATTGATAAATTTTTATTCCCAGTTGACTTTGTTGTTCTAGACATGGATGATGACAGTGACGCACCTTTAATCTTAGGACGACCCTTTTTAGCAACTGCCAATACTATTATTGATGTTGGTACAGGTGAACTTACACTTCGTGCAGGTGACAAAACGATCACTCTTCAGGCTCGTGATTCGGTTAAGATATCGAGTAATGAAAGTGGGTGTATAAATCCTAGGAGTAACGAATGCTACAGATAGATAAACTAGATGAATGGTGGACGCATGTTAAGGAGAAACCAAGGATACACCATGTAGAACTCAAAAACATCATAACGAGCTTCAAGATGAAACAAATCAATTTTAGGTTGGACACCAGGTACTGTTGGAAAAAGCGGACCGTCGAGTTGTCACTTCAAAGCCCAATGCAAATGGAGCAACTCCTTTTATGGTATTAAATGTCTTTCCACACGGTACGATCAAGGTAAATCATTCTAAATTAGGCACCTTTAAGGTAAATAGCACTCGACTTAAACCTTATTTTGATATTAGAACTAATAGTAGGAGAGAGGAGTGTCAACTCCTCGAACCACCATGACCATATGAATGAGAGGTAAGTCGAGCTTAGACTCTAAATAAGTGCTTCTCGGGAGGCAACCCGAGCACTAACCCTACTAATTAGTTTATTTTTACTTCTTTTCATGTTTAAATGCAGGTTTTTGACCCACACGGCCTGGACACATAGTCGTGTCCTTGGCTGTGTGGATTCTGGAGCTTAAATTTCCAAAAATCAACAGAGACACGGCCTAAATATAGTCCACATGAGCGTGTGATACGGCCGTGTTAGACACACGGTGTGTATTAGGCCGTGTGAACCCTGGAGCTAAACTTTCCAAATATAAACAAGTTAGGAAGAAACACATACGAGGAACACTGCCGTGTGCAAGACACGATCGAATCCCACGGGCATGGAAGAAATTACATAGGCATGGGAGAAGCGAAGGTGAGCGCACATGGCCGTGCGACACGGCTGTGTGAACCATACGGCTTAGACACACGGGAGTGTCCTAGGCCGTGTGAAAATTGGGTTTAAATTCTCAATGCATACGGGTGTGGGTGGGATACCATATGGGCATGTGACACGGGCTAAATAGGACACCACACGGCCTAGACATAGGGGTGTGGCCGTATGAAACACTAAGTTACAACTTTATCGAACACAGGCTATAAGCAAGACCACACGGACGTGAGAAGCGACCGTGTGGCCCAACACGGGCTTCACACAACCGTGCCCTTTTTAACCCCCAAACCCTAATTTTTACTCCTACTTTTGTCTTCTTCTCCAACACTTTCACCCTAGCCGCCAACACCTTTAACCCTACCCCCTTCTCCAACCACCGCACTGTCGACCCTTCCCCGCTCTCTTCTTCTCTCTTCTTTTTCCCTTGCACCAAAAACTCTTCCCCCCTTTTTTCCCTCCTTGCCCAACCCGACAAACCCCCTCCCCCTTTCCCTTACACGGTCGCACCTCGTCTAGCCCGATGCCTCGGCACCTTCTTTTTTTCCCCTTTCTTTTCTCTCTTCCCTCCCTTCTTACTTCCTTTCTCCTCACCACCCAAACCCAACCTCCCGTTTACCATTATTTCTCCCCCAACCACACCCGTCAGCTTTTCACAGCACCACCACGACCCCCGTTCGTCGCCCCCTTCCTCCGGTCACATTTCTCCCACCATCGATTCCCTTTTTCTTTCATTTTTCATATTATTATTTTTCTTATGTTTTTTATTTATTTCTTTATTCCTTTGTTATTGGTTATTTTACTATTATTACTATATCATTTCTTTATTCATTCTTTATTTTAATTGCTTATCTTCTTCTTATTCTTAATATTATTTTGATAGTTTTAAATTGCTACCGTGGATTGGTTATTTGTTAATTATATTAGGATTTCCTTTATTTATCTACTTCTTTTCAATATTTTGTGCATTGATGTGTCCATGTTCGTTTCGTATCTTCTTTCTTTTTTCTATTTTGGTTAATTAATTTAGTCGTCTGTTAGTTTAGATTAATCCATTGTTAGTTCTTGCATGTTTAAGTATTAATGCATATAGGGACAGATTCTATATCTCAGCCATTTAAAATTTTATCACACTAAGAGTCCTTCAAATCCTACCCGTGTTTCATTTACATGTTTCTCGATGCGTTTGTTTGGTGATATTCTTGCTCTTATTTTACTGAATTCTGGACTTTTCTATTTTCTAGGTACACTATGACAAACACACGCGGTAAATATAAGGTCACTATCCCCGCTTCAAAAAAGCGAAAGGGTCTTGGCGCGAGCTCTTCGACTGCATCTACCGAGGATCATCATCCTTTTTTGTGATTCCCAATGGGACCACGGGATGATTTATTTCAGCTACTTCGCGCACGACCACTCGGCGTCAGCCAATGCATCGATTAGGCCGCTTTGGAGCAGGTTCACCTTGTTAACCCTGTTCGGACCCTTCTGACTACAACTCTATGGGACTGTTTCTTTGATATTGTTGAGCCCACATACATGGAGCCCACTTTGGAACTTTGCTCGACGTTCTAGCTACAGTCAATCATGTCAACGCATGATGAGCCAGTTATCATTACATTCTGTCTAGGTGGCTTAGTGCGCCAGCTGAGTGTCCCAGAGTTCGGGGTTGCTTGGGGCTTTATACGTAGGAGTTTATGACTGAAAATTCTCCTCACCCCCACCGCCACATCCATTACCCACCGTCCACCTGTTGGGCGAATCTTCACGCCACTACGGGCCCTTATGATCCAAGTCACTCGAAGGCGACATCTCTCTCCCCAGCTCTACGTTACCTTCATGCAATATTAGCACACACCTTGACAAGTCGATGAGAGAGCACCGTCGTTGTCAATACTCATGATGCGTATTTTTTATAGACCATGGCGTAAAGGCATATATTCGACTTGGCATACTTCATTGCCCTCGCTTTTTGCCATCAGACTGAATGCCACAAGAGGTGCCCTATCTACTTAGGTCCTTATGTGACTCATATCGCTCGACACTTCGGCCTTTTAGACACACCAGCGCAATCCTCGTTACTCACATTAGTCGGTCGGATGTCCCCGTAAGGCCTTTCAACCATGATCCACATGAGGATGATAGAGCGATGTCGTGGAGTGGACCGTCCTTAGTACTGACTGTCTCGTACAGATGCTCAGGATGAACCCGAGGACATCACTGATGATGTTCCTCCCTTTCACGAGGACCACTCTCATCCTCCACCTCCGAGTCACCAACCTCCTCCTTCTGTCGCTACTTTGATAGAGATATCCGAGCATCTCACTTGCTTCTAGCAGCAGTGCTTCCAGTGGTTCGACAGTCTTGAAGCCACATTGCAGTAGATCTGCCACCATCTTCATATCTCATCATCGGCGCCGACGACTCACGACACATCTGACTATGAGGACCTTTGAGTCTATTTATTTTATTTTATTTTATTTTTCTTTTTCTTTTTATTTTTAGTCTATTTACTTTTATGTTTCTTATCAAGACTTGCCTTTTCTCTTTTTAACTTTATTTTAGTTTTTATGGTTGTTCCTAATCGAGTAATCCTTTAATCTTCTTCCACAATTGTGTTTATTTTCTTATCAGTTTCTCAATTATCATGCTCTACATTTAGCTTTGTCTACCATTCTGTTGTTCACTATTCTGGGAATTTCATCCATTATTCAGGGCAGTTTCAGTTTTCTCTCTCTCTTATGACATTCTGTTCATACTGTGATTATATTTGTATATTGAGGGCAATGTATATCTTAAGTGTGGGAGGTTATTTATATGATTATTTGAAAAATCCCTGAATTTTGTCTTGTGATTAAGTAATTTTCTCATATTACTATTAGAATGAATCCCTATTGATTTGTGATTATCATTGATATGTTTTAGATTAAATTCATAGGTAATTGTGCATTGATTATTTAAACTTTAAGACATTAGAGAATCAAGCATGGTAAGTCTATTTTCAGAATTAAAGAAAATTTGTTAGGTTGTTTCCCTAAATTTAATATTACCTTGAGGTTTTAGATTTGCAAGATTGACATCAAAAACCGTAATTTTTTCTGAGATTTTGAGCCTTTAGAGCATATACTTTTCTTGCTCACTTTATTATTGGTTTTGAGTGTGTCAATATTGATTTGTTATTCTAGAACTTGCTTCGATTATGCATGTTGAGACCACACCTTTGATTTGATACACTGAGATGATAAAGGCACTTAGGTTTTAACCCACTCATCCCATTAAAAGCCTACCTTCATTAATAAACCCTTAGTGAACCCCTTTGAGCCTAACAAACCGTTCTTGATTCACTTATTATTAATCCATAACTCAATTTTGATTCATGGTTCCCGTTTTATTGACTCTTTTTTGTCGAGATTTGATTTGGTTAGTTGCCTAAGTATGTTCTTTTGTTTCAATTGTTACTTGTTCTTGTTCTTAAAATAAATAAAAAAATTCATATTTATCTACTAGTTCTTTGGTGTGAGCTTAAAATATGAGAAGAAGCTCGTTTTATTTTTTTAGTTATTTCAATTGATGTAATTATTCAATGGTAATTTATTTTTCTAGTTAGGTAATTTATCAATTTGATCTCGATTCTAACCTTCTTTTTTAGCCATTATCCACACCTTTAACCCAGGCCCCATTACAACCCTTTAAAGACCTTTTGATTTTTATATCAACTCATTTTATAGTGGTGGATATTTGATTTTCATCCAAGCCTATGGTAATGACTTTTCATATTTGACTTTTGAGTGCATAATTTTTGAACCTTAAACACTTTGAGTGATTTGAGTGAATCTTTAGTGAGGATGTCAAATATTTCCAATTTTCAATTTAAGGTAATTATTTAGATAAGGGGAAATACCTATGTTTTCATGCTTTAAAAATGTGCGACTTGGATTGTTTGAATCTTTAGTACTCTTTTAGTTAAATTATCAATGTGTGATTATTTGTGAATTATGATAAAACAATATTTATGAGAATTATGAGAAGGTTTAATTTTAATTGTGAATTGAGGATTTTTCTTGAGGACAAGCAAACGCTTAAGTATGGGGATATTTGATAAACCATAAAAGTAACATATTTTAATCCCATGCTTAGCATGTTTTTGGATGTTTTATTATACAATTTTGTGAATTCGATGCTCTTGATTCTATACTTAGGTGAGCATAAGGGAGGAAAAGGAGTGAAAAATGAGCCAAAACCGATCAAAAGAGTCGATTTCAGTATCAAACACGGGCTGTCCACACGCCCGTATGCCAGCTCGTGTCAATCTCAAACCATGTCAGCATTGCACACAGACTGGGTACCTTAAACACGGGCCTCTCACACTCCCGTGGGAGACACACGGGCTAGCCACACGCCCCGTGACAGCCCGTGTCGACTTCTAACCATATTAGTACTACACATGGCCTGAGCATTCTTACACGTGCTGATCACACGCCCGTGTCCCTATCGCACCCTGTTTCGTTTTCACATGGAAAAAGATAATTTTTAGGTATTTTAAGCATTCCAAAGTTTATATAAACACACTAGAAGAAGACCTAAGGGAGGCACGTAAAGTAGAATGAAGAAACTACTCAAAAGAAGCCGTCGAAATCATCTCTGAAGCAGATCCACTCCAAGATTGAAGATCTCCAGTCAAATTTCCTTCGAAATTTTATTTGGTTTTTCATGTCTTTTTGTTATTCTTATTTTGAGATGTTTTCCTCTATGAGTATGAACTAAACTCCCTAAATACCGAGGGAGGATGAAACCTACGATGGATCTTATTATTTAATTGTTTAAATTACATGATAAATAATTCTTGTTCTTAATTATGTCTTCTTAACCCTTGCTTTAATATTTTCAGGATATTAATCCAATTTTGATGTGCTTAATCAGTGGAGCAAAAGTCCTTGTTTAAGAGTAGATCTAGCATAATTAAGTAGAGTTGATTGCAATCCTAGAAATAGGATGACATAAATCTGTCAAATCTAATAAGGGAATCCATAGATCGAGTTAATGTGACGATAGGGATTTTAATTAGAAAAAGATTTCAATTAATCAACTTAGAGTCAGTTGTTCTTAGTCTCGAAAAAGATATTAACATAATTTTAAGTATTTCTAAGGATCAAGGCAAGTGAATAAATCGTTTAATTTAGAATCATAATAATAAGTGAAATATAGGTGGATTTCTCCTTGGGTATTGTCTCTCTCATTGATTTTCTTCAAATATTTTCTCAATTTTATCTCTGTCGTGCTCATAGTTAATTAGTTGGTTAAAATTTATATTAAAACAAATCCCCTTAATTATTAGGCTAAATAATATAAAGATAGTTATTACTAGTACTTTTAGTCCTTGTGGATATGATATTCCAGACTCACCATAGCTATACTACTGTTCGATAGGTGCACTTGCCTTCGTCGAATTATTAGATAGTTTCGTGAATCATCAGTAAGGTTAAATGTAATATAGATGGGGTTGTTTCCACTACTAGATCCAGAAATATGACTTAGGGTGGTAAACTTATATTAGAATTGCTAGGGCGAAGCTAGGAAACTTTTTTGGGGGCGACATTAAATTGTATATTTTTACGACGGTAAGAATGTAATTTCACCATTTTAATAGCTTATATTTATAATTTTAGAGGATTAAATAAAAATTTTATCATTTTGGGGGGCCAAAGTGCAATTTTACGATTAGTAAATTAAAATTTTATAAATTATAAAGAACCTAAATAGAAAATTTTTCCATTTTAAGAGGGTCGAGCCCTGTTAGCCCCTTTAAATCCTCCTGTAAGACCCCTTACCCGTATTCGACGCTGGAATAAGGTACGAGGCATTACTAGACTCACATCACAAGCAGTCACACCATTCTGAGTCATAACATTTGCGTCCAAATTAAAACCATTCACATTCGATCATGAAGTCCCTATTACAAGCTTACAACGCCCAAAACATATTTTAGAAATGGTTCGAGACTAAACCGAGAACTCAGTAAATTTTTACAAAACTTAGAAAATTTTCAATGTTTAAGGGCTCACATGCCCGTGTGGTCCAAAGGGACACGCCCGTGTGCTAAATTCTAGACATTCTTTTTTTTTCAAAATTAAGGTGCATGGGACACACGACCGGCACACATGCTCGTGGGGCAGACCGTGTGTCACACATAGCCTAGACACACGCCCATGTGTCTACCCATGTGGGCAAATTAAAGGCTATTTACCAAGCCATTAGCCACCCTTGTACACATATACACTTACCCCAATTCAAGGCACATGCATAACATACTTAGGTAACCAAATCATCCACAATTATGACTGACACAATATCCACATCTATCATACTCACAACATTTACTAAGTCACAATTGACTACTTTCAAGATACCTAATTGTACACCAATTTATCATTTCATTAATAGACCAGATTTCCAAACATCTCACATTCATGTCATAAAAAATATTTCTATCATTCACCAAGCATACTATGATCATATCACCAAAGTCATTAGCACACATATATATATATATATATATATACTTAGGCTTACAACCATGATAGCCCAAATAAACCAATCTACATGGTCAATTATCAAAACAAGAATTTGACAATCACAAGCCAACACATTGGCTACAATCACAATGACACATTTAACAAATGACTAAGTCCCTATACATGCCATAGACTTAAAATACTTGAATTCACTTATACCCAAAATGATAGCTTGATAGTGTGATAGGATCTCTGGCGAACTCCAACCTGAGCTATCTCAATAACCCTAAAAGACATGGGAAAGGAAGGGGGTAAGCTATATAGCTTAGTAAGTTCATATGCAAATAATACAAAATATTATTCATACACTTGATTTACAATTAACTTAACAAATATTAATATAAATGTCATTAAAAATTCACAAACTCAACGTACTCAATCCCAATCTTACCAACAGCTCATAATATGAATTACACAACATATTTCCATATGAATGTCATTAAACTTCATGAGTATAATTTACCCAATCACATTCTTGCCTATAGCTCATCATATGAATAACATAACATATATCAATATAAATGTCATTAAACTTCATAAATGTCATATGAACATAAATGTCATTTGATATCAACATAACATATCAACATAATTGACATATACCAATAGTTCATCATATGAATTACATAACGCATATCAACATAAATGTTATTTAAGCTTCATACGCACAACTTATTCAATCACAGTCTTACCAATTGTTCATCATATATTAAACTCATTTTCTTTGAGTTTTTCGTACTTACCAGTACCATCTCATAACATATTCATATACTTTCTCATCTTTGACATACCCGTTAAATTTCCCGTTGAACCACTTAGAATACTAAAGGATACTCGGGGATCTCGAACACACAGTACCGTACCAATGCCATATCCCAGATATGGTCTTACATGTAATCTCGTATCGATGCCAATAGCCTAGCTATGGTCTTACACGAAGTCTCATATCGATTCCATATCCTAGATATGGTCTTACACGAAGTCTTATAACGATGCCATATCCCAGATATGGTCTTACACGTAATCTCAGTAGCCCTAATGTCATGGCATTTGTATCCTAGCTATTCCTAAGGTTCAACCGAGATTTCTCGATTGTCGAAGCTTTGACGAATACTTCCATAGAGTTAATCACAATTCATACAAATTTAAAGCATTTAAAACATAAATATAACAATGCATTATTTGCATACGAACTTACCTCGACATAAAAATGGCGAAAAGGGATAAATCGTCAAATACTCGTTTTTCCCCTTTCTAGGTCCAAACTGCATTTTTTTCTTGATCTATAACATCACATTTAACTTATTTAATCAACATATTATTAATTTCAGCCCAAAATCACATTATGGTAAAAATTACATTTTTCCCCTAAAGTTTAACATTTTTATAGTTTAGTCCCTAGGCTCGTAAAATGATTTCCATTCAATTTCATTGCACCCAAGCCTAGTCGAACCTATATCATGATCATAACAGTCCACATTTTTCATTTATTCACACTTTTACTACTCATTTTACAAATTTTACAAACAAGTCCTTTTAGGCATTTTCACCGAAAATCACTTAGCAAAAGTCGTTTATCATACACCAAACATGCATTTTCTACCGTTAGACATAAAAATACACAAACATCCATCATGGGTAAAATTTTATACCTTGACATCTCTTCAAGTTGATGGTAGAAATAGAAAGATCAAGTTACAACGACTTCAAAAATGTAAAAAGCATTAAAAATGGAGCTAGAATGGACTTACAATTAAGCTTAGAAGTGGCCAAACCCTAGATATGGCTTCCCCCTTGTGAATTTTAGCCATGAGGAAGAAGATGGACAAAAATTGGCTTTTAATTTGGCTTTTTAATTCATTTAATTACCAAGTTACCAAAATGCCCTTAATGAAAAACTTTGAAAACAAACCAAACCATGTCCATTTTTGTCCACCAACTTAACCAATCGTCTAATTACCATTTAAGGACCTCTAATTTAAAATCTCATAGCAATTGGACACCTCTAACATTAGAATTCAAGTTTTTCACTTTTTACAATTTAGTCCTTTTGACTAAATTGAGTGCCCAAACGTCAAAAATTTCAAACAAAATTTTCCATAAATCATTCTATAAAATTGTAGACCATAAAAATATAATAAAAATGAATTTTATTGTGTCAGATTTATGGTCCCGAAACCACTATTTCGACTAGACCCAAAATCGGGCAGTTACAACTCCCCCTTTTAGGGATTTTTGTCCCCAAAAATCTTACTGGAAATTAAATTCAATTTTTCTATGTAGACTCCTCTGTCTCTTGACACTACCAAAAAACCCCCCACTAATGTTTTACTTTTATTTCCCAACTTTTTAATCTCTAGAGTCAATATTTCGATCGATTCTTTGTTATACAACACACCGGCTGAATCTCAATCTCTATTGGAGAATTCATATTCAAAGATTCCAATTGACACTATCATAACATAGATACACAAAACACATTTTGAATCTTTTTCCAAGGCAATAATTTCGGAAGTATGCTATTGCTGAACGGGAATTTCATAGTCTCACCTTTTAAATCCACCTACATTTTTTGACAATCTGAAGTGGATTCTAAACTGCCACGAATCACTTTTACTTTCTATACAATTTCTGATCGGATAGTCTCTGAAATGTATAACTCTACTAATATATCATGTTACATACCCGATCACCAAAACATCTATTTCGAATAACTGTACATTTTATTACTCCATGAATGAACAAACGAGCTACTACTGAGTTTCGTACAAAATTTTCTACATAAGCTCTGAATTACTTAGTGCGCAAATTCTATATCAGATTAATAATAACATAAATCAGAATCAAAAATCGTCTCACACGATACTCGTTTAGTTTATGTAATAGCCTGATTTTGGAGCTAGCCGAAACAGTCGTTTCGAGACCACTAATCTAAGGTCGAAGAAAATTATTTTTAATATTATTTTATGTGTTATGGCATAATTATATGGTTTTATGATAATTTTGGTGCTTTAATTTTAGCGATTGTATGCTTAATTACAAAAAAGGACTAAATCGCATAAAGTACGAAAGTTCTATTTTATAGGCTAAAGGTGTCTAATAGCTGTAGAATATTACTTGGAAGCCCTAAATGTGCAATTAGACCATTAGAAAATGAGTGGCCGGCCATAGGGGATAAGAAATGTCAAAATTTAGTCAAAGTGGGTGAATTAGGTGACTAAATTGAAGGAAATAAATAAAATAAAGAAAAAGATGATATAATCCTTGTTCATTTTCTTCCTCCACCAAAATTACCAGAAAAATAAAGGTTTTTGGAGCTCAAACTTTCAACCAAGCTATTCCCTTGCAAGTAAGTGATCTTAGAGGTCTTTCTTGATAACTTTTATACTTTTGGAACCCTTAAAGCTTAAGCTAGCTAATGAGGGGACTATTTTTGCAAAATGGTTGAAATTTTAGGGATTTTACATGTGAGTGCTTGTGATGTTTTTTGAGTTTTTAGGGAAGAAAATGAATTGTGGTTGTTAGATAAACAATTTTTGTGAAAGGCGTTACCATGAAAAACATCAAAAAGGGCCAATTTGTAAAGGTTATAAATTGAATAGTAAATCCATGAAATGATTGGTATTGTGAATGATTCTAAGAGTAATAAATGTTCAGATAGGCTTGTTTAATGAGAAAATGTGATGAAAAATGATTTATGAGCCTAGGGGCAAAATCATAATTTTGCCAAAGTATAAGGGCAAAACGGTCATTTTTTCCTAACTAGAAATTTTGAAGTGTCATGATTTATGTAGTGATTAAATCAGTAAATTTTATTATTATAGATCAAGAAGAATGCGGAAACAACCTTGACCGAGGAAAAGGCAAGGTTACGAATTAAGCCGCAAATTAACATATTTTGCACCGAAGTAAGTTTATGTGTAAACGATACATCTTTAATACGTATGTTTTTACCTATTGATGCATTGTATGAATTGTACATACTTATTTGTGAGATTGATTGAAAATGATAGAAAATGAGTAATTCTCAAATGAACCTCGGAATAGAAATATGGGTACGGATAAAAATCTGTAAATATGTAAGTGATGGTGGGCTGTGTGTGATACCACCTTGTTATTTATTCACGATAGGCTATGTGCGATACCATCGTTTATATCATCATTTGGTGGGCTATGTGTGACACCACCATAATTATCGTTGTTGGTGGGCTGTGTGCGATACCACCCTATTATTGATTAATGATGGGCTGTATGCGAAGTCACCGGGTACTTTGTATCATTCTGAAGGGTTCATCGAGAAACTTACTTAAGTAAATATTTCGTGTGGCTTTTTGGTGATAAGTGTAAGGCAAAAGTACAAGTAAATGTGAGCAATGTATATGATATATGGTTGGGTTGTGGTAAGAGTTGAGATGAGTAAGCATGATTGTGAAAATGTGAATTGTTCTTACATAGTATATAATTTTGTTGATTGAATAGCATATGGTATGATGCTTATTGTTTACATCTAGACTTACTAAGCTTAAAGCTTACTCCCTTTCTTTTCCCTTGTTTTATAGTGTCAAAGAGCCAGCTTGGGATACAAAGATAATCAGAAGATCACCCACACTATCAGCACATCTTTGTATATTTAGACTTAGCATTTTGAGTATGGCATGTATAGGGACTAGACTTAGTTGAATTTCATATTGTTTTGGCCAAGTGTGTTGGCTCATTCAAAGATGAACTCTTTTGTATAAGGCCATATTGGGTGGCTCTTTCTTATTAATCTATGAAAAGATGAAATTATTCATGATTTTTCAAGTAGCATGTTGAATTACTTGGTTTAAGTATGCATAAATGGGTTGATGGTTGAATGTGATTTAAGTTTGTATGGGTTAGGGTGATAAAAAGAACTTGGCAAATAGCCTTGTTCTTGTCTACACGGGTAGAAACACGGGCATGTGTCTAGGCCGTGTGTGACACACGGTCAGCCTCATGGGCATGTGGATAGGCCGTGTGACCCCTTGCATGCTAGGTTTACAAGTCAGTATGATCAGTAGTAAACACACGGACAGAGACACGGCCGTGTGTCCCATCCGTGTGGAAGACACGGCCATGGATATGGGTGTGTGCCCAGGCCGTGTGAAGTCTGCACCTGAAATTGGGAATTTAATTCGCCACACGGTCGAAGGACACGGGCGTGTGCCTAGGCCGTATGACATTTTTGGGTTGATGACATCAAAAATAGAATGTTAAGGTTTTTGGCACACGGGCTAAGACACGGGCGTGTCGAAGCCATTGAGGGACACGGGACAGGGACACGGGCATGTGTCCAGCCATGTGAAAACTTTTGTAGGTTCGAATTGAAAAATAATTCCACACAGGTATGGTACACGGACATGTGATATGCCACACAGGAGTGTCCTCTCCTCCACACGGGCGTGTGGACTGTTTAGAGAATACTTTCTAAAATTTTCTTGAAAGCTTAAAAAGGGTTCGATTGGATCCCGAATCACTCCTAATGGGTGTTAAGGGCCTTGTAGGCTTGTTTAAGAGGTGTTAATAAAAGTTTTTAATTTCAAGAGAAGGTCAAGTCTCAGAATGGTATGATTGATTGCGTATAAGCCTAGTAATGCCTCGTACCCTATTCTGGCATTGAATACGGGTAAGGGGTGTTACAGTTTACCACTCACTATCACATTCCTGAGGTTCTCAATCTTGCAAAGGAAACATCGCTTTAGCTTCTAATTTAGTTAGATTCAGACAGTTATCAAAGAAGATTAATCATGTATCAAATACTCACAAAATAATCAAAGGTTTTCCATTCAAGCATTTGCAACTATATATGCTTTGCTAAAGGTTAATCGATAACTTCTCACAATCTTTCAATAGATCAAGCCATCTATGCTGTTTTAAATTTAGATTCCTTCTATGTCATTAGATACTTTAAACTCTTGGGATCAAGAAACATATGACATTTTTGTCGGTCAACCGACGCCATCAAATTCTCAACACAGACGTACAAAGTGGCTGACTTTAAATCACCTGTCGGACAGTTATTTTCATGTGACTTTATTCGTCTGAAAGCATAAACTATCACTTTACATTTTGTATTAAAATACATTCCAATCCGTTCGATAGTGCATCTCTGAAAAAAATCACAATTTCTTTACTCAATTTGAACTGAACTCAAAACCAATGTTTCGATTAACAATACCTTCAACTATTCTCAAATTTGCTAACACTCAACAGACCATTCAAACTTTCACAAATGTGATAAATTTATCAATCGGAATAGCTTTAACTCATAACGACATCATTCGATTAGAACTAATCTAATAGGCATGTCCTTGTATCACACCCTTTTTTAATATAAATTCTTCATTCAAACTGTTCGTCAATTTACCCATAAATGTACAAGATTTCATTTTCTTACCTGAGGATAAACTTAAATGCATATAACTCAAATTACCTTTCAAGTAACCAGCTCGCTCAGATAAAAAAAAATTGAGTTGATCTCAATATCAAATAATATCATACAAAATACTTCCTTTTTCATGCTGTTAAAACATCTCAAACATACAATTTTTTTCAAAATTTCCTCACATGCTAGTCCAAAAGATCTTTACAATTATATTAGCTCAAGGAAACAAATATCTTGATTGGACTCATTGACCTTACTCAAACTTACCTGGGAGAAGAAAACCGTCATACAATTGGAGCTTGAGCCTCCACTATCTATACCTTGGCCGATCTTAATTCCTTTCATGAAGATTAAAAAAATCCTGGTACCAGAATCACCATGTTCCTATGATCGAACCAGGAATACACTCATAATAGGCATAGTTATCACAAGCCAAAGAACACACTTTAAAGATGAGTCATGATTGAGAATTTACAAAATAAGGATGATAAGAAAACCAAGTTAAAGAAATCCAAGATGCGATATCATACTGGAAGACCGAAAACATAACTCATAAAAAATAATAAAAATCTTGTTGATTTTTGGAGAAAACTAGAAGAAACACTCTGGAATCAATTGTAACAAAGATAATCTATTTTCCAAATATATATACAAAACAAAACAATATCCAGTAGAAACAGAAGAATAGCCTCGCATAAATTTTCACCAACAACTTTTATTACAAACATAACAGAATAGAATCCCACAGAGAGAGATAAGAAATGATGCTCATCAACCAACCAGACCAACGATGCTCTCATTTAACATTATAAGCAGCTAGCATTCTCATACGACAAGAATTTCATTAGAAAATGAAAAATCACACATATCTATGAGGATAAATGAATATATATATAATACCCAGGAGAGATCATCATAATCTATTTAATTACAAATGTTACACTTAGACATCCTTATGATTCAAATATCATTTCCCTAACTAATTATGTCATCACTAATCTCGTATTATTCCATTCACTAACCAAAATCAATCCGGAGGAATTTCTAGGAAATATGTACTTTAGACATCATACCTGAATGAGTCGATTAACCGAGATTAACTTTTTCCTCAACCGTAACGTTGTGAAATTCGGATGATCTTTAGAATAATCTGGTATCTTTTCCAGGACTGTATTTGTAATATCCTGGAATAGGGGCTATTTTTGTTATTGCATTGTTTGCATGTGTTTGATCTGCAGTGTGGTTGTTTTTGATGTTTTGGGGCTTAGTTGTAAGCCTAGTGTAAGCTTGAGTGGTAGAGAAAATTTTAGTTTTTAAGCTTTAAGTGAATGGAGCTGAAGGAGCTGGGGTTATAAGTATTTTTAGGTGGATTTTAGCACAAGAATGGAGCTAGTAGAGTGGCAAGGAAGGCGCCACTTAGAGCTTGTGTGTGACGCCTTGCAAGGGAAGAGGTCATGTGTTCGATTGCAGGCCACACATTTTGCTTCCATTTTGACGGCATGGAGGAGGAGAAGTAGTGTACAGTTCAAACCCTGCCATATACCAAGTCAAATAATTCAAATGGTGGGCAAGGAGTGAATTAAGGGATTTGACTAATTCAAATCGGTTTGAATTAGTGGCCATGAGTGAGCTTAGGAGGTGGCCGAATGTTAGAGTCTTCATGTGGGGGGGTGAGTGGTCGGTTTGGTAGGTGTGTAAGTGGGGAGTGCTGAAATTCTTTTGGCAATTTTTGGGTGACTTTCGGCCAGCCTTAGTCTAGTGCCTAGCTGAATTTTCAAAGGAGTCTATCATTTGTGTTTTTTCTTTCTTCATTGAAACTGAAAATCCCTAAGCAACATCTATACCTTGCCGAAACTTGCCTTGTTTTCTTCCATCATTTTCTTTGGCAGCCGAATGCTTTTGGAGTTCTCAAGCTTTTAGTTCTTTTTGCTTTCTTCTCTTCTTTTTATCTTTGACCAAACCATATACCCTCCTACCTCTCTTTGTTCTTTTTCATTTGTGTTAAGCCAAAATAAACATCTTCTTCCTCTCATACTTTGTCTTGCTTTCTTTTGATTCTTGGCCGAAAAACTTACCCTCTTTTTTCTCATATTTCTTTTTCATTTTATGCTTAAAGCCGGAAGTACTCTTTTTCTTCTTTTTCTACTTCCATTTTCTCGGTTCTTCTTGAAAACCCTTCTTGCTGAAACCTTACCTTTATTTCTCTTCTTTTCTTCCTCTCTTACCACTCAAGCCGTATCATAAGTGGTGTTAGACTCCTATAGCCGAACCTTGATTAATAGTTTTAAGCAACCACAGCCGAATCTTCTTCTCCTTTTTGTTTAAGTCTTGGCCGAATCACAAGAAAGGGGTGGTCTCTTCTCTTTTTCTCTCCAATCGGGTTTTTAGAGGAATGTTAGTGCTAGGCCGAATGCCTATTTCTCCTCTCCCTTGTTCTTTGTCAATTATGATTGGTTAAGAGCCGATTTTGGCATTTGTTGAAAAGAGTTAATCTCTTGTGTTGGAACCGATTTCATTATAGGGCATCCGGGATTTCGAAGCAGTCAAGCGAAGCCTCCATTTGTGAGTGATCGGTTTGTAAGTGGTGGTAAGGGTTGGTTTCATTAGTTTATTCTCTTAGTTTCGTTAAGCCAAAGTTTTCAAAGGATTAACTGTTCTTCTTAATAGGGTGTGGCCGATTGTCAGAGGAACCATCGGTTGATTCGGGATTTGGTAGGAAACCAAATCACTTGTAAGGTAAGGGTTCTCATGTTAATCCTTTGGTTTATTTGGGTTGGCCGAATGGCCTTGGTCTTGATGTTCATAATTGGCCGATTGTAGGAGCGAGCTAATCAAGGGTCTTAGATCGGTTCTTTGGGATTAAGGCTTGCATATTAACAGGTGTGTAAACTAACACACTCTTTACTTAGTAATATGCTTAATAACCTGATTGCTTAATAAAGCCGAAACAGTATGGTTGATTGATATGATACCTTATGGGGTATGTGAACGGATTCGGGTAAGTCCGTTTCATTACGAGTTCTGTTATTGATATGATATCATGATCTATGATGAATGTGTTATGAGATGCTACACTAAACATATTAGCATGATTTGCATGATTTGCACGATTTGCATCAGTACGGTATGTTTATGGGTGATGTGAGAGGAGGGGGAATATGATATCCGTGTCTTTGGGACACCAGAGGTTTGGCACCTCCAGTGGTTTGGTACCACAGATCGATTTATTGTGACTTTGGGTCACCAGAGGTTTGGCACCTCATAGCGACTTGTCCTAGTGGCTTAGTACCACAGTGGGTTGGCCCTACAGTTGATATTACGGGATCGTCGCCAGTGATTTGGTATCACACGTGGGTTGGCCCATTAACTTGACTATTCGTGACTTGGTCACCAAAGTGATTTGGTATCACATTTGTGTCTTTGGGACACCGGAGGTTTGGCACCTCATAGCGACTCGTCCTCGTGGCTTAGTACCACCGTGGGTTGGCCCCACTTTTGAGATATGGGATCGCCGCCATGATTTGGTATCACACGGGTTGGCCCCACAGATGGATTACTCGTGACTTTGGGTCACCGGTGGTTTGGCACCACATTGATGGATATCGTGACTTTGGGTCACTAAGTGGTTTGGCACCACCAGTGGTTTGGTACCACACGTGGTAGAAAAAGGTGTTATGGATGGTTAGGATCGGGTGCATTAATTGTATTGCTTTGTTATGATGTGTGTTAGTATGTTGCATTCATCGGGAGGGGGATTTATGCACTGAGTCTTGCGACTCACCTTCTCCCTTATCATTTCAGGTAACACCTAGATCGCGGGCTTGGAGCCGGGTGGACTCGAGGTGACCATGCCAAAAATAAATTCAGACTTGCACTGATTTACAAACTTGGTACCTTACCTTATTTAGTTTCATTTGATTTTGTTGGGATTGTAAAAGGCCTTTTTAAAATTATACTTGGGTTATTTATATGCTTAAATTTGATTTCAAATATGCCTTAACAAATTATTGGGTTAATATTGGATAAAACTGTAAAGATAAGGTTTTCAAAACTACAAAGTGATATGTTTTAACTTTACCATCGGGTATCACGCTGTAATTTAAAATGAATGTAACTCAAATATTTTCCAAACTTAAACTAAGTTCAAAATGTTTTCAAGCCACTAAAAAGGAATAACTCGTATTTCCAAATGATATGAATTGGTTTTACTATTAGATTCAACTAAGTTTCCTAAACTTTCGGGTTAGCAAAATGCACTATCGGTTTAAAACAATCATGCTCAAGATTTTACAACGTACAAATACAAAGAAAGAGTTTTCATCAAACCTTTATCCAAAACCTAACCTCTCAAATCGTTTTCCCGTAACATGCCGATTCGATCGTGGTGTATTGACCGGTTTAGGTGTTACAATTGTGGTATCGAGCTAAGTTCAAAGGTTTCATTTGTGGGCCGAGGCCCAAAATGTTTTAAAGATTGGTTTAAGTGATGTTGTTTTTAAATAAATGGTTTGAAAGGCATGGCACCGAGACTCCGGCACCAATCCGCCCAGGTAAGTACCCCTTACTATTGCTTAAGATTTTTGATGTGATGGGACTGAATGACTAGCAGTAGTAAACTACTTTAGAAACTGAAATCGATAGGACTCTGTGGACTCGTGAAAACAAAACTTCTTTAATAAGAGATATTCATAAGACTCTTGCCTTTAAAGACAGTGAAATATTTTCTAATGCATAAACTTTTAATCAGACAAGACGAGATTTTAGTCATGAGTGCTCGGGGTGGCCGTGGTCGTGGATGTGGTCGGGGTAGGATGACAGTTTCTGAACCAATAGGATCTGGTCAGGGGTTAGAGAATGAGATACCGGTACCACCACCAGCTGGAGGTGGTGAGTTTGAGAATGATCGGGGCGACACGGTGTCACAAAGCGATGTCATGAGTTCGAAAAGGGTAGCTGGAGTAGGTGGAGGCGTAGGAGCTCAAAATCTGTGCCTGAACGACTCTGAGCAAACGGGACTAAGGTATTTCGAGGTGTGTCTGGTGTGGGTCCCAACACGGCTGAGTATTGGATGGAGGCGACGGAGCGAATCATGGACGATTTAGACCTAACTGCTGAAGAGAAGCTAAAGGGGATAGTATCACTTCTTCGAGATGAGTCATTCCAGTGGTGGTTCACGGTTCGGGACAGTGCTGCAGCAGAAGATCTTACTTGGGATTATTTTAAGGCTGCATATCAGAAAAAGTACATTGGATCTAGCTACATTAATGATCAACGGAAGGCATTTCTGAGGTTGGTGCAGGGGAGTAAGTCTGTGTCGGAGTACGAGGCAGAGTTCTTGAGGCTGAGTCGGTATGCTAGGGACATGGTGGCTACTGAACACGAGAGGTGTGTTTGATTCGAGGATGGTCTGAGAGATGAATTAAGGTTACTGATTGCTCCACAGCAGGAGCGTGAGTTTGCTGTCCTGGTAGAAAAGGCTAAGGTAGCTGAAGGGGTTAAAGAGTCTGTGAGGCAGAACGTGGATAGGAACAGGCATAAGAGGAGTTTTGGATCTTCTGGGTCATCAGGTAATCCTCAGAAAAGGGCTAGACAGAGTGGGCCAAATCAGTCTGGTAGGTTCGTTGTTGCTAATCAGGGACCGCCACAGTGTAATCATTGTGGGAAAGTTCATTGGGGAGGATGTTGGACTGGTGGAAGAGGATGTTTTGAGTGTGGTTCGCTGGACCACCGTATGAGGGAATGTCCGCATAAGTTGGCTAGGATTCAGTCTGAGGGTCAGGGCCGTACTCAATTTCAGAATAATAGACCGCCACCGCAGAGGGGTCGTGGTAATGGTAGAGGAGGTAATGGTTCTGGTCAGGGCCGCGGAGCACCGGGCAGAGGTGCGGGTATTTCTGAGGCAAGACAACCTGGGTTAGTGTATGCAGCGAGGCACCGAGAGGAGGGCGACGCACCGGACGTTATAACCGGTACGTTCTTGATCTTTGGTTCTTCATTTACTACTTTGATTGATGTGGGTTCAACGCATTCATACGTTGCAAGTAGCATAGTGAAGACCATGGATTTAGACTCTGAGATATCCTCTAGGCAGATGACTGTAATTAGCCCTCTAGGTCACTCTGTAATTGTAGAAAAGCTGTATAAAGATGTACCCCTAGAACTCCAAGGGGTAGTGTTTGAGGCTGATCTGATGAAACTGCCATTTGGAGAGTTCGATCTGATTCTTGGGATGGACCGGTTGGTCAAGTACCAGGCGAGGTTGGATTGCGCGGCTAAGCGCATGGTTCTAAGGACGGCTAAGGGTGACGAGGTGGTCATGATAGGCAATAGAAGAAATTACTTGTCCAACGTGGTGTCTGCTTTGAAAGCTGAGAAGATGGTCAGGAAGGGCTGTAAAGCATATGGGGTTCATGTGTATGCCTTGGAGGCTAAGGAGTCTGCTATAGGGAAGGTTCGAACAGTTAAAGAATTTGTTGATGTGTTTCCAGAAGAGCTTCCGGATTTGCCACCGGATCGTGAGGTGGAGTTTGGAATAGATCTGTTACCCGGAACTGCGCCAGTGTCTATTGCTCCGTATAGGATGGCGCCAAAAGAGTTAGTAGAGCTTAAGGCTCAGATCCAAGAGTTATTGGACCGAGGCTTTATCAAGCCAAGTGTTTCACCTTGGGGAGCGCCGGTACTCTTTGTCAAAAAGAAAGACGATACTATGCGGATGTGTATAGACTACCGCCAATTGAATAAGCTGATGATCAAAAACAAGTATCCGTTGCCACGGATAGATGACTTGTTTGATCAGCCGAAGGGTGCATCGGTATTCTCGAAGATCGATTTAAGGTCTGGGTATCACCAGTTAAAGGTGAAGGAGACGGATATCTGTAAGACGGCATTTCGTATTCGGTATGGGCACTATGAATTTCTGGTAATGCCGTTTGGGTTGACTAACGCGCCGGCAGCATTCATGGATATGATGAATAGGGTGTTCTAGCAGTATTTGGATCAGTTTGTCGTGGTATTCATAGACGACATCTTGGTGTATTCAAGGACCGAGGAGGACCATGATGCGATTTATGAGTTGTGTTGCGATTCGAGGAGAAGCGACTTTATGCTAAGTTTAGTAAGTGCGAGTTTTAATGAGGAGGTAATCTTCTTGGGTCATGTGGTGTCACCGAGGATTAGTGGATCCTCGAAAGATTGAGGCGATTCTGGATTGGAAGCCGCCTAAGTCGGGTGAGATTCGAGTTTTCTGGCTTAAGGTGATACTACCAAGATTTGTAGAAGGATTTTCGTTGATCGCAAAGACCGATGACCAAGTTGTTAAGAAAAGGGTTCCGTTTATTTGACCGAGGAGCAAGAGGAGAGTTTCGACAAGTTGAAGAAGATTTTGACTGAAGCTCCGGTTCTAATTCAACCAGAGGCAGGAAAAGAATTCACAGTATATTGCGATGCATCACATACAGGTTTGGGTTGTGTGCTGATGCAGGAAGGGAAGGTTGTGGCTTATGCATCTCGGTAGCTGAGGCCACATGAAGTCAATTATCCGACGCACGACTTGGAGTTAGCGGCAGAGTCTTCGCTTTGAAAATTTGGAGGCACTACTTGTGCGAAGAGAGATCGATAGTCTACACAAATCACAAGAGTCCAAGTATCTTTTGACTTAGAAGGATTTGAATTTGAGGCGCAAGGTGATGGATTGAGTTGCTAAAGGATTACGATCGCTCGATTGAGTATCATCCGCAAGGCTAACGTGGTGGCGTACGCGTTGAGCCATAAGGTTGTAGTGGACTTGAGAGCGATGTTTGCCCATCCGAGTTTGTATGATGACGGAAGTATTCGCGTAAGTGCGAGTTGCTTCACGTGGGTTGAGCGATTAAGGAGAAACAGTTAGAGGATGAGGTTTTGAATGCTAAAGGTCACAAGTGCGTAATGGTGGTTTGGAGGGTTACTGATTTGGCTAGTGACGGGTGTTGTGTTTTCAAGGGAGAGCTTGTATCTTCGAGGATACCGAATTAAAGCGAAGATTCTTCAGATGCACATAGCACCCCTACGCTATGCATCCCGGAGGTAGTAAGATGTATCGAGACCTAAAAGAGCGCTTTGGTGGCCGGTCCAAGAGGGAAGTGATGAGCTTGTAGGAAGTGTTTGACATGTCGCAGGTCAAGGTGAACATCGATTGTCGTCGTGGTTGCTTGAAATGAAGATTCCACAGTGGAAGTGGGAAAGGATAACTATGGATTTCATCGGTGGATTACCTCTTACGCCTAGTAAGAAGGACTCGCTTGGGTAATTGTGGATCGTCGACTAAATCACTCACTTTATTTTGGTGAGGTGGATTACTCACTTGAGAGGTTAGCAAAGTCAGATGTGTCGAGATAGTGAGGTTGACGGGTGCCGATGTCGATCATCTCGGATAGGGATCCCGATTTACGTCAAGGTTACGAAAGCGTTGCATCGTGCTCGGGTATGTGTTTGGATTTCAAGATGGCATTTCACCCATGATCGACGGGCGATCGAAAGGGTTATACAGATCTTAGAAGATATGCTACGAGGTTGTGTTCGGACTTCGAGGTAGTTGGGAAGAGTTTCTACCATTAGTGAGTTCGCCTACAACAATAGTTACCAAACAAGCATCAAGATGGCACCATATGAGGCATTGTATGGTAGGAAGTGTCGCTCACCTACATGTTGGACGGAGTTGGGTGAACGCCGATGTTGGGACCAGAGTTGGTCAGAGATCAAGTCAAGGTTAAGTTGATTCAGGCTCGATTGAAGGAAGCTTCGACAGACAAAAGTCTTACGCTGATGTCAAGCGTAGAGATATAGAGTTTGCCGTGGGTGATAAGGTCTTTCTGAAGGTCTCGCCATAGAAGAAAGTGTTGAGGTTCGGGAGGAAAGGCAAGTTAAGTTCGAGGTTTATTGGGCCGTATAAGGTACTGAGACGAGTGGGATCGGTAGCTTATCAGCTTGAGTTGCTAGTAGAGCTAAGTCAGATTCACGACGTATTCCACGTTTCGATGCTTAGGCGATATCGTTCAGATCCATCGCATGTGGTAGCAGTGGAAGATATCGAGGTGAATCTGGATTTAACTATGGAGGAGGAACCAGTGCAGATTCTAGACCGAGATGTGAAAGTCCTGCGTAGGAACTCAGTTCCTTTGGTAAAAGTGCTATGGCAGAATCATGGTGTGGAAGAAGCTACGTGGGAACCAGAGGATGCGATGAGGCAGCAGTACCCTCAACTCTTTTGATCAGGTAATTTCGAGGTCGAAATTATTTTTAAGGGGGGTAGAACTGTAATATCCTAGAATAGGGGCTATTTTTGTTATTGCATTGTTTGCATGTGTTTGATCTGCAGTGTGGTTGTTTTTGATGTTTTGGGGCTTAGTTGTAAGCCTAGTGTAAGCTTGAGTGGTAGAGAAAATTTTAGTTTTAAGCTTTAAGTGAATGGAGTGAACGATTTGGGGTTATAGGTATTTTTAGGTGGATTTTAGCACAAGAATGGAGCTAGTAGAGTGGCAAGGAAGGCGCCACTTAGAGCTTGTGTGTGTGACGCCTTGCAAGGGGAAGAGGTCATATGTTCGAGCTGCAGAAGCCACACATTTTGCTTCCATTTTGACGGCATGGAGGAGGAGAAGTAGTGTGCAGTTCAAACTCTGCCATAGACCAAGTCAAATAATTCAAATGGTGGGCAAGGAGTGAATTAAGGGAT
The DNA here is from genome assembly GCA_025506655.1 of Gossypium rotundifolium. Classification (NCBI taxonomy): domain Eukaryota; kingdom Viridiplantae; phylum Streptophyta; class Magnoliopsida; order Malvales; family Malvaceae; genus Gossypium; species Gossypium rotundifolium. The sequence continues at coordinate 155,350,226 of CP106722.1, read as the reverse complement.
TTGACTAATTCAAATCGGTTTGAATTAGTGGCCATGAGTGAGCTTAGGAGGTGGCCGAATGTTGGAGTCTTCATGTGGGGGGTGAGTGGCCGGTTTGGTAGGTGTGTAAGTGGGGAGTGTCAAAATTCTTTTGGCAATTTTTGGGTGACTTTCGGCCAGCCTTAGTCTAGTGCCTAGCTGAATTTTCAAAGGAGTCTATCATTTGTGTTTTTTCTTTCTTCATTGAAACCGAAAATCCCCAAGCAACATCTATACCTTGCTGAAACTTGCCTTGTTTTCTTCCATCATTTTCTTTGGCAGCCGAATGCTTTTGGAGTTCTCAAGCTTTTAGTTCTTTTTGCTTTCTTCTCTTCTTTTTATCTTTGACCGAACCATATACTCTCCTACCTCTCTTTGTTCTTTTTCATTTGTGTTAAGCCAAAATAAACATCTTCTTCCTCTCATACTTTGTCTTGCTTTCTTTTGATTCTTGGCCGAAACACTTACCCTCTCTTTTCTCTCATTTCTTTTTCATTTTGTGCTTAAAGCCGTAAGTACTCTTTTTCTTCTTTTTCTACTTCCATTTTCTGTTCTTCTTAAAACCCTTCTTGTCAAACCTTACCTTCATTTCTCTTCTTTTCTTCCTCTCTTACCACTCAAGTCAGTATCATAAGTGGTGTTAGACACCTATATTTAACCTTGATTAATAGTTTTAAACAACCACAATCGAATCTTCTTCTCCTTTTTGTTTAAGTCTTGGCCGAATCACAAGCAAGGGGTGGTCTCTTCTCTTTTTATCTCCAATCGGGTTTTAGAGGAAGGTAGTGCTAGGCCGAATGCCTATTTCTCCTCTCCCTTGTTCTTTGTCAACTATGATTGGTTAAGAGCCGATTTTGGCATTTGTTGAAAAGAGTTAATCTCTTGTGTTGGAATCGATTTCATTATAGGGCATCCGGGATTTCGAAGCAATCAAGCAAAGCCTCCATTTGTGAGTGATCGGTTGGTAAGTGGTGGTAAGGGTTGGTTTCATTAGTTTATTCTCTTATTTTCGTTAAGCCAAAGTCTTCAAAGGATTAACTGTTCTTCTTAATAGGGTGTGGCCGATTGTCAGAGGAACCATCGGTTGATTCGGGATTTGGTAGGAAACCAAATCACTTGTAAGGTAAGGGTTCTCATGTTAATCCTTTGGTTTATTTAGGTTGGCCGAATGGCCTTGGTCTTGATGTTCATAATTGGCCGATTGTAGGAGCGAGCTAATCAAGGGTCTTAGATCGGTTCTTTGGGATTAAGGCTTGCGTATTAACAGGTGTGTAAACTAACACACTCTTTACTTAGTAATATGCTTAATAACCTGATTGCTTAATAAAGCCGAAATAGTATGGTTGATTGATATGATACCTTATGGGGTATGTGCACGGATTCGGGTAAGTCCGTTTCATTACAAGTTCTGTTATTGATATGATATCATGATCTATGATGTATGTGTTATGAGATGCTACACTAAACATATTAGCATGATTTGCATGATTTGCACGATTTGCATCAGTATGGTATGTTTATGGGTGATGTGTGAGGAGGGGGAATATGATATCCGTGTCTTTGGGACACCGGAGGTTTGGAACCTCCAGTGGTTTGGTACCACAGGTCGATTTATTATGACTTTAGGTCACCAGAGGTTTGGCACCTCATAGCGACTTGTCCCAGTGGCTTAGTACCACAGTGGGTTGGCCCCACAATTGATATTACGGGATCGTCGCCAGTGATTTGGTACCACACGTGGGTTGGCCCCACAACTTGACTATTCGTGACTTCGGTCACCAGTGATTTGGTATCACATTTGTGTCTTTGGGACACCAGAGGTTTGGCACCTCATAGCGACTCGTCCCTGTGGCTTAATACCACCGTGGGTTGGCCCCACTTTTGAGATATGGGATCGTCGCCAGTGATTTGGTATCACACGTGGGTTGGCCCCACAGATGGATTACTCGTGACTTTGGGTCACCAGTGGTTTGGCACCACATTGATGGATATCGTGACTTTGGGTCACCAGTGGTTTGGCACCACCAGTGGTTTGGTACCACACGAGGTAGAAAAAGGTGTTATGGATGGTTAGGATCGGGTGCATTAATTGTATTGCTTTGTTATGATGTGTGTTAGTATGTTGCATTCATCGGGAGGGGGATTTATGCACTGAGTCTTGCGACTCACCTTCTCCCTTATCATTTCAGGTGACACTTAGATCACGGACTTGGAGCCGGGTGGACTCGAGGTGACCATGCCAAAAATAAATTCGGACTTGCACTGATTTACAAACTTGGTATCTTACCTTATTTAGTTTCATTTGATTTTGTTGGGATTGTAAAAGGCCTTTTTAAAATTATACTTGGGTTATTTATATGCTTAAATTTGATTTCAAATATGCCTTAACAAATTATTGGGTTAATATTGGATAAAACTGTAAAGATAAGGTTTTCAAAACTACAAAGCGATATGTTTTAACTTTACCATTGGGTATCACGCTGTAATTTAAAATGAATGCAACTCAAATATTTTCCAAACTTAAACTAAGTTCAAAATGTTTTCAAGCCACTAAAAAGGAATAACTTGTATTTCCAAATGATATGAATTGGTTTTACTATTAGATTCAACTAAGTTTCCAAAACTTTCGGGTTAGCAAAATGCACTATCGGTTTTAAAACAATCATGCTCAAGATTTTTACAAAGTACAAATACAGCAAAGAGTTTTCATCAAACCTTTATCTGGAAACCTAACCTCTCAAATACGTTTTCCCCGTAACATGCCAGATTCGGTCGTGGTGTATTGACCGGGTTTGGGGTGTTACAGTATTCACTTGTCAACTATTCTTAACTCTGACCACATTATTAGTCATTCCGCTACTAAACTCTTTAGTTTCTTCCTTGTGAGCTCATTCGACTTAAATATCGTGAAATTTCGTTATAAAATTCCACATTGGTAAGGGGGTGAGGTCGTAAAGCCTCTAAATCGACTCTCATAAATACACACATATAACTTAGCATTCATCATCAACATAATATCTTCACAATCATATAATTCACTTCAAGCTAATTAACATACATGTCGAAACCATTTTTTCTGAAAAACGGGGTCGACTTTAAAATGAGAATGGAGTCGTCACCAATCTTTTTTTGAGGTGTGATCGGGTCACCTTGAGATTGATCGTTAAAACATTTTGATTTATTAAAACGATGATTTGGCCTACAAAATTTGTGAAAACGGTTTCAGGAGTCGGTTACGCACGAGAAAGGATTAGCACCCTCGTAACGCCCAAAATTGGTACCGAATTGATTTGTTAACGTCTTAATGTCAAAATTTTAAAAAGATTTTAAAATACGATCCTTTTCGTTTTAAAAAACTTGAATAAATTAAATTGGATGCCGAGTCTCGCTTATTTCGAAGGAATAAAATATCGTACCCAGTGAGTTAGGATACAACATCTCGATCCTTGAAACTACTCTTGTCTTTTGCCATTCAAAATTTGTACATTTAAATTTAAGAAGAATATTCGGTTATTTGGGTTAAATGAAAAATCGAAACCCAATAAGTTAGGGCACAATTTCTCAAAATTCCAAATATAGAATATTGCCTTTATTTTTTAAAAAAATCCTTAACTCAAGATAACAAAATGTCACATCCAGTGAGTTAGGACACAACACTTTTGAATTCCCGAGAATAAGTTTTTATTTAACCTATGTACTTTGATTTTAAAAGGAAAATAATAGGTTCTTTAGATTCGATGAGAAAAAATAGAAACCCAATAAGTTAGGATACAATTTCTTTCGAACCTTAGAATGCGGAGTATTTGCTTATTTCAAAATGAAAATTTTAATGCATCGAATAAAATGTGATATGATCGTAGTAAAATGGAAGATGAATTATAGTACACATGCATAATAGAATAAAAACAATGGTAACAATGTAAATAACAAAAATAAAGGCAAAAATAAAATAAAATAAAATAAAATTTAAAACCAACAATCTATATGAAATATAGAGGTGAGCATGGGTCAAGCCGGGCCGGGTTTGGTCAGGCCCAACTAAAATTTAGGCCCATTCATTGGGCTCTGGTAAGTAAGCCCAAAAAATGGGCCTAAAATTTTGCCCAAGCCCTATATATAAAATATTAAAAACTGCCCAATTTTTACTACCAGATTAATTTTTTATATTATTTTATATAATTTTAAATATATATAATACATCAAAAATATTAAAAAATCAAAATAAATATTTTTCAACAAATTGAAAATAAATTTTAAAAATATGTAGACTTAAATAACACTAAAATAGATGCAACTTAACAAGGAAATGCCTCTAAAATAATAACAAAATTAACAAATGTCTTTAAAATAATAACAAAATTAACAATAAAATAAGTTTTATATAATATATAAACAATAACAACAAAATAATAGAAACATAATAGTAAAATGGTAGCAAAATAAAGAGAAAACAATAAGAAAATAATATTTAAAAATATTTTTTTTTGCCTTTAATGATTTCGGTAGGATAGCCGTGTCCTCGCCAAGAAATTCTTACGAGGTCTGCCCATTTTTAAACAGGCCTCATTTTCTGCTTAAGCCCATTTTTCGGCCTATATTTTTACCCTAACCCTCCCATTTTTCTAAGTAGACCTTGGTAAGTAAAAGTGGCCCAAACCCATGCTCATTCTAATGAAATAATAGGAAAAGAATAAATAAATAAAAGAAAATAATACCAAAAATAAAAGCTAATGGTAAATCAATAAATAAATAAATACTATATACAATAATTAAAAATAATAAAATAATAATAATAATAGTAACAAAATACAATAATAATAATAATAGTAAATTATAATGAAAATATGTTAATAAAAAATAATAATAGTAAAGATACATAAATAAGAGTAATAGTAATAATCATAATAATAATAATAATAGTGAAAATAATAACCATAATAATAGTAGTAGCAAAAATAAAAATAATATTAGTAATAATAAAAATAATAGCAATAGTAATAATAATAATAATAATAATAATAAAAGTAATAATAATAAATTCAATTATAACAATAATATTATTGAAAATAATAGTAATAAAAATAGGAACAATAATACTAATAACAATAAAAATGATAGTAATAATAATAATATTAATATTAATATTAATATTAATGATAATATCAAAATACACAAAATAAAATGTGAAGAAATAAAAAAACATATAATAAAAATAAAGAATACATGTATATATAATCAAAATGAAAATACTACATACAAATATAAAAATAAAAGACGATAATACCAAAAAATATGCACAAAATAAAAAAATGGATTAAATAACATAAAGAAATAATCAAGTAAAATAATGGGGATCAAATTGGAATTAAAACAAAATTGTGGGGCTAAATTATAACAAATAAATTACTAAAGGACTGAATTGAGATCAAAATAAAGTTAAATGGCTAGATTTAAAAAGAAAAAGAAAGAATTGGGGAAAATTAGAAATAAAAATAAAAAAGGGACTAAATTGAAACGCGCGCCATGAACGAGGGGCTCACTGGGCAATTTCACCCTTTCCCCAAAACGGCGCCGTTCAAATGGGGACCCAATTGAAAACAAAACAAAATGTCGAATCAAAATTAAAAAATAAAAGTAACTTAATTGCAAAGTATAAAAAGGCAGAAGGGCTAAAATTGCCATTAGCCCTTCCGTTAAAAACATGCGGACCCTAGACCTGGAGCGGGTCGGATTCGAAGTCGGGTTGCATGAAACGACGTCATTTTGGCACTGGTGCTTAAGTTCAAAACGACGCCGTTTGATACCCTATATAAATAACAATTTTCTGGAAAAAAAATCACATTTCTTCTTTCTTTTTTAAAAAAAAAAAAACCAAAATGCTCTCTCTCTTCCTTCTCTCTTAGCGATTTTCGACCAGACTCGGCAGGACTCCGGCGAGACTCCGGCGAGACTCCGGTTGTAACACCCCTTACCTGAAATCCATGTCGAAATCGGGCTTGAGGCATTACCGAATTAAAACCATATGATCGCCACTTAGGCTCATCGATTACCTTCTTAAGTCACCTCTACAATCTCAATCTCGACTTACGAGGCCTCACTCATACACGAAAGACTCTCGAGACCCTATCGGAAACTTCTGCAATTTTAAAAATTTTCCACCTAAACAGGGACTACATGCCCGTGTAAGGTGAGACACGTCCGTGTAAAGTCACACACGCCCATGCCCTCAACCCGTGCATGAAAACCCAAGCATTCTGCCAATGCCCCACGGCTAGGGCACACGGTCGTGCTCACCACCCGTGGTGAACACTAACTACACCACATGGCCTGAAGTCTAGACACACGCCCGTGTGGCTAGCCCGTGGTCTATACTGCTCAAATCTGTCAAATAGACACGATCAAAGCACACGCCCGTGGAATTGTCGTGTGTCACACATGGTCTAAACACATGCCCGTGTGTCTACCCACATGGACAAGAACAAAGCTATGTGCTAAGCTCTTCTCACCCCTCAAGTTCTTATAACATATACTCAAACAACACATCAATAATCAATTCAAATTCAAACACAATCACACATGGATAGCTACATATTTTCATATAATAAAGCATCCAACAACTACGGCATTATACAAAATAGATTATCCATCTATAGGCTAACATATCTTAGCCATTACAACAAATTCACTAACTTGTCTAACCCCTATACATGCCATATACAAAATATTTAGTCTAATGTACCGGAGTGAGCTGATTGTGTGGGCGATCTTCCGATTAATCCACGTATCTCGATTCACCCCTCTTTCTCTATAATACAAGGGAAAAGAAAAGGAGTAAGCCTTGAGCTTAGTAAGTTTACACATAAACAATTTAAGCATTCTAGTATAAACTAAACAACAATTAGCATTATACTACCAAATAAATTCATATCCACAATTATGCTTACTCTTTCTATCCCTTACCAAATTTCCAACACATAATGAGTCACATACTCATAATCATTGACATGCACCCCTGCACTCAATACCACATTTACTCGAAAATACAAAACATCATTTTATCACACTAATACGTCCACACAGCTAAATTACTCGGTGGTTTCGCACTCAGCCCACCACAATCAAATAATAAGGTAGTATTGCACATAGCCTACCAAGAGGTACTTATAGTGGTTCCGCACGTAGCCCACTAAATAATATACTTAACTATGGTATCGCACACAGCCCATAGTTGTTAACTATTAAGGCGGTATCGCACTTAGCCCACCATCAAATATTATCGCTACACATTCACATAACTACTTACTCATTCATTCATTCATGATATCTACCACATTCATTCCACTTGAACCACATAGGTTCTCAATCAGTCTCATTCATTCTCATTCATGCTACACACTGGCTAGCATTAAGAACGTATAAGTATAACGCATTGATTATGCATAAACTTACCTCGGTACTCAAAAAGTATAAAGATGTGCAATTTAGTCCACCACCTTATTCTTGCCTCGGTCTCGGTCCGGGCTTCGTCTTTATTGATCTATAATGATAAATCAACTCATTCAATACACACATTGACTAAATTGACCATTATCTCATATTTTAGCAAAATTACCATTTTGCCTCTAAACTTTCTCATATTTATACATTTGGCCCAAGGCTCGTAGTGTGATTTTCATTCAAGTTTCTAGCCTTTCTTGCATAGCCGAACCATTTACTCAACTAAAGCAATCATCAATTCTCACTAAATCCAATATGTATGACAAATCTTAAGACTTTCACAATCTAGTCCCTACATGCATTTTTCATGGAATTCTCTTAGCAAAAGATGTTTCTACTACATCAATTTTTCATATTCTTCCATAAAACATCAAAATACATGCTAGTCATACATGGGTACATTTTTGAACATCCATCTTAGCTGAACATGTAGCTAAAAATAGCTTACTCATGCTACTAGGACTTTAAAAATATGAAGAATATCAAAAACGGAGCTAGAATACACTTACTAGCTAGCTTGAAAAGTTGAAGAGCCCTAACAATGGCTTCTATAAATTTCGATAGCCTTGGGGAAGAAGATGAATGAAAATTCTATCATCTTTTTCCCATTTTAATCATTTAATTGACAAATGACCAAAATGCCCTTTTGTCCAACTTTCAAATTTTAACCCATTCATGCCCAATTTTGTCTAAAAATTAGAATTTGGGAAAATTACTATTTAAGGACCTCCAATTGATATTCTAAAGCTATTTCATACAAATAACTTCTAGAATACCACATTTTGCAACTTTTGCAATTTAGTCCTTTTGGGAAATTCAATCACAATTTGACAAAATTGCTTCATGAAACTTTCACACTAACATGCAAACATGGCATAGGCCTTAAAAGATCATACATATACCTCAGATTTGTGGTCTCGTACCAATATTCTGACTAGGCTCTAAATAGGGATGTTACAACTCTCCCCCCTTTAAAGATTTTTGCCCACGAAAATCTTACCAATAAAGAGGTTTGGATGTTGCTCTCTCATAGCTTCTTCTGTTTCCGACGTAGCCTCTTCCACCCGTGTTTTTGCCACAACACTTTCATAAGGGCTATGTTCTTATTCCTCAACTTTTTCACTTCTCTAACCATAATCTTAATCGGCTCCTCTTCATAAGACATATCCGGTCTTATCTCAATTTCTGCTGAAGGAATCACATGCAAAGGATCAGAGCGATATCGTCGTAACATCGACACATGGAACACATTATGAATCTTTTCTAATTCTACTGGCAAGGCCAGACGGTAAGCTACTGGTCTAATTCTGTCAGTAATTTCATACGGCCCTATGAATCTTGGACTCAATTTCCCTTTTCATCCAAATCTCATGATCTTTTTCCATGGAGATACTTTCAAAAACACTTCGTTACCCACATTAAAATCAATTTCTTTTTTTTTTTCAAATCCGCATATGACTTCTGTCAGTCTGAAGCAACTTTCAAACCATTACAGATCACTTTACTTTCTCTTCAGTTTCTTTCACTAGGTCGACCCCAAGGATTTGCTTCTCACTAAGTTCGGTCCAATAAAAAGGAGTTTGACACTTACGACTATACAAGGCCTCATACGGAGCCATCCGTATACTCGACTGATAACTGTTGTTGTAAGCAAATTCGACCAAAGGTAGATATTTCTCCCAACTACCTTTGAATTCCAACACACAGCATCGAAGCAAATCTTCAAGAACTTGAATCACTCTTTCTGACTGACCATCAGTTTGCGGATGGAACATAGTACTGAAATTTAACCTCGTACCCATGGATTCTTGCAACTTCTTCCAAAACCTCGAAGTAAACCTTGGATCTCTATCTGATATTATAGAAATAGGCACACCATGCAATCTCACTATCTCTGCAACATATAATTCAGCTAACTTATCCAGTGAATAATCAACACGTACTGGAATAAAGTGAGCCGACTTCATCAACCCATCCACAACAACCCACACAACATTTTTCTTTTTCGGAGTCATCGGCAACCCCGCCACAAAATTCATGGTAACCCGATCCCATTTCCATTCGAGAACTGTCACTGGCTGAAGCAATCCCGAAGGCACTTGATGCTCAGCTTTCACCTGTTGACAAATCAGACATTTTGCCACAAACTCTGAAATGTCTCTTTTCATACCCGGCCACCAATAAAACTTTCTCAAATCGTTGTACATTTTTGTACTACCCGAGTGTACTGACAAATAACCACTATGCCCCTCATGTAAAACTTTTTGGATTAACTCTTCATCTCTTGGTACACGAATTCTATCATGGTACATCAAACAATCATCCGGACCCACTCAAAAATCAGAATCACTTCCCAATCCACACTTAGCTCTCTTAGCTTGCATTTCACTGTCATTTCTTTGAGCCTTACTTATCTATTGAACAAATAGTGGCTTAGCTCTCAACTCTACTAAAATAGCACCATCATTAGACAATGCTAAGCTCGTGTTCATAACTCTTAAAGCACACAAGGATTTCCTACTCAGGGCATCCACAACCATATTAGCTTTTCCTAGATGATAATCAATGTCTAACTCATAGTCTTTCAACAATTCAAGCCACCGCCTCTGTCGTAAATTCAGATCCTTCTGATCCATCAAATGCTTCAAACTCTTGTGATCCGTAAAGATTTGACACTTTTCCCCGTACAAGTAATGTCGCCAAATCTTTAACGTGAAAACAATAGTAGCCAACTCGAAATCGTGAGGAGGATAATTATTCTCGTGCGATTTTAACTGTCTCGAGGCGTAAGCAACTACTTTACCCTCTTGCATCAACACGCATCCTAGACCATTAAACGATGCATCACTATAAACCAGGAACTCCTTTCCTGATTCTGGTTGAACCAAAACCAATGCCTCAGTCAACAATGTTTTCAACCTCTTGAAACATTGTTGACATATCTCAAACCAATCAAACTTTACATCTTTATGTAACAGTTTCATCATCGGGGTAGCAATTACAGAAAATCCCTTTACGAAACATCTGTAATATCCCACTAAACCCAAAAAGCTTCTAACTTTTGATACATTCCTTGACTATTTCCAATCCACAATAGCCGATATCTTACTTGGATCAACTCGGATACCATCACCCGACACAATGTGTTCTAGGAACCCAACCTCTCGGAGCCAAAACTCACTCTTGCTAAACTTAGCATACAACTTCTTATCTCGTAAAGTTTGTAAGACAATTCTCAAATGTTCTTCATGATCGTTCTCATCCCGATAATATATCAATATTTCGTCAATGAAGACAACCACAAACTTTTCCACATAAGGTCTAAAGACACGGTTCATCAGATCTATAAAAATCATAGGTGCATTCATTAAACCAAATGGCATGACCAGAAACTCGTAATGACCATACCTTTATCGAAATGCAGTTTTCAACACATCCTGCTCATCACTCTCAACTGGTAATAACCAGACCTCAAATCTATCTTGGAGAACACTAAGCTCCCTTCAGTTGATAAAAAAAGATCATCAATCCTTGGTAAAGGATACTTGTTCTTCATCGTCACTTTGTTGAGTTGTCTGTAGTCTATGCACAATCTCATCGACCCATCTTTCTTCTTCACAAAAAATACTGGAGTACCCCACGGTGAGTAGCTCGGTCTCACAAAACTTTTACCCATCAACTCTTGCAATTGAACCTTCAGTTCTTTCAACTCTACAGGTGCCATCCTATACGGAGCAATTGAAATAGGTGTCGTTCCTGGAATTAGCTCAATCCCAAACTCGACTTCTCTCACTGGAGGTAATCTGGGTAACTCCTCCGGGAATACATCCGGATATTCACATACCACTGCACTGATTCAATCTTCACCTCAGACTTTTGAGTATTCAATACAAACGCGAGATAACTCACATCCCTTTCTCAAACATTTCTCGGCCATTAAGGAAGAAATCATCACTGGTAGACTATCCGATCCACCTGATTCAACCCGAACAACATCTCCACCCTCACATTTTAGCTCGATAAACTTACTACCACAGTTCACTAAGACACTATGTGTAGTCAACCAATCCATGCCAAGGATTAAATCAAACTCATCAAACGACAACAACATTAAGTTTGTAGGAAAATAATGACTCTTAACCATCATAGGACAGTTCTTACACACCTTGTCCACTAACACATGCTTACCTAACGGGTTTGACACCTTAACCACAAAGTCCGTAGACTCAACGGTCATACTCAAACTAGATGCCAATCTCGTGCAAATATAAGAATTGGTAGACCCTAGGTCAATTAAAGCAATAACAAAGGTATCATAGAGAGAAAAAGTACCTGTTATCACATCTGGGGAGGATGCCTCTTTGCAAGTGCGAATGAAATACGTCCTAGTAGGTGCCCGACCCTCCGGTCTTACAATAGAATCTCGTGACCCACCCGGGTTCTTTGGTGGTTTACCCCTCGAAGGTACATTGTTAGGTCTTATCTCTTGCTTCTTTTCCTTGTCATCCCTCTTAGGGCAATTTCGGATAAAGTAGCCGGGGGAACCACACTTATAACAGTTTTGACTATTACCCCAACACTCTCCAGTGTGATATCTACCACAACTTGGACACTCCAATTTTTTCTTAGGATTGCCCACGCTTTTCATCGAGGTGGCTTGGACTCTTGAACCCGAACGAGTGTTGCCTTGACCTTGAGGTGAATATCCAACAGATGTAGTGGTCTAAGGATTCGCCTCCTTGGATCTCTTCGATTGAGCTTGGTAAGATTTTCCTATAGGCCGTTTTCTTGCATCTCGGGCCTCACTCACCACTCTCCTCTTTTTCTAACCCAGTTCTTCGGCCTTACTTGCCCTATCAACCAACACTACGAACTCGTTCAACTCTAAAATACCAACCAATAGTTTGATATCCTCATTCAGTCCATCTTTGAACCTTTTACATAAAATGGCCTCCGTCGACACACATTCTTGAGCGTATTTGCTAAGCCTAACAAACTTGCGCTCATATTCTGCTACTGACATTCTCCCTTGCTTCAACTCAAGGAATTCTTTCCTTTTCTGGTCGGTAAATCGCTGGCTTATAAACTTCTTTCGAAACTCTTCCAGAAAGAAGACGTCACTCGTTCTCTTGAGACTATCGACATCAACGTCTTCCACCAATGGTATGCCGAATCTCTTAGCAAAGATAAGGCACACTTTAGGTTCTCTTCAAGTGTACATGAGAGTTCATCGAACACTCTCATCGAGTTCTCCAACCAAAACTCTGCCCTCTCAGGGTCATCATTTACCTTAGCTCTAAACTCCTCAGCCCCGTGCTTCCTAATCTTATCCATTGGGGGCTTCGTCACTCTCACTACTTCTATACCTTGAGGAGCCACTAGAACTGGCTGAGGTATAGTAGGAGGTAGAGAAAGTTGAGCATTAGGGTTTGCTCGAACGTACTTCGAGTACCGGTTACTCATCATCTAGAGAAAGAACTCCTGAGCCTCGTCTCTTTGACCCCTAGTCTCGGGTTCACTCTGTACAGGCGCGATCCCTTGCACGGGAGCCAGTGCAATACTAGCTGCATCATCAGTAGCCGATTAATTGGGATCCATACTCTATATAAAAACAAGTTCAAAAATCATCAGAAGCCACCACACTATCATTATATACTTATGGCATGTATAGCTACTCTTACACCCGCTACGGTAGCCCTAGAACCGACTAAACCATAGCTCTGATATTACTAAATGTAACACCTCTTACCCGAAATCCATGCCAGAATCGGGCTCGAGGCATTACCGAATTAAAACCATATGATCGCCACTTAGGCTTATCGATTACCCTCTTAAGTCACCTCTACAACCTCAATCTCGACTTACGAGGCCTCACTCATACACGCAAGACTCTCGAAACCTTATCAAAAACTTTTGTGATTTTAAAAATTTTCCACCTAAATAGGGACTACACGCACGTGTAAGGTGAGACACGTCTGTGCAAAGTCACACACGCCCATGCCCTCAACCCGTGCATGAAAACCCAAGCATTCTACTAATGCCCCATGGCTAGGGCACACATCCGTGCTCACCACCCGTGGTGAACACTGACTACACCACACGACCTGAAGTCTAGACACACGCCTGTGTGGCTAGCCCGTGGCCTATACTGCTCAAATCTGTCAAATAGGCACGGCCAAGGCAAACACCCATGGAATGGCTGTGTGTCACACATGGCCTAAACACATACCCGTGTGTCTATCCACATGGACAAGAACAAAGGTATGTGTTAAGCTCTTCTCGCCACTCAAGTTCTTATAACATATACTCAAACAAAACATCAATAATCAATTGAAATTCAAACACAATCACACATGGATAACTACATCCTTTCATATAATAAAGCATCCAACAACTATGGCATTATACAAAATAGATTATCCATCTATAGGCTAACATATCTTAGCCATTACAACAAATTCACTAACTTGTCTGACCCCTATACATGCCATACACAAAACATTTATTCTAATGTACCGGAGTGAGCTGATAATGTGGGCTATCTTCCGATTAATCCACGTATCTCAATCCAACCCTCTTTCTCTATAGTTCAAGGGAAAAGAAAAGGAGTAAGCCTTGAGTTTAGTAAGTTTACACATAAACAATTTAAGCATTCTAGTATAAACTAAACAACAATTAGCATTATACTACCAAATAAATTCATATCCACAATTATGCTTACTCTTTCTATCCCTTACCAAATTTCCAACACATCATGAGTCACATACTCATAATCATTGACATGCACTGCTACACTCAATACCACATTTACTCAAAAATTACAACACATCATTTTATCACACTAATACGTCCACATAGCTAAATTACTCGGTGGTTTCGCACTCAGCCCACCACAATCAGATAATAAGGTAGTATCGCACATAGCTTGCGAAGAGGTACTTATAGTGGTTTCGCACATAGCCCACTAAATAATATACTTAACTATGGTATCGCACACAACCCATATTTGTAAAGTATTAAGGTGGTATCGCACTTAGCCCACCATCAAATATTATCGTTACACATTCACATATCTACTTACTCATTCATTCATTCATGATATCTACCACATTCATTCCACTTGAACCACATAGGTTCTCAATCATTCTCATTCATTCTCATTCATGCTACACACTGGCTAGCATTAAGAACGTATAAGTATAACGCATTGATTACACATAAACTTACCTCGGTACTCGAAAAGTATAAAGACGTGCAATTTAGTCCACCACCTTGCTCTTGCCTCATTTTTTATCTGGGCTTCATCTTTCTTGATCTATAATGATAAATCAACTCATTAAACACGCACATTGACTAAATTGACCATTATCTCATACTTTAGCAAAATTACCATTTTGCCTCTAAACTTTCTCATATTTACACATTTGGCCCGAGGCTCGTAAAGTGATTTTTCTTCAACTGTCTAGCCTTTCATGCATAGCGGAACCATTTACTCAACTAAAGCAATAATCAATTCTCACTAAATCCCATATGTATGACCAATCTCAAGACTTTCACAATCTAGTCCCTACATGTATTTTTCATGGAATTCTCTTTGCAAAAGATGTTTCTACTGCATCAAGCTTTCATATTCTTCAATAAAACATCAAAATACATGCATGTCATCCATGGGTACATTCTTTAACATCCATCTTAGCTCAACATATAGCTAAAAATAGCTTACTCATGCTACTAAGACTTCAAAAATACGAAGAATATCAAAAACGGAGCTAGAATACACCTACCAGCTAGCTTGAAAAGTTGAAGAGCCCTAACAATGGCTTCTCTAAATTTTCGGCAGCCTTGGGGAAGAATATGAATGAAAACTCTATCATCTTTTTCCCATTTTAATCGTTTAATTGACAAATGACCATAATGCCCTTTTATCCAACTTTCAAATTTTAAACCATTCATGCTCAGTTTTGTCCAAAAGTTAGAATTTAATGAAATTACTATTTAAGGACCTCCAATTGATATTCTAAAGCTATTTCATACAAATAACTTCTAGAATACCACATTTTGCAACTTTTTAATTTAGTCCTTTTGGGCAATTCAATCACAATTTGACAAAAATTGCTTCATGAAACTTTCACACTAACATGCAAACATAGCATAGACGTCAAAAACTCATACATATACCTCAGATTTGTGGTCTCGCACCACTATTCTGACTAGGCCCTAAATCGGGATGTTATACTGGCGTCGATCGCCGTTGTTGGCGCCGCTGTGAACGACAGCCGAAGTTCAAAAAAGTAATCTTTTTTCTTCTTTTTATTACTGTATTTAATATATATAGCTAGTTTTTTTAAAAAAATAAAAAAAATCTTTGTATGTATATCGACAGATTCGCATAGAACCGAAAAAATATAAAGAACCTTTTTTATTCTCTTATATTGATTGTTCGTCCCTGTAAAAAAATCTAGGCCCCTTACAAATGATTTTTCATTCGGTTTAATGTCAAAATAAAATTAAAAAAGAAAAAAGTGAAATACAATTTTTCCTTGCACTTTTGCTGTGTTGTTTGTTATATTTTCGCTTCCTTTTTTGCAAGTGTAATCGTCGGGCGTGGGGTGGCCCGAGTGCTCAGCTGGCGTGGGGCTGCGGTGTACGTGTGGGGGCTTGGCTGTTGCAGCACTTGGGAGGTTCCAGAAACCCTAGAGGTTTCTAGAAATGTTAAAATATTGGGGCCACTTGGCCCTGCTGATTTTGGGTTTATAAATTGGGCTGTGGGTTGGGTTAATTTTTTAGGTTTAGCATTTGAGTCAATTGGGCCTGCTGTAATGGACTTTTATTTGGACAATTTTCATTATTTGGGTTTTTTATTTATTTTTTTTATTTTGGTTAATAAACTGGTTAATATGGTCAATTGGGCCCAGGCGAAATAGGCCCATTACACATACATATTTATGTTGCACGAACTTTCAAATTATCTTTATTCAAACAAGTGTACTTAAACATACATTTCATAGATTTGAGTAAGTTTACTTATCACATCCACTTAATCAAACAAATTAGGCATATAACATCATATGAATGCCAAATAAACATAAATGAGCTTATCACAATATAAACTTTCATTTCATTTCATCTTTTCATAATTCAAGAATAATTCCCATTTAACTATTGTAATTTCGATGGATACGCGGGTGGTATACTCAAGGTATACATCTCAACAATCCGTCAATTCATACTCAAAAGTTCCCTTTTTACACATATTTATTGAGCACACTGTTGAGCCACATATGACATAATAGGATTGCCAATTCAGGCTAAATCCTTTCGATAACGTATACTCTAAAGGCTTTCTCTAGATTACCTATCTGGGCTAAATCCATTTCATAACGTATGCTCCAGAGGGCTTAATTCAGGATTGTCGTTTTGGGCTAAATCCTTTTTGCAACATTTAAAACATTTTATCTTATTCATAAAATCACCATAATCTATCGAAATACAACGTTCAACCGGAACAATGACATTTTATCCATATTTATCAACTTATCGTTATTTCATTTTGCACATCATTACATACATATCATGAACTCTTCTCCATACCCTTCCAAGTTTCAACTCATCACAAACACATTTTAAAATATCTTTGTATCACTTCTAGTATTTTCAGAAATAGCTCGGTTGGAAAGCATCTCTACCTCAACAAAACAATTTCATCAGAGTTGGGAGATAAAACACTATCACAGGTAGTAATATGGCATGTATAGCTAGACTCTCACACATGCTAGGTTAGTCCGAGAATCGACTAAACCATAGCTCTGATGCCACTAAATGTAACACCCCTTACTCGTATTCGATGCCAGAATAGGATACGAGGCATTACAGGACTCATATCACATGCAATCACACCATTACAAGTCATAAAATTTGTGTCCAAATTAAAACCATTCATATTCGATCATGAAGTCTCTATTACAAGCCTATGAGGCCCAAAACATATTTTAGAAGTGGTTCGGGACTAAACCGAGAACTCAGGAAATTTTTACAAAACTTAGAAAATTTTCCATATTTCAGGGCTCACACGCCCGTGTGGTCAAAAGGGACACGCTCATGTGGTCCAAAGGGACACGCTCGTGTGACCCTTAGACACGCCCGTGCTACAGGCCGTGTCCAAATTAGGGTGCTCTCTGACTTGTGCAACGGTCGTGCCACACGCCCGTGTGATAAGTCGTGTAGCACACACGGCTGAGACACACGCCCGTGTCCCTGCCCATTTGCTCAATTCTGGACATTCTATTTTTTCAAAATTAAGGTGCAGGGGACACACGGCCGAAACATATGCCCATAGGGCAGACCGTGTGTCACACATGGCCTAGACACACGCCCGTCTGTGTCTACCCGTGTAGGCAAATTAAAGGCTATTTACCAAGCCGTTTGCCACCCTTGGACACATATACACTTACACCAATTCAAGGCACATACATAACATACTTAGGTAACCAAATCATCCACAATTATGACCGACACAATATCCACATCTATCATACTCACAACATTTACTAAGTCACAATTGACTACTTTCAAGATACCTAATTGTACACTACTTTATCATTTCATCGATAGACCACATTTCCAAACATCTCACATTCATGTCATAAATAATATTTCTATCATTCAACAAGCATACTATGACCATATCACCAAATTCATTACACACACACACACACACACACACACACACACACACACACACACACACATATATATATATATATATATACACCTAGCCTTACAACCATGATAGCCCAAATAAACCAATCTACATGGTCAATTATCAAAACAAGCATTTGACAATCACAAGCCAACACATTGGCTACAATCACAATGTCACATTTAACAAATGACTAAGTCCCTATACATGCCATAGACTTAAAATACTTGAATTCAATTATACCCAAAATGATAGCTTGATAATGTGATAGGATCTCCGGCAAACTCCAACCCAAGCTAGCTCAATAACCCTAAAAGACATGGGAAAGGAAGGTATCTTAGTAAGTTCATATGCAAATAATACAAAACATTATTCATACACTTGACATACAATTAACTTAACAAATATTAATATAAATGTCATTAAAAATTCACAAACTCAACTTACTTAATCCCAATCTTACCAACAGCTCATCATATGAATTACACAACATATTTCCATATGAATTTCATTAAACTTCATGAGTATAATTTACCCAATCACATTCTTGCCTATAGCTCATCATATGAATAACATAGCATATATCAATATAAATGTCATTAAACTTCATAATGTCATATGAACATAAATATCATTTGATACCAACATAACACATATCAACATAATTGTCATATACCAATAGTTCATCATATGAATTACATAACGCGTATCAACATAAATGTCATTTAAGCTTCATACGCACAACTTATTCAATCACAGTATTACCAATTGTTCATCATATACTGAGCTCATTTTTTTTTGAGTTTTTCGTACATATCTATACCATCTCATAACATATTCATATACTTTCTCATCTTTGACATACCTGTTAAATTTCTCGTTGAACCACTAGGAATACAAAAGGATACTCGGGTATCTCGAACACACAGTACCGTACCAATGCCATATCCTAGATATGGTCTTACATGTAATCTCGTATCGATGCCAATAGCCCAGCTATGGTCTTACACGAAGTCTCATAATGATTCCATATCCCAGATATGGTCTTACACGTAATCTCAGTAACCCTAATGTCATGACATTTGTATCCTAGCTATTCCTAAGGTTCAACCGGGATTTCTTGATTGTCGAAACTTTGACGAATACTTCCATAGAGTTAATCACAATTCATACAACTTTAAAGAATTTAAAACATAAATATAACAATGCATTATTTACATACGAACTTACCTCGACATAAAAATGGCGAAAAGGGGCTAAATCGTTAAATACTCGTTTTCCTCCGTTCTAGGTCCAAACCTCATTTTTTTTTCTTGATCTATAACATCATATTTAACTTATTTAATCAACATATTATTCATTTCATCCCAAAATCACATTATGGAAAAAAATTACATTTTTGCCCCTAAAGTTTGACATTTTTATAATTTAGTCCCTAGGCTCGTAAAATGATTTCCATTCAATTTCATTACACCCAAGCCTAGCCGAACCTATATCATGCTCATAACAGCCCACATTTTTCATTTATTCACACTTTTACTAGTCATTTTGTAACTTTTACAAACAAGTCCTTTTAGGCATTTTCACCGAAAATCGCTTAGCAAAAGTCGTTTATCATACACCAAACATGCATTTTCTACCATTAGACATCAAAATACACAAAAATCCATCATGGGTAAAATTTTAGACCTTGAAATCTCTTCAAATTGATGGTAGAAATAGAAAAATCGAGTTACAACGACTTCAAAAATGTAAAGAGCATTAAAAATGGGGCTAGAACAGACTTACAATCAAGCTTGGAAGTGGCCAAACCTTAGCTATAGCTTCCCCCTTGTGAATTTCAGCCATGAGGAAGAAGATGGACAAAAATTGGCTTTTAATTTGCCTTTTTAATTCATTTAATTACCAAGTTAGCAAAATGCCCTTAATGAAAAACTTTGAAAACATACCAAACCATGTCCATTTTTGTCCACCAACTTAACCAATCATCTAATTACCATTTAAGGACCTCTAATTTAAAATCTCATAGCAATTAGACACCTCTAACATATAGAATTCAAGTTTTGCACTTTTGCAATTTAGTGCTTTTGACTAAATTGAGTGCCCATACGTCAAAATTTTCAAACAAAATTTTCACGAAATCGTTCCATAAAATTGTAAACCATAAAAATATAATAAAAATGAATTTTACTGTGTTAGATTTATGTTCCCAAAACCACTATTCTGACTAGACCCAAAATCGGGTTGTTGCACCGCCCTTAGTTGTTTTTATGAACAATAGGGTTGTTGGTTGGGCAACCATTGTGAGGACTTATTTTGGTCATTTTGTATGTTGCATAACTAGGTTTAAGTCAGATATTTTGTACCCATTTATGGTTGAAGTTATTGCTACTTGTTAGACTCTTTCATGGCTTCGATCTTGGCATGCGAAGGATGTCATTCTAGAAATTGATAATTGTCGTTTTTGGACAGCCCTATCTCATGGCTCTTTTGTTTCTTCCAATTTGAGGCTACTGATTCAAGATTGTATCCACCTTAGTACTTATTTTAATTCTTTGTCTTTCTATTGGACTAGTAGAAACACTAATAAAGCTGCTCATTCTCTAGCAAGGACGGCTTTATTTCAAGCGAACTACTTTGAATTTGTCATTTCTCTTCCTTTTATTGCGGATGTTTTAATTTCGAATTGTAATGGTGATAATGAGGAAAGCTAAGATCGAGTACATTGGGTAAGTCTATTGACTTAGGGTTAATTTCTTTTTCTCATTTTCTCCAATTTTTTAGATTATTTTAATGCTATGATAATTTTGTAAAAGGAATGATAAACAAGCGATTGACTTGAGTTTGAAAATTGGCTAATCATTAAGAAACCCTAGGAATAATACTGGACACAAGTTCATGCATGTCTTTGATGATGCATATAATTTATAGCTATTGGAAACCCCTTTTATTATATATATTTTTTCTTTCCTTCTTTGTTTCTTGGTGACCTTAATCTAGTCCATATTTCATTAAGTATATTCAATAATTAAGCAAAAGTCCATACCGAGTGTTTGGGACCTTAATAAGGGGACCATAATTGAGATATATATACTAAGTCGGCCATATGGTATTATGCAGCACGTGAATTTTCATTGAAAAATAAATAAATAAATAAATCATAACCAAATGTAATTAATGGAAAAAAATGTTGGAAAGATTGTTCCGCTTGTGGCAATTGATTGGGTATACGATGTGATTACAAGCACCAATGTAGATAAGTAGTAGTGGTTTTGGTCTCTCAAAAGATAGTAAATTTATTTTTTTTGTTTTTTTTAAATTTATAGATTTTTAAGTTAATATAATAGTAAAAATTACATTTTACCTTCAATTTATGATTTATCTTTGGTCTCCTTTAAAATAATTTTATAACTTTTGCCCTGATCATAGATTTTGACATAAGTGAAATTAACGATAGAGTAAAATACATTAAAAAAATAATGTTCACATAGTTTGGATTTAACCTACGTCTATGGGATCTTGTCTAAAGAAAAAACCAGTACTAAACTCACGATATAAACAATGATTCAAACTCAATCTACCCTAACCCTCAAATAATTGCGACCTCACCCTAATACATTTAGTATGAATTTTCCCCAAACATCCAACTAAAAGATGGTCAATTAACCACTCAAAGGTGAAAAACAATAAAATACCAAAATTTCTTACAATGAACCAATCAACTCTCTCATAGTACACCACCCTTAAATCTCACGAACCAATCATATATAAATGCTACAATATTATCTCCATGTAAAATGGGACAAAAACCATTTAAATTCAAAAGCTTTATGTTGATTTTTTTTATCTTGAAGGCTTTTCAAAAATGATAATAGGGAAGCATCTACACAAGTCCCAAATTAATATGGAGTTGTTTCAAAGGAGAAGACTCGATTTTAACTCAATAACTCTAGATCGAATCCTAGTATTTCGGATAGCTAGCAAGGTGAGTTTTTAAGCTTTGGAAGATGCTTTCTTGATACCTAAGAACACAAAAACAACAAGTATAATAATTAAAACAAAACTAAATAACAAGATAAATAAAGAAAACGAAAACAAAAGGTGAGAGATGGAATAGATAAGACGATGGAGATGAATAGAAGAATAAGTCTCTGATTGAGTCCTTCGAAAAAGATTTTTTGACAAACTCAATCAATGGCTCTAACTAACCTTTCAAGAACGAATTCTTAATAATCCAGAGCTTGAAGAACTTTCCCAAAATCTTGAACAAGATTAAGTAAAAAGAATCTTTTTAAATAGAAACTATGAAATGACCTAAAACACAAAGACACAATCAATAGAGTCATTATTCTATCAAAAAATAGTGACAATTTATTTATAAGAATAAATTTTACTTTCTAAAAAGGTCAAAGTTTTTTGTTCCCATAGAGAAAAATTAACTTTCCCACTGAAAGTTAATAAAAATTTTCATTTTGTGTGTTTGGAACGTTTTGATTGAGCCTACACAATTCGGGATTTAAAGATAGTGGAGAATATCATTTGGTAGAAAGTCGGGAAATGACTTAGTGTAACGACTCGAATTTGGGCCTAGTAGAATTGGGCTTATTGGGCCTTGGCCGTGGGAGTGTTTAAAAGTTTTGAGAACAAGGGAACGGCCCTAATGCAAGTTGGACCTATTAGGTGAGTGATTTTAGAAGGTTAGGGGGCTTCTAGAAGTCTCAGGACCAAACCTGGGCTTAGGAAAAATTTTGGTTTTAGGTGAATAAAACCCTGGGTGTAAGTAAGTAGGCTTTAAGATTAAAATATGGAAAAAAAATGACACAAAAGGAGTTGTGGTCTAGTGCCAAATGGTGCCACATGGGAGAAAAAGAGGTGACGCCACACAAGGAAGCAAGGGGTCCAAGGTTCAAGTCTTGGCGCTTGCATTAAATTTTGATTTATTTTTAAGTGAATTTAGACGTTGGCTAGACTTATATATAGTTGTGCATGCTTTAAGTCACAAAAGGAGCTTGTGTTGTGGTGGCATGTAGCGTCTGGAGCATAGGAGAGGGCAAGGGTTCGAATCCCATTGCAAGCAAAAAGGGATATTTATTTTGCTAAGTTGGGACGGCCAAAGTTTGTGTTGGATTTAAACTCTGCTGAAGGAGGGATCCCACATCGGAAAGCTAGCATGAGGGAAGGTGAGAAGCTATTTTTAAATAGAGCAATCTATAATGATAGGAAGCATACCTTGGTTAGCGTTTGGGCATAGGAGCATTCAGAGTGCGGAATAGCTTCAGACTCCTATCAGGTGTGTATTTCACACTACTCTAGCTGTAGAGCGGAAAATGCCGAAATGTCGGTCACAAGGCAATGGTAGCCACACGAGCGTGCGAGCACACGTGTGGGGGATTCGATGCGATAGTTGAGGCCATCATGAGTGTTCTTGTGGGTTTAGGCTGTTTGGGCCACGTGGGTCGAAAGGGGCCACGTGGGCCAAACCCAATGAGCCCGTGGGCCCATATGAATAAATTGTATGATTATGTAGTAGATGTTGGACTAGTCTAGGTGAATCTCATATCTGTGGCTAGATTTGGGCTAAATGGGCCACACGAACGTGTGGTCCCATTTAGGCCGAGAATGGGCCCTAGGCCTATTCGCATCTTACCTTTGTTTAGAATACCTTGGATTGCAAAATTACCAATATACCCCTAATTTATGAAATTATTGAAATACCCCCAATTTATGAAATTATCGAAATACCCTCGACTTACAAAATTATCGAAATACCCCTGGTTTATGAAATTACCAAAATACCCCCAATTTGTGAAATTACCAAAATACCCCTAGAGGGTAAATTACCGAAATACCCCTAAAGGGTAATTTACCGTTGTACCCTTATATGAGGAAATGACCGTTATACCTCCGATTATGGTTGAATACCGTGTATGTGATTTTATTTATACTGTTTATACGTTTGATTCATTGCATTTATATCATGTTGCATGGGTTGGGTTTGATGATCGAAGGAACTGTAGCCTGGTCGCTCTGCCACATAATGTCTTAGTGGCTATGCCACATATATATTATTATTTTGGTGGCTCAGCCACAAATACCGTGATTAGCAGCTTGTCTGCAATATTGGTGTGTTTGGCGGGGTGGGTTGACTTGATCCCCACAGGTGACGATTGGTTGGTAAGGGGGTGTGATTGGCTGGATTGGGTTGGGTTGCATTTTATTGGTTGCATTATCATGATTATTGGGCTTAGGCCCATATTGATGCTGTAAGGGCTCAAGCCCAGTTAGTGACCGTTTAGGGGATTACACACTGAGTTCTCGTAACTCACCCCCTTTTCCTTAACCTTGCAGGTAATCCCCAGCGTTAGAGGATTTGGAGCTGCGGAGGACTCGGTGGTGGCCATACGTCGGAGTTATTTCTCACTAACTTAGTAAATCCAGTTTTTATTTTATTTTAAGATTATTTATTTTGGGGTTAATATTTTATAATAAGGCCATTGGATTTTTTTCCTTTTAAACTTTCATTTCGGCTATTCTTAAATTGTTAAATGTTTAAATACTGGGTTTTCTTAAAAGGTTAAAAATTATTTTTCAAAATATCACGTTTTCGCAACTATTCATGTTCGATTTTCACTACAAAAATAGTTTTTTTTAAATAATGGCAACTTTACAAAAACAGACATTAAGGAAATCGTGTTTTGAAAACAAACAACGAAACTCAGAGTTTCAAAAAGAGATGCAACATTTTTAACGAATGCTTAGATTTTCAACTTCCATTTGATTTGACATGCTAGATCCGGCCATAGTGTCTGAGCTAGGTTTGGGGTGTTACCTTAGACCGCCTCGAAAGAGGCACATGTAATAATTAGGTCTAAGGTTTATTACTATAAATAACACGAAAAATTTTAAACTTTCAATGTGCCTAAAAACACTATTCAACATTCTCTAGCTCTTTTAGTGCTAATATGGCTACACATCAAATTTCTTCATCAGTTCAAAATCAGGTGCATGCTCACTCTCAAAAACTTGTAGCTCTCCATCCCAGACAGTTCTAGATGTCTAGTGGTTCTTAGTTTTCCAAAATAGTTATCATGAGGCCAACGCGTGTCTATATCAGCCTACTTCTTTTGCGAAGAATCAGTTCTTGGTGCATGACACTAACATGTGTGACAATCAAAAGATGACAGTTGCTTATTCGTGCCAACTCATGGTTGTCACTCTATTTGGTATCTAGATTCAAGAGCTACAGCTCATCTTACAAGTGATGCAACCAAACTGCTAGCACTCAGTATAATAGTACAGGTAAAGTTATGGTAGCAAATGGTTCTCCCTTGTGTATTTCTAGCACTGGCCAAAGTTCTTTAATCTTGAAGTCTAGATTGTTGCTTTTGAAGAATTTATTTGTACCAAGAATAACTAAGAATCTAATTTTTTTTTTTTAAATTCACTAAGGGTAATGGTGTTTACTTGGAGTTTCACCCCACAAGGTGTTTTGTTAAAGATTCGCAATCTCATCAGGTTCTCTTACAAGGCATTGAATAGGGAGGCCTTTACAATCTGGCTGATGATTCTTAAGTTTTGGCAATGAAAAAAATTCAGTGTTGCACAATAATAGTTCAGCCCGAAAATGTTTCTAATTCTAGTGTTGTCAAGTCAGAAGTTTGTTTACATGATCTTTTGCACTGGAGACTTAGACACTCCTCTTTTGATGTAATGTCCAACGTCTTCTAATCATGTAATTTCAATATTCCCAAGAATAAAAATCTCTCTTTTTCTGCTGCTTGTCAAATGGGAAAGAGCCATAGGTTGCCCTTTCAAACATTTGATACTATATACACCGCTCCTTTGCATTTGATTGAGTCTGATGCCATTCTTTCTTTTTAACATTTTTTAACAACAAGCTGAGTTGAAATTTGACACTAAACTTAATGGGCTTCAAACAGATTGGGGTGGAGAATTTAGAAGTTGTTCTCAGTTGCTAGTGAATCAAGGCATTAAACATAGGGTGCCATGTCCTCACAGAGTGATTTGATTGAAAAAAAAATCTTCAAACAGTAGAACTTGGTCTCACCTTGTTAGCTCAGGCTTCTCTTCCACTTATTTACTTTGTCAGTTCACCAGCACCGTAACTCCTGCTACGGTTGCTCTCCATCAAGTTCAGTGGCTTTTTGTTGGAACAATGGTAGGAACTCAGCATAAGCTTTGTATGTAATTTGCATGTGATCACACGAGAAAACAAAAAAGAAAAGAGAAACCAGAAAACTTGCTCAAAGAGAACTTAAGCACATGAGAATAATGACTGAAAAGTTATCATCATCTCTTTTCATTGAAAGTAAAGCTTATATACAAGAGTTGCATGAATTAACTACTCCTACTAGGGTCAACTAATACAACATGAATTATAAGCAAAAGCTAGCTGACATTTCAGCTATTACATCAAGTTCATATCATAAACTAATCTTACTAACTTAGTTGGACAAATTACAATGAAACTAAACTGAGTTACAATGTAACAAAATCATCAAAATGGAACAGCTTCCCTCGATCCATGTTTGACTGCATGTTGAGCTGCAGCTACTGCTGTTGTTGGTCATTTGTTGCATTGCAGGCCAATACTTAACACTCCTCCTTGGAATGTATAAAAAAAACACCAATTGAGCTTCTCAAAAACTCAAACAGTGATGTACCAAGAGGTTTGGTCAGAATGTCTGCCAATTGATCTTGTGAGTTATAATGAACAAGACTGACCTCCTTGGACTGCTCAGCCTCTCTAACAAAATGAAGTTTAATCTTAAAGTGCTTTGTTTTGTCATGAAAAATTGGATTCTTGGCTATGGTAACAGCTGACTGATTGTCAACCAAAATTTTAGTAGGATCTAGTTGCTCCTCATTTAAATCACATAGCAACTTTCTAAGCCAAATGGCTTGATTTACTACTGCTACAGCTGCAATGTACTCTGCTTCAGCTGTGGACTAAGCAACTATTTGTTGCTTCTTTGAACTCCAGCACAACACACTTGAACCAAGGGTAAAAAAGTAGCCCGATGTGCTTTTCATGTCATCAACAGATCCATGCAAAATTTGTTGAGGATCTTCAATGCAAAGGCATGTTGACTAATAAAAATGCCATGATTAGATTGATTTACTTCCATGTCAAGGAAGTATGTCATGACTCCCAAGTCTGTCATTTCAAAAACTTCTTGCATCTACACTTTAAATTCACAAATCAATTCATCTTTGCTTCTTGTTATAAGCAAGTCATCAACACAAAGAGATACAATCAGCAAGGTCTTATTGTTGGATTTCTTCACATAGAGTGTTGGCTCACTTAAGCTTTTCTCAAATCCAAGCCTAGACAGGTAAGTGTCAATCCTGTCATACCAGGCTCAAGGTGCCTGCTTTAGGCCATAAAGTGCCTTTTTCAGCCTATAAACCTTGTCCTCATTTCCTTGTACCTCGAAACCATCTGGTTGTTCTATGTAAATCTCCTCCTTAAGGAAACCATTCAAGAAGGCTGACTTAACATCCAACTGATGAAATTTCCATTGCTTCTGTTCAGCCAAGGAAAACAGAAGTTTGATAGTGTCTAGCCTTGCTATTGGAGCAAATGTCTCCATAAAATCAATCCCATACTGCTGACTATACCCTTTCACCACAAGCCTTGCCTTGTGTTTGTTCAATGAGCCATCAGCATTGAACTTGGCTCGAAAAACCAACTTGACACCTATGACTTTCTTCTGATCAGGTCTGTCTACCAAGTCCCAAGTCTGATTCTTATGAATCATGTCAAGTTCTGCTTCCATGGCTCTCTTCCAATGCTTGTCCCTGACAGCTTCTTCAAAGTTTGAAGGCTCAACTATGGCTACATTGCATCTTTGGTAAATATCAGCAATAGTCCTGATGCCTCTCATAGGAGGGTCATCCACATTTGCATTTTTGAGCTCATCTTCTGCTGGTTTTAGGTAGCCATCAATCAAGTTCTTCAAACTGACTTGAATTGGAACCATCCCAGCTCCAAGTTTTCTCTTCATCAAATTTGACATCCCAACTCACCATAATTTTCTTGGTTAAGGGATCATATACCCTGTAGCCCTTCTTGGTATTGCTGTAGCCAACAAATATGCCTGGAGCTAATCTTTTCTCAAGCTTGGTTATTCTCTCAGTAGGTATAAGTACATAGCACACACATCCAAATACTTTCAAGTAAGAAACTAATGGATTGTGTCCATGCCATGCCTCAAATGGAGTCTTATCCTTCACAGCATGCGTAGGCAGTTTGTTGAGCAAGTATACTGAAGTGTTGACAGCCTCAACCCAAAATGTTCTTGGCAGCTTGCTTTCAAATAGCAAGCATTTGGCCATGTCCATCACTGTCCTATTCTTTCACTCACATACTCTATTTTGTTGAGGAGTATACACTGTGGTTAGCTGATGATGGATCCCAGCTTGCTCACACAGTTTCTGAAACCTTTCAGATAAGTATTCAGTCCCATTGTCTATCCTCAAGGCCTTGATCTTGCACCCTGTTTGATTCTCAGTAAGTTCCTTGAATTTTCGAAAAGCTTCAAATACCTCAGACTTCTGTTTCATGAAGTAAACCCAACAGAATCTCATCATATCATCAATAAACAGCACAAAGTACTTACTTCCATTCAATGAAGGGGTCTTCATTGGTCCACAAACATCTGAGTACACTAGCTCAAGCCTCTCTCGAGCTCTCCATGCTTTGTTCACAGGAAAAGGCAATCTAGCCAGCTTATCAAGCTTGCAAACTTCACAAACAATATCTGCAGCTTCAACCTTGGTCATGTCTTCAGCCAAATTCTGCTTGTGCAACAAATCAAGTGACCTGAAATTGGCATGGCCTAGTCTCCTATGCTATAGGCTAGCACTGTCAGCTAGGCTTGTATAAGCCTTCTTCTCGAGTTGACTTACATCAAGCATAAAACATTTTTCAGCCATAGGTAATGAGACCATTTCTTGACCATGAAAGTCTTCAATAACACAAGAATCATTCTTGAAAAGTAGTAAATAACCTTTTTAACCAACTCACCAACACTAAGTAAATTTTGATCTATATCAGGCACATAAAGCATATCTGAAATTAGCTTGTTACCTGAACCAGTGTTGATCACAACATCACCTCTGCCTTTGGCTTCAATCAAGGTCCCATTGCCAATTCTGATTCTTGAGGTGAAACTCCTGTCATGCTCCTTGAACAAGCTCTCATCAGTTGCCATATGATGTGAGCAGCCATTGTCCACAAGCCAACTGCAATTGACTTTGCTTGTGGTTGTAATGCATGAAGCAGTAAAAACATGCTCCTCCTGAGCTTGAAGGTCCTCAGCAGTCTTAGCTTGAACTTGCTGCTGAGATTGAGGTTTCTCCTTATTCTTGCACACCTTCTTATGGTGACCATACTGCTTACAAATTTTTCACTGTATGTCTAGCCTGTTTAGCCAATACTTCTCCAAGTGATTGGTCTTCTTGCAGTGTATGCTTGGTGGAAACCTCCTTCTCCCTACATCTCTTCTTGATTTCTCCCTTCTGTCAACCCAAGGCTTCTTTGGTCTCTGACTTGAGCTCGAGCCTTCTTTGGCCTTTGCTTGGAAAGCTCTCTCAAGATGATCTTCCTACCTATTTGCCCTTCTCTGTTCGAGTGCATAAAGTGAGTTCACCAACTCAGACAAAGAAATAGTTGTGAGGTCCCCCCGAGTCCTCCAATGAGGAGATCTTTGACTCAAACCTCTCAGGGAGAGTGGTGATAACCTTCTCAACAACCCTGCTCTCACTGAAATCTTCTTCTAGGAGCCTTATATTGTTAACTGTTGCCATTATTCTATCAGAATACTACTTGATAGTCTCTAACTCTTTCATTTTAAAGTTCTCAAATTCTATTCTAAGGTTGATCACTTGTTGCTGCCTTGTCTTATCTGATCCCATGAACTCCTCCTTTAGCCTTTCCCAAGCTTTCTTAGGTGAGCCACAAGCCATTATTCAAGTTAAGATTTTATCTGACACTCCATTCTGCTGGCAGGCCATAGCTTTGTACTTATTGGCTCGTTCCTCACTATGCTGCCTAATTTGAGCAATGGTGGGATTGGCTCTCAATGGAGGTGGCTCAGCATCATTCTCGATTACACTCTACAAATCTTGTGCTTGAAGATAAGTTTTCATCTTAACTACCCAAATGTGGTAGTTCTCTCTAGCAAACACAGGTGGTGGTAGTGGTGTGAAGCACATGTTTCAGCAACAATACAAACAGACCAACAAAAAAATAGTTTCTTCCTTCTCAAGCTTTGTTTTCACAGAAAAAATGCCAACAACAAGGTCCTCAAATAAGGCAGGCTCTAATTACCAATTTTTGGAACAATAGAAGCAACTCAGCATGCACTTTGTATGTAATTTGCATGTGATCACGCGAGAAAACAAAGAAGAAAAGAGAAACCAGAAAACTTGTGCATAGAGAACTTAAGCTCATGAGAATAATAGCTGAAAAGTTATCATCATCTCATTTCATTGAAAGTAAAGCTTATATACAATATTTGCATAGCCAAAGTGACTATTACCTAATGAATTAACTACTCCCACTAAGGTCAACTAATACAACATGAATTACAAGCAAAAGCTAGCTGACATTTCAGCTATTACATCAAGTTCATATCATAAACTAATCTTACTAACTTAGTTGGACAAATTACAATAAAACTAAACTAAGTTACAATGTAACAAAATCATCAAAATGGAATAGCTTCTATCGATCCATGTTTGTCTACATGTTGAGCTGCTACTACTGCTGTTGTTGGTCACTTGTTGAATTGCAGGCCAATGCTTAACACTTCTACACCTGTTTTTGTAAATAATCATATCATGGTTACAAGGGGAAAGGAAGGTATTTTCAAACCATAGGCGTACTTGATAAAGGGTCTTGGTGACCAGGTGCCCAAGGATGTTCATGAGGCCTTAGTACACACTCCCTTATTGGAAGAAAGCTGATGAAGAAGAAATTTTATCTTTAATTAATCAAGGCATGTGGAGCTTAATTGATTTACCTATTCATCGAACTCAAATCAGATGTAAATAGGCGTTTAAGGTAAAAAAGAATGTTGATGGTAATGTAGCTCATTACAAGGCTCGACTAGTTGCCAAGGGGTACCCTCAAACCCCTAGGCAGGATTTCAAAGAAATTTAATCTTGTTGTAAAAGATACTACGTGCTCGCACTTGTTTTGACAAACCATTGAAGATTAAGACAAGTGGACTTCAATAATGCATTTCTCAATGGAGATTTGAAGGAGGAAGTCTACATGAATCAGCCTCCTAGTTTTGAGCAGGTTGGTGAAGGTCACAATCAGCCAGTGTTCAGGTTTCCTAAAGAACTATATGGTCTCAAAAAAGCCCTCGGGCTTCTTTTGAGAAATTGAAAATTTACTTCAGGGAACTTGGTTTTATGTATTCTAAAGCTGATGTAGCCTTGTTCATTCGTGTAGTAGAGGGCAAAAGGATCTACTTATTGGTCTCTGCAGATGACATAGTGATAATAGGAGATGACATAATTGAAGTTGATAAATTGGTCGTATAGCTAAAAAAAAGGTTTTCATTAAAGGACTTGGGAGACTTTGATAAACCGTAATATGTTCATATTTTAATCCCACATTTAGCATACTTTTGGATGATTTATTCCCTGAATTGTGGAATTTGGTGCTCCTAATCATTTAATTTCATGTTTTATACTAAGAAGAGCACCGGAGGATGAAAAGAATGAGAAACAGGCCAAAAACAAAAAAAAATGGGCCGAAGTACGAATTGTACATGGCCTAGGCCTGAGACACACGACCGTGCCTCCTTAGCATATCCGACCACCACTTGGATTGATTCACACGGCCATGCCACACGGGCGTGTCCCTACTGTAGCAAAGAAGAGTTTCATTCGGATTAGGGTACTTAGAGGCAAAGAAAGACATTTCAAAAACCTATATAAACACCCTAGAGGCCAACCTTCAAGGGGACGTTAAGCTAGGCCAAGGAGCCAAGCCGGAGAGGCCGAATTGTGGGATTCACTCGAAGAAAGCCTGTTGATCCATCCCAGAAGCTGGAATCACACTCAAGACTTAGGATCTCTCCTTCAATTCTGATCGCTGAAATCAGAGCTTTAAAATTTATAAATAGAATGATCAAACTTGGAAACTAACTCTGACAACGACTTAAAGGCAAGTGTGCCTATCGAACAGTAGTATAGCTTAGGCAAGACCGGATTATCGAACCCAAAAGAACAAAAAGTACTAATGCTCACTTTCTTTTTATTATTTAGCCTAAAATATGAAGTGATTGGTTGATTTAATCTAGTTTAACGACTACTAAGCTAAAGACGCAAAGACAAAAAGAACGAATTGGGAAATAACTTGAAGAAACTCAATTGATTACGATAATACCCTTAGGAAGAATCCACTTAGACTTCACTTGTTACTTATTATTGAATCATATGATTTCTTTAATTAGCTTGATCCGTAGGACTCCCTAACCTATATTAAACCCTCTCTCGAGGCAAATAACGTCTAACCTTAGGTCAATTAGTGGAACTCTTGTTCACTTATAATAACTCCCTAGAATAGTAGTAAATCGATCAATGGATTCCCATATTAGGTTTCACCCTAATTCGACAAAATCTCGTAACCTTATCTCTAGGCGTTCAATCAACTCCGCTTAATTATGCTAGATCTACTCTTAAGTAGGGTCTATTCCTCTTCCACCTAAGCACGTCAGATTTGGATTAAGCAACATAATTAAGAACAAACTAAGCATTTATCATATAATTCAGAAAATAATAACAAAATTTATCTAGGTTTCATCCCCTTTAGGTATCTGAAGGGTTTAGTTCATAATGAATAAAAACATCTCAAGAGAAAAGATAAAACAAAACATAAGAAATCCCTAAAACCCCCTAGAGGAATTGAAGGAGAAATCTGTCGTCTTGAGTAGAATTCTGGCTCTTCGAGATGGATCTTCTGGCTATCTTCGAGTGATTCCCACAAATATGATCCTTCCGGCTCGGCTCATTGGCCTAGCTCACCGCTCCCCTTTCAGGATACACTTAGGGTGTTTATATAGGCTCTTGGAATGCTTTACTTGGCCTCTAAGTGTCCTAATTTATGTCTTCTTCTTACTTGGTATTTGAATAAGCTTTGGAAAGTGTTTCTTTGGCTCTAAGTATCCAAATCCGAGTGAAACTGCTCTCTCCTGTAACAGGGGCACAACCATGGCACACGCCCGTGTAAATCGTGGTTGGGCCGTGTCTTGATTCTGTCGATTGGGGCATGGCCGTGTAAATTATGGCATGGTCGTGTCTTAGTTAATTGTCAAAGCACGGCCGTGTGGCTTGAAGTCCAGGCCGTGTCGATTTCTTTTTTGGCCCAAATTGGCCCGTTTTAAGCCCGTTTCCTATTCTTTTCATCCTTGGGTGCTTTCCTGAGTATAAATATGAAAAGAAATGATTAAAAGCACCTTTTTACATAAATCAGGGCTATATCATCCTAAAAGCATACTAAATATGGGGTTAAAATATGTTACTTTTACGGTTTATCAAATAACCCCACACTTAAGCTTTTGCTTGTAGTCAAGCAAAATTCTCAACTTACAATTAAAACGAACTTTTCGTAATCTACAATTCCTATCAACAATGCTTCATCATAATTTACAGAAAATTTATACATGGATAATTTAACTCAAAGAGTCTTAAAGATTCAAACAATATAAGTCATGAATTTTGTAGTATGAAAACATAGGTGTCTCCCCTTATCTAAATGATTACCTTTAATTTGAAACTGACAAGGATTGACATCCTCACTAAGGATTCACTCAAAGCACTCAAAGTGTTTAAGTTTCAAGAAAAAGCACTCATAAGTCGAACCTAAAAAGTTAATCCCATAGGCTTGCCTGAAAATCAAATCTCCACCACTGTAATATGAGATGATACACAAATCAAAAGGTCTTTGACAGGGTTGTAACAGGGCTTGGTTTAAAGGTGTGGATAAAGGCTGAATTAGAAGGTTTTAGAATCGAGATTAACTTGACTAATTACCTAACTAACAATAACAAACCTGAAAATAAATGATTATATCAAATGAAACTAATAATAATACTTTTTTTATACGAGCTTTTTCAATAATTTAGAATTTAAATACATAAGCTCCTTTAATTATATACTAATACTTGAATTTACTTTGGGGTTTTTTTAAGAATAAACTAGAAACATAATAGAGAGAACTTTAATAATTGAAATAAACTAATTTGGCAACTAATCAAATCAATTCTCGATAGAAGGGTAGTCAAAAGAATAGTGATAACAAATACAAAGGGTTTTGGGTTAATATTAAGCGGGTAATTCAATAAAAAGGGATTAGGATCAAAGGGGTTCACTATAGGTTAATTATGTAGGTAAGCTTTTTAGTGGAGTGAATGGGTTAAAACCTAGGTGCCTTTATCATCTCAGTATATCAAATCATTGATGTAGTCTCAACATGTATAATCAAGGCAAGTTCTAGAATAACAAATCAGTGTTGACACACTCATAATTAATAAAGTGAGCATGAAAAGAATATATGCTCCATAAGGCTCAAATCTCACAAAAATTATGGGTATTTGACATCAATCCTGTAGATTTCAAACTTCAAGGTAATATTCAAATTCAATTCAACAACCTAGGAAATTTTTTATTCTTGAAAAATAGACTTATCATGCTTAATTCTCTAGTATTCTTTAAGTATAAATCATCAATGCACAATTATCAATGACTTACTCAAAAACATGTCAATAACAATCATAAATCATCAGAAATTTCACCCTAGTTAATAATATGAGAAGATTTCTTATGGACAAGACTAAAATTCAGGATTTGAGAATAATGCAAAAAGTTAGGTACTTTTATCCCCCCACACTTAAGTTGTACATTGTCCTCAATGTACAAAGATAAATAAACATTTATGTAATAAAAAGAAAAGGGGAGAAGTAACACTTCCTGAATTTTTGGATGATTCCGGAGTTGGCGTCTTTGGTGGTAGAAAGTAGGTGGAGGAGGTGGTGGTGGCGTTTTCTATGGGTCTGGTGGGGTGCCTAACGATGATCTTTGTGCTAGATAAAGAAATTGGGTAGCTTGCAAAGATATAGCCAAGAAATCTAAAGAAACATTAATAATATACTAATACTATAATTAAAGACAAAGGAAATAAAGAGAAGGAGACTAAGAAGAAAACTGAAATTGAAAGAAAATACTAATGGACTAAGGAGTCCTTATTGTTGGATGGTTCGCGAGGTGGGTGTGACCTCTAAGGTTGTGGTGCGTGATTTCCAAGTAGCCTTTAGAACCTAAAACCAAGAAACTAAAAGAATTTAAAATATATTAAGAAGAAGAGAATTATAGATAAGTAGGATAAAGGGGAAAATAAACATAAAGAAGAATTTAAATGGTCTAAAAGACCCTTGGCTTGGTTTTTGAATGAAGCGGCCGGCATGAACTTATGTGTTGAGGTCTTCTTTAAGGAGACAATGCTTGCCTTCTTACACTTCTTCGGCATGATTCTAGTGTAGCTCAAGAGTCTGGACACTTTTTCTAAGGAAAGGAAGAAAAAGAAAGAAGAAAAATGAGGGGAGAAGGAGGAGGGCTGTGGGGTTTCAATAGGGTTTCAAATATGGCACGTTCCCACGCCTGTGGACCAAAGGTGTGTTGAATGACACGGACGCATCACACGGTCGTGTGTCTAGGTGTGTTTACACACCCACAGCCATTTCTTTGATACCACGCCCGTGCCTAAAAAGGCAGTGTGTTGGCACGGTTGGACAGTATGGGCGTGTTTGTCCCGTGTGTTCCTTTTATTTTCTTTATTTTTATTTCTATTCTTATTTTTGTTTTTTATTTTTATTTTAATTTTAGTTCATTTTCCTTTATTATTAAACTCTTTAAATTTTTAAGTATAATTTGATTTCTTTTATCTCTAGCTGTTTAACTCTTGAGCAACTATAACAGACGTCCATTAAATAAGAATTCCCTAAAAACTTTACTGATGACTTCGTAGTTTAAAAACGTTCAAGGTGCCACTCAAGGAACGAACACACCACCGGAGTATTCCCCAACACCTTCACCTATATCTAGTCATCATTGATTATCCTTCAAGGATTTCATCCATAATTCAGGAAGTTTCACCTCTCTCCCTCTCTTATGGCTTTCTTACTAATCATTATCTATCTTTGTACATTGAGGACAATGTACGTCATAAATGTGGGGGGTCAACTATAGTATTATTTGAAAATCCCTGAATTATGCCTTATTATTAAGTAATTTTCTCATATCACTAATTAGAATGAAACTTCTATTGATTGATTATTTTTATCGATATGTTTTAAATTAAGGCATAGATAATTGTGCATTGATGATTTAAACTCTAAGATACTAGAGAATCAAGCATGATAAGTCTATTTTTCAGAATTAAAATTTTGAATATTACATTGAAGTTTGAAATTTACAAGGTTGATATCAAAAACCCATAATTTTTGTGAGATTTTGAGCCTTTTAGAGCATACATTCTTTCGTGCTCACTTTATTAATTATGAGTGTGTCAACATTGATTTGTTATTCCAGAACTTGCTTCAATTATACATGTTGAGACCACACCTTTGATTTGATATACAGAGATGATAAAGGCACTTAGGATTTAACCCACTCATTCCACTAAAAAGCCTACCTTCATAATTAACCCCTAGTGAACCATGTTTAGCCTAACAAACCATTTCTTGACTCACCCATTAATATTAACCTAACACCTATCTTGTATTTGTTGTCACCATTTCTCTTGACTACCCTTCTATCGAGACTTTATTTGATCAGTTGCCTAATTATTTTATTTCAGTAGTTGAATTCATCTTAAATTATGTACTTAACTTGATTTGCTTTGATAAAAAAAAGTTAAAAAATTTATTCATTATTAGTTCTATAATTAAGTGAGCTTATACGTTTAAATTCCACATCTTGAAGAAGAAGCTCGTATTATTAGTGTTTCAAGTTTTCAGTTGATGTAATTATTCAGGATTAGTTTCATTTTTCTAGTTAGGTAAATTGTCAATTCAATCTCGATTTTAACCTTCTAATTCAACCTATATCCACACCTTTAACCCAAGCTCCATTACAACTCTTTAAAGACCTTTTGATTTGTGTATCATCTCATTTTATAGTGGTGGAGATTTGATTTTCATGCAAGCCTATGGTAATAACTTTTCATGTTTGACTGATGAGTGCTTCATTTTGAACCTTAAACACCTTGAGTGATTGAGTGAATCTTTAGTGAGGATGTCAATCCTTGTCATTTTTGAATCAAAGGTAATTATTCGGATAAGGGGAACACCTATGTTTTTGTGCTACAAACTTATGACTTTGATTGTTTGAATCTTTAGGACTCTTTGAGTTAAATTATCCATGTGTAAATTATCTATGAATTATGATAAGGCATTGTTGATGAGAATTATGAAACGAGGAAAGTTAATTCTAATTGTGAGTTGAGATTTTTGCTTGAGGACAAGCAAATGCTTAAGTGTGGGGGCATTTGATAAACCATAATATGTTCATATTTTAATCCCACATTTAGCATACTTTTGGATGATTTATTCCTTGAATTGTGGAATTTGGTGCTCCTAATCCTTTAATTTCATGTTTTATACTTAGGAAAGCACCGGAGGATGAAAAGAACGAGAAACGGGCCAAAAACAGAGAAAATGGGCCAAAGTACGAACGGCACATGGCCTGGGCCCGAGACACACGGTCGTGCCTCTTTAGCAGATCCTACCACAGCCTGATTTGATTCACACGATCGTGCCACACGGGCGTGTCCCTGCCGCAGCAAAGAAGAGGTTCATTTGCATTAGGGTACTTAGAGGCAAAGAAATACATTCCATAAACCTATATAAACACCCTAGAGGTCAACCTTCAAGGGGGCATTTAGCTAGGCTAAGGAGCCAAGCCAGAGAGGCCGAATTGTGGGATTCACTGGAAGAAAGCCAACTGATCCATCCCAAAAGCCGGAATCACACTCAAGACTGAGGATCTCTCCTTCAATTCCTTCAGGGGGTTTTAGGGTTTTCCTTATGTTTTGTTATTTTTCTTCTGAGATGTATTCTTTTATAAACATGAACTAAACCCCTCAAATACCTAAGGGGGATGAAACCTAAGACGGATCTTGTTATTATTTTCTGAACTATATGATAAATACTTGATTTGTTCTTAACTATGTGTTCTTAATTCTTGCTTTGATATTTCAGGATATTGATTCAAGTATTGATGTGCTTAGGAAGAGGAGGAATATTTCTTGTTTAAGAGTAGATCTAGCATAGTTAAGCGGAGTTGATCACAACCCTAGAGGTAGGATGACGAAAATCTATCGGATTAGGGTCAAACCTAATATGGGGGTCCACAGATCGAGTTAATGCAATTCTAGGGGTTTTAATTAGAAAGAGATTTCAATTAATCAACCTAGGGTTAGACGTTAGTATCCTCGAGAGAGGTATTAATATAAATTAGGGAATCCTACGGATTAAGACAAGTGAATAAATCGTCTGGTTCAAAGTTAGATAACAAGTGAAGTCTAGGTGGATTCTTCCTCGGGTATTGTCTTAATCAATTGGTTTTCCCACAAGTATTTTCCTAATTCCTTCTCTATGTCTTAGCATCTTTAGCTTAGTAGTTAGTTAATTTTAGATTAAATAACAATTCCCTTAATTCTTAGGCTAAATAATAATAAGAAAGTTAGCATTAGTACTTTTGGTTCCCTTGGGTTCGACAATCTGGTCTTGCCACTAAACTATACTACTGTTCGATAGGTGCGCTTGCCTCAATCGTGGTGATAGTTAGTTTCTAGGCTCGATCATTCATTACATAAATTTTAAGACTTTTTCCAACACCATCAGACTTGAATTTTAATCTTAGTGTAGATACTCACAAAGTTGGTGAAAATGTTATTTTGAACCAAAGGAAGTATATCCAAATTACCACAAGTTGTTGCGATGGCAGATTGCAAACCTTTAGCCGCACCTACAGTTGGCTCACCTAAGTTAGAACCATCCGCAGGCTATTTTCTTCTTAAACCTTCTCAGTACAGGAGCGTAGTTGGCAAGCTTCAGTATCTTTGTGCCACAAGGCCAGACATTATGTTTGCTTTGAGCAAAGCAAGTTATTTTATGCATCAGCTTATGGATGGTAATTGGCATGCACTGTAGAGGATACTTAGATATTTCTGAGGCACAATTAACTATAGGATTCTATTCAAAGCAACAAAAAACAT
The DNA here is from genome assembly GCA_025506655.1 of Gossypium rotundifolium. NCBI lineage: Eukaryota > Viridiplantae > Streptophyta > Magnoliopsida > Malvales > Malvaceae > Gossypium > Gossypium rotundifolium. Next base: position 155,310,696 of record CP106722.1, on the reverse strand, counting down.
GAGTCTTGTTGCCTTTGTTGATGGGGACTGGGGGAGCAGTCTCAAAGATAGGTGCTCGACCTTGGGTCATGTGGTATTCTTGGTGGAAACCCAATCTCTTGAAGCTCCAAAAAGTAACCTAATGTTGCTTCGTCTACAGCAGAAGCTGAATACAAGAGTGTAGCCAGCACAATGTCAAAGCTTATGTGGGTTAGATTCTTGTTGGAAGAGTTGGAAATTAAAATTCCCTACATGTTAGTTGCCTGGTGTGACAAAACCAGTGCATTAGCGATGTCTGAAATCCAGTTCTTCATGCCAAGACCAAGCATGTGGAGCTTTGTTGGAACAATGGCAGCAACTCAGCATGTACTTTGTATGTAATTTGCATGTGATCACATGAGAAAACAAAGAAGAAAAGAGAAACCAGAAAGCTTGTGCAAAGAAAACTTAAGCACGTGAGAATAATGGCTGAAAAGTTATCATCATCTCATTTCATTGAAAGTAAAGCTTATATACAATAGTTGCATAGTCAAAGTGACTATTACCTAATGAATTAACTACTCCCACTAAGGTCAACTAATACAACATGAATTACAAGCAAAAGCTAGCTGACATTTCAACTATTACATCAAGTTCATATCATAAACTAATCTTACTAACTTAGTTGGACAAATTACAATAAAACTAAACAAAGTTACAATGTAACAAAATCATCAAAATGGAATAGTTTCCCTCGATCCAAGTTTGTCTACATGTTGAGCTACTGCTACTGCTGCTGTTGGTCACTTGTTGCATTGTAGGCTAATGCTTAACACTCCTCCTTGGACTGTATGCAACAAACACCAATTGAGCTTCTCAAAAACTCAAACTGTGATGTACCAAGAAGTTTGGTCAGACTGTCTACCAATTTATCTTGTGAGCTGCAATGAACAAGACTGACCTCCTTAGACTGCTCAGCCTCTCTAACAAAATGAAGTTTAATCTTAAAGTGCTTTGTTTTTCCATGAAAAATTGGATTCTTGGCTATGGCAACAGCTGATTGATTGTTGACCAAAATTTCAGTAGGATCTAGTTACTCCTCATTTAAATCACATAGCAACTTTCTAAGCCAAATGGCTTAATTTACTACTGCTGCAGCTGAAATGTACTCTGCTTCAATTGTGGACTGAGCAACTATTTGTTGCTTCTTTGAGCTCTAGCAAAACACACTTGAACCAAGGGTAAAGAAGTAGCCCGATGTGCTTTTCATGTCATCAACAGATCCAGCCCAGTCACTGTCTGAGTAACCAATCAGCCTAAGCTCACTTTCTTTCTTGAACTTGACCTCATAGCTCAATGTTCCTTTAATGTATCTAAGCACCCTCTTGGTAGTTTTGAATTGCATCATATTGTAACAATGCATAAACCTTGATAGCAAACTAACAGCATGCATGAGATTAGTTCTGGTTGTTTTCAAGTAAAGCAAGCAACCAACTAAGCTTCTATACTCCCTTTCATCAGCCCTTTTATAATCTTCAATGCTTGTCAGCTTCTCCCCTTGTGCCAGAGGTGTGCTCACTGATTTGCAATTTGTCATGCAAAATTTGTTGAGGATCTTCAATGCAAAGGCACATTGACTAATAAAAATGCCATGATCATATTGATTTACTTCCATGCCAAGGAAGTATGTCATGACTCCCAAGTCTGTCATTTCAAAAACTTCTTGCATTTGCACTTTAAATTCACAAATCAAATCATCTTTTCTTCCTGTTACAAGCAAGTCATCAACATAAAGAGATACAATGAGCAAGGTTTTATTGTTGGACTTTTTCATATAGAGTGTTGGCTCACTCAAGCTTTTCTCAAATCCAAGCCTAGACAGGTAAGTTTCAATCCTGTCATACCAGGCTCGAGGTGCCTACTTTAGGCCATAAAGTGCCTTTTTCAGCCTATAAACCTTGTCCTCATTTCCTTGGACCATGAAACCATTTGGCTGTTCTATGTAAATCTCCTCCTTAAGGAAACCATTCAAGAAGGCTGACTTAACATCGAACTGATGAACTTTCCATTGCTTCTGTACAGCCAAGGCAAATAGAAGTTTGATAGTGTCCAGCCTTGCTACTGGAGCAAATGTCTCCATAAAATCAATCCCATACTACTGACTATACCCTTTCACAACAAGCCTTGCCTTGTGTTTGTTCAATGAGCCATCAGCATTGAACTTGGCTCGAAAAACCCACTTGACACCTATGACTTTCTTCTGATCAAGTCTGTCTACCAAGTCCCAAGTCTGATTCTTATTAATCATGTCAAGTTTAGCTTCAATGGCTCTCTTCCAATGCTTATCCCTGACAGCTTCTTCAAAGTTTGAAGGCTCAACTATGGCTACATTGCATATCTGGTAAATATTAGCAATGATCCTGATGCCTCTCACAGGAGGGTTATCCACATTTGCATTGTTGAGCTCATTTTCTGCTGGTTCTAGGCTGCCATCAATCAAATCTTCTTCAAACTGACTTGCATTGGAACCATCCCAGCTCCAAGTTTTCTCATCATCAAATTTGACATCCCTACTCACCAGAATTTTCTTGTTTGAGGGATCATATACCCTGTAGCCCTTCTTGGTACTGTTGTAGCAAAAAAATATGCTTGGAGCTAATCTTTTCTCAAGCTTGGTTCTTTTCTCAGCAAGTATAAGCACATAGCACACACATCCAAATACTTTCAAGTAAGAAACTGATGGCTTGTGTTCATGCCATGCCTCAAATGGAGTCTTATCCTTCACAACATGTGTAGGCAGTTTGTTGAGCCAGTATATTAAAGTGTTGACAGCCTCAGCCCAAAATGTACTTGGCAACTTGCTTTCAAATAGCAAGCATCTGGCCATGTCCATCAGTGTCCTATTCTTCCTCTCACATACTCTATTTTGTTGAGGAGTATACATTGTGGTTAGCTGATGATGGATCCCAGCTTGCTCACACAGTTTCTAAAATCTTTCAAACAACTATTCAGTCCCATTGCCTGTCCTCAGGGCCTTGATCTTAAACCCTGTTTGATTCTCAGCAAGTTCCTTAAATTTTCCAAAAGCTTCAAATACCTCAGACTTCTGTTTCATGAAGTAAACCCAACAGAATCTGGTTATATCATCAATAAACAGCACAAAGTACTTACTGCCATTCAATGAAGGGGTCTTCATTGGTCCACAAACATTCGAGTGCACTAGGTCAAGCCTCTCTCCAGCTCTCCATGCCTTATTGATAGGAAAAGGCAATCTAGCCTACTTACCAAGCTAGCAAACTTCACAAACAGTATCTGCAGCTTCAACCTTGGTCATGTCTTCAACCAAATTCTGCTTGTACAATAAATCAACTGACCTGAAATTGGCATGGCCTAGTCTCCTATGCCATAGGCCAGCACTGTCAGCTAGTGATGGATGCTCGAAACAAGTATTATTTCAACAAAGGCAAGCGCACCTATCGAATAGTAGTATAGTTGTGGTGAGTCCAGAATATCGTATCCTCAAGGACCAAGAGTACTAGTATTAACTATCTTTTTATTATCTAGCCTAATAATTAAAGGGGATTTATTTTTAATCTAAAATTAACTAAATAATTTAACTAACTTATGAACTTGATAGGGGGTAAACTGGGAAAATACTTTGGACAACTTATATGAGATGGATGGCACTTAAGGAAGAATCCACCTAGACTTCACTTATTACTTTTGATTCATGTGATTTATTCACTTGACTTAATCCATAGAAATCCCTTAATTATATTAATACCTCTTTCGAGGCTACTAACAACTGACTCTAGGTTGATTAATTGAAATCTCTTTCTAATTAAAACCCCTATTGTCACATTAATTCGATCTGTGGATTCCCATATTAGGTTTGACCCTAATCTGACAGATTTTCATAGCCCTATTTCTAGGGTTACAATCAACTCTGCTTAATTGTGTTGATCTACTCTTAAACAGGTACTTTTACTCCACTGAATAAGCACATTCAACTTGAATCAATAACCTGAGTTATCAAAACAAGAATAAAACTCACAATTAGAATAAGCACAAGTATTTATCTCATAAATCAAATAATAATAAGATTCATCATGGGTTTCATCCCCTTAGGTATCTGAGGGATTTAGTTTATACTAAAAGAGGAAAACATCATAAAAGAGGGAAAATCACAAAACATAATAAAAATCTAAAAACTTCTAAAGAACTAGATGGGAGATCTTCAGTGTTGATGGAGATCCTTCTCCTAATCTATGCTCGATGGCTGTCTTGGAGTATTTTTCGCCTCTTACCCGGCGTCTATTAGACGTCCCGTTAACTCCCCTTTTAAGTTGCCTCCTAGGGTGTTTATATAGGCTTTGGAACACCTCTATTGGCCTACAAGTAGCTTATTCCGAATAAAACTCTTCTTTGCTACGGTAGGGACATGCCTGTAGTGGACTCCTTCGGCCATGGTTGATTCTGCTTGCCACATAGGGCAGTGTGATCTGGCCGTGGTCGATAGTCCAGGCCGTGTGATCTAATGTAGGCCCATTTTGTCCCTTTTTGGCTCGTTTCTCATTCTTTTCTACTCCCTAAGCTCTCCTGAGTATAAAACATGAAATTAAGAGATTAGGAGCATTGAATTCATCAAATCTAATGAATATTCATCCAAAATTAAGCCAAGCATGGGGTTAAATTATGTGTAAATTACAGTTTATCAAATACCCCCACACTTAAGCTTTTGCTTGTCTTCAAGAAAAATTTTCAACTCATAATTAAAACTAACTTCCTTTAGTACATAATTCTCATCAACAATGTCTCATCATAATTCATAGATAATATATACATGGATAATTTAACTCAAAGAGTCTTAAAGATTCAAACAATCAAAGTCATATGTTTTTGTAGCACAAAAAATATAGGTATTTCCCCTTATCTAAATAATTACCTTTGATCCAAAACCGACAAGGATTGACATCCTCACTAAGGATTCACTCAAACCACTCAAAGTGTTTAAGGTACAAGATAGGCACTCATAAGTCAAATATGAAAAGTTAATCCCATAGGCCTGCATGAAAATCAAATCTCCACCACTATAAAATGAAATGATCACAAATCAAAAGGTCTTCAAAGGGTTGTAATAGGGCTTGTGTTAAAGGTATGGATATAGGCTGAATTAGAAGGTTAGAATCGAGATTGAATTAACAAATTACCTAACTAGAAACAATGAATGAATAATGACGTCAATAACACGAGCTTCTAAAGATGTGAATTTAACTGTTTAAGCTCATAGAATATAGAACTAATGATGAATAAATTTTCTAACTTTTTTTTTAAGAATAAGTATTTAATAAAAGATGGATTCAACTACTATAATTAGGCAATCGATCAAATCAAGTCTCGACAAAAGGGGAGTTAAGAAAATGGGATAAACAAGTTAATAATGGGGTTTCGGGTTAATATTAGTGGTAAATCAAGAAACAGTTGATTAGGCTAAAAAGTGATTCACTAGGGGTTAATTACGAAGGTAGGCTTTTTATGGAGTAAGTGGGTTAAATCCTAAGTGCCTTTATCATTTCATTATATCAAATCACAAGTGTGATCTAGACATGTATAATCGAAGCAAGCTCTAGAATAACAAATCAATATTGACACACTCATAATCCATAACGTGAGTAAGAAAAATATATGCTCTAAAAGGCTCAAAGTCTCACAAAAATTATGGTTTTTGATGTCAACCTTGCAAATTTCAAATTTCAAACTAATATTTAAATTTAGGGAAACAACCTAGAAAATTTTTAATTTTGAAAATAGACTTATCATGGCTGATTCTCTAATATCTTAAAGTTTAAATTATCAATGCACAATTAACTATGAGTTAATCCAAAACATAAAAATCATAAATCAACAGAAGTTTCATTCTAATTAGTAATATGAGAAAATTACATAAGAAAAGATATCATTCAGGGATTTGAGAATCATGCAAAAAGTTAGGAAATTTTGAAATTCACCCCCCACACTTAAGATGTACATTGCCCTCAATGTACAAAGATAGATATTCACAATATAGTAAGAAAATCATAAAGTAGGGAGAGAAGTGAAACTTCCTGAAGTTTGGGTGGAGTCAAAGAAAAGAAACGGGGGAAATTCGGGCCGAGTTGGGAGAGGAGGCGTCGGTGGTGGTGGTTACTAGGGTTGTGGTGTGGTGATTCCCAAGCAACCTGAAGAACCTAAATAAACAAAATCAAAATATAATAATATAGATTTAGCATAAGAGAGATAAAGAGAAGGAAAATAAAGGAAAAGAGAAAAGAAAAAGAAAAAGTAAATGGACTCAAAGGTCCTTGTCCTGTTGAGTTAATGAAGCGGTCGGCATGAACTTATGTAGATCGGTCTCGCACAGGGAAATTGTGCTTGGATCCTTTCACTTCTTTGACATGGTGACGATGGTGTAGATAAAGAGTGAGGGGAAGGGAAAATGAATGAAAACGAGAGGGGAGAGCTTCAAGGAGTATGGAAGAAGAGGAAATTGAGGAGTAGGTGAGAAGAGGGGGGATTTTAAATAGAAGTCTGAGATCTGGTACATCCCCACGCCCGTGTGTCATGGGTGTGTTAGGTCACACGCCCGTATCGCACGGCCGTGTAGTGACTCGTTTGTTTCTTCCACGCTTGTGTGGAAGTTTCTAGTGTGGTTTAATCAGTGTCGGTCACGGCTGCATTGCACGGCCATGGTGTTTTACCGCAGCCCATGTTTTGGGAAAAATTGTCCTATTGCCACACGGTTATGGCCACGCCCATGTACCTACTTGTGGCGCCCACACAGTCACGGCCACGGTCATGTGTAAGGCCATGTGGGTATGGAAAACCTGTGCCTAAATATGAAAAGAAATAAACTAAACCAATTAGTAGGGTTAGTACTCGGGTTGCCTCCCGAGGAGCGCTCGTTTAAAGTCTTAAGCTAGACTTACCTCTCATTTGCATAATTATGGTGGTTTGAGGAGTTGAAAATCTTTTATCATGCTATCAGTTCTACTATCATTATATAGTTCGAGTCGAATGGTGTTTACCTTAAAAGTGTCGAATATGGGATTACTTACCTCGACTGTTCCGTATAGGAAGACATGGAGTACCTTAAAAGGGATCTCTTCGTTTATTTTAAGGTCTAAAATGGCGATTCGAGGGTCTTTTTTATCTAACAGTACTTGATCTCCAATTTTGAAGTGATTTGTTATTCCTATAAGCTCATCTGGTGGTTCCCTCGGTTTTGCTTCGTGTGTTCTTAGTTTCTCCTTGAAATGTGTCTTCCACTCGTCTAGTTCACTAACCTGAAGCCTTCGTTCCTTATGAATTACTTCTTTAATGGCACAAGGTCTAGGAACTGGTTCAGTTGTGTAGTTTCGTGGTGTTTCCTATGAAGAAGGTTGAACCAAATGATTATTGATAGAATTTATGTTTTCACCTTGACTACTCGATGTCCTAGCCGAGTCAAGAGCTTGAAGAGTGATCATTTTGTCACCTACACGAAGTGTGAGTTCTCCTGTACCAACATCAATTTTAGATCTAGCAGTTGCTAAAAGGGCCTTCCTAAAATTAAAAGAACCGTATTGTCCTCATCCATGTCTAACACAACAATGTCTACTGGGAATATGAATTTGTCAATTTTTACTAGCACATCCTCAATTATACCCCTAGGAATCCGAATATTTTTATCAGCTAATTGAATGTTCATCCTAGTTTGTTTGGGTTTCCCTAGACCTAGCTATTTAAACATTTTATACGGCATAACATTTATGCTTGCCCCTAAATTTGCTAAAGCATTATCAATAGATAAACTACCAATTAAACACGAAATTGTAAAACTCCCTGGATCATTTAATTTTCGTGGTAGTTTATTTTGTAAAATTGCCGAGCACACTGCGTTCAGCTCCACATGTGACGTATCGTATAACCTCCGTTTGTTTGTCAAGAGCTCTTTTAAAAATTTCCTTGAATCTGGCATCTGAGAAAGAGCTTCAAGAAACGGTAAGTTAATATGTAATTTCCTTAAGAGTTTAAGAAATTTACGAAATTGTTCCTTTGTGTTGTCTTTCTTCATCGCATTGGGGTATGGCACGCAAGGTTGGTACTTTGTGATTACCGATTTTGGTTTATCATGGCTTATCTCAACCTTACCATCCTCTACCACTTTCTCTTACCTCAAGCCTGGTTTATCTAATCCTTCACTATCGTGAGCGATAATGGCATGAATTTGCTCCTTGGGGTTAGTTTCAGTGTTGCTTAGCAAGCTGCCTTGTGTCCGTTCAGATATGAGTTTAGCAAGTTGTCCCAATTGGTTCTCGATCCCTTGAATTGATGCTTGCTGATTTTTGAGTGTTGTTTCAGTGTTTTGGAAACGAGTTTCTGACACCGCGATGAATTTTGTCAGCATCTCCTCAAAGTTTTACTGTTTCTCTTGTGGGTAGGGTTGCTGTTGAAAGCTTGGGAGGGGTTGTTGTCTCTAATTTCCTTGGCCGTCCCATGAGAAGTTGGGATGGTTCCTCCAACCTAGATTGTAAGTGTTACTATAAGGGTTATTTTGAGGTCTGAAATTGTTACCCATATAGTTTATCTGTTCACTTTCCATGCTAGGATTGTAGGGTGGGCATTCTGTATTGCTCATCCTTCCTCCATTTGTATCGCATTGCATAGTCGGACGTACCTGCGAAGAACCACATAAACCATCAATCTTTTTATTTAACATCTCTACCTGATTTGATAGCATGGTTACTGCGCCGAGGTTGAAAACACTAGCGGCTTTTGTTGGCCTTGTCCTTGTAACTTACCACTGATAGTTATTCAGTGACATCTCCTATATAAACTAATAAGCCGCTTCAGGAGTTTTGTTATTCAAGGTTCCGCCGGCGGCTGAATCAATTAACTGTCTAGTTGAGGGGTTCACACAGTTGTAAAAGGTTTGAACCTGTAACCATAAAGGTAACCCATGGTAAGGGCACCTTCTCAATAGATCTTTATATCTCTCTCATGCGTTGTAAAGTGTCTCTAGATCCATCTGTACAAAAGAAGAGATATCATTCCTCAACTTAGCCGTTTTAGCCGGCAAAAAGTATTTTAATAAAAATTTTCGGTCATCTGTTCCCATGTAGTGATTGATCCTCATGGTAACAAGTTCAACCACTGTTTAGCTTTGTTCCTCAATGAAAAGGGAAACAACCGAAGGCGAATAGCATGATCAGAAACGCTATTTATTTTGAAAGTGTTACAAAATTCCAGAATACTTGCCAAGTGATTGTTTGGATCCTCATCCTGTAAATCATCAAATTGAACAAATTTCTGTATCATCTGTATAGTGTTAGGTTTTAGCTCAAAATTATTTGCAGCAATGGCAGGTCTAACAATACTTGATTCGGTTCCTATTAAATTAGGTTTAGCATAATCATACATAGTACGAGGAACTGGATTTTGATTCACTGGGTTTGCGGCAACTACAGGAGGTAGCGGATTGTTATCAGCCGTCTCTTCGATAGTATTGGTTTCATCTTCTTGTTCTTCTTCTATGTACTGTAGGCTTCTCCTTATTTCCCTACGATTTCTGCGAATGGTACCTTCTATATCACTGTCAAAAATCAAGGGTCCTGTCGGGTTCCTCCTAGTCATAAACTAGAATTACCTGCCAGAAGCAAAGAAAAATTAGTAAAGTTAAAAATTTAAAATAAATAAAAATTGTAAATAAAAATAAAAATGGCTAAAGTAATAAAAATCAAGTGTTCCTAATATCTTAGTCCCCGGCAACGGCGCCAAAAACTTGATGGATGCTCGAAAAAACTATTATTTGGATAAAGGCAAGCGCACCTATCGAACAGTAGTATAGCTGTGGTGAGTCCGAAATATCGTATCCTCAAGGACCAAGAGTACTAGTATTAACTATTTTTTTATTATCTAGCTTAATAATTAAAGGTGATTTATTTTTAATCTAAAATTAACTAAATAATTTAACTAACTTATGAACTTGATAGGGAGTAAACTGGGAAAATACTTTGGACAACTTATATGAGATGGACGACACCTAAGGAAGAATCCACCTAGACTTCACTTATTACTTTTCATTCATGTGATTTATTCACTTGACTTAATCCGTAGAAATCCCTGAATTATATTAATAACTCTTTCGAGGCTACTAACAACTGACTCTAGATTGATTAATTGAAATCTCTTTCTAATTAAAACCTTTATTGTTGCATTAATTCGATCTGTGGATTTCCATATTAGGTTTGACCCTAATCCGACAAATTTTCGTCGCCCAATTTCTAGAGTTGCAATCAACTCCGCTTAATTGTGTTGATCTACTCTTAAACAGGGACTTTTGCTCCACTGAATAAGCACATTCGACTTGAATCAATAACCTGAATTATCAAAACAAGAATAAAACTCACTGTAACAGTCCGATTTAGGGGCTAGTCAGAATAGTAATCTCAGAGTCACTAATTCGAGGTTAGATAAAATTATTTTTATGTTATGTTATGCGTTATAACATGTTTATAAGGATGCATGAAAATTTTGGTGCCTTAATTTTAGCGATTTCTAGCTAAATTGTGAAAAAAGACTAAATCGCATAAAGTGTGAAAGTTCTATTTTAATTGCTAGAGGTGCCAAATAGCTATGGTTTAGAATTGGAGGACCCAAATGTGCAATTGGGCCATAAGAATTAGCTTGGCCGGTCAAAGGAGGACAAAAGGGGACAAGGGCATCAAATGTTGTCCTATTAGATGAGTAAAAGGAAATAAAATAAGATGAAGTAAGCAAGAAAGCTATCATCTTTTTATTTCTTCTCTTCATCCACCGAAAATACCAACAAGGATGGGGGTTTTTGAAGCTCAAAATTTCATCAAGCATTTCTTCTCACAAGTAAGTGATTTTGATGGTTTTAGTTGATAATTTTTATACTTTTGGAGTCCCCAAAGCTTAAGCTTTCTAAAGAGGAGACTATTTTGCAACATGGTTGAAAGTATAGGGACTTTCCATGAGAGATTTTAAGTTGGTTGCTGTGTTTTATGGAAGAAAATGAATGTTAGGAAGGTGAGGAACAACTTTTGTGGAAGGTGTTGTTGTGAAAACACCTAATTGGGACTAAAATGCAAAAGTTTTAATTTGTTCATTAAGGCATGAAATAGATGGAATTGTGGATAGTTGTAAGAGGATTAAATGTTCAGCTAGGCTTGTTTAACAAGAAAATGTGATAAAATTTATTTACGAGCCTAGAGGCAAAATCGTAATTTTGCCAAAGTGTAAGGGCAAAATAATCATTTTTTCCTAAAGTGTAGATTATGGTGTAATATGATTTATGAGTGATTAAATCAGTAAATTCCATTGTTTTAGATCAAAGAAAACTAGATTCGGACCTAGAACGGGCAAAAAGAGAAATGTGGGCAAAAAGTCCCTTTCGGCCATTTCGACATCGAGGTAAGTTCATGTGTGAATGTGGCAATTGCGTATGAGTTAATTTAGTAATCCAGTGTTGTATGGAATGTATATTTACTCTATGAATGTATGAAAATATCTTTTAAGGAGGTGTCAAGAGAATTGAAATTGGGAGTAATAGGAAATGTATATAGCATGATATGATGATAGTTATAGTCTCATGTAAGACCATATTGGGATATGGCCTTGATGTAAGAATCCGTATAAGGCCATGTCATGGACATGGCATCAATATGTTAATGTAAGTAAGACCCTATTAGGGTATGATGTCAATGTGACACTCGATAGTGTTATTTAATAATTTGAGATGAATTCAGTATATGATGAACCTCTAGTGGGCTACGTGTAATCGGTACATCTTAGTGGTATGAGATAGATTTATTAATGCAATGTGTGAATACGAATGAGAATCGTAGAAAGTTAAGTAAGAATAGGAATGTGTGAGGATGTTCTCGGTTGAACCTTTGAAATAGATATATACATGTGGGTTACTATCCAAGAATGTATAATATCGGTGAGCTGTGTGCGTTACCACCTTATTAATTATTAAACGATGGGCTGTGTACGATACCATCGCTTATTTGTTCCAATTGGTAGGCTAAGTACGATACCACCGGAATTATAAATGCTTGTGGTGGGCTAAGTGCGATACCACCCTAAATGCTTAACAACGATGGGCTGTGTGCGATACCATCGCTTATTTGTTCCAATTGGTGGGCTAAGTGCGATACCACCGGAATTATAAATACTTGTGGTGGGCTAAGTGCGATACCACCCCAAATGCTTAACTACGATGGGCTGTGTACGATACTATCGTTAAGCATACCATTTAGTGGGCTATGTGCGATACCACTATAATTACCATTTTGGGTAGGCTATGTGCAATACTACCCTACTATCTGATTGAAACGGGCTAAGTGCGAAACCGTCGAGTAATTTAGCATGGTGGATGGATTAGTGAGAATTCATGATGTGTGGTACTATGAGTAATGGGTAGTATGAGTTGTTTATTAAAAATGTTTTATGGGATTATATGGCGACAAGTGAAGGGATGTATGTAATTAATATGAGCATTTGGCTCGTGGCATGGTTAGGAAGTGGTAAGAGACAGAATGAGTAAGCTTCTAAGGTTATTGTGTAGGTAACTATGAGTTTAAGATGAAAAGACTCATTATAATACCTCACGGTTAAGTATAATTAATGATTATCAATATCTGATTATTATAAGCATATGAACTTACTAAGCATTATTGCTTCTCCTCTTCTTTTCTCATCTCTTATAGGTTATTTTAACTAGCTCAGGTTGGAGGCCGCGGGAGATGTTTTCACACTATTGAGTAGACTCCTGGTATGGTGTTTCAAGTTCTTTTGAGTCATGGCATGTATAGGGATTCTTTTAAAGTTGATTAAGTTTTAATTGATGTAGCCAAATTGTGTTGGCCAAAGAGAACTTAGAGTTTGGTTGTGTATCGCCATAGATGATAGCTTAAGTTGTCTGTAATTGTATTGGGAATAGTTCTCTCTAGTACATGGGATGAAGTCTTTATCTCTTGTATAAGTAGATGTCCTTATTTCAAGAGTTATATTGATGCTATGTGAAGTTATATGATGATGTATAAATCTATGAAAATGAGAGTGGAAAAAGGGCTTGGTAGATAGCCTGGTAATTGTCCACATGTGTAGACACTCGGGCGTGTGTCTAGACCATGTGGAAGACACGGCTAGCACACAGGCGTGTGAAGTCTGCACCTTGCATTTGGAATTTAATTCGCCCCATGGCTGAGGCACACGGGCGTGTGCATATACCGTGTGGGTAAATCAGAATGCTAAGTTTTAGCACATGGGTTGTGGCCACGGGCATGGGTCAAGGCCGTGTGGAATTAGTCAGTATTGACCATGAGTGGAAGACACGGGCATGTCTTAAAGGCACACGGGCGTGTCCCTAAACCCACACGGGTGTGTAACCCCTGTTTTGTGAAAAAGTTTTTAAGTTCGTAAAAGTTTTGGGATTAGTTCCAAAACCTCTCGGAGGTATGTTTACGGCCCCGTAGGCCAAGATTGAGTAATTTATAGGCTTAAATGAAATTTTATAGTCTAATTTGCAGAGTTTAGTAAGATCAAGCATGGTAATGCCTCGTACCCGGTCTTAGTGTCGGACTCGGGTAAGGGGTGTTACACTCACAATTAAGAATAAGCACAAGTATTTATCTCATAAATCAAATAATAATAAGATCTGTCATAGGTTTCATCCCCTTAGGTATTTGAGGGATTTAGTTCATACTAAAAGAGGAAAACATCATAAAAGAGGGAAAACCACAAAACATAATGAAAACCCAAAAACTTCTAAAGAACTTGATAGGAGATCTTCAGTCTTGATGGAGATCCTTCTCATAAGTTGTTCCCGACGGCTATCTTGGAGTATTTTTTGCCTCCTACTCGGCGTCTATTCGACGTCCCGTCAACTCCCCTTTTTAATTGCCTCCTAGGGTGTTTATATAGGCTTTGGAACACTTCTATTGGCCCACAAGTAACTTATTCCGAATAGAACTCTTCTTTGCTGCAGCACGGACACACCCGTGTGACACGCCCGTGGTTGGTTCCTTCGGCCGTGGTTGATTTTGCTCGCCACACACGGCAGCGTAATTTGCCCGTGGTCGATAGTCCAAACCGTGTGATCTGATGTAGGCCCATTTTGTCCCTTTTGGCCCGTTTCTCGTTTTTTCGACTCTCTAAGCTCTCTTGAGTATAAAACATGAAATTAAGAAATTAGGAGCATCGAATTCATCAAATCTAATGAATATTCATCCAAAATTAAGCCAAGCATGGGGTTAAAATATGTGTAAATTACGGTTTATCAGCTAGGCTTATATAAGCCTTCTTCTCGAGCTGACTTACATCAAGCATAAAACATTTTTCAGCCATAGCTACTGAGACCATTTCCTGACCATGAAAGTCTTCAATAACACAAGAATCATTCTTGAAAACTAGTGAATAACCTTTTTCAACCAATTGACCAACACTAAGTAAATTTTGATCTATATCAAGCACAAAAAGCACATCTGAAATCAGCTTGTTACCTGAACCAGTGTTGATCACAACATCACCTCTGCCTTTAGCTTCAATCAAGCTCCCATTGCCAATTCTAATTCTTGAGGTGAAACTCCTGTCAAGCTCCTTGAACAAGCTCTCATCAGTTGTCATATGATGTGAGCAACTACTGTCCACAAGCCAACTGCAATTGACTTTGCTTGTGGTTGTAATGCATGAAGCAGTAAAAACATGCTCCTCCTAAGCTTGAAGGTCCTCAGCAGTCTTAGCTTGAACTTACTGCTGAGTTTTACGTTTCTCCTTGTTCCGGCACATCTTTTCGTGGTGACCATACTGCTTACAACTTTTGCACTGTATGTTTGGCCTGTTCCAGCAATACTTCTCCAAGTGATTGGTCTTCTTGCAGTGTATGCAAGGTGGAAACCTCATTCTCCCTACATCTCTTCTTGATTTCTCTCTTTGTCAACCCAAGGCTTCTTTGGTCTCTGACTTGAGCTCGAGCCTTCTCTGGCCTTTGCTTGAAAAGCTCCCTCAGGATGCTCTTACTACCTATTTGCCCTTCTCTACTCGAGTGCATAAAGTGAGTTCACCAACTCAGATAAAGAAATAGTTGTGAGGTCCCTCGAGTCCTCCAATGAGGAGATCTTTGACTCAAACCTCTCAAGGAGAGTAGTAATAACCTTCTCAACAACCCTGCTCTCACTGAAATCTTCTCCTAGGAGCTTTATGTTGTTAACTAATACCATTATTCTATTAGAGTACTGCTTGATAGTCTCTAACTCTTTCATTTTCAATTTCTCAAATTCTCTTCTAAGGTTGATCACTTGTTGCTGCCTTGTCTTATCTGATCCCATGAACCCCTCCTTCATCCTTTCCCAAGCTTGCTTAGGTGAGTCACAAGCCATTATTCGAGTGAAGATTACATCTGACACTCTATTCTGCAGGCAGGCTATAGCTTTGTGCTTCTTGGCTCGCTCCTCACTATGCTACCTAATTTGAGCAATGGTGGGATTGGCTCTCAATGGAGGTGGCTCAGCATCATTCTCGATTACACTCCACAAATCATGTGCTTGGAGATAAGTTTTCATCTTAACTACCCAAATGTGGTAGTTCTCTCCAGCAAACACAGGTGGTGCGGGTGGTGTGAAGCTCATGTTTCAGCAACAATACAAGCAGACCAACAAAAAAATAGTTTCTTCCTTCTCAAGCTTTGTTTTCACAGAAAAAACGCCAACGACAAGGTGCTCAAAGAAGGCAGGCTTTGATTACCAATTATTGGAACAATGGCAGCAACTCAGCATGCACTTTGTATGTAATTTTCATGTGATCACACGAGAAAACAAAGAAGAAAAGAGAAACTAGAAAACTTGTGCAAAGAGAACTTAAGCACATGAGAATAATGGCTGAAAAGTTATCATCATCTCATTTCATTGAAAGTAAAGCTTATATACAAGAGTTGCATAGTCAAAGTGACTGTTGCCTAATGAATTAATTACTCCCACTAAGGTCAACTAATACAACATGAATTACAAGCAAAAGTTAGCTGACATTTCAGCTATTACATCAAGTTCATATCATAAACTAATCTTACTAACTTAGTTGGACAAATTACAGTGAAACTAAATTAAGTTACAATGTAACAAAATCATCAAAATGGAACAACTTCCCTCGATCCATGTTTGTCTGCATGTTGAGCTGTTGCTACTACTACTGTTGTTGGTCACTTGTTGCATTGCAGGCCAATGCTTAACAAGCTTCATCGGCATTTTATGTGAAAGCATGTAGCAACTCACAAAATGGAAGTGAATGACGTACCGACGCAGGAGCAAGTGGCTAACATCTTTGACCCAGCCTTTGATTGGTAGATCTTTTGTGTATTTCAAGAGGAAACATGGCGTTTGTTTCAGTTAGTTTTTTTAAGACCAATGGGGAATGTTAGTTTAAGCTGGTTCAATCAAATCAGTTGGGTTAGTTAGACAATATTAATCAGCTGAGAGTTTGTTGAAAGGAGTTAATAAGTTTTTCACAGTTGCATTATTTTCTCTGAATATTTTATCTAGTTTTTCATAGTTTGATCCATCCCATCTGAGGTGATAGGGACGGTTTATATAATCATTTCTCGTCAGGAACACGCGCGAGTGGCAAGGAGCAGAGACCAATAGAGAAAAAAGTAATCAATATTCTTTTAGGGCTTTTCGTGCAAAAAACAATCATGATATGATGAATATAAAATATTTTAAAATTTATATAAATATTTAAAGCACAAATACAGAAACACAAGGTCTAACGAATCTGTAAAAGAGAACTAAGACTCTTATTGAATATCAATGGATTACAATTTTTCTTTTTCCTCAAACTTGTTTTTAATTACAAAAAAGGATTTGTTGCCATTGCCCCCTATTTCTTAATCCCGTCTTCCCCACAAAACACTAGACTGTCCTCAAATCGTCCTTTTCAGCATGGGCCTCCCGACTTCCTCAACTTACTATTCAAATACTGCTTCACGCATGTTTGATTTGTCTCGAAGATGAATGGCATTCCCCTTATCTGCAAATAAAAACCACCATTTACAGCTTAAAACTTCTCAAAATGTTCATATCCCAACCCGAATATGAAAACTGCTGCATGCATGTCACTGTCCAATACCCATTACCACATAATTCATGAAAAACAATATCATCAAAACAGTACCTCAATCAAACAACCCGAATCAAGGCTCAGACTCTGTCCAGGACCTACTTCCTTGTTATTTATCGATACCGAACACTTGCCGAGATTTTTAAGATGGAATGATCCATCGTCTTCCAAGTTGAAAATTGCCTAAACACACGAGAGGAACCATAGAAAATTAGTATGGCAGCTTATTATACAACAACGAATTACAATTCTCATGTATTACTACTATCTTCTCTATAATCCATGAATTTATCAAGTCATCATACCTGCCGCCTTGACACTTTATTAGCACACCCTTCTCTTCCCAAGTCGATGTCAACAACAAAATCTTCTGTTGTCCTACCCAGTAATATCTGCGAAATCAAAATTATAATGTATTACTGAAATTTTCTTTCATCAATTTCCATTTACTCTCCTACGAACAAAAGCCCTAAAACTGCTACTAGCTTCAGATACTGAAAAGCAGTTTAGAAAGCATGGTTTTCTTACTGGACTTTATTATGTGTACAATTGAGAAACCATTTACTTCAAAGATTAACAAAATATCATTCAAATCATAAAGGCAACATTGAGGAGAACGGTAAAAAAGTATGGATATGGTACAAAAGCTTAAAAATAAGGACTTCTTAGTTGTAGAATACCTCAGGTTTCTTAATATAATGTTTGGAATGGCGGCCATACAAAATGGCAAAAGCTCCATGGGATGCAATGGCCCTTTGCATGTAAGAATGGGAAACCTGCTCCAGCCTAATAATTGCTTTTTTATAGTCCTCATGCTGATATCTAGCAACTACACAGAAAGTAAAAATTATCTTGCAATTCTAGAAAACAGATTCAAATACAAAAAATTAGAACCCACAAGAGGTGGAGGCCGGAAAGAAAAATAAAACTTTTTTTTCTCTCTTCAGTAACTGCAGATATTACCAAACTACTACGGCAGGGCTTAATAGATAAAAGTTAGCAATTTAAAATTTATTCGGTCAACATACTACCTTCCTGATCCCACAAATCTTGGTCATCAGGATCCAAGTCCATATCAAGGATCTGTTCATAAAGCATAAAAGAACATGAATAGCAGACAATAATGATGACTATAATAAAAGTGACGACCAGTGGTAGTTCAAGACACACCATTGCCTCAATATCTGAGAAATAAGGAACATCATCATCACTTTCAATCACTAACTCTTCTAGATCTGGAGGTGGATGATCAATAACTGGTTCTGGAGAAAAAATATCCATGGGCCTCACCTCTGCACTAGTGGCTTGGTGATCTTTAATCTTTTCTAGAGCATCCACTTCTTGTTTAATGGCAAAAGAATTCAAACTATTGTGGTTATCAGAACAAAGAGCAGGTTTCTCTCGTAAAGAATCAGCAGAAGTATGACCTAAATGCTTTCCCGATATTATACTTTCACTCCTTTCCTTCAGCAGTGTCGGTTGGAGAGTGCCTTCAGTAATATTTTTGGAATTAGTTTGAGCTGAAACATTGGCCAGAAAACCATCGGTTTTAGGTGCTACACATGAAGAATCCTCGCATTTAACTCTGCAATTGTTAACTGGATGAAGTTGACCCATTTCTGGTACCATTTGTGATTCTTTCGTTTGAGAGGCTCCAATAGATTGCCCAGGATCTCTTTGATCTCTCTGAACCAGAAAGGGACCTCCATCAGTTTTCTGACCCCCAGAAAAATCTTTAAAAGATGCAGATAATGGATTGCCAGCTTCTTTGAAAACGTGTTGTGTTGAGGAAACAACTGATGGGCACAGCTGTTTGGAGAACACATCTTCATTGCAAGGAATTTCTGGGTCCTCAGTATTTAATGTGCAACAAATGATACCATTAGTCAGTTCAGGGAACTGACAATTTGAAGTTAATACAGAAGAAAGCATCAAGGCCTCTGAATCATAAGAAATAGGCCCATCTGCTGCAGAAGATCCTGCAACTTCATCCAATTCACCAAGACATGAAGACCCATTTGCGAGATTATCTTGAGCTTCCGATGCCATAGCTTCAGTTACATCAGGCATTTGATCTTGATCACAGTTATTAGGTGAACTTGCCAAAAATGAGCTCAGGCCATCAAAGTAAGACTTATCAATCACAGCTTTCGCATCAACATCCATGAAAAAGGGTTCATCATTCATAAGGGTGTTAGTAATTTCCACCAAATAACCTTCTGTATCAGCCGTTTGATGTCCCATTTCTGCACATGGCATGTCAGGTTCCAACTTAGAATCAGTAGCAACATCATGCTCTGCTGCATGATCACTCTTAGTATCGATGTCACCAGGAAGTGCATATACATCTCCCTGCATATCTTTTTCCTCATGACCGTCAGTGGGAATAGCAGATGCAGACAAGCCTTCATCAGTTCCCCATATAGACAATCCACAATCCATAACTGGTGAGTTGAAGACCTGGTTGCCCTCAAACTCAGAGCAGATATTCTCTGGATCATTGTTAATTTGATCGAAAGTAGATGAAGGTTTTATCATTAAATCATTAGCAGAAAACAAGCTGCTTACAGGCAGTTCCTTAGATTCATGCAATTCCTCAATGCCAGACCCACTCTCTAGAAGAAACTGATTCTCTCTGAGCATATGAGGAATTTCCTTATGTAGATTAACTGGCTCTACAGGAAAACTACTATCATCTGGATTATGATTAGTAGTCTGAAAGCCATCTGTTGTGCACTCATCCCCCACTCCAGCACCATCATCAGCTAACATTTGCGGAAAAGAACAACTCATTATATTCATATTTGTTTCTTGAACTCCAAACTGATCTGAAATTGGATTGCCAAGCATGCAGTTTCCAGGTAGAGGCTCATCTTCAAGCCCAACATAGTTGCCATCATTAGGTGCGATAAGGAAACTCAGGTCCATCGTGTTAAAAGGCTCGTTGCAAATTCTTTTGCGCAATGCATAGTAACAGCTACGCACACTCTCAAACTTTCTCTTTACACCCAAACTTTTTCTATCTTTTGAATTTCCTGTTCTGCCAAATTTCGAAGACAAGGAAGAAGCAGAACGCTCAAACTCGATTATGCGAGAAGAAGCCTCCTCGGAAACAACTGGATCATAAAGGAGAGAATGCCATCGATCTTGCAGTTCTCTAACGGAGAATTTCCTAGAGAACTGCACTGCACCCTTAGCAAGAGATTCCAAAGAAGCACCAGCCTGCAAAAGGATACAAAGAAATAGACTGAAACAGGGTTCAATAAAGTAGAAACACAATTCATAGGACGATAAGAAAAACAAAACAAAAACTGAAGTAGAGTGAGGTGATAATGTCATGCTAAATGCACAATTTGGATCCCTTTTTCCTGTTGATATTCATGCACTCTTTGCAAATAAGGGCACTACCAGACCAACCATAATGTCATTTCGTGTTTTAGAAAAACTACTAGCATCCATGAATAGAAACACTTTGGCACAGCGCAAACCATGTTTATTAGTAATATTTCTACATCGCATTCTCACAAGCAATCTATCTACTGACAAGTTTTGGCATTATGCAATAGTATTCCTCTGAAACAACAACAACAACAGGAGGATAATCTTATGAATATCCTAACTTTATAAACATAATGCAAGAATCGTATAACTTTTTTTTAATACAACCAACTAATATTGCAATGAATCCACGCTTTAGCACAATAAACCCAGAATTTGAAGACTAGAACAGTGGCAGTGCCATACATCCAAAAGACTAATAAGGACGCGTAAATAAGTTCTGCAACTCTAATAAATAAAACAAGGAAATAGAAGGGGCGAGAAATTTAAAAGAAAAAAAAGGCATTATTTTCTAGCTACTAGAAAAACAAAGAAGACTTCAAGTTGACAGGAAATACGAACAGAAGAAAAGTCGAATTGAGACCACAAGTAAAACCAATTCCTGAAACAAGTATGAAAAAGACCCAATCTTTATTTTATTCCTTTTCTTAAAAACCAATGAAGGAGAAAAGAAAAGGCAAGTACCTCAATAGCGTTCTTCAAAAGAAGGTCATCTTCAGGTATCCAAGTGGAAAGGACTGGAGCCAAAGCCCCCATCTATTTTGGAGCACAACCAAGCAAGAAGGAGCCGCCTTTCAACCTCTCCGCCCTTTTCTTTATATTCGTTTTACAACTTTGTCTTCCCACGATTTCTGTCTGGCGAAGCGTCGGTTTGGGTCTCTCCAAGTGTGTGAAACATGAAAACGAAAAACAAAAGAACAAAAAAGAGTGTGTGGGAGGGAATTTTAAGAGGAACCTAGAACTAAAAACTGAAAGCAGGGGGATGGTGGGGTTTTACTGTGGAAAGTGGGGGACAAATTAGATTTGATGATTTCACGGATTTTCAATCAAATCGGAGTGTGGTAATGCCAACCAAAAGTTAACTACAAATAAAAGTCCCCCCCTGTTTCTTTCTTTGGGGTAGAACTTGGCTTCTTTACCTTCACTAACCCTTTCTCTCGCTATGTCACGGTAATTCTTCAGGTGACTGCACCCGTATTGGCTGTTGGTTGCGGCGCCGCTTAATTGGTTTTGACCGTTGACTAAACTGTCTACCACCTGTTAAAATTTGATTTATCTCGAAAAAATTAAAAAAAATTTAAATTTCGAATTAAACAAATCGAATTATTAGAGTTAATCAATTTATTTGAGTTTAACTTAAATTTTTTTCTAATTTCGAGTTCGAATCGAGTTAAATTTTCGAATTTGAATAACTCAAATAATTTAAATATCAAAATATAATATTTTATATTTTTATAACTCTCAAACTTTTTTTTCTCAAAATTTTTATTCCTTCCCACTTTCCCCTAAAACTTTTATTCCCATCCCATCTCAACCCTCTAATCTATCCAAAATCTATTTCTCACCAAAATTTTACTCTTTAATTTACTTTTTCTCAAAATTTTACTTTCAAAAAACCTCAAAACTTTTTATTTTCCCCCAAATTTTTACTCTCTCCCACTTTTCTCCTAAAACTTTTACTTCATTCTCATCCCATCTCTCATCTACCCCAAACTCATCCTCCCATTTTTTTTTATATTTTACCTCCAAAATTTTACTCCCCTATTTACTTTTCCTATTCCCCAAAACTTTTATTTTTCCCCAAAATTTTTATTTTCCCTTAAACTTTTACTTCTCACCCTTTACTCTCAAATAAAAATCAAAATTATCCAAAAAATTACTAAATATAAATAGTAATAATTTTATTTATATTTGCTATTTATACTATTAAATTAAATTTCATATTTTATATTATTTATATTATTAAATTGTTTAGTCATATTGAATATTTATATTAAAATTGAATTATTAATTATGTCATAAAATATTTGTATTAAAATTTTATATCGGTATCAATTTCACATTTTATCTTTAAAATAACTTTATTAAAAATCACATTTTACATTTAATATATATTTTAATTTCAAAATACATAGTGACAAGAATCTGGAGATAATTGAAACAACTAAGCAAGCAAAAAAGCTAACACGTATATAAAAGATTAATAAATAAATTATGAGGTGATGAAAGTTAATAAAAAATTTGATTAAGGTGAACAAATTTTATTACGATGGGTGACAGTGATTACAATCACTCAAAATTATTTTTTAAAATTTAACTCGAATAAATATATTCGATTCGATTCAATTCGAATTCCATCTCACTCGACTCGATTCGAGAAAATTTCAAATCAAATTAGGATGATAAAATATGATTCTTCAACTCGATTAACTCGAAATTTTTTTATTCGATTCGATTCGATCGAACGCTCACCCCTGAAAGTGGTATAGATTTTGATTACGATAAATTTTAGGTTTTTTTTAACTTATTTTAGATTTAACTTAGTTTTAGGTTTTTTTTAACTTATTTTAGATTTAACTTAGTTTTAGGGCATACATCATTTTTAAGTATAGCAGTAATTACATTGATTTAAATTATTTCATTTAGACTCCGTTTGTTTGCCATTAAAATATTTTCTAGAAAATAATTTTGAAAAATAATTTACTTTTCTATAAATGATTTACTTTTCTGGTGTTTGGATGAATCTGTGCAAAATATTTAAATGAAACAAATATATATTTAAGAATTTATTATCTTTTCATTATTTAATTAAATTTATTATATATATATATATATATTAATAAATTTATATTTTTCTTGCCTGTATTGCAAGATGCAGCATGCCAATCTGGTAGAAGCCTAGCAAGCTTCTTCCTTTTAAGCATGCAACAAAGCCTATATTGCAATCAACAAGCACTCACTCAAAAATGGCTAATCCCACATCTAGAAATACCACCCACAGTTTCAATGATTCTAGTTCTCTTAGCCATCTCAAGAGCTAATTCTACAACATACAAATAAGTTCAAGTCAATTATGCTCAAACTGAAATAATAGGACCAAGAGACCTCAACAACTTCAAGGCACAGAGGCCAATTCTACAACATACAAATAAGTTCTAAGATTATTCAAGAGGATTTCAGTGAAGAGAAAATTCTTTTTATTCAGACTCCTTTACCAGTATAATAAATTCAAATACTAAAATTCAAACAAAATGACATCTTATAACTGCATAATCTAATCGTGACATTAAGCAAAACCTGGAATTGTGATTACTAGATTTACAAATGAAAAGAGTGACAAATTTATGACCAAAACTTGTAAAATTTTCATGTTTGAACAACACTTGGTTTTCTTCACACAATCATTACATTGTACAGAGAAAAGAGAATTACACCAATCAACACCTCTTGATACAAGCAACGCCCAATATGATCCCTCTTCATCATCACATAGTAAAAAATATTAGACCTAAAACAAGACTAAAAAATATATATAAAACTAAATGTGAAAAATACTCAACACTACCAACCCATTTGAATATGCCACTCGACTTCTACCTGGCTGTGCCTCAATTTACAGAGGGAGAAGCCCAACTTGCAACTTTCAGCACATGTCCAAAAGGAAAACCTACGTCGTGCACAATCTGCTTCTCTAACTTATATCTTTCATACTACCACAGCACCTTGCAATTTGGTTCCCAAACTATGCATCTTTCCTAATCTCAAAGCAGTGCACGCACCAGTTCAATTTGTAAGGAGGAAGACATGTTTGAAACACTGCAAAACTCTGCAACCCTAAGAGACCGACTTGTTCCACGCAAGGTTTTGAAGGGTTTTGATAATAACAGCATAAAGCCATACACAAGACCCTTCCTAAGGCAAAGCTGTCTCATGCCTGGCCACAAACACTGTCCACTCCTCACCTATAACATCACAAAACAGGCTTTCAAACTTAAATACCATAAACCAACATATATGTAAGAAAAAGTTCCCACAATAAAAATCAATGGATCTCAAAGAAGCTCTGCAGACAATAGTACAATATCACAAAAAAGCAATTTGGAATTATTAACCAGATTGTAAACCACTAATCATTTCCCATTAATACATAGTACTACTCTGCATTAAATGATTTCAAATAGTTCATATCAGCATACACTACTTAATATATATATATATATATGGACAAAGCAACAAGTTCAACTGTTCAAGTTCATATTGAAGTCAATGCTTTACTTTATGAGTTGTTGGAAACAATTCATACCATATAATCCAGAAAACCAAAACTTCAAAACAAGCCAAATAAACTATAAGCCAGTTTTTTCAACCATGAAGCACTAAACAAATCAGACCCTATATAAAAAAAAACTCAAATAAAGTTCATAAAATTCTTAAGCCAGATCAGAACTAACCCATGAAACCCTAAAATCAACAATACCAAAGTTGGCAAATCAATCGACTGAACAGAACAAAATGGAATTTTAGATCTTGAAATCTGAAAAAAAAAATAAGATCTTGACAAACAGATGCCAATATATTTATCGAAATAGATCCAATTAATCGATGAAACCTTACCCTAATTACACCAAATAAAAATTTATGAGAAATCACGAACAAAAAATCAAAACCGAAATAGAAAAAGAAGCTGTAAAGAGAAGATTACCTTCTGGGAGAGATTCGGAATCGAGAGCTTGCTTCGAAATCGAGAAGATTAAAAGAGAAGACGATTGAAAATTTTCAATTTTGATGAGAAACTTAGGGGAATTTATAACGGATCAAAGCAAACTCTTACCGAAAAGGATAGGGGAAGGGGAAGGGGAAGGGAAAATAGTGTTGCTTCTCTTCCTGAAAATGTCTTACCGAAATAAAAATGGTAAGACATTTTCCTTGCTTTTGCTTTCCCGTGTTTTGTAATCCATTTTATTTAGGAAATTGTTTTCAGCCAAATAAAAAAAAAGATGAAAAGTTTTTTCGAAAAATATTTTACTGCTAAATAAATGAACTCTTATATTTGATATGAGAGTGAATATATATTGATAATTAATGATAATGATTTATCGTCTCAGGTATAATTTGAGTTCAAGTCGTATTAGTTATATTATTATTAGAGTTTTGACTTTTCTTTTGTAATTCACCAAAAAAAATAAATCTTGAGATTAAGTTTCAAGAGTCTAGTAAAATTTTTAAAGTTTAATGAGAATTTTTTTAATTTTTGGGGTCTAATTAAATTTTTTATGAGATTAATGTGAATTTTCAAAAAAATTAAAAGAACTTATATAAAATTTTCAAAAAAAAAAAAGCTAACAAATATAATGAGAATTTTTAAAATTTGAGGTGGTCTAATTGAATTTTTCTAAAAACTTCAAGAGAAAATGAAATTTTTCAAAAATTTTGAGAGACTCTAATTAATATATTTTTTATTTCAAGGAAAGTGATAGCGTATGACATATAGACGTGCGAGTTTGAACTTGCATTGTATAAAAAAAAATTGTCTACATCATTTGGATTTTAAGTGATCAACTTATTTTAGATTTGAGTCATTCAAATTTAATATCGGGATTGTTTGGGTTTAATATTCGAGTTATTTAGGTTAAATATTTTTTTTCAAATTATATCAAATTTAATCATTCAATTTTGACGGTCAAATTATTTAGGTTCAGTCATTTTAAATTCAAGTTATTCATATTTGTTATTGAGACTATTTTTTATTAAGTTAATTTCTTAATTTTAAAATAAAATTAGTTAATAATTATTAAAAATGTTGTTAATTATTAACACACCCTTTATTATAATTTTTTAAAAGAAAGAATCATATAATTACATAGAAGGCAATAATATAAAATTATAAGCAATACTATAAAAAATTAAAATAAATCAACAGAATAAAAAATTTCATATATATAAAAGGAAAATTGAAAAAGAAATTGAGTTATGGAAAATTCAATTTATGTATGAAATCAAAGGACTATAATCATATAGAACTAATATGACTCCCTACCACGGTTGGGTTAATTAATTTTTAACTAATTGATAGAAAGATAAATTCATATTTTTAATATATATATTTTTGGTTAATTATTGAATAAAATATTATTAAATTTGAGTTTATTTTATCAAGATTGAAGTTGGTGTGTTGAATTTAAACTTTTATAAAAATAAGTTAAATTGGAACAAAAAAAAAAAGTAAAGAGAAAAGCTTGATTGAAAGATTGAAGATTTACAAATGGCAGGACAAAGATTGAAAGGTTGAAGATTTAAAAAAGTGACTGGATAAAATTGAAAGATTTTTATATGATTAAAACTCTGTAATTAATTTAAATTTAATCTTTGGTTTAAATTTGATTTTTAAATTTTTGATTTATTTAGTGATAATATTTAAGAAAAATATAGCTAAATTTTAGCATTAGAAGTGTGTATAAATACCTAGTAACTACAAATTAAAGACACACTTGACCTTTGTCATTTAAAAAATTCTTTTTTACCCCTTCCTATGTCTCTGCGTCTTCTATTCAGCTGTTTCCTTTTTTTTTTTTCTTTTACTTTCAACCTTTACTGGTTTAATTACCTTTTAAGGCCCTTTCCCTTTTCACTTTTTACAATTCCATTTAAACCATTCATTTTCAAGCTTGATTCTTTCTATGATTAACTAAACCCCTATTTAGCTTTAGTCTGGAAATTGCTCTAACAAAACAATCGTGAGATATGAACCTGCTCCAAAAAAACCTCTCAACGCAATATTTTCTATCTCTATGGTGTATAGGATAGTACAAATTCGTCCCTTAAAGTTGATTCAGCTTCGATGCAAAGTGTACGTTGGTTTGGATTTGTTTGACATACAGTTGGGAAGTCAAATCAGCCGTGCTGTGTTCAAATTCCCACGAACAAATTGGCATGTCTAGGTGGAAAATGCCTATTGGATTCTGTCAAGGGAGATAGAAATCAGATTTAAACAACCCATGTGGTTGAGGCCATTTATATGAGTTGGGTTTTTCAGATCGCAAGACTGTCGAAATCTTGAATTGCGAACACGTGTATCGCAGTTAGAAATTTGGTAAGAGTCGGTTTGCAGGTCGTACCGAGATCCACTACATAAGGAGAAGTTAGCGGTTAGGACGTTCTTGGTCATTGTAAACAACTTATCGCTTTGAAGGGAAAATCTATTTCAAGGATCGATTCAAGATTGGAGTACACCAAGGTAAGGCTAAGTTTAAAAATATTTTATTTACCAATTTATTTTATTTGCTTAAATTTATTTTTTGCAATTTCGAATCTATTTTTATTTTTATTTTATTACACTGCGCATTTCCTTATTTTATTATATTTATCAATTTAAAAATCCCATTTTTTATTTTTCAACATTGCTACACATAGGTCGTGGGATCGCGACAACGATTCTGGTTACGGAAAAAGGCAAAATTAGATAGCCACTCCCTGTGGATTCGACCCTACTGCTCTATACTGCTATTTAGTGTTATCTTGTCGTAGGAATTTATATTTGGTGGTTTCGACGCCCATCACTAATTAATAGAATAAAATTTTAAAGGTGAAATATACTTTAAATTTTTAGTCTTTATATTTTTATTTTTAATAAATTAGTTTTTCTACTTTTCAAATTTAAAATTCAACTCCAATTGTTAGTACCATTAAATTTTTCTATTAAATTCATTGAAAATGATCTTTAGAATTTTATTTAAAAATACTCACATGGTAACCATGTAACAAAAAAAAATATTGTAATGGACATGAATTTAATAGATAATTTTAATGTTGTTAACAACTCTTAAAAATTGTATCATCATTTCAATCAAAATAAAGTATTTAGACTAATCAATGACATTGTAGAAGTTGAGATATTAAATTATGTCAAGAATTTGAAGTATAAAATTAAATATTAAATTCAGACGTCAGATAGAGACCAAAATTGAAACTTGACCATTTTTAATTAATCTATTGAAAAATGTCACTTTACCTTGTTCGTAGTGTTTTTTTCTTGCCAAACGCTTATAAATATTTGAAAAAATCACTTTCACCTTTCAACTACTAATAAGTTTTTTTATTCTTAGACACTTGTCAGCGTATAAAAGATATGATAGTTAAATAATAAGATAAATATTTGACGGCTGTCGAAACCACCAAATACAAATTTTCAACGCTTTAATTTAATTAAACAGTAGTATAGAGAAGTAGGGTCGATCCCATGGGGACTGGGACTCCTAATATCGTTTTTACATTACCAGATTCCAAAGTCATGGTAGTTGTCGTGCCCACGATTTGTCGCATGCTGAACTGAAAAATAAATAAAAGGGGATTTTAGTTGATAAAGGTATAATAGGCCAATTTAGCGCGGGCCCA
This sequence comes from Gossypium rotundifolium, assembly GCA_025506655.1. Taxonomy (NCBI): domain Eukaryota; kingdom Viridiplantae; phylum Streptophyta; class Magnoliopsida; order Malvales; family Malvaceae; genus Gossypium; species Gossypium rotundifolium. The sequence goes on along the minus strand of CP106722.1, from coordinate 155,281,851 downwards.
TACAAAAAATAATAAACCCAAAATAATAAAATAAAGTCCAAGTCTAGTCCAAAATATATCATTTGGCCCTATCGGAATGTCCCATTACTTAAAAAGATTGAAGGTCTATCTACAAGCTTGACGTATATGAAAGTACAATCTTCAAGGATATGAAATCTTAGATATGATATGAAAATCTTAGATATGATATGCAATCCTAGAAGATATGGTATGCAATCTTAGATATGATATACAAATCTTAGATATGATATGCAATCCTAGAAGTTATGGTATGCAATCTTAGATATGATATGCAATCTTAGAAGATATGGTATGTAATATTAAAAGATATGATTTTGTAATCTTAGAGATTTAATTTGTAGATACCTTTTAATCTAAGCCGTTGATGTAATTGATCTGTACCGTTGGATTTGGGAAGGCTCAACTATAAATAGAGGCCTCTCCCTTCATTGTAGACAGGGGGAATTTCGGGGAAGCAATAAGAATTCTTGAGAGCATTCACTCAAATTTCTCTCCCTCTTGCGTTCTTATTTTCTATGGTTTGGTCTTATTTTATTCTTCATTCATATTTGTTTTTTCAACCTTTTTATTATCCACTTAATTGTTTTATTATTAATTATTCTTTTTATTTTATTCATTTATTTATTATTTCTGTATAGAGATTTATTTTATTTATTTTAAGGCAATACTCAATATTTGAGAGTTTTAAGAAAATTGTGTCTTAACTTCATCGTATTTCGATTTTTCTCATTAAGTCCAAATGATTGACTACCCTTTTTGAAATTAAACATATGAATTTTTAAATAAAAAACCTATTCTCCGGAATTTAAGATGTTGTGTCCTAACTTACTGGATGCGACGTTTTATCATCTCGAGGCAAGGATTTCTAAAAAGTAAAGGATATTTGGTGTTTGGAAAATTCAAAGATCGTGCTCTAACTTACTGAGTTTCGATTTTTCTTTTTAAAATCCAAATAATTGAATGTCCATTTAAAATTAAAGGAAATAAGTTTTAAAAATCAAAAGGATCGTGTTTTAAAATCTTTTCAAATTTTTGACATTAGGACATTAATTAATCAATTAGGTACCAATTTTTGGGCGTTACGAGGGTGCTAATCCTTTCTCGTGCGTAACCAACTCCCGAGCCCATTTTCTCAAATTTTGTAGACCAAAATCATTATTTTAATAAATCAAAATATTTTATTAAAATGATTAATCTCAAGGTGACCCGATCACACCTCGAAAAAAGATTGGTGGCGACTCCATTTCTGTTTCGGTTTTAAAGTCGATCCCCATTTTTTATAAAAACTTTAAAAATGGTTTCGACAGCTTGGCAACTCCACTGGGGACCAATAAGAGAGTCAAGCCGTAAAATTGATTATTTCATGTCCTTTTGTCTAAATTTGAAAATCTGATTTGAAAAATTATGATCCTTTTTATTGCATGTTGTTTTAATATTGAAAAGCATGTCTGCATTGCATAGCATGACCGTTGTGGTCACACCCTTTTAAGTGGGAGCGAGAAGCTAATCCTTCGTGAGGTTTTCACCTCTGTGCAAGATAGTGAATCGCTTTTGAGATATATCCGTACTTATGTCTTCGTGAGATTTTCATCTCCGTGCAACCATAGGGAAATGTATTCCCCTGAACTGAACTCGGTCCGTATGAGCCTATAATGGGTGAGGATCGAGAAATCTGTTGGTTTAGGTGCCCTCCCTCTAGAACTAAGCCACATATAGTGATCCTTAATAGCCAACCCTAGATAGAGCTATATTGAACCCTAGTGGTCACCCAGATAGGTGCCCTATTTTGTTATTTCTCTTGTGCTAACGTGTTCTCTTTTGTTTTGATTGCATTGCATTCACATCATAGAAAAGAGGTGTTGATTCAAAATCGATTGCTAAATAGAAAAGTTTGTCATGAGAAAATAGAATTTTTGATAAAGTGGATTATAATACGGTCGTCCGAATATGGTCCAAGTAAACACAACGAAAGAAGACTGATAGTCCGTAAAGGAATACAAGACCTTATTACCCAAGGATTTAAGCTGTAAAGACTATTCGAGAATCACCACGTCTCGGCTTTCTTGAAGAGACTAACAAGCATTATGGAAATAAGTGAGCAGTGAGTCGTGGCCCAGATCAAGCAAAAAGGAGCTAGTGGAGGCATCTATTAGAAGTTTGCAAGATTTGACCTTTGCGAAGAAGGGGATTAATGTTTTTGCTTGGAATATGAGGGCAAGGCCGCATATGCAATCCATTTTATGTAAAGAAATTTCCTTTCTAGAAAAGTTTTTCTAATGGAATTGAATTCAAAATCAACGGCTCTCTTTCTTTTTGCATTCATTTCATGCATTTGCATTACATAGCATCATATGCATTAAAATCTATAAAAAGACTTTAACTAGGTAAAATTGTTTCAGCAACCTGGGAACTGATTAAAGTCTACTGAATTGAGATTAGGGCCTTAGTGCAAGGCCTGATGAATAATAAATTGAAGAGATCAAAGACCCGAAGGAATATCAGGGAATCTGAACATTAATGACATATCCGAAGAGAGAATTTGTAACATCCCAAAGTTAGGCCTAGTAGGATTGGGCCCATTGGGCTTTAGGTGTAGGAGCGTTTAAAATTTTTGGGAATAAGAGAACGGCATTAGTGCAAGTTGGATCTAGTAGGTGAGTGATTTTGGAAGGTTAGAGGGCTTCTATGAAGTCCCGGGTTAAAGTTAGGCCTTAGGAAAAATTTTGGTTTTAGGTGAAAAAAACCCTAGTGTTAGTAGGTAGGCTTTAAGAATAAAATATGGAGAAAAAGACACAAGTGGAGTGTGTGGTGTAGTGGCAAAGTGACGCCACACAAGAGGCACAGGGGTGCCGCCAAAAGGAAGGAAGGAGGTCCAAGGTTCAAGTCTTGGCTCAAAGCAAGGGAGTATTTATTTTGCGGATTGGACGGCAAGAGTTTGATTTGAATTTAAACTCTAATGACGGAGGGATCCCACATCGGAAAGATACCAAGAAAGAAGGTGAGAAGCTAGCTATATATAGAGCTGCTTAGGAGGAGAAGGGGCATACCTAGTTGGCGTTGGGCATAGGAGTGCTCAGAGCGTGGTTTAGCAGCTTCAGATTCCTATCAGGTGTGTATTCTCTCTACTCTACCGTAGAGCAAGATATGCCAAAATAATAGGTGACAGCGATAGTAACCACATGGCGTGTGGCGCATGTGTGGGGCTTCAACGCGATAGTTGAGGCCATCAAGAGTGTTTTTGTGGGTGTGGGTCATTTGGGCTACGATGTCGAAAGGGCCAGTGGGCCCAATGGGCCCGGGGGCCCATATGAGTAAATTGTATGATTAAGTAGTAGATAGTGAACTAGACATGTGAATCTCATATATGTGGCTAGGTTTGGGCTAAATGGGCCACACGAGTGTATGGGCCTACTTGGGCCGAGAATGGGCCTTAGGCCCATTCGCATCATTATCTCTGTTTAGAATACTTAAATCGTTCGAGGCGACAGTGGACCTTCTGTTGGGTCGTTAACACCCTAATTTGCAAAACTATCGATTACCCCTAGTTTGCAAAATTACCGAATTAACCCTGGTTTGTAAAATTATCGAAATACCCCTAGTTTGCGAAATTACTGAAATACCCCTGGTTTGCGAAATTACCAAAATACCTCTAGTTTGTGAAATTACCGAAATACCCTTGATTTGCAAAATTACTAAAATACCTCTGGTTTGTGAAATTACCAAAATACCCCTGGTTGGTAAAATTATCGAAATACCCCTGGTTTGTAAAATTACTAAAATACCCCTGGTTTGTAAAATTACCAAAATACCCTTGGTTTGTGAAATTATCGAAATACCCCTGGTTTGCAAAATTCCCAAAATACCCTTGGTTTGTGAAATTATCGAAATACCTCTGGTTTGTAAAATTACTGAAATACCCTTAGTTTGTAAAATTACCAAAATACCCTTATTTTGTAAAATTACCGAAATATCCCTGGTTTGTGAAATTATCGAATTACCCTTGGTAGGTAAATTACTGTAATACCCTCTGTACATAAAATTACTGTTATACCCTTAGGGGTTGATTAGCGTGATTGTGTGTAAAAACTTCACCCACTTTATTTTATTTGTATCACTAATTATATGGGCTGAAAAGCTGGAAAAGGCTGTGTGGACAGTTGTGATACCCTTATGGGTAAGATTAGGGATGGCAGGTATGTGACTGTATCGTTTTCCTTTCGTGCACGGATGTATGTGGTAATCTTCTGCTTGATGATAGCATGTTACATTCATTTATTTATGACATATATGTTATGCATGGAAAAGGGATATGATGATAAAAGGGGAAGTGTTGATTAAGGTCACATCGTGATCGGTGGCTAAGCCACGTTTGATTTTAAGGTCACATCATGATCGGTGGCTAAGCCACGTTTGATTATAAGGTCACATAGTGATCGGTGGCTAAGCCACGTTTGAATATAAGGTCACATAGTGACCGGTGGCTAAGCCACATTTGATTATAAGGTCACATTGTGATCGGCATTATAACTGATAGCATGACTGTCAAAATGGCGTGTAGCTGATGGAGGTTGATTGTAGAAATCCCCACGGTGTGTTGGGCTGGTACGGGTGGCGTGTAGAGGATGGAAAATTAGGTTGGGCTGGGTTTGCATCGCATTGCATACATTATCTGTTGTGACATATGATATGGGTTAAGGCTCAACTAAGGCTATTTTGGGCTAAGGTCCAATTGCCACCGTTGCTGTAATGTGCTTAGGCCCGGATTGTTGTGATGCATGTTCTTACCGATGAGGGTTGTGCACACTGAGTTTTCGTAAAATCACCCCCTCTTTTTATTAAAGGTTTCAGGTGATTCCCAGCGATTGAGGATTGGGCGCTGTGGAGGACTCGGGGGTGGCTATACATCGGAGATACTACTCGTGAACTTTAGTAATTTCGATTTTTACCTTTTCTTTTATATTATTTATTTTGGGTTAATATTTTGTAATAAGGCCATTGGTTTATTTTTCTAAGTTTTCATTTATAACTGTTAAACTTATAAATATGGATTTTTCTTAAAACATTAGCAATCGTTTTCTAAAATATCATGTTTACGCAACGATGCAAGTTTAACTTTCATAACAAAACAATTTTTCAAAATAATAACAACTTTTAAACGATCATTTAGCAAATTGCATTTTTCTCAAACAAACAACGAACTCAGAGTTCAAAAATCCGATAAAACTTTTCTAAATAATTGCTTAGCTTTTCAACTTCCTTCAATGTGACACGCCAAATTCGGCCCTAACTTCTAGGCTGGGTTTGGGGTGTTACAGAATCGGGGAATAAAAGTTTCCAAAGCCCTTACATACTTGGTAAGATTTTAAACAATGGAACTGTGCAAGGAATCCCTGTATTTTTTAAAGCTAATATAGAGTAATATTCAGAACATGCTTGTTGCTTTAAGCCTAGAGGCAATAAGAATCCTTTTGTGAAATAGGCTTATGTCCAGAATTTTTATTTTAATAAAATGCATCTTTTTTTTAAGCAAATATTTTTTTTATTCTTCATATTGTACATTCTTTTGTTCTTTACAATATTCTTTCATTCTTTATTCATAACCATACCATACAAATAATAATTCTTAGAATCATTTATTCTTTGGATTTTTTGCCTTCGTACCTAGGTACCCAGATATCAACGACATGAGCGACGTTGTTACTGACTCCCTTTTTGAATGATATATGGGTCTAGGGGATCTAAGGACTTTGAAGATAACAAAGATTGTAACCTATCTTCTGATTTGTTAAGAATGGTGAAACAAGATGAAAAATAGACCTCACTCTACAAAGGGTCAGTGGATATTATGAGCCTAGAAAAGAGGTGAAGATTGTAACCTAGCTCACCACAGAAATAAGGCAAGACATCATTGAATTATTTTCAAGAATTCAAGGATGTTTTCGCACAATCATATAAGGATATGCCTAGGCTACTAAGACACGGGCTAAACATAAGGATCGGGCACTGTTGGTCCACCATATAAGGGAGATTGCTTTAGTTATGTCGCAAATGCCAAATTGAGGAAGACAAAACTTATGTGCCTCATCTATTTCTTCACAGACTTCCTATATATGGGGAATGGATATTATGGGGCCGATCTCGTCAAAAGCTTCTAGTCAATATCGATTCATTGTCGTGGTCATTGTTTACTTCATTAAGAGGGTGGAAGTAGCTTCACATGCCAATGTTACAAAGTCGATAGTCATTAAATTCTCAAAAAAAAAAAAGATTAGATGCTGACAATGAGTGCTAAAAAGGACAATGTCAAAAGTTTGGAAGTTTGTTCAAAGATCAAATGCCATATCACAATGCAGTAATGGTAGCAAAAAAAACAAAACAAAAACAAAAACAACAAAACAAGGATCATGGGAAAGATGACTGAGACTTGTGAATATTGACATAAAGAAGTTACCATTTACCCTCTGTCTTATCGAACGTTGGCTAGAACCTTGGCTGGGGTAACACATTTCTCATTGAAATAGAAGTAGTTTGCCAATTGAACCTAATTGAAGAAAAGGTCAAAAGTTATCCATCACGATCAGGTGACACAAGCTTATGACAAAGAGGTTTATCCTAGAGAATTCCACGAGGGGAACTTGATCTTTCTTTTACAAAAGGATTTTAGAGGAAAGTAGATACCAAACTGGGAAGGACCTTATATTGTAGAGAAACCCTGTTCTAGAGGAGAATTAATATGGATCGAGACGAATGGCGAAGACTTGTCCAATTCGGTGAATTCAGGTTCAATCAAGAAGTATTACCTGAAAGGGGAAAGGCCAAGGTGAAACCCACAAAGGGCGCATTGAGCTCAAATTCATTCAAAAAAAAAAAGGAAAAGAGGAGAGGTCAAGGAGAAAACCCGCAAAGGGCGCTTTGAGACCAAAGGGGTTTTGAGTTGAAAACCCAAAAGGGCGGCTCAAATTTTGATCAAAGATAGGGCATGTGGTAGTCTTGCTATGCCTGAATTAACAATGAGGAAGTATGCTACGTCTTGGGGCATCGACAAAGTACTCCGGATCCCCTAAACACATATTGAGCTTAGAATGGTCCTCAAGAAGTTTGAACAGAGAAGCTCAAGCTGCGATATTTGGGGTACCTAGCTTTTATCTTACCCATTTTTGAATTTGTTATCTTTGATTGCTTTATTATTTTCAAGATAATCCCAAATCAATTTTCTTTTATTGCCTTGGTTATTTTTTATTAACTTATTTTTTCCGAGCTATGCCCTTGATTAACTTCTTTCTTGTCTATTGTTGTGATCTTTTTCAAGCATTTTATATTGAAATAATGATTATTGGACTAATAATATTTTTATAAAAGAGTTTTGTACATTACTCTGGAAATTTTTAAATAATATAGGGACCTAAAACAGGACTATTGTTTAGAACTCACCAAGCCTAAGGTTTGGAAATATTGAAAGGCATATACATCTAGTTATTACCAAATGTTATTCCCCTGAAGTTGTAGTGTGAGGTACAAACTTTATGTCCCAAAAGGTGCAGTGGAAGGGACTCTGAAATTATAGCAGAGCAAGCTTGCTGATCAGAATATGATCCTTTTTTTGGGTTTTCTGTCAAAGATACCAGCTAAACGAGAAAGCATAGTAACGCATCAGTGATAGAACCTTGATGAACTATGAGCAGTGACAACCCAAACAGTAAAAAAAGGGATCATTCTCATGTAAATATCATTCATACACTTCCAATTAAGAGCATTTGATTCATTTCGATCATTGTATCCTAATCGTTTTCTTTTTTTAAAAAAAAGGAGATCATTCTCATAACATTCTGCATCCATGAAAATATCATTCCTAATATCATTTGATTAGGAGCATTAGATTCATTCCGATCATTGCATCCTAATCATTATACACTTAAAAAATTGGATCATTCTCATGACATTCTGCATTCATGGAAATGTCATCCATAATACATTCGAGTCTACAGGACATGTCCCTCAGATAATAGAGGAGCAAACTGAAGATTGAAGTCTTCCTAAAGATAGTAAGGAAGCAACCCAAAAAGTGCAGATTTTGTTCCCTAGAGATGGTAGTGGAGCAAACTGAAGATTGAAGTCTTCCTGAAGATAGTAAGGAAGCAAACCAAAAGTTCAGATTTTGTTCTTTAGTGATGGTAGTGGAGCAAACTGAAGATTGAAGTCTTCTTAAAGATAGTAAGGAAGCAAACCAAAAGTTCAGATTTTGTTCCCTAGAGATGGTAGTGGAGCAAATTGAAAATTGAAGTCTTCTTGAAGATAGCAATGAAGCAAACCAAAAAGTTCAGATTTTGTTCCCTAGAGATGGTAGAGGAGCAAACTGAAGATTGAAGTCTTCCTGAAGATAGTAAGGAAGCAAACCAAAAAGTTCAGATTTTGTTCCCTAGAGATGTTAGTGGAGCAGACTGAAGATTGAAGTCTTCCTGAGATAGTAAGGAAGCAAATTGGAAAGTTTAGATTTTGTTCCCTAGAGATGGTAGTGGAGCAAACTGAAGATTAAAGTCCTCCTGAGATAGTAAGGAAGCAAACTAAAAGTTCAAATTTTGTTCCCTCGAGATAGTAGTGGAGTTGACTGAAGATTGAAGTCTTCCTGAAATGGTAAGGAAGCAAACTAAAAGTTCAGATTTTGTTCCCTAGAGATGGTAGTGGAGCAGACTGAAGATTGAAGTCTTCTTGAGATAGTAAGGAAATAAACTGAAAAGTTCAGATTTTGTCCCCTCGAGATAGTAGTGGGGAAAACTGAAGTTTGTAGATATTATATCCTTAAGCAGTAGTAGAGCAGATCGAATTTGGTGAATCTTATCTTCCTGATGTAGCAAGGGAGCAAATTTTAGCCACTAGCATTATCTTCATGATGTAGCAAGGGAGCGAGCTAAAGATTATAGTCTTGTCTCCCTGAGATTGCAATAAAGTAGATCAAAGACATCAGGTCTTGCATTCTCTAAGTTTGCAGTGGAGCAGACCAAAGATAGTAGATCTGGCATTCCTAAAGTTGTAGTGAAGCAAATTGAAGATGAATTGTAGATAGGATAGAAGTTATTTAAATAAAGCAATGACCAAGAAGTCAAGGCTCGACAAAGACTGGGAAAAATTGGGCCTTTTATAGTCTTTGCTCTATTCTCGTTAGACGACAATGAGCAAAGAGGGGCAGCTATAATAGGCCAATTTAGCCCGGGCCCATACAAAAAATAATAAACCCAAAATAATAAAATAAAGTCCAAGTCCAGTCCAAAATATATCATTTGGCCCGATCGAAATGGCCCATTACTTAAAAATATTGAAGGTCTATCTACAAGCTTGACGTATATAGAAGTACAATCTTCAAGGATATGCAATCTTAGATATGATATGCAAATTTTAGATATGATATGCAATCTTATAAGATATGGTATGCAATCTTAGATATGATATGCAAATCTTATGTAACACCCCAAACTCGGCCCAAACACTACAACCGGATCTGGTATGTCACTGAGGAGATTTTAGAAAACTTGTGGCACTTTAGGAAAACAATTATCGTGTTTAAACGCTATCAAAACTTAATGAGCTTTATTAGGGTTATATAAGATATGAAGTTATAAAATGCCTCTTTTTTTTTTTAAAATAATACCGAAATTTAATACATGACTTAACTTAATTTAAACATAAAGTTCAAATGTCTACCAATGATAAAACCCGAAATGATAAAGTCTACTGGCCCATGGCTTTATTACATTGAAATTTAAACCCATAAAAATATCAAATAATAAACTAGAGTCTTTTCTTTTCCGAATCCAAATGTTCTTTTGCATGGCCACCTTGCGCTCCTCTCCAGCCCGGTCCGAAGCACTAGGTGCTACCTAAAAAATGTTAAATAATGGGTTGAGTCACGAGACTTAGTGTGCAACCCTCATACACCATTAGATTTGGGCCTTAGCCCCACAAAGCAGAATAATAGATTAATATATTCATAACAAAATTATGCAATCCCAACCTAAATCCTAGATTTCCATTCGCTACACGCCACCCTTACCAGCCATTCACACTATTGGGGATTTCTACAATCAACCCACACCGCTACATCGCCATTGATGGCGTCATGTCGCTTCATCGTCGATCATGGCAGTAGCTACTACAACAGTCATGGCAAAAGCCACTACAACAGTCATCGCGAAGCGCTACAATAGGTCACGGAAAGCCGCTACAACAGAATACTCCCCCTTCATCAAACCCATCCCCATGCATTCACAGAAAATCGACATACACATATCTCATTTCATTTAATCAGAACATTCACTTAGAATAACAGGGATCACTAACCTGGTGATTTGCTTTTACCCTATTTGGGTTTTCAACAGCCTTGCCGGTATTTCGTCATTTATCAGAACATATTAGATTTATATACATGTATTTAGCAAACTTGTCTAGATGGCGTGGAAAGTTACACACCTGATATCACGTAGTTTTATACCCTTAATCAGTATCCTTACTATCTGGATCTACAACCTTTAGTCTAAACCTTGCTTAAAAGCCGGAAGAACACAAAGATTTGGCCTCCCCTATAATCAGCCAAGGGTTAGTAAATCCCGAATTTACACACTAAAATCAATAGACCTCCTTACCTTGAAATCCCAAAAGTAACACGATTCGAGTGTTACTGCACCCTGACTTAGAGATCTAAGCGATTGGCTCCTCTTCAGATCTCGGAATGCCAAAAATAAGAGAAAAACAATAGATTAGTCACTAAATAGCCATTCAGCTAGAGACTTTGAAAAGCCGGAAAAGATTTGGTTTTCCTCCAAATCAATACTTACCTAAAGTTTCCTTCAGATTTTGGCACAAGTAGGCACCCCAGAGTGATTTCGGCACACACAAAAGACTAGATCTCACGATTTCATCTTTTATGCGAAATCCCTAAAAAGATAAGCTACTGCGTTTTTGGCCTTTTAGAAGATCTGGGTGGTGTGTTTCGGCTAACAAGAAAAGTGAAAAGAGAGTAAAGAAAGACTTGATGATTTGGCTAAGGTGTCTCAAAGAGATGAGAAAGAGAGGATTCGAAAAAGAAAGGAGAGGGAGAATAGAGTAGAAATTTTGGCAGAGAAAAGAGAAAAGATGAGAGCTTTTACAGCAAATTTCGACACGTCTCCCCTGCATATAGAAAACTTATTCCTCCCCTTAGTAGAGATTGATTTTCGGCCAACACTGTAATCAAGAGATTAGCCTTACCCCTCTATCCCTTATCCTTATCAAATATTTATCCAAAAGAGGCCATATTTGCACCAACTCCTCAGTTCCTATTATCAACTTACTATCCATAAATTTTAACAATCCAAATCCCCTAATTATTAGCCTTGTGTCGTCCCCCCTCTTAGTCCCTTGGGCTGTCAAATTTGGCCCACCTCAATGGGTCCAAACGGCCAAACATTGGGCCTCCTCCCTTCCTTGCTTCTGACGCCATCCTCTGCCCATGGTAGCGCCACCTACCTTTGGGCCACAAGCCCATTTTGTCCCTTAAAACACAGATAACCATCTTTAAACCTTGTAATGCCTAAAAAGAATATTTTAACTGAGGTCTTAGCCCATTCTCGAGCCCAATTAATTCCTAAATTCTCAATTTAACATATTTAAGCATACAACCACATAAAATGTACATGCCCAATAATTAAGGATGTTACAGATATACCCCATTAAAATAAATTTTGGCCTCGAAATTTACCTGATCAAAAGAGATGGGGATACTGTTGTCGCATAACATCCTCTGGCTCCCACTTCACCTCTTTTGCGTCGTGGTTTCGCCACAAAACTTTGACCAAAGGGACGGACTTTCTTCTCAACACTTTTACGTCTCGATCCAAGATTTGCACTGGTTCCTCCTCAAAAGACAGATCTGGCCTTACTTCAATCTCTTTTACCGGCACTACGTGCGATGGATCAGAACGATAATGCCTTAGCATCGAGACATGAAACATGTCATGTATCTGTTCTAATTCTGAAGGTAACTCCAAATGATAGGCCACTGGCCCCACACATGCTAGTACCCGATACAGCCCAATAAACCATGGACTTAACTTACCCTTCCGTCCAAACCTCATTACCTTCTTCCATGGAGATACCTTCAAAAAAAACTTAGTCTCCCACTGCGAATTCCACCTCCTTCCGCTTTAGATCTGCATAAGATTTCTACCGATCAGATGCTTCCTTCAACCGAGCTCGTATTAACTTCAATTTCTCCTCCATTTCTGAAACTAATTCTGGACCCAACACCTGACGTTCACCCAACTCCGTCCAATAAGTTAGGGTACGACATCTTCTTCCATATAACACTTCATAAGGTGCCATCTGAATACTAGCTTGATAATTGTTATTGTATGCGAATTTTACCAAAGGTAAATACTCCTCCCAACTGCCCCTAAAGTCAATGATGCAACCCCTTAGCATATCCTCTAAGATCTGAATTACCCTCTCAGATTGATCATCAGTCTGTGGGTGAAAAGTGGTACTAAAATCTAACCTTGTTCCTATTGTTTGATGAAGAGCCTTCCAGAATCGGGATGTGAACCTAGGGTCCCTATCCGATATGACCGACACTGGTACACCATGCAATCTTACCACCTCAGCCACATACAACTTAGCCAACTTTTGCAAAGAATAGTCGACCTGAATCGGTATGAAGTGAGTCGACTTTTTCAAATGATCCACAATCACCCAAATCGAATCCTTCTTAGTGGGCGTAAGGGGTAATCCACTAACAAAATCCATCGTGATCCTTTCCCACATCCACTGCGGAATCTTGACCGACTGCAATAACCCCGAAGGCAACTGGTGTTTCGCTTTCACCTGTTGGCACGTCAAACACTTACCCACGAATTTCATTACCACTCACTTCAAACCTGGCCACCAAAATTGCTCTCACAAATCCTGATACATCTTAACTCCTCCAGGATGCATAGCACATTGGCTACTATGCGCCTTCCGCAGAATCATCTGCCTTAACTCCACATCCTTCGACATACAGACTCTCTCCCGAAAACACAAAACTCCATCACAATTCAAGCTATAGTCATCTACCTCACCATTCTGCACTTGTCGGATTCGAGTACTCAAGACATCATCCAGAAGTTACTTTTCCTTGATCTGACTTGTCCACATAGGTCTTACTTGTAGTTCAACTACCAAACTGCCATCCTCATATAGGCTAAGATGAGTGAACATCGCCCTTAAATCTGCTATTGCCTTTCTACTTAACGCATCCGCCACCACATTAGCCTTGCCCGGTGGTACTCAATTGAACAATCATAGTCCTTTAACAGCTCAATCCACCTTCTCTGCCTTAGGTTCAATTCCTTCTGAGTAAGGAGATACTTCAAGCTCTTGTAGTCAGTGTAAATAGCTGACTTCTCCCCGTACAAGTAGTGTCTCCATATCTTCAGAGCAAACACTACTGCCGCCAGTTCCAAATCATTCGTAGGGTAGTTCAACTCATGCGGTCTTAACTATCGAGACGCATACTCAATCACCTTTCCATCTTGCATCAACACATACCTTAACCCTGTGTGTGACGCATCATAGTAGACGGTAAATTCTTTTCCCGCCTCAGGTTAGATTAACACCGGGGCTTCTGTCAGAATTCTCTTCAACTTTTCAAAGCTCTCCTGCTGTTTGTCGGTCCATACAAATGACACCCCCTTTCTCAACAACTTAGTTAAAGGTGCCGCTATCAATGAGAACCCTTCAACAAACCTTGTGTAGTACCCGGCCAATCCTAAGAAACTTCAAACTTTCGCCACTGACTTCGGCAGTTTCCAATCCAATACGGCTTCTATCTTCTAAGGGTCTACCCTAATTCCCTCTACAGAAACCACATGTCCTAAGAAGGTCACTTCCTTCAGCTAGAACTCACATTTACTGAACTTTGTGAACAACTGCTTCTCCCTCAGAGTTCGCAACACCAAACGAAGATGTTCGTCATGTTCCTCCTCAGACTTAGAATAAACCAGGATATCATCGATAAACACCACAACGAACCGATCAAGGTATGGTTGAAACACCCTATTCATCATATCCATGAATGCCGCTGGCGCGTTCGTCAACTCGAACGGTATCACCAAGAACTCATAATGACCGTACCGAGTCCGAAACGCCGTCTTATGAATGTATCCTTCTTTAACCCTTAACTGATGATATCCCGAGCTTAAGTTAATCTTAAAAAAGATCGAAGCTCCTTTGAGCTGATCGAACAGATCATCGATTCTTGGCAGTAGGTACTTATTCTTAATCGTCAACTTATTCAGTTGACGGTAGTCTACACACATACGCATGGATCCATCCTTCTTCTTCACGAATAGGACCAGCGCTCCCCACGGAGACACACTCGGTCGAATAAACCCTCGATCCAATAGTTCTTGGATCTGAGCTTTGAGCTCCACCAACTCTTTTAGCGCCATTCTATAAGAAGGAATGGACATCAGAGCTATACTCGAAAGTAGCTCTATTCCAAACTCCACTTCGCGATCCGGGGGTAATCTTGGCAACTCCTCTGGAAAAACATCCACGAAATCCTTGACTGTTCAAACCTCATTGACAGTCACTTCCTTAACATCCAACGTACTGATAAAGGCTAGAAACGCGTGACATCCCTTCTGAATCATCTTAATATCTTTCAACACCAAAATTACATGGGACAAATAGTTCTTTCTTTCTCCTAACACAACCACCTCCTCGCCTTCCGGGGTATTCAACACCATGCGCTTAGTCTCACAATCCAACTTAGCACGATGCTTAGTCAACCAATCCATTCCTAAGATAAGGTCAAACTCTCCAAATGGTAATTCCATTAAGTCTGCCGGGAACACTACCCCTTGAGTCCCTAAAGGTACATCCCTAAACAGTTTGTCCACTACCCTAGATTGTCCTAGAGGGCTAACCACAGTCATCTTCCTAGTAGTTATTTCAGAGTCTATACTTAGGGTTTTAGATACTGGACATACAACATAGGAATGGGTTGACCCAATATTAATTAAGGCAAGGAAAGGGTTATCAATAATAAGAAACGTACTGGTTATAACATCCAGTGCGTCACCATCCTCCCATCAGTGAGCTGCATAAACTGGACCCGGCTTCCTTGCGTCTACATTACCTACGCGCCCATGACCTCGACCAGACCCATTTCCTCCTCTGGCTGCGCCAAGACCCTTGGTCCAGGCTGATCACCTCTCCTAGTCTGATCAAAACCTCGGCCGCTGGCTATACCTGATCCACCTCAGGACAGTCCTTAATCAGATGCTCTGTGGATCCATATCTAAAGCATCCACTGGTTTTCATTCTGCACTCCCCATAATGTGCCTTCCCACATAAAGGACATGATCGACTCTGGCCCGTCGGAGCACGAGCTGGCCCATCAGTCCTAGGCCTTTTCTAAAAGTTTCCAGATGCTCCTGATAGCCCAAAACTTCTCTTATTCTTACCCCGATCCTTATCCCTTTCTTGTCTCTCAGCTCGTTTCACCTCCTCAGCTATTTTAACCTTATCCACTAGAACAGCAAAAACTCTCTCTCGCTGCGGTGTTATCAGAACCTTTAAGTCATTCCGCAGCCCATCCTCGAACCAAACACAACGTTCATACTCTGTTACTACCATTCCTCGAGCGTAGCGACTCTAGCGCAAAAACTCTGCCTCATATTCAGCTACAGACTTACTTCCCTGCACCAAGTTCAGGAATACCTTTCTTAGTGCATCCATATAGCTGGCCCCAACTTACTTTCCCTGGAATGACTCCTTAAAGAAGTCCCAGTCAATCCGGCCTGCAGCAGTACCCTATTTCACCCTGAGCCACCACTGATAGGTCTCGTCTCGAAGAAGAGACACGACCCTTTTCAACTTCTCCTCCACCATGAAGTCTAGGTCATCCATTATGCATTCCACTGCCTCCAACCAATATTCAGCTGAACTCGGGGCTATACCAGAGACTCCCTGAATACTTCTGCCTCGTTGTTTTAAGTCTCTCCAGTACTGATTTCCGGGCTCCTGTGCCTAAACCAGCCTCTGCCACTCTCTCTAAAACTTTTAGCACCACCTGAAACACCACATCCTTTCCGCCTATCTGATCTTGAAATTTTCCTCTACAGCTGGCGGCCCAAGATCTCGCTTCTCGACCCATGGCAGACCCTCACCGGCTCGACACGGTTATCCTATCCCTACCATGACCACGCGGCGGACGTCCTTGACCCCTTGTGCTCATTCTTCCGACTCGTGTTTATCTGATTAGAAATTTTATGAATTATTAACTCTTTCTACTGATTATCCACGAACAATTTTATGAAAAAGTAGGTTGATAGTAGTTCTTTCGATTTCGGATTCTATCTACCAGTTCAGTTCTCAAGTCTACTACCCAAATTTAGAGAATCTCATACATTCACAATCAGCATACAGAGGCATTCACAAACTTACGTTCATCACCTAGGGGTATTTTTGTAATTTTAACCTATAGGGATATTTTCGTAATTTTCCAAAATATGGTTTCTAGTGATTTTTCAAAATAAGGGTATTTTGGTAATTTTACAATTTAGGGGTATTTCGGTAATTTTATAATCTGGGGGTATTTAGGTAATTTTGTAATTTAAGGGTATTTCGGTAATTTTATAATCTGGGGGTACTTTGGTAATTTTGTAATCTAGAGGTGTTTTAATCAGTTTGCAAATCAGGGGTAATTTGGTGATTTTACAAACCAGGGGTACTTTGGTCATTTTTCAAATCAAGGGTATTTTGGTCATTTTCCAAAACTAGGGAAATTTTTACAAGTCAAGGGTAATTTGGTGATTTAAAAACTAGGGTTTACTTTAGGATTTTACAAAACAGGGTGGCTGGTCCCTTTCGGGTTTTAATTATAAGTTTTGGCCTATCAACACGTCCTCATGGTTTGGGTGAACGGTCACTACGCACCAGGTAGGATTCCAGCGAAGAGGAGGTGAGTCACTAGGATCGGTTAAATACCAAGCTCTCCTCAGATCCACTCCTAGACATGCGTATGCTGTTACCACACCCTAACATGGCTAAGGTGAGCAGCATTACTACGCACTGTAGGATTCAGTGAAGAGGAGGTGAGTCATTAGGACTGCTAATACTGTGCTCTTGGGATCCAATCCTGACATGCGTATGCTGTTGCCACACCCTAACCTAGCGATTTGTTCACGGGTTTGTTTGGATAGATTAAGTCTTATGAGATTTAAGACGTTGTTTAAGCTAAGCCTAAAGTCCATCAAGTTCTAATTAAAATAATCTACGTCCCTTAAAGCCCATCAAGCCCACATGCATATATATCACAAAGTGGATTTAGAATACTTACCTGGCGGACTTGGGCCGGAGACGTAGGTGCCATGCCGAGAAAACCATCCTGTATTGTTTATAAACATACATGTTTTAAAAACCTATCCTTTAAAAAAAATGTTTTGAGTCCAGAAACCCAGAGCCGAGTTTTGAACCGGGCTATAATACCAATTTGTAACACCCCAAACCCGGCCCAAATACTACAACTGGATCTGGTATGTCACTGAGGAGATTTTAGAAAACTTGTGGCACTTTAGGAAAACAATTATCAGGTTTAAACGTTTACCGAAAACTTAATAGTTTATTAGGGTTATATAAGATATGAAGTTATAAAATGCCTTGTTTTTTTTAAAATAATACTGAAATTTAATACATGACTTAACTTAATTTAAACATAAAGTTTAAATGTCTACCAACGATAAAACCCGAAATGATAAAGTTTACTGGCCCATGGCCTTATTACATTGAAATTTAAACCATAAAAATAGCAAATAATAAACTAGAGTCTTTTCTTTTCCGAATCCAAATGTTTTTTTGCATGGCCACCTTGCGCTTCTCTCCAGCCCGGTCTGAAGCACTAGGTGCTACCTAAAAAATGTTAAAAAATGGGTTGAGTCGCGAGACTCAGTGTGCAACCCTCATACACCATTAGATTTGGGCCTTAGCCCCACAGAGCAGAATAACAGATTAATATATTCATAGCAAAATTATGTAAGCCCAACCCAAATCCTAGATTTTCATCCGCTACACGCCACCCTTACCTGTTATTCACTCCATTGGGGATTTCTACAATCAACCCACACCGCTACATGCCATTGATGGCAGTCATGCTGCTCATCGTCAGATCATGGCTGTAGCCACTACAACAGGTCATGGCAAAAGCTACTACAACAGTCACTAAAAACCGCTACAATAGGTCACAAAGAAAGCCGCACAATGTAATACTTCCCTTCATCAAACCCATCCCCATGCATTCACAGAAAATCGACATACACATATCTCATATCATTTAATTAGAACATTCACTTAGAATAACAGGGATCACTAACCTGGTGATTTGCTTTTACCCTCTTTAGGTTTTCAATAGCCTTGCCGATATTTTGGCATTTATCAGAACATATTAGATTTATATACATGTATTTAGAAAATAGGTATAGATGGTGTGGAAAGTTACACACTTGATATTGCGTA
The DNA here is from genome assembly GCA_025506655.1 of Gossypium rotundifolium. Classification (NCBI taxonomy): domain Eukaryota; kingdom Viridiplantae; phylum Streptophyta; class Magnoliopsida; order Malvales; family Malvaceae; genus Gossypium; species Gossypium rotundifolium. The sequence goes on along the minus strand of CP106722.1, from coordinate 155,263,305 downwards.
GTTTTATACCCTTAGTCAGTATCATTACTATCTGAATCTACAACCTTTAGTTTAAACCTTGCTCAATAGCGGAAGAACACAAAGATTTGGCCTCCCCTATAATCGGCCAAGGGTTAGTAAATCCCGAATTTACACACTAAAATCAATAGACCTCCTTACCTTGAAATCCCGAAAGTAACACTATTCAAGTGTTACTGCACCCTGACTTAGAGATCTAAGCGATTGACTCCTCTTTAGATCTCAGAATGCCGAAAATAAGAGAAAAACAATAGATTAGTCACTAAATAGCCATTCAGCTAGAGACTTTGAAAAGCTGGAAAAGATTTGGTTTTCCTCCAAATCAATACTTACCTAAAGTTTCCTTCAGATTTCGGCACAAGTAGGCACCCTAGAGTGATTTCGACACACACAGAAGACTAGATCTCACGATTTTGGCTTTTATGCGAAATCCCTAAAAAGATAAGCTACTGCGTTTTTGACTTTTTAGAAGATCTAGGTGGTGTGTTTCCGCTAACAAGAAAAGTGAAAAGAGAGTAAAGAAAGACTTGATGATTCGGCTAAGGTGTCTCAAAGAGATGAGAAAGAGAGGATTCGAAAAAGAAAGAAGAGGGAGAATAGAGTAGAAATTTCAGCAGAGAAAAGAGAAAAGATGAGAGCTTTTGCAGCAAATTTTGGCACCTCTCCCCTGCATATAGAAAACCTTTTCCTCCCCTTAGCAGAGATTGATTTTCGGCCAACACTGTAATCAAGAGATTAACCTTACCCCTCTATCCCTTATCCTTATCAAATATTCATCCAAAAGAGGCCATATTTGCACCAACTCCTCATTTCCTATTATCAACTTATTATCCATAAATTTTAACAATCCAAATCCCCTAATTATTAGCCTTGTGCCGTCCCCCCTCTTAGTCCCTTGGGCTGCCGAATTTGGCCCACCTCAATGGGTCCAAACGGCCAAACATTGGGCCTCTTCCCTTCCTTGCTTCGACGCCATCCTCCGCTTGCAGTGGCGCCACCTACCTTTGGGCCACAAGCCCATTTTGTCCCTTAAAACACAGATAACCATCTTTAAACCTTGTAATGCCCAAACAGAATATTTTAACTGAGGTCTTAGCCCATTCTCGAGCCCAATTAATGCCGAAATTCTCAATTTAACATATTTAAGCATACAACCACATAAAATGTACAGGCCCAATAATTCGGGATGTTACATCTTAGATATGATATGCAATCCTAGAAGTTATGGTATGCAATCTTAGATATGATATGCAATCTTAGAAGATATGGTATGTAATATTAAAAGATATGATTTTGTAATCTTAGAGATTTAATTTGTGGATACCTTTTAATCTTAGCCAGTGATTTAATTGATCTGTACCGTTGGATTTGGGGAGGCTCAACTATAAATAGAGGCCTCTCCCTTCATTGTAGACAGGGGGAATTTTGGGGAAGCAATAAGAATTCTTGAGAGCATTCACTAAAATTTCTCTCCCTCCTGCGTTCTTATTTTCTATGGTTTGTTCTTATTTTATTCTTCATTCATATTTGTTTTTTCAACCTTTTTATTTATCCACTTAATTGTTTAATTATTAATTATTCTTTTTATTTATTCGTTTATTTATTATTTCTGTATAGAGATTTATTTTATTTTCACACTTTTATTTTATTTATTTTAAGGCAATATTCGATATTTGGGAGTTTTGAGAAAATCGTGCCTTAGCTTTCTGGATTTCAATTTTTCTCATTAAGTCCAAATGATTGAGTACCCTTTTTGAAATTAAACATATGAATTTTTAAATAAAAAACCTATTCTCGGGAATTTAAGATGTTGTGTCCTAACTCACTAGATGCGACATTTTATCATCTTGAGGTAAGGATTTCTAAAAAGCAAATCGTGCTCTAACTGTAACACCCCAAACCTGGCCTAGAAGTTAGGCCCGAATTTGGCGTGTCACATGGAAGTGGTTTTTTTTTTAAAACCATCTTTGCGATTGTTAAAAACTTGTTTGAGAATTACAGCCTCTTTGTTAAAACCCAAAACACTTAAGCAATTGTTATCTACTTGAAAACGTAATTATCTTTAAAAACCTTTTTGGTTGCAAAAAAATATTTGAAATAAACAAATTTACGAAAATATGACGTTTGGAAATAGAGTTGCAGAAGCATTTTGAAAACATTGCGAAAACGTAGATAAAATACAAGTATTTTTGAGAGGTTGACTGATGAGTCAAAAATCGAGGTAGTGAGCTTTAAAATCGTGACTTTTGAAAATGTTGTAGATAACTTTGAAAGAAAATCCGAGTTAAATCATTTGTAAAAGTTTGCTATAAAATCCATTTATTAATCAAATTTGGAAACCATTATTTAAGTTTCTACAAAATTCCCCTTTTAAACAATTTAAGAAAAATAATAAAAACATTCCAACCATGAAGCAAAAATAAAAATAGTTCAGAGGCCTTATTACAACATTTAACCCAAAATAGTAATGTAATAAAATAAATGAGAAAGAAGTAAAAAATCCAGATAAACCATTTCTGAAGTATGGCCTCCACCGAGTTATCTATGGCCCAAGTCCACGTCACTGAGCATTACCTGAAAGGGGTAAGAGAAAAAGGGGGTGAGTTACAAGAACTTAATGTGAAATCTCCTTACCGTTGTTCACTGGGCCAAAATCTCATTAAGCAATTATTTGGGCCTAAGCCCACATACAATAATAATGTAATGAATATAACATGAATATGAAATGCAATTCCCAAACCAAACCTAGTTTTCCATCCGCTACACACCACCCGTACCAACCAACACACCTGTGGGGAGCTTTAGTCACCCACCCCGCCAACACACCAAACGTAGACATTAAGCCATTTATATCAAATTATTTGTGGACAAGCCACCAGAATAACAGAATTTACGTGGCATAGCCACTAGACAGATTGTGACAGAGTCACCAAATATGTGGCAGAGCCACCAAAATTATGTAGCAAAGCTACCAAAACTTCTCTTCATCATTATCCCATCCCATCCCATGCAATTCATGTATATGCATCATACATATCAAATCATGATATTTACAAATATAATAACAATAATTAAAAATTCAAAAAATTTATGACAAACAAATTGGCCCAGTAACACTTTGCAAAATCGGCCCATTAGAGCAATATATCAAATCGGTTCATTTTATCACATATCCATTCGGCCCACTTAATCACATATCAATTCGGCCCATTTAGTCACATATCAATTCTGCCCATTTAGTCACATATCAAATTCGCCCATATAGCAAAATATAAGATCGACCCATAGAGTAAAATATCAGATCGACCCATATAGCAAAATATCATATTGGCCCATTATTCAATATGTCCAATCGGCCTATTAGGGGCATTTCCATAATTCAGCCCGTAAGGGCATTCTCGTAATTCGGTAATTTACCCACTAAGGGTAATTTGGTAATTTCGCAATTCAAACTTAACTACTAATTTGGGCATAAAAATTTAAACTGTCATCTGCATCATATTGACTAAATTGACTGTAACTTGAGTTAGAAAACTCAAAATCTAAATCTGTAAATTTTCTTTGAAACTAGACTCATATATCTTCTTACTAAAATTTTTTCAGAATTTTTAGCTTAACCATTTAGTACAATTTATTCCTTAAAATTTCCCTTGTTTCACTGTCCAATGATTCTGACCTCTACTTCTTTAATTTCAAATATCTCACTGTACGGTTTTCATATACTGCTTTCACTTGTTTCTATTAAAAATAGGATCACTAAGGAATCCATACATATAAATTATATCCCATAATTCACTTTGTACAATTTTATAAGATTTTTATAAGACATATCAGGGAACCACGAAATCATTCAAAACAAGTCTCACTAAAATTAAGATATCTCAGATTATAAAATTCCTTTTCCTTCTCTGTTTCTCCCATATCAAAATAGACACAGTAATATTTAATTTGATATCTTATTCACTTTCTAATTCCATTTCTCCTATTTTTCATGATTTTTCGAAAACACATCACTGCCACTGACCAAAACTGTTTTATTACAAAAACATGGTTACCACTATGAACTTACGCGCGCCCAATCCCGGATGCCGATTTTTGGTTTTCTTCGGTATTTCGACCGATTCACAGAATATTTCATACAAAATTTCAGAGAAGTTTGAGATTACACACCATTTCAGATATGTATACGGAAGGTACGAAATTACACACCTTATTCGGAATCCGTAACACGATATTCTCCGCGGCACCTAAAGATACAATCGATCAACAATTAGTCCAAAACCCAATTTACAACTTCATCCAAGTATTGCGATTGATTAACAATCTATATCACTTACCAACAATCTGAGTCTCTTATTACGAGAGATAGGTGTTCGACTTTACCACTATTTCTGAAAATCCACAAGTAGAGAGTATCGAGTGATTTAGTGCCTAACAACACGATCGATTAGCCAAACTTTCAATCTGATTAACAGCATAACCGAATATCGGTATCGAAAGGACTATGAAAAGACTCCTTACCTTAATCGATGATAATCCCGATTCCCACCAATTGGCTTATGACTATGAATGAATCGACAAGGATCTGGTATTAGGCCACCCACTAGAACTCCGATTCAACCAAGGAGAGATGTCCAACACACAAAAATGGGGAAGATAGAAAATGATAGAAATTCGGCTATGGGGAATAATCAAACAAGAATATGTGATTTAATGGTGGTGTTGGTTTAGAGAAGAGAAAAGATTAGAGGAATGGTTAAAAGAAAGAATGGAAGGTTGGATGGATGATAGGTTGTTCGGCTATCCAAGAAAGATGAACACGGGATGAAGGTTTTAACCAAACAAAAGAGGAGAAAATGCACAATTGTGCTAGGAGGATTCGGCAAGGAGGAGAGAATAGAAGAAAAACCAAAACTCACAAAGACTAGCAAATTTTGAGAAAAAGACACAATTGATGCCAAAAGGTATTTTTGACCAAAACAACACTTTAGTCTCACCAAAGCACTAAGCAAAATTCGGCTATCACTCTTTAGCCCCAAAACCGTCCACATTCATGCCCCAAATAGTCAAAAGTTTGGCCACCCAAACTTTCCAAAACAATCTCCATGAAATAAGCCACATGCTCCCCTTACTTCCCTTTTCTATTGATTCCTTACCTTACCATCACCCTTTCCTTATTTCCTTAGCCACCTTGCCAAAATTAAAAGGTCCAACTTGCCTTATTTATAATCTTGGTCAACACATTAGGAAAGAGTGCAAAAATAAAAGTAAAAAATTACACACAATGGGATTCGAAACTCTTCCCTCAAGGTACTTCACTTAATGCCATAACCTCTTTTCTAATTGCTCACTTGTGATAGTTGTTTACTCACTTATTTCCATAAGCTTTGATGCCTCTTACTATCTCTCCTTAATAGGCTTAAACACAAAATTTCACTAAGGCCTAACTTGAACCCGAAACTTCGTAGAACCCCATAACTTCCTAAAATCACCTTCCTAATAAGTCCAACTTGAAATAATGCCGTTCTCTTGTTCTCAAAAATTTTAAATGCTTCCGAGCTCAAGGCCCAATGGGCCCAATCCTACTAGGCCCAATTTCGGGATGTTACACTAACTTACTGAGTTTCGATTTTTCTTTTATAATCCAAATAATTGAAAGTCCATTTAAAATTAAAGGAAATAAGTTTTAAAAATAAAAAGGATCGCGTTTTAAAATCTTTTCAAATTTTTGACATTAGGACATTATTTAATCAATTAGGTACCAATTTTTGGGCATTACGAGGGTGCTAATCCTTCCTCGTGCGTAACCGACTTCCGAGCCTGTTTTCTCAAGTTTTGTAGACCAAAATCATTATTTTAATAAATCAAAATGTTTTATTAAAATGATTAATCTCAAGGTGACCCGATCACACCTCGAAAAAAGATTGGTGGCGACTCCATTTCCGTTTCGGTTTTCAAGTCAATCCCCATTTTTTATAAAAACTTTAAAAATGGTTTCGAGAAAGGGTTAAAATAATAAAATGAATAGAATGAAATAATAACAAAACAATCATTGCAAATTAAAATTAAATAACTAAAATTAAATTGGTAAATCAAATATGTGAGTTCTTAGCCTTAGACTCGATAAATTCTAATCTTGAATCGATCCTTGAAAGTGGATTTTTCCTTCTAAACGATAAGCTGGTTATAGCAACCAAGGACACTTTAACCGTCAACCCTTCCTTGTGTAGTTGATTTTGGTACGAACTGCAAACCAACCTTACTGATTATCTAACCACGTAACACGCGTCGCAATTTAAGATCTCAGCAGCCTTGCGATCTAGAAGAGTCCAACTTGAATTAACGGCCTTAACCACGCAAGTAGTTAAAATCCGATGACTATCTCCCTTGACGAAGGTCTAACTGGCCCCTTACCCACCTGGACATGCCAATTTGTTTGTGGTACGATGGAAATGTGCAAGTGTACACAATCGCAACAAGTAATAAAGTGACAAGTAAATGTCGAGTTATCGTACCCATAGAGACTGTAAAAGAATTATTGATGAAATTAATTTTAAACACTTTGGTGAAGGAAAATTATTTGGTTTTAAAAAGAGATAACAAAAAAAAAAAAAAACTAAGAGTTAAAAACTAAGTGAAATAATTAAAATAAAATAAAGAAATTCTAGTGCATGATTCCAAATATGATTTAATCAAGATGATATAGTTGTGTTGGATTAATTATATTTCCTTACCTTAGAATTATTAAACTTATGCTTATACTTGTTACGAATAAATCACGGCAACTCGGTAATTTGCTAACTTATGAACACATTTACAAATCAAAAATCGATTCATCTCTTGTACATATTTCTATGCCAATTCGACTGATTAAACAGATTTATAAAGGTAAACATGTTATTGCACATACATACTTATTAAATTAAACAATCTCTCGCATATTCCTATGTCAATTCAAACGATTAATTCAACCTAATAAGCATATAAAATACTATGTGAGGTAACAAAGTATCCTTACCTTGAAACAATTTAATCACAATAATCTTGCAAGTTATGCAAGGCATATGTATCGCCAAATACAATGCTAATCTAATCTTCAGCTACCTTAGAAGAATTAAACATGTACTGATTAAGAACCGTGTCCATTGATTACAATTTCAATGCATTTAAATAATTAATTCTTTAGTTATCTAAACAATTATAATGCTAGAATAACTTAGGCATGATTTTACTTAATCAAGCATTTTACCGAGGCCTATAATAGCATAAACATAAATTTAACAAATCAAAAGGATGAAATGAAATCAACCCAACACGACTTAATTCAAGCTAGATTGATTAAAATAACCATTTCAAATATATGAATATTCAGAGATATGTTCATAATAAAAACAAAAGAAATTAAAAAGACAGGGAATAAGAAGCAAATCCGGCGTTTCCCCGTGGCTTGACTAATTGTTCATTCTTTTGTCTCTGTTGTCCTCACCGATCAAGGCTTCTACGAACACTTGCTTGCTGCCCCAAATGGCTGAGAAAACACCTCTTTCCAAGAGGGGAAATCCACACAAGAAGGCTTGGTCTTTTTTTTTTTTGAGAAAAAAAGAGAATGGAGAGAAGAGAAGTGATGAGAGAATGAGAGTGTTGAGGGATGCTTTGAATGGGCAGAAAAGGGGGGTTTATATAGCTGAGGATGGCTGCTAAAAACATCAAATTTTAGCAGCCAAAGAGCCCCCTCATGGCCAGCCATCTTACATGGCAAAGTTGAGACTTTCAACTTTGCTAAAATTAGCCTGGGGCAAATCCGTAAAGCCTTAATTTAAGGTGGGGTTTGAATGCAATTTTAGAAGTCTTCCAAGGGCCTTTTTGCAAGCTCATTTAATCAGCTAAAATGCTAATTTGGATCAATATTTGAACGGTTCTGGGCTGTAACATCCTAAATTTTTGGGCCTATGCGTTTAATGGGTGAATATGTGGAATGAGTTAATTTAAGTGTTAGGGGCCCAAAATTTTAAGTTTTAAGGAGCCCAAATCTTCTAATTTAATTTAGTTAAATTTGACATTAGGGATTAGGGAAGTGGATGGCACAAGGCTATTTTTTTTGGGAATTTTATTATATTTATTCTATGTGGATAATAAGCAGATAAAGGCTATTATTTAGGGATTTAGTCTTTAAGGATAATAAGAAGATAAAGACTATTTTTGAGGAGATAATAGATTAAGATAAGGGAAAAGGGATAGGAGCTATCATGTGTGGCAGCGTTGGCTGAAAATCAATCTCTACTAAAGGGAGGAATCAGTTTTCTATTTAAAGAGGGGGTGTGCCGAAATTTTGGAAGCTTTTCTTTTATTTTCTTTTCTCATCTTCTTCCTCTCAAAAGCCGAAAACCACCATTTTCTTCGCCATTTCTTCCTCTCTAAAATTTCCTGGTTGGCCGAATCTTTTAACCTCTATTGTTATTTTTCTTCTAATCCCTAAATGCCGAAATCACATCTCTATTATTCTATTCTTCTCCTTAATATTCATTGGCCAAATCTCTCTTATCCATCTCTTCAATTCTTAAATCTTCTAAAAACCAAAATTCTTAGATCTCACCTCCTGAAGTTGCCGAATTTTCTTCAGTAAAGTCTGCTTGTGCCGAATATGAAGAAAACAATAGGTATGTGTCGATTTTGAGTTTCCAATATTTCTTCGGCTTTTTAAAGTCCCTAGCCGAATGGCTATTTAGTGACTAATCAAGGGTTTTTCTTATTTTCGGCATTTCGGGATCTGAAGAGGAGTCCAACGCTTAGATCTCTAAGTCAAAGATCAGTAACACTCAAGTCGTGTTATTTTTGGGATTTCAAGGTAAGAAGATTGGTTTATTTATAAATATATGAAATCGAGTAGAACACTAACCATGGTCGAATATAGGAGAGGCCCTATTTTCACATCTTTCCGGATTTTTGAGCAAAGTTGTAGATCGGGATAACAAGGATATCAACTAAGAATATTGGATTTCACGGTATCAGGTGTGTAACACTTTCCCACCATCTAGATCTGTTTGATTAATATATGATTATAAGTCTTATATGTTTTGATAAATGTCGAAATCCGGGCATAATAGAGGAAACCCAAAGAGGGTAAAAACAAATCATCGTGTTAGTGAATGTTCGATTAAGCGATATAAGTATATTGATTTTATGTGATTGCATGGGTTGGGTTTGATGAAAGGAGGAAGTTATATGTTGTAGCGGTTTTCACCGTGATCATTGTAGCGGTTTTACCGTGATCATTGTAGCGGTTTTCTGTGATTCATTGTAGCGGCTTTTGCCGTGATCATTGTAGTGGCTACGACCATGATCGATGATGAAAGACGACCGCCATCAAGGCGTGTAGCGGTGTGGGTTGATTGCGTAAATCCCCAATGGTGTGAATGGTGATGCGGGCGTGTAGCGGATGGAAACCTAGGATTTGGGTTGGGCTTGCATATTATTTTTATTATGTATATTAATTCGATTATTTTAGTTTTATGGGGCTAAGGCCCAAATCTAATGGTGCATGAGGTTTACTGCGAGTCTCATGACTCAACCAATTAATTAACATTTGGTAGCATTTAGTGCATCGGACCGGGTGGAGAGGGCGCAAGGTGGCCATCTGAAAGAACATTTGGATCCGACAAAAGACTCTAGTTATTATTTTATATTCTTATTTAATGGATTTTAAATCTCGTTGTAATAAGGCCATGGGCCACCAGTTTATATTTTGTTTTATTATGGGCTTTTATTACTTTTAGTTATTTAAATTTTTATTTTAATTGAACTAAGGCATGTATTTAAATTTGGGTTTTAATTCATAAAGGCATATTTTATTTAAAACTATAAATTATAAATTTTTTTCCGAATAAAAGGTTAAACTTTACCAAAATGTTTTTCGAAAATGCGACATGTTTTACAAAATTTCCTTAGTGACATACCAGATCCGGTTGTAGTGCTTGGGCCGAGTTTGGGGTGTTACAAATTGGTATCGAGCCTGTTCAAAACTTCGACTTTGGGGTTTTGGGCTCAAAACGCTTTTTAAAGGTGGGCTTTTGAAACTTGCATGTTGTTTTTTTTAAATGATAACAGGTTTGTTAGCTCGGCATGACACATGCGTCTCTGGCCCAAGTCCGCCAGGTAAGTACTCTAAACCATTGTGTGATATATATATATATATGGGCTTGATGGGCTTTATGGGACGTAGGCTAGTTTAATTAGACTTTGATGGACTATAGGCTTAGCTTAAACAACTTCTTAAATTCCATAAGACTTAATTTACCAAAACAAATCCGTGAACTAGTCGTAGAGTTAGGGTGTGGCAATGAGACATACGCATGTCTCAGGAGTGGATCTGAGGAGAGCTTGGTATTTAAGTAGTCCTAGTGACTCACCTCCTCTTCATTGGAATCCTACCTAGTGCGTAGTGACCGTTCACCCTAACCATGAGGACGTGTTGACAGGCCAAAACTCATAATTAAAACCCGAAAGGGACCAACCACCTGTTTTTCTCACAAAATTGCTAAAATATCCTTATTTTGAAAAAAAAATACCCATGATTTGCAAATATACCCCGATTTACAAAGTCAACAGAATTTTTCCATAGAAAACAACAACAACAACAACAACAACAACAACAACAAAATATCCCTGATTTGTAAAATTACCAAATTACCCTTGATTTGTAAATGACCAAAATACCCCTGATTGGCAAAATTACTGAAATATCCCCAAATTTCAAAATTACTAAAGTACCCCTAGATTTCAAAATTATCGAAATACCCCTAAATTTCAAAATTATCGAAATACCCCCGAATTTCAAAATTACCGAAATACCCCAGATTTATAAATTACCGAAATACCCCGGATTTGTAAAATTATCGAAATACCCTCGAATTTGCAAAATTACCAAAATACCTTTGAGTTGGAAAATTACCAAAATACCCTTATTTCGCCAAATCACTCGGAACCTTATTTTGGAAAATTACAAAAATACCCCTATAGGTTAAAATTACGAAAATACCCCTGGGTAGTGAAATGACGAAAATACCCCTAGGAGAGGAATATGAGTTCATGGATGTTGCTTGTGTGGTTGATGCGTGTATGTGATGTTCTGATTGATGATGATTGAATGAGAATTCTAGAATTAGGAAACATAGACTTGAGGACTAAACCTGTAGATAGAATTCGAATTCGAAAGAACTACTATCGAAATAATTTTACATAAGATTGTTCGCGGTTAATAAGTGGGAAGAATTAATTATTCATAAAATTCTTAATCAGATAAACGTCGATCGAAAGAATGAGTACAAGGGGACGAAGATGCTTCAGATGAATAATGGTGCGTACCTACCATAGTATACTAAGTGTTTATTTTGGCTTTAGAATTAGAGTCAATAAAGCATAGTGGTGAGAATTAGGTAGTATGATTTCTAGTTAGTTGGAAATTTCGAGGATGAAATTTCTTTAAGGAGGGTAGAACTGTAACATCCTAAATTTTTGGGCCTATGCGTTTAATGGGTGAATATGTGGAATGAGTTAATTTAAGTGTTAGAGGCCCAAAATTTTAAGTGTAACACCCCAAACCCGGTCAACACACCGCGACCGAATCTGGCATGTCATAGAGTGAAAACGTTTCGAAGAAAACAAGTTGCCGGTTTAATTTTAGCGAAAAAACTTTTTTGTTTGCTTTATGTTTGCAGAAATCCGGTGCATGTATAGTTGAAATCGTTAAGTTGCTTTGAAATCCCGAAAGGCTTTTTAAAACTCGTTTATCATTCATTACTTAAGAAAAACGTTAAAGTCTATTGAAACCCGAGTGAATTCTTACTTAGTTAATTTAAAACCGTTTGATTTTGAGCTTGAAAACTTAGATTTTGAAAATCATTTAAGTTAACTTTGTTATCCTCTTGTAAATATCGTCACCCAATGGTAAGATTTAGAAAACCCGTTGTGTAGTATAATTTTCAAAAACTTTGGTTATCAGGTTATTTAAAACATGTTAAATAGTTTACTTAGCAACATTTAGAAAACTAAAGCAGATATAATAAAACCCAAAATAAAAATACTAATGGCCTTATTACAAACCCAAATAAAACCAAAATATAAAGTTAAAGTACCCAAGTCGAAAATCCATGTAAAACCGGAAGCAAATATCGCATGACCACCTCGAGTCCACCCGGCTCCTCATCCGCGATCTATGAACCACCTGAAAAGATAAGGGAAGAGGTGAGTCACCAAGACTCAGTGCGTAATCCCCCTCCCGATTATAGCAACATTCTTACACATGTCATAATCAAGCAAACATATCATTCACCCAAACCTAGCCATCCACAACTCCTTTTTCTACCCCGTGTGGTACCAAACCACTGGTGGTGCCAAACCACTGGTGACCCAAAGTCACAGATATCAATAGAATTGTGGTGCCAAACCACTGGTGACCCAAAGTCACGAATAATCCATATGTGGGGCCAACCCACGTTGTGATACCAAATCACTGGCGACAATCCGTTTTATCAAATGTGGGGCCAACCCGTTGTGGTGCGAAGCCACTGGGATGAGTCGTTATGAGGTGCCAAACCTCTGGTGACCCAAAGTCACGAATATCAACTGTGGTACCAAACCACTGGTGACCCAAAGTCACAGATATCATTCTTCCCCCTCCTCTCATATCACCCACAATAATGCTCATGCACATACAAATCATGCCATCATGCTTAATCGTTAAACATGTATCGAATATAACATAGATAATATCATCAGAAATCATGTGCCATAATCTCAACCAAAACGGACTTACCCAAAATCCTAGCTCATACCCATAAAGGTACCATATTGAAATCTACACGGTTTTGGCTTTTAACATGTTTAGGTTATTAGCAAGTTTGCAACGATTATGAAGTGTCTAAGTTACACACCTGGTTACTAACGCGACTACTGAATCCCGAAGATCAAGATCTAACGCACTAGATCCTCCCTTTCCTACATTCAGCCAATTACAACTATTAGCAAAAAGCCATTCGACTACACTTGTAAATCTTAAAAAGTTAACGCATCTAATAACCATCCTTACCTTAACGCTTTTTGATCACCAGTCACAACCCGGGATATACGAGATAGAGCCTTCCCCTACAATCGACCAACACTAAACACTTAATCTTAATAGCCTTCGACTTTTCAAAAGAATAAGAGAAAGGTTAAGTCGATATGTCACCTTACCACAGTCTTCAACGAACCCGATTGATAGAGAGTAGTTGACCACGATCCACTGCTTCAAAATCCCGAAGAACCTAAGAGAATTCGATTTTCATAGATAATTAAGAATCATGACAAATGCCAACATTTGGCTTTTGTTCCATATATGTCGATAGAGAGAAAAGAAAAAGATGATAGAGATTCGGCCAAGAACACTTACCCACTCCAAAATTGATTAGAGAAGAAGACAAGAGAGATCCACGCTTGATTGATGTTCGGCCAAAAGTTAGAACGAGAAGAGGAGAGTAGAGAGAGATTTCGACAATGGTGGTGGGACAATCAAAGGAGTTTCGGCTATGGCTTTTGAAAGAAAAGCAAAAGAGATTCAGCTTTGCAAGGAATCAAGAAAAGATTGATGAACTTTCGGCATAAGAGAAGATGAAGAGAAAAGAAAGTTACCGATTTGGGAAGAAGAGATCGATTTTGAACAATTATGAGAGATGCATTAGGGAAGAAATCGACAAAGAAGAAAAGCTAAAGGGGATTTAGACTTTAGTTCAAAACAATTCAAATGTAGGGAAGAAATGACAAGGCATTGACTAGCCGAAAATGCCACTAAGGAATTTCGGCATTCCCCCCTTAGTCTTCCAACCGATTACTCTTCCTCACACTAGAGTTCAAATTTCGGCAAACTCCTCAAACTTCTCCTGGCCAACCATTCAAATGAGTTTGAATTGATCAAACTCCTAAATTCTCTCTTCTCCACCCGTTTAAATTTGTTGACTTGTTCAACAGTTATCCATCAGAGTTTGAGCTGAGCACAACTCTTCCCCCCTCTGGCGTCAAAAAGAATTAGCAGCAAGGGATTTCTACAGCTCGAACCCAAGCTCTCCTTCCCTTGCTTGTGGCGTCACTGGATAAGGCCCTAAATGGCGCCTCCTTGCCACTTTACTAGGGCTTTTCTTGTGCTAAAGTTTACCACATAATACACTTAACCCCTAGCTCCTTCAGCTCCCCTGAACCAATGCTTGAAAATAAAAATTTTCCTATAGTTCGAGCCTACCCTTGGCTTATATCTAGACCCTAAAACACCTCAATTAATAACACAACTCAAGCTATACACATGCAAATAGTTCAAACATAATAGCCCCTAATTAAGGATGTTACAGTTCTACCCCCCTTAAAAATAATTTTAACCTCGAAATTACCTGGTCAAAAGAGTTGAGGGTATTGCTTCCTCATCACATCCTCCGGTTCCCACGTTGCTTCTTCCATGCCATGGTTCCTCCATAACACCTTCACTAATGGAACTGACTTCCTGCGCAAAATCTTTACATCCCGATCTAGAATCTGTACTGGTTTCTCTTTCATGGTCAAATCTGGGCTCACCTCAATTTCCTCCACCGATACAACATGCGATGGATCTGAACGGTAACGCCTAAGCATGGAGACATGAAACACATCATGTATCTGACTCAATTCTGCTGGCAACTCGAGCTGATAAGCTATTGGTCCCACTCGTTTCAACACCTTATATGGCCCGATAAACCTTGGGCTTAGCTTGCCTTTTCGTCCAAATCTCAACATTTTCTTCCACGGCGAGACCTTCAAGAAAACCCTATCACCCACTGCAAACTCAATATCTCTCCGCTTAAGATCGGCATATGACTTCTGCCTGTCCGAAGCTTCCTTCAGACGAGCTCGGATCAACTTGACCCTATCCTTAGTCTCAGTAACCAACTCTGGTCCCAACATCTGATGCTCACCCAACTCTGTCCAGCATGTAGGTGTACGACACTTCCTACCGTACAACGCCTCATATGGTGCCATCTTAATGCTTGCCTGGTAACTATTATTGTATGCAAAGTCTGCTAACGGTAGAAACTCTTCCCAGCTGCCGTTGAAGTCCAAAACATAGCCCCTTAGCATATCTTCCAAGATTTGTATCACCCTTTCTCGATCGGCTCATGTACGTGGATGAAATGTCGTACTAAAATCCAACCGCTGCACTCCAACGCTCGATGCAAATGCTTTCGTAACCTTGACGTGAATCTGGGATCCCTATCTGAGATAATCGACACTGGCACACCGTGCAACCTCACTATCTCTGCCACATACAGCTCAGCTAACTTCTGAAGTGAGTAATCAACCCTTACCGGTATGAAATGAGCTGACTTAGTCAAACGGTCCACAATCACCCAGACTGAGTCCTTCCTACTAGGCGTAAGGGGTAGCCCACTGACAAAGTCCATAGTGATCCTTTCTCACTTCCACTGAGGAATCTTCACCGGCTGAAGTAAACCCGACGACAACTGATTTTCAGTTTTGATCTGCTGACACGTCAGACACTTACCCACAAACTCGTCACTTTCGCTTAGACTGCCACCAAAATCGCTTCTCGAAACCCCGGTACATCTTGCTACCTCCAAGATGCATAGCATATGGGCTGCTATGTGCGTCCTGAAGTATCCTCTGCCTTAACTTAACGTCCTTCGGCATACAAGCTCTTCCTTGAAAACACAACACTCCATTGCTGGTCAAGCTGTAACCTTCCAAACCACCACTCTGCACTTGTAACCTCCGAGCATTCAAATCCTCATCCACTAATTATTTCTCTTTAATCTGCTCTACCCAAGTCGGCTTAACCTGTAATTCTGCCAAAATACTCCCGTCGTCATACAAGCTAAGATGAGCAAACATCGCTCTCAGGTCCGACACTACCTTACGGCTCAACGCGTCTGCTACCACGTTAGCCTTGCCCGGATGATACTCAATTAAGCAGTCGTAGTCCTTCAACAGCTCAATCCATCTGTGCTGTCTCAAATTTAAATCCTTCTGAGTCAAAAGATACTTCAGACTCTTATGGTCCGTGTAGACTATCGACTTCTCTCCGTACAAATAGTGTCTCCACATCTTCAGGGCGAAAAGCACTGCAGACAACTCCAAATCATGCGTCAGATAGTTAACTTCATGCGGTCTCAGCTATCGAGACGCATATGCCACTACTTTCCCTTCTTGCATCAGCACACATCCCAAGCCAGTATGTGATGCATCACAGTAGACCGTGAATTCTTTCCTGCCTCAGGCTGAATCAAAACTGGAGCTTCCGTCAGAATCTTCTTCAACTAGTCGAAACTTTCCTACTGATTCTTAGACCACACAAATGGGACTCCTTTCCTTAATAACTTGGTCAACGGCGCTGCGATCAGAGAAAATCCTTCTACAAATCTTCGGTAATACCCTGTCAGACCTAGAAAACTCTGAACTTTCGCTACTGACTTAGGCGGTTTCTAGTCTAACACTGCCTCAATCTTGCGAGGGTCCACTCTAATCCCTTCAACTGACACTACGTGACCTAAGAAAGTCACCTCCCTAAGCCAAAACTCGCACTTACTTAACTTGGCAAATAACTGCTTCTCCCTCGAATTTGCAAAACTACTCGCAAGTGCGCATCATAATCCTCCTCAGACTTTGAGTACACCAATATGTCATCTATAAATACCACGACAAACTGGTCCAAGTACGGCTGGAACACCCGATTCATCATGTCCATGAATGCCGCCGGTGCGTTAATCAATCCAAACGGCATTACCAGAAACTTGTAGTGCCCATACCGCGTGCAAAACACTGTCTTGTGGATATCAGCCTCCTTTACCTTAAGCTGATGATACCCCGACCTTAGATCGATCTTCAAAAATCGATGCCCTTGTCGATCAAACAAGTCGCCTATCCTCAGAATCGGATACTTGTTCTTGATCGTCAGCTTATTCAATTGGCGGTAGTCTATACACATCCACATTGTACCATCCTTCTTCTTAACAAAGAGCACTGGCGCTCCCCAAGGCAAAACACTTGGCCGGATAAAACCCTGATCCAACAACTCCTGAATCTGAGCCTTCAGCTCCACCAATTCCTTTGGCGCCATTCTATACGGGGCAATAGACACTGGCGCAGTTCTGGGTAACAGATCTATACCAAATTCAACTTCCCGATCCGGAGGCAGACCCGGAAGTTCTTCTGGAGATACGTCAACAAACTCCTTCACCATTCAGACATTCTCTACAGCTGACTCTTTGGCCTCCAAGGTACACACACGAACCATAAATGCCTCACAACCATTCCTGACCATTTTCTCAGCTTTCAAAGTAGACACCACGTTGGATAGATAATCTCTTCTATTACCTATCATCACCACTTCTTTACCCTTAACCATTTTCAAAACTATGCGCTTTACCGCGCAATCCAAACTTGCTTGGTACTTCACCAGCCAGTCCATCCCAAGTATCAGATCGAACTCCCCAAACGGCAGTTCCATTAGATCAGCTACAAATACTACCCCTTGGAGTTCTAGGGGTACATCCCTATACAACTTATTTACTTCTATAGAGTGACCTAGAGGGCTAATTACTGTCATCTCCCTAGAAGTAGTCTCAAAGTCTAGGTTCATGGTTTCCACTATGCTACTAGCAACATACGAATGCGTCGAACCCACATCTATCAAAGCAGTATATGGTAATCCCAAGATTAAGAACGTACCGGTTATGACATCCGGTGTGTTGCCCTCCTCTCGACGCCTCGCTGCATATACCAATCCAAGCTGTCTTACTTTAGTGTTGTTCGCACCTCGCCGGTGTTTCGCGTACCGACAGTAACCATTACCTCCTCTACGTAACCACGACCCTCTGCGGTTGCGATCCCTCATTCTGAAATCGAGTATGGCCTCGACCTCGATCAATCTCGCTAACTTCCGTGGATAGTCCCTCACATGATGATCCAACGACCCACACTCAAAGCATCCTTTGCCACCGGTCCAACATTCTCCCCAATGAGATTTTCCACACCGCTTACATCGCTATTTGGTCCACGATTAGCGAGAACAGGCCTCCCAGATCGATTGACCCACCATGCCTAGCCCTTTTCTGAGAATTTCTGGCTGATCCAGATGATCCAAAACCTCTCTTTTGTCTATTCCTATCCGAATTCTATCTCACAGATTCCCTGACCCCTTCGGCTGTCTTAGCCTTCTCTACCAACACGGTAAACTCCCGCTCCTGTTGTGGAGCAATCAGTAATCTCAGCTCATCCCTCAGTCCGTCCTCGAACCTGACACATCGCTCATGCTCCGTAGCCACGATACCTTGAGCATACCGGCTCAACCTTAAGAATTCTGCCTTGTACTCCGATACGGACTTACTCCCCTGAACCAATCTCAAAAATGCGTTCCGCTGCGCATTAATATAACCAGACCCAATATACTTCTTTTGATAAGCTGTCTTGAAATAATTCCAAGTGAGATCATCTGCTGTAGCACTATCCTGAACCGTGAGCCACCACTGGTATGACTCATCCCGGAGAAGTGACACTACCCCTTTTAGTTTCTCCTCAGCAATCAAATCCAAATCATCCATGATTCGCTCCATCGCCTTTAACCAATACTCAGCCGTATTGGGCGCCACACCAGAAACACCTCGGAATACCTCAGCTCTATTGGCTCGGAGTCGCTCAGATACAGATTTTTGAGCTCCCATACCTCGACCTGCTCTAGCCACCCTCTCAAGAACTCGTAGCATCGCCTGCGATACTGCATCATCCCCCGTCTGATCCTGAAACTCAACACCTATAGCTTATGGTGGTGGTATCTCATTTTGACCCCTGACCAGACCCCACTGGTTCAGACACAGTCATCCTACCCTGACTGCGTCCACGTATATTACGGCCTCGTCCTCGAGTGCTCATGTCTAATATCTTGACTTATCTGGTTTATAAAGTTTTATGCGTCAGTCTTTATTCCACTATTGATAAGGCACAGTCTTATGAATAGTTCTTTAAAGAGTTTTGTTTTTCGCGAGTTCACAGAATCCTATCAGCTTTAGTCTCTAGGGTAGTCCACTAATACTATTCACCTATATCATATATCATATACCATCACAATCATAAGCAACGGTTAGGGGTACTTACCTGGGCGGATTGGTGCTGGAGACTCGGTGCCATGCTTCCTAAACCATATATTTCCCACAAAACTTTTTTTCTTTAAAACCCTACTTTTAAACATTTTGGGCCTTGGGCCCACAGCTGAGCTTTTGAACTTGGCTATGATACCAAAATTGTAACACCCCAAACCCGGTCAACACACCACGATCGAATCTGGCATGTCACAGAGTGAAAATGTTTTGAAGAAAACAAGTTGCCAGTTTAATTTTAGTGAAAAGACTTCTTTGTTTGCTTTGTGTTTGCAGAAATCCGGTGCATGTATAGTTGAAATTGTTAAGTTTCTTTGAAATCCCGAAAGGCTTTTTAAAACTCGTTTATCATTCATTACTTAAGAAAAACGTTAAATTCTATTGAAACCCGAGTGACTTATTACTTAGTTAATTTAAAACCGTTTGATTTTGAGCTTGGAAAACTTAGATTTTGAAAATCATTTAAGTTAACTTTGTTATCCTCTTGTAAATATCGTCACCCGATGGTAAGATTTAGAAAACCCGTTGTGTAGTATAATTTTCGAAAACTTTGGTTATCAGGTTTTTTAAAACATGTTAAACAGTTTACTTAGCAACATTTAGAAAACTAAAGCAGATATAATAAAACCCAAAATAAAAATACTAATCGCCTTATTACAAACCCAAATAAAACCAAAATATAAAGTTAAAGTACCCAAGTCAAAAATCCATGTAAAACCAGAAGCAAATATCGCATGACCACCTCGAGTCCACCCGGCTCCTCATTCGCAATCTATGAACCACCTGAAAAGATAAGGGAAGAGGTGAGTCACCAAGACTCAGTGCATAATCTCCTTCTCGATTATAGCAACATTCTTACACATGTCATAATCAAGCAAACATATCATTCACCCAAACCTAGCCATCCACAACTCCTTTTTCTACCCCGTGTGGTACCAAACCACTGGTGGTGCCAAACCACTGGTGACCCAAAGTCACAGATATCAATAGAATTATGGTGCCAAACCACTGGTGACCCAAAATCACGAATAATCCATATGTGGGGCCAACCCACGTTGTGATACCAAATCACTGGTGACAATCTTGTTTTATCAAATGTGGGACCCACTGTGGGGCGAAGCCACTGGGACGAGTCGCTATGAGGTGCCAAACCTCCGGTGACCCAAAGTCACGAATATCAACTGTGGTACCAAACCACTGGTGGTGCCAAACCACTAGTGACCCAAAGTCACAGATATCATTCTTCCCCCTCCTCTCATATCACCCACAATAATGCTCATGCACATACAAATCATGCCATCATGTTTAATCGTTAAACATATATCAAACATAACATAGATAATATCATCAGAAATCATGTGCCATAATCTCAACCAAAATGGACTTACCCGAAATCCTTGCTCATACCCATAAAGGTACCATATTGAAATCTACACAGTTTTCGGCTTTTAACATGTTTAGGTTATTAGCAAGTTTACAACGATTATGAAGTGTGTAAGTTACACACCTGGTTACTAACGCGACTACTGAATCCCGAAGATCAAGATCTAACGTACTAGATCCTTCCTTTCCTACATTCGGCCAATGACAACTATTAGCAAAAAGCCATTCTACTACACTTGTAAATCTTAAAAAGTTAACGCATCTAATAACCATCCTTACCTTAACGCTTTTTGATCACCAGTCACAACCCGGGATATACGAGATAGAGCCTTCCCCTACAATCGACCAACACTAAACACTTAATCTTAATAGCCTTCGGCTTTTCAAAAGAATAAGAGAAAGGTTAAGTCGATATGTAACCTTACCACAGTCTTCAACGAACCCGATTGATAGAGAGTAGATGACCATGATCTACTGCTTCAAAATCCCAAAGAACCTAAGAGAATCTAATTTTCATAGATAATTAAGAATCATGACAAATGCTGAAATTCAGCTTTTGTTCCATATATGTCGATAGAGAGAAAAAAAGAAGATGATAGAGATTCGGCCAAGAACACTTACCCACTCCAAAATTGATTAGAGAAGAAGACAAGAGAGATCCACGCTTGATTGATGTTCGGCCAAAAGTTAGAACGAGAAGAGGAGAGTAGAGAGAGATTTTGGCAATGGTGGTGGGACAATCAAAAGAGTTTCGGCTATGGCTTTTGAAAGAAAAGCAAAAGAGATTCGGCTTTGCAAGGAATCAAGAAAAGATTGATGAACTTTCTGCACAAGAGAAGATGAAGAGAAAAGAAAGTTGCCGATTTGGGAAGAAGAGACGCTAATGCGATTTTGAACAATTATGAGAGAATGTAAAGAAAGAAATGGGGAAGAAGGAGATTCGGCCGAGGTGGTTTCAATTTTAAATTAAGAAAAGCTCAAATGGTTCTTTTGGGGATTCAGCTAGATGCTTTAGAGGGAAAACAACAATAGCCTCAAAACTTTCGGCTTTTAATTCAAATGATGCATTAGGGGAAGAAATCGACAAGGCTAAGGGGGTTTTGGCTTTAGTTCACAACCGAATGTACTCATGCATTGACTAGTCGAAAATGCCACTAAGGAATTTCGGCACTCCTCCTAGTCTTCCAACCGATTACTCTTCCTCACACTAGAGTTCAAATTTCGACAAACTCATCAAACTTCTCCTGGCCAACCATTCAAATGAGTTTGAATTGATCAAACTCATAAATTCTCTCTTCTCCACCGTTTAAATCTATTGACTTGTTCAACAGTTATCCATCAGATTTTGAGCTGAGCACAACTCTTCCACCCTCTGGCATCAAAAAGAATTAGCAGCAAGGGATTTCTGCAGCTCGAACCCAAGCTCTCCTTCCCTTGCTTGTGGTGTCACTGAAAAAGGCCCTAAGTGGTGCCTCCTTGCCACTTTACCAAGGCTTTTCTTGTACTAAAGTTTACCACATAATACACTTAACCCATAGCTCCTTTAGCTCCCCTGAACCAATGCTTGAAAGTAAAATTTTTCCTATAGTTTGAGCCTACCCTTGGCTTATATCTCGACCCTAAAACACCTCAATTAATAACGCAACTCAAGCCATACACGTAAAAATAGTTCAAACATAATAGCCCCTATTTAAGGATGTTACATTAAGTTTTAAGGAGACCAAATCTTCTAATTTAAGTTAGTTAAAGTTGACATTAGGGATTAGGGAAGTGGACGGCACAAGGCTATTTTTTTTGGGAATTTTATTATATTTATTCTATGTGGATAATAAGTAGATAAAGGCTATTATTTAGGGTTTAGTCTTTAAGGATAATAAGCAGATAAAGACCATTTTTTAGGAGATAATAGATTAAGATAAGGGAAAAGGGATAGGAGCTATCATGTGTGGCAGTGTTGGCTGAAAATCAATCTTTGCTAAACGAAGGAATCAGTTTTCTATATAAAGAGGGGGTGTGCCGAAATTTTGGAAGCCTTTCTTTTATTTTCTTTTCTCATCTTCTTCCTCTCAAAAGCCGAAAACCACCATTTTCTTCACCCTTTCTTCCTCTCTAAAATTTCTTGGTTGGCCGAATCTTTTAACCTCTATTGTTATTTTTCTTCTAATCCCTAAAAGCCGAAATCACATCTCTATTATTCTATTCTTCTCCTTAATATTCATTGGCCAAATCTCTCTTTGCCATCTCTTCAATTCTTAAATCTTCTAAAAACTGAAATTCTTAGATCTCACCTCCTGAAGTTGCCGAATTTTCTTTAGTAAAGTCTACTTGTGCCGAATATGAAGAAAACAATAGGTATGTGTCGATTTTGAGTTTCTAATATTTCTCCGGCTTTTTAAAGTCCCTAGCCAAATGGCTATTTAGTGACTAATCAAGGGTTTTTCTTATTTTTAGCATTTCGGGATCTGAAGAGGAGTCCAACGCTTAGATCTCTAAGTCAAAGATCAGTAACACTCAAGTCGTGTTATTTTTGGGATTTCAAGGTAAGGAGATTGGTATATTTATAAATATATGAAATCGGGTGGAACACTAACCATGGCCGAATATAGGAGGGGCCCTATTTTCACATCTTTTCGGCTTTTTGAGCAAAGTTGTAGATCGGGATAACAAGGATATCGACTAAGAATATTGGATTTCACGATATCGTGTGTAACACTTTCCCACCATCTAGATCTATTTGATTAATATATGATTATAAGTCTTATATGTTTTGATAAATGCCAAATCCGCATAATAGAGGAAACCCAAAGAGGGTAAAACAAATCATCGTTCTTGAATGCTCGATTAAACGATATAAGTGTATTGATTTTATGTCATTGCATGGGTTGGGTTTGATGAAAGGAGGAAGTTATATGTTGTAGCGGTTTTCACTGTGATGCATTGTAGCGGTTTTTACCGTGATCCGTTGTAGTGCTTTTACCATGATCTGTTGTAGCGGCTTTTGCCGTGATGCATTGTAGTGGCTACTGACCATGATCGATGATTAGCAAAGACGCGCCATCAAGGCGTGTAGCGGTGTAGGTTGATTGTAGAAATCCCCAATGGTGTGAATGGCTGGTATGGGGCATGTAGCGGATGAAAACCTAGGATTTGGGTTGGGCTTGAATATTATTTTTATTATGTATATTAATTCTGATTATTTTAGTTTTATGGGGCTAAGGCCCAAATGTAATGGTGCATGAGGGTTGCACACCGAGTCTCATGACTCAACCAATTAATTAACATTTGGTAGCATTTAGTGCATCGGACCAAGCTAGAGAGGGCGCAAGGTGGCCATGCGAAAGAACATTTGGATCCAGAAAAAAGACTCTAGTTATTATTTTATATTCTTATTTAATGGATTTTAAATCTTGTTGTAATAAGGCCATGGGCCACCAGTTTATATTTTGTTTTATTACGGGCTTTTATTACTTTTAGTTATTTAAATTTTTTTAATTGAACTAAGGCATGTATTTAAATTTGAGTTTTAATTCATAAAGGCATATTTTATTTAAAACTATAAATTATAAATTTTTTTTCCGAATAAAAGGTTAAACTTTACCAAAATGTTTTTCTGAAAATGCGACATGTTTTACAAAATTTCCTTAGTGACATACCAGATCCGGTTGTAGTGCTTGGGCCGGGTTTTGGGTGTTACATGGGCTGCCCGATTGGTGGCTGGTTCGGTTCGCTCAATTTGGTTCAACTGGTGCGGTTCAACTGGGCCCTTTTTCTATAATTAATTAAAATTAATTTATTTAGCCCCCATTAAATTGGGAATAAATTAAAATTAATTATATTATGAATTAATACACATATTTGGACCATCTTAGGCTGGAAATTATTTCGCCTTGTTACTTCGAATTGCTTCTCGGTTTTGTTCTCCTAACTGTTCTCTAGGGTCAATTCTAGCCTTTGTATTTAATCTATCAAAATAATCAAAATTCACTAAAGTAATTGTAAAATTGACTAAAAATTAACATGTTGAAATTTTTAATACAATTTAACTATTCTATAGAAATTAATTATTTTATGACAAAAATTCTATCGAAAATGCATGATTTTAAGTAAAATTAGGTATGAAAAAGTATATAAATCTTTGTGTTTCCACACCCCCAAACTTAAATCATTGCTTGTCCCGAGTGATGCACAAATTTGGGGAAGAATTTCTCTGAAACACTTTTGAAGAACTCCTTCAGAACAACTTTCTTCTCAAAATTATGAATTTAATATACTTAGGCTCAAAAATAAGAAATTTGATAATTATGCTACTTAAGTATACATATCGTTCAAATTACATCCAACAACTATTATAATAGAAAAATTAGATTAAATGGCTCTTTAACAAAGACATGTTAACCCTTACCAATTTGATTTTTTTATTCCCTTATTCAAGACTAAGCTGCAATCATTAAGTTTAACTTATGTCTTCATATGTTGATCTTAACAATTTCTCTCCACTAATGTAGGTAGCATAGAAACTTGAATCAATAGGTCTTTATTAAGGTTGTAACATGGCTAGGCTATGGGTAGGTAAAAGATAGATAAATTTTGGCTTAAAAACCCTAGACTCAGCGTAAAATCGAACCTTCAGAATTTTTACCTTCGATGCACCAACTTATTTTACTTTCACATGCTCTTTTGTACATCTATTTTCTTTCGAGTACATGTATTTTCTCTTCTTTTTTTTTTGAATTCAAATAGTACTGAGTCTAGTGTTTGGGAAAATTTTAAAGATAATGAAGAGAAAAGTGATGGCTAAATATTGCAAAGGTCCAAATAAAACTAGGCCATATAGCCTCAAAGTTTGGTTTCAAAGGATAATTTTATCATGGTAGGCTTGAAAGGCTCAAACGGTCCAAACAATAATTGCCTAAATCATTTTCAATATTCCATGGTTCCTAGGATTTCGCCTGAAGAAATTACTAAGTCAATTCTAAAGACTTAAACTTTCATGCATGCCTAATTTTTTCGTAGGGAACTAAAAATTTTATGGTACGAATTTGCATGCTTTATTAAAAATACATTCATATCATTATTAAGCTAACATAATAACTTATTGAAATAATAGAACTTTATTAATCTTTGAAGTTTAGCATACTTAACAAAATTTCAAATTATTGAACAAAATATATCCTAATCATAATTAAAAGAAAATTTTATTCTGAGTGGAATCAATTCAAATTTTTGGCCCCCTACTTAAAGTGAACAATGTCCTCATTGTTTAAAGTGAATAGATACTATACGCCAGGTAGGATTTTAGAAAAGAGGAGGTGAGTCAAATTGGCTGCTTAAGTACCAAGCTCTCTCTAAATCCAATCCTAGACATGTATATACCTATTGCCACACTTTAGCCTTTGTGACTTGTTCAGATTTTATTCATGATTCCCATCTCTTATTTTATTGTGCAAAAATCAAAATTCCTAATTAACCTAATCCTAAAATAACTTAAGGATAAAAATAAAATAAAGTTGAGTCCTCCCTTTTTTATTTGTTTGCCGATCCTTCCGAATTCGACTCATCTTTTGCTCCATCATTATTGCCTTTGCATGAATCGCTTTGCTCCACTCGATAATGAACTCCATGGTTCAAATATGAAACCAAAACTCGTGCACAAAAATAAATGGGTCATTATAAATTTTCCTAAGGGCACTCCTCATCGAGTCATCCCTTATTTTGAGTATCCCAGAGGGCTTGTTCTTTGCCATTGCATGTGTTGCATTAAGTCCATCACTTTGTGACTCATCTCAAGGCTAGGTGGTGGAGCTCTAAACATTGAGGTTTCGATATCAGGTTCAGCATCTGGTTCCATTGGTTGTGCCTCATTAGGGACTTCAGTTGATTGCTCTTGCGGGATCTCTATGGGGTCATCTTCTGCTTCTTCGGGATCCTCACTCTCTTTAACTCGTTACCGTAGAACAGAATCTCTAGCTACTCAGTAGAGGTCCCAATCGGTGATTGTGCCTTGGCTATACCCTACCTTCTTTACGTTCGTAAGAATTTATTCTTTTACTCACAGAATTGTTATCGTAAAGGGGAAACAGGCTGGGCCAGAACGTCTAACGGCACAATTTTGCATTTCTCTTAGGATGATTTTGCCCACATCAATGGTCTTTCCAATTAGAATCGAGTATAATAGGACCATTCGCTCTAATGAGATTGTAGTCCCATGCGAACTAGGTATAAGGCTGAAACGGATGAAATAGAACCACACCTTCGCAAGTGGTGTCAAATATTCTCTTCGACATGTGTGGATTCCTTGCTTTGACACTATCCACTTAGAACCTGAAACTGTAAGTTCCTCGAGAATTTCCTGCAAATTTTTAGGCTTAATATTGCTTAACAAAGAAGAATATTCATCGTATTCAAAATCAGGTAATTTAAAGAACTCATTAATAGCATTTGAATTTATTGGTACCTTAATTATGCAAATTAGAACTTCGGTCAATTTGCTTGAAGTTAAGTTCGCATAGAATTCACGAACTAGTTCCTCATCCACACTAGGTCTCATTTCACAAAACAATTCCCAATTGAAGGCTTCAACAACTTGACGAATACGTTCCATAAAGTCTCTGTAGTTGCTTTCCTTCAATGTAAAGCCTTTCTCTAGATGCATTTGTTGATTTTTGAAGATACTTTTGTATCTTACTTTGGCTTCTTCACACTGGAACTTATTTTGCGTTTCATCGATTTGGGCGGAGGCACGAGTTCTCTTGCGAGGCATGATTAACCTGAACATAAGATGGAAAAAATTATTTTTAAAAATTTATTTAATAAAAACTATTAATACTTCAATAAATTGAAAAATTAAATAATTGAATAAAATTAAAATTCAAGAGAAAATTCGGCTTACCACCCTTTTTTAAGAACTCCTAAAAAAAATAATTAAAAGCAAAAGAGGTCAATTTAAGGTAGCTTGGAGGATTTGGCTAAGGATGGGTGAAGGTGTGTGCCGCACAAGTGCTTAAAAAGCAGTTAGGCGCGCGGGCAGATGATGTGGGAACAAAAGAATGCTCAAATAGGGTCGATTCGAAAGAAGAACAGTCGGTCAAGGTGCTTGGTGCCTTTGGGACGTCTTGCAGCTCGAGCGTGAGGTGCGAATACTACCCGGCATTTGGGGCTGGAGTAGTAGGTCGAGCGCACAATGCAAAGACGCGATGGACATGTATGTGTGCGATCTGCTAGGCGTGTGTTGGCCAACTGCTGGGTGATGTTGTGGCTAGGGCTTGCAGCACTTAAGGGGTTTGGTGTTTTGGGTTTTGAGTGATGAATGAATGGAGGGAAGTAAGGGTGGAATTTATTGTGAGAGTAGTAGGAATTAGAGTAGAATTCTTAGTAGAATTTAACAATTAAAAATTCTAATTCTAATTCTATTCAAAGTTAACAACAATTAATAATCAAATAAATGCATATTAAATTATTAATGCTATTAATTTATTAAAACAAAAATAAAATATGATTAAAATTAAACTAATTCTAATTTATGCTAAGTTGATAAAAGTTAATATATAAATTATAATAGATATAATTATATTTTAAAGTTTATCATATTATTATTATTATTATCTAAATATATATATTGAGTAAAAATATTTATTATAGATGCCTTTTGGAAATATTTACAAAAAGAGGCACCTAGTTTTTATTATTTACGAAAATAGCAACCAACTTTTAAAATTACTTCAATTAAGTTTGTAATAACCCAAACCCGGCTTAAACGTTACGACCGGATCTGGCATGTCACATGAAAGGAATGTCTAAAAGCGTATGTTCGTTAAAAAGCTCGTATTCTTTATAGTTGTTGTGAGAAATCGAGTTTAAGTAATTTTGAATAAGAAATGGTTTATTATCATTTTAAGAAAATCCCATATTGATCATTTAATAATAAGCAGTAACCAAATTGAAAGCTGAAACCAAATAAAATACCCAATGCCTTATTACATAGCAAAACCAAATTTAAAAGTAAATTAACCCAAAATAGTAATTGAAATAAAACCCAAAAACATAATGCATGGCCACCTCGAGTCCACCCCGGCTCTACATCCGCGATCTATGCCTCATCTGCAAATGTAAGGGAAAGGGGTGAGTCACCGAGACTCAGTGTGTAAATCCCCATCCCGATAATAACAAGGCACTTACACATTTGATATGTCAATATGCAAATCATGCAAACCTAAACTAACCAACCGAACTCCTGTGTCTACCCCGTGTGGTCAAAACCACTGATGGTCAAAACCACTGGTGACCGTAGTCACAAATCATATAAGTGTGGTCAAAACCATCGTGACCGTAGTCACAAATCATATGGTGGGGCTAACCTACCGTGTGGTCAAAACCATCGATGACAATCCAGTAATCAACATGTGGGGCCAACCCGACGTGGTACCAAACCACTAGGACGAGTCACAATAATCCATGTGTGGTCAAAACCACCGTGACCGTAGTCACAATAATATCCGTGTGGTCAAAACCACGGTGGTCAAAACCACTGTGACTAGTCACAAATAATAAGGAAAGCGGGGCCAACCCACTGTGTGGTCAAAACCACTGGTGACAGTCTAAATCATCCTTCCCCCTCCTCTCATCATACCCATTTTCATGCAATGTTCATCAGTCATAATAATTCGTGTATACAGTATGGCATGTATGCAAATTATATATCAAAGATAACGTATGAAACGAATTACCATCATAATCAGAATAATAATATACAACATAATCAAGCTAACCAACCTCTAAAGGTATAACAGTAATTTTACCTACCAAGGGTATTTTCGTAATTTACCCACCAAGGGTATTTTTGTAATTTACCTACCAAGGGTATTTTCGTAATTTACACACCAAGGGTATTTTTGTAATTTACCTACCAAAGGTATTTTCGTAATTTACCCACCAAGGGTATTTTCGTAATTTACACACCAAGGGTATTTTCGTAATTTACCTACCAAGGGTATTTTCGTAATTTACCCACCAAAGGTATTTTCGTAATTTACCTACCAAGGGTATTTTCGTAATTTACCCACCAAGGGTATTTTCCTAATTTACCTACTAAGGGTATTTTCATAATTTACCCATCAAGGGCATTTTCATAATTTACTCACCAAGGGTATTTTCGTAATTTCGCACCTGTAATGGCCCTCCCGAAGGTCTAATGTTACCCTGAGTGACTCGGCTACCATTTTCGGTCGTCATTAGACTATTGGGCCTAAAACTCGATTTCGGCCCATTCAGGCCCACACGCTCGTGTGGCCCACCTAACACAAATCTAGCCACGTATATAGGTTCCACCTAGTCTAGTTCGCTTTATACTATATCATCATACAATTTATTCCAATTGAGCCCATGAGCCCATTGGGCCCACTTGACCCATCACTACCAATGCCCAACCCACAAGAATACTACGAGATGGCCTCAACTACGCGTGAGCTTGCGCGCTTGCACTTTCGTGTGGCTACTATTCCGTGACCGGCACTTCGACATTTGCCGCTCTACAACTAGAGTAGAGAGAGTTACACACCTGATAGGAGTCTGGTGTTAAACCGCGCTGCGACCACTCCTGTGCCCAAACGCCCACCAAGGTATCTTAACTCTCCTCCTGGAATGCTCTTTATATAGCTAGCTCTTCACCTTCCTTCTTTGTATCTTTTCGATGTGGGATCCTCCACAAGAGAGTTTAAATTCAACTGAAACTCTTACCGTCCAATCCGCAAAATAAATACTCCCTTGCTTCTTATGAGATTCGAACCCAGGCTCCCTTGTAACATAATCCACGCTGCTAGCCACTTTACCAACTAGCTCATTGTGTCTTAAACCATGCGCAACTAAATATAACCCTATGGCCAATGTCTAAATTCATTTAATAAAAATAATCTAAAAGGAATGCAAACGCTACAACTAGAACCTTAGACCTCCTTCCTTCCTTGTGGCGTCATTCCCTTGTCCTTAAGTGGCGTCACTTTGCCACTACACCACACACTCCACTTATGTCATTTTCCTCCACATTTTATTCTTAAGGCCTACCCGCCAACCTCCAAAGTTTTTTTCACCTAAAACTAAAATTTTTCCTAAGGCCTAACTTGAACCCGGGACTTCATAGAAGCCCCCTAACCTTTCAAACTCACTTATTTAAAAGGTCTAACTTGCACTTAAGTCGATCTCCTATTCTCTAAAAATTTTAAATGCTACCATGCCTAAGGCCCATTGGGCTTAATTCTCCTAGGCCCAATTTCAGGATGTTACAGATCTACCCTCCTTAAAGAAATTTCGTCCTCGAAATTTCCAACTAACTAACAGTCACACATCCTAACCTACCACACTACGCTCTTGCTGCACACTCTGATCTTAATAAAACTAATATCTTTTAACTAGAATTTAAAACTCCTATACATACTCAAAAACACCTAGCCATTAAAACATACGAATATTTTATACGCACCCAACTCTATGTCTGAACATCACATCCAAACCAAACACACAGAATAGATACCCGAAATACAGTATATAACAAAGAAAAGTATCAGGAAACTTACAGTGCGGATTGGTGCCGGAGACTCGGGTGCCATACTTCCAGGAAAGAGATATATATATTTTTCTAAACCATATTTCAACCAAAATTTGAAAAATATTTTGAACCCATTCCACAGCCGAGTTTTTGAACCTAGGCTCTGATACCATAATTGTAACACCCCAAACCAGGCTTAAACGTTACGACCGGATCTAGCATGTCACATGAAAAGAATGTCTAAAAATTGTGCGTTCGTTAAAAAGCTCGTATTCTTTATAGTTGTTGTGAGAAATCGAGTTTAAGTAATTTTGAATAAGAAACGGTTTATTATCATTTTAGGAAAATCCCATATTGATCATTTAATAATAAGCAGTAACCAAATTGAAAGCTGAAACCAAATAAAATACCCAATGCATTATTACATAACAAAACCAAATTTAAAAGTAAATTAACCCAAAATAGTAATTGAAATAAAACCCAAAACATAATGCATGGCTACCTCGAGTCCACCCCAGCTCTACATCCGCGATCTATGCCTCATCTGCAAATGTAAGGGAAAGGGGTGAGTCACCGAGACTCAGTGTGTAAATCCCCATCCCGATAATAACAAGGCACTTACACATTTGATATGTCAATATGCAAATCATGCAAACCCAACCTAACCAACCGAACTCCTGTGTTCACCCGTGTGGTCAAAACCACCGGTGGTCAAAATCACCGTGACCGTAGTCACAAATCATATAAGTGTGGTCAAAACCACTGGTGACCGTAGTCACAAATCATATGGTGGGGCCAACCCACAGTGTGGTCAAAACCAAAAATTTATTTGAATGGCATGCTTTCCCAAAGACCAACCTATATAATGGCATTACTAAAGGTGTCTTGTATGCTGTTCTGTAAGCCCATAAAGCATCATCTAGTCTTTTGGACCAATCTCGTCGGTTTGGGCAAACTACCTTCTCAAGTATGCCTTTGATCTCCTTATTCGCCAGCTCAGCTTGCCCATTTGTTTGCGAATGGTAAGCTGTAGCAACCTTATGTTTCACTCCATGTTTATCTAACAACCATTTTAACCACTTGTTTATGAAATGGGTCTTTTCATCGCTAATAATAGCTCTTGGGGTTCCAAACCTTGTGAACAAGTGTTTCTACAAGAACTTCATCACAACCTTAGCATCGTTTGTCAGATAAGCTTCAGCCTCGACCCACTTGGACACATAATCTGTTGCTACCAATATGTACCTGTGACCAAAAGATGGAGGGAAAGGACCAAGAAAGTCAATACCCCAAACATCAAACAATTCTACCTCAATGATATTTGTTTGAGGCATCTCATTTCTGTTGGTGACATTTCCAACCCTTTGACATCGATCACAACTCTTTACATAAACGTATGCATCCTTGAATCGTGTTGGCCAAAAGAATCCGGCTTGTAATACTTTGGCCGTAGTGCGAGTACCTCCGAAGTTTCCCCCACTCGGAGCTGAGTGACAGTGGTATAAAATCTTCGGTATTTCATGTAACACCCTTACCCATATTCTATGCCGAAATCAGGTACGAGGTGTTATCGTTCTTAACTCACATGATCATACAACTTTGAGTTACCAAATTTCATTCCCAATTTAAAACATTCCCATTCACATATCTAACATCCTTATAATGGGCCTACGAGGCCCTAAACACACTTCTGGAAGGTTCCAGAAATAAATCAGAAACTTGCATGCACTTAGGAAAATTTAACCTAAACAGGGGCCACACGCCGGTATGAAATGGGACACGCCCATGTGGTATTTCACACACCCATGCCTTGCACCCGTGGTCGACACTGACTTGCATCACACGACTAGCCACACGCCCGTTGTTGTACCCGTGACCAAAATTGACTTATTCCACATGGCTTGTCACACGCCCGTGTGCTTCAACTGTGTGGCCATTTAAATTCCAAAATCAAGGTGCAGACTTCACACGACCTGGGCACACGGCCATGTCTGTGGCCGTGCCTCCCACACGGCTGAGACACACGGTCGTGTCTCTGCCCATGTGTTTACTACTGAGCTTACTGACTTACAATTCTAACATGCAAGGGGACACACGGCCTACTCACAAACCCATGCAATTGACCGTGTGTCACACAGGGCCTAGACACACGCTCGTGTGCCTACCTGTGTGGACAAGAACAAGGCTATTTGCCAAGCTCTTTCATCACCCTAACTCACTCAAGTATTATTCACCCTCCATCATCAATTCAATAATGCATTTTTATAATCAAACAAACCAATTATATACTTTACACAATCATGAATAACCTCTTCTTATCATTGATTGATAGCAAAGAGCCATTTACTATGGCAATATACAAAATATTTCATCTATAAGGAGCCAACACATTTAGCCACAATAACAAAACAATTTACCTACTCTAGCCTCTATACATGCCATTGCCATACTCAAAATGCTAGTTCTAATTGTACTGAGATGAGCTGATAGTGTGGGTGATCTTTCAATTAACTTCGAATCCCAACCCGGCTCTTTGACACTATAAAACAAGGGAAAGGAAAGGGAGTAAGCTTAAAGCTTAGTAAGTTTACATGTAAACAAAAACATCATACTATATGCTAATTAATAAATAGCATTTCACAATTCAAGATCATGCTTACTCATTCATCCCTTACTACATTTCAACCATATCACAACATAATGCTCACATTCATTAACATATATTCCTGCACTTATTACCACAAAAATCACATGAGACAACACATAGCAATTTCATAATAAATCATTCATAGTAATGCCAAACACTCTGTGGTTTCGCACTTAGCCCACCATTAATCCTTAACAGGGAGGTATCGCACATAGCCCACCAAATGTTATTATAAATGGTGGTATCACACACAGCTCATCGTACATAAATAACATGATAGTATCGCACATAGCCCACCAACAAGAATAATTAAGGTAGTATCGCACACAGCCCACCATTAATTACTACGGGTAATATTCCACACTTACATATCTAATTCAACTTTCATATGAAGATTATTCTTTATCTACCAATTCAATTTATTTGAATCATATATATATTCTCGATCTTATAATGACCAATAAGTAACAACATGTATATTTAAAATGCATTGTTTACACATAAACTTACCTCTTGCAAAATGCTACTCAACTATTTATTAAAGTAACCTTGCCTTTTCCTCAGTCAAGGTTGATTCCATGCTCTTCTTGGTCTATAACAACAAAATTCACTCGTTTAGTCATTTCTAATCATAATACATCATAATCTCTACTTAGGCAAAAATGACTGTTTTGCCCTTGTACTATGGCAAAATTACGATTTTGCCTCTAGGCTCGTAAATCATTTTTCAACACATTTTCTCATTAAACAAGCCTAGCTGAACATTTATTACTCTTACAACTACTCATAATTTCAACTATTTCATGCATTTATTACACGTTTTCAATATTTACAAATAAGTCCAATTTAGGTGTTTTCATGGCAACACCCTTCACAAAAGTTGTTTCTCATCTCACTAACATTCATTTTCTTCCATAAAAACTCAGCTAACAAAAAAAAAAAACTCTCATGGCAATTCCCTAAACTTTGAACCATTTAACAAATTAGTCCCCTCATTAGCTAGCTTAAGCTTTGGGGACTCCAAAAGTACAAAAATCATTATCAAAATGACTTACTTGCAAGGATGAGATGTAGTTAAAAATTTGAACTTCAAAAACCCCTATTCTCTCTTCAATTTTTAGTGGAGGAGAAGTGTGAATAGTAAAAGATGACAACTCTTTCATTCATCTTATTTTATTCATTATTTCATCACTTAATTCCACCAAATTTGACCAAAATTTAATCTCCTTGTCTCCCTAGGCTCTATGGCTAGCCATCACATATCTAATGGCCTAATTTCACTTTAAGGACCTCCAATTTGATATTCTTTGGCTATTAGACACCTCGACCACTTATAATGGAACTTTCACACTTTATGCTATTTAGTCCTTTTTCACAATTAAACATACAATTGCTAAAATTAAAGCACCAAAATTTTTATATAGCCATATATTAATGCCATAACACATAAAATAGTACTAAAATAATTTTCCTCAACCTCGGATTAGTGGTCCTGAGACCACTGTTCTGACTAGCCCCAAAATCGAACTGTTACAACTCTCCCCTCCTTTAGAGATTTTCGTCCCTGAAAATCTTACTGGTAAAAAGGTTTGGATATTGTTCTCTCATAGCATCTTTCGGTTCCCACGTAGCCTCTTCTACACTGTGTTTTTTCCATAACACTTTCACTAAAGCTATGCTCTTATTCTTCAACTGTTTAACCTCTCGAGCTAATATCTGAATCGACTCATCTTCATAAGTCATGTCCGATCGTATCTCAACTTCTGTTGGAGGGATCACATGCGAAGGATCGGAACTATACCGCCGTAACATCGATACATGGAACACGTTGTGTATTTTCTCCAACTCTACCGAAAGAGCCAACTGGTAAGCCACTGGCCCAATCCTTTCGGTAATCTCATACAGCCCTATGAATTGTGGACTCAATTTTCCCTTTCGACCAAATCTCAATATTTTCTTCCATAGGGATACCTTTAGAAATACCTTGTTGCCCACTTAAAACTCAATTTCTTTCCTTTTTAAATCCGCGTATGATTTTTGTCTATCCGAAGTAGCTTTTAGACTATCTCGAATCACTTTCACTTTTTCCTCGGTCTCTTTAACTAGATCGACCCCGTGAATTTGTTTCTCACTAAGCTCGGTCCAATACAAGGGAGTTCGACACTTACAACCGTATAAAGCCTCATAGGGTGCCAGCCGTATAGTCGACTGATAACTATTGTTGTAAGAAAACTCAACCAAAGGTAGATATCTTTCCCAACTACCTCCCAACTCGAAGCATATCCTCAAGAACTTGAATCACTCTTTTAGATTGGCCATCAGTTTGAGGATGGAACGCAGTACTAAAATTCAACCTTGTACCCAAGGCTTCCTGCAACTCCTTCCAAAATCTCGAAGTAAATCTAGGGTCTTTACCCTTGATAATAGATATAAGAATTCCATGTAATCTCACCACTTCAGCAATATATAGCTTAGCCAGCTTATCAAGCGAATAATCTACTCACATCGGTATAAAGTGAGCCGACTTCATCAGTCTATCAACAATAACCCACACAACATCTTTTTTTTCAGAGTCATAGACAACCCCGTTACAAAGTCCATGGTGATCTAATCCTACTTCCACTCAGGAACCATCACCGGCTGAAGTAATCCTGATGGTACTTGGTGCTCGGCTTTCACTTGTTGACATACCAAACATTTTTTCATGAACTCAGAGATGTCCCTTTTCATACCCGGCCACCAATAAAATTTCTTCAAATCATTGTACATTTTCCTGCTACCGGGATTTATTGACAAGTGACCATTGTGTGCTTCATGCAAAATTCTCCGAATCAATTCATCATCTTTAGGTACACAAATCCGGTCGTGAAACATCAAATAACCATCTGAACTTACCCTAAAATCAGAATCATCTCCCAACTCGCACTGAGCTCTTTTAGCTTGTATCTTACTACCATTTTCTTGAGCTTCACATATCTGTTGAATAAATAAAGATTTAGCCTTCATCTCGGCCAATATAACTCCATCATCAGACAATGCTAAGTTAGTACACATAGCTCTCAAAGCATACAATGATTTTATGCTCAAGGCGTCTGCAACTACATTCACTTTCCCCGGATGGTAATCAATTACTAGCTCATAATCCTTTAATAATTCGATCCACCATCGTTGTCGCAAATTCAAGTCCTTTCGACCCATCAAGTACTTCAAACTCTCATGATCCGTGAAGATTCGACACTTCTCACCATATAAATAATGGCGCCAAATCTTCAAAGCGAAAATGATTGCAGCCAACTCCAAATCATGTGTCGGATAATTCTTCTCATGCGATTTTAGCTGTCTCGAGGCGTAAGCTACTACCTTACCCTCTTGTATCAACACAAAGC
Source organism: Gossypium rotundifolium (assembly GCA_025506655.1). Classification (NCBI taxonomy): domain Eukaryota; kingdom Viridiplantae; phylum Streptophyta; class Magnoliopsida; order Malvales; family Malvaceae; genus Gossypium; species Gossypium rotundifolium. Next base: position 155,226,168 of record CP106722.1, on the reverse strand, counting down.
TGAGTCCATTAAATGATGCATCACTATATACTACAAACTCCTTGCCCGACTCAAGTTGTACTAAAACTGGCGCCTCAATCAATAATGTTTTCAATCTCTCAAAGCTCTGTTGGCATTTCTCAGTCCATTCAAACTTAATATCCTTATGCAACAGTTTCGTCATCAGGGTAGCAATCATGAAAAACCCCTTTACGATCCGTTGGTAGTACCCCGCTAAACCCAAAAAGCTTCTGACTTCCGACACATTTCTTGGCAGCTTCCACTTCATAATAGCTGAGATCTTACTCGGGTCAACTCTAATATCATCACCCGACACAATGTGCCCTAGGAATCGACCTCTCGGAGCCAAAACTCACTCTTGCTAAATTTAGCATACAACTACTTGTCTCTTAAAGTCTGCAAGACAATTCTCAGATGCTCTACATGTTCACTCTCATCCCAAGAATATACTAATATGTCGTAAATAAAAATGGCTACAAATTTGTCCAAGTACGGTCGGAAGATACGATTCATCAAATCCATGAAAATCTTAGGGGCATTCGTTAGACCAAATGGCATGACAAGAAACTCATCATGGACATACCTCGTCCGAAATGCAGTTTTTGGTACATCTTGCTCCTTAACTCTCAACTGATAATAACCAAACCTTAGGTCTATCTTAAAGAACATCGTTGCTCCCTTCAATTGGTCAAACAAGTCATCTATCCTTGGCAAATGATACTTATTATTCACTGTTACCTTGTTGAGCTGTCTGTAGTCTATACACAATCTCATCGACCCATCTTTCTTTTTCACAAAAAGTACTAGAGCACCCCACGGTGAATAGATCGGTCTTGCAAAACCCTTATCCGTTAACTCTTGCAACTGGACCTTCAGTTCTTTCAACTCTAATGGTGCCATCCTATACGGAACAACCAAAATAGGTGCCGTTCCTGGAATTAACTCAATTCCAAACTCGATCTCTCTAACTGGAGGTAATCCAGGTAACTCTTCTGGCAACACATCTGGATATTCACATACCACCAGGCTGATTCAATCTTTATCTCTGACTCTTGAGTATTCATCACAAAAGCAAGATAAGACTCGTACCCTTTCCTTAAATATTTCTCAGCTACCATAGTCGAAATTATCACTGGCAGATTATCTGATCTACCTAATTCAACCCGAATGACATCCTTATTTTCACATTTCAATTCAATAAACTTGCTACCACATTTCACTAAAACATTATGGGCAGTCAACCAATCCATGCCAATAATCAAATCAAATTCATCAAACGAAAACGGTTTGCCAGAAAAAAATGATCTCTAGCTGTCAAAGGACAATTCCTATATACCTTGTCAACTAGCACATGTTTGCTTAACGGGTTTGACACTTTTACCATAAATTTTGTAGACTCAAAAATCATGCTCATACTAGATGCCAATTTCATGCAAATGTATGAATGGGTAGATCCCGGATCAATCAAAGTAATAACAGAGGTGTCATGAAGAGAAAAGTACCCGTTATCACATCTGGAGATGATGCCTCCTCGCGAGCACAAATGGCATAGGTCCTTGCAGGTGCTCGACCCTTAGGTCTCACAGTAGAATCTCGAGATGCACCTCTACTACTAGCCACACCTCCTAGGTTCTTTTGTGATCTACCCCTCGAAGGTGCATTGCTTGATCTCACTTCTTGCTTTCTTTCCTTCTTCTCCCTTTTTGGACAATTTCAGATAAAATGGTCAAGTGAACCGCACTTGTAACAATTTCGGTTGTTTCCCCAACACTCCCCAGTGTGCTGCCTACCATAATTTGGACACTCCAGTTTGGACTTCGGGTTGCCCATACTTGCCATCGAAGTGGCTTGAACTCTCGAGCCCGAGTATATGTTTCCTCAATCTCGATGTGAATGCCTAACTGATACTGTTGTCTAAGGGTTCATTTCTTGGGACCTCTTCGATTGAGCTTGGTATGATTTACTCATTGGACTTTTCCACGAATCTCGGGCCTCACTCAGAGCTTTTCTCTTTTCCTTATTCAATTTTTTGGCCTTATATGCCCTATCAACCAACACCACAAACTCTTTTAACTCTAAAATCCAAACTAGAAGTTTTGTATCCTTGTTCAGCCCATCTTCAAACCTTTTGCACAAGATAGCTTCTGTAGACACACACTCTTGTGCATACTTGCTGAGCTTAACAAACTCACGCTCATATTCTGCCACAGTCATTTTTCCTTGCTTCAATTTAAGGAATTCTTTCCGTTTCTGGTCCACAAATCTTTGGTTTATATACTTCTTCCGAAACTCTTCCAAAAAGAATTCCCACGTTACCTCTCTATTGGAACCACTAAAGTTAACGTCTTTCACCAATGGTATGCCGAGTCCCTCAGCAAGGACACGGTGCATTTTAAGCTCTCCTCGAGTGTGCAGGAGAGTTCATCAAACACCCTCATTGAGTTCTCAAGCCAGAACTCTACCCTCTCAAGGTTATCGTCTATATTGGCTCTAAATTCCTTGGTCCCTTGCTTCCGAATCTTATCTATCAGGGGCTTGGTCATCCTCACTACATCTACACCTTGAGGAGCCACAGGAACTGGCTGAGGTATAGGAAGGGGTGGAGGAGGCTGAGCATTTGGGTTTGCTCGTACACACTCCGTGTACCAGTTACTAATCATTTGGAAAAAGGCTTCGCGGGCCTCTTCTCCTTGACCCTTAGTCTCGGGTCCACTCTCTATAGGCACAATCCCTTGCACGAGAGCCGACGCGTTACTAGCTGCATCATCAGCAGCCATTTGATTGGGATCCATTTACCATATAAAAAACAAAGTTTAGAATTATCAGAAGCCACCACACTATCAATATAGCTTATGGCATGTATACCTAGACTCTAACTCACACTACGGTAGTCTGAGAACCGACTAAACCATAGCTCTGATACCACTAAATGTAACACCCTTTAGTCGTATTCTATGCTGAAATTGGGTACGAGGAGTTACCGTGCTTAACTCATATGGTCATACAACTTTGGGTTACCAAATTTCATTCCCAATTTAAAACTTTCCAACTCACATATAACATCCTTATAATGGGCCTACGAGGCCCTAAACACACTTCCGGAAGGTTTCAAAAATAAATCAGAAACTTGCATGCACTTAGGAAAATTTTACCTAAACAGGGACCACACGCCCGTGTGGTATTTCACATGCTCGTGCCTTGCACCCGTGGTCGACACTGACTTGCATCACACGGTCAGCCACACGTCCGTGTGCTGTACCAGTGGTCAACACTGACTTATTCCACACGGCCTGTCACACACCAGTGTGCTTCAACCGTGTGGCGATTTAAATTCCAAAATCAAGGTGCAGACTTCATACAGCCTGGGCACACGCCCATGTCTGTGGCCGTGCCTCCCACACGGTTGAGACATACGATCGTGTCTCTGCCCGTGTGTTTACTACCGAGCTTACTGACTTGAAATTCTAACATGCAAGGGGACACACGACTTGCTCACACACCCATGCAATTGACTGTGTGTCACACATAGCCTAGACACACGCTCGTGTGCCTACCCATATGGACAAGAACAAGGTTATTTGCCAAGCTCTTTCATCACACTAACTCATTCAAGCATAATTCACCCTGCACCATCAATTCAATCATGCATTTTCATAATCAAACAAACCAATCATATACACTACACAATCATGAATAAGCTCTTCTTAGCATTGATTAATAGTAAAAAGCCATTTACTATGGCCATATACAAAAGATTTCATCTATAAGGAGCCAACACATTTGGCCATAATAACAAAATAATTTACCTAGTCTAGCCCCTATACATGCCATTGCCATACTCAAAATGCTAGTTCTAAATATACCAAGATGAGCTGATAGTGTAGGTGATCTTTCAATTATCTTCGTATCCCGACCCGACTCTTTGACACTATAAAACAAGGGAAAGGAAAGGGAGTAAGCTTAAAGCTTAGTAAGTTTACATGTAAACAAAAACACATACTATATGCTAATCAATAAATAGCATTTCACAATTAAGATCATGCATACTCATTCATCCCTTACCACATTTCAACCATATCATAACAAAATACTTACATTCATTAACATATATTCCTGCATTTATTACCACAAAAATCACATGATATAACACATAGCAATTTCATAATAAACCATTCATAGCAATGCCAAACACTCGGTGGTTTTGCACTTAGCCCACCATTAATCTTTAATAGGGAGGTATCGCACATAGCCCACTAACAAGAATATTTACGGTGGTATCGCACATAGCCCACCAAATGATATTATAAACGATGGTATCGCACACAGCTCATCGTACATAAATAACATGATAGTATCACACATATTCCACCAACAAGAATAATTAAGGTGGTATCGCACACAGCCCACCATTAATTACTACGGGTAATATTCCTCACTTACATATCTAATTCAACTTTCATACGGAGATTATTCTTTATCTACCAATTCAATTTATTTGAATCATATATATATTCTCGATCTTATAATGCACCAATAAGTAACAACATGTATATTTAAAATGCATTGTTTACACATAAACTTACCTCGGTGCAAAATGCGTTAATCAACGGTCTATTCTGTAACCTTGCCTTTTCCTCGGTCAAGGTTGATTCCACGCTCTTCCTAGTTTATAACTACAAAATTCACTCATTCAATCATTTCTAATCATAATACATCATAATCCTTACTTAGGAAAAATGACCGTTTTGCCCTTGTACTATAGTAAAATTACGATTTTGCCCCTAGGCTTGTAAATAATTTTTCAACACATTTTCTCATTAAACAAGCCTAGCTGAACATTTATTACTCTTACAACTACTCATAATTTTAACTATTTCATGCATTTATTACACATTTTTAGTCTTTGCAAATAAGTACAATTTAGGTGTTTTCATGGCAACACTCTTCACAAAAGTTGTTTCTCATCTCACTAACATTCATTTTCTTTCATAAAAACTTAGCTAACAACAAAAACTCTCTCATGTAAATTCCCTAAACTTTCAACCATTTAACAAATTAGTCCCCTCATTAGCTAGCTTAACCTTTGGCGACTCCAAAAGTACAAAAATCATCAAAAATCATCATCAAAATGACTTAACTACAAGGATGAGATGTAGCTGAAAATTTGAAATTCAAAAATCTCTATTCTCTCTTTAATTTTCGGTGGAAAATAAGTGTGAATAGTAAAATATGACAACTCTTTCATTCATCTTATTTTATTCATTATTTCATCACCTAATTCCACCAAATTTGACCAAAATTTAATCTCCTTGTCTCCCTAGGCTCTATGGCTGACCATCACATATCTAATGGCCTAATTTCACTTTAAGGACCTCAAATTTGATATTCTTTGGCTATTAGACACCTCTACCACTTATAATTGAATTGTCGCACTTTATGCGATTTAGTCCTTTTTCACAATTAAACATACAATTTCTAAAATTAAAGAACCAAAATTTTCATATAGCCATATATTAATGCCATAATACTAAAATAATTTTCCTTAACCTCGAATTAGTGGTCCCGAGACCAATGTTTTGACTAGCCCCAAAATTAGACTATTACATTTCATCTTCTATCACACATCTCCAGATCATCTGATCTGCACACTTTTTAAACAAATATGGCTCTTCCTAGAAATAGTACTTCGCATTGCGAAGAATTTTCCTTTGTTCATACGTTTTATCAATCGGCATCAAACCACAAGCTAAATAGTTAGCAATATCAGCAAACTAAGGAATATTATGGACATGATTTACCTTCAATATGTGTTCATATGGAAATGTCTCCTAAATCGGTACAAGTGGAGAATTTCCCTCTTGCTGCTCCAATCTAGACAAGTGATCTGCTACTTGGTTTTCTACTCCCTTTCGATCTTGAATTTCTAGATCGAACTCTTGAAGTAGAAGTACCCACCGGATCAATCTCGCCTTAACGTCTTTCTTGGCCAGTAAATTTTTAATTGCCAAGTGGTCCATATAAACAGTCACTTTGGTACCTACAAGATAAGATCAAAACTTGTCGAAAGTAGATACAATAGCAAGTAACTCTTTTTCTGTTACCGTATAATTTAGTTGTGCTTCTGTTAGAGTCTGACTTGTGTAGTAGATGGGGTGAAAAACTTTGTTCCTTTGCTGGCCCATGACAGCTCTAATTGCGAAGTCACTTGCGTCACACATCAATTCGAATGGCAGATCCCAATCTGGTGTGACGATGATGGGTGCCGTAACTAATTGATTCTTCAACTCTTTGAATGCTCTTAAACATTTATCATCAAACTTGAATGTCGCATCCTTTTCCAATAATTTGCACAAAGGTTTTGCAATTTTGGATAAGTCTTTGATAAATCTACGATAAAAACCGACGTGTCCCAAGAAACTCTTAACACCCTTTACAGATGTTGGAGATAGGCGTTTCTCAATAACGTCTACCTTTGCTTTGTTTACCTCGATTCCATGTCTCGATATCCGATACCCTAGAATAATCCTTTCTTGTACAATGAAATGGCACTTTTCACAGTTGAGTACTAGGTTTGTTTCTTCACATTGTCTTAGTACCTTAGCTAGATTGGCTAAACAATCATCATAAGTGTCTCCAAATACTGAAAAGTCATCCATAAAGACTTCCAAATACTTCTCAACCATGTTAGTGAAAATTGACATCATACATCTTTGAAATGTAGCAGGTGTATTACATAAACCAAATGGCATGCGTCTAAATGCAAACGTACCGTACGGGTAAGTGAATGTCGTCTTGTGCTGATCTTTTGGTGCTACTATAATCTGATTATACCCTAAGTATCCATCGAGAAAATAGTAATAGTCTCGCCCTGTGAGTCTATCATGCATCTAGTCTAAGAATGGTAAAGGAAAGTGATCTTTCCTTGTCGCCTTGTTCAGCTTTCGATAATCGATGCAAATTGTCCATCCTGTAACCGTTCTGGTCGGTATCAACTCATTATTCTCATCCTCAATGATCGTGATACCTCTTTTCTTTAGCACGCATTGGACCGAACTTACCCATGAACTGTCTGAGATGGGGTAAATTATACCTGCATCTGGCCACTTGATAATTTCCTTCTTTACTACATCCTTCATGATGGGGTTCAGTCTCCGTTGTCCATCAATCGTTCCTCTCTCGCCATCTTCTAATTTGATCTTGTGCATGCATATAGATGGGCTAATACCGTAAATATCGGTTATGGTCCATCCGATAGCCCTCTTGAATTGTTTCAAAACTATGATAAGTTTCTCTTCTTGTTTAGTAGTTAATTCTATTGAAACAAGCACAGGCAGAGTAGAAGCGTTACCTAAATAAACATATTTTAAGTGTGTAGGTAATACCTTGAGTTCTAACTTAGGTGGCTCCTCGATTGATGCTTTTGGCTGGGTGTAATCCCTTTTCTCTAATTCCAAAGATTCAAAATGGGATTGCGGATTAAATCCCTTTTGATTAGCTTCTAGCAAAGCTAAGTATTCATTCTCCTCTTCATCAATTGGAGGGTCTGATGTCAGAATTCGTTCCAACGGATCCTCAACATAGTTGAGTTCCTTCTCCACTATTAATTCCTCTAAATCGGATACTGTAGAAAAATCATCAATTGTGTCAGGAAATCGTATTGACTTAAAAACATTAAATGTTACCTGATCATCTTGAACACGCATAGTCAGCTCGCCCTTCTGCGCATCAATAAGGGTCCTTCCAGTTGCTAAGAATGGTCTTCCCAGGATAATTGGCACTTTTTTGTCTGCTTCAAAACATAGAATTACAACATCAGCAGGAAAGATAAATTTATCTACACGTATTAATACATCTTCAATTTTTCCTTCTGGATGTGCTAAGGATCGATCTGCTAGATGAAGTGTAACTGTAGTAGGTCTAACTTCACCTATGCCTAATTTATAAATATTGACATAGGCATTAAGTTAATACTCGCACCTAAATCACATAATGCCTTACCATAATAGGTTGCTCCAATATTGCACGGTATGGTAAAATATCCAGGATCCTTCAATTTTGGGGGTAGTTTATCCTGAAGATAAGCACTGCATTCCTTTGTCAGGGCTACCATCTCAAATTCTCCAAGTTTTCGTTTCTTATACAGGATATCTTTCATGAACTTGACATAATTTGGCATTTTATCAAGTGCTTCAACCAACGGGATGTTGATGTGAAGTTGCTTAAGTACGTCAAGGAACTTCTTAAATTGAACTCCTGACTCTACTTTTAAAGTCTTTGAGGGTAGGGTGGTGATGGTTTCTTTACTGGAACTGGTAATGGTTGATTCGTCTTTTGTGGTAATTTTGCATCTAACGAGTTGTTAGTTGATCAGATTTAGCTAGTTCTGAGGTTACCTTGTCGGGTTTTGCAGATTCTGGTTCTTGTGAAACTGAAATTTCAACACTCAATTGAACTTCCTCAAAGTCTTGAGCCTCAGCTTGCTCCTTTTCAGCTTCAATGGTATTGGGCTCTATCGTCTTTCCACTCCTCAATGTCAGCGCTTTGCAGTGCTCCTTTCCCGAATTTCTCAAATTTTTTGTATCACTAGGTAAGGTACCCTGTGGTTGGTTCCTAAGTTCAGTTGCAAGCTAGCCCATTTGGTTTTCCAAATTCTTCAATGTAGCTTCTTGGCTTTGGATTAAGACATCATTCTTTGCCATGTATACCTTTAGCAAACTCTCCAAGCTATTGCATGCTTTAGCTTGATCTGGTTTCTGAACTTGTTGAGGGAAACTAGGTGGCTGGGTTGGTCTGGATTAGGTGTACATGTTACTTGTTCAAGCTCCTTGGTTACTCCAGGAAAAATTCGAGTGATTTCTCTACGATGGGTTATAAAAATTGGATTGTAGCCCTTGCCTTCCTCGGTTTTGGTTCTGATTACCCATGTAGTATACTGATTCTGGGTTCGACGGACATTCTTCAAACAAATGTCCTTCCCCACAATAGACGCAGGCTATATTCTCAAATTGATTAGGCGACTGTGCTGCAAAACTATTAGACCCATTAGTAGTAAGATTTTTAAGCATTGAGGATATTGATGATACTTGAGATGCGAGTGAAGTAAGAGCGTCTACTTCATGTATTCCAGCGACTTATCTTCCTGACACTGCTCGACTGATTGGCCATTGATAGTTGTTACTGGTGAACCTCTCGATAATTTCATAAGCCTCATTATAAGACTTAAAAGGAGAGCACCATTAGTAGAAGCGTCCATTACCATCCTCGTGTGAGCGTTGAGACCATTGTAAAACGTCTCAAGTTGGATGCAATGTGGAATTCCATGATGAGGGCACTTTCGTAATAACTCTTTAAATCTTTCACATGCCTTATACAAGGATTCGTCATCCATTTTTTGGAAGGTAGTGATCTCGTTCCTCAACCTAGCATTCTTGCTAGGCGGGAAATACTTCATAAGAAATCTCTCTACTAACTCTTGCCATGTGGAAATTGAGTTCAGTGGCAATGAGTTCAACCAGGCTCGAGCTCTGTCCCTTAGCGAATATGGGATCAACTTCAATCGTAATGCATCTTCGGGTGCTCCGACTAATTTGAAAGAGTCACTCACCTCCATTAATAGTCTCAAGTGCAGATGAGGGTCTTCGATAGGCATTCCACTGAATTGGCCCACTGTCTGAAGCATCTGGAACATGACTGGCATCAGCTTAAATTATTGTGCCTCGATTTCGGGTCTTCTAATACCAGGATTAAGATCATTGAACATTGGCACTGCATATTGTCTTAAATCTTTATCCCTATCATCAGCAATAAGGATAGGATTTTGAGCAAGGTTTGCTCCGTTTTCTTGATTCATATTCTGAAAATTCATCTCTTCGATCTTCCTTCGATTTGCTTGTCTTCTACATTGTCGAAAGGTTCGTTCTATCTCAGGGTAAAAGGAGTAAATCGATAATTGGGTCTGTAATAAGCCCATTTTGCCAGGGCCCATGAAAATAAAAAAATAAATAAATAATAATAAACCAAATAAAATGTCCCTTTTACAGTTCATTTACAACCCAAAAATAGACTACCCAATAACCCAATTACACCTAATCGTGTCAAACAGTCGAGTTTTAAAATTTATAAAAAGAATGATCGAACCTGTAGACTAACTATGACAACGATAGAGGCAAGTGCACCTATCGAACAGTAGTATAGTTTAGGCAAGAATATCTTATCGAACCCAAAGGAACCTAAAAGTACTACTACTCACTTTCTTTCTATTATTCAACCTGAAATATGGAGCGATTGATTTATTAATCTAAAACTAGTGAAATATTTTAAACTAAATGCAAAGACGAAAGAACTAAACTTTGGGAAAAGACTGTGAAAAAAAACTCAATTGATTATGACGATACCCTCAGGAAGAATCCGCCTAGACTTCACTTGTTATCTAACCTTTAATTCATATGATTTCTTTACTTAGCTTGATCCGTGAGACTCTCTAACCTATATTAAACCCTCTCTCGAAGCGAATAACGTCTAACCTTAGGTTAATTAGTGGAACTCTCGTTCTCTTATAATAACCCCCTAAGGAAGCAGTAAATTGATCAATGGACACCCATATTAGGTTTCACCCTAATCCGACAAAATCTCGTAACTCTATCTCTAGTCGTTCGATCAACTCCGCTTAATTATGCTAGATCTACTCTTAGGCAGGGTCTATTCCTCCTTCACCTAAGCACATCAGATTAAATTAAGCAACATAATTAAGAACAAACTAAGTATTTATCATATAAACCAAAAATCAAATAACAAAATCCATCATAGGTTTCATCCCCTTCAGGTATCTGAGGTGTTTAGTTCATAACAAAGTAGGAAAACATCTCAAGAGAAAATATAAAACAAAACATAAGAAATCCCTAAAACCCCCTGAAGGAATTGAAGAGGAGATCCTCCGTCTTGAGTAGAATCCCGGCTCTTTGAGATGGATCAATTGGCTATTTTCGAGTAAATCCCTGAATGAGAAAAGCTTTGGCAGAAAACTCTGCTCAACTTTTGACCTCCTAGAATGACTGCCTTGGCTTGTTTATATAGGCTTTTTGGATGCCTCACTTGACTCCTAAGCATCTACTTCAAGTAGAATTATTATTAAGGTGTTTAAGTAGACTTAGAAGTATGTTTCTTTGGCTTCAAGCATCCAAATCCGAGTGAAATTGCTCTCTTTCGTGGCAGGGGCACGGCCAGGGCACGCCCTTGTAAGTCGTCTTCTAGGCCGTGTCTCTATTCTGTTGATTGAGGCACGACTGTGCAAGCCGGGGTTCAGGCCATGCTTCGGGTCTGTCGATTGGGGCACGGCCATGCAAACCGTGCCTAGGTCGTGTTCTAGATGGATGGCAAGGCACGACCGTGTGACATGAAGCCTAGGCCATGTCGTCTTCTCGGGTTGGCCCAATTTGGTCCGTTTTAAGCCCGTTTCTCATTCTTTTTATTCTCGAGTGCTTTCCTGAGTATAAGACATGAAAAGAAAGAATTAAGAGCACCTTTTTTTACATAAATTAGGGATAAATCATCCAAAAGCATCCTAAATGTGGGATTAAAATATGTTACTTTTACGATTTATCAACACCCTCAAGCCCAAATACATTACAACCTATTTAGTCCATTTTACACAGACCCAAATGGCCCGATGGCCCAAACCTAGTTTCAGAAATCTGAAACCCTAGGTTTAACTCGTGTCGCAAGCCCTAGCAGCCCCTTTCTTGCGCCCAAGCCACCAGTCATGCTGCAATTAGTGCGAATCGCACTCCGTCGTCGGATTCCTCGTCGTTCACCTGCACTAAAAGGAAAGAACACAACAAAAGGAAAGAAATGGCAGAAAACAAGAAAGACGAATTTTATTTATTTATTTCAGGGCTATATAAATCCCAAAACAATCTGTAAAACGGACACAGAGAATATACAAGAAAAATATACACTGAAATCAAATAAAAAAACCAACAGCATAAGTGATTTCATTCTATTCAATTACGTTTATTTTTTTCATTTTTCTTTTCGATCTACACATTTTATATACAAATACAGTTTAAAAAATATATAAAGAAGATTACCTTTCCATTTGCGTTAAAAAAATAGAGCTTTTGGCCTCCGGCAGCCTAGATGGCGGTGCTAACGGTGGCGCGTGTGGCGCGTGCGGCGATGGCCCGTAGGTCCGATGACCGAAACCCAACGGGGAAAAGGGAGGATTGAGAGGATTTTTTGAGTTTTTTTTAAACAAATGGATTCAAATGTTTTTTTTGGTTAAAAACGTGGCTTATATAGTAATATGGAAACAACGCCGTTTTTGCTTAAGGCAATAAGCATTAAAACAACGTCGTTTAAAGGGCCAGGATCTGCGCGTTGACCCGACCCGAAGGCAAGATTCGCGCGTTTTCCCTTTGATGGGATAATTGCGCTATATGTCCTTCCGCATTTTTATATATTTTAATACAATGTTTTTCAATTTTGCCCTATAGTTTTTCTTTAGTTCCAATTTAGTCTTGCACAAAGTGCCGCGTTTTGGAGGGAAGGAAATTTACCTTTCCAGTCCCTCCATTTCATTCGCGCACTGCGATTTGATCCTCCCTCTCTCTTTTTTATTCTCAATTTACCCTGAAATTTTATTTTAAGTTGAATTTGGTCCTTTTTCTTATTTTCTTTTATTATTTTTGCTATTATTGTCATGGTTTCATTATTGTTATTATTTTTAATATTTTATTATTACTATTAATTTTATTAGTATCGCTTTTATTTAATATTATCTTTGTTACCATTATTTTTATTATTATTACTATTAGTTCTATTATTATTACTATTTTTTATTAATATTACTTCTTTACTACTTTTTTATATCAATATTAATTTTTGATATTATTATCATTATTTTATTATTACTAATACTATTTTATTTTTACTATTAACTTTATTACTATTATTATCATATTCACTTGTATTATTACTATTATTTTCATTATTACCACTATTATATTTTTATATACATTATTATTACTATAATTATTTATTATTTTTATTATTATATCTATTATTTTTATTTTTATTACTATTGTTACAATTTTTCTATTATCTATATTATTATTGCTCTTTTCATTATTACTATCATTTCTATTAATTTTTTATTTTGACTATTATTTGTGCAATAATATATTTTTCTTATTATTATTGGTGTTTTTTTCTACGATAGTGTTGCATTCTACCCGATTTTCAAAATAAGTAAACATTCCGCGTTCTAAGGTTCGAAAGAAATTGTACCCTAACTTACTGGGTTTCGATTTTTCTCATCGAATCTAAAGAACCTATTATTTTATTTTTAAAATCAAAGCACATGGGTTAAATAAAGACTTATTTTCGGGAATTCAAAATGTTGTGTCCTAACTTACTGGATATGATATTCTGTTATCTCGAGATAAGGATTTCCAAAATCAAAGGCAATATTTTGTATTTGGGGAATTTTGAGATATTGTGCCCTAACTTACTGGGTTTCGTTTTCTCATGTGACCCAAATAATTGAATACTCTTCTTAATTTTAAATGTACGAGTTTTAAACGGAGAATGACAAGCTTAGTTTTGAGGATTCGGAATGTCGTATCCTAACTCACTGGGCATGATATTTTATTCCTTCGAAATAAGTAGATCTCAGTACCTGGTTTAATTTATTTAATTTTTTTAAAAAAAAGGAATCGTATTTTAAAATCTTTTTAAATTTTCGGCATTAGGATATCAAATAATCAATTAGGTACTAATTTTGGGCGTCACGAGGGTGCTAATCCTTCCTCGGGCGTAATCGACTCCCGAACCCATTTTTTCTAAATTTTCTAGACCAAAATTATCATTTTAACGATCAATCATAAGGTGATCTGATCACACCTAAACAAAAAAGGATCGGTGGCGACTCCATTTTCGTTTTTAAAGTCGATCCATGTTTTTTCAAAAAAAAAATGGTTTCGATAGCTTGGCGACTCCACTAGGGACCTAAGAGTGTCCAGCCGAAAATTGATTAATTTCTATCCTTTTGACGAAAGTTGAAAATCAAATTTGAAAATTACGATTATTTTATTGCATTTGTTTGGGTCATTTAGTTGGTTGTGATTTGAGTGTCTAGGGTACTCTTGCATCATATTGCATGACCGTTGTGGTCACACCTTTTAAGTGGGAGTGAGAAACTATGCCTTCGTGAGGTTTTCACCTCCGCATGGGTTAGTGGACTGCTTCCGGGATACATCCGTACCTATGTCTTCGTGAGGTTTTCACCTCCGCATGGCCATAGGGAAATATATTCCCCTGAACTGAACTCAATCCATATGAGCCTATAATGGGTGAGGATTGAGGAATTCACTAGTTCAGGTATCCTCCCTTTAGAACTAAGCCACATATAGTGATCCTTAAGAGCCAACCCTAGATAGAGCTATATTAAACCCTAGTAGTCAGCCAGATAGGTGTTCTACGTTGTTTATTTCGCCTCTGCTAACGTGTTTTGTTTTGTTTTGGTTGCATTACATTTACATCATAGAAAAGAGGTGTTGATTCAGAGTCGATTGCTAAATAGAAGAGTTTGTCATGAGAAAATGGATTTCTTGATAAAGTAGATTATAATACTGATCGTAGAATATAGTCCAAGTAAACACAATGAGAGAAGAAGGAATACAAGACTTTATTGCCCAAGGATTCAAGCTGACAAAGACTATTCGAGAATCACCACGTCTTGGCTTTCTTGAAGAGGCTAACGAGCATTATGGAAATAAGTGAGCAGTGAGTCGCGGCCCAGATCAAGCAAAAAGGAGCTAGTGGAGGCATCTATTAGAAAGTTCGCGAGATTGGACCTTAATATCCGGATAAGAAGAAAGGAATCAATGTCTTCACTTGGAATATGAGGGAAAAGCCGTATAAATATCCGTTTTATGTAAAGGAATTTATTTTCTAGAAAAGTTGTTCTAATGTAACTGAATTTAGAATCAACGCCTCTTTTTCTTTTGCATTCATTCTATACATCTGCATTGCATTGCATCATTTGCATTAGACTTTTACAAAAGGGACCATAATTAGTTGAAGTTATTTCAGAAAAGGAGAGAAAGTTAATCTGGAAGCTAAACATCGGTACGGTACTCGAGCTAAGAAAAAAATAGGGATCAAAGACTTGAATAGTTCCAGAGAGACGTGCAAGACCAGCTGCAAGAGTAGTTGGCAAAAATCCAATAAGATATAATGGACCAAATAATGGAAGCCCAAAGGAATATGGTGGTTCAAACGACTCAGCTACTGAATGGGGGCAATGGACAAAGGAAAAGGCCCCATGACTAATGCTGGAGAGGATAATGAAGACTATCCTCTGGGTTTCACCTCACCACATGTACAGATACAACCAGAGGTGCATTCTCAAAGGCTCTCTGTCACAATTAGGCCTCAACAAGGTCAAACTGACACTGCTGTACCAATGAATTTCCAAGTTGGCTCAGGATATAACCCAGGAGACAACCCTGCTAATCCTGTTATCCCTAATTTAGATATAGCAGAGAGGGAACCGGGGAACGAAGTTTCCAAACCCTTGCATACTTGGAAGTGTTTTGAACAATGGGACTATGGAAGAGATCCCTGTATTTTTAGAGCTGATCTAAAGTAATATTCAAAACATGCTTGTTGCCTTAAGCCTAGAGGCAATAAGAATCCTTTTGTGAAATAGGCTTGGGTCTGGAATTTTTATTTCAATAAAATGCATCTTTTTGAGCAAATATTCCTTTATCTTTTCCATTTCATATTGTACAAACAGTTGTTCTTAGTTTTTTTTCTTTTGTTTGTTCTTTGGACTTCCTTTTAAGTATTCTTTATAATCATTCTTTGAATCATTTATTCTTTGGAATATTCTTTCAAACTTACGATAGGTCTCTAGATATCAATGATTTGAGCAATGCTGCTACTGACTCAGAGTCTCCTTTCGAGTAAGATATGTGTCTAGACGGATCTCAGGACTTTGAAGATGACAGAGATTTTAACCTATCTTCTGATTTGTTAAGAATGGTGGAACAAGATGAAAACAGACCTTACTCCACAAAGGGTCAGTGGATATTTTGAGCCTAGAAAAGAGGTGAAGCTTATAGCCTAGCTCACCATAGAAATAAGGCGAGACATCATTGAGTTATTTTCAAAAATTCAAAGATGTTTTTGCATGATCATATCAGGATTTTCAAAAATTCGAGTGATTTCTCCATGATGGGTTATAAAAATTGGATTGTAGCCCTTGCCTTCCTCGGTTTTGGTTCTGATTACCCATGCAGTATACTGCTTCTGGGTTCGACGGACATTCTTCAAACAAATGTCCTTCCCCACAACAGACGCAGGCTATATTCTCAAATTGATTAGGCGACTGTGCTGCAAAACTATTAGGCCCATTAGTAGTAAGATTTTTAAGCATTGAGGATATTGATGATAATTGAGATGTGAGTGAAGTAAGAGCGTCTACTTCATGTATTCCAGCGACTTATCTTCCTGACGCTGCTCGATTGATTGGCCATTGATAGTTGTTGCTGGTGAACCTCTCGATAATTTCATAAGCCTCATTATAAGACTTAGAAAGGAGAGCACCATTAGCAGAAGCGTCCATTACCATCCTCGTGTGAGCGTTGAGACCATTGTAAAACGTCTCAAGTTGGATGCAATGTGGAATTCCATGATGAGGGCACTTTCGTAATAACTCTTTAAATCTTTCACATGCCTTATACAAGGATTTGTCATCCATTTTTTGGAAGGCAGTGATCTCGTAACTCAACTTAGCATTCTTGCTAGGCGGGAAATACTTCATAAGAAATCTCTCTACTAACTCTTGCCATGTGGAAATTGAGTTCAGTGGCAATGAGTTCAACCAGGCTCGAGCTCTGTCCCTTAGCGAATATGGGATCAACTTCAATCGTAATGCATCTTTGAGTGCTCTGGCAAATTTGAAAGAGTCGCTCACCTCCATGAATAGTCTCAAGTGCAGATGAGGGTCTTCGGTAGGCATTCCACTGAATTGGCCCGCTATCTGAAGCATCTGGAACATGACTGGCTTCAGCTTAAATTGTTGTGCCTCGATTTTGGGTCTTCTAATACCTGGATTAAGATCATTGAACACTGGCACCGCATATTGTCTTAAATCCCTATCCCTATCATCAGCAATAAGGATAGGATTTTGAGTAAGGTTTGCTCCGTTTTCTTGATTCATATTCTCAAAATTCATCTATTCGATCCTCCTTTGATTTACTTGTCTTCTACGTTGTCGAAGGGTTCGTTCTATCTCAGGGTCTACAAGGAGTAAATCGATAATTTGGTCTGTAATAAGCCCATTTTGCCAGGGCCAATGAAAATAAAAAAATAAATAAATAATAATAAATTAAATAAAATGTCCCTTTTACAGTCATTTACAACCCAAAAATAGACTACCCAATAACCCAATTACACCTGATCGTGTCAAACAGTCTAGTTTTAAAATTTATAAAAAAAATGATCGAACCGGTAGACTAACTATGACAACGATAGAGGCAAGTGCACCTATCAAACAGTAGTATAGTTTAGGCAAGAATATCTTATCGAACCCAAAGGAACCTAAAAGTACTACTACTCACTTTCTTTCTATTATTCAACCTGAAATATGGAGCTATTGATTTATTAATCTAAAACTAATGAAATATTTTAAACTAAATGCAAAGACGAAACAACTAAACTTTGGGAAAAGACTGTGAAAAAACTCAATTGATTACGACGATACCTCATGAAGAATCTGCCTAGACTTCACTTGTTATCTAACCTTTAATTCATATGATTTCTTTACTTAGTTTGATCCGTGAGACTCCCTAACCTATATTAAACCCTCTCTCGAAGCGAATAATGTCTAACCTTAGGTTAATTAGTGGAACTCTCGTTCTCTTATAATAACCGCCTAAGGAAGCAGTAAATTGATCAATGGACTCCCATATTAGGTTTCACCCTAATCCAGTAAAATCTCATAACTCTATCTCTAAGCGTTTGATCAACTCTGCTTAATTATGCTAGATCTACTCTTAGGCAGGGTCTATTCCTCCTCCACCTAAGCACATCAGATTAAATTAAGCAACATAATTAAGAACAAACTAAGTATTTATCATATAAACCAAAAATCAAATAACAAAATCCATCATAGGTTTCATCCCCTTCAGGTATCTGAGGGGTTTAGTTCATAACAAAATAGGAAAACATCTCAAGAGAAAATATAAAACAAAACATAAGAAATCCCTAAAACCCCCTGAAGGAATTGAAAAGGAGATCCTCCGTCTTGAGTAGAATGCCGGCTCTTTGAGATGGATCAATTGGCTATTTTCGAGTAAATCCCTGAATGAGAAAAGCTTTGGCAGAAAACTCTACTCCACTTTCGACCTCCTAGAATGACTGCCTTGGCTTGTTTATATAGGCTTTTTGGATGCCTCACTTGACTCCTAAGCATCTACTTCAAGTAGAATTATTATTAAGGTGTTTAAGTAGACTTAGAAGTATGTTTCTTTGGCTTCAAGCATCCAAATCCGAGTGAAATTGCTCTCTTTTCGTGGTGGGCACGGCGAGGCACGTCTGTAAGTCGTCTTCTAGGCCGTGTCTCTATTCTGTTGATTGAGGCACGGCCGTGCAAGTCGAGGTTCAGGCCGTGCTTTGGGTCTGTCAATTGGGGCACAGCCATGCAAACCGTGCCTGGGTCGTGTTCTAGATGGATGGCAAGGCACGGCCATGTGACATGAAGCCCAGGCCATGTCGTTTTCTCGGGTTGGCCAAATTTGGTCTGTTTTAAGCTCATTTCTCATTCTTTTTATTCTCGAGTGCTTTCCTGAGTATAAGACATGAAAAGAAAGAATTAAGAGCACCTTTTTTACATAAATTAGGGATAAATCATCCAAAAGCATCCTAAATGTGGGATTAAAATATGTTACTTTTACGGTTTATCAACACCCTCAAGCCCAAATACATTACAACCCATTTAGTCCATTTTACACAGACCCAAATGGCCTGATGGCCCAAACCTAGTTTCAGAAATCCGAAACCCTAGGTTTCACTCGTGTCGCAAGCCCCAACAGCCCCTTTCTTGCGCCCATGCCACCAGTCATGCCGCAGTTAATGCGAATCGCGCTCCGTCGCCGGATTCCTCGTCGTTCACCTGCACCAAAAGGAAAGAACACAACAAAAGGAAAGAAATGGAAGAAAACAAGAAAGACAGATTTTATTTATTTATTTCAGGGCTATATAAATCCCAAAACAATCTGTAAAATGGACACAGAGAATATACAAGAAAAATATACACTGAGATCAAATAAAAAAACCAACAGCAGAGGTGATTTCATGCTATTCCATTACGTTTATTTTTTTCATTTTTTCTTTTCGATCTATGCATTTTATATACAAATACAGTTTAAAAAATATATAAAGAAGATTACCTTTCCATTCACGTTAAAAAAGTGGAGCTTTTGGCCTCCGACCGCCGTAGATGGCGGCGCTAATGGTGGCGCGTGTGGTGCGTGCGGCGGTGGCCCGTATGTCCGATGACCGAAACCTAATAGGGAAAAGGGAGGATTGAGAGGATTTTTTGAGTGTTTTTTTTAAAACAAATGGATTCAAATGTTTTTTTGGTTAAAAACGTGGCTTATATAGTAATATGGAAACAACGCCGTTTTTGCTTAAGGCAATAAGCATTAAAACAACGTCGTTTAAAGGGCCAGGATTCGCGCGTTGACCCGACCCGAAGGTAGGATTCGCACTTTTTCCCTTTGATGGGAAAATTGCGCTATATGTCCTTCCGCATTGTTGTATCTTTTAATACATTTTTTTTCAATTTTGCCCTATAGTTTTTCTTTAGTTCCAATTTAGTCCTGCACAAAGTGTCGCGTTTTGGAGGGAAGGGAAATTTACCTTTCCAGTCCCTCCATTTCATTCGCGCACTGCGATTTGATCCTCCCTCTCTCTTTTTTATTCTCAATTTACCCCGAAATTTTATTTTAAGTTGAATTTGGTCCTTTTTCTTATTTTCTTTTCTTATTTTTGCTATTATTGTCATGGTTTCATTATTGTTATTATTTTTAATATTTTTATTATTACTATTAATTTTATTAGTATCGTTTTTATTTAATATTATCTTTGTTACCATTATTTTTTTATTATTACTATTAATTCTATTATTATTACTATTTTTTATTAATATTACTTCTTTACTACTTTTTTATATCAATATTAATTTTGATATTATTACCATTATTTTATTATTATTAATACTATTTTTATTTTTACTATTAACTTTATTATTATCATATTCACTTGTATTATTACTATTATTTTCATTATTACCACTATTATATTTTTATATTTATTATTATTACTATAATTATTTATTATTTCTATCATGAAATCTATTATTTTTATTTTTATTACTATTGTTACAATTTTTTATTATCTATATTATTATTGCTCTTTTCATTATTACTATCATTTCTATTAAATTTTTATTTTGACTATTATTTGTGTATTAATATATTTTTCTTATTATTATTGGTGTTTTTTTTCTACGATAGTATTGCATTCTACCTGATTTTCAAAATAAGTAAACATTCCGCGTTCTAAGGTTCGAATGAAATTGTACCCTAACTTACTGGGTTTTGATTTTTCTCATCGAATCTAAAGAACCTATTATTTTATTTTTAAAATCAAAGCACATGGGTTAAATAAAGACTTATTTTCGGGAATTCAAAATGTTGTGTCCTAACTTATTGGATATGATATTCTGTTATCTCGAGATAAGGATTTCCAAAATCAAAGGCAATATTTTGTATTTGGGGAATTTTGAGATATTGTGCCCTAACTTACTGGGTTTCGTTTTCTCATGTGACCCAAATAATTGAATACTCTTCTTAATTTTAAATGTACGAGTTTTAAACGGAGAATGAAAAGCTTAGTTTTGAGGATTCGAAATGTCGTATCCTAACTCACTGGGTATGATATTTTATTCCTTCGAAATAAGTAGATCTCACTACTTGGTTTAATTTATTTAATTTTTTTAATAAAAAGGAATCGTATTTTAAAATCTTTTCAAATTTTCGGCATTAGGACATCAAATAATCAATTAGGTACCAATTTTGGGCATCACGAGGGTGCTAATCCTTCCTCGAGCGTAATCGACTCCCGAACCCATTTTTTCTAAATTTTCTAGACCAAAATTATCGTTTTAACGATCAATCATAAGGTGATCTAATCACACCTAAACAAAAAAGGATCGGTGGCGACTCCATTTTTGTTTTTAAAGTCGATCTATGTTTTTTCAAAAAAAAAATGGTTTCGATAGCTTGGCGACTCCACTAGGGACCTAAGAGAGTCCAGCCGAAAATTGATTAATTTCTATCCTTTTGACGAAAGTTGAAAATCAAATTTGAAAATTACGATTATTTTATTGCATTTGTTTGGGTCGTTTAGTTGGTTGTGATTTGAGTGTCTAGGGTACTCTTGCATCATATTACAAGACCGTTGTGGTTACACCTTTTAAGTGGGAGTGAGAAACTATGCCTTCGTGAGGTTTTCACCTCAGCATGGGTTAGTGGACTGCTTCCGGATACATCCGTACCTATGTCTTCGTGAGGTTTTCACCTCCGCATGGCCATAGGGAAATATATTCCCCTGAACTGAACTCAATCCATATGAGCCTATAATGGGTGAGGATTGAGGAATTCACTGGTTCAGGTACCCTCCCTTTAGAACTAAGCCACATATAGTGAACCTTAAGAGCCAACCCTAGATAGAGCTATATTAAACCCTAGTAGTTAGCCAGATAGGTGTTCTATGTTGTTTATTTCGCCTCTGCTAACGTGTTTTGTTTTGTTTTGGTTGCATTACATTTACATCATAGAAAAGAGGTGTTGATTCAGAGTCGATTGCTAAATAGAAGAGTTTGTCATGAGAAAATGGATTTCTTGATAAAGTATATTATAATACGGTCGTCCGAATATGGTCCAAGTAAACACAACGAGAGAAGAAGGAATACAAGACTTTATTGCCCAAGGATTCAAGCTGACAAAGACTATTTGAGAATCACCACGTCTTGGCTTTCTTGAAGAGGCTAACGAGCATTATGGAAATAAGTGAGCAGTGAGTCGCGACCCAGATCAAGCAAAAAGGAGCTAGTGGAGGCATCTATTAGAAAGTTCGCGAGATTAGACCTTAATATCCGGATAAGAAGAAAGGAATCAATGTCTTCACTTGGAATATGAGGGAAAAGCCGTATAAATATCCGTTTTATGTAAAGGAATTTATTTTCTAGAAAAGTTGTTCTAATGTAACTGAATTTAGAATCAACGCCTCTTTTTCTTTTGCATTCATTCTATACATCTGCATTGCATTGCATCATTTGCATTAGACTTTTACAAAAGGGACCATAATTAGTTGAAGTTATTTCAGAAAAGGAGAGAAAGTTAATCTGGAAACTAAACATCAGTACGGTACTCGAGTTAAGAAAAAAATAGGGATCAAAGACTCGAATAGTTCTAGAGAGACGTGCAAGACCAGCTGCAAGAGCAGTTGGCAAAAATCAAATAAGATATGATGGACCAAATAATGGAAGCCCAAAGGAATATGGTGGTTCAAACGACTCAGCTACTGAATGGGGCAATGGACAAAGGAAAATGCCCCATGACTAATGCTGGAGAGGATAATGAAAACTATCCTCTGGGTTTCAACTCACCACATGTACAGATACAACCAGAGGTGCATTCTCAAAGGCCCTCTGTCACGATTTGGCCTCAACAAGGTCAAACTGATACTGGTGTACCCATGAATTTCCAAGTTGGCTCAGGATATAACCCAGGAGACAACCCTGCTAATCCTGTTATCCCTAATTTAGATATAGCAGAGAGGGAACTGGGGAACGAAGTTTCCAAACCCTTGCATACTTGGGAGTGTTTTGAACAATGGGACTATGGAAGAGATCCCTGTATTTTTAGAGCTGATCTAGAGTAATATTCAAAACATGCTTGTTGCCTTAAGCCTAGAGGCAATAAGAATCCTTTTGTGAAATAGGCTTGGGTCTGGAATCTTTTTGAGCAAATATTCTTTTATCTTTTCCATTTCATATAGTACAAACAGTTGTTCTTAGTTTTTTTTTCTTTTGTTTGTTCTTTGGACTTCCTTTTAAGTATTCTTTATAGTCATTCTTTGAATCATTTATTTTTTTGGAATATTCCTTCAAACTTACGATAGGTCTCTAGATATCAATGATTTGAGTAATGTTTGCTCATTGACTTCGAGTCTCCTTTCGAGTAAGATATGTGTCTAGCAGGATCTCAGGACTTTGAAGATGATAGAGATTTTAACCTATCTTCTGATTTTTTAAGAATGGTGGGACAAGATGAAAACAGGCCTTACTCCAGAAAGGGTCAGTGGATATTTTGAACCTAGAAAAGTGGTGAAGATTATGTCCTAGCTCACCATAGAAATAAAGCGAGACATCATTGAGTTATTTTCAAAAATTCAAAGATGTTTTTGCATGATCATATCAGGATTTTCAAAAATTCGAGTGATTTCGCTACGATGGGTTATAAAAATTGGATTGTAGCCCTTGCCTTCCTCGGTTTTGGTTCTGATTACCCATGTAGTATACTGCTTCTGGGTTCGACGGGCATTTTTCAAACAAATGTCCTTCCCCACAATAGATGAAGGCTATATTCTCAAATTGATTAGGCGACTGTGCTACAAAACTATTAGACCCATTAGTAGTAAGATTTTTAAGCATTGAGAATATTGATGATACTTGAGATGCGAGTGAAGTAAGAGCATCTACTTTATGTATTCCAGTGACTTATCTTCCTGACGCTGCTCGACTGATTGGCCATTGATAGTTGTTTCTAGTGAACCTCTCGATACTTTCATAAGCCTCATTATAAGACTTAGAAAGGAGGGCACCATTAGCAGAAGCGTCCATTACCATCCTCGTGTAAGTGTTGAGACCATTGTAAAACGTATCAAGTTGGATGCAGTGTGGAATTCCATGATGAGGGCACTTTCGTAATAACTCTTTAAATCTTTCACATGTCTTATACAAGGATTTGTCATCCATTTTTTGGAAGGCAGTGATCTCGTAACTCAGCATTCTTGCTAGGCGGGAAATACTTCATAAGAAATCTCTCTACAAACTCTTGCCATGTGGAAATTGAGTTTAGTGGCAATGAGTTCAACTAGGCTCGAGCTCTGTCCCTTAGCGAATATGGGATCAACTTCAATCGTAATGAAGCTTCGGGTGCTCCGGCTAATTTGAAAGAGTCGCTCACCTCCATGAATAGTCTCAAGTGCAGATGAGGGTCTTCGGTAGGCATTCCACTGAATTAGCCTACTATCTGAGCATCTGGAACATGACTGGCTTCAGCTTAATTTGTTGTGCCTCGATTTCGGGCCTTCTAATACCTGGATTAAGATCATTGAACACTGGCACTGCATATTGTCTTAAATCTTTATCCCTATCATCAGCAATAAGGATAGGATTTTGAGCAAGGTTTGCTCCGTTTTCTTGATTCATATTCTCAAAATTCATCTCTTCGATCTTCCTTCGATTTGCTTGTCTTCTACATTGTCGAAAGGTTCGTTCTATCTCAGGGTAAAAGGAGTAAATCGATAATTGGGTCTGTAATAAGCCCATTTTGCCAAGGCCCATGAAAATAAAAAATAAATAAATAATAATAAACCAAATAAAATGTCCCTTTTATAGTTCATTTACAACCCAAAAATAGACTGCCCAATAACCCAATTACACCTGATCGTGTCAAACAGTCAAGTTTTAAAATTTATAAAAAGAATGATCGAACTTGTAGACTAACTATGACAACGATAGAGGCAAGTGCACCTATCAAACAGTAGTATAGTTTAGGCAAGAATATCTTGTCGAACCCAAAGGAACCTAAAAGTACTACTACTCACTTTCTTTCTATTATTCAACCTGAAATATGGAGCGATTGATTTATTAATCTAAAACTAATGAAATATTTTAAACTAAATGCAAAGACGAAACAACTAAACTTTGGGAAAAGGCGTGAAAAAACTCAATTGATTACGACGATACCCTCATGAAGAATCGCCTTAGACTTCACTTGTTATCTAACCTTTAATTCATATGATTTCTTTACTTAGCTTGATCCGTGAGACTCCTAACCTATATTAAACCCTCTCTCAAAGCGAATAACGTCTAACCTTAGGTTAATTAGTGGAACTCTCATTCTCTTATAATAACCCCCTAAGGAAGTAGTAAATTGATCAATGGACTCCCATATTAGGTTTCACCCTAATCCGACAAAATCTCGTAACTCTATCTCTAGGCGTTTGATCAACTCCACTTAATTATGCTAGATCTACTCTTAGGCAGGGTCTATTCCTCCTCCACCTAAGCACATCAGATTAAATTAAGCAACATAATTAAGAACAAATTAAGTATTTATCATATAAACCAAAAATCAAATAACAAAATCCATTATAGGTTTCATCCCTCCCCTTCAGGTATCTGAGGGGTTTAGTTCATAACAAAGTAGGAAAACATCTCAAGAGAAAATATAAAACAAAACATAAGAAATCCCTAAAACCCCCTGAAGGAATTGAAGAGGAGATCCCCCGTCTTGAGTAGAATTCTGGCTCTTTGATATGGATCAATTGGCTATTTTTGAGTAAATCCCTGAATGAGAAAAGCTTTGATAGAAAACTCTGCTCTGCTTCTGACCTCCTAGAATGACTACCTTGGCTTGTTTATATAGGCTTTTTGGATGCCTCACTTGACTCCTAAGCATCTACTTCAAGTAGAATTATTATTAAGGTGTTTAAGTAGACTTAGAAGTATGTTTCTTTGGCTTAAAGCATCCAAATCCGAGTGAAATTGCTCTCTTTCGTGGCAGGGGCACAGCCAGGGCACGCCCGTGTAAGTCGTCTTCTAGGCCGTGTCTCTATTCTGTTGATTGAGGCACGACCGTGCAAGTCAGGGTTCAGGCCATGCTTCGGATCTGTCGATTGGGGCACGGCAATACAAACCGTGCCTGGGTCGTGTTCTAGATAGATGGCAAGGCACGACTGTGTGACATGAAGCCCAGGCCATGTCGTCTTCTCGGGTTGGCCCAATTTGGTCAGTTTTAAGCCCATTTCTCATTCTTTTTATTCTCAGGTGCTTTCCTGAGTATAAGACATGAAAAGAAAGAATTAAGAGCACCTTTTTTTTACATAAATTAGGGATAAATCATCCAAAAGCATCCTAAATGTGGGATTAAAATATGTTTTACGGTTTATCAACACCCTCAAGCCCAAATACATTACAACACATTTAGTCCATTTTACACAGACCCAAATGGCCCGATGGCCCAAACCTAGTTTCAGAAATCCGAAACCCTAGGTTTCACTCGGGTCGCAAGCCCCAGCAGCCCCTTTCTTGCGCCCAAGCCACCAGTCATGCCGCAGTTAGTGCGAATCGCGCTCCGTCGCCGGATTCCTCGTCGTTCACCTGCACAAAAAGGAAAGAACGCAACAAAAGGAAAGAAATGGAAGAAAACAAGAAAGACAGATTTTATTTATTTATTTCAGGGCTTAATAAATCCCAAAACAATCTGTAAAACGGACACAGAGAATATACAAGAAAAATATACACTGAGATCAAATAAAAAAACCAACAGTAGAGGTGATTTCATGCTATTCCATTACGTTTATTTTTTTCATTTTTCTTTTCGATCTACACATTTTATATACAAATACAGTTTAAAAAATATATAAAGAAGATTACCTTTCCATTTGCGTTAAGAAAATGGAGCTTTTGGCCTCCGGCCGCCGTAGATGGCGACGCTAATGGTGGCGCATGCGGCGGTGGCCCGTAGGTCCGATGACCAGAACCCAGACGGGGAAAAGGGAGGATTGAGAGGATTTTTTGAGTTTTTTTTTTTAAACAAACGGATTCAAATGTTTTTTTGGTTAAAAACGTGGCTTATATAGTAATATGGAAACGACGCCGTTTTTGCTTAAGGCAATAAGCATCAAAACGACGTCGTTTAAAGGGCCAGGATCCGTGCGTTGACCCGACCCGAAGGCAGGATTCGCACGTTTTCCCTTTGATGGGATATTTGCGCTATATGTCCTTCCGCATTTTTATATCTTTTAATACAATTTTTTTCCAATTTTGCCCTATAGTTTTTCTTTGGTTCCAATTTAGTCCTGCACAAAGTGACGCGTTTTGGAGGGAAGGGAAATTTACCTTTCCAGTCCCTCCATTTCATTCGCACACTGCGATTTGATCCTCCCTCTCTCTTTTTTATTCTCAATTTACC
Organism: Gossypium rotundifolium; assembly: GCA_025506655.1. Taxonomy (NCBI): domain Eukaryota; kingdom Viridiplantae; phylum Streptophyta; class Magnoliopsida; order Malvales; family Malvaceae; genus Gossypium; species Gossypium rotundifolium. The sequence goes on along the minus strand of CP106722.1, from coordinate 155,198,833 downwards.
CCGAAATTTTATTTTAAGTTGAATTTGGTCCTTTTTCTTATTTTCTTTTATTATTTTCGCTATTATTGTCATGGTTTCATTATTGTTATTATTTTTAATATTTTTATTATTACTATATATTTTATTAGTATCGTTTTTATTTAATATTATCTTTGTTACCATTATTTTATTATTATTACTATTAATTCTATTATTATTACTATTTTTTATTAATATTACTTACTACTTTTTATATCAATATTAATTTTGATATTATTATCATTATTTTATTATTACTAATACTATTTTATTTTTACTATTAACTTTATTATTATTATTATTATTATCATATTCACTGTATTATTACTATTATTTTCATTAATACCACTATTATATTTTATATATATTATTATTACTATAATTATTTATATCAATATTAATTTTGATATTATTATCATTATTTTATTATTACTAATACTATTTTTATTTTTACTATTAACTTTATTATTATTATTATCATATTCAATTGTATTATTACTATTATTTTCATTATTACCGCTATTATATTTTTATATATATTATTATTACTATAATTGTTTATTATTTTATTATTATATCTATTATTTTATTTTTATTACTATTGTTACAATTTTTTATTATCTATATTATTATTGCTCTTTTCATTATTACTATCATTTCTATTAATTTTTTATTTTGACTATTAGTTGTGTATTAATATATTTTCTTATTATTATTGGTGTTTTTTTTCACGATAGTATTGCATTCTACATGATTTTCAAAATAAGTAAACATTCAGCGTTCTAAGGTTGAAAGAAATTGTACCCTAACTTCTGGGTTTGATTTTTCTCATCGAATCTAAAGAACCTATTATTTTATTTTTAAAATCAAAGCACATGGGTTAAATAAAGACTTATTTTCGGGAATTCAAAATGTTGTGTCCTAACTCACTGGATATGATATTCTGTTATCTCGAGATAAGGATTTACAAAATCAAAGGCAATATTTTGTATTTGGGGAATTTTGAGATATTGTGCCCTAACTTACTGGGTTTCATTTTCTCATATGACCCAAATAATTGAATACTCTTCTTAATTTTAAATGTACAAGTTTTAAATGGAGAATGACAAGCTTAGTTTTGAGGATTCGAAATGTCGTATCCTAACTCACTGGGTATGATATTTTATTCCGACGAAATAAGTAGATCTCAGTACCTGGTTTAATTTATTTAATTTTTTTAACAAAAAGGAATCGTATAATAAAATCTTTTCAAATTTTTGACATTAGGACATCAAATAATCAATTAGGTACCAATTTTGGGCGTCACGAGGGTGCTAATCCTTCCTCGAGCGTAATCGACTCCCAAACCCATTTTTTCTAAATTTTCTAGACCAAAATTATCGTTTTAATGATCAATCATAAGGTGATCTGATCACACCTAAACAAAAAAGGATCGGTGGCGACTCCATTTTCGTTTTTAAAGTCGATCCATGTTTTTTCAAAAAAAAAAAATGGTTTCGACAGCTTGGCGACTCCACTGGGGACCTAATAGAGTCAAGCCGTAAATTGATTAATTTTTATCCTTTTGACGAAAGTTGAAAATCAAATTTGAAAATTACGATTATTTTATTGCATTTGTTTGGGTCGTTTAGTTGGTTGTGATTTGAGTGTCTAGGGTACTTTTGCATCATATTGCATGACCGTTGTGGTCACACCTTTTAAGTGGGAGTGAGAAACTATACCTTCGTGAGGTTTTCACCTCCGCATGGGTTAGTGGACTGCTTCCGGGATACATCCGTACCTATGTCTTCGTGAGGTTTTCACCTCCGCATGGCCATAGGGAAATGTATTCCCCTGAACTGAACTCGATCCATATGAGCCTATAATGGGTGAGGATTGAGGAATTCACTGGTTCAGGTACCCTCCCTTTAGAACTAAGCCACATATAGTGATCCTTAAGAGCCAACCCTAGATAGAGCTATATTAAACCCTAGTAGTCACCCAGATAGGTGTTCTATATTGTTTATTTCGCCTCTGCTAACGTGTTTTGTTTTGTTTTGGTTGCATTACATTTACATCATAGAAAAGAGGTGTTGATTCAAATTCGATTGCTAAATAGAAGAGTTTGTCATGAGAAAATGGATTTTTTGATAAAGTGGATTATAATACGGTCGTCCGAATATGGTCCAAGTAAACACAATGAGAGAAGAAGGAATACAAGACTTTATTGCCCAAAGATTCAAGCTGACAAAGACTATTCGAGAATTACCACGTCTTGGCTTTCTTGAAGAGGCTAACGAGCATTATGGAAATAAGTGAGCAGTGAGTCGCGGCCCAGATCAACCAAAAAGGAGCTAGTGGAGGCATCTATTAGAAAGTTCACGAGATTGGACCTTAATATCTGGATAAGAAGAAAGGAATCAATGTCTTCGCTTGGAATATGAGGGAAAAGCCGCATAAATATCCGTTTTATGTAAAGAAATTTATTTTCTAGAAAAGTTGTTCTACTGTAACTAAATTCAGAATCAACGCCTCTTTTTCTTTTGCATTCATTCTATACATCTGCATTGCATTGCATCATTTGCATTAGACTTTTACAAAAGGGACCATAATTAGTTGAAGTTATTTCAGAAAAGGAGAGAAAGTTAATCTGGAAACTAAACATCGGTACGGTACTCGAGCAAAGAAAAAAATAGGGATCAAAGACTCGAATAGTTCTAGAGAGACGTGCAAGACTAGCTGCAAGAGCAGTTGGCAAAAATCCAATAAGATATGATGGACCAAATAATGGAAGCCCAAAGGAATATGGTGGTTAAAATGACTCGACTCTTGAATGGGGCAATGGACAAGGAAAATGCCCCATGACTAATCTTGGAGAGGATAATGAAGACTATCCTCTGGGTTTCAACTCACCACATGAAGCAGATACAACCGGAGGTGCATTCTCAAAGGCCCTCTCATCACGATTAAGCCTCAACAAGGTCAAAGCGTCTTGGTGTACCCATGAATTTCCAAGTTGGCTCAGGATATAACCCAGGAGACAACCACGCTAATCTATTATCCCTAATTTAGATATAGCAGAGAGGGAACCGGGGAACGAAGTTTCCAAACCCCTGTATACTTGGGAATGTTTTGAACAATGGGACTATGGAAGAGATCCCTATATTTTTAGAGCTGATCTAGAGTAATATTCAAAACATGCTTGTTGCCTTAAGCCTGGAGGCAATAAGAATCCTTTTGTGAAATAGGCTTGGGTCTGGAATTTTTATTTCAATAAAATGCATCTTTTTGAGCAAATATTCTTTTATCTTTTCCATTTCATATTGTACAAACAGTTGTTCTTAGTTTTTTTTCTTTTGTTTGTTCTTTAGACTTCCTTTTAAGTATTCTTTATAATCATTCTTTGAATCATTTATTCTTTAGGATATTCTTTCAAACTTACGATAGGTCTCTAGATATCAATGATTTGAGCAATGCTGCTATTGACTTAGAGTCTCCTTTCGAGTAAGATATGTGTCTAGAAGGATCTCTCGACTTTGAAGATGACAGAGATTTTAACCTATCTTCTGATTTGTTAAGAATGGTGGAACAAGATGAAAATAGACCTTACTCCACAAAGGGTCAGTGGATATTTTGAGCCTAGAAAAGAGGTGAAGATTATGTCCTAGCTCACCATAGAAATAAGGCGAGACATCATTGAGTTATTTTCAAAAATTCAAAGATGTTTTTGCATGATCATATCAGGATATGCCTGGACTAGTAAGACATGGGTACGTTGAAATCTTAAAAGAGGTCCATAAGGATACCAGAAGGACACATGCTAATGGTTTTACAATAGTCAAGCTAATCATGAGGTTTGGGTACTGTTATTCTACATAGAAGGGGATGGTATCAACTATTCCATATTTAAGGAGATAAGATTCATGTGCCTTCTCCATTTCTTCACAAATTCTCCATATGAAGGGCATGGATGTATTGGCCAATCTCGTCAAAAGCTTTTAGCCAATATCGATTCATCATCGTGGTCATCGTTTACTTCATTAAGAGGGTGGAAGTAGCTTTATATGCCAATGTTACAAGGTCGAGGTCATTAAATTCTTTAAAAAAAAGATCAAGGACCGACAAAAAATGCCAAAAAGGACAAAGTCAAAAGTTTGTTCAAAGATCAGACGCCATATCATAGAGCAACAAAGGCAGCCAAAAAGAAAAAAATAAAGAAAAACAAGGATTGCAGAAAAGATGACCGGGACTTGTAAAGATTGGTATAAACAAGTTACCATTTACCCTCTATTTTATCGAACGTCAACTAGAACCTTCACTGGGGCAACACATTAGAATAGAAACAATTTTGCCAATTAAACCTAATCGAAGAAGAGGTTAAAAGTTATCCATCACGGTCAGATGATGCAAGCTTACAACAAAGAGGTTTATCCTAGAGAATTCCACGAGGGGAACCTGATCTTTCTTTTACAAAAGGATTTCAGAGAAAAGTAGATGCCAAACTGGGAAGGACCTTATGTTGTAAAAAAGGCCTATTCTCGAGGAGTATTGATATTGACCGAGATGGATACCAAAGACTTGCCCAATCCGGTGAATTCAGGTTCAGTCAAGAAGTATTTTACCTGAAAGGGGAAAGGCCAATGTGAGAACCCACAAAGGGCGCATTGAGTTCAAATTCAAAAAAAAAAAAGAAAGAAAAAGAAAGGGGAGAGGCCAAGGCAAAAATCCGCAAAGGGCGTTTTGAGACCAAAGGGGTTTTGAGCCGAAAACCCAAAAAGGGCGGCTCAAATTTTGATCAAAGATAGGGCATGTGGTAGTCTTGCTATGCCTGAATTACCAATGAGGAAGTATGCTACATCTTGGGGCATTGACAAAGTACTCCGGATCCTCTAAACACGTATTGAGCTCAAAATGGTCCTCAAGAAGTTTGTACAGAGATGCTCAGGCTGCGATATCTTGGGCACCTAGCTTCTATCTTACCCATTTTAAATTTGGTATCTTTGATTACTTTATTCTTTTCAAAGATACACCCCAATCAATTTTCTTTTATAGTCTTGGCTATCTTTGCTTACTTTATTCTTTTCAAGATACACCAATCAATTTCCTTTTATTGCTTGGGTTATCTTTGATTAACTTATTTGTTTCTAGCTATGCTCCGGATTAATTTCTTTCACGTCCATTGTTGTGATCTTTTTCAAGCATTTTATATTGAAATAACGATTAATGGACTAATAATACTTTCATAAAAGGAGTTTCGCATATTACTCTGGAAGCTTCTAAATAATATGAGAATCTGAAACAAGATTATTGTTTAGAACTCACCAAGCCTAAGGGTTGGAAATATTGGAAGATGATTATCTCTTCAGATTTTTATTGGATAAGACATTGATATTATCTTGTCAAATGACAAGCAATGTCAACCCAAGTGTAAAAGGGGATCATTCTCAGGAAAAGAAAAATGATACCCTGCATTCAGGCACATACATTGAGTCATTACACCCAGGGAATGGTGTAACAGATCAACTTGATTGAAGATGATACAAATTCCATACCTCTGAGTGGTAACAGGATGGATGAAAGAAACCAAATGTTATTCCCCTGAATTTGTAGTGAGAAGTACAAACATTATGTCCCAGAAGGTATAGTGGAGGGGACTCTGAAATTACAGCGAGGCAAGCTTGCTGAGCAAAATGTGATTGTTTCTTTGGGTTTTCTGTCAAAGATACCAGCTGAATGAGAAAACATGGTAATGCATCAGTGATAGAACCTTGATGAACTATGAGCAGTGACAACCCAAACATTAAAAAGGGATCATTCTCATGCATTTATGTAAATATCATTCATACACTTCCAATTAGGAGCATTTGATTCATTCCGATCATTGTGTCCTAATAGTTGTACATAAAAAGAAGAAGAAGAAGAAGAAGAAGAAGGAGATCATTCTCATGACATTCTGCATTCATACAAATTTCATCCCTAATATCATTTAGTTAGGAGCATTAGATTCATTCCGATCATTGAATCCTAATCATTATACATTAAAAAAATTGGATCATTCTCATGACATTCTGCATTCATGCAAATGTCATCCCTAATATCATTTAGTTAGGAGCATTAGATTCATTCCGATCATTGCATCCTAATCATTATACATTAAAAAAATGGGATCATTCTCATGACATTCTGCGTTCATGCAAATGTCATCCCTAATATCATTTAGTTAGGAGCATTAGATCCATTCCGATCATTGCATTCTAATCATTATACATTAAAAAAATGGGATCATTCTCACGACATTTTGCATTCATGCAAATGTCGTCCATAATACATTTAGTTAGGAGCATTATAGCATCCTAATTATTTTGCATAAACATAAGCATATAAAGCGTAGCACTATCGGTGAATTCATAGATCTTATCTCCCTAAGCGGTAGCGGAGCAGATCGAATTTGGAGAATCTTATCTCCATGTACCAGCAATGGAGTAGATTAAAGTCACCAACCTTATCTCCCTCAGGTAGCAAGGGAGCAGGTCGAAGATTGTAGTCTTATCTTCCTGATGTAACAAGGGAGCAGACTAAAAATTATAGATTTTGTCTCTTCGAGATAGCTGTAACACCCCAAACCCGGCGCAAACACTACAACCAGATCTGGTATGTCACTAAGAAAATTTTCGTAAAACCAATCGTGTTGACAGAAAGCCCAAATGTAATTTATATAAAATATGCCCAAATAATCAAAAACCCAAAACTTAATTACATGTCTTAGTTTAAAAATAAATAATAAAACCCATAATAAAACCAAAATGTAAACTAGTGGCCCATGGCCTTATTACAACGAAGTTTGAATCCATAACATAAAATACTTTAAAAAAAAAACTATCAAGTAGGGGTTTTTCGCTGGATCCACATAATCTTTTGCATGGCCACCCTGCGCTCCACTCCAACCTGGTCCGATGCACTAATTGTCACCTAAAAGGTTAGTTTAATTGGGTGAATCGCGAGACTCAGTGTGCAACCCTCATGCAACACTAGATTTGGGCCTCAACCCATAAAACATAACAACAATTTCATTTACATAATTAACAAGTAATATGCAAAGCCCAACCCATTTGCCTAGGTTTCCATCCACTACACGTCCCTGTACCAACCAAACACACCATTAGGGATTTCTACAATCAACCCATACCGCTACACGCTAAGATGGCGGTCATCTTTGCTCATCAACATATTATGGTCAAGCCCTTATAATGAGATCACGACATTAGCCGCTCTGACAAATCATTGTATAAACCGCCACGCATATACATATACATATAACTTCCTCCTTTCATCACCCAACCCATGCAAACATGTACAACAATTTACTTGTAACATATAATCGATTATTTACTAAACGGTGGTCATTTGTTTAAATCGAGATTTCGGCTTTTAACGTAACATATAAAACTTATGAACATATATATATTAATAATCAGATCTAGATGGTGGGGAAGTATTACACACCTGATTCTCGTACTAATACTTTCTCTACATCTACGCTACTATCACTCGAGACTGCCACTATCGGCCCACGATCTGACTTCGATGTCGGCCCACACCCCGATGGCCAATCTCGCACTACCGAAATAGATCGCTTCTTGTATTTGGGTGTTGGTTTTGTAGATCCAACCTTTTCTGCCTGACTGTTATTCGACTCCACCCTTAATCACTAAATCATTTAAACGATGAGATCTAATCACTTAACAACTATAACACTTAAATCGAATTCTTACCTAATTAATTGAATCCCGAATGTCGTTGAGAACTCGTCACCTCCTTTCGTACATTCGGCCATCACCAAAATAGTTAACCAAACTGATGATCGCAACCATCTAACACCTTAAGACATTCAGCCAAAGACAAATGATAAGAAAGTGGCCATTCGGCCAAACCTACCCTTGACCACCTACCTTCGGCTTTTCACAAATTGGCACTACAGATCTCAGCAAGAAAAGATTCGGCTTCTTAAGATTAAGGAGTGAAATCGACAAGGCCTTAGAAAACTGATTCAGATTAGAAACTCAATAAAAAGAATGAAGAATTTGAAAAGAAGCAAAATCCAAAACTTACCAAATTAGAGGGGTGTATTCGGCTATGGTGCACCTTCGGGAAAACAAAACTACCCTTGTAGATTCGGCTATGGGAGATGAGGGTATGAACAAAGAGATTCGGCTAAAGTGTTTTGAAAAGAATAAGAAAAGTGTTGTCAGAGTATTCGGCCAACTAGAAAAAGAAAAGAAAGAAACTTAGCGGGAGAATGGAGTGGAGATTTCGGCAGAGAAAAGAAAAGATCGAGAGAATTGTTAGTAGAATTTTGACTAGCCTATACTAAACCGATTTCCCCCTTCCTGTAGTTGAGTTTCGGCTAACTCTCTTCTCTTTTGATGGTCTTTAAATCTCATGATAACTCAATCCTTATCTTACCTTTAGGAGAGCCCACATTAAAGCCAACTCCTCCCTCTTTAATTATCAACTTTTATCACATAAATTAAAAGAAAAAGACTCTTAAAAAGAAGCCTAATTGCCGTCCAACCCCCTTCCCTTCTTAGTGCCGAAATTTTGCCCCAACACTTAGGCCTCAAGTGGCCACACATGGCCCAATAACCATCCTCCTTGTGACGCCACCATTAATGCCCACTTAAAGCACCTTTTGTCTTCGGGCCACAAGCCCAGCTTGCTACTAATCTAATTATCTAACTTAAATTATGAACTCACACCATCTATCAACCACCTAACCCAAATTTTAAAGCCCAACCTATCACTTAAACTACCCAGAACATTAATTTAAACCCTAATCCATATATTTAATCAAGGCCTCTGCCCGAGCATATTAAACCAACATCTCATATAAATGCACAAGCCCATATTTAGGATGTTACAGTTCTATCCCCTTAAAATAAATTTCGGCCCCGAAATTTACCTGGTCAGAAAAGATGGGGATACTGTTGGTATATTACATCCTCTGGCTCCCACGTCGCTTCTTCTGTGTCATGATTTTGCCACAAGACTTTGACCAAAGGAACAGACTTCCTTCTTAACACCTTTACATCTCGATCTAGATTTTGCATTGGCTCCTCTTCAAAAGACAAATCTGGCCTTACTTCTATCTCTTCTACCGGCACTACGTGCGATGGATCAGATTGATAACGTCTTAGCATCGAGACATCGAACACGTCATGTATTTTCTCCAACTCCAAAGGCAACTCCAATCGATAAGCCACTGGGCCCACACGTTCTAGTACCCGATAAGGCCTAATAAACCGTGGACTTAACTTCCCCTTTCGACTAAACCTCATTATCTTCTTCCACAAGGATACCTTCAAGAAGACTTGATCACCTACCGCAAATTCTACCTCTTTCCGTTTTAGATCCGCGTAAGACTTCTGTCGATCAGACACTTCCTTTAGCTGAGCCCGTATTAACTTCACTTTCTCCTCGATTTTTGAAACTAATTCTGGACCTAACACCTTACGTTCACCCAACATCGTCCAACATGTTGGAGTACAACATCTCCTTCCATATAACGCTTCATAAGGCACAAATTCTGCCAAGGGCAAATATTCTTCCCAACTGCCCTTAAAGTCGATGATGCAACCCTTTAGCATATCCTCCAAGACTTGAATTACCCTCTCGGACTGACCATCAGTCTCTAGGTGAAAAGCGGTACTAAAGTCTAACCTTGTTCCCATTGCTTGATGAAGAGCCTTCCAAAATCGTGACGTGAACCTAGGGTCCCTATCCGATATGATCGACACCAGCACACCATGCAATCTTACAACCTCAGCCATATACAATTTAGCCAACTTTTGTAGAGAGAAGTCCACTCGAACCGGTATGAAGTCAGCAGACTTCGTCAGCCGATCTACAATCACCCAAATCGAATCTTTCTTAGTGGGTGTAAGGGGTAACCCACTAACAAAATCCATTGTGATTCTCTCCCATTTCCATTGGGGAATCTTCACCGGCTGCAACAATCTCGAGGGCACTTGGTGTTCAGCTTTGACCTGCTGACACGTCAAACATTTTCCTACGATTTCTGTTACCTCTTTCTTCAGACCAGGCCACCAAAATTGCTCTTGCAAATCACGGTACATCTTGACTCCTCCAGGATGCATAGCATAAGGGCTACTATGCGATTCCTGAAGAATCCTCTGTCTTAACTCATTATCTTTAGGCATACAAATCTTCCCATGATAATACAGAACTCCATCATTGTTCAGACTATAGTCTTCCATTCCACCATCCTTCACTCGCAACAGTCGAGCACTCAGGTCTTTATCTCCTAACTGTTTGTCCTTAACCTGACTTACCCATGTCGACTTTACTTGCAACTCAGCCAGCAAACTCCCGTCGTCAAATAAACTTAGATGAGCGAACATGGCTCTTAGTTCCAATACTATCTTACAACTTAGCACATCTGCCACCACATTCGCCTTACCAGGGTGGTATTCGATTGAACAATCATAATCTTTCAAAAGCTTGATCCACCTACGTTGTCTTAAATTTAGCTTCTTCTGAGTAAGGAGGTACTTCAGACTTTTATGGTCAGTATAAATTACTGACTTCTCCCCATATAAGTAGTGCCTCCAAATCTTTAAGGCAAACACTATCGCTGCCAACTCCAAGTCATGCGTAGGGTAGTTCAACTCATGCGATCTCAACTGTCGAGATGCATACGCCACAACCTTTCCTTCTTGCATCAGCACACACCCTAAACCCGTGTGCGACGCATCACGAAGAGATAGTAAATTCCTTTCTTGCCTCAATTTGAATTAATCTGGCGCTTAGTCAGATTCTCTTCAACTTCTCAAAGCTCTCTTGCTATTTTTCGGTCCATACAAACAATACTCCCTTCCTCAACAACTTAGTTAGAGGAGCCGCTATTAGAGAAAACCCTTCAACAAACCTTCGGTAATACCACCGCCAAACCTAAGAAACTCGAACCTCCACTGAGACTTTGGTGGTTTCCAATCCAATCTGACCTCTATCTTTCGAGGGTCCACCTGATTCCCTACCGAAACCACATGTCCTAAGAAAGTCACTTCCTTCAGCCAGAACTCACACTTACTGAACTTTGCAAACAACTGCTTCTCCCTTAGAGTTTACAACACCACACAAAGATGTTCGTCATGCTCCTGCTCCGACTTAGAGTAAACCAAGATATCATCGATGAACACCACGACGAACCGTTCAAGATATGGCTGAAACACCCGGTTTATCATATCCATAATGGCCGCTGGTGCGTTCGTAAACCCGAACGGCATTACCAAGAACTCATAATGCTCGTACCAAGTTCGAAATGCCATCTTATGAATGTCTCCTTCTTTAACTCTTAATTGATGATACCCAGACCTTAAGTCAATCTTAGAAAAGACCGAAGCTCCTTTGAGCTGATCGAACAGGTCGTTGATTCTCGGTAACGAATACTTATTTTTAATCGTCAACTTGTTCAATTGACGATAGTTCATGCACATACGCATGGATCCGTCCTTCTTCTTCACGAACAGGACCGACGCTCCCCATGGAGACACCCCCGGTCGAATGAACCCACGATCCAATAGTTCTTGAATCTGAGCCTTGAGCTCCACCAACTCCTTCGACGCCATCCTATAAGGAGCAATGGATTCGGAGCTGTACCCAAAAGTAGGTCTATTCCAAATTCCACCTCACGATCCGAGGGTAATCCTGGCAATTCCTCCGGAAAGACATCCGCGAACTCCTTGACTGTTCGAACCTCCTCAACTGTCACCTCCTTAGCATCCAACGCACTAATAAAAGCTAGAAATGCACTACATCCCTTTCAAATCATCTTAATAGCTTTTAAGGATGATACCACGTTGGACAAGTAATTCCTTCTTTCTCCTAACACAACCACCTCCCCGCCTTCTAGGGTTCCCAACACCATACGCTTATTCCCACAGTCCAACTTGGCACGATGCTTAGTCAACCAATCCATTCCTAATATAAGGTCAAACTCTCCAAACGGTAATTCCATTAAATCTGCTGGGAATACCACCCCTTGAGTCTCTAAAGGTACATCCCTAAACAGTTTGTCCACTACCTTAGATTGTCTTAAGGGACTACCCACAGTCATCTTCCTAGTGGTTATTTCAGAGGCTTAACTTAGAGTCTTAGACACTGAACTTGCAACATAGGAGTGGATTGACCCAATGTCAATTAAAGCAAATAAAGGATTATCAGTAACAAGAAACGTACCGGTTATAACATCCGGTGCGTCACTATCCTCTCGTCGACAAGCCGCATAAACTAAACCCAGCTGCCTTGCATCCATATTACCTGTACCTCTTCCAGATGCTCCACGACCCTGACCGGATCCATTTCTTCCTCTAGCTGTACCTCTACCCCTTGGTCCAGGCTGATCACCACTCCTAGCCTGATCAGAACCTCGGCCCGTTGGCTGCCCACGATCCATCTGAGGACAGTCCCTCATCAAATGTTCTGTGGATCCACACCTAAAACATCCACTGATTTTTACTTTGCACTCCCCATAATGGGTTCTCCCACATATAGAACATGCTTGACTCTGGCCCGATGGGGCACGAGCTGGCCCATCAGTTCTAGACCTCTTTTGAAAATTTCCAGTTGCTCTGGAGGGTCCAAAACTTCTCTTACTCCTTCCTCGATCCTTATCCTTCTCCTGTCTCTCCACCCACTTCACTTGCTCAGCTATTTTGACCTTATCCACCAAAACCGCGAAAATTCTCTCTCGTTGTGGTGCAATCAGAACCCATAGCTCATTCCGTAGCCCATCTTTGAATTGAACCCATCGTTCATACTCCGTTGCTACCATTCCCCGAGTGTAACGACTTAGGCGTAGAAACTCAGCCTCATACTCAGCCACAGACTTACTCCCCTGCACCAAATTTAGGAATGCTTTCCTTTGAGCATCTATATAGCTAACCCCAACGTACTTTCCCTGGAATGACTCCTTAAAGAAATCCCAGTCAATCAAGTTCGGGCCGTACCCTCTTTCACCGTGAGCCACCATTGGTAGGCCTCGTCTCGAAGAAGAGACACGACCCCCTTCAGCTTCTCTTCCACCGTGAAGTCTAGGCCATCCATTATACGTTCTGCTGCCTCCAACTAATATTCAGCGGAACTCAGGGATACGCCAAAGACTCCCCTAAATACTTCGGCCCCATTTTTCCTCAGCCTCTTTGGCACAGATTTTTGGGCTCCTATGCCCATACCAGCCTCACCCACTCTTTCCAAAACCCTCAGTACAGTCTGAGACACCACGTCCTCTCCACCTGTCTGGTCCTGAAATTTTACCTCAGCAGCTGGTGGAACCGGTATCTCACTTTCGGACCCATGACCCGATCCTACGGGTTCTGACACAGTCATCTTACCTCTACTGTGTCAACATGGCGGACGTCCTCGACCTCTTGTACTCATTCTTCTAGTTCGTGTTTATCTGATTTAAAAGTTTTATGAGTCATTAGTTGTTCAACTAATTATCCCGGACAATCTTATGAAACATAGTTTTTAAAAGTGATTCTTTCAAATTCGAACCTATCTATAGTTTTCAATCTTCCTAATTCTAGTGATTATGCACACACAACATTCTTACAAGTAACATCCATCACCTAAGGGTATTTTTGTCATTTCGCTACCCAGGGGTATTTTCGTAATTTTGTCCTACAGGGGTATTTTTGTAATTTTTTTCAAAATATGGTTCCGGGTGATTTTGCAAAATAAAGGTATTTTGGTAATTTCAACTCGGGGGTATTTCAGTAATTTTACAAGTTAGGGGTAATTTGGTCATTTTGCAAATTAGGGGTATTTTGGTCATTTTTCAGACAAGAGGTATTTTTGGGTCATTTTGCAAAACCAGGGTAATTTTTACAAATCAAGGGTAATTTGGTGATTTAAAAACTAAGGTTTACTTTAGGATTTTACAAAACAAGTTGGTTGGTCCCTTTTGGGTTTTAATTGTTGTTTTGGCCTGTCAACACATGCTCGTAACTAGGGTGAATAGTCACTATGCACCAGGTAGGATTCTAGTGAAAAGGAGGTGAGTCACTAGGACTGCTAAAGTACCAAGCTTTCTCTGAATCCACTCCTAGACATGCATACGCCTATTGCCACACCCTGTCATGGCTAAAGTGAACAATCACTATGCACCAGGTGAGATTCCAGCGAAGAGGAGGTGAGTCACTCGGACTGCTTAAATACCAAGCTCTTCCGGATCTATTCCTAGACATGCATATGCTTGTTATCACACTTTAGTCTTATGACTTGTTTACAGGTTTTGTTTAATGAAGTTAAGTCTTATGGATTTTAAGAGTTGTTTGTCTAAGCCTAGAGTCCATCAAGTTCTAACCTAAATAGTCTACGTCCCAAAAAAACCGTTAAGCCCACATTTATATCACACAATGGTTTAGAGTACTTACCTGTGAACTTGGCCGGAGACGCAGGTGCCATGCTGAACTAATAAGTCTTTGCTAAGAGAAATCTATGTTTTAAAAACCCATTTTTAGAAAATCTTTTGGGCCTAAAACCCCAAAGCTGAGTTTTGAACTAGGCTCTGATACCAATTTGTAACACCCTAAACCTGGCCCAAACATTACAACTGGATCTAGTATGTCGCTAAGAAAATTTTCGTAAAACGATCGTGTTGACAGAAAGCCCAAATGTAATTTATATAAAATATGCCGAAATAATCAAAAACCCAAAACTTAATTACATGTCTTAGTTTAAAAATAAATAATAAAACCCATAATAAAACTAAAATGTAAACTAGTGGCCCATGGCCTTATTACAACGAAGTTTGAATCCATAACATAAAATACTTTAAAAAAAACTATCAAGTAAGGGCTTTTCGCCGGATCCACATAATCTTTTGCATGGCCACCCTGCACTCCACTCCGGCCCGGTCCGATGCACTAATTGTCACCTAAAAGGTTAGTTTAATTGGGTGAGTCGCGAGACTCAGTGTGCAACCCTCATGCACCACTAGATTTGGGCCTCAACCCATAAAACATAACAACAATTTCATTTACATAATTAACAAGTAATATGCAAAGCCCAACCCATTTGCCTAGGTTTCCATCTGTTACACGCCCCCGTACCAACCAAACACACCATTGGGGATTTCTATAATCAACCCATACCGCTACACGCCAAGATGGCAGTCATGCTGCTCAGCAACATATTATGGCCGAAGCCCTTATAATAGATCACGGCATTAGCCGCTACAACAAATCACGGTATAAACCGCTACACGTATACATATACATATAACTTCCTCCTTTCATCACCCAACCCATGCAAACATGTACAACAATTTACTTGTAACATATAATCAGATTATTTACTAACCTGGTGGTCCGCTGTTTAAATCTGAGATTTTGGCTTTTAACGTAACATATAAAACTTATGAACATATATATATATATATTAATAATCAGATCTAGATGGTGGGGAAGAATTACACACCTGATTCTTGTACTAATACTTTCTCTACATCTACGCTACTATCACTCGAGACTACCACTATCGGCCCACGATCTGACTTCGATGTCGGCCCACACCCCAATGGCCAATCTCGCACTACCGAAACAGATCGCTTCTTGTATTTGGGTGTTGGTTTTATAGATCCAACCTTTTCTGTCTGACTGTTATTCGATTCCATCCTTAATCACTAAATCATTTGAAAGATGAGATCTAATCACTTAACAACTATAACACTTAAATCGAATTCTTACCTAATTAATTGAATCCCGAATGTCGTTGAGAACTCGTCACCTCTTTTCCTACATTCGGCCATCACCAAAATAGTTAACCAAATTGATGATTGCAACCATTTAACACCTTAACACATTCGGCCCAAGACAAAGGATAAGAAAGTGGCCATTCGGCCAAACCTACCCTTGACCACCTACCTTCGGCATTTCACAAATCGATACTACAGATCTCAGTAAGAAAGGATTCAGCTTCTTAAGATTAGGGAGTGAAATCGACAAGGCCTTAGAAAGCCGATTCGGATTAGAAACTTGATAAAAAGAATGAAAAATTTGAAAAGAAGCAAAATCCTGAAACTTACCAAATTAGAGGGGTGTATTCAGCTATGGTGCACCTTCGGGAAGACAAAACTACCCTTGTAGATTCGGCTATCGGAGATGAGGGTATGAACAAAGAGATTCAGCTAAAGTGTTTTGAAAAGAATAAGAAAAGTGTTGTCAGAGTATTCGGCCAACTAGAAAAAGAAAAGAAAGAAAACTTAGAGGGAAAATAGAGTGGAGATTTCGGCAGAGAAAAGAAAAGATGGAGAGAATTGTTAGCGAATTTTGGCTAGCCTATACTAAACTGATTTCCCCCTTCCTGTAGTCGAGTTTCGGCCAACTCTCTTCTCTTTTGATAGTCTTTAAATCTCATGATAACTTAATCCTTATCTTACCTTTAGGAAAGCCCACATTAAAGCCAACTCCTCTCTCTTTAATTATCAACTTTTATCACATAAATTAAAAGAAAAAGACTCCTAAAAAGAAGACTAATTTCCGTCCAACCCCCTTCCCTTCTTAGTGCCAAAATTTTGCCCCAACACTTGGGCCTCAAGTGGCCACACATGGCCCAATAACCTTCCTCCTTGTGACACCACCATTAATGCCCACTTAGAGCACTTTTTGTCTTCGGGCCACAAGCCCAGGTTGCTACTAATCTAATTATCTAACTTAAATTATGAACTAACACCATCTATCAACCACCTAACCCAAATTTTAAACCTAACCTATCACTTAAACTACCTAGAACATTAATTTAAACCCTAATTCATATATTTAATCAAGGCCTCTGCCCGAGCATATTAAACCAACATCTCATATAAATGCACAAGCCCATATTTAGGATGTTACACTAGCAGTGGGGCAGATTAAAGATGGCAAATCTTATCTTCCTAATGTAGCAGGGGAACAGATTCAAGTCACCAACCTTATCTCCCTGAGGTAGGAAGGGAGCAGGTTGAAGATTGTAGTCTTATCTTCTTGATGTAGCAAGGGAGCAGACTAAAAATTATAGATCTTATTTCCCTAAGCGGTAGTGGAGTAGATCGAATTTGGTGAATCTTGTCTCCATGTATCGGCAATGGAGCAGATTCAAGTCACCAACCTTATCTCCTTGAGGTAGTAAGGGAGCAGGTTGAAGATTGTAGTCTTATCTTCCTAATGTAGCAAGGGAGCAGACTAAAAATTATAGATCTTGTCTCCTCAAGATAATAGTGGGGTAGATCGAAGATGGCGAATCTTATCTTCCTCATGTAGCAAGGGAGCAGATTCAAGTCACCAACCTTATCTCCCTGAGGTAGCAAGGGAGCAGGTTGAAGATTGTAGTCTTATTTTCCTAATGTAGCAAGAGAGTAGACTAAAAATTGTAGATCTTGTCTCCTTGAGATAGCAGTCGGGCAGATCGAAGATGGCGAATCTTATCTTCCTGATGTAGCAAGGGAGCAGATTTCAGCTACAAGCCTTATCTTCTTGATGTAGTAAGGGAGCAGGCTGAAGATTATAATCTTATCTTTCTGATGTAGCAAGGAAGCAGACTAAAAATTATAGATCTTATCTCCTTGAGTTTGCAGTGGAGCAGATTGAAGATAGCAGATCTAGCATTTCTGAAGTTGCAGGAAGCAGATCGAAGACATCAGACCTTATCTCCCTGAGTTTGTAGTGGAGCAGGCTGAAGATAACAGATCTGACATTACTGAAGTTGTAGGAAGTAGATCGAAGACATCAAACCTTGTCTCCTTGAGTTTACAGAGGAGTAGGCTGAAGATAGCAGATCTAGAATTTTTGAAGTTGCAGGAAGCAGATTGAAGACATCAGACCTTGTCTCCCTGAGTTTGCAGCGGAGCAGGCTGAAGATAGCAGATCTGGCATTCTTGAAGTTGCAGGAAACAGATCAAAGACATCAGACCTTGTCTCCCTGGGTTTGCAGCGGAGCAGGTTGAAGATAGCAGATATGGTATTTTTAAAGTTGCAGGAAGCAGATTAAAGACATCAGATCTTGTCTTCCTGAGTTTGTAGTGGAGCAGATTCAAGATACCAGATTTGACATTCCTGAAGTTGCAGGAAGCAGATCGAAGACATCAAATCTTGTCTCCCTGAAGTTGTAGGAAGAAGATCGAAGATGTTAGCTTGTGTAACACCCCAAACCCGGTCAACACACTACGACCGGATCTGGCATGTCACAGAGAAAGCTTGTTTTTTATAAAACCAGTTGTCAACTTAAGTTAAAAAAAACGTCTTGTTTTATTGGAAACCGAAGTTGGTTTGAAACAAAAGCTTAAACCATTTCAAATTTTCTTTTTAAAGAGAATCAAGTTAACTTGCTGATATTATAAGTTCGTCTTTTACCCGATGGTAAAGTTTTAGAAAATCCGGAGAATCTATTAAGGTTTGTGAAAAACATTCATTTTATTGACTCTTCTCCATTTTAGACGTGCTTTAATGTTTAACGCAAACTCAAAGGTTGTTAACGAAATAAATAATCCCGAAATAAAAATCTAGATGGCCTTATTACAACCAAAACCAAATTAAATGAAAATCTAAACCCGAAATAATAACTTAAAACAAAACCCGAAAATATCGTACATGGCCACCTTGAGTCCGTCCCGGCTCCACATCCGCGATCTAATAATCATCTGTAAAACATAAAAGGGAGAGGTGAGTCACTGAGACTAAGTGTATAAATCCCCATCCCACAGATATAAGCCCTTACACAGTTTCATAAGTAATTAATTATGCCATGCAACCCAACCCTAACCATCCAAACTCTTGTGTCTACCCCATGTGGTCAAAACCACTGGTGACCGAGGTCACAAATAATACATGTGTGGTCAAAACCACTGGTGTTTAAAACCACTGAGACTTAGTCACAAAATAGAATACGTGGGGCCAACCCACTGTGTGGTCAAAACCACTGGTGACAGTTTGAAATCATACTCTTCCCCTCCTCTCATCACCCATCTTTATGAACATGCTTTTCATGGCAAAATAATCATGCTTAATATTTAGAAATAACATAACATGGCATATACAACCTTAACCGAGGCATTTAACGTTAGCCAAGCCAGAATGGACTTAACCGAAGTCCTCGCTTATACCCATAAGGGTAACACCTCATAACACATTGCTTCCTGCCATTATTTCGGCTTTTGACCAATCACAAGATAATAACATATTAACCTACGAAGTGTGTAAGAGTTACACACCTGATTACTTGTAATACAATACTCTCTACATCGACACTGTCGTTAGTCAACACTATCGCAATCTGCCTACTCTCTTGTTCCGATGCTGGTCCACACCCAGGTGGCCAATTGCGCACCGCAGATACATCCCTCTTCTTGAACTTATGAAACACCCCAAACCCGGCCCACGAGCCTTGACCGGATCTGGTATGTTCCCCAGTGTAAACCGTTTCAAATTCTTTTGTTACTTAGGAAAAACTTGTGTGTTTTGAAAGAAATATTGTTTTGGGTTGGGCTTGAGTTGAAAACAAGTTTATTTCATTTTGTAAAATCCTTTACTTTAGGTGACAAAACATTTAGAGTTTAGTTTAAGATAAATTTACTTAGTCTTTTTTTAAAAAAAAATATTTCGTAGCATGATAAATGAATGTAAAGTAAAATAATTCAACTAAGGCCTTATTACATCAAATGATCCCCAAAAATAAATTCAAGTACTTAATATAAAAAAAAGAGTCCAAAACAAAGAAAATCTGAACTTCACATGGCCTCCACTAAGCTCCTACCGACCTGGCCCATCACTGATCGTCACCTGAAAAGTAATCCCACAAGGGGTGAGTCAAATAGACTCAATGTGTAACCAACACTAAAATTTAACAATTTAGACATATGTTCACATATTTCATGCATATTCATATAACAGATAGGAAATAATGATGCAACCCGAACCCAAACCTATATGCCATCCACTACACATCACCCGTGCCAACCTGTACACCGTGGGGACTACTAAGTCAACCCTCCATCCGCTACACACCATCGAAGGCATTCGCTGCAGTCGACGTGCTCATCGCCCTTATAAAATTCGTGGTCTTAGGTCACCACATTCAGATATCGTGGTCTTAGGTCACCATATTCAGATATCGTGGTCTTAGGTCACCACATTCAGTTTCGTGGTCTTAGGTCACCACATTCATTTCCCTTTTCATATAACCCATATGCCCCATATCATACATACCATGCATTAACATGCCAAATTCTTATTTCACATTCTTATAATGTCATATATGTGTCGTAACAAATATTTAACATAATCCTAGTAGGAGTAGGAAACGTACCTGTGTATTTTGTACCATAACATGGTACCTTAGCCATATTCACATTCTTATACACATGCACATATTAATTATTGCCATAAATCTTATTAAAAAGTAGTGTGGGGTACACACCTGATACACTTAGCAGTTCACTTAAATCCCAAAAATCCGATCTAAAGCCTTAGATCTCAAGTCCCTACATTCGGCCAACCTTAATATGTTAGCATAAAGCCTATTAATTTGAAACCAAATCCTAGTAGGATTTGTACACTTAAAACCTACCTTGTTGCCGATTAACTTAAGAATCAAGTCCCGAAACTTTGTTGTATTCCTTCTTGCATTTGGCCAAACATTAAATCATATCATAGGTTAGTTTCGGCTTTTTAAACAATTATGAAATAGATCTAGATATCAAAACAGGCCTATGGCCGATTGCACATTAATTCTTACCTTGCGATTTGGAATCCCGAATGTATCTCTTGACTTAGGTATTTGTCGAAATCCCTATAAACTCACACATTAGATCTGATTTTTAATCACTTAAACATGATAAATGGTCTTTGACCGATTCACTCACCTTAGATCCTTGAAAGTCCCGAAAGATCTCTTCTTTGTAGTCGATAACTACTAAATCCTGAAACCACCTTCCAAGATTCGGCTAAGATGGAAATACCATTGGGTTAGTTCCTAGATTTTGACAAGTCTATAATTAAAGAATGAAACCCGAATGATAACTAGCTCTTACCCTTAATACTGAAGTCGGCTGCTCCTTGTTTGAACCCACAGAGATTCGGCTATAGACTAAGTGTGATCAGCAAATTTCAGCTTTTGTAACTATGAAGAAATCGGCTAATGGCTACCTTGAGGGTTTGGCTTTGATTGAATTTTACAAAAGAAAGAGAGTAGGTTGATGTTTGAAGGTTCGACTTTTGGTGAATCAAAAGGAAAAGAGGATGATGATTTGCGAGAAAGAGAGAATTGGCAGAGTCTTAGAAAAGAATGAAGAATGAATAATGGCCTAAGTTCCTCCTTTGGTAGAAATTATCACCTAAAGGAGCCCCCAATCGGCCAACTCTATCAATTCCTAGCTTTTCTCTTTATCTTTTCATAAGAATAATCCAAAATAAAACATCCATTATCTACAACCTTAGCCGATTTTATTAAAAGAATTTAATCCAACCTTAAACTCCTCCCTTTTAGTTCCTTAATGCCGTCCACCTCATCTGCTTCTTGTAGCAAAAATAAAATCCTTTATTTTCTTCCCACGTTGCTTGAACCTAGGCCCATTTGCATAGCTTGTGGCGTCACCTACCTGGGCCTTAAGTGGTGCCTCTAAGCCACTTAAACAAGCCTATGTTTGTGTCAAATTTCTTCTATTAATTTTCTTAAAGCCAACTTGTTTTAGTTTCCTCTTTTAAAGTTAACATTTCTAAAACATTTCCTTACATTTCCAAGTTTCCAAAAATGTTCACTTTCCTCTTTTAAACTTAACATTTCCAAGTTTCCAAAAATGTTCACTTTCCTCTTTTAAACTTAACATTTCCAAGTTTCCAAAAATGTTCACCATACATTCATAATACACAAGACATGCCATTTCGTATAATTAAATCAAAAATGCATAGGCCCATTTTCAGGATGTTACAATTCTACCCACCTTAAAATAATTTCGTCCTCGAAATTGCTTGGCTAGAATAAATGAGGGTATTGCTGTCGCATTGCCTCTTCTGGCTCTCACGAAGCTTCCTCCGATCCATGATTGCGCCACAACACTTTGACTAGGGGAACTGACTTCCTCCGTAATATTTTCACGTCTCGTTCCAAAATTTGAATCGGCTCTTCCTCGTAGGATAAGTCGGGCCTTAGCTTCACTTCTTCAACTGGTACTACATGAGATGGATCCGATCAGTAGCGATGTAGCATGGATACATGGAATACGTCGTGTATCTGCTGCAACTCTGGTGGCAATTCCAACTGATATGCCACTGGTCCAACTCGCTTTATCACTTGATAGGGCCCTATAAACCTTGGACTTAGTTTCCCTTTGCGACCGAATCTCATCACTTTCTTCCAAGGTGAAACCTTAAGGAATACCTGGTCACCCACATCAAATTCAATCTCCTTTCGTTTGAGATCTGCGTACGACTTTTGTCTATCAGATGCTTCCTTCAACCGTGCACGAATTATCTCAACCTTCTCTTCAGACTCTGCTACTAATTCTGGTCCCAAAACTCGACGTTCTCCCAATTCCGTCCAACATGTAGGAGTCCGACACTTCTGACCATACAACGCTTCATAAGGTGCCATTCGAATACTTGCCTAATAGCTGTTGTTGTAGGCAAACTCTGCTAAAGGCAAATACTCCTCCCAACTTCCTCTGAAATCCATCACTGACCCTCAACATATCCTCCAATACTTGGATTACCCGCTCGATTGCCCGTCATTCGACCGTGGATGAAAGGTCGAGTGAAATCCAACTTAGTGCCTAAAGCTTGATGAAGTGCCCTCCAAAACTGAGACGTAAATCTTGGGTCTCTATCTGAAATGATAGACACCGGCACTCTATGTAGCCTCACAATTTTCGCCACATATAATTTAGCTAATTTCTGAAGAGAATAATCAACTCTTACCAGGATAAAGTGTGCGGACTTGGTCAGACGGTCCACTATTACCCATATCGAGTCCTTCTTAGTAGGCGTAAGGGGAAGCCCACTAACGAAGTCCATGGTAATTCTTTCCCACTTCCACTGCGAAATCTCGATTGGCTGAAGCAATCCCGATGGAACTTGGTGTTCAGCCTTAACTTGCTGACACGTCAGACATTTCCCCATGAATTCAGTAACTTCCCACTTAAGATCAGGCCACCAAAACTGTTCCCTTAGATCCTGTCACACTTGGTGCCTCCGGATGCATAGCATAAGGGCTACCATGCGCTTCCTGAAGAATCCTCTGTCTTAACTCCTCGTCCTTCGATATACAGACCTTTCCTTTGAAGCACAATATTCCCTCATTACTAACACCATAGTCCTCTAACTCCTCGTTCTGTACTTGTCGTAACTTAACACTTAGGTCCTCATCCACCAACTGACTTTCCTTTACCTCATTCAACCATGTTGGTTTGACTTGCAATTCTGCCAGCAGACTGCCATCATCATACAAACTCAAGTGTGCGAACAATGCCCTCAAATCCGACACCACCTTTCGACTTAGCACATCTGCTACCATATTCGCCTTGCCCGGGTGATACTCTATCGAACAGTCATAGTCCTTCAGTAATTCCACCCACCTTCGCTATCTTAAGTTTAACTCCTACGAGTCAGCAGATACTTAAGGCTCTTGTGGTGCGTGTAGATTATTGACTTTTCTCCATAAAGATAGTGCCTCCACACCTTCAAAGCAAAGACCCGCCGCCAACTCCAAGTCATGGGTTGGTAGTTAACCTCATGCGGCCTTAATCGCCGAGACGCATAAGCGACTACTTTACCATCCTCCATCGAACACATCCTAATCCCGTATGTGAAGCGTCACAAGACACCATAAAATCCTTTCCTGCCTCTGGCTGAATCAATACTGGAGCTTCGGTCAAAACCCTCTTGAGCTTTTCAAAGCTCTCCTGTTGCTTATCCGTCCATACAAAGGGTACTTCCTTCCTTAACAACTTTGTTAAAGGCACGGCTTTCGACGAGAATCCTTCTACAAACCTTCTGTAATAGCCTGCCAATCCCAAGCGCAAATCTCACTCATCGACCTAGGTGGTTTCCAATCCAACACCGCTTCAATCTTTCTAGGATCCACCCTTATTCCTTCAGCAGATACCACGTGTCCTAAGAATTCCACCCCTTTAAGCCAAATTCACACTTGCTGAATTTGGCATAAAGCTTTTTCTCCCTTAACACTTGTAACACAATCCAGAGATGCTCATCATGCTCCTCTTCCGACTTGGAGTATACGAGGATGCCATCGATGAACACCATGACGAACCGATCCAAGTAAGGTTGAAAAACCCAGTTCATCATATCCATGAACGCGACTGGGGCATTTGTCAACCCGAACGGCATTACCATAAACTCATAGTGGCCATATCTTGTCCTAAAGGCTGTCTTATGGATATCCACCTCCTTTACCTTCAACTGATGATATCCTGACCTTAAGTCGATCTTTGAGAACACTACCGCCCTCTTAAGCTGATCGAACAAGTCATCAATCCTTGGCAAAGGATACTTGTTCTTGATGGTCAGCTTATTCAACTGACGATAATCTATGCACATTCGCATAGTTCTGTCCTTCATCTTCACAAACAAGACCGGTGCTCCCCACGGAGACACACGGGGCCGGATAAACCCATGGTCAATTAATTCCTGAATTTGAGCCTTGAGCTCAATTAACTCTTTTGGCGCCATTCGGTATGGAGCGATTGACACAGGAGCTGTTCTCGGCAGTAAGTCAATTCCAAATTCCACCTCCCTATCTGGGGGTATTCCAGGTAACTCCTCCAGAAAAACATCCACGAAGTCCCTTACCGTTCTAACTCCACGAATTCCCTCTTCCTTCGCATCCACAGCACTGACAAAGGTGAAAAATGCCTTGCATCCTTTCCGAACCATTTTCTTCGCCTTCAATGCCGAAACTACGTTAGATAAGTAGTTTCTTCTTTCTCCTATCATTACTACCACTTCATCTTCCGGGGTCCTTAGTTCTATTCGTTTAGCCGCACAATCCAACACGGCCCGGTGCTCTACTAACCAATCCATACCAAGTATGAGGTCAAATTCTCTGAAGGGTAACTCCATTAAGTCAGTCCGAAAGCTCACTCCCTGAATTTCTAGGGATACACTCCGAAAGATCTTATCCACCACTACAGTTTAGCCTAATGGGCTTACTACAGTCATCTCCCTATAAGCAAGTTCAGAGTCTAGGCCTAGTGTTTCCACTATACTACATGCAACATAAGAATGGGTCGAGCCCACATCAATAAGAGCAAAATAGGGCTTGCCATGAATGAGGAACGTACCGGTTATGACGTTCGGTGCGTCTCTATCCTCCCTACGGTGAACCGCATAAACCAAACCCGGCTATCTTACCTCAGTATTAGTAGCACCTCAGCCCGGTGTTCCACGTCCTCTACCAGCACCACTTCCTCGATTATTTGGACCACGACCTCGCTGAGGCTGCTGTCTACCTATACCAGCCTGATTAACATTCTGAGCTACTGGTTGCTTTTCATCTGGTCTCTTTGGACTGTCTTTGATCATATAGTCCTTTGACCCACATCTGAAACATCCACCTGTCTTCTTCCAGCATTCACCTAAGTCCACCTGGCTCGGTTGCTCGGAGTCGCTCGGGTACAGATTTTCGAGCTCCCATATTCTCTCCAGCACAAGCACTGACCACCATTTCAAGAACTCGTAGCACGACTGCGTCTGACATCATCCCCGTCCCGAGCTCTTTGCTCGACACCAACAAAGTGGGGTGGTGGTGGCGATGGTAACTCATTGTGAGAGCCTTGACCCGATCAGCGGGTTTCGACACGATCATTCTTCCTCTCTGCGTCCATGACGACCGCGTCCTCTAGAACTCATATCTAACGGCGCTTTAATCGATTAAGAAATTTTATGAATTAGCCTTTATTCCATTGGTTAACCGCGAAGAAGTTTTATGAAAAGAATTTTAGGAGTGGTTCTTTCGTATTCATACATGCACACAGTCTTTACATTCATACATCTATCAATCAATTATGAACTTTCGTTCATTCAGAGAAATGTTGTAGTTTTCATTGTTGTCGTTTTTCCACTACCCAGGGGTATTTTCGTAATTTGCCCTACAAGGGTATTTTCGTAATTTTTCAAAATAAGGTTCCTTGGTGATTTTGTCAATAAGGGTATTTTGGTAATTTTTTGAAATCCCGGGGGTATTTCAAAAATTTTGAAATTACGAGGTATTTCAAGAATAAACCGAGGTAAATTTATAAATCTTAATAAATTAAGGATATTTTGGAATTTACAAAACTTGAAGGTTGTTTCTGAGAATTTGTTTTCAAAATCAGTGTTGTTGCAGAAATTTTTTTGAAGATCGGGGGTCATTCTGGTAATTTTGTAACTCGGGGGTATTTCGGTAATTTGTAGGGTAGGGGTAATTTCGTAATTTTCCAAAATCAAGGTATTTTGATATTTGGCAAATTAGGGTTTTTGGACATTTTATAAAGTATTGAAATTTTGATAAGAATTGTGGGTATTTGAAATTTTCATAAACCAATGGCATTTTTGTAATTTTTATAGATCGGAAATATTTCAAGAAAATTTATAAAAATAATCTTTTAAAATCAAGAGGGTAATTTAGAAATTTTAAAACTAGGGTTTCCATAAAAAATACGGCTAGTCCCTTTCGGGTTTTAGTTAGGGGTTTAGCAGGTGTGTAAGTCTTCTTGGTTAGGATGAACCGAGGCTACGCACTGGTAGGATTCGAGTGGAGAGGAGGTGAGTCACTGAACGCTTAAATACCAAGCTCCCACCAAAACCAATCCTAGACATGCGCACCATGGTTGCCACACCTAACTCGTGACTTAATCACGTGTTTGTTTAGTTAGGCATTTAAGTCTTATGTTTTTGTTGGGGTATACTAGCCCTAGGGTTCAAGTACTTAATCTCATTCTCGTTCCATTCCATTTCTACCCTTCTACAAATCATAATATAAATCACACACAAAAGATCGTAGTACTTACGGTGGACTTGGTCGAGACTTAGTGGGCCATGCCGTAAAAATCGCTTAATTCACAAAATCCCTTTTGGGCTTAACTTTGAAAACGTTTTGGGCCTTAAACCCAAGGCGAAGAGTTTAAAACTGGGCTCTGATACCAAATTGAAACACCCCAAATCTGGCTCACGAGCCTTGACCGGATCTGGTATGTTCCCCGGTGTAAACCGTTTCAAATTCTTTTGTTACTTAGGAAAAACTTGTGTGTTTTGAAAGAAAGATTATTTTGGGTTGGGCTTGAGTTGAAAACAAGTTTATTTCATTTTGTAAAATCCTTTACTTTAGGTGACAAAACATTTAGAGTTTAGTTTAAGATAAATTTATTTAGTCTTTTTAAAAAAAAAAATATTTCAGTAGCATGATAAATGAATGTAAAGTAAAATAATTCAACTAAGGCCTTATTACATCAAATGATCCCCAAAAATAAATTCAAGTACTTAATATAAAAAAAAGAGTCCAAAACAAAGAAAATATGAACTTCACATGGCCTCCACTAAGCTCCTGTCGACCCGTCTCATCACTGATCGTCACCTGAAAAGTAATCCCACAAGGGGTGAGTCAAACAGACTCAATGTGTAACCAACACTAAAATTTAACAATTTAGACATATGTTCACATATTTCATGCATATTCATATAACAGATAGGAAATAATGATGCAACCCGAACCCAAACCTATATGCCATCCGCTACACATCACCTGTACCAACTTGTACACCGTGGGGACCACTAAGTCAACCCTCCATCCACTACACACCATCGAAGGCAGTCGCTGCAGTCGCCGTGCTCATCGCCCTTATAAAATTTGTGGTCTTAGGTCACCACATTCAGATATCGTGGTCTTAGGTCACCACATTCAGATATCGTGGTCTTAGGTCACCACATTCAGTTAACGTGGTCTTAGGTCACCACATTCAGTTATCGTGGTCTTAGGTCACCACATTCACTTCCCCTTTTCATATAACCCATATGCCCCATATCATACATACCATGCATTAACATGCCAAATTCTTATTTCACATTCTTATAATGTCATATATGTGTCGTAACAAATATTTAACATAATCCTAGTAGGAGTCTGAACGCACTGAGTATTTTGTACCATAACATGGTACCTTAGCCATATTCACATTCTTATACACATGCACATATTAATTATTGCCATAAATCTTATTAAAAAGTAGTGTGGGGTACACACCTGATACACTTAGCAGTTCACTTAAATCCCGAAAATCCGATCTAAAGCCTTAGATCTCAAGTCCCTACATTCGGCCAACCTTAATATGTTAGCATAAAGCCTATTCGGCTGTAAAACCAAATCCTAGTAGGATTTGTACACTTAAAACCTACCTTGTTGTCGATTGACTTAAGAATCAAGTCCCGAAACTTTGTTGTATTCCTTCTTGCATTCAGCCAAACATTAAATCACATCATAGGTTAGTTTTGGCTTTTTAAACAATTATGAAACAGATCTAGATATCAAAACAGGCCTATGGCCGATTGCACATTAATGCTTACCTTGCGATTTGGAATCCCGAATGTATCTCTTGACTTAGGTATTTGTCGAAATCCCTATAAACTCACACATTAGATCTGATTTTTAATCACTTAAACATTATAAATGGTCTTTGACCGATTCACTCACCTTAGATCCTTGAAAGTCCCGAAAGATCTCTTCTTTGTAGTCGATAACTACTAAATCCTGAAACCACTTTCCAAGATTCGGCCAAGATGGAAATACCATTGGGTTAGTTCCTAGATTTCAACAAGTCTATAATTAAAGAATGAAACCCGAATGATAACTAGCTCTTACCCTTAATACTGAAGTCGGCTGCTCCTTGTTTGAACCCACAGAGATTCGGCTATAGACTAAGTGTGATCAGCAAATTTCAGCTTTTGTAACTATGAAGAAATCAGCTAATGGCTACCTTGAGGGTTCGGCTTTGATTGAATTTTGCAAAAGAAAGAGAGTAGGTTGATGTTTGAAGGTTCGGCTTTTGGTGAATCAAAAAGGAAAAGAGGATGATGATTTGCAGAGAAAGAGAGAATTTGGCAGAGTCTTAGAAAAGAATAAAGAATGAATAATGGCCTAAGTTCTCTCCTTTGGCCGAAATTATCACCTAAAGGAGCCCTCCAATCGGCCAACTCTATCAATTCCCTAGCTTTTCTCTTTATCTTTTTATAAGAATAATCCAAAAATAAAACATCCATTATCTACCACCTTAGCCTATTTTATTAAAAGAATTTAATCCAACCTTAAACTCCTCCCTTTTAGTTCCTTAATGCCGTCCATCTCCTTTGTTTCTTGTAGCAAAAATAAAATCCTTTATTTGCTTCCCACGTTGCTCGAACCTAGGCCCATTTGTATAGCTTGTGGCGTCACCTACCTAGGCCTTAAGTGGTGCCTCCAAGCCACTTAAACAAGCCTATGTTTGTGTCAAATTTCTTCTATTAATTTTCTTAAAGCCACCTTGTTTTAGTTTCCTCTTTTAAAGTTAACATTTCTAAGACATTTCCTTAAATTTCCAAGTTTCCAAAAATGTTCACCTTCCTCTTTTAAACTTAACATTTCCAAGTTTCCAAAAATGTTCACTTTCCTCTTTTAAACTTAACATTTCCAAGTTTCCAAAAATGTTCACCATACATTCATAATACACAAGACATGCCATTTCGTATAATTAAATCAAAAATGCATAGGCCCATTTTCAGGATGTTACAACTTAGGGGCTGGGGTCTCGGATACAACCCCTCCTAACGTTCGGCTGACATTAGGGTCCATAACACCTTTGGTCACTAAATTGGATTAACACAGAGATTAACGATGAATAGAGATTTAACCCAAATAAATAGATCCCTTAACTAAGTCGACAAAAACCCGAGGCTCTAAGCGTAACTCACAACCAACGAATCCCGAAAGTTCACCCAAGATGGCGTCACCACACTCCCCTGCATTCGGCCAAGCATAACACTACTAAGCAAATAGCCATTTGGCCTTGATCAAGAAATCTCGAAAGAGATAACGCAAAATACAACGGATCGCCTCCCCCTTTACCTTAACCTGACAGATTTGATCACCCTCCTTAGCAAGAATCAGCAACGGCTTGAAACAAGAGAGAATCTGATGAGAAACCGAAAATAGAAATACAATCATCACCAGGATGCTTAGGGGTTTGGCCTTTCACACCATAGCAATCAAAAGAGAGAAAAATAATTTGAAAAGAGAGAGTTAGGGAGATTCGGCCAAAGGCCAAGAACTTACCCAAATGCCAGAAGCGTTCCACTTATGCATAGAGAAAGATGAAATCGAAGGGGAAACTTTCAGCAGATGGTATTCGGCCAAACACAAAAGAAGTAAAAAGAGAAATAATGAGAAGAGGTTTTAGGAGGGGTTTCGGTTTTGGGGATTGAAGAGAAGAGAAAAGGTTTGGGTTCCCAAGTGGTCTTGTAGTTTCGGCTATAATTAAAAGATAAGAAGGGAAAAGACAGGTTTAAGTATTACGGCACAAGACGGTTTGGGAGAAGAAAAAGAAATTGAAAGAGAGGGGAAATGTTGATTTCAGTTTTGGAACAAAGTTGGAGTAAAAGTGTGGAGAGAATTTGGCTTACAACAAAATAAAATGGAAAAGATGATGATGAGGAATGGTATATGGTATATGAGGTTTCGGTTCCTAAGGTTATGGCAAGAGAATGAATCACCAATGATGGATGGAGAGCAAGATACATTCGGCCAAAACAAAATAGAAGAGAAGAAGAGGTTTAAGAGAGCATTCGGGTTTTGGGCCAAAAGAGAGAAAAGAAGAAAAATGAAATAATGCCTAGTGAGAGGGGTTTAGTTTCGGTACAAAAGAAACAAGATAAAAAAGAACCTGAATGCCTTGCTAACCAGCCGAAAATCACACCTACCAAAGCCTATACCACATTTGGCCACCCCTCTCTAACTAGCACCCAACCCGATTCTCCCCTCTCCCATAGAGTTTGACATACAGCCAACTCTAAGCTTAAGTGTCCATCCCCCTTTTTCCTCCACAAATTTCTCCTGGCCACACATTTAAACCCGTTTGAATGTTTCAAACTCCTCAGATTTCTCTCTTCCACTTATTTGAATTTGTTGACTCTTTCAACACCTATCCACAATAGTCCATCATGAGCACAACTCCTCCCTAGCCTTGGCGTCAAAAAGAATACCAGAAAAGAGATCTCTGATACTCGAACTCAAGCTCTCCCACACTCTTGAGGCGACATTCTACTGAGACTAAAGTGGCGCCTCCCCTGCCACTCCATCAAGGTGCTTCTTACGTCAATACCTGCCACTAAATATCCTTAACACCTCACTCCTTCAGCTCTCCCTCCTAGAAGCCCAAAAATGAAATTTTCCACAAGGCTCTAGCCTATCTCTGGCCTAAGCCTAGACCCTAAAACACCCTAAACAAGCACAGCAGCCCTACTATCTACATGCGATAAGTAAAATGCAAAGACCCTGATTTAAGGATGTTGCAGCTTGGTTCTCTGAGTTTGCAGTAGAGCAAGCTAAAAGACATCAGATCTGGCATTCCTGAAGTTGCAGTGAAACAGATCGGAGATGACAGATCTTACCTTCCTGAAGTTGCTGGAAAAAGATCGAAGACGTTAGTTTTTGCTCTCTGAATTTGCAGTAGAGCAAGCTAAAAGAGAACAGATCTTGCCTTCCTGAGATTGCAGTGAAGCGGATGAAGATACTAGTCTGACCTCCCTGATGTTGCAGTGGAACAGATTAAAGATAGCGGATATTGCCTTCCTGAAGTTGCAGTGAAGCAGATTGAAGCCATCAGACTTATTTCCAAAATTGAAATCAAGATAAAGTTCCAATACCGTTGAAGTTGCAGTGGAGTTGGAAGCCATTTGAAGAAGACAAGGACCAAGAAGTCAAGCCTCGGTAAAGACCAAGTAAAATTGAACCTTTTATAGTCTTTGCTCTATTCTCGTTACACGACAATGAGCAAAGAGGGGCAGCTGTAATAAGCCTATTTTGCCCGAACCCATGAAAATAAAAAAATAAATAAATAATAATAAACAAAATAAAATGTCCCTTTTACAGTTCATTTACAACCCAAAAATAGACTACCCAATAACCCAATTACACCCTCAAGCCCAAGCACATTACAACCCAATTTGTCCATTTTACACAGACCCAAATGGCCCGACGGCCCAAACCTAGTTTCAGAAATCTGAAACCCTAGGTTTCACTCACGCCGCAAGCCCTAGCAGCTCCTGTCTCGCGCCCAAGCCACCAGTTGAGCTGCACCAAAAGGAAAGAACATAGCAAAAGGAAGGAAATGGCAGAAAACAAGCAAGACATATTTTTTTATTTATTTCGGGGCTATATAAATCCCAAAACAATCTGTAAAATAGACACAGAGAATATACAGGCAAAATGTACACTGAGATCAAATAAAAAAACCAACAGTAGAGGTGATTTCATGCTATTCCATTACGTTTATTTTTTCATTTTTCTTTTCGATCTATGCATTTTATATACAAATACTGTTTAAAAAATATATAAAGAAGATTACCTTTCGATTCACATTAAAAAAAAAAGAGCTTTTGGCCTCCGGCCACTGTAGATGGCGGTGCTAACGGTGGCGCGTGCGACGATGGCCCGCAGGTTCGATGACCAGAACCCAAACGGGGAGAAGGGAGGATTGAGAGGATTTTTTGAGTTTTTTTTTTTAAAACAAATGGATTCAAATGTTTTTTTTGGTTAAAAATGTGGCTTATATAGTAATATGGAAACGACGTCGTTTTTGTTTAAGGCAATAAGCATTAAAACGATGTCATTTAAAGGGCCAGGATCCGCGCGTGGACTCGACCCGAAGGTAGGATCTGCGCGTTTTCCCTTTAATGGGATAATTGCGCTATAGGTTCTTCCGCATTTTTATATAGAAACAGGGGTCAAATAATAATTAAAACATATTGAAAGGACTAAATCAAAACACGCATTAAATCCCAGGGACTAATGTGACAATTAAACCTTTTTACAAAACGGCGTTGTTCCAATTCTACCTTTAAAGCGGACCGAGGGACTAAATTGGAATCCAAAACAAATTTTAGGGCTAATTTTAAAATAAATAAAAATACGAATTGGGCTGAATTAAAATTAATGAAATATCGGAGGGACTAAAAGGGTAAATTTTCCTTTTTAATAAAACACGCGGATCCTGGTGGTCGGGTCGGGTCGACGCGCGGTTAAAAGCCAAACGGCGTCGTTTTGGTGCTTATTGCTTTAAGCCAAAACGACGTCGTTTTGGCATTGCTATATAAGTTAGAATTTTTGCAAAAAAAAAAAACATTTCTCCCTCATTCTTCAAAAAAAAAAGAGAGCCTCTCTCTTTTCTCTCTCGCTGTGAGATTTTCGGCGATGCTCCAAGGGATTCGACCACCCGCTCGTCGTTGTAATTACCACCATCTTGTGATGGCGGAGTTCTAAAAGGGTAAAATTTTCTTCTTTTTTTTTGTATTTTAATACATATATATTGTATATGAGTAAAAAAAATAAAAATAACAATAACAAAAAAAAATTATTCAATAAAAAAAAAACAAAAACCTTTGATGTTTTGGGAACTGTGTATATTCTCTATTGTGTATTTTCATGTATGTGTACACTGTTTGTATCACTCCCTCTCTGTATCTCTCCCCCTCTCCGATTTACAAAATAATCGGCTTTTATAGCCTTTGAAAAACACGAAACGAAAAGGAAATAAACATTGTTCCTGTTTTACCATCGTTTGCTGTTGTTTCTTTCTTCTTTTGCAGGTGTGAAGTAACGGACAATTCGGCAACGATGGTGTGAAGTGCGCTAACTGCGGCGCGATTTGGTGGTGACTGCAGCGTGACCTGCTGCACGATTCGCGGTTTGACAAGCTCTGATGGCTGCGGCGCGAGGGTTCCCAGAAACCCTAGGTTTCTGTTTAGGTGTTGGGCCTTTTGGGCTTCGGTTTAGATTGGGTCCATGTTTGGTTAGGTCTGTTTGGGCTGCTGAGGGTATAATGAGTTACTGGGTAGCTATTTTAAGAATGTTTTGGGTTGTTTAGTTTAGTGTACTGGGCTACTGGATTAGGCTTGTAATAAGACTTTAAAAATGGACATTTATTATTATTTTATTAATTTTTCAGCCCGGGCAAAAATGTGTATTTACATCTTTGGTTTTTTTATAATTTTATAAACTCAATAGAAATTCAATCATCACTACAAGAAAACTGCATTAGCAACCAAAATTTTAAAGCATTTTATGTCATTCTGTAATACAACGACGACATTAAATGTGGTTATGTAAAAGTGAAATATTTGCAATGATTTTTAGATGTTGTTGCTGAATTTAATTTTTAAGATACTATTAATTGCAGCGACTAGGTTTGTCAATGCAAATTATTACAATTATAGATAACAATAAAATAAATTGTAGTTATATATTTTAATATTAGCAACGATTTTACAATGTCGTTAGGTAATTTAGTTTTCTACTTGTTAATAGTAACGACACAATTTATCGTTGAAAATGTTGGAAAATTTATATTTTATGAGAACTTTGAGGTATATTCTTAATTGGTAAATGTTGAGAGTTAAATTATAAAATTATGATTTTATATTTTAATTCATGAGACCTTTACAACGGTATATCATATTCTCAAAATGGTTGAGTGATGAATGAGAAATTGGTGCTAAAAGTAAGCTACTTGTGAATATTTGTTGAGGAAAAGAAAAGTTTAGATCTCATATTGGTTAAATACCAAATATGAGGTAGGTATATATATGAGAACCCACTTTAATGATAATTGAATGATTAAACTTGAAATTTTGCCTTGTGCTTAGGGGGTATAGGTCCAAACCCGTCGAGCACATTTGCACGACGTGGGTGATGTGAAATGTTGTTAGGCCCACGAATATTTTAGCCCAACACAAAATTTATTTTTTTCTCAGCAAATATATACAAAATATGATTTATAAGGACATATATCCTGATTTTATTTTATTCTAATAAATTTGATTTAATTTTACTTAAATTAATTTAATTGCCCTTTTAATGCAGATTTTGTCTCCTTATACATGATTATTTCCAAAATTCCTCCACTTTGAATGCATATAAAATGCTAAGATTTCTTCAGAATCTTTTTTCTCAATCTCACTCTCTCATACCGAGATTATTTTTCTTTCCAAAATTCTTCTCTTTTCCTCTCCATTTTTTCCAACGTTTCGGTGATAGAAAAGGGCAACGTTTGTTCGTTGATCACTGTAGAGGTGCTACTGCTTCAATCATCGTGTTGCTATATCCTAGGAGACATTCTACTAACGTTTCTCCAAGTACCGTAAGAGCGGCTGAATCTGTCTTAAGAAAACTGTGTAAAACAGGCCTCAACATCTAGTAAAACTCGTTTCTTCTTTTTGATTTTTGGTTTTTTTATGTTATTTATTAGTTTTTCATATCCGATAATTTCAATATAAATTATTCAATTTATTTTATTTTATATATATAAATATTTGTTTATTTATATATTTATATATTTTGTTCGCTAACGTGTTTTATCCAATAATCTTGAATGACATATTTTATATTATTTTGCAATTCTCTAATTCAAGAAGAACGAGACACTAAGGCAAAAAGAAAAAAATATTTTTTTTGAAAAATAAAAATGATTCTATCTTTGAATAAAATCTGTTTCGAGATTTATTCCCACCGATCAACAGATTTTATTCCATTTTTTATTTTGTTTCCAAATGATAAATTAAATTTAAATAAAATATGTTTCGGGATTTATTCTCACCGTTTAATAGATTTTATTCGATTTTAATTTTGTTTCCAAATAAAATTAAATTGAATAATCTGTTTCAGGATTTATTCCCGCCGTTTAACAGATTTTATTCAATTTTAATTTTGCTTCCAAAATAGAATTAAATTGAATAATCTGTTTTGGGATTTATTCCAGTCGTTTAACATATTTTATTCAATTTTGATTTTGTTTCCAAACGAGAAGACTTAATGAAATAGTTATATTTCGGGATTTATTCCTGTCGCTTAACAGATTTTATTTTGATTTTGTTTCCAAACAAGAAGTAATTAAATAATTTTGTTTCAGGATTTAATCCTGTCGTTCAACAAACTTGATTTTGATTTTGTTTCATAATTTTAATTTTGTCGTTTAACAAATCAAAGAGAAATTTTTCTGTTTATGGTGGCCTTAATTGTGGCTTTAAATTGTGAAAGTTTAAATGTAGCTTCAAAATTGTGACATCAAAGGAAAAGAAATTTATCAACTGTGAATTAAAAAGACAATATGAGAGTGCATGTCTAGGATTGAAAGACTTGGTATTTAAGTGTGCCGAGTGCACCACCTCTCTTTTAGGGTTACCTACCTAATGCATTATTTCATTGTATTTTTGATTAGACCGTATAAACTTTTGTTTCGGGTTTTATTAAATTTCTGTCGTCTAACAAAAGTTGATAAATTTTCTAATTTTGGTTTTGTTTCTTAACAGAAAATTGAAACTCCTACCAATTCAATCAATTCGCAATTAGAAGCTTTGGTTCAAACGCAATCTTCGATCCAAAACTCAGTGTTACCGATGGCGGCTGCTGTAAGCCACAACGAGAAACCTGCAAAATTCTCAGGACAAAATTTCAAGACTTGGCAACAAAAAATGTTGTTTTATTTGACCATATTGAACTTGGCCAAATTTTTGAAAGATAACCCTACTACTGTTAAAAAGGGCGAGGTAGATGAAGTTACTGCTTTCACTGTTGTTGATGCTTTGAAACATTCTGATTTTTTGTGCTTTAAACTACATCTTGAATGGATTATCGGATGCACTGTACGAAGTGTATAGTGTTAAGAAAACAACTAAGAAATTATGAAGATCATTGGACCATAAATACAAAGCCGAAGATGTTGGAGCTAAAAAGTTTTTAGTTGCTAAATTCTTAAATTTTGTAATGATTGATTCTAAATTAGTTGTGAATCAAGTGTAGGAACTTCAACTGATCATTCACGGAATTCTTGCTGAAGGGATGATGATAAGTGAATCCTTCCAAGTGGCAGCCATTATTGAGAAGCTACCTCCTGCATAGAATGACTTCAAGAATTACATAAAGCACAAAAGAAAGGAAATGTTAGTGGAAGATTTAATTGTCAGACTTTGGATTGAAGAAGACAATAGAGGTGCGAAAAAAAAAGCTCAACAGAGTAGCAAATGACAATGGTGCTAGGGCACTCGTCATAGAAGTCAAGAAAGACTTTAAGAAGGAAAAACAACCTTAGAATGGGTCTAAACTAGGACCAAAAGGTGGCATTTCCAAGAAGCAAAAATTTCAAGGAAAATTCTTCAATTGCAACAAGAAGGGCCACAAGTCATCCGACTGTAGGATCCCAAAGAAAGTTAGAGCTAACGAGGCCAATGTTGTAGAAGAAATTTCCAAGGAAGTGTCTGATATTGACTTATGTGCCTAACATACGCATTAACTATGAATAAGAATGTTTCTTTCTAAAGGGGGGATGTTTGTAGGAAGGGGATATGTATTAAACTAAATGCAATCTCTGTAAAAGCAAAACTATGAAGAAGAATGTTGCTTCTTTTTCTATTTATATGTTTAAGTCATTTAATTTATGGCATAGTAGGCTCAAACATGTTAATTATGACACTTTACGTACATTAATTAGCTTAGATCACATTCCTCCGTTTCAAAATAATTATAATTATAAATGTGTAACATGTGTTGATGCAAAATTAACACGGTCAAAAACCATTTGATCTAATACATAGTAATGTTTGTGACCTAAAGTTTATTTAAATGAGAGGAGGGAATAAATATTTTTATTACCTTCATTGCTACATATATTTACTTAAGAGCAAAGATGAAGCTATAGAGAAATTTATTCTCTATAAGCAGGAAGTTGAAAACCAACTTAATAAAAAGATTAAGATGGTGAGAAGTGATTGTGGTGGTGAAAATGTTGAATCATTTGAATACTATACACAACTTGATATTATTTATGAAGTAGAATCATCATACTTTCCTCAATAAAATGGAGTAACCGGACAGAAAAATAGAATTCTTAAGGAAATGATGAACACCTTGCTAAAAAGCTCTGGGTTATCACAGGAAATATGGGGGGACTGTTTCTATGAGTTAATTATCTTTTAAATAAGGTGCCCCACAAGAAAAGGGACAAGACACCATATGAGTTATGAAAATGTAGAAAACCATCCTACAACCACTTAAAAGTGTGGGGGTGTCTTGCTAATGTAATGTATAATGGTAAGTCAAGACATAAGCGTCGTCAACATAATACCTTTAAACAACTGATCTCAAACGGAGTTATCTCTATTGATTTTGTAAAATCAAAAGATAACATTGTAGATCCACTAACTAAAGGCTTAAATCGAGATCATGTTTATAAAATACTAAAAGGAATGAGACTAAAGCCCATGAAAATAAAAGGCGCTATGTGAAGGAAAGCCCTACCTAGTTGACTGGAGATCTCAAGATTTAGGTTCAAAGGGACAACCTAATTGCATAGCCCTTGTGAAGTCACTGTGGGGGTACTTATGCCAAGTTCATTCCTATGATGTAAACAGTGACTAAAAATTGGATAGGTTAAGTAATGCTTTTAATGAACATTGTGTGTTTCGATGAACCGAACAACATAAGTCACCTATGTGAGAGTAAAGTGGGGCAGCTTCGAGGAGACTATTGTGGCATAGTTCTTTCAAACTCTTGCAGAACTAGGAGATGTTCACAACTATATGAACATACCCATGATAACTAAAACATTGCCAGGGAGGTAGTTGCGTGAGGTATATCATCGTTTACACAAATGGTAGAACAATTCAAGGACATCACGTTTACTGGTCAGCTAGTAAAGTAAATATACTTTCACAAGAGAAGGTTCAAGGGTGGATACCTACCTATCCTATACAACTATCGATCGTAGATTCTATCACCACATCGAGTCAATGTTTTTTCATTAAAACTATCAATTTTCATTCATATGGGGGATTGTTGGAAAAACTTGTAATTTATGGGAACTTTGAGGCATATTCTCAATTGGTAAAAGTTGAGAGTTGAATCATAAAATTATAATTTTATATTCTACTCCACTTTACAATGATATATCATATGCTCAAAATTGTTGAGCGATAAATGAGTAATTGATGCTCAAAGTAAGCTACTTGTGAATATTTGTTGAGAAAAGAAAAGCTTAGATCCCACATTAGTTAAATACCAAGTGTGAGATGTGTATACATATGAGAACCCACTTGAAGGGTGATTGAATGGCTACAGGGTCAAATCCGTCGGGGTTGCTGCGCACCTGCACGATGTGGGCGACGTGAAATGTTTGGACCAGTCGGGCCCAAAATGGGACTGCGGATATTTTAGTCCAACACGAAATTTATTTTTTTCTCAGCAAATATATACAAAATCTGATTTAAAAGAACATATATCCTGATTTTATTTGATTTTAATCAATTTAATTTTATTTTAATCAAATTGATTTAATTGCCCCTTTAATGCAGATTTTGTCATCTTATACATAGATTTTTATAAAATGCCTCCACTTTGAATGCCTATAAAAGGCTAAGACTTTTTCATAATTTTTTGCTCAATCTCACTCTCTCACACCGAGATTATTTTTCTCTCCAAAATTTTTCTCTTTTCCCCTTCATTTTTTCCAACGTTTCGATGATAAAAAAATACAACGTTTGTTCGTTGATCACTGCAGAGGTGCTACTGCTTCGATCATCATGTTGTTGTATCCTGGGAGACATTTGACCAACGTTTCTCCAAGTACTGTAGGAGCGGTCGACTCTATTTTAAGGAAACTGTGTAAAACAGGCCTCAACATCTAGTAAAACTCGTTTCTTCTTTTTGATTTTTGGTTTTTATTATGTTATTTATTGGTTTTTCATATTCGATAATTTTAATATAAATTATTCAATTTATTTTATTATATATATAAATATTTGTTTATTTATATTTATATATTTTTGTTCGCTAACATGTTTTGTCCAACGAAATTCTTTATAAAATGTGTAACAACAAAATAAGTTGTTATTAAACGTTAAAATATTACCAACAACCTTAAAATGTGATTATATAATCTATTTATTTTCTTATTAATAGCAACTACATGATTTGTCATTGTTAATTATTAATAGAATTTGTAACAATAAAACAAGTTGCAATAACCTTGAAAAGTCGTTATGTAGCTTATTTTTCTACTTATTAATATCAACGACACAATTTGTAGTTGTGAATTATGAATAAAAATTGTAACGATAAAACTAGTTGTTGTTAAATGTTAAAATATCAGCAACAACCTTAAAATGTCATTACATAATTTAATTTTTTTGCTTACTAATTGTAATAACACGATTTTTCGTTGCAATTTATTAATAAAATTTATAATGACAAAACAAATTATTAAACATTAAAATATTATCAACAACCTCAAACTCCACTACAGCAAAATAGACTTTTAGGGGCGTTTTTAGTGGCGTTTTAAAGGAAAACGCCGAAAATATTATACATTAGCGGCGTTTTAAGGAAAACGCCGCAAAAAAATTAGCATTAGCGGCGTTTATTTACAAAACGCCGCTAAAAGTATGAGCATTAGCGGCGCTTATGTAAAAACGCCACTAAAAGTCTGAGCATTAGCGGCGCTTATGTAGAAACACCGCTAAAAGTATGAGCATTAGCGGCGCTTATGTAAAAACGCCGCTAAAAGTATGAGACTATTTTTAAATTTATATATTAAATAATTTCTTATATAATCATAAAAGAGATATATTAATTTTAAAATATAAATTAATTATTATTATAGTTTATGGTTTAGCATATATAGTTTAAGGTGTAAGGTTGAGGAGTTACTGTTTTAATGTTTAGGGATTATGGTTTATGATTTGCGGTTTAAGGTTTAAGGGGGTTTTGTTAGGGTTTCATGGGTTAAAAGTTTATAGGGTTGATGTAACACCCCAAACCCGGCCTAAACGTTACGACCGGATCTGGCATGTCACATGAAAGGAATGTTTAAAAATTGTACGTTCATTAAAAAGTTCGTATTTTTTTTTTGAAACTCCACGTTTCGTGGTTTGTATATAAAACCTGATTCATTTAATGCCCATTTTACAAAGTTGTTATTAGTTTGTAAAAATTGTATTTGTTGTGAAAATTGAGTTGAAGTAATTTTGAATAAGAAATAGTTTATTAACATTTTAGGAAAATCCCGCATTAAACATTTAATAATAAGCAGTAACCAATTTAAAAGCTAAAACCAAATAAAATACCAAGGCCTTATTACATAACAAAACCCAAATAAAATAAGTCCAAATAAAAGAAATGAATTTACGAGTAAACATATGTATGGCCTCCACGAGTCCACCTCGGCTCCCAAATCCATGATCTAATGATTACCGCAAAATTTAACTAAGGGTGAGTCATCGAGACTCGGTGTGTAAATCCCATCCAACGGGTGTTAAACCCTTACACAATTTCATATGAAAATATGCATGTCATGCAACCCAAAACCTAACCATCCAAACTCCCGATTCTACCCCGTGTGGTACCAAACCACTGGTGGTGCCAAACCACTGGTGACTTAAAGTCACAAAAATCCATCTGTGGGGCCAACCCACGTTGTGATACCAAATCACTGGCGACGATCCCGTATCTCAAAAGTGGGGCCAACCCACGGTGATGTTAAACCACAAGGACAAGTCGCTATGAGGTGCCAAACCTCTGGTGTCCCAAAGACACAAATGTGATACTAAATCACTGGTGACCGAAGTCACGAATAATCAAAGGTGGCGCCAACCCACGTGTGATACCAAATCACTGGCGTCAATCCCATAATATCATCTGTGGGGCCAACCCATCGTGGTACTAAGCCACGGGACAAGACGCCATGAGGTGCCAAACCTCTCGTGTCCAAGACACGAATGTGATACCAAATCACTGGAGGTACCAAACCTCTGGTGTCCGAAGACACGATATCAATCTTCCCCCTCCACTCATCATACCCATGCAATATGACATAATAATTCGTGTATGCAGTATGTCATGTATGCTAGACATATATCAAATAACGTATGAAACGAATTACCATCATAATCAGAATAATAATATACAACATAATCAAGCTAACCAACCTCTAAGGGTATAGCAGTAATTTTACCTACTAAGGGTATTTTCGTAATTTACCCACCAAGGGTATTTTCGTAATTTACACACCAAGGGTATTTTGGTAATTTACCCACCAAGGGTATTTTTCGTAATTTACCCACCAAGGGTATTTTCGTAATTTACCTACCAATGGTATTTTCATAATTTACCCACCAAGGGTATTTTGTAATTCAAGACTTGCAATGGCCCTCCGGAGGTCTAATGTTACCCCTGACGACTGGCTACCATTTTCGATCGTCACCAGACTATTGGGCCTAAAACTCGATTTTGGCCCATTCGGGCCCACCTCTCGTGTGGCCCACCTAACACAAATCTAGCCACGTATATATGTTCCACCTAGTCTAGTTCACTATATACTATATCATCATACAATTTATTCCAATTGGGCCCACGGGCCCATTAGGCCCACCTCGGCCCATCGCGGCCCAAACAGCCCCAACCTACAAGAATACTATTGATGGCCTCAACTATCGCGTCGAAGCCCCACACGTGCGCTCGCACGCTCGTGTGGCTACTATTGCCATGACCGGCACTTCGGCATTTGCCACTCTACAACTAGAGTAGAGAGTTACACACCGATAGGACTCGGTGTTAAATGCACTGCGACCACTCCTCGTGCCCAACGCCCACCAAGGTATGTTAACCTCCTCCTGGCATGCTCTTTATATAGCTAGCTCTTCACCTTCCTTCTTTGTATCTTTCCGATGTGGGATCCCTCCGTCAGTAGAGTTTAAATTCAACTGAAACTCTTACCGTCCAATCCGCAAAATAAATACTCCCTTGCTTCTCATGTGATTCGAACCCAGACTCTTCTGTAGCATAATCCACGCCGTTAGCCACTTTACCAACTAGCTCCTTGTGCCTCAAACCATGCGCAATTAAATATAACCCTATGGCCAAGGTCTAAATTCATTTAATAAAAATAATCAAAAAGGAATGCAAACGCTACAACTAGAACCTTGGACCTCCTTCCTTCCTTGTGGCTTCACTTTGCCACTACACCACACACACCACTTGTGTCATTTTCCTCCACATTTTATTCTTAAGGCCTACCCGCCAACCTCCAAGGTTTTTTTCACCTAAAACCAAAATTTTTCCAAAGCTAATATTTGATCTCGGGACTTCATAGAAGCCCCCTAACCTTCCAAAATCACTTATCTAAAAGGTCCAACTTGCACTTAAGTCGATCTCCTATTCTCCAAAAAATTTTAAACGCTACTACGCCTAAGGCCCATTGGGCTCAATCCTACTAGGCCTAATTTCAGGATGTTACAAATCTACCCTCCTTAAAGAAATTTCGTCCTCGAAATTTCCAACTAACTAACAAATACACGTCCTAACCTACCACACTACGCACGTCAGCTGCAGACTCGATCTAATAACACTAATAAACCAAATCTCAAACTTCTTTCTCACAACTAGATAACTAAACACAAAAGCAAATCGATATTTATACATACAATTTCTATATCCAAACTAGCACACACAAAATAAATACCAAAAATACAGTCATAACATTATCTTAACAAACATAAAATAAGGGAACTTACGGATTTGGATGCCAGAGACTCAAGGTGCCATACTTCCAAACAACATGTATTTTCAAACAAACTTTTTTTGAACCCCATTACCCACAGCCGAGTTTTTGAAACATAGGCTCTGATACCAATTTGTAACACCCCAAACCCGGCCTAAACGTTACGATCGGATCTGGCATGTCACATGAAAGGAATGTTTAAAAATTGTACGTTCGTTAAAAAGTTCGTTTTTTTTTTTTTGAAACTCCACGTTTCGTGGTTTGTATATAAAACCTGATTCATTTAATGCCCATTTTACAAAGTTGTTATTAGTTTGTAAAAATTGTATTTGTTGTGAAAATTGAGTTGAAGTAATTTTGAATAAGAAATAGTTTATTAACATTTTAGGAAAATCCCGCATTAAACATTTAATAATAAGCAGTAACCAATTTAAAAGCTAAAACCAAATAAAATACCAAGGCCTTATTACATAACAAAAACCCAAATAAAAATAAGTCCAAATAAAAGAAATGAATTTACGAGTAAACATATGTATGGCCTCCACGAGTCCACCTCAGCTCCCAAATCCGCGATCTAATGATTACCTGCAAAATTTAACTAAGGGGTGAGTCATCGAGGCTCAGTGTGTAAATCCCCATCCAACGGGTGTTAAACCCTTACACAATTTCATATGAAAATATGCATGTCATGCAACCCAAAACCTAACCATCCGAAACTCCCGATTCTACCCCGTGTGGTACCAAACCACTGGTGGTGCCAAACCACTGGTGACTTAAAGTCACAAAAATCCATCTGTGGGGCCAACCCACGTTGTGATACCAAATCACTGGCGACGATCCCGTATCTCAAAAGTGGGGCCAACCCACGGTGATGTTAAACCACAGGGACAAGTCGCTATGAGGTGCCAAACCTCTGGTGTCCCAAAGACACAAATGTGATACCAAATCACCGGTGACCAAGTCACGAATAATCAAGAGTGGGGCCAACCACGTGTGATACCAAATCATGGCGTCA
Source organism: Gossypium rotundifolium (assembly GCA_025506655.1). Lineage (NCBI taxonomy): Eukaryota > Viridiplantae > Streptophyta > Magnoliopsida > Malvales > Malvaceae > Gossypium > Gossypium rotundifolium. The sequence continues at coordinate 155,153,993 of CP106722.1, read as the reverse complement.
ATCCCATAATATCATCTGTGGGGCCAACCCACTGTGGTACTAAGCCACGGGGACAAGACGCTATGAGGTGCCAAACCTCTGGTGTCCGAAGACACGAATGTGATACCAAATCACTAGAGGTACCAAACCTCTGGTGTCCGAAGACACGATATCAATCTTCCCCCTCCACTCATCATACCCATGCAATATGACATAATAATTCGTGTATGCAGTATGTCATGTATGCTAGACATATATCAAATAACGTATGAAACGAATTACCATCATAATCAGAATAATAATATACAACATAATCAAGCTAACCAACCTCTAAGGGTATAGCAGTAATTTTACCTACTAAGGGTATTTTCGTAATTTACCCACCAAGGGTATTTTCGTAATTTACACACCAAGGGTATTTTGGTAATTTACCCATCAAGGGTATTTTTCGTAATTTACCCACCAAAGGTATTTTCGTAATTTACCTACCAAAGGTATTTTCATAATTTACCCACCAAGGGTATTTTCGTAATTTCGCACCTGCAATGGCCCTCCCGGAGGTCTAATGTTACCCTGAGCGACTCGGCTACCATTTTCGATCGTCACCAGACTATTGGGCCTAAAACTCGATTTTGGCCCATTCGGGCCCACCTCTCGTGTGGCCCACCTAACACAAATCTAGCCACGTATATATGTTCCACCTAGTCTAGTTCACTATATACTATATCATCATACAATTTATTCCAATTGGGCCCACGGGCCCATTAGGCCCACCTCGGCCCATCGCGCCCAAACAAATTTCAACCTACAAGAATACTATTGATGGCCTCAACTATCGCGTCGAAGCCCCACGCGCGCCGCACTTTCGTGGCTACTATTGCCATGACCAAGACTTGACATTTGCCACTCTACAACTAGAGTAGAGAGTTACACACCGATAGGACTCGGTGTTAAACCGCACTGCGACCACTCCCGTGCCCAATGCCCACCAAGGTATGTTAACCTCCTCCGGCATGCTCTTTATATAGCTAGCTCTTCACCTTCCTTCTTTGTATCTTTCCGATGTGGGATCCTCCGTCAAGAGAGTTTAAATTCAACTGAAACTCTTACCGTCAATCCATAAAATAAATACTCCCTTGCTTCTCATGTGATTCGAACCCAGACTCTTCTGTAGCATAATCCACGCCGCTAGCCACTTTACCAACTAGCTCCTTGTGCCTCAAACCATGCGCAATTAAATATAACCCTATGGCCAAGGTCTAAATTCATTTAATAAAAATAATCAAAAGGAATGCAAACGCTACAACTAGAACCTTGGACCTCCTTCCTTCCTTGTGGCTTCACTTTGCCACTACACCACACACACCACTTGTGTCATTTTCCTCCACATTTTATTCTTAAGGCCTACCCGCCAACCTCCAAGGTTTTTTCACCTAAAACCAAAATTTTTCCAAAGCTAATATTTGATCCGGGACTTCATAGAAGCCCCTAACCTTCAAAATCACTTATCTAAAAGGTCCAACTTGCACTTAAGTCGATCTCCTATTCTCCAAAAAATTTTAAACGCTACTACGCCTAAGGCCCATTGGGCTCAATCCTACTAGGCCTAATTTCAGGATGTTACAGTTGATGGGTTTAAAAGTAAATGGTTGAGGGTTTGGGGTTAACAAGCTAAGCATTTAGGGGTAGGGGTTAAGGTTCTATGTGTTATGATTTAGGGTTAGGTTAGGGTTTTGGTCGAGGTTATAGTTTAGGGCTTATTATTTTAGAGCATGGGATTTTGGGTTTAGTGCGTAAACCATATCGAATAATAAAGTTAGAGTCTTAGTGTTTAGGGATTTAAGTATTAGGGATTTTGATAAAATAGATAAAAATTATATTGTTTTAGGGTTTAGGTTTTAGATTAAGTTATTTCTTTAATTATGCAATGTAAATATATATATATATATATATATATATATATATGAGTTAAGATGTATAATTTAAGGGTTATATGGTTTAGGGATTATATGGTTTAAGGGTTGTGGTTTAATGTTTAAGGGTTAATGGTTATGGGGTTTAAGGGTTAAAGGTTATGGGTTTAAGGTTCAAGGACTAGTGGTACAAAGGTAGGCGTTAGGGGTTTAGTTTAATATATTAATATTATGATTATATATAGTTTAAATTATTTAATAGATAAATATATAAACTATATATATATTAAATAGTTTAGGTTTTAAGGTTTAATTGAGATTTGTAAAATGATGAAATAATTTGAAATGTTAAAAATCAAGAAAAATAAAACTCAAAAATAAAAAGTTTATAAAAATAAAAAATGAAATACATGGAAATTGTCTTACAAGTTGTTATGTTTAAAAATTTAAAAGTTTAAGTCGTCATTATTTCCTTTTACAAAAATAACAGTTTAATTTTGTTTTTCTTAAATTAATAATTTAAATTAAACTATTTAAAAATTGAGGTGAACATTAACTAAAATAAAATAAGTATTAAAATGAAAATATTATATAAATTTAAATACATTACCTTTACTGCATTAGACTAAAATATGTATATTACAAATAAAAATATTGAAGTACATAATAATATTAATAGTAATTTTTTTAAATATCATAGTTTATTCACTACTACGATATACTTTATTTTTATTTGTTGATAGTTACAATAATAATCATATAATATATTTTCACATACAAATAAAAATCATCCAATAACAATTAAAATAATAAAAGGCACAAACAGAGAGCAATGCGGTACTGCTTTTATTTTGAATTTTAGTGGCTTTTAAAAACGCCGTAAGAAATTAGTATATGATTAAACGACACGCTTTTATATGTGTTATTAGTGGCGCTTTGTTCAAAACGCCACAAGAAATATATCAAGCATATGTTTTTAGTGGCGTTTTTTTTATAAAAACGCCGCAAATAAGTTGTCATTAGTGGCGTTTTATCATAAGTGCTGCAAATTAAAGGAAAACCTAACTTAAGCTACGTCGTTTTTTTAGCCCTCAAATTTCAAGTCAGATTAATCCCTCGATTTTTTCAGCCTCTTCTTCCCCACTTCCCAATTTCCCCCAAATTTCAGCCTCGCCCAAATTTCCCAATTTCCCCCAACCTCTTCTTCCCCACTTCCCCAATTTCGTGATTGAATCCGTATAGAAATTTTTGCTGCGTACTGTTTTGCTACTGTTTTGTTCTCTCCATCTTCCCCAAAAAGTCTGAGACCTTGAAGGAGAAACCTACAGGTTAAAATTTCTCTTCCTTGACCGTGAGAAGGCAAATCGGTGGTGAAAGGTAGGGTACGCCTTCATGTTTTCTGTTCTTATTCATTCTTTTTTTATCTTGTACATACACATATTTTTTTCTCCATATTAAGAACTTTTTAATGTTTTAGGGTTGCCTATTTCTGATCCGTTCTTTTATGTAAATCCATGCATTACTGCTCGCAATTGAAGCATGCCCATTAGATTGACTGCAATTGCAACTGCAATGAACAAGGTACGTTCCTCTTTCGCTTTTATATTATTTTAAACAATAGAAAAAAAACTTCCCTTAACTGAAAACATTTCAAGAAACTAAGTTTTCACGTCTTTCACATATTTAGTAGATTGAAAAACATTTAGGGGTTAAAGTTTTAGGTTTAGGTTTAGACATTCTATATTTACTTAAAGGTGAAGCATTCAGTGATATATTTATTTCATTTTCCTTTAGTCCGTACTAGTAATTAGCCATTCTTGAGTTACACAAGCCACCAGTTTAATTAAAATTTCTTTACCTTATGTAGAATGTTTTCTTTACCTCATTTGCTGCTCAACAAAATTAAATCATAAGTTATATGATTAAAATAATAAAACATGCCAACTCAAAAACTTTGACTACACCAATATTGTTGTTTTATCTCTTTGTTTCAACATGAGGTGAAACATAAATTTAAAATTAATATTGTTTTATGAATAAGGATGAATTAACTTATAATCATGAGATTGGCATGTCTTTCATATTGAAAGAAGGCTTGACGATGCAATCTATAAGTAGCCATTAGTCCGAGACCAGTGTTGTTTACTCAGGATTTATCATTTATATACAAATGGTTGAATAAAAAAGAGTTGGTTTGCTTTTGCCTATGGTTAAGAACTGATGGAATGATTGATTAATTTGTTAAAAATTTGGGTTTCTGTTGCTTCGCATTGTTGATTTAGTTTGCTGATTATCGTATGGTTCATTTCTTGATGGTAATTGAAGTTTCATTGCTTGCATTTGGATAAGGATTTCAGTCAGTGACTACAATCAATGGGTTATTTTAAGGGTTAGATGGGTAATTTGGACAAAAAAAGCCAGGTTTATGTACCAATTTGAACATAAAAGTCAAGTTTAGCTATCCAATTGGACAAAAAAAAATATCAAATTGAACCTTAAAAACCAAGTTCAAATATGTAATTAAATAAAAATAACTTTAAGTACTAGATTGAACTTTGAAATCGAGTTCGATCTTGAAATATATAATTAAGAAGAATGTAAAAGAGAGTGTTTGTTTTAAGTTATAAGTTATTATTGTTTCAATTTTTAATTGCTATGGGTTGGTTGTTTTTATTTTATCACTAACTGAAAGTATGCTAATGCACATTGAGTTGCTGTCAGGTACTTACGAGTTGAAGCAGGATTTGTGGCCTCCTCAATATCCACACCTATCTCCTCCCCATGCAAAGACGTAAGTTTCGTGGCCTTGTGCTAAACTTGCGATTTGTGGCGACAATATGTTTTAGGATTGAATTAACATGTTCCTAAAAATTTCGATGATTGCTATTTGTGGCAGCAATTTGTGTACCAACTTTTTCTCTGGTGAAATCCCGGATATTGGAGTCCTCAGCACTTTAGGAACAATTCATGAGTACCCTTCTCCTTCCCATGACCATCTTTTTATGTCTGTGCTTGCTATTATATATGGATGCTTGCTATATCATACAACTGTCAGCCTTTGGACTTTACAAAACTCTAGTATCGATTTGAAAACCTTAATTTATGGTGTCTGGAAAACCTATTATATTGGTTGAAATATGCTATAAGTCTCTATACTTTTCGTGTATTTGAAAATTATAATTGAACAATCATAATAAATATTAATAATTAATATAATTTTTCCGTCCGTACCAATTTGAACTCCTTACGATCTGATCCCGTAATAAATTTGAGCTCGAGAAAGCTCAAACCTATAACAGATTCAAGCTCAAGATCAATCTGACCTAACTTCAAGATAAATTCAATCCAAAGCCCAAAAAATCTCGAATTTATAATTGAACAATCATAATAAGTATTAATAATTAATATAATTTTATAATATTACTTAAAATAAAAATAAAATGTAAATAAATGACTATATTTTTTGAAAGTGTTTCATAAGCATTGTATACTTATATTTAAATTTTATTAATAGGAAAATAATTAATAATAATTTTCTTATATTAAATTATAAAGTGAAATAATTTTTTAAAACATCAATTTAATACAAATAATTTGAATACTATAATTATAAATGTATAAAAAATATATAAAATAATAATTATTAAAATATATAAAATTAAGCTTTAATAATATTATAGTAATATATTATATAACTATTATCAAAAATTGAAACCGATTACCTAACCCGACCTTAAACCAATACTAAATTGATATATTACTAATACATAATACAATAATGTATTATAATGTATTAGTATTACTAACACAAAATATAACATATAATTATTCCTAAAAATATTAATACATATATAATTATTATTATACTATAGATTATAATAAAATATATAGTATTAAATGATATTATAATGTTTAATTATCTATGTATATATATAAATTACTAATTTATTATATGATATAACCCCAAACCCTAAACCCTAAAACCATGAACCTTAAAACCATGAACCTTAAAACCCTAAACCCTAAACCATAAACCATAAACCCTAAACCCTAAATTCTAAACCCTAAATCCTAAACCCTAAACTCTTAACCTTAAACATTAAACCCTAAAATCTAAACCCCTAAAATCATAAACCTTAAACCCCCTAAACCCTAAACCTTAAAAAATTAAACCCTAAACTTTAAACCCTAAACTTTAAAACTATAAAACCTTAAACCTTAAACACTAAACCCTAAACATTAAAACCTAAAACCCTAAACACTAAACCCTAAACGATCAGCTTTCATAACTAACATAATTTTAAGTTAAGATCACACTTCATAACTTACATAATACTTTATATATATAAAAAAAAAGGATTCAAAGTATATAGGCTGGAAACCTGACGGGTTGCCTTATATCTTAGAGTCAGATATAATGGATCCTCCCTAGGTGTAACAATGCCACGTATGATGGATCTTAAAGAATTACCAAATTAAATATCGAAATAATATAACATTTATTAAATACATAATTAGCTAATAACATTTATTAGCAATGCCTTAAATCTTAAACCCTAAACCCTAAATCTTAAAACCATAAAACCCTAAAACCATAAACTTTAAAACCTTAAATCCAACCCTAAATCTTAAACTCTAAAACCCTAAACATTAAACATTAAACCTTAAAACCTTAAACCCTAAACACTAAACCCATAACCCATAACCCCTAACCCTTAACCCTTAACCCTAAACCAACTAACCCCTAACCACAAACCCTAACCCTTAAACACTAAACCTTAAACCCTAAACCCTTAAACCCTAACCCTTAACCCTTAAATCATAAACACTAAACCTTAAACCTTAAACCCTTAAACCCTTAAATCTTAAACCCCTAACCCTTAACCTCTAACCCTTAACCCCTAATTTTAAGTTAATATTAAACTTCATAACTTACATAATACTTGTATAGATAAAAGAAAAAGATTCAAAGTATATAGGCTGGAAACCTGACGGGTTGCCTTATATCTCAGAGTCAAATATAATGGATCCTCCCTAGGTGTAACAATGCCACGTATGATGGATCTTAAAGAATTACCAAATTAAATATCGAAATAATATAACATTTATTAAATACATAATTAGCTAATAACATTTATTAATAATGCCTTAAATTCTAAACCCTAAACTTTAAACCTTAAAACCATAAAACCCTAAAACCATAAACTTTAAAACCTTAAATCCTAAACCATAAATCTTAAACTCTAAAACCCTAAACCTTAAACATTAAACCTTAAAACCTTAAACCCTAAACATTAAACTCATAACCCTTAACCTTAAACCCATAACCCTAAACCCTAAACCCTTAAACCCCTAAATCTTAAACCCCTAACCCCTAACCCCTAACCTCTAACCCTTAACCCCTAATTTTAAGTTAATATCAAACTTCATAACTTACATAATACTTGTATAGATAAAAGAAAAAGATTCAAAGTATATAGGCTAGAAACCTGACGGGTTACCTTATATCTCACTGTTTGATATAATGGATCCTCCCTAGGTGTAACAATGCCGCGTATGATGGATCTTAAAGAATACATAACTTACCTAATTTTAAGATCAAATTTCATAACTTACATAAGTTTACGATTAAATTTCATAACTTACATAATTTTCCCTTAAGATCAAACTTCATAACTTACATAATACTTGTATATAAAAAAAAGGATTCAAAGTATATAGGCTGGAAACCTGACGGGTTGCCTTATATCTCACTGTTAGATATAATGGATCCTCCCTAGGTGTAACAATGCCACGTATGATGGATCTTAAAGAATACATAACTTACCTAATTTTAAGATCAAATTTCATAACTTACATAAGTTTACGATTAAATTTCATAACTTACATAATTTTCCCTTAAGATCAAACTTCATAACTTACATAATACTTGTATATAAAAAAAATAATTCAAAGTATATAGGTTGAAAACTGACGGGTTGCCTTATATCTCACCGTTAGATATAATGGATCCTCCTAGGTGTAACAATGCAGCGTATGATGGATCTTAAAGAATACATAACTTACCTAATTTTAAGATCAAATTTCATAACTTACATAAGTTTACGATTAAATTTCATAACTTACATAATTTTCCTTAAGATCAAACTTCATAACTTACATAATACTTGTATATAAAAAAAGGATTCAAAGTATATAGGTTGAAACTCGACGGGTTGCCTTATATCTCACCATTAGATATAATGGATCCTCCCTAGGTGTAACAATGCGCGTATGATCGATCTTAAAGAATACATAACTTACTTAATTTTAAGATCAAATTCCATAGCATTATTTACATAAATTATTAATTAACAATTTAGCAGTATAATTTATTGTCAACTTTAGACTTCAACAACTACGAAATGGATAGGAGTTGGATGAAATTGTCAAGGGTAAGCAACGGCTATCGAAATGGAGTAGAAACTTTTCGAATTTCAGATTTCAAAATGCAAGCCAAGAGAATATGATTCTTTGCCGTGTAAGAAGTGTTGCAATATTAAGCGGCATTATCGTGAAGTGGTCTACGAACATCTAGTTGTTGATGGCTTTGTCCGGGGTACAAAATATGGTTTTTCATGGAGAGTGTACATCTAGTGGAGCATCTTCATCGATGAATCTGGGTATCCTCATAGTGCTTTCAATCGAATGTTAGTAACGATAATATGGAAAACATGTTGCGGGATGCTTTTAATATGCGTGATGATGGTTCCGGTCATTTCCACGACTTGGGTGCAACCGATGATCATAATTTTGGAGGAAATACTTTCACAGAAGGGAAAGAAGTGTACCAGATGAACGACCAAATAAAGAAGCGGCGAGGTTCTACACGTTACTTGGTGAAATGAATGAAGAAGCGTATGAAGGATCAAAATTTTCCAAGCTGTCATTACGTATTCGTCTTTTTCACTTGAAATGTTTGGGGGTGGATCGAAAACTTCGTTGACAATCTTTGCTAGAGTTTCGCAAGAAATGTTCCGCTTGCAAAAATCCTCAATCTTCCAAAGACATGAAGAAATTGATAAAGGATTTGGGCCTTGGATACAACAAAATTCACATTACCCAAATGATCGCATGTTGTATTAGGCGACCGCATAAACCAACAGTCTTTGTCATGTATGCGCCAATCCGTTGGATTAATAGAAATCGAGGAGGTGAACGAGGATGAACACGATACACGTCAAAGAAGCGGCCGATTAAGATTTTGAGGTATTTTTCGCTAATACCGAGGCTTCAACGGCTTTTCATGTCATCGAAGATAGCCGAATCAATGACGTGGCACCGTGATGGACGAACCGATAATGGGTTGTTAAGGCATCCTGCAGATTCTTTAGCTTGGAAATGTTTTGACTCCAAATTTCCAAGCTTTGCAAGCGATCCTCGGAGTGTGAGGCTTGGGCTAGCATCCGATGGATTTAACCCTTACAAACTCATGAGCACAACGTACAGTACTTGGCCTATGGTGCTTGTTCCCTACAATTTGCCTCCATGGGTTTGCATGAAACAATCTTCTTTTGCCTTGTCTATGATTATACTTGGAGTGAAAGGGCTGGGGAATGATATTGACGTCTATTTGCAGCCACTTGTTGACGAGTTAAAACAACTATAGGCTGGTGTTCAGACATATGATGCAATGAGAAAAGAGAACTTTAATTTACGTGCGGCATTAATGTGGACTATTAACGACTTTCCGGCTTATGCTAATTTATCTGGTTGGAGTACCAAGGGACGTTATGCTTGTCCGTGTTGTCGCTTGTGAACATGTTCGCAATGGTTATATAATGGGAAGAAGTTTTCTTACATGGGGCATCGTCGGTGGTTCTTGAAAAATCATACATTTAGATTTGAGTGCTCGGTTTGATGGTCTTGAAGAGTTCGGACCACTTCTTCGCAGATCGGTGGATCCAAAATATTGTTAATGTTGAAAGATATGAATTTCATTTGTGGGAAGATGAATCAATCGGTAAACCCGCATAGAAATAGAAGATCTAGGGATGAATCTGATGATGAATCTGATGAAGAGGATGATCCTAATGAGGCGGACTTGTGGAAAAAAAGAAGTATTTTTTTCGAGTTGCCTTATTGGGAGCATCAGATTTTACGCCATAATCTTGATGTCGTGCACATAGAGAAAAATGTCTGCGAGAACATCATTGAGACTATTTTGAATATCGATGGAAAATCGAAAGATAATCTTTAGAGTCGACTTGATTTAGTCCACATGGGAATTCGGCGTGAGCTTCATCCCCGAGCACTTCTGAATATGAAATATCGGTTGCCGCCTGCTATTTTTTCAATATCGAAGACGGAGAAAGAAGTGTTCTGTATGGTGTTGAAGGATATAAAGGTCCCGGATGCGTATGCATCAAATATATCGCAATGTGTGAGTCTTAAGAATCGAAGATTATATGGCTTAAAATCGCATGACTATCACATATTGATGCAAGACTTACTGCCAGTTGCTATGCGGTGTTGTATGTCAAAAAAGGTGACGGCTCCTGTAATTGAACTGTCAAATGTAATGAAAGGCATTTGTGGTAAAGTTTTGAATGTTCAAGAACTTGAGAGACTACAAGATCGAGCCGCATTAACTTTATGCAATCTGGAGAAGATATTCCTGCCTTCCTTCTTCACTATCATGGTGCACTTGTTAATTCATCTCTCACGTGAGCACTTCTTGGTGGACCCATTTTCCATCGATAGATGTATCCCATTGAAAGGTCTTACTTTATTTGCAAAATATTCCTTCATTAAGCTAAATGCCTTTATTTGCAACTTTTGATAATGTTGTATATCGTGTTTAGGTTCCTTTCTAAATTGAAGTCATACTGTTGCAATAAGCATTATCCAGAAGGATCAATTGCCGAGGGCTACTTGGCGGAGGAATGTATGACTTTTCATTCGAGGTATTTGGAAGATGTTGAAACAAGAATGAACAGACCAAGTAGAAATCTTTGGGCTCACAGATCATAATTTGGTGAAACTTATTTATTTCAAAGTTTCGAGAACCGATCGGCAGAGTCGAAATTACGTAATTAGATGATAGATCGTGGGTCCAAGCACATCGATCGTTCTTTTCATCACGATTCAATGGAACCATTTGAATCGTTCTACAATTTGATAAATATTCATCAATTATGATTTGTTTGTCTTCTAACAAAGTAAAACCTTTTTACCGTAGTGAGTACAAACAAATATTGAGAGCTCGTTCACGATCTCAAGATTAAATCGATGAGAAATTAATAAGTTGTTCGCAGAATCATTCCATGAATGGTTAAGCCAAATGGTATGCAATTTAAATTTTCATTGACAAGTAATAATATTTTCTCATAACATTCATAATTACTCGATTTACTTTTGACTCAATAGGTTTGGAGTCGAATGAAGTAAATGACGACGTTAAATGGCTTTCACAAGGTCCAAAGCAGAATAGTTAAAAGATATAGTGGCTTCCTCATCAACGGATCTGATTTCATACAAGGTATCGCGAGAGATTGAGGAGAACCCAAAATTGCGAAATTGTTGTTAATTATTCGATTACAAGTTATGCTAGTGCTAGGGACGATGAATCGATCGAGGGAATTTGGAATATTACGGACTTATTATCGACATCATTGAGTTGGATTATTACGGCAAATGCAAAGTTGTCTTATTTCGAGGTGATTGGGTGATGTGAATACGGCTCATGGAATTAAAAACGATCAATATGGCTTTACAATGGTGAATTTCTCTCGATTAATTCACACCGGAGAACAACTGTTGGACGAGCCGTATGTGTTTTCTTCTCAAGTTAAACAAGTTTTTTACTCAGAAGATCCAATTGATGAGGGTTGGTACGTTGTACTTCGAAACACCCCTAGAGACTTCTTCGACATTGGCAGTGGAAGTAGAGATGACATAGTCGAAAGATTAGAAAGTTTGCCTTTTCCAGAACAAGACTCAACTGAAAATATCCCTAGTACTATTCAACAATTTCAATGGGTTCGTCAGGATGTGGACGAAGTTATTTACGAAATATGATGTAGTAAGATTTAACGATTTATTATTTATATGTAATATTATAATTTTCATGTTGGTCATGTTATATAATTTAACTATTTTAAATGTCCTATTATTGTTTTTATTTGTTACTAAAATTTTGAACTATTTTATGTGTATTGCAGGAAAAATGCCTAGAAGACGATTACGAGATTTAAATATTGTCCGCGAAACTCCAAATCCAGAAAAAGCTAATAGTAGTGAACAGCAAACAGTTGTTGGATCTTCTACTCTGCCGGACATAAATGACGAGCCTGGAGAATTTGAAAGTAATGTTAAGTTTATTTTACATGCATGTTGAATTTTATTATTGATTCATTTTTCAATTTTAATATAATAATATATCTTTTTCAAATTGAAGGTGGTGGGGCCGCAGAGGTCGGGGACGTACATTACTTAAAGATTTATACGACTTAGAGCCTACCGATCGTGTTAAAGTAAGGAGAAACAATCATGGCCAGCCTGTTGGATCTGAAGCTCGACTGTTAGGAGGCTATTTGGGCATTTTAGCACGAAATGCCAATATGTTGCCCATTAACTACGAATCATGGCATCACATGCCTGATGCCAACAAAAATCAGGCTCTCGAAAATATTAAGGTAACAAAACGTGAATGTAATTTATAATACTTTAATTTAATTTTCATTTATATTAACTTTATATTACTTTTATTTTTTTTCTTGTGGTAGATTTAATTTAGAGGTCTCTGGATGACTATGTTAAGAAGACATTGGGTAAAAAATGGAGAGACAATAAAAGCACGCTCAAAAACTATATTTTAAGAAAGACATAAGCCTCGACGAAAAATTAAGAAATGTTCCACCGGGAATGTTGAGGTACCAATGGGAAGATCAAGTTAGATTTTGGAATTCAAAAAAAGGAGAGGTATTATGTACTTCTAAAATCGTATAAATTATTTGGTTTATAGTATTTACTATATATATAATTCAAATTGCATTATGTAGGACCGTGAGCGAGTTGGAATAAGCGTGATGTAAAATGTAAATTCACGCATTACGGCGAGTTCTAGAAGTTTTGCTTATGTAGTGAGGCCGAGGTATTATAATTTATTAATTACATCAAATATTAATTACTTTATGCTATTAAATTATATTTTTCTCGCTAAAATGTAGGAAACTTGATTGGTCAAAAGTTGGACACGTTGACTTTTTGACATTATGCTATAGAAAGAAGGATGGATCTCCAATGACATCCGAAGGCTGCAGAAATTTTGGTATATTTACTTAATAAAATTTTATTTTTATAAATATTTCTAATGTTTAATTATAATAGTTTAATTCATCGTTTATAGTTTTAAATTTATAATGTTAAATTATGTTGCATTCTTTCTTATTTATATATTTCGTTTCTAACTCTTTCATTGATTTATTAGGATAAACTAAAGGAGAAGAAATTTGAGTATGAAGCGGGCGCTTGATCGATAGTTCTGTTAATCTTGAGGAGATTGATAATGTAATTATTACAGATGTTTTGGGTCTGAAAGGTACGATCGCTTGATCGATAGTTCGCTAATCTTTAGTATATTTTAATAGAATTATCACCGATGTTTTTGGTCTTGAAAGGTATGGTCGGGTTCGATTTAAAGGATCCGTGTTACCTCGACCCAATATTTTGATTCGCCTCCAGAATACATGCCTTCCGGGTCAATCTCGTCTTTGAAGTTCGAGGCTACAAAACCGGATAGCTCGGATGCAAGAGAGCACGGTTGAGCAGAGGCAAGAAATTGCGATGTTCAAAGAAAATATGAAGAACTCCAAAGAATGACTTAGAACGGATGCGAGCGGCAATGAGGAGGCAAAGAAGAATAGAGAGAGGCGGCGGCAAGTGCGAGGGAGGCGAGGCGAGATCGATGCTAGCGAGAGCGTAACGAAAATCTGAAGAGCTCCAACACCACTTCATATGATATGATGCAGATGTTTCAAATGATCGTAAATCGCCATCTTAGACATTTAGTTTCTCGTTGTAAGAAGTTTTGACATTATTACATTTAACATTATTGTTACAATATTTTCGATTATCATTCATTTAATTTATTAAATTTCAAGTATCATTTAGAATTAATGTATTGATTGTGATTTTTATGCTAAATTCTTTGTTTTGGGTTGGAATTATATCTTGTTATTGGTTGGTTTTAGTGTAGGAGGGGTATAATATTGAAAATTTTGTACTTTTTGAAATCTGTACAAATTAGCGGCGTTTGTATAAAGCGCTACGCTAAATGTCAAGAAATTTGGCGTTTTAAGCCGCTAAAGGCGACTTTTTTTTGGGAAAAGCGCGCTTAAAGGCCCCGACTTTTAAGCGGCGTTTTTGGGAAAGCGCCGCTAAAGGCTCGACTTTTAGCGGCATTTTTGGGAAAAGCGCGCTAAAGGCCTAACTTTTAGCGGCGTTTTTAAAAGCGCTAAAGGTCTCGACTTTTAGCGGCGTTTTTGGGAAAGCGCGCTAAAGGCCATAACTTTTTGGCGTTTTTAAAAGAAGCGCGCTAAAGGCCATGATCTTTAGCGCTTTTTCACAAGGCCGCTAAAAGTCATGGTCTTTAGCGGCGTTTTTTCTCATAAATGCATAAAAATTTTTTACGGTTGTATTGGCGGCGTTTTTTGTGGGCTTAGAAAAGCGCCATAAACACTTTTAGTGGCGCTTATAAACGCCGCTAAATGCCCAAAAAAAAACGCCGCTAAAAGTTTGTTTTGCTGTAGTGCTCCCTTTCTGTGGTTTAATTTTTTGCTTATTGATTGCAACAACATGATTTGTCGTTGTGGATAAAGCTTATGTGGTGACTATGTCATAAAAACCATGGCTATGTCTAGTGCAAACGGGTCCGTAATCGTGCTCTTAAATTTTAGTATGCGAACTAATTGGTAAATTGGTCTTTTTATATTGGATGATACTAAAATTTTGACATTATTTAGATCCAACATATTTCAACCAGTATAATAAAACAAAATAATATATAATAATTAATATAATGTTTTACTACTATATATAATTGTCATTATATTTTAGATTATTATAAAACATATAATAGTACATGGTATTATAATATTCAATCATTGATGCATATATATATATATATATATATATAAACTATTAATATATTATATATTATATGATATGATATAACATCATATAATATAGTAGGAGGTTAACTTTTAAATGTAAAAAAGTATAGGGACTTAAAGCATATTTCAACTAGTATTATAAACAATAATATATGATAATAATTAATATATTATGTATTACTCTACTATTATAGTATGTTATATAATATTAATGAAATAATATATTTTATAAGTATTAATATAATAACTATTATTATATTATATATTATAATAAAAGATATAGCATCAATAGTTATGTGTAATTTAATATATTAATATACATATTTTTAATTATAACTAACCATACATAAAATATTATTAAAAATTTAGTATCTTAATAAAATATTATTTTTAAATTTAGATTTTGAATTGGGCTTTAACTTTTACAAATTGTGTTTGGATATTAAACTTTATTTTGGACTTAAGATTTGGGCTATAATTAGTTTATTTTCGGTTTGGGCAATAATGAGTATATTATTTAGGTTTGGGTTTAGTATAATATATATGAGTTTTGTAATAAATATTTTAGAATATAAATATTAAATTTATAGATTTAATAGGAAAGATTAAAAAATTATTCAATTGTCAATAAAAGATATTTTCGTTGATTTATATAATCTCATAGAATGATACATTTTACATATAATAAACACTTTAATTATTTTATATAAAATAATTTTATTAACTATATATAATTTATGTTATTTATAAGGAAATTTTGAATTACTTTATCATCGTATAAAAGTTAAATAAATTATTATATTCAAAATTAAAATATTTATAACTTAAAATATTTAAAATTATCTGAATCAGTCAAAGCTCACCCGATTCGATTCAAGCCTGTATCCCAAAAAATTCAAGTCTGAAAAAATTCAAACCCAAAAAAATCTGAACTCAAAAGAATTTAAACCCAAAAAAATTCGAGTATGTAAT
Source organism: Gossypium rotundifolium (assembly GCA_025506655.1). Taxonomy (NCBI): domain Eukaryota; kingdom Viridiplantae; phylum Streptophyta; class Magnoliopsida; order Malvales; family Malvaceae; genus Gossypium; species Gossypium rotundifolium. The sequence continues at coordinate 155,137,975 of CP106722.1, read as the reverse complement.
AAGCCTGACCCAAACCGACCCATTTGTCAACTCTAACATTAGAACAAATCCCTATGTATAGGGGCCTTTCGTGCCATTAACCCTTTAATTTATCCACATATAATAACCAAGAATAAAAACGGGGCTCATTAATTTTTTTTCCTCATCAAATGGAAATTTATTAAGAACAGAAGAAAGATTACGGAACGATGCCACAATAAGAGTAACAAGCATAAATGCGAATCAATTTTTTTCTCATCAAACGGGTTTCATTAGTCGGTTATTGTTATTCTTTGATTATTGATTTTGATTTTTTTTCTAATCTAATATTCAGTTTAGTCTTAATGTATTTTATATAATCCATGAAGATTTTTTTTTTTAAATTCGTAATTTTTCTTTCAATAATTTTATCTTTAAGATTTGAAATCAAGTTTTCTTTAAGAATGTAATAGACCTTACAATTACACCTAAACTTAATAGTAATTAAAATAATAGTCTTCATTAATTAAAATAAACTACATAAACAATAACTTATATATGATTTAAATTACATTTTGATTACTAACTTGTAATTTATTATTATGAAATAGTTACTAGTGTTATCAATTTGTAATATTTTGATCATTGAGTTGCTAACTGCTATTAACGTGTAATAATAAGTGACATAAATCATAAATTTTGACAAAAGTTTTAAGTAAAATTCCACAAATAATCCCTATACTTTTCTTTTTAAGTAATTTAATTCTTTTTCTTTTATATTCTTTTTTAATTTCTCTTGTTGTTCCCCTTTCTTTTCTTTTTACCTTTAATCCTTTAATCTAATCAAACAGATATCTTAAACCAAGTTTTTAGTAATTAAAACACAATTATCGACATAGGCATGGTAGCATTGTTATATGCTGATTTATGGAAACTAGAGTTTTAATATCCATTAATGTGGCAGGAAAATTGAGTTGTTAGGTCAATATGGAATTGCTATCAATGTCAAGAAAGGAGAGGAAGAATTCTATTTGAACAACTTGCAAGAAAGGGACAGACAATGTCATTGTTGTCATGAAAAGTCTTTCAATCACATCCTACAATTTTGGTTTATTAAAGCTTACAGGAGCTTTGCAACGTTGGCAGTGACATCGCCATGTTTGTTTCAAGTTGTTATAGTAGAAGATTAGGAAGATTGATTGGTGCTTCAACAACTTTACCACCAATATCATCCCTTTCTTCCAATTTCATAGTGGATGCGTCTCCCCTCAATTCATCTCCACAAATGCTTTCTAGGTACTTTTCGCAATCTTATTAACAAGTTTTTAGTTGATAAAAACTTATTAAGAGTAGAATATATATATATATATATATATATATATAATCTCAAAAAGAAAAGTATAGAGATTGTCTATGGAATTTGATCTATTTTTTTTTAAATTATGATTTAACATGTTATATTAATTTGTTACATTGTTAACAAAAATTAATAGTTTAATGATTAAAATATTACAAATCGATAACGATAATGATCATTTCATAATAAATTAAAATTTGATGACCAAAATGTTATTTAAAATATACATAAATGACAATTTTATAATTTACCTTAATATTATTCCTTAAAACTTTTTTATGCCTTAAGCAAAATAATATTACATTTTCTAATTGTATAAATATGTATTGCTTTTTTTAGCTTTAGATAAACGAACTTATATCCAAAAACAAAAAAAGATGATGTTCGTTTTTATTTAGGCATAATGACAAAATTAACCCCTAATATATGGGTGTTGGGTTACTTTGGCCCTTAAGGGTGTTTTTGGAGCACTTTCATTCATAACCTTTGTTTTTTTTTTTTTTTGTCAAATTGGTCATTTTTTAATGGTCTTGCTAACATGGCCATTAAGGGATTAATAGCGCTGACGTGGAAAAAAAATTACCACCTAGGCGCCACACGTATGTAGATGCTGACGTGGCATATAAGACAAAATAATACTATGTCAGCAAATGAATTTAAACTTGAAAAATAATTAAAATTAAAAAAAATAAAACCCCTAACTAACACACACGGGCAGAATTAAAAGAAATTAGCAGCTCCTTAATGAAGAACCCTAAATCTCAAATCTTCTCCCTCTCCATTGAAATTCTTTAGAAATTGAAGCTTGAAATTTAGAGGGTTTGTAAAAGAATCGAAAATATTGTTTGAAATTGGTTTTATCACCACAAGGGAAGTTTGTTTATGATGAAGAGAAAAGAAGATGTTTTTGTAACAAGTTAGCTCCGAGAGAGACATCGTGGAGCGATTTAAACCTAGGCAGAAGGTATTATGGTTGCTCATATTTTCGGGTAAGCATATATTTAGCTGATTTGTTTTAGGGTTCATAAAAAATTGGAGATATTTTAATTTTTTTTGATTATTGTGTCGAATGGACTAAATTGGTGCTACAATTCATCATAGCATTAGAATTAGGATTGGGGTAGTCACTGTATATTTAGCCGATTTGTTTTAGGGTTCATAAGAAATTGTGTGATTTTTTTTTATTTTTTAATTGGATATTAATGAAACATTTCTTCCCCATGCGTGAAATGTATTCAGGTAAGCATATTTAGCCAATTTATTTTAGGGTTCATAAGAAATTAGGGATTTATTTATTTATTTTTAATTGGATATTGATAAAATATTTCTTTCCCATGCGTGAATATTAGAGTAGTCACTGTATATGAACTCAGTTATGGATATTTCATTTTTCTTGAATAGCGTTACCAGATTACAGAGTTGACAAGTATGACATTAGAATTGCATTTGGTCATTTTAGGATAGATGTTGAGGATGATCAGCTCAAACATTGGCCTCCATGAATTGTGTTGTTTTCCATTTTTAATAAAATGATTGTTCTTGTATTTTGGAAGTGTTGGGTAAATCTGAATTGGGGATGTAGAAATTGTGTCATCTTACAATTTTGTATGTAGAAAGACGGATGAATTTCTCATGGAATTATGATATGTGTAAAAGAGTAATTGAGCTTTTCTACATATACAAAATTGTATATGGGTAAATTTTATTTTATTTTATTATTGTGTTGGCTAGACTAAATTGGGGAATTGTAGAGTTTATATAATAAAAAGTCAATTTTTTTGTGTGAAATGTAGGTTGGTGGATGCAGATTTTTTAAGTGATATGATAATAAGATGTGTAACAGGGCGAATGAAGTAATACGTGAATTACGTGATAGCAAAAGAAAACTTGCAAAAGAGAAGATGAGACTTAGGAAGCAAATAATAAAGTGTGGAAGTGGTGAGATGTTTGAGAATGGCAGTAGAAGCAGTAATGTTGAGATGTCTGGGAGTGGTAGTGTGCAAAATGTGGGCAAAGACAACCAAACAAAGAGGTGAATCATGATGTTATGGATAACATTGAATTAAACACAAAGATTAAGAACTTGAAGCAAAAATGTAAATCACTCAAGAAAGAGAAAGAGTTTTATAAAAAAAAATGTTTATTTGCAGTGTATTGCTTATCTTATTTGTCACACTATTTAAGAATGTTATAATTTGACACATTTATATGTACTAAATGTTCGGGGATTGCAAACATTTTTAATTTTTTTAGGCTTTGGTAGCCTTAAGGTAACCTTTTTAATGTTGTGAATTATTATTGGATCATTAGTTGTCTGATGAACAGTTTATCCATAATTTGGTTGATAGTGTTACATGAAGAAAACCATTAGATTAAACTTCCATCTCTCCCCATAGTAGCCAACAACTCACCCTTAAATGGACCTTTCAAAAAGCAACCATCCAAACCTAGTATAGGTCTGCACCCTTCTTGCCAACCTCTTTTCAGTACTTCAAAACAAACATAAAACCTCTTGAAATGTGATGGAGATTTAGGTGTGACTCTATTCACTGCCATCTTTATAGCACTTCTAGGATTCTTTAGTCTCAACTCATCAGCATAATCCCACAGCATAGCAAATTCTTGTACGGAGTTCCCTGCCAACTTATCCTTCACCAGTTTCTTGGCCCTTCTACACCTTGTCATATTAACATTGACATGCATTTCTGAAGCTACCTTTCTTTGTATCTCCTTTAGCTTCATTTTTGGGTGGTCCCCAATAGTAGCTTCAAAATATTTTGCAATAACTTTTACATTGACCATTTGTTTCTAAAACTAACACAACAACTGTACTCATTATGAAAACTTTTCACCTGCATACATCTAGCCATGTTACTGTAACTTGCAAATATTCCCCATTTACACTTTTTTGATGCAATGCATTTAACTTTACCCCTATTTGATTCATTCTTGATTATTTTTCTACAACACATTGGGTACTTATGAATTGCAGATCTGAAATGCTCACTGTATTTAAACAGCATCCCAATACAGAAGTGTGGACTTGTTGAGTTTGGATTGTATGTGGGGAACTTACTTCTTCTTCTAAAAAGATCACCATTATCATCATCTTTTGACGCAAGCATGCTCCCATGATCATCACTATCAAAATAATCAGTCTCATTTCCATATTCTTCCCTATCAATACTATCATTTAGTCCTTTGATAAACTGTAAAAGTAACATATTTTAATCCCACATTTAGTATGCTTTTGGATGAATTTATCCTTAATTTATGTAAAAAGATGCTCTTAATCCTTTCTTTTCATGTCTTATACTCAGGAAAGCACCCAAGGATAAAAAAGAAGCAAAACGGGTTTAAAACGGACCAAAGTGGGCCAACCCAAGAAGTCGGCACGGCCTGGACGTCATGCCACACGGTCGTGCCCCAATATTTAGATTGCACACGGTCACTCCCTGATTTACACTACCGTGCCTCGTCGACAAAAAGCCCAACACGGCCTGACCCCAATGTACACGGCCGTGCCCCAATTGGCAAACCCGAAGCACGGCCTCTACCCAGATATTGCACAGGCGTGTCATAACCGTGCCTAAATCAACAAAATGGAGACACGGGCTGGACCACGATTTACAGGCGTGCGTTTTAGCCGTGTGCCTCGCCATGGAAAGAGTAATTTCACTCGAATTGGATGCTTGGAGCCCAAGAAACGCAATCCTAAGTCCACTCAAACACTTAGGACGAATTTCACTTGAGTTACGAGTAATTAGGAGCCAAGTAAAACATCCCAAACGTCTATATAAATAATCCAAGGCAGCAATTCAAGATCATCGTGTTTTAGCGAGTTTTACGCGAGCTTTACTCATTTAGGGAATTACTCAAGATAGCAGTTGATCCATCTCAAGAGTCGAATTCTACTCAAGATGGAGGATCTCTCCTTCAATTCCTTGAGGGTTTTAGGGATTTCTTATGTTTTGTTTTATCTTTTCTCTTGAGATGTTTTCTTATTTTATTATGAACTAGATCCTTCAGATACCAAGGGATGAAACCTATGATGGATTTTGTTATTTGATTTATTGGTTTATATGATAAATACTTAGTTTGTTCTTAATTATATGGCTTAATTTAATCTGATGTGCTTATGTGGAGGAGGAATAGACCCTGCCTAAGAGTAGATCTAGCATAATTAAGCGGAGTTGATTGGGCGCCTAGAGATAGGGTTACGAGATTTTGCCGGATTAGGGTGAAACCTAATATGGGAGTCCATTGATCGATTTACTGCTTCCTTAAGGGGTTATTATAAGAGAACGAGAGTTCCACTAATTAACCTAAGGTTAAACGTTATTCGCTTCGAAAGAAGGTTTAATATAGGTTAGGGAGTCTCACGGATCAAGCTAAGTAAAAAGAAATCATATGAATTGAAAGTTAGATAATAAGTGAAGTCATAGGTGGATTCTCCCCGAGGGTATCGTCTTTATCAATTGAGTTTTCCAAAGTTTTTTCCCAGTTTATTCTTTTGTCTTTGCATTTAGTTTAAGTATTTCATTAGTCTTAGATGAGTTAATTAATCACTCTATATTTAAGGCTAAATAATAGGAAGAAAGTGAGTAGTACTACTTTTAGGTTCCTTGGGTTTGATAAGATATTCTTGCCTGAGCTATACTACTGTTTGATAGGTGCGCTTGCCTCTATCGTTGTCACAGTCAGTCTACAGGTTCGATCACTCTTTTATAAATATTAAAACTAGACTGTTTTACAGCGGTCATCCTTCACCATTGACTTCAAGGATCTCAACCTCAAACTTCTCTCTAGAGCTTTCACTTTCAGTCTCATCAAGTACTGTTTCGTTACCTTTCGCACTGGTTTTCCCCTCCACTTCCCTCATATTTTTCCTAGCTTCTTGAAGCTCCTCGTCATCATTACAATCTGATAAGTACATAACCTTCATCAAATAAGCATTCTCATACTTTGAATCACTATCACTTTCAACCCTAACCCCCTCCTCACCACTTCCGTCACTCTCACCACCTTCATTTACAGCAACACCATCACCCTCTTGATAACTCTTGAAAATAGTTATATTTAAAGCCTTTAAATAAAATTAATTGGTTGTAATTAAGTGAATATGTAACACCCCTAACCCGTAACCATCGCCGGAATAGGGTTAAGAGGTATTACCGATCATTTCAGAACATTTAAAATTCATTTCACAACACAAAGTCAAAAATTAATCAAACATATCCAAATTTAAACATGTAGTCCCTTAATGAGGTCTAGGAGACCTTAAACACATGTTAGAAAGGGGTCGGGACTAAATCGAACTCATACAAAAATTTCTAAAATTCTAACATTTTTCTAAGTTATAGAGGTCACACGCCCGTGTGGGTAAGCCGTGTGCCTCACACGGCCTCGGACACGCCCGTGCGTCCAAATCGTGGCAAAACAGGGCATACATACTGACTTGTCCACACGGCCTGAGACACGTCGTGTGCCTCACCCATGGTCGACACATACTTGCACCACACGGCCAGTCACACGCCCGTGTGTCCAGTCCGTGGTCGAGCCTGACTTGTTTCAATTCACCAACCTGAATGACACGGTCGAGCCACACGCCCGTGTACTCAACCGTGTGGCAATTATAGGCCATTTTTCAAGACCAAATTACCATCCACACTTAGAATCACATATAACCATTAATCCAATACCAATTCATGCCTCAAAATGTAAACAAAACATACCCATACAAGCACCAATTCATCATCAACTATACCATCTATAACCATACTCAATCTCATCTCAAATAAGTCCATCTAAAATACCAATTTCATATCCTAAATCAAGTAAAACAAACATCATGCAATTCATATCATAATTCCATATTTTAACCTCATTTCTCAACAACCAATTCAAGCATAAATCATACCATATTCATCACTCACTACTTCACATCACATTCATCATTTACATAGCTCACATATAATAACCAAATTCATCTATCTTCCAAGCCATGTCACATGGCAAGGTCCAACATTTCAAAATACACCATATCTACTAGCCTATACATGCCATATACCAACTACGTACATCTTTCAAAAGTACAGAAATAGATAGCCAATAGTGTGATTGAGTCGCTGACGATCCCCGAATCCGAGCTAGCTTTACTAACACTGTAAAACAGAGAAACAATTCACACAATAAGCTTAAGAGCTTAGTAAGTTCGTAATATAATACATTCAACTTAATAATTCAAATAAATATACATAGTTAATTCATCACATAGATCAACTCTTAATTATTCACACCATTTCATCCAAAGCTAATATACTCACTCAATGATTCATAATTCTATGCACCATTTCATCAACCACAAAGGTTCAATACATACCTTAGCCAACACATAGTTATTCACCATCCATGCTACTCAATGCTCGATATCACATTTCAATCAACCTTTGTTTTTCATTTGATTTAATCACACATTTAGTGCCAATTTCGTAGCCGAAGTATAATTGTCATCGCACACTTAGTGCCTGTTCTTTAAACCGAACTTATCTTGGTATTGCACACACAGTGCCAAATCAGTAAGCCAAAGCTTTTATTATTTCACACACACAGTGCTAATCATATTTGTCTCATTTCTAATATCGCATACTTAGTGCCTCATTTATCAATTTCATATATATAACATTGCTATTTCATTAACTATACAATTATTAATTTCTCATCACATAGATATAAATTTAACAACTTGTATTATATCCGAACTTGCCTCGGACGTCGAAATACCGAAACTGGCTGATCAATCGAGTACTTTGTCTTTGCCTCGATCTCGATCCGAATCTCTCCTTTCTCAGTCTATACATATTCAAAATTAGCTCCTTTAATCACCAATTCATTCAATTTAGTCCAAACACACATATTTAGGGCATTTTACAAAATAGCCCTCACATTTTCACATTTCGACACCTTAGTCTTTAATTCACAAAATCACAAAATACACAAAATTTCATTCCACCCATGCTTAGCCGAATTCTCCCTATGTTCATACAAGCCCACACATTTCATTTATTTCACATTTTAGTCCCTCAAAACACTATTTTCACAATTTAGTTCAAATTACTCAATTTCACCAAAAATTCAAAGACAAAACATGTTTATCTTTCATATTCCACCTACTAACAACACAAAGCTCACATATTCATCAACAGAATATTTCAAAATCACCATCAATTTCTAAAATTTAAGCATGGGTTTGAAAGAACACGAAACAACGATCACAAAAATGTAGAAATTATCAAAAACCGAGCAAAAACTAACCTTGAATCAAGCTTGATAGGTGTCGAAATGTTCAAAGCTCCTATCCCTAATTTCTATTCTCACTTTCGGCAAGATGAACCAGAGAATGCCACTCATTCATGTTTTTATTTTAATTAATACATAATTTTTCATCATTTACTAAAATGTCCTTTTGTTAATTCATTTAAATTTCCACTAACTTAGCCCATTTTTGTCCATCCATTCATTTAATGGTTTATTATCAACATAAGGACTTCTCATTTAATAAGTTATGCCAATTAAGCACTTTAACAATCAGCACAAAGCTTTTACATTTTATGCGATTAAGTCCTTTTCGCAAATTAAACACACTATCGATAAAATTTTCACACAGAATTTTCACACATGCTCAATGACATATATAAATATCAAAAATAATATTAAAATATTTTTTCAACCTCGAATTTGTGGTCTCAAAACTACTGCTCCGACTAGGATCTAAACCGGGCTGTTACAGAATACATTTGCATTTTTAGGTTATTTTTAGAACATTGCATAACAAAGCTTGGATTATGATATAATGGTCATTATTTGTTACTTTTATCACCTGGGGAGGAAATGTGTGATTTTGTGTGAACACAAGTGTAGGAAGAGCAAGAAGATGAAGAGGGAAAATAAAGGAAGTGAAATATTACTGTGGCAAATGGTGAAATTGATTGCCAACAGATTTGCCATGGTAATTTCGAAAATATGACTCAGCACTTTATCCACGTCATTCTCAGCCAGTTGTGCGTGTATCAGAAAATCCAACCTGAAAAGAGGAATGAAAAAAGTGTGCTGAGGTGGGACAGATCTACCCAATAAAAGAAGGAGAGAGAAGAAGAAAAAAAGAGATGAAAATTTGTGTGAAAAAGAGACTGGTGACAACAATCCTCTCTCTGCACAGAGAAAAACTCCATTGGAGAATTTCAGAGAAAGAAAGGTAGCAGCTACAGAGAGTAGAATACAGACATGAAGAAAGAGAAGAGACATTTATCCTGGATTTACATACGACCAGAAGATAAAAGAAAAGCTGGAGTGTGGCAAGAAATCCTACAGTTCCACCTTTAGTTTTCCTGATTTCTGTGATTCAAACTTCTTTAAATGTTGATGAATGATTTAAATTTTGTTGTTTACTTTTCCACCCATGAACTAAATCTTTTCTGGGTGATTTATTTGGGTGAATGTTTATCATCTTTAATGCTCATGATTTGAGATTGCTTATATCACTGTTTCATTCAATTTATGCCTATTTTAAATACATGCATTCAAGATCTAGACATAGCTGATTGCATGCTGGTATTTTTAATTCTGAAAAAGGTTAATTATTGGAAACACGAAAATTTATACACTTTTTCATGCCCTTTTTAACTCAAATTTATGCAGTTTTGATTAAATTCTTGTCGAAAAATAATTAAATATTATAAAATAATTAAATTGTGCTAAAAATATGAATATGATAAATTTTAATTAATTTTATAGTCAATTTTGATTTATTTTGACTATTTTCGACAGATTCGCACAAAGGGCGAAAATTGGCTCGGCAGACACTGTTCGAAGAATAAACCCGGGAAGCAATTTGAAGTATCAAGGCGAATTTATTTCCAGCCCAAGACGGTCCAATTATTAATATTTAATCATAATATAATTAATTTTAATTTATTTCCAATTTAATTTGGGCTAAATAAATTAATCTTAATTAATTATGAAAAAGGCCTAGTTGAACCGCACCAGTTGAACCAAACAGATTGAACTGAACCGAGCAAAGAATTGGGTAGCCCAAACCATCCATAATGCTGGCCTAAATCAGCTTATTAGCTGATTAATTAAGCTTGCAAAGAAGCTCTTGAAGACTTTTCAAAGTTGCATTCAACTCCCTCTAAATTTAGTGGCTTTGTAGATTTGCCCCATGCCATATTTAGCAAAGTTGAAGCCATCAACTTTGCCACATAGATGGCCGGCCAAGGGAGGTCTCTTTGGCTGCTAATTTTTGATATTTTTAGCAGCCACAATCAGCTATAAATACCACCCCTTGCTGATCATTCAAATCATCCCTCAATCCTCCAACATTCTCATTCTCTCATCACTTCTTTTCTCTCCATTTCTCTCTTTTTCTCCAAAAACCCAAGCCTTCTTGTGCCGATTTCCCCTTTGAGAAAAGAGGTGTTTTATCAGCCATTTGGAGCAGCAATTGGAGTGTTCATAAGTCACCTTGATAGCTGAGGACAACGGAGAACGAAGAACAGAGCAATCAATCAAGCCACGGAGAAACACCGGATTTGCATCTCGTTCCCTATCTCTTTAAATTTTGTTGTTGTTTTGAAAAACATGTTTATGAATATTTATGCTATTGGAATGGTTAATTTAATCACCTTAGCTTGAATTTAATTTGTGTTGGGTTGATTGCATTTTGTCCTATTAAATTATTAAAATTGTGTTTATGCTGTTATAGGCCTCGGTGAAATGCTTGATTAAGTAAAATTATGTTTAAGTTATCTGGCATTATAATTGTTTAGATAACTAAAGAATTAATTATTTAAACGCATTGAAATTGTAATTAATAGACACAGTACTTAATCTGTGCATGTTTAATTCTTCTAAGGTAGCTGAAAATTAAATTAGCATTGTATTTGGCAATACATATGCTTTGCATAACTTCCAAGATTTTTGTGATTAAACTGTTTCAAGGTAGGATACTTTGTTACCTCACATGGTCTTTTATATGCTTATTAGGTTGAATTATTCTTTTGAATCGACATAGGGATATGCGAGAGATGGTTAAATTTGATAAGTATGTATGTGCAATAACATGTTTACTTTTATAAATCTGTTTTGTCGGTCGAATTGACATAGGAATATGTACAAGAGATGAATGGATTTTTTATTTGTAAATATGTTCATAAGTTAGAAAATTACCGAGTTTCCGTGATTTATTCATAACAAGTATAAGCATAAGTTTAATAATTCTAAGGTAAGAAATGTAATTAATCCAACACAATTATATCATCTTGATTAAATCATATTTTGAAATCGTGCACTATAATTTCTTTTCATTTATTTTACTTTGTTCTCTAGTTTTAAGATATTTCTCGAATCCAATTATTTTTTTTACCACCAAAGTGTTTGAAATCATTTTCATAAATAATTCTTTTACAGTCCCTGTGGGTACGATAACTCGACATTTACTTGTCACTTTATTACTTGTTGCGATTGTGTACACTTGCACATTTCCACCATTCCAATTATATTGGATCTAGAATCGTTTGATGCAAGCGAATATTAAATAGAATATTCATAGCACTCTAGATGTAGATGATGCGTGTTGTGCAGAGAAGAACGTTCATTGCAGTTATTAACCCAGAGTTCTATAGACATACAATAACTTAGATTTTTAGCTTAAAATCTAGTTATCGAAAGAGGCAGGTTACAGTAGTAACTCTCTGAGTAGTTGATTAGACAATATTTTGCCATGACATTATTTTGGTATAAGAATTTCACCTGAATAATTCCAGCTCTATTCATTCAACAACAAAATTACTCTTCCTTTTTTCTGTAATTTGCCACTATATTTTAATTGTCATATCAATTCTTTGTTTTTAGCATTAAATTACATTAATTCATTATACCAACATCTGCTATTTAGTATAGTTGGTAGGATTATAATAACTTAATCAATCTCTTACCAATTTCCGATCCATGTGGAAGCGATACTTACTTATCACTTTATTACTTGAATGACGTGTACATTTGCATAATTGCTCACACTACACCAAAACAGACTTTTAGCAGCGTTTATAAGCGCCACTAATAGTATTTGAAGCGCTTTTAAAAGCGCAGCAAAAAATGCCGCTAAAACAAACGCCGCAAACTTTAGCGGTGTTTATGAGAAAAAACGCCGCTAAAGGTCATGACTTTTAGCGGCGTTTTCCCAACGAACGCCGCTAAAGGTCATGACCTTTAGCGGCTCTTTTCCCACAAACGCCGCTAAATGTCATAACCTTTAGCGGCGCTTTCCCCACAAACGCCGCTAAAGGTCATAACCTTTAGCGGCGCTTTCCCCACAAACGCTGCTAAAAGTCATGACCTTTAGCGGCGCTTTTACCAAAAACGCTGCTAAAAGTCATGAAAAATAAAAAATTTAAAATATCATACTTTTAATGGTGCTTTTTTCAAAAACGCCGCTAAAAGTCATGAAAAATAAAAAAAATTTAAAATATTATACTTTTAGCGGCGTTTTTGGGAGAAACGCCGCTAAAGGTCATGAAAAATAAAAAAAAATTATAATATTATAAAAACACCAAAAATCCGGTTTAGAAATGTATAATTTAATTTGAAGACATATTAAAATGAAAATTCATGAACAATACGTATTAAAATGGAAATTCATGAACAAGACATATAAGGAATCGCGATCGAGGTACGTTGATACCAATTGCATGATAAAAGAACTTAATCACATAAAGAAAACACATGGTACAGATCTTTTTACATTTTAATACATCATAACCATAATTGGTACAATTTTATACCCTAATTGTTGCACCAGCTGTAGTTTCTAGTTGAAGAACCTTGATTCCATTGACCTCCTGCAGCCAATTTTATAGTTTAAAAATCAGAAATCCACCAGAGACGACATAGTAAGAAAGAGATACAAACCTTCAGGTTTGGAATGATCTCCATCTTGAGTGCATCAGCTTCCACAAGCCTCTTGATAGCATTCAAGTTGACCCACCTGTAACATTGACTGTTAGTACTAAGCCAAATAGACAGTTCTAACATGTTAAGGCATTATGACTTACAAATTATTTGTATTGAAAATTTTAAACTTTTCTATAGACTTGAACTCATTGACCTGTTACAAGAGAGAATCATGTCAGCCTTAACCATTAAAATGTTCTTGAGTCCCCTGCATTTACAAACATTATTTTAAATATGTTCACTACCAATTACCATGGCCTATGCCCTGGCTACATTGTCTAAGGAACAAATAAACCTTAACAAAATGATTGTTATAAATACATACAAACATGCACAACAATATATACATCATTATTATACCAAAAAGAAAAGAAAAGAATATGCCCATTCTAGGATGAGAGGCAAGCTAAAAAACTATCGAATATCTAACCTTAAACTTGGATCACTTGTGCAAGTTGTGAGAAACCAACCACGATCGCAACTATAACCGAGTAGATAATCTACCATAAAGATAGACCAATTGCAATTTAATATTAGTTTTAACAAAACAAATCGTTGATTGAAATATTTTGTGCTTAAAAGAAATAATGGGAGAATTAAGAAAATGTTCAAGATAAACCAAAATTATATTTAAGTCGCTTTTACAAGACCAATCAAGACAAAATAAAAGCTAAATAAAACTTTATTAACCTTCACAAGACTCAAATTAGGCATCAATGTTCACACATGCAAAAGTTTATTAACAGAGGATTTAAAGCAGAGAGATTCGCTACCTTATCAATAGGATTTTCGCAATGTATCTTTAAACAAGTCCTTCCTAAATAGCATAGTTCTATTATCCTTTCGAAAGACCTTCAGAAAACAGCAACAAAATTATTTAAAATTGGAATTAAAATTTAAAAAAAAAGTCAATATTAAAAGTGACTTTAATCCATTAGGTCGGTGAACATGTAAAAAACTAAAAAACTCTTGATTAACAACAAGATCACTATCACAGGCAGAAAAATAATAGCCATAAAAAACATATATTTCGTCATTTAACTTTTGCAATCATGCCAATAAAAAGCACTGCAAGAAAACAATAACAGCAATAGTAGAGAAACGAAAATAAAGATTGAACCCAAAACCATGTTAATAAAAGGAAATAAATCAAGTAAAAAATCCGAAAAATAATAAACAATGTGATAAACCTTGGGCACCATCTTCCTTATCATCGTAGAGAAAAATTTACATGTGCTACTTTTTATATTAAAAATTCTACAAAAACTATCCACTTTTAGATTTAAAAAAAACTAAATTACTTTATTCTAGATTTTTTTATTTTTTTAAAGAAAAACAACCAAATTCTAGTATTCAAAAATGAAACAACAAATTAGAAGGTCAATCCCAATTTATAGTAATAAAGCCCCAAAAATCTAAGAAAGTAGAGACATAAAAACCATATGTTATGGACTTGTATAGAAGAGGATCCTCAAGGGATAAAAACTGAAAGTTAAGAAACAACGATCTAGCCGTATGCAATTTAACAAATACAATTAGAACAAATAAACTATCAATTAAGGCTTTAATGTATACATTTACAAGAAAAGAACTTGAAATAACACCATCAAGAAAGTAGTTAAAGTCAAGATGCACATCATTGTTTTGGTATGAGTTTATAAGCAAGATAATTGTGGAGTTCCTAGAATAATCAAAGAACATGAAGCAAGACAAAGTTTGTACCTTTTCTATACGGCTTAATGCAAACCTCTGCACAATTGATTTGTTCAAAACATGGCCTCCAATACTATGTAACAGTAGTGCATTTGGCATGCCCAGCAGAATAAGTGATTGTTGTTGCCTACCTGTTAATGTGTACAATCAAAACATTAAACTAGACCCTCTATTTACATATCAATAAATCAATCTAACAATGTAAAAATATTTCGATTTGCCTATCGAAGTAACTTTTTGTTATATTTTCGACTACAATACATATATCAGTAATTTTAGGTAAAAGTACTGTTGGCTGGGGTTGTCATTTTAAATCAGGATGAATGCTATAAAAAATGACATTCATACTTCTGTGATATATCAGTTAGTTTCCACTAGATTACATTAGAAGATAGAAGGTACATATAGGGGGAGAAAATTTCCAACAAACCAATTAAATTTTTTCACCTTTTCATTGAACTGACGACAGTTAGGGCATGGCAGCCCACGGTCAGCAAATAGTTAAGCGTGAACTTGACCTAATACTTGGCGTACATTCACCCTTTTAATGTGCCACTAAAAGTTAATAGAAATTAGAATTGCTTCCAACAAAATGAATATATAAAAGAAACAAGTGCGAAAAACTAACCTTGATTTCATTGAAGGGTCATGGTAAAATTCAGAGGCATCATGAGCACCCATGCTTATCAAAGACCCAACCTCCGTAGGTGACAAAGCAAATTTCTGCAATATGTTAAAAATCAGTGTTCTTAGCAACATACTATGCAAAGGCCAAGAGCAACAAGAGAAAGTGTTATCGTAAACAAAAGGTATCCAGTTGGGAGTATGCTAAATTTGAGCTCCATCTATCAATGCATTAGAAGTGTAATGAGGAAAACAAATAGGATTATAGGAAATACTTACCTGTCTCTTTTCCCAATCATACTTGCGCTCTCCAATAGCAGGGCAGAATGTCAACATCATGGAACCACGGTGATTAACTTTAAGGCCATCAATGTTGGACTGCAAAAACGAGGCAAATGAAAGTCACCATTCACTAAAATGAAAACCACATAAGGAAAATAATAACTACAAATATTTAGGAAAGGCAATGGGAGAATACATCCATCTTAACGAAAGTTGGTAGAATAGGAGAAATAGAGAGTGAAGCTTTCCCCTTGTATATCGTATAAGGAGAAAACACACGAACATTGGCATTTCCTGCATATATATGAAAAAAGTCACAAATACGAGTTATGGTTAATTAATATTTGTGAAAAAATGCAAAAGAGAGGACAATTCGATACCTATAAAATAAATATGTAGAGAAGTTGAAAAGGCAGCTGGATTCAAAGCCATCACCCCATTTCGGAGATTGCGTTGACTGTTTGCAGTGAAAACATCATTAAAAATGAACTCAACTAGAAAGGGTTCAATGGCCGTATATTTATTTGTAAAGTAAAGAAATACTAAGTCATTTTTGCAGAACAATGAAAACCTTTTGCTCTTAACGTGATGAAATCCATGAAAATTAATATTTACCCAAAAAATAGAACCCTTAACTCTAAAATATGAAGATATTTTTGGGGGGTTTAGAGGAATAAGACGAAGTTAGGGCTTAGTTGAGGTTTTAGAAAGTAAAAAAAAAAAAAAAAAAGAGTGAAGGGGACAATGTAATTTTGTAGAATAAACATTTCGATTCTCCATTCTCAAGCACCATAAATCTTTAAGTAAAACAAAATAATTAGGGTTTTTGAATGTTAGCAAAAAAATTGAACCTGGAGAGCAAAGAGCAACATTGTTTCAACATTTTGGTGTAGGTGCGTAGATTGACGGGGATATTGCTCATTACCTTCCCTTTCTCAGAAAAAAACTTCTTTAGTGTCTCTGAAGTTACTGTCTTCGCAAGGTTTCCCACATAAACTTTATACGGGCTATCAACAAACCGGGAATCCTCCGCCTAAAGGAGAGACAAATCCACTTGTGGCAGAGGCTTTTCGGTGATATTTACCTTAATTTCCCGCCCTCCAATTTGCTGCAATACATGAAAGAATAAGAAAAAAAACACCATGAAAACCAGATACCTCAACATATGTGCTACATTTCCTTGTATATGAGGGGTTTGGGCTTACAGTGCCATTTAGTTTCTCAATTGCCGCATTAGCATCCTCCACGGTTTGGGGACTTAGGAAATTTAGGGTTTGGGGAAATAAAAATTGGGGTTATAGGGATAGTTTTTTAGCAGAGAAAAAACGACATCGTTATAGCTAATTTTTTTGTGGTGTTTTTGTAAAAAACACCACTATTATACAATTTTAATTTTTTTTCTATTCTTGAGTATTGAACTTTTAACTTTAATTTTTTTTTCAATTTTATTTTTTTATTTTTTTTATTTTTTTTTTTTTTTCAATTTTAATTTTAATTTTTTCAATTTCAATTTTAATTTTAATTTTAATTTTAACCTATATTTTCTATGTTTTTCTTTCAAAATTTTTGTGTTGAGATTATCATTTTTTTGAATTTTTATTTTTATTATATTTTGAGTATTGAACTTTTTAACTAAAATATTAAATATTAAATATTAAATTTTTAAGTTTTTAAGTTTTTAATTTTTATTATTAAAATTTAAAAATTTAATTACCATTATCAACTCTTTTAGGAATTTCTTTTTCTTTCTTTTTACATCAACATTAGTTGTTTACATTTTTATATAAATGACATTTAATTATTTATATATATATATATATATACACCTAAATTTTGATATAGATACATCTCGTAATTATATATGAATTTTGGTTTAATGTGTAATTCTAGATGTGAAATTCTAATTGTGGTTTAAATGTATAGTTGAAACTTTAATTTTGATTCAATCATATATATTATTTTAAAATCAATATATTTTATATTGAATAAATATAAATTTTATGTATGCAATATATAAATAAAAACGATGTTAATTATATCAATAATTGTGTTAATATTTACAATATCTGGATCAAATTAAAGTTCATGTATATAATTGCACACTAAACCATTGTTCATGTATGCTTTTGAATTTAACCCATTTTGATATATATTTTTTAAAATAATAATTTACATTTATCTTATTTTGATTTATATTCTAAAACATCCAAGATTAATCCCTAAATCATAAACCTTAGACCCTAAATATTATACCCTAAGCCACAAACATCAAACCCTAAACCCAAACTCAAAATCCTAAACCATAAATCATAAACCATAAAACTCGAACCCTAAACTCTAAACCGCAAACCTTAAACCATAATCTGAGACCAAATTTTTGGGAATTCATGTGGCCAATGTTAGTGTAGTACAAAACATATATTTTATATTATTATATTAAATAATATGGGTGTAGTACAAAATAGCATGAACCTTAGTAAATTCTAAATGTTTTTCGGTTTTTAAATAATATCCTTAAACCTTAAACCCCAAATTTTAAATCCCAAATTCAAACTATAAAACCCTAAATCATAAACCCTAAACTATAAAACATAAACCCTTAACCCAAAATAATAAACATTATATCATAAACCTTAAAACTCTAAATTATAGACATTAAACCTTAAATTCTAAACTCTAAACCCTAAAATAAAATATTTTTTTACGGCACTTTTTTAAAAACGCCACTAAAGCTTATCTTTTGTGGTGTTTTTACGAAAGCGCCGCTAATGCTCAGATCTTTAGCGACGTTTGGGCCAAAAACACTGCTATTGCTCAACTTTTTACGGCGTTATTTATTAAAACGCCACTAAAAACGCCGCTAAAAGTCTGTTTTGGTGTAGTGTCACCACCCTCCCCACCTAAACGTTCAGCAAACCTCACCACCCTTCCCAACACCCTTACCCTCAACACCCTCACCACCTGTACTGCCAGCAACCTCACCACCCTCACCCTCACCCTTTCCCTCACCCTCACCACCATTATTGCCAACAACCTCACCACCCTCACCCTCACCACATTTACTGCCAACAATCTCACCACCTTCACCACCTTCATTACCATCACCACCAAATTGCAAACATGCTACAACTAACATTGATTCATCATTGACAAAAACATAAGTATTTCTATTGATTTTATTAGAGTTCGGCTTTTAATATATTTCTTTTAAAAGTAATTGTATATAAGATAAATATTAAACTTATACGTAAAATTTGATTTAATGGGTGTGATATATCAATTTTGATTTAGATTTAATTATATATTTTTAAAAATATAAATATATCAATTTAATTTTGTATTAAATAAATATAATTATTGTTGTATACAAATGCAAAATGATGTTGTATTATTTGTGTAGATAAATGATAATCAATGAACTTCAACCCAAAAAAGTAAATATAATTTTTAATTTTTAAAATTTATAAAATTATAAATTAATTCATCCCTACTACCTCCTAAAACAACTTTTTAGGTTCCTTTACATAGATATATTGCAAACTCGGAGATGAAACTATGAGGTGTAAAGGCTACTAACTGGTAAGCTATGAAAAAAGAAAAGGAAAGCATGGTGTGGATGTTGGGAAACTAGATTGTTTTGAGACAGACAACGAAGACAAAGACTAGGACAGCTCATTTCTTAGCCCTAGTTTAGGAAATTTCCTCAACCCTACACCTACTTCTGTACTTGTCTGAAATTGGATTGCCAGGCTGAATCTTGGCGTTTGCCTAACTTTTTTAATTTTGGATGTTGAACCATTTAAACCTTAATTTGACTTCTCCAAATCTTACCAAGTTTTTTTAATAATATTTTCACTTTAAATCAAACATCTCTCAATTCATGCTTTTATTGGTAATTTTCAATTCATTTAACGATGCTTGAGCCAGCTGTTTTCCACATTTTAGCTATTTTATATGACTTGCCAACATAACTTTTTAAATGTCCGTCCATATTTATACTATAATATAAATGAGGAAACTAATTTGTTCCTATGGATATTTGAGTATGAAATCAGGTAGATATTAATGCAAGGTTTTCCGAAACATGAAAGCTTCAGAATATGTACTTCTCTTTTCTTTGTTTGTTTTCTACCTTAATGCCCTCCCCTTTTTTAATTATGTAAATTTTTTTGAAAGTATTTATTAGAGATAATTAATTTTTTTCTTTTTATGAATTTTAAGGGAGTAAACATTGATTATAAGTTTTAAAATTACTCTCTATTTAAAATAAAAATCAAACATATAACCACTAGTTAAAGAAGGAGATAAAAAGACCATTGCGATTATTGCATTTATAACCAATTAAACTTGTATTTACTTTAACAATCGGCGTTTGGCTTCTGCCGTATTTTGTAATCTGTACAACTCAATGGCTTCAGCCATTCTGTAATTATTACTCTTTTGCCAGTAAAGAGGGTTAAATGAAAAATAACTCAATAGATGTATTTTTTATTTATTTTTTAAATATTTATCGGATCGAGTCTAGTAATTAATCTTTCACATTATATAAATTTATTAAGAGAGTAAATATTGACCACGAGTTTAAAATTAAATTTTCAGATGTATTTTTCTCAAAGTCTGCAGTCGTAAAAACCTTATGCAGATGCTGATAATGGCAATTGCGAAAACCATAAACAACTTGCTTAGTTCAAATATCAGTCTGAACTAATAATGTAATATTAATTAATTTGGTACTTTTAATAACCTTAGACCAAAAATTTTGACTACTGTCAACCCAAGGGAAAAAAAAAAAATGGAAACTTTGCAAGTTGCAACATCAATTTGATAAAAGCAGCCAAATTGTAGTTTAAGTGGAAGACTTGGATTTTTACTCTTCCAAATCGTCATCGAACACAGCACATGCATTAATTTAACTGAAAATATCAAGTCTTTACTAAACATAAAAGTTCAGTTTCATCGACCATGATTTTCATGTCCTGTTTGCACACTTATCACCCAATTAATTAAACAGTTTGTGGCCGTTGTTGATTTTTCTGAGGTGTGGAACACATGGCACGCGAAATCAAACTTGAAATCGGATCAAAACAATGAGGTAAGAACAGTAGTATTTTGGAGTTGAGCAGTGTGAAAACGACCAAACAAATGGAGACGAAGACAGAGAATGTTAAAAGAAGAAGCATTAGAAGATGTGGGATGTCGCCTTTGACTGCCTCAGCGTATTCCAGTGAAGCCAAAGCCAGCACAGACAAAGGAAAAGAGTATGCCCACCACGCCACATTGAACTTTTTCATCGATACGTTAAACAACGTCGGCCTGCAAACCTGTCTCAACAACAAACAGTACCATGTCAATTTATTTAGATCAAAATATCTTAGTTGACAGTAAATTATGGCCCATGGGTAATTAATTACCAATGACATGAAAAGGAAGAGTGAGAGGAAGAAGAGCATTTTGGATGCAGTATCGAAAGAGCCGGCAATGGATTGCCAAGCCAAGCTAGCAATGCTTGGTGCTGCGAAGAACAAGAAGAAAACTGGCCTTAACATCGATGGAAGCTGGTCGGTGCCCGATAGACGTTGGTAAAGCGTCACGAACAGCACCAAGTAATGAACCATCCCTAGTGAAAACAACCCAATGGCACTCTCTTTCCACCCCATTTCGGCCGCCGCCTGTGCACCCACAAGGTTCCCTATAACTGATAACTGGCTCGTGGGGTTTGCCACCGCTGATAAGAACTTCTTTCCTTTAGTAAACCATTGACCGTAGATTTTCACATCGAGCACTGCAATAGGAAGAACAGCCAAAACCCACCATATAACCGTGTAGGAGTAGTGGGTTTGGGGAGTGAAAAAGGGGGATGATTGTAGCAAAAGAAGCCAAGAAATCGATGGAGCGAATAGGTAGTTGACTCCTACATGGTGAAAGAACTCCTCTTTCACCATCTTAAAGTAAAATAAACATCTCAAAAGGTAAAGAATCGAGAGCAGAACAAGGGCAAAGAATGAGAGAGACCAGAGAACTGTAAAAGCTGTGGGATGAAACAAATGGAGGGTACGTCTTAAAGTGTGAGTGTCATCCGTTGGGCCTCTTAGTGTCTTCCATAATAAAGCTTGGCCACATAATGATAGGCTTACCCTAAAATAACCAGCATGAAATTTGGTTAAGGTGGAAGTTAATGATTCCTTAATACCCTTAGCAACAATGGTTGATGACATCAGGCCGCTGCTGGCGTCGGCTTTGTCAACTACGAGCTGAAGCTCAGTGTGAGATGTTACGACGGCAGCCATTGGTAAGACTAGGTATTATCAAGATGATCATAAATGTTGGTGATAAGTTATGCGTATTTTTCTTGGTTAGCAATGGTGGGGATTTATAGAACTCGAGAAAAAGACGTGGTAAACTATAAATATATTTTTAGGAAAAGAAAAATTGTATGGAAAATACCTTGCACGTGAGTTAGACAATTTTTCCTGTGGAATTTATTTTGTTGGCACTTTTTGAAGAAATTTTTGTGCAAACCTAAATCTTTTCTTTTTTGTACTTTTAAGCCTAACACTTTTGAATATATGGATTATATTCGACAGATTTAGCTTGACTTTCTTGACACGAATTTTCTATTAATTACAAAAGACAATAACTTGATTTTGACATATAATTCTGGTTCAACCTAAAGCGGTTTAATTAGAAAGTAAAGTGACACATAGCACCTACCTATTTCATAGATTATGGACAAAAGGGTCGGTGGCAAAGCTGGAAGAGACAAACGATGCAAGTGACAAAACTGGCGAACGTCCGGCTGGTATAGAGGTGAATCGATCTGTGAAGAAGGCAAGACAGAGAGATGGATGACTGATAAAGCCGTCTACTCGAATGGTAGTATTTCAAACTTCAAAGAGAAGTTACTATTGGGATGTACAGCCTCCGATGGAAATACTAGTCTTTTTAATGCTGAGAAATTTGAACTTCGTGCGGATCATGTGTTAAAGAATGTTAAGGATGGGAATCCGTCCATCAAATTTTCGAAACAGGTTCATTCGTACATTAATCAGAGCATGACAAATATTGTGGATCTCAAACTTTTGGGCAGGAAAATTGGTTTCAATGCCCTTATGAACCAAGCCATTGCCTTGTGGATGACGTCTCATCTATTTCAGTTAATGGAATTCGAGAATGATAATTTTCTAACAAGATTTAGAACTAAAAGAGATTGTTTGAAAATTTTAGTTGACGGGCCTTGAGTGATTTTTGGTCACTACCTAACAGTGCAACCATGGTTTTAAATTTTTCAACAAACTTGCTTTTCCAAATCAAAGTGGAGGCTTCGATTCGTTTACCTGGGCTCCCTGCTGAATTTTATAAACAAAGTTTATTGAAAGCAATTGGAGAGTAGTGGGGAAGGTGATAAAAATTGATTTCAAAATTGATTTTGGATCAAGACGTAGATTCTCTCATATGGCAATGTGTATTAATCTCGATGAACCATTGGTCTTGAAGATTCATATCAAGGAATGCCTCCAATAGGTTGACTAAGAATCTCTTCCCAATAACTGCTTCGAGTGTGATTGTCACAACCGCATGAAGGATTTTTGCTCAATGTGAAAAATATAACGTCGGTAATAACAAATATATTGCAAAGAAAAGAGAAATAAAATAAAGAACACACAGATTTTACGTGGAAACCCCTTTCAGGAAAAAACCACGGGCAGAGGAAAAGAAAATTCACTATGTCGAATTCGAATCAATTGCAAGAGGAATAGACTATGTCTATTTATAGGCTTGTAAAGCCATATTCTGATAGGAGTGTAGTAAGATTGAAACTCCTTATTCTAATCAATATCAAATAGATGGAGTTTAATAAGGTTTAAAAAACCTTATTTAAAATAAAATAAAAGAAGTGTAGTTCTATAGGGATTCTTCTTTTATCTTATTTTACCATTGTATTTTATTTAAATAAGGATTCGGGCCACTTAATTCTAACAATCTCCACCTTGACACGAATTCTCAATGAACAAGTTCTTCATCGCGAACTCTCAATGAACAAGTTCTTCACCTCTTCCATAAAACCCCTTAAAGGTTTAACTTCAACAATGAACACCAACCAAGTCTAAGCAATGCTCAAACTTGGTTATAGGAAGTGACTTAGTCATCATATCTGCAGGATTTTCATGAGTACTAATTTTGCTCACAACAATGTCACCACGAGCATTAATATCACGAACAAAATGATATCGAACATCAATGTGTTTTGTTCTCTCATGAAACATTTGATCTTTTGTAAGGAAGATGACACTCTGACTGTCACAAAATACTATGCTGATTTGATGGTCTTCATTGAGCTCACTAAAGAGTCCCTTCAACCAAATAGCTTCTTTACAAGCCTCAGTAATCGCCATGTACTCAGCTTCAGTGGTAGACAAAGCGACTGTAGTTTGCAAAGTAGTTTTCCAACTGATTGCACAACCTCTGATTGTAAAGACATAACCAATGAGAGATCTTCTTCTATCAAGGTCTCCAACAAAATCAGCATCAACATACCCAATGACTCCATCTCTAGTTCTTCCAAACTATAAGCAAACATCAGTAGTACCTCGTAAGTATCTTAAAATCCACTGAACTGCTTTCCAATGTTCTTTACCGGGATTCGCCATGTATCTGCTAACTGCACTGACCGCATATGATAAACCTGGACGTGAACAACCCATAGCATACATGAGAGATCCCACTGCACTAGAGTATGGAACATGTGACATGTACTCAATCTCATCATCTGATTATGGAGAAAAAACCGATGAAAGTCTGAAATAAACTGCTAAAGGAGTACTAACAGGCTTAGCACTCTGCATATTGATCATGCAAAGAACTTTCTCAATGTACCCCTTCTGACTTAGGTACAATTGACTTGCTTTTCTATCTCTGAGAATCTCCATACCAAGTATCTTCTTTTCTGGTCCCAAATCTTTCATATCAAATTCTTCACTTAGTTGGGCTTTGACCTTTCTTATCTCTCCTTTATCTTTTGCTGCTATCAACATGTCATCAACATAAAGAAGTAGATACACAAAAGAACTATCACTGTTTTTCTTAAAGTAAACACAGCTATCAAAACTACTTCTTTTAAAATTATGAGAAGTCATAAAAGAATCAAACCTCTTGTACCACTGTCTTGGTGACTATTTCAAACCGTAAAGGGACTTTTTCAGCAAGCAAACATAGTCCTCCTTTTCTGAGACTATAAAACCCTCTGGTTGTTGCATGTAAATATCTTCCTTAAGTTCTCCATGTAAAAATACAATTTTTACATCTAACTGCTCAAGCTCCAAATCATGTATGGCCACAATACCAAGCAAAGCTCGAATCGAAATATGCTTTACAACTGGGGAGAGCACATCTGTGGATCTACTCCTGGAATTTGACTGTAACCCTTTGCAACAAGCCTTGATTTATATTTGGGTTCTTCAACTCTTGGAGTCCCTTCTTTCTTTTTAAAAACTCATTTACATCGAACAACCTTTTTTACCTTTAGGAAGTTTCACAAGATCCCATGTTCTATTTTTATGAAGTCATTCCATCTCCTCTTACATAGAAAACATCCACTTTTCTGAGTCTTCATAGCTAACCGCCTCAGAATAATTAGACGGCTCTTGGTTTGCATCTATATCTTCGGCCACATTTAAAGCATAAGCAACCAAATTAGCCTCGGCATACTTCTTTGGAGGTTTAATTTCTCTTCTAGTTTGCTTTTTGGCGATAGAGTATTGTGGTGAAGAAGCAACTCTATTCTCAATTTTGTACCGACTTGAGGAGTCGACTCAGATTAACTCGATGCTCCACCGCTTTTGATTTTCTTTATTGGAAGAGTCTTTAAGAGATAAGTTAGGTAGCATAGTAGTTTCATCAAAACAACATCTTTGCTAATCACAACTTTTCTATTTTCGTGACACCATAACTTATACCCTTTTACACCACTTTATAACGAAGAAAAACACATTTAATGGATCTCGGCCCAATTTTCCATTATCAACATGAGCATACTTAGGACACCCAAAGATTTTAAATCGTAATAATTAGCAAGATTACCAGACCATACCTCTTGTGGAGTCTTTTTCTCAATGGCAATGGATGGAGATTGGTTGATCAAAAAACATGCAGTAAAGGCTGCTTCGGCCCAAAACGACTTTGGTAAGTTGGCATTTGACAACATGCATCGAACCTTCTCCATAATCGTTCTGTTCATTCGTTCTGCAACTCCGTTTTGCTGTGGAGTATGACGAACTATCAAGTGTCTCACGATCCCTTCTAACTTGCACAGTTTATTAACCTCATCAGAACAAAACTCTAAGCCATTGTCTGTGCTGAGGTATTTTATTTGTTTTCCCATTTGTTTTTCAATCATAGTTTTCCAAGACTTAAATGCGAAAAACATATCGTTTTTCTACTTCAGGAAGAATACCCAAACTTTTCTAGAAAAATCATCAATAAAAGTTAGCATATAATTAGCTCCACCTCTTGAAGGCACTCTTGATGGCCCCCACAGTTAAGAATGAATATACTCCAATGTCCCTTTCGTGTTATGGATCCTCTAGTGAATCAAACTCTCTTTTGCTTCCCAAAAATGTAGTGCTCACAGAACTTCAGTTTGCAAATTCCTTGCCCATCAATAAGTCCTCTTTTGCTCAATTCTGCCATGTCATTCTCACTTATATGCCCTAGGAGCATATGCCAAAGTTTAGTAATATCATCATCTGACAAGGAAGAGGAAGCGACAGCTGCATCACCAATAACAGTAGAACCCTACAAAACATATAACTTGGCAGTCTTGCTCTGCCTTTTCATCACAACGAGGGAACCTTTGGAAATCTTCAAAATCCCACTTTTAGCTGTGTATTTGTACCCTCTTGAATCAAGAGTACTCAACGAAATTAAATTTCTCTTCAATTTTGGAACATGCCGTACATCACTAAGTGTTCTGACAACTCCATCAAACATCTTAACTTTAATTGTTCCAACACCTACGATTTTGCACGAAGCATTATTTCCCATCAAAACAACACATTCAGACACTATTTCGTAATTTGTAAACCAATCCCGATTGGGACTCATGTGGAAGGTGTAATCCGAATCAAGTATCCACACCTCGCTCACTTTAGAAATATTGACAGAAGCGACTAGAAGTTCACCATCACTGTAGTCTTTTACAACATCAGCTTCACCAGAATTTTCTAGTTGTTTTCCCTTTTGATTCGCAACCTCCCTTTTAATCTTGTTCTGTATCTTATAGCATTCAGTTTTAATGTGCCCTTTCTTCTTGCAGAAGTTACAAGTTTTACCTCTGTTTGAAGACTTCGATCTACCTTTAGATTTGCCGCGAGGATTCCGTTCCTGTGTCCTTCCACGATCATCATCAACATTCCAATCGTGTCTCCCACGAACAATAAGACCCTCTCCCTGAGAGTCGGGATTAACCACAAGATGCTTCATCTTATCATACGAGGTTAAAGAATCATAAACCTCATCAACTATGAGAGACTCGCGGCTATATAAAATCGTGTATCTAAAGGTTGAATAAGACGGGGGCAACGAACAAAGTAGAATCAACCGTAGATCTTCCTTATCATATTGAACCTCCATAGCCTCCAAGTTTGAAAGAATTTCTTTAAACACTGTTAAGTGTTTGTGCACAGACGCACCTTCCTCCAAACAATGAGTATAAAGACGTTGCTTCATATGCAACTTACTAGTTAGTTCGTGCACAGACGCACCTTCCTCCAAACAATGAGTATAAAGACGTTGCTTCATATGCAACTTACTAGTTAGAGTTTTCAACATACATATTTGTTCTAGCTTCTTCCATAATGTCGTGGCGGTCTTCTCCTTCATCACATCTTGCAAAATTTCGTTAGAAAAATACAGATATAACTGTGTTAAAGCATTTCGATCCTTGCGCTTTTTATCTTCCTCCGTTAATGTCGAAGGCATCTTATCTACCTCTAGCAGGTTTCTCTAAATCCATTCAGGCAAGAATCGTCAGATCTTTATTTTCCACAATGCAAATCTGGTGTTGCGATCCAACAGTGAAATTTCATACTTTAAAGATGCCATTACCGTGATCGAGATGAAAAAACCCGGAAGCCCTGATACTAATTTGTGAAAAATATAACGTCGGTAATGACAAATATATCGCAAAGAAAAGAGAAATAAAATAAACACACAGATTTTACGTGGAAACCCCTTTCGGGAAAAAACCACAGGCAGAAGAGAAGAAAATTCACTATGTCGAATTCGAATCAATTACAAGAGGAATAGACTATGTCTATTTATAGGCTTGTAAAGCCATATTCTAATAGGAGTGTAGTAAGATTGAAACTCCTTATTCTAATCAATATCAAATAGATGGAGTTTAATAAGGTTTAAAAAACCTTATTTAAAATAAAATAAAAGAAGTGTAGTTCTATAGGGATTCTTCTTTTATTTTATTTTACCATTGTATTTTATTTAAATAAGGATTCGGATCACTTAGTTCTAACACTCAACAATGTTGAAAAATGAGGAGGAAAATTTTAACATGGACGTTAATCAGGCACCAGATCAATAGTAGGAGGAACAAAAAGAGGAGAAAAAATTGTCCCTTGGATGATCGCGGAGCGTAGGAGATGACGCCAACAAAGGAAGAGAGCTCATTAAGGAGTTAATACATGAGAATTTTTAGGAAATATAAGATTTGATATATTATCAGATAACAAGGATTTGGCAAATTTGAATGTTATTAATGTGGATACGGACATGCCATTGTCTTTCTATTTGCTCGTGAATAAAATTTTGTTGCTCTTATCTTCTTTGTTGTGAAGATATTTATTCCTTCATCGCCTTCATTCTATCCTGCATGTCAATGTACTGTTGGGATCTTGATTAAGGATTTTATAAACCTTGGTCTGTTGGGGAAGCTTCGGTATGGGCTTGAGGTGGATGACTGTAATACCATGGGGAAATACTAGTATTACTATTTATATTGGTTAAATCAGTAAGGATTTTGCTAAGTTTGTGCATTAGGGTTAGATTGAGTTCATTGGTAATGAAATACTGATATCTGGGTTGCTCATTGTCCTTCATGCCCACCATATTAATTGTTAACCAGTAGGATTAACAAGAGGATGGAATGGTTATTTGGTTGGTGGTTCACTTTTAGAGGCGGGTAGCCATTGATGATGGTGGTGGTGTTCTTTTTTTTTGAGGGGGGGAGAATAGGTATGGAGTTTGCAATGGGACTTAGCTCTTTCAACTCTTATTGTGGGCTTTTATACTAAGAGATAAATTTACCTACGTGTTTAGAAACTACTGATAGTGAGATCATACTTTGTTCCTTTATAGTGATAGTGATGTGATGTCTTAGGCAAGCCGGTAACCTACACAAAATATTCCATACAACGGTAAACTTACACAAAAGCCACAAAAACAACAAAGACTTTACAAAATATTAACAAACTACACCTAAGGAGGACAAGGTAATCCATCCTTATTCAAAATATTCAATAATGAATATGGTGGTTTCCAAACCCAACTTTAAGGAAGTTTACCATTTATACACTATTTAGTTCCCCAGTTTGCAGCTTCATTTGCTTCTCTCTTTAACACAAGAATTTAAACCTCCAACAAGCAACATTATATGCATCAATATCATAATAAAGAAAAGTAATTTTCCAGTTTTTCAAACTTTTGAACCTCATCAATAACTCCTTTAGCATCAATCTCGATCACA
This sequence comes from Gossypium rotundifolium, assembly GCA_025506655.1. NCBI lineage: Eukaryota > Viridiplantae > Streptophyta > Magnoliopsida > Malvales > Malvaceae > Gossypium > Gossypium rotundifolium. The sequence continues at coordinate 155,108,279 of CP106722.1, read as the reverse complement.
ACATTCATCCATCCATTATTAACAACAAACTTCAAACCTTCTGTAACTACATTAGCCTCAACCATAAAGGCATTATCAACAAGAAACTCCTTACCTAACCTATCAATAGCCCTCCCTTCAGAATCTCTAGCAATAACACCAATTGCACCACTCTTACTCTCTTTTTTAAAAGTTTCATCATAGTTTATCTCAACCTAATCCATTTCAGGTTTACTCTAAATAGGAGGACAAGTATCCTTAGTAGCATTTGCACTTATATCCTTATTCTACAATTTCACCATATAAAGAACTTCATCAAAAAAAACTTTTAAACATGCAATAATCCCAAAATGTTCAATTCCTTCCTACCCACCACGACCTCACTTTGACCCTTTTAAATATACCAAAATGTAACCACAATCCTAATTTTGGTTTCCTAATTAATATCCTTGCAACCCAAAATCTGTTGCAACTAACAATCAAATCACCCAATATTCTTTCAACCTTCATGTAACACCCCATACTTGGTCCGGTTGCCAAACTGAGCTACAAAATGCTACAGTAGTTAACAATAATTATCATTTATGATTTTAGCTTATACATCTAATCAATCAATAAAGCATTTAATAATCTAAGTATAGTATGATTCAAAACTAAAATCGAGTCTCAAACGAGCTTACGAAAGCTCCCAGGTCAACCTGAAATTGAATCAGACTTAATTGAAAACTAATTAAAAAGTAAGAAAATTTTAGCAATTAAGGGTCACACGATCGAGTGTCTAAGCCATGTGACAAGTTGTGGTCGTGTATGACACTGTCGTGTCATCAGGCCATTCGATTAACTAATCTCGTGTACAAAAGGGTCACATGATCGTGTAATAAATTGAGACTATGTGGACCTAAATGTAAAATGTTGCAAACATTCAACCGGTCGTGTGGTTGGACTTTGTGAGAGACTAAGATCGTGTAAACTGGAGTCACACGATCGTGTATCCAGGCCATGTAACTCAGTGAGACCGTGTTCACCAATTACCAACCGAATCATATAGACCACAAGACTGTGCCACATACTCATGTGTGGCACATGCCCATGTGTTACAGTGTGTATAACTAAAAGAACCTTTCAAAGCAAGTTATATAACCCTATGATCACTTAAGCCATAAACATGCATTATACCATCCCTCAAGCCTATTCAAATGTACCAAAGCATACCAAAAACACAACTTATAACATCTATACTAAGTGCCTAACTAATATGCCACAAATGACACCTCAATTCGTCAAGTCACAATCATCCACTCACTATAACATATATCATAATATCAATAGTTAAAATTTCATCACAAAAACACCATGTCCAAAGGTTAAAATTCATAAAACAAAATTTAACACTCTAGCACAAAGCACATATACCATTTCATGCCACAACTAGCCAAAACAACAATAAGGCTCATATCATTACACATGTATCACTTTAACATAAACCAAAACACAAGTTTCGACTTCACATTACAAAATCAGGTACACCTATTTACATACCACTTATAAAAGGGCCAAAATGAGTAAAAAATCTACCAAAAGGGTTAATGGATAGTATGAGCTTTGAAGACAATCCAATCGAAAACATGATTTCTGATAATCTACAAGGAAGAAAATGAAACAAGGTAAACTTACTTAAAGATTAGTAAGTTTGTATAATTTAAACACAACATACCTATCATTTAAAATCTTACTAATTGGAATTAACATAATAACATAGTATTTCTTGTCACCTTACACATTCATTACCATACAAAATGGTTAGTCATGTTCATATAGTGAACATCAAGACATATAGATAGCATAATACACATAACATTCACATTCTTTTCATGAATAACATCTTATACCATAGGCTTTCATTTCAATTCATTTCCATATCTTGTTTTTCCCGAAGAACTATAGCAAATTAACTTTAGATACTCGAGGTACCTTTGTTCACACGTGCCATAAATAGAGACATTAACCATTACTCAATGCTTCTCACACGAGCTGTAGAGAATCTGCAACAAATGTTGGATCTTAACCATCGGTATGGTGTCCACCACCAGTACATAGTACCTGATATAATGAAATCACTAGTACAAAGTACCTGGTACATTAAACCCTAATTACATGTCATTTGTATCCTAATCTGATACATGCACGGATGGGGTAAAATTTATTAAATTCCATTCACCAAAACTGCCAACTTTCATGTTTGAGAAATTAACACATTTGTGACGACTTTTTGGATGAATCCAAGAATTTATGTGTAACAGCCTGATTTAGGGCCTAGTCGGGATAGTGGTGCGAGGCCATGAACCCGAGGTGAAATTATGAGTTTTCCAGGTTTATGCCATGTTTGCATGCTAGTATGAAAGTTTTGTAAAGCAATTTTATTAAGTTGAGGTCAATTGGTTCAAAAAGGACTAAATTGCAAAAGTTGCAATATATGAGTTTCTAGAAGCTTTTTGCATGAAATAACTCAAGATTAATAATTGTGAGTTCTTAAGTAGCAATTTGCCCAAAATTTAATTTTTGGACAAAATTGGCCTTAAGAGACTATTATGGAAATTTTTAAGAGGAAGGGCATTTTGGTCATTTGGCCTCATTAGTGATTAAATAGGATAAAGATGAGAAGAATTCACTCATCTTCTTCCTTGTGGCTGTCGAAAATTTGGAGACACCAAGCTAGGGTTCTTCATTTTTTTTCAAGCTCATAGTAAGTTCATCTTAGCCCCGTTTTTAATATTCTTCGTATTTTTGAAGTTCCCATATTATGAATTAGCTAATTTTAGCTATAAATTGAGCTAAGATGCATGTTCAAAAATCTACCCTTGAATGACATGCTTGTTAAATGATGTTTTATGGAAGTTTAAGAGAGTTTGATGTTAGATAAACATCTTTTCCTTAATGAATTTCATGAAAAATGGTAAATGGTAGTAGGGACCATTTTGTAACAGTTATAAAATTGGTCATACCTACTAGAAATAGTGAGAATTGATGATTTTTATAGAAGAGAAAATGATTCAGTTGAGCATGAAGTTTAAGAAAGTTGCATGAAAATCATTTTACGAGAATTAGGGCAAAAGTGCAAATATTAGAAAGATAGGGGCAAAATAGTAATTTTTCCAAAGTAGGAGTTATGAGTCAATTTAGTCAATATGGTTATTAAATGATCTATTTATGATTATAGATCAAGAAAAACAAAGCCCGGATCGAAACCGAGGCAAGAACAAAGTCGAAGACTAAATTGCACATCTACATACATTTTGTATATTGAGGTAAGTTTGTATGATTTCTAAGCGTTATGATTATTATCATTAATTTGCTTAGTATAATGTACAATAATTGTATGAAATGATCATGTTATGTTCAAGCAAGAAATCACGATAATATGTACAAGTAAGTCCCGATTGAAGATGAATTTCGTAGGATACTAGATCTACCACACAAGATATCATGTAAGTCTAGGGCAAGCTTGGCATTGATCAAGTTAGCAAGCAAGTTATCATGTAAGTCCAAGGCAAGCTTGGCATTGATCAAGATATCATGTAAGTCCAAGGCAAGCTTGGCATTGATCAAGTTAGCAAGCAGGTTATCATGTAAGTCCAAGGACTCAAGCTTGGCATTGAGTATGTTATCAAGAGCAAGACTTCATAGAAGTCCATGTCAAGACATGGCCTTGAAACCAAGATGAGACAACCCATGTAAGACCGTGTCTAGGATATGGCTTTGGCATCATATTATGTGGGAAGAGATTTAGTATCCTCAGATATTCACAGAAATTCATCGGGCAAATGAGTAAGCTAAAAGAAGATAGCAAGAAAGCTAAGAAAGTAAAGTTAGTATCAAGATGAAGTTAGATGAAGTGAGTATTATTCATGTTGTGAATGAGAAAGTAGATATCATGATTATTGTTATTATAGTATACTGATCAATATGATCAAGTGATACAGGTATCATGGTTACCTTAAAAGTATGATAATAGTAAGTGTCATGAGACATGTAAGAATCTATATGAGTAAGTAAGCTCTTTAGCTGAAATTCATGATACCATTTTTTATGTGAAATGGTTTATATTAAGCAATGATGATGCTAAGAGTTGTTACATGCAAACTTACTAAGCTATATGCTTACGTTATGGCTCTTTCTTTCTATGCAGTCCCGCCAAGCTAACTCGTGGATCATTAAAGTCGGAGCTCGCAACACACTATCAACTCTTATTTTGGTATAGCCAAGTTACTTTACTAAGTATAGCATGTATAGGAAACATTCATTTTGTGGACACGTTTTAAGAAGGGCCTTTGTAAAGGCTATCAAGTTTATTATTCTTTGTATATGGCTAAGTGATTGGCCAAATTTGGCTAAGCATGTATGTCTATTGAGATCAATGAAGCATGTAGTATTATTCATAAAATTGGGTTGTTATTGCATCGTTGAAGAGTGTATGGTTATGACCTTCATTTCAGGGTGGCTAACGGCTTGGTAAATAGCCTATAAGTGCCCACACGGTTGGACACACGGGCGTGTGTCAAGACCGTGTTAACCCTACACCTTAGTATTATTAATCATAATAGGCCATGGGCAAATCCCATGGCTGTGTGTGTATGCCGTGTAAGACACACGGTTTGGACATGGGCGTGTTCCCAGACCGTGTTGATTTAGTTAGTATACCAAGGATTAGCACACGGTCTAAGCCCACGGGTGTGTCTAAGCCATGTGGAAATAGTCAGTAGCCCTTCACGGTTTGAGGGCATGGGAGTGCTTAAGGGTACAGCATGCGTGAACCCCGCTCAAAAATGAGTTATTTGATTTTAATTCAAAGTTTTCGACATGAGTTAAAGGTCTCGTAGGCCCTTGTTATATGTGTTGACTAAGAAAGTGAAGTTTTTAAGTTGGAACGAAATTTTATAGCCCGTAAGTACATGTTTCAGTGAGTTCAAGCATAGTAATGTCTTGTATCCAGACCCAGTATCGGTCTTGAGTGCGGGGCATTACATTTAGTGGTATCAGAGCTGCGGTTTAGTCAGTTCTAGGACTAACATAACACGAGCATGAGTCTAGCTATACATGCCATACGTAAGAATGTTTTTATAATGATAGTGTGATGACTCTTGACGACTTAAATTATGTTTATACATATAGTAAATGGATCCCGAAAGAGCTGAGGTGGATGATGTAGAAAGTAACGCACCAGCTATCGCAGAAGGGACAGTGCCATATGAGAATGAGAATAGACCCACTACGGTGAGTTAAGAAGGAGGAGGAGAAGAGGCTAGAGAAGCCTTCCTCTATATGATGGATGCCTGGTACACGGAGTTCGTTCGAGTGAACCCGAATGCACAACCCCCTCCACCCCTGCCTGTTCCACAACCTACTCTAGTAGCCCCTTAAGTATTAGAGGTGGTAAGAGGAGGTAAACCTCCAATTGATAGGATCAGGAAGCATGGGGCAAAAGAATTCAGAGCTAGAAAAGATGATGATCCAGAAAGAGTTGAGTTCTGGTTATAAAATACCATCAGAGTATTTAACGAACTATCCTGCACTCCTGATGAATGCATGAAGTGTGTAGTCTCTCTCTTAAGAGATTCTGCTTACCAATGGTGGAACACCCTTGTGTCGGTGGTACCAAGGGAAGAGATTTCATGGGAATTCTTTCAAGAAGAGTTTAAGAAAAAGTATATCAGCCAGAGGTTTGTAGACCAGAAGAGGAAAGAATTTCTAGAGTTGAAGCAAGGTAAGATGTCAGTAACTGATTATGAGCGAGAGTTCGTACAACTCAGCAAGTATGCTCGCAAATGTGTGTCCACTGAGGCCATTATGAGTAAAAGGTTTGAAGATGGTTTAAATGAGGACATTAAGCTGGTTGTTGCTGTCCTCGAATTAAAAGAATTTGTTGTGCTAGTGGAAAGAACTTGCAAAGCCGAAGAACTAGTAAAAGAGAAGAAGAAATTTGAAATGGAGTCTCGCGATTCTAGAAAGAGATAGTGGAACAAGTCGTTCCAATCGTCATCCAAGAAGTCAAGAGATTTTCCAGCTCAATCAGCTACTTCCATTAGGTTTTCAAGGAAAGACAAGGGTAAGTAGTATTCGGGAAATAAAGCATAGACCACTTCAGTTGCAAGTGTTGGAAATTTTAGATTTGACAGACCTGAATGTCCACAATGTGGCAAGCGTCATTTGGGAGAATACCGAGCACATGAAAATGCATGTTTTAGATGTGGTTCCCAAGACCTTTTCATAAAGGATTGTCTAGAGATGACTAAAGAAGAGAGAACTCAGAACCCAAGATCTGGGAGTATGGTCAGAGGGAGACCGCAGAGGAACCCGAGAAGTGGGACAAGTGGAAGAGGTAACCCCAGAGAGCAGGCCGCGAGACCCGAGGGCAGAGCGCCTGCAAGGACTTATGCCATACACATTCGCGAAGAGGCATCTTCCCCTGATGTTATTACAGGTACCTTTTCTCTTTACAATACCAAAGTTATTGCTTTAATAGATCTCGGATCCATACACTCTTACATTTGCATGAAATTATTTCCCGGTTTGGGTGTGCCTATAGATACCATAGAATTTGTGATTAAGGTGTCTAATCCTTTTGGCAAAAGTATGTTAGTTGATAAAGTTTGTAAAGATTGTCCATTAATGATTAGAGGTCATTGCTTTAAAGCAAATCTTATGTTGTTACCATTTGATGAATTCGACCTCATTCTTGGTATGGACTGGTTGACTACTCATAATGTAAATTGTGGGAAGAAATAGATTGGGATGAGATGTGAGAATGGGGATACTCTTCATGTAGAATCAGATGAGCAAGGTAGATCGTCGGTAATAATTTCTCATATGATGGCGCAGAGATATCTAAGAAAAGGGTATGAGGCATTTTTGGCCTTTGTATTGAATGATAAAGAGACAGAGTTAAAGATTGAATCAGTGCTGATGTATGTGAGTATGTGGATGTTTTTCCTGAGGAATTACTAGGATTACCACCGCTAGAGAAGTTGAGTTTAGCATTGAGATAACTCCCAGACTGCATCAATATCCATTACTCCTTATAGAATGGCTCCAACAGAGTTGAAAGAGTTGAAGTTCTGCTTGCAAGAGTTGATGCACAAAGGCTTTACAAGATCAAGTTGTTCACCATCTAAGCGCCCGGTTTTGTTTGTGAAAAAGAAAGATGGCACCATGAGATTGTGCATTGATTACCGTCAGCTTAATAAAGTGACAGTAAAGAACAAGAACCCATTACCTAGGATCGATGATTTGTTTGATCAATTGAAAGGAGCGACTGTGTTCTCCAAAATAGACTTGAGATCAGGGTTCTACCAGTTGAGAGTGAAAGATTCAGATGTATCCAAGACTGCCTTTCGAACAAGATATAGGCATTATGAATTTTTAGTTATGCCCTTTGGGCTGACTAATGCTCCTGTGGTATTCATGGACTTAAGACCATACCTTGACAAGTTTGTAGTCATTTTTATTGACGACATACTGATTTATTCCCAAGACGAGAATGAACATGCTGATCATCTACGGATAGTTTTACACACTCTTCGAGAAAATCAGTTGTATGCCAAATTCAGTAAAAGTGAATTTTGGCTCAAGGAAGTGGGATTCTTGGGACATATTATCTCGAGAGATGGAGTCCGAGTAGATCCAAGTAAGATCTCAGCTATAATAGACTAGAAACCACCGAAGAACATCACTGAGATTAGAAGTTTTCGGCCTATGGCTATTATAGACGATTTGTCAAGGGTTTTCTATGATTGCAACCCCGATGACTAAATTGTTACGTAGGACGTAAAGTTTGAGTGGTCGAAAAGATGCCAACAAAGTTTTGAGAAGTTGAAAGCAATGCTGACAGAAGCTCCAGTCTTAGTACAACCCGAATCAGGGAAAGAATTTGTAGTCTACAACGATGCATCCTTAAATGGATTGGGCTGTGTACTCATGCAAGAAGGCAAAGTGATTGCTTATGCCTCAAGACAGTTAAAACCTCATGAGAAGAATTATCCGATGCATGACCTAGAATTGGCCGCTATAGTTTTTGCATTGAAGATCTGGAGACACCATTTATACGGTGAACGATGTTGGATTTTCACCGATCACAAAATTTTGAAGTACTTGATGACGCAGAAAGAGTTGAACTTAAGACAACGAAGATGGTTAGAGTTGATAAAGGACTATGAGTTGGTCATCGACTACCATCCAGGAAAGGCGAATGTAGTCGCCAATGCTTTGAGCAAGAAGTCTCTATTTATTTTAAGAGCATTGATTTCAAGGATATCCTTATCCGACAATGACTCCATTTTAGCTGAGCTAAGAGCTAGACTAATGTTCCTTCAAGAGATCTTGGAGGCTCAGAAAGAAGATAGTGAATTGCAAGTTAAGAGAGCTCAATGCGAGTTAGATGCTGAATCCGACTTTTAGATTAGTTCTAATGGATACTTGATGTTCAGAGATAGAGTTTGTGTTCCAAGAAAAGAGGAGCTTATACAGAGAATTTTGTATGAAGCACATAACGGGTGTTTATCTGTACATCCGGGTAGCACCAAGATGTATAATGATCTAAAGCAACAGTATTGGTGGCTGAAAATGAAGAAAGACATTTTAGAATTTGTTACCAAGTGCATGATTTGTCAGCAAGTAAATGATGAACACCAAGTACCTTTGGGTTTACTTCAACCTATCTTGATTCCCGAGTGGAAGTGGGACCGTATCACTATGGATTTCGTAACGGGTTTACCGTTGTCTCCGAGCAAGAAAGATGCTATTTGGGTAGTGGTTGATAGACTCACGGTTAGCCCACTTTATACCGCATTTAGTGGATTACTCCTAGACAAGTTGGAAAACTTGTATGTTTCAGAAATAGTAAGACTTCATGGAGTTCCCTTATCGATCATATCGGATAGAGATCCGAGATTTACATCCAGATACTGGAAGAAGCTGCAAGAAGTTTTGGGTACAAAATTGAGTTTTAGCACAGCTTTTCACCCTCAGACTGACGGTCAGTCAGAAAGGTTAATTCAAATACTCGAGGACATGCTCAGATGTTGTGTTTTGGAATTCCAACGCAGTTGGGAAAGGTTTCTCCCATTGGTAGAATTCGCCTATAATAATAGCTTTCAGTTGAGCTTAAAGATGGCGCCTTATGAGGCTCTATATGGGCGTAAGTGCAAAACTCCCTTGTTTTGGACTGAACTTAAGGAGAACCAAATTCACGGGGTTGATTTGGTTAAAGAAGCTGAAGAGAAAGTGAAAGTAATTCGAGAATGTTTAAAAGTCAGCTCAGATGCATGTAAATCCTATTCGGATTTAAAGAGAAAAGAGATCGAGTACCAAGTTGGGGATAAAGTCTTTTTGAAAGTATCACCATGGAGAAAAGTTTTTAAGTCCACGTTTTATTGGACCCTACAAGATTACTGAGAGAGTTGGACCGGTAGCTTACCGTTTGGCTTTGCCCTCTGAATTAGAAAAGATACATGATGTGTTTCACGTGTCAATGTTATGATGCTACAGATCAGACCCTTCGCATGTAATTACCCCTTCAGAAATAGAGATTCGCCCTGACATGACTTATGGTGAAGAACTAGTCAAGATTTTGGCTCGGAAAGTCATGCAATTGAGGAATAAGAGTATTGCCTTAGTAAAAGTATTGTGGCAAAGACATGGAATTGAAGAATCTACATGGGAACCAGAAGAGAGTATAAGAAACCAGTATCCAAACATTTTTGCTGGTAAGATTTTCGAGGACGAAAATCCCTAAGGGGGGAGAATTGTAACAGCCCGATTTAGGACCTAGTCGGGATAGTGGTGTGAGGCCACGAACCCGAGGTGAAATTATGAGTTTTCTAGGTTTATGCCATGTTTGCAAGCTAGTATGAAAGTTTTGTAAAGCAATTTTATTAAGTTGAGGTCAATTGGTCCAAAAAGGACTAAATTGCAAAAGTTGCAATATATGAGTTTCTAGAAGCTTTTTGCATGAAATAACTCAAGATTAATAATTGTGAGTTCTTAAGTAGCAATTTGCCTAAAATTTAATTTTTGGACAAAATTGGCCTTAAGAGACTATTATGGAAATTTTTAAGAGGAAGGGCGTTTTGGTCATTTGGCCTCATTAGTTGAGCATGAAGTTTAAGAAAGTTGCATGAAAATCATTTTACGAGAATTGGGGCAAAAGTGCAAATATTAGAAAGTATAGGGGCAAAATAGTAATTTTTCCAAAGTATGAGTTATGAGTCAATTTAGTCAATATGGTTATTAAATGATCTATTTATGATTATAGATCAAGAAAAATGTAGCCCAGATCGAAACCAAGGCAAGAACAAAGTCGAGGACTAAATTGCACATCTACATACATTTTGTATATTGAGGTAAGTTTGTATGATTTCTAAGCTTTATGATTATTATCATTAATTTGCTTAGTATAATGTACAATAATTGTATGAAATGATCATGTTATGTTCAAGCAAGAAATCACGATACTATGTACAAGCAAGTCCCAATTGAAGATGAATTTCCCTGGGATACTCGATCTACCACACAAGATATCATGTAAGTCCAAGGCAAGCTTGGCATTGATCAAGATATCATGTAAGTCCAAGGCAAGCTTGACATTGATCAAGTTAGTAAGCAAGTTATCATGTAAGTCCAAGGCAAGCTTAGCATTGATCAAGTTAGTAAGCAAGTTATCATGTAAGTCCAAGGCAAGCTTGGCATTGATCAAGTTAGCAAGCAAGTTATCATGTAAGTCCAAGGACTCAATCTTGGCATTGAGTATGTTATCAGGAGTAAGACTTCATATAAGTCTATGTCAAGACATGGCCTTGAAACCAAGATGAGATAACCCATGTAAGACCGTGTCTAGGATATGGTTTTGGCATCGTATTATGTGGGAAGAGATTTAGTATCCTCGAATATTCACAGAAATTCATCGGGCAAATGAGTAAGCTAAAAGAAGATAGAAAGAAAGCTAAGAAAGTAAAGTTAGTATCAAGATGAAGTTAGATGAAGTGAGTACTATTCATGTTGTGAATGAGAAAGTAGATATCACGATTATTGTTATTATAGTATATACTGATCAATGTGATCAAGTGATACAGGTATCATGGTTACCTTAAAAGTATGATAATAGTAAGTGTCATGAGACATGTAAGAATCTATATAAGTAAGTAAGCTCTTTAGCTGAAATTCATGATACCGTTGTTTATGTGAAATTGTTTATATTAAGCAATGATGATGCTAAGAGTTGTTACATGCAAACTTACTAAGCTATATGCTTATGTTATGACTCTTTCTTTCTATGAAGTCCCGCCAAGCTAACTCGTAGATCATTAAAGTTAGAGCTCGCAACACACTATCAACTCTTATTTTGGTATAGCCAAGTTACTTTACTAAGTATAGCATGTATATGAAACATTCATTTTGTGGACATGTTTTAAGAAGGGCCTTTGTAAAGGCTATCAAGTTTATTATTTTTTGTATATGGCTAAGTGATTGGCCAAATTTGACTAAGCATGTATGTTTATTGAGATCAATGAAGCATGTAGTATTATTCATAAAATTGGGTTGTTATTGCATCGTTGAATTGTGTATGGTTATGATCTTCATTTCAGGGTGGCTAATGGCTTGGTAAATAGCCTGTAAGTGCCCACACGGTTGGGCACATGGGCGTGTGTCAAGATCGTATTAACCCTGCACCTTAGTAGTATTAATCATAGTAGGCCACGGGCAAATCCCACGGCCGTGTGTGTATGCCATGTAAGACACACGATTTGGACATAGGCGTGTTCCCAGACCGTGTTGATTTAGTCAGTATATCAAGGATTAGCACACGGTCTAAGCCCTCAGGCGTGTCTAAGCCGTGTGGAAATAGTCAGTAGCCTTACACGGTTTGAGGGCATGGGCGTGCTTAAGGGTACACGGGCGTGTTCCCAAGTCACACGGGCGTGTGAGCCCTGCTTCAAAAATGAGTTATTTGATTTTAATTCTGAAAGTTTTCTGACATGAGTTAAAGGTCTCGTAGGCCCTTGTTATATGTGTTGACTAAGAAAGTGAAGTTTTTAAGTTGGAACGAAATTTTATAGCCCGTAAGTACATGTTTCAGTGAGTTCAAGCATAGTAATGTCTCGTATCCAGACCCAGTATCGGTCTTGGGTGCGGGGCGTTATATTATGGGTTGAGATGTCTTCATGACGTTCAAATATTTATCTCTTAGCTTCGAAACGTACTTTGAATCACTCGATTTCAAGTCCAAGAGCTCAAGTTATGACAGTTTTAGTGAAGACTATGCGAGTAGAATTTCTGGATAAGATTATGATAGGAATTATGAGTTTCGGGCTTTTAACTCAAGTTTAAATCATATTGGGTTAGGGTTTTGGGCTTAATTTTTATTATATATGAGCCAGATATTGTATTTATCAGCTCTTATTATTTTATTATTCTAAATTTTTAATAATCATTAAATAGTTTAAGTTATTTAGAGTTTTATGTCAAAAAGAAAATTTAGTCTAAAATTACTTTTTTTAGATTAATTAAAGTTCTAGTACACTTAAGAGTTTTATTTAGCTAAGACATATATAGGCATTTGCACTGTACATAAATCACACAATTTATTTTCATTAATAAAGTTTTCAACTCTAGGAGTTTGTTTCTTGTGCAAAACTTCTTCTTGTGGTTTTTTAGAAGTAGTTTTCTTCTTGATTTTCTTTAAGGAGTCTTGGGAATTCATTCATCACCCTTCAATTTGCCAAGGATTATTTCTTGGAGGGTTGATTAGAGCTATTAATTGAGTTTGTTGGGATTTTTATCTCAAAGGGTTCAATTGGACATTTATCATTCTATCCATCATAACCATCGATTTACTCATCCATCTTCCACTTTGTTCTTTTTCAGTTTCTATTTCTTATTTATTTATGATTTTTATTTGTTTTTTATTCTCAAATTTCTTCTTTTACTATTTTTGATTTCTATATTATTAAATTTGTTTATTTATTCTTTTCAGATCATATCTAAATCTTTCCTTTCTGAGTCGAATAACTTGAATATGATCCTTGATCCGCTTCTTCCTCTCAAATTCCGTATCATTTGGTATTAGATTCGGGTGTTTCCAGCAAATCACTTATAAACTATTTGTAAGGTGCTCTTTGTATACTTATGAACTGGTTTCCAGCAAATCACTTCAAAACAATTTTTTTTTCTTTTTACCCAAAAAGTTTTTCAAAAAATTTTTTTTTCAGTGGGTAAACGCTTTCTAAACGATCTAAAATTTTACATGCTGATTCTTGGCACTATCTTAGAATATAAAAAAATTATTTTCCCACCAAAAAGTGATCAAAAAGTGCAAAAACTAAAAAAAAAACGAAAAAAGAAAAAAAATTATTTTGTGAGTTCAATTTTATGCCAAAAATTTCCATATCATATCTACATTATTTGAGGAAACTCCAATTTAAATTTTGTGATTTTTGGAAATTGGGAACTCTTTGAACGAAAAAATGCAAGTTGTTTTCCATTATTTCGGGTTTTTGGTTGGGTAGTTTATTTTCTTTTATTCTAGCATTAGGTTTTCTTTTGTTTTAATTTTTTTTATTCTATTACGCATTCTAGCACATTTTCATCTCTTGTGCTAATAGGTACGAAAAGAGTTGCCTCTCCTTTCTCTATGCAACTTACTTCCTTCGAAGTCGAGTTTTTCTTTGGCTTCTTAGAGCCTTAGGTTAACTTTGTTAGAGAGTGATCCCACATCTTTTTTAATATTATTGATTTTGATTACTCTTCAAAAGTTACAAGTGAGAAAATCTTAATTTCTTAGAGTTTTTTTTATTTTATTTCTAAGTGCATAATAGTGAGGTTTGCTTAATTTTTCTTTTCTTGAGTGTTGTGTTTTTTTAGGCTTTAATAATGATTCGCAATACTATGATTAAATAGTTGCAAAAGGATCAAGAGGTTCAAAATGCTTGAAATCAGAAATGTGACACTATTTTAGACACGATCAGTAAAAAATTGGAATGTCTAAGTACCAAAATTGAGCATCATAATCGTAATTAGGAAGATAAGGTTGATCAGCCTTGTCTTAATACAGATAATACTCGATGTGTCTATCATGCAAATGATGAGACTTTGGTTAATAATAACCATGGGCAACATTTTTTAGCTAAACCGAAGTTTAACCTTCCACCATTCTGAGGGAAGTATGATCTCGAAGCATATTGTGAGTGGGAATGAAAAATTGAACTTATGTCCCGTTACTATAAATGCCCGGAAAAGGAAAAAGTCTTTTTGATGACCCTTGGATTTTCAGATTATGCGTTGAGTTGGTAGATTCAACTTAGAATTAATCGTCAAAGAAACTACGAAAGGGTAATTTCAACATGGGATGAGTTGAAGCAAGTGATGCGAAAGCGTTACGTTCCTTCTCACTATTATACAGATATTAAACGAAGACTTCAATGCATTTTTCACGGTAATCGATCTGTTGATAAGTACTTTAAGGAGATGGAGATGCTTCTGCATAGAGAAAATGTCCAAGAAGATGAAGAGACTACCAAGGTGTGATTTCTAGATGGCTTGAACATTTTGATAGTTAATGCTCTTAATCTTCAAACCTACATTTATTTTGAGGAGGTGGTACACAAGGCAGTTGAGATTGAGCAAAAATTTCAACAACACCATTCTCGTCCATTTGGTGCATCACAATATTATAGAGGTACGAGTTCTAATTTTACTTTCAAGAATTCGAAACCTCCTTATGCTACTAATAAGTTGCTACCAAAATGTGATGAGACTAAACCCTTTGAGTGGAAAAGTGGGGCTCCTACAGACTCTTCTTCTAAAGAAAAATGATGGTGCATGTGCTATTTTGTTTCTTTATTTATTAACCTTTATTAATAATTTACTTAGCTAGCCTTGAAAACTAACCAAAATTTCAATAATGCCAAACCATTGCCATCCACTATCTCTTTAATGGGCTAATTACCAAATAAGGACTTCCACATTAAAGTTCTATAGCTATTTAATACCTTTAGCTAATAGAACACAACTTTTGCACTTAATGCAATTTAGTCCTTTTTATCAAATTAAGCATTCAAATGATAAAATTTCTTAACAAAATTTTTCATGCAATCATACTATCATACTGCAAACATTAAAATAATAATAAAATAAATATTTCGACCTGGGATTTGTGGTCCCAAAACCATTGTTCCAATTTGACTAAAAACGGGTTGTTACATAGATGACTTACATGGTTCCAATGTTTGTCTTATAGCCAAAAATGAAAACTTCTTGGTTATGGAATAGGAAATTAGGACATGCTAGCATGAGCATATTGCATAAATCAACTAAAAATGACTTAGTGAGAGGACTACCAAAAATTGATTTTGACTTAGACAAAGTTTGTGATGCATGTACTAAAGGCAAACACAAAAGAGTATCTTTTAAACCTATTAATGATGTACCTACTGGTTGAGTCTTACAACTAATTCAAACAGATCTTTTTGGACCTATTAGAACAACTAGCTTGGGTGGAAAATAATATGCATTTGTGCTTGTGTCACACCAAACCCGATTCGATAATTGGATCCGAGTATGATGCATCATAACTTAAATTCAAAAAAAAAAAATTAAGGACAAATTATTCAGCGAAAACTTTGTAAAACCTTACAGGTTTATGAGTATCAAAAGTATGATAAGATATTACTTTACAAAATTTCGATGTACATCATTGGTAGTTAAAACAATATTCAATCTGTTGGGCGTATAGGTGCAAAGAGGAAATCTCATAGAACAAAATATATTAGATTAAATCCAAACATTAAACATTATAAAGATTCTTATGAAACAACATCTTGACAAACTAATAGATCGTTATACAAGTTAGTTTCAAAATACAATTACACGCCACTCCTAAAAGGTCATGCATGATACAAAAAAAAAAAATGGCCCACAACAACAACAGTTTTCTGGCGTAGTCCCTTAATAGGAATTCCTCCTTCAATCAGAATGCCTGATAAGGAAAAGATAACAAAGTAAGTTCATGCAAACTTAGTAAAATTTCTCCTTTCTTGGTATCAATACAAAATTGGCATTCTAACTTTCAAAGTATTTATCAAGTATTGATACGGTATCAATACTTTCTTTTTGGTATCGATAAAATTCCCTTGGTATCGATATTGATGGCTCCAATGGTCACTAAATTAGGAATTAAATGCTAATAGTATCGATAGTTGTAGAAAAAGTATTGATACCTATTGTTGCAGGTAATATAAATACACTGGTATTTTCGTCCCCAATGGCTCTATTCCATATTCCAACAATCATAATGGTTGGAAATCAATTTTGGAGTACAAATACCATCCTCAAAAGGTTCTACAACAACAAGAGAGATTATCCAAGCTCAAATTTCAATCAAACAACCTTTGTACTTAAATTTTCATACTTTTCTTGTGCACACTTGTGAGCTTTCATTGTTGTTCATTTAGCTAAAGTGTTTTCTTGTTTCATTTGTGCTCAATTGAAAAACAACCCAATCTTGTAAAGATTAATTATTAGTTTGTTTATTTGTTTCACTCTTTGAGAGGGTTATATCTGTAACACCCCAAACCCGGCCCAAACACCACGACTGGATCCGGTTTGTCACTAAGGAAATTTTTGTAAAACAAATTGTGTTGTCAGAAAGCCCAAATGTAATCTATATAAAATATGCCTTTATGAATAAAACCCAAACTTAATTACATGTCCTTGAAAGAAATTAAAATGAGAACAAATACTAAAGGCCCATTTTAAATCTAAAATGTAAACAAATGGCCTATGGCCTTATTACAATGTATTTTAAATCCATCATGTAAAGTACTTAAAAAAAAAACTAATATGGGGAAACTTTGTCACGGATCCACCTTCTTTTACATGGCCACCTTGCGCCCACTCCCAAGACGGTCCGATGCACTAAGCGCCACCGAAAGGTTAGTTTAAAGGGTGAGTCGTGAGACTCAGCAGCAACCCTCATGCACCACTAGATTTGGGCCTCATTAAACATAATAATAAATTCATTTACATGGAAACATATAATATGCAAAGCCCAACCCATTTGCCTAGGTTTCCATCCGCTACACGCCTGCACCAACCAACACACCATTGGGGATTTCTACAATCAACCCACACCGCTATTTCCAAGATGGCAAGAAGTCGCTCATCAACATATATTGGCCAAGCCCTTATAACATATAATGGTCAAGCTCAGATATAACGATTCACGGCATTAGCCGCTATAGTAGTTCACGAGAAAAACCGTTACTCATATACATGTACATATAACTTCCTCCTTTCATCACCCACCCCATGCAACATGCACAATAATTTAAAACATGTACAATAGTTTACTTGTAACATATAGTCAGATTATTTACTAACCTGAGGGTCCGTCGTTAAATCCGAGATTTCGGCTTTTAATGTAACTTATAAATCTTGTGAACACATATACATATATATACATTTATTATTAATCAGATCTAGACGGTGGGGAAGTGTTACACACCTGATTTGCGTACTAAGGCTTTTGCTATGTCTACGTTACTATCACTTGAAACAACTACTATTGGCCCACGATCTGACTTTGATTTTGGCCCACACCCCATTGTCCAATCTCGCACTACCGAAACAGATTGCTTCTTGAATTTGGGCGACAGTTTTACAGATCCAACCTTCTCTACTTGACTGTTAGTTGAGTCCATATCAATCCCTTAATCACTAAACCAAATAAACAATGAGATCTAACTCATTAGTTAAATGTAACCTTTAAAACGAACACTTACCTAGTTAGCCGAATCCCGAATATCCTTTAGAAATTGTCACCACCAACCTTCCTATATTCGACCATCAACCAAATATCAAACCAATCGTTACACACATTCAACCTAACCCCACATAATATTCGGCCAAAGCACAAAAATCATGGAAGGCCATTCGGCCACACTTACCACTTCTTACCTTCGATTTCTCCACCAAATCGGCTTTAACTGGACAGTTTCGGCTTCTAAGAGTAAAGAGTATAATCGAAAGGACCTTGGAAAAATGGTTTAGATTAGGAGTTTGATAAAAATAAGGGAATCACAGAAAAGGAAAAATCCCAAAACTTATCGGATTACTAAGGAGTATGCGGCTTATAGTGCACCTTCGGGAAAACAGAGATCTCACTTGTAGATTCGGCTATGGGAGATGAGGGTATGAACAAAGGAATTCGGCTCTTAGAAAAAGAAAAAGAGAAAATGTAGAAAAGGTTTGGAAATTTCGGTAGAGAATGAGAGAAGAATAGGGTTTCAAGATACTGAAATTGAAGAATACTACTCCCTGTTTATAGAGAAATTTCAGCATACCCACACACACAGAGTTAGAATTTCGGCCAACTCTCCCCTCTCCTGATAGCCTTCATCTCATCTGATAACTCAATCCTTATCTTACCTTTAGGAGAGCCCACCTTAAAACCAACTCCTCCTTATTAATTATCAGCTTTTTAACACTTAAAATAAAAGAAATAACTCCTAAAAGGTAGCCTAATTGCCGTCCACCCCCTTCCCATTTAAGTGCCGAGTTTGACCCATCTTTTAAGGCCCAATCGGCCACACAAGGGCCCAAATTCCTCCCCCCTTATGGCGCCACCTTATGCCCACTTAATGCACTTTAATTCTTTGGGCCACAAGCCCAGCTTGTCACTTAATTATCCATCTTCTTAAATTATAAGCTAACACCATTTATTAGCCACCTAACCCAATTTTTTTAAAGCCCAAAATATCACTTAAACTACTCAGAACATTAATTTAAACTCTAATCCATATATTTAATCAAGGTCTCAAATTTGAGCCTTAAATTCTTGAACTAACATGTTAAACTAACATATAAATGCACAGCTCACATTTAGGATGTTACGATTCTACCCTTAAAATAAATTTCGCCCAAAATTTACTAGTAATCTTACTACCTAAGTCTCACCACTAGACTTTCACAAGACTCTAATTCAAGCCAAAATAAACACTTAGTATATTATGGTAGGGTACGCACCATTATTCGTGATCTGAGTGTCTCTCGTCCCCTTGGCGATGTCTTGATAGACCAAAGTCGATCGCCTTGCCTCAACATAACCTACACCTCCGCCTGGTGCTTCACGACCACCTCTTGCCCCATTGCCACCTCTGGCTTAACCATGACCCCTTGATCCAGGCTGACCACCTCTCCTAGCCTGATCAGAACTTCGTCCCGTTGGCTGTCCCCGATCCATCTGAGGACAGTCCCTCATCAAATGTTTTGTGGACCCACACCTAAAGCATCCACCGATTTTCACTCTGCACTCCCCATAATGGGTTCTCCCACATATAGAACATGCTTGGCTCTGTCCCGATGGAGCACGAGCTGGCCCATTAGTTCTAGGCCTCTTCTGAAAATTCCCAGATGCTCCCGATGGCCCAAAACTTCTCTTATTCTCACCTCGATCCTTATCCCTTTCTTGTCTCTCAACCTGTTTCACTTCCTCAGCTATTTTGACCTTATCCACTAGAACAACGAAAAATTCTCTCTCGTTGTGGCGCAATCAAAACCCTTAGCTCATTTCTTAGCCCATCCTTAAACCGAACGATCGCTCATACTGCTGCTACCATTCCTCGAGCGAACGACTCAAAGTAGAAACTCAGCTCATACTCAGCCACAGACTTACTCCCCTGCACCAAATTCAAGAATGCTTTCCTTTGATCATCCATGTAACTAGCCCCAACGTACTTTCCCTGGAATGACTCCTTAAAGAGATCCCAGTCAATTAGGCCTGTGGCTGTACCCTCTTTCACCGTGAGCCACCATTGGTAGGCCTCATCTCTAAGAAGAGACACGACCCTCTTTAGCTTCTCCTCCACCGTGAAGTCTAAGTCATCCATTATACGTTCCACTGCCTCCAACCAATATTCAGCAGAACCTGGGATATGCCGAGACTCTAAATACTTCTACCCCATTACTCCTCAACCTTTCAGCAGATTTTGTGCTCCTCTCCCCATACCAAATTTCACCACTCTTTCCAAAACCCTTAGTACACTCGAGACACCACGTCCTCTCCTCCTCGTTCTGGTCTTGGAATTCCACCTCAAGAATTGGTGGAACCCAGATCTCACTTCCGGACCCATGACTCGATCCTACAAGTTCGACACGATCATTCTATTTCACTGGCCCACGTATGGACGCCCTCGACCTCTTGTACTCATTCTTCTAGTTCGCTTATCCGGTTTAAAAATTTTATGAGTCATTAATTGTTTCCACTAATTATCCCCGAACAATCTTATGAAACATAGTTTAAAAGTGATTCTTTCGAATTCGAGCCTATCTACAGTTTTCAGTCTTCCTATTCTAGGAATTATGCACACACAACGTTCATACAAGTAACATTTATTATCTAAGGGTATTTTCATCATTTCGCTACCCAGGGGTATTTTCATAATTTTATCCTACAGGGGTATTTTTGTAATTTTCCAAAATAAGATTCCGGGTGATTTGGCGAAATAAGGGTATTTTGGTAATTTTCCAACTCAGAGGTATTTCGGTAATTTCGTAAATTTGAGGGTATTTCAGTAATTTTTTATAAATCTGGGGTTATTTTAGTAATTTATGAAATTTGGGGTTATTTCAGAAATTTTGAAAATCTGGGGGTGTTTCAGTAATTTTTCCAATCAGGGGTATTTTGGTCGTTTGCAAATTAAGGGTGTTTTGGTCATTTACAACTCAGGGGTAATTTGGTAATTTTACAATTCAAGGATGTTGTTGTTGTTATTGTTGTTTTTTTTTTCTATGGGAAGATTCTATTGACTTTGTAAATTGGGGTGTATTCGCAAATCATAGGCATTTTTTTTTCAAAGTAAAGATATTCTAAAAATTTTTGTGAGAAAAATAGGTGGCTGGTCCCTTTCGGGTTTTACTTGTAGTTTTGGCCTGTCAACACATTCTCGTAACTAGGGTGAATAGTCACTACGCACCAGGTAGGATTCTAGTGGAAAGGAGGTGAGTCACTAGGATCGCTAAGTACCAAGCTTTCCTCGAATCCACTCCTAGACATGCATATGCCTATTGCCACACCCTGTCATGGCTAAAGTGAACAATCACTATGCACCATGTGAGATTCCTGTGAAGAGGAGGTGAGTCACTCGGACTGCTTAAATACCAAGCTCTTCCGGATCTACTCCTAGACATGCATATGCTTGTTACTACACTTTAGTCTTGTGACTTGTTTACAGGTTTTGTTTAATGAAGTCAAGTCTTATGAATTTTAAGAATTTGTTTGTCTAAACCTAGAGTCCATCAAATTCTAACTTAAATAGTCTACGTCCCATAAGCCCATTAAGCTCACATTTATATCACACAATGGTTTAGAGTACTTACCTGGCGAACTTGGCTGGAGACGCAGGTGCCATGCTGAGCTAATAAACCTTTACTAATAAAAATCCATGTTTTAAAAACCCATTTTTAAAAAATCTTTTGGGCTCAAAATCCCAAAGCCGAGTTTTGAACCGGGCTCTGATACCAATTTGTAACACCCCAAACCCGGCCCAAACACCACGATCGGATCTGGTATGTCACTAAGGAAATTTTTGTAAAACAAATCGTGTTGTTAGAAAGCCCAAATGTAATCTATATAAAATATGCCTTTATGAATAAAACCCAAACTTAATTACATGTCCTTGAAAGAAATTAAAATGGGAACAAATACTAAAGGCCCATTTTAAATCTAAAATGTAAACAAATGGCCTATGGCCTTATTACAATGTATTTTAAATCCATCATATAAAGTACTTTAAAAAAAAACTAATATGGGGAAACTTTGTCATGGATCCACCTTCTTTGCATGGCCACCTTACGCCCACTCCTACCGGTCCGATGCACTAAGCATCACCGAAAGGTTAGTTTAAAGGGTGAGTCGCGACACTCAAGCAGCAAACCTCATGCACCACTAGATTTGGGCCTCATTAAACATAATAATAAATTCATTTACATGGAAACATATAATATGCAAAGCCCAACCCATTTGCCTAGGTTTCCATTCGCCACGCTACTGCACCAACCAATATGCCATTGGGGATTTCTACAATCAACCCACATCACATTTTCCAAGATGGCGTCAAGTCGCTCATCAACATATATTGGCCAAGCCCTTATAACATATAATGGCCAAGCCTCAGATAATGATTCACAAGATTAGTCGCCATGAGTTCACGGTAAAATCGTTACTCATATACATGTACATATAACTTCCTCCTTTCATCACCCACCCCATGTAACATGGACAATAATTTAAAACATGTACAACAGTTTACTTGTAACATATAGTCGATTATTTACTAACCTAAGGGTCTCGCTGCTTAAATCAGATTTCGCTTTTAATGTAACATATAAATCTTGTGAACACATATACATATATATACATTTATTATTAATCGATCTAGACAAAGGGGAAGTGTTACACACCTGATTTGCGTACTAAGGCTTTTGCTATGTCTATGTTACTATCACTTGAAACAACTACTATTGGCCCACGATCTGACTTTAATTTGGGCCCACACCCTGCTAATAATCTCGACTACCAAACAGATCGCTTCTTGAATTTGAGCGACAGTTTTACAGATCCAACCTTCTCTGCTTGACTGTTAGTTGAGTCCATAACAATCCCTTAATCACTAAACCAAATAAACGATGAGATCTAACTCATTAGTTAAGTGTAACCTTTAAAATGAACACTTACCTAGTTAGCCGAATCCCGAATATCCTTTAGAAATTGTCACCACCAACCTTCCTATATTCGACCATCAACCAAATATCAAACCAATCGTTACACACATTCAACCTAACCTCACATAATATTCGACCAAAGCACAAAAATCATGGAAGGCCATTCGGCCACACTTACCACTTCTTACCTTTGATTTCTCCACCAAATCGACTCTAACGGGACAGTTTCGGCCTCTAGGAGTAAAGATTATAATCGAAAGGGCCTTGGAACAATGGTTTAGATTAGGAATTTGATAAAAATAAGGGAATCACAGAAAAGGAAAAATCCTAAAACTTACCGGATTACTAAGGAGTATACGACTTACAGTGCACCTTCGGGAAAACAGAGATCTCACTTGTAGATTCGGCTATGGGAGATGAAGGTATGAACAAAGGAATTCGGCTCTTAGAAAATGAAAAAGCGAAAATGTAGAGAAGGCTTGGAAATTTTGGCAGAGAATGAGAGAAGAATAGGGTTTCAAGATACCAAAATTAAAGAATACTACTCCCTATTTATAGAGAAATTTCAGCATACCCACACACACAGAGTTGGAATTTCAGCCAACTCTCCCCTCTCCTGATAGCCTTCATCTCATCTGATAACTCAATCCTTATCTTACCTTTAGGAGAGCCCACCTTAAAACCAACTCCTCCTTATTAATTATCAGCTTTTTAACACTTAAAATAAAAGAAATAACTCCTCAAAGGTAGCCTAATTGCCATCCACCGCTTCCCATTTAAGTGTCGAATTTGACCCATCTTTTAAGGCCCAATCGGCCACACAAGGGCCCAAATTCCTCCCCCCTTATGGCGCCACCTTATGCCCACTTAATGCACTTTAATTCTTTGGGCCACAAGCCCAGCTTGTCACTTAATTATCCATCTTCTTAAATTATAAGCTAACACCATTTATTAGCCACCTAACCCAATTTTTTTAAAGCCCGAAATATCACTTAAACTACTCAAAGCATTAATTTAAACTCTAATCCATATATTTAATCAAGGTCTCAGCCCAAGCCTTAAATTCTTGAACTAACATGTTAAACTAACATATAAATGCACAGGCTCACATTTAGGATGTTACAATATCTTAAGGTTTGGGTAGAAACCTTAAGGGAGTTGTAAGGTTAAACCTTATATCAAAGGTTAATTAAATTAGTGAATTTGAGAAAATTCTTAGTAGTGGAAAGATAGGGTAGTGGAGTAGGAAATTGGAGCCTAACCACTCTAAATCATTGTTTTCAACTGTTCTATCTTTTCTTTCAAGCTTCCACAAATTTTTAAAAGCCAATTCACCCCTTCTTGGTGATGTCAAATTGATTAATCAATCTAACAATTAGTTCAGATGATAGAAAATAAGAAGAAAATTCATTCTCACAAGAAAGAAAGGAAATTTTAATGTTATAAAACTAATAAGCTCAACCCAATAGATAGATTTTTGGATTTTTGAATGTAGCCAAGCTTACCATTGTTGAGTTCATTGAGAAATTGAAGCTTGAAATCCATGAAATATTGAATGCTAAGTGATGCATCGGTTACCAACTTTGTTATTTAATTTTATTTCATGTTAATTATGTATTGATTTTGAATTATGTTAGCACCACTGAATATTCAATATTCAGTGTACAATTATATTTGTTTCCATGTATAGGTTTATTCTAAATCAAAGTCGTAACGCATCCACAGTCAGTAGCTCAGCTTGAATTAAGTTTGGGTTCCTAGCGTGTACCTAAGTTAGGTCTTGTGGTTTATTGTTATTCTTGATGCTTTTGGGTTCATTTTAATAACTTGACCTTATAATGTTTTAATGATGGATTCTGGATGCTTGAATTTGTAGGTAATATGCATTAACTTAAGTGATCATTTACAAACTAAACTGTGTTAATTTGGGATGCAATGAATGCTTGGTTTAAATGGTGTTTGAATGTGTTAAAATGTGGTAGATTGATGTTTTTAAGTTGGTATAAAGTTTGGGTAAGTTTAGGTACATTTTGGCTAACATTAGAAAGAGTTTAAATGAGCATTTTAGGTCATTTTACCATTTAGTCTCGAGATAGTAAGAACATGTCTCTAGACTACAAGAACAAAATTTACCATTTGGTGCAGCCCAATGCTTAAGGTCTCGAGACTTATCAAGCAAGTCTTGTAAAGGAGTGGCCTTTTCTCGAGATAAGGGCACCTAATAGCTAAAATAGTTTTGCCTTATTCCAGGTCTTGAGATAAGAAGACTTTGTCTTGAGATAGCCAAACATCGAAGCTAAAATAAGAAAAAAATGAGAGGTTAGTCTTAAGACTTGAAGGCCTTTGTCTCAAGACATGGACCCTAAGGTCTCGAGACATGTTATCATCCAAGCAAAAGTACCAAAAATAATTTGAGGCCAACCTTGAGACATGGGTTCCCTGTCTCAAGACACAATACTAAAATTTGACAAAAAGAGTTTGGATTCGAATCCTAACCACATTATAACCTTCATAAATCTATCAAACACATAGCATAAGATTAATGTGGATTCATTAAATTGATTTGTGTATATGATGAGAATGGAATAAAAAATATTTACATGAATTTCATGCTACTTGTTATTCATGATTGAGTTTGATTAAGTTGTTTTGACAATGTAACGTGATGTCACACATTCGGATCCGGTGATTAGGTCGGATGTGGGGAATCACATATTAAATGCGTAATATCACATGCAATACATGTAACATTAGAAACTAGTTAATGTAAAACAATTTCTTAATTGTGTTCCGCTCAATTTAAGTCTTTTTTATAGAAATTTAACTTTAGCAAGGCATAATATTAATATTGAAGAATACTTATATTATATTCTATAATGATTTTATTTCTTTCATAGTGTTTGATTATTAAAGAATTTGGGCATGCATATGTACACACAAATTTCAAGTCAAAAGTTTACTTGAAAAATTGGAGTAAAATTTTATTGATTACTTTGTAAATAAGTTAAAATCTCTAGAAATTTCTTGAATATAAAGAAAAATATCCTTTGATTTTTCTCTCCAGTTTGACTTAGATCCAAATGTCATCTAGACTTGGTAGAAGATGGATAGGAATTACTTCAAGTGTTGTGATGACTTACTCTTGAAACAGATGTGGACCTCCTTTCTTCTGTTGATTTGGATTAAAGGTAGCTTTCTTTAGAAACGACTTTTGACTTCTTCTCCACAACTTAACTGGATTGGAAGGCAACTTTTCTTCAGAATGGATATGGTTTTCGTTAGAAATTCTTCAACTTATTCGGCTTCTCCAATGAAATCTGCAAAGATTTTTTGGACATCTTGAATTTGTCTCTACAGAATGGCTTAGGATGACCCCTTTTCATAGTGTCAATTACATGAATAAAAAAGAGTTTTTATAGAGTTTAACTGCTTAATTTGACCCAATCCCATGAATAAAATAGAGTTATTGTAGAATTTAACTGCTCTATTTGATTGTTCTAGAAAATTTAAACTCTTTTATTTATTATTTATATCTTATTAATTTAATTAATTAGAGATAAAATAATCATTTAATATTACCACTTAATTATTTTACTTTTAGTTAGTAATAATACCTTTTTTTATTATTCTATCTCTTAATTTAATTAAATTAATTAGAGAAAACAACTATGACGCATATGATGTCATCGTTCTCACCCATGGTAACTCTAGCTTTAACCCATAGTAATTTCAACTTGACACGTGACACATTTAAATTGACTTTTAAATTTTCTTTGCCTATAGCCAAATGAATGTTTGACAAAAACTTTAACCACCAATCGATTCAAGTAATAGTCGACAATATTTTGATTTAAAAACCAAACTTCAAGCATCTTTAATTAAATTCCAAAGTTCAATAACCTAATCAACCTAGATGCCATGCATGCCAAAATTAGTCAAAAAGTTAAGTTTCATACCACAGTTCAAATAGAACAATATAGCTCCCAAAGAACAGAAATTATAAATAATGTGTTTAAAATATTATATAAAAAAAACTATCTGAGACAAGCCTTCTGTCGAAACTATTTTTTTAATTTTTTTAAAAAAATGGGGAATGACTTTAAAAAACAAAAACGGGAGTTGCCACCAATCTTTTTTACTTAGGTGTGATCAGATCACCTTATAAAACATGTTTTATTTAAAACATTAATTTTGGCCTATGAAAATTCGAGAAAATAGGTTCGGAAGTCGGTTACGTACGAGAAGGGTTAGCACCTTCGTAACACCCAAAAATTTGGTACCTAATTGATAAAATCATGTCCTAATGTTGAAGATTTTAAAAAAATTAAAATATGATCCTTTTATTTGAAAGAAAGCTAAAACTCACTTATCTCAAAGAAATAAAATGCCACACCCAATAAGTTAGGATGTAACATCTCAAGACTCCAAAACTAAGCTTGCCTTTATTTTGTAGAAAATCCTTACCTCGAGATACAAAATATTATATCTAATAAGTTAAGATATAATATTATGCATTTTCGAAAATAAGTTTTAATTTGAAATTTATAAGTTTTTAAAAAAGGAGGATACTTGATACCTTAAGTTCCACGAGAAAAATTAAAACCCAGTAAGTTAGGGTATAATTTTCTCGAAGTCCCCAAATATCATGTATCGTTTTATTTAAAAAAAACCTTTGAATAAAATGCGTCAATTTAGCAAAATGTGTTTTTATAAAAAATGGTTTGAGTAAGATATTACATTAATCAATTACAACATACATACCTAATAGCAATTCATCATAACTACAAATCATATTAGCAATCACTACTAATATAGATAATTAAAGAATAATATAACATGAATAAACAAATAAAAGAATTATGCTAAAGTAATAATAAATGAATAAAAGAACATAAATAGATAAATATAAGATATAAAATAAGTAGCGGAAGTTAAAAATCTTCATGAAATATAAAATTCAAGAAATGAATATTAAAAATTAGAGTATATATAAAAAAATAGGGATATATAATTCAATAATTTGATATATATATATAAATATAAACAATAATACGTGATAAAAACAATTTTAAGTAAATAACATATATAGCTTTAAATAAAAATATGTTTATAATACAATAAGCATAAAATTACATATTTAATATAAATAATACATGTTATACAATATACAAAATTTATATAATATAGAGGATAAAATAATTTAAATTATACATATAATATAATAACATATAGTATAAAAAATTTTAACAATGTATAAATAATAACTAATATACAAATTATAAAATAATATGTGATATATATATAAATAATAATAAACTAAATAAAATAACCTAGTATAAATAATAAATAGTAATAATTTAATATATATATATATATATATAATACTAAAATATTTTAAAATAAGAATAAAAATGAAAACAAAAAGGATTAGAAATCAAAGAAATAAGGATCAAATTAAAATAAAAAATAAAGTAAAATTGTAAAAAAGGACGGTGTTAGAACAGGCGCGAAACTACAGGGGCTTATTGGGCAATAATACCCTATCTCCTAAACGGTGCCGTTCCGTCATCCACCTTTAAAATGGCCTCAGGGATCAAATCGAGACAAAAGCTAATTTTCAGGGCTTGATTAAAAATAAAAAAATTAAAATTATGGAAGGACCAAAGAGGCAATTACCTCTTTTATAAAAACATGCGGATTCTCCCGAGTATCGGGTCAACGTGCGGATCCTGGCCCTTTAAACGACGTCGTTTAATGCTTATTGGCTTAAGCAAAAACGGCGTCGTTTTTATGATGCTATATAAGTCAATTGTCACACAAAAAAAATCATTTGAACCCTGTTTTTAAAAAAAAAAACCTCAACAATTCTCTCAAACCCTTCCTCCTCTCGTCTGGGTTCTGATCATCGGACCTCGGGCCACTGCCCCACGCGCCACCGTAGACGCAGCCATACCCAGCAGCCTGAGGTCTGAAACTTCATTTTTTCAACATAGATGGATAGGTAAACTCTTTTACTTTGTTTATAGTTGAAAATAAAACGAAGAAAGAAAAGAAAAGAAAAATTAAACAAAATAGTGTTTTCGAAAATCACCTTCTGTATTTCAAAGATTTTGTTCTTTATTTCTGTATTTTTGTATTCTCTGGTATCTTATATATATGAGTGTTCATTTTACAGATTATGCTAGGGTTTTTATAACCCAAAAACGAATCAAAAAAATAAATACAGGGCTCCTATTTTTGCTGCTACTGTTGGTCTTCTTTCCTTTTGCAGGTGAAAGGCGTAGATCCCAGCGGTGGAGTGCCATCCGTGCGCGGATTGCGGTGCGACCGAAGGCCTGTGTTGGGTGCTACAGCACGAGGCAAGAACCCTAGGGTTTGGGGTTTCCAGTTTCTGAAACCGAATTTGGGCCATTGGGTCATTCGGGTTTTGGGTTTTAGTTTGGGCTCTGTGGGTGTAATTGGGTAATGGGTTTATGGTTTGTTGGGTCTGGGTAGTGTGTTTTTCTTACTCTGAAAATGGACTGTTGTAATAATAAAAAAAAACTGGTCATGGGTTTTTATATTTTTTTTTGGTTTGTTTGGGCCCTGGACAAATGGGCTATTACAGCTGCCCCACTTTGCTCATTGTCGTGTAACGAGAATAGAGCAAAGACAATAAAAGGACCCATTTTGCCCGGTCTTGTCAAATAGATGTATCTTCAATCTGCTTCGCTGCAACTTTAGGAAGACAAGATCTTCTATCTTCAGTCTGCTCCACTGCAAACTTAGGGATGCCAGACTAGTATCTTCGATCTTCTTCCTGCAACTTTAGGAATGCCAAACCTGCTATTTTAATCTGCTCCACTGCAAACTCAGAGAGACAAGATATGATGTCTTCGATCTTGTTCCTGCAACAGGCTAATATCTTTAATTTTCTTACTGCAACTTCAGGAAGTAAGATCTGCTATCTTTAGTCTGCTCCACTGCAACTCAGGGAGACAGGCTAATATCTTCAATCTTCTTCCTGCAACTTCAGGAAGATAAGATCTGCTGTCTTCAGTCTGCTCCGCTATAACTTCAAAGAGACAAGCTAATATCTTTGATCTGCTTCCTGTAACTTCAGGAAGAGAAGATATGCTGTCTTCGCTTGTCAGCTACAACTTCGTGGAGGCAAAGCTAATGTCTTCGATCCGCTTCTCGCAACTTTAAGAAGATAAGATCTCTGCCTTTAGTCTCGCTCGTCAGAATTTCGTGGAGGTAGGCTAATGTCTTCGATCCGCTTCCGCAACCTCGTGAAGATAAGATCTGCTGTCTTTAGTCGCTCTCATCAGTAACTTCGTGGAGGTAGGCTAATATCTTCGATCCGCTTTCGCAACTTCGTGAAGATAAGATCTCATTGTCTTTAGTTTGCTCATTGCAACTTCGTGGAGGCAGGCTAATATCTTCGATCTTCTTCCTGCAACTTCAGAAAGATAAGATCTACTGTCTTTAGTCTGCTCCGCTACAACTTCAGGGAGGCAAGGCTGAAAGTTTTAATTTACCCTATTACATCATCCTATAGAGGATATGACCTATAGAATGGGTATATGCTTATGCCAGATGATTAGGATTCCCTGATCGATATGAATCAAATGCTCCTAATTAGACATGTTATGATATATTGATAAACCATAAAAATAACATATTTTAATCCCACATTTAGTATGCTTTTTGATGATTTAGCCCTTGATTTATAAAAAAGTGATTTTAATCCTTTCTTTTCATTTTATACTCAGGAAAGCACCCGAGGACGAAAAGAATGAAAAACAGGCTTAAAATGGACCAAATTGGGCCAACTCGAGAAGACGACACGGCCTGGGCTTCGTGTCACACGTCCGTGCCTTGCCATCCATCTAGAACACGGCCTGTCCCCGATTTACACGACCGTTCCTTATCGACAAAAAGCCCAACACGACCCAGGCATGGCTTGCATGGTCGTGCCTCAATCAATGAATCAACACACTACCAAGTCGACTTACACAAAGCGTATGCCATGGTGTGCCCTCTCTCACGGAATAAGCAATTTCACTCGGATTTGGATACTTGGAGGTAAAGAAACACATTCCTAAGTCTACTTAAACATCCTAGGAGGAATTCTACTTGAATTAGGATACTTAAGATCCAAGTAAAGCATCTCAAAGCCTATATAA
This sequence comes from Gossypium rotundifolium, assembly GCA_025506655.1. Classification (NCBI taxonomy): domain Eukaryota; kingdom Viridiplantae; phylum Streptophyta; class Magnoliopsida; order Malvales; family Malvaceae; genus Gossypium; species Gossypium rotundifolium. The sequence continues at coordinate 155,077,365 of CP106722.1, read as the reverse complement.
ACACCCAAGGTAGCAACTAAAAAGAGAGTTCAAGAAGTCGAAACAGAGGCGTAGTTTTCGCGAGCTTTTATTCGTGGAATTACTCGAAGATAGCCAATTGATCCATCTCAAGAAGCCGAAGTTCTGCTCAAGACGGAGGATCTCCTCTTCAATTCCTTTAGGGGTTTTTAGGGATTTCTTTTGTTTTGTTTTATCTTTTCTCTTGAGATGTTTTCTTATTTTGTTATGAACTAAACCTTTCAGATACCTGAAGGGGATGAAACCTATGATGAATTTTGTTATTTGATTTCTAAATTATATGATAAGTACTTAGTTTGTTCTTAATTATGTTGCTTAATTTAATCTAATGTGCTTAGGTGGAGGAGGGATAGACCCTGCCTAAGAGTAGATCTAGCATAATTGAGCGGAGTTGATCGGGCGCCTAGAGATAGGGTTACGAGATTTTGCTGGATTAGGGTGAAACCTAATATGGGAATCCATAGATTGATTTACTGCTTCCTTAGGGGGTTATTATAAGAGAACGAGAGTTCCTCTAATTAACCTAAGGTTAGACGTTATTCACCTCGAGAGAGGGTTTAATATAGGTTAGGGAGTCTCACAGATCAAGCTAAGTAAAGAAATCATATGGTTTTGGGAATAAATAATAAGTGAAGTCATAGGTGGATTCTTCCTGAGGGTATCGTCTTCATCAACTGAGTTTTCCTAAAGTCTTTCTCCAATTCATTCTTTTGTCTTTGCATTTAGTTTAAGTATTTCATTTAGTATTAGATAAATCAAACAATCACTCCATATTCCAGGCTAAATAATAGAAAGAAAGTGAGTAGTAGTACTTTTAGGTTCCCTTGGGTTCGATAAGATATTCTTGCCTGAACTATACTACTGTTCGGTAGGTGCACTTGCCTCTATTATTGTCATAGTTAGTCTACAGGTTCGATCATTCTTTTTATAAATTTTAAAACTTGACTGTTTGACACGATCAAGTTTTTGGCGCCGTTGCCGGGGAACTCTAAAATATGATGAAAACTCTATTTTTATTACTTTAGCCAATTTTTTTTAATTTATTATTATTATTATTTTATTATTATTTTTACTTTGCTTATTTTTTCCTGTATTTTTCTTTTGGCAGAAAATTTTTGTCTATGGAAAAGATGGCACTGAATAATTATCAGTGGCAAGTCATGAGCACAATTCCTACTAAAACAACCAGTGTTTTCAACCTCGACGTAGTCACCAGGTTATCTAATCAGTTAGAGATGATGAATAAAAAAAATTGATGATTGGTATAGTCCCTCGCAGGTACATCCAGAAATACAATATGATCTAACTCTAGGAGGCGTGGCGAATCCTGAGTACCCACCCTATGGATATGGCATGGAAAACGAGTAAGCTCACTATATAGGTAACTATTCTAGATATCAAAATAATTTTTATAGTGACACTTATAATGCAGGTTGGAAGTACCATCCAAATTTCTCGTGGGATTATCAAAATAGCCAAAGATCGAAACTTTCTCCAGATTTTCAACAACCACCTCAACAACAAGAAGAGGAGCCGAATCTTGAAGAGATCTTCGACAATTTCGGCGACCATAGATTCTCGCTTCCAAAAGATCAAGCAAAGACTTGATGAACAACAAAAATCGATCAAAGGGATTGAGAATCAAGTTGGAGAACTTACTAGGTCAGTGGGACATCTCGCAAAGCTAATACGACCACTAGGACGTCTACCAAGTAACACCGAGGTTAACCCAAAGGAGCAAATTTAAGCCATCTCAGCTCAAGACAGTAAGGGGTTAGATGAACCAAACTCAATATAAGAAAACAAGGTAGATGAAGGTAAGATAGAGGTAACACAAGAAAAGTCAAAATCGGTAATCAAGGAGTACAAACCTTGCATACCTTATCCCGAAGTAATAAAAAGAGATGATTCAGAGGAACAGTTCAGTAAGTTTCTTAAACTCTTAAAGAAATTACATATTAACATACCTCTTCTTGAAGCTCTTTTTTAGACACCAGACTCGAGGAAATTTTTAAGACATCTCTTGAAAAACAAACGTAAATTAGACGAGGAGCACCACGTGGAATTAAACGCAACATGCTCAGCAATGTTACAGAACAGACTACCACAAAAGAAAAAAGACACAGGGAGTTTTACAATTCCATGTTTAATTGGTAGTTTATTTATTGATAATGCTTTAGCTTATTTAGGGTCAAGCATCAATGTTATGCCTTATAAAATGTTTAAACAACTAGGTCTAGGGAAACCCAGACAAACTAGGATGAGCATTCAGTTAACTGATAAAACTATCAGAATTCCTAGGGGTATAATAGAAAATGTTCTAATCAAAATTGATAAATTCATATTCCCAGTAGGATTTGTTGTCTTAAACATGAATGAGGACAATTTGATTCCTTTAATTTTAGGAAACCCTTTCTAGCAATCGTCAGACTAAAATTAATGTTGGTACAGAGAACTCATTCTTCGTGTAGGTGATTTAATCAATCACCCACAAGCTTTTGACTCGGCCAGGACATCAAGTGATGAATGTGAGAAAGTAAATTCAGTTGATAATCAAATTGTTCAACTTTCACCACAGGAAACACCACACGGCTACAAACTTGAGCCGAATCATGGGCCCCAAGCCGTACAAGCTCATAATAGTGAATTGTTAGTGGATCCAAACCCAAGGGAAGAACTTGTGGTAAGAAAAGGTAAGGTTGAGGTGTACCATGATTTACCAAAATCGGCAATTACAGAGTACCAAACTCGTGTGCCATATCCTGGTGCAATAAAGAAAGACCACACAAAGGAAGAATTCGGTGAACACACACTTCGTGTAGACGCCGAAACAATCACCCTTCAAGCTCTTAACTCAGCTAGGACATCGAGTAATAAAGGTACAAACGTTAATTCTATTGATAATCATTTGGTTCAACCTTCTTTACAGGAAGCATCACGAAATCACTTAGCTAAACTAGATCCTAGACCTCGTGCCAACAAAGAAGAAATACATAAGGAACAAAGCCTTAGGATTGACAAACTAAAAGAGCAGGAAACACAAATCAAAGAGGAAAAGGAACCGCACGAAGTGAAATCGAAGGAGCCCCCAAACGAGCTGATAGGAACAACGAATCACATCAAAATAGAGGATCAGGTATTGTTGAATAAGGAAGACCCCCGAATCACCAATTCAGAACTCGAGGCAAACGAAGAAATCACTTTTGAGGCACTAAATGTCTTCCTATACGGCACAGTCGAGGTCAAAAATCCTAAATTTGACACTTTTGAGGTAAACATTACTCGACTTAAACTATATATCCATAATCGAAGTGATCGCATGATAAAGGATTTTCACCTCCTCAAACCACCATGACCATATGAATGAGAGGTAAAGTCTAGCTAAGACTATAAACGAGCGCTGCTCGGGAGACAACCTGTAACATCCTGAAAATCGGCCTATGTATTTTTGATTTAATTATACGAAATGGCATGTCTTATGTATTATGAATGTATGGTGAACATTTTAGAAACTTGGAAATGTTAAGTTTAAAAGAGGAAAGTGAACATTTTTGGAAACTTGGAAATGTAAAGTTTAAAAGAGGAAAGTGAACATTTTTGGAAACTTGGAAATGTTAAGTTTAAAAGAGGAAAGTGAACATTTTTGGAAACTTGGAAATGTAAGGAAATGTTTTAGAAATGTTAAGTTTAAAAGAGGAAACTAAAACAAGGTGGCCTTAAGAAATTAATAGAAGAAATTTGACACAAGAACGGGCTTGGAGAAGTGGCTAGGAGGCACCACTTAAAGCCCAGTAAGTGACGCCACAATCAAAGGGAAAGGAGCCTAGGTTCGAGTCACGTGGGAAGCAAATAAAAGAGTTTTATTTTTTGCAAGGAGCAAGGAGTTGGGCGGCACCAAGGCACTTGGGAAGAGTTTACTTTCTTTAAAATTCAGCTAAATAGGTGGATCAATGATGGATAATTATTATTTTATTAAGAGATAAGAGATAAATATTGGATTAAGTTTTATTAAATTGAATGGGTGATAATTAAAGTGATAAAGTTATCAAAATAGGAGTGATGGCCAAATAAAGGATTTTAAGTTAGTAATTTCGCTACTAGAGGAAAAGAGAGCCATTCATCATATCTTCTTTCAACTCTTCTCTCGTCAATTTCCTAGAGCATCTCTTCTTCTTCTTTTTGTTAGCCAAAGCCGAAAACTAAAGTAAGCCTAGCCGAATTCTTCATAGCTTTTGTGATCTCTATTAAAACCGAATCTATAAACTCCTCAAGATACCATCATTAGCCGATTTCTTTATACCAATCAAAAGCTAAAATCAAGATCCTTCTAGCCTACATAGCCGAATATTGCTAAAGGTTCAAGCAAGGATTGTCGATCTCTAAAGTAAGAGTAAGATCTCATTCAGTTTTCTTTTAAGATTTGCCGAAATCTAGGACTAACCCCATTAATATCTTGTTGCCAAAACTTTGAAGAGATCTTTCGGGATTTACTAAGTGTCGACTACAAGGAAGGAGAAATTCTTTTCCCGAAGGTACACCATAGGTCGTGTGTTCCCTAGTTATTCGGTGAGTTTCAGGATTTAAAATCCACAAGGTAAGTATCTATAGCATTCGGCCAAGGCCATGTTGAGTAAATAGATGTGTTTCATTAATATTTAAAAGCCAAAACTAATCTATTCAAGTAATCTAGTGATTGTCGATTTTAAGAAAGAAGGATACAAAGTTTCCGTCATTTGTTTAGACATCAATCGGCAGCAAGGTAAGGGTTTAAGTGTACTAATCCTACTAGGATTTGGATTTATGGCCGAATGACTCTTTACTAAGTATTAAGTGATTGATTAAATGTAGAGATTTAAGATCTAAGGCATTAGATCAAGCTTTTCAGGATTTGAATTGAAAACCTTAAGCATATCAGGTGTGTACCCCACACTATCTTTTAATAATATTTATGGCAATATTAAATATATGCATGAATGTGAATATGGCTAAGTACCATGTTAAGGTACAAAGTACTCAGGTACATTTCCTACTCCTACTAGGATTATGTTAAATATTTGTTACGACACACATATGACATTATAAGAATGTGAAATAAGAATTTGGCATGTTAATGCATGATATGTATGATATGGGGCATATGGGTTATATGAAAAGGGGAAGTGAATGTGGTGACCTAAGACCACGATATCTGAATGTGGTGACCTAAGACCACGATAACTGAATGTGGTGACCTAAGACCATGATATCTGAATGTAGTGACCTAAGACCACGATATCTAAATGTGGTGACCTATGACCACGAATTTTATAAGGGCGATGTGCACGCCGACCGCAATGAACGCCTTCGATGGTGTGTAGCGGATGGAGGTTGACTTAGTAGTCCCCACGTGCAGTGTGATGGTACGGGTGATGTGTAGCGAGATGGCATATAGGTTTGGGTTCGGGTTGCATCATTATTTCCTATCTGTTATATGAATATGCATGTAATATGTGAACATATGCCTAAATTGTTAAATTTTAGTGTTGGTTACACATTGAGTCTGTTTGACTCACCCCTTGTGAGATTAATTTTCAGGTGATGATCAGTAATGGACCGGGTCGGCAGGAGCTTAAAGGTGGCCATGCACAGCAAGGAATTTATTTAATTTGGATATTTATTTCATTAAGTACTTTGAATTTATTGTTTGGGAATTATTTGATGTAATAAGGCCATAGTAGAACTACTTTACTTTGCTTTAATTTATTAAGCTTACAAACTTTTATTTTAAGTAAATTTATTTTAAAACAAAGCCTAAACGTTTTGTCACCTAAAGTAAAGGATTTTAATAATGAAATAAACTTGTTTTTAACTCAAGCCTAACCCAAAACAATCTTTCTTTCAAAACACACCAGTTTTTCCTAAGTAACAAAAGAATTTGAAACGGTTTACACTGGGGAACATACCAGATCCAGTCAAGGCTCGTGGGACCGGGTTTGGGGTGTTTCAGTTTGGTATCAGAGCTCGGTTCAAAACTTGACCTTGAGGGCTTTTTAGGGCCCAAAACGTTTTCTGTCTTTTGAAAATGGACTTTTCTAAGAAATAAACAGGCTTTCTGGCATGGCACTTGAGTCTCCGACCCGAAGTCCACCAGGTAAGTACCCCTATCCATTGTGTGAATTATTGTATGATTTGTAGAAGGGTAGGAATGGAACATAGATTAGTATGATAAGTACTTGAACTATAGGACTAGTATACCCCAACAAAAACATAAGACTTAAATGCCTAACTAAACAAACCTGTGGTTAAGTCGCTGAGTTAGGGTGTGGTAACCATGGTGCGCATGTCTAGGATTGGTTTCGGTGGGAGCTTGGTATTTAAGCAGTCCGCGTGACTCACCCCCTCTCCACTCGAATCCTACCTGGTGCGTAGCTACGATTCACCCTAACCAAGAGGACTTAGCTACGGGCTAAACCCCTAACTAAAACCCGAAAGGGACTAGCCATATTTTTATGGAAACCCTAGTTTTAAAATTTCTAAATTACCCTCTTGATTTGAAAAGATTATTTTTATAAATTTTCCTGAAATATTTTTGATTTACAAATTTACTAAAATACCCCTACTGGTAAAATTAAAAAAATGCCCTTGGTTTATGAAAATTTCAAATACCCACAATTCTTATCAAAATTTCAATACTTTATAAAATGTCCAAAAACCCTAATTTTCCAAATATCAAAATACCTTGATTTTGGAAAATTATGAAATTACCTCTACCCTACAAATTACCGAAATACCCCCGAGTTACAAAATTACCAGAATGACCCCCTATCTTCAAAAATTTTTGCAACAACACTGATTTGGAAAACAAATTCTCAAAAACAACCCTCAAGTTTTGTAAATTCTAAAATATCCTTGATTTATTAAGATTTATAAATTTACCCTGGTTTATTACTGAAATACCCCTGTAATTTCAAAATTTCTGAAATACCCCCGGGATTTCAAAAATTACCAAAATACCCTTATTGACAAAATTACCAAGGAACCTTATTTTGACAAATTATGAAAATACCCCTATAGGGCAAATTACGAAAATACCCTTGGGTAGTGGAAAAACAACAACAATGGAAACTACAACATTTCTCTGAATGAACGAGAGTTCATAATTGATTGATGGATGTATGAATGTAAAGACTGTGTGCATGTATGAATATGAAAGAACCACTCCTAAAATTATTTTCATAAAACTTCTTCGCGGTTAATCAGTGGAATAAATGCTAATTCATAAAATTTCTTAATCAGATTAAAGCGAGTCGTTAGATATGAGTTCTAGAGGACGTGGTCGTCATGGACACGATCGTCATGGACGCGGTAGAGGCCGAATGACCGTGTCTGAACCCGTTAGATAGGGTCAGGGATCTGAAAATGAAATGCCACCACCACCCCCAGCCGCTGATGTGAATTTTTGTAGGAAATGTGTTAGTTTTAAGATCGAGCGAAAGAAGAGTGTAGTGTGGTGAGTTAGGATGTACGATTTTTGTTAATAAGCAATTTCGAGGACGAAATTATTTTAAGGGGGTAGAACTGTAACATCCCGAAAATGGGCCTATGCATTTTTGATTTAATTATACGAAATGGCATGTCTTATGTATTATGAATGTATGGTGAACATTTTGGAAACTTGGAAATGTTAAGTTTAAAAGAGGAAAGTGAACATTTTGGAAACTTGGAAATGTAAAGTTTAAAGAGGAAAGTGAACATTTTGGAAACTTGGAAATGTTAAGTTTAAAGAGGAAAGTGAACATTTTGGAAACTTGGAAATGTAAGGAAATGTTTTAGAAATGTTAAGTTTAAAAGAGGAAACTAAAACAAGGTGGCCTTAAGAAAATTAATAGAAGAAATTTGACACAAGAACGGGCTTGGAGAAGTGGCTAGGAGGCACCACTTAAAGCCCAGTAAGTGACGCCACAATCAGAGGGGAAAGAGCCTAGGTTCGAGTCACGTGGAAAGCAAATAAAAGAGTATTATTTTGCTGCAAGGAGCAAGGGAGTTGGACGGCACCAAGGCACTTGGGGAAGAGTTTAATTCTCTTTAAAATTCGGCTAAATAGGTGGATCAATGATGGATAATTATTATTTTTATTAAGAGATAAGAGATAAATATTGGATTAAGTTTTATTAAATTGAATGGGTGATAATTAAAGTGATAAAGTTATCAAAATAGGAGTGATGGCCAAGTAAAGGATTTTAAGTTAGTAATTTTGGCTACTAGAGGAAAAGAGAGCCATTCATCATATCTTCTTTCAACTCTTCTCTCTACCGAATTTCCTAGAGCATCTCTTCTTCTTCTTTTTGTTAGCCAAAGCCAAAAACTAAAGTAAGCCTAGCCGAATTCTTCATAGCTTTTGTGATCTCTATTAAAACCGAATCCATAAACTCCTCAAGATACCATCATTAGCCGATTTCTTTATACCAATCAAAAGCCGAAATCAAGATCCTTCTAGCCTACATAGCCAAATATTGCTAAAGGTTCAAGCAAGGATTGCCGATCTCTAAAGTAAGGGTAAGATCTCATTCAGTTTTCTTTTAAGATTTGCCGAAATCTAGGACTAACCCCATTAATATCTTGTTGCCGAAACTTTGAAGAGATCTTTCGGGATTTACTAAGTGTCGACTACAAGGAAGGAGAAATTCTTTTCCCGAAGGTACACCATAGGCCGCATGTTCCCTAGTTATTCGGTGAGTTTCGGGATTTAAAATCCACAAGGTAAGTATCTATAGCATTCGGCCAAGGCCATGTTGAGTAAATAGATGTGTTTCATTAATATTTAAAAGCCGAAACTAATCAATTCAAGTAATCTAGTGATTGTCGATTTTAAGAAAGAAGGATACAAAGTTTAGCATTTGTTTAGACATCAATCGGCAAGAAGGTAAGGATTTAAGTGTACTAATCCTACTAGGATTTGGATTTATGGCCGAATGACTCTTTACTAAGTATTAAGTGATCGATTAAATGTAGAGATTTAAGATCTAAGGCATTAGATTAAGCTTTTCGGGATTTGGATTGGAAACCTTAAGCAAATCAGGTGTGTACCCCACACTATCTTTTAATAATATTTATGGCAATATTAAATATATGCATGAATGTGAATATGGCTAAGTACCATGTTAAGGTACAAAGTACTCAGGTACGTTTCTAACTCCTACTAGGATTATGTTAAATATTTGTTACGACACACATATGACATTATAAGAATGTGAAATAAGAATTTGGCATGTTAATGCATGATATGTATGATATGGGGCATATGGGTTATATGAAAAGGGGAAGTGAATGTGGTGACCTAAGACCACGATATCTGAATGTGGTGACCTAAGACCACGATAACTGAATGTAGTGACCTAAGACCACGATATCGAATATGGTGACCTAAGACCACGATATCGAATGTGGTGACCTAAGACCACGAATTTTATAAGGCGATGTGCACGCCGACCGCAATGACCGCCTTCGATGGTGTGTAGCGGATGGAGGGTTGACTTAGTAGTCCCCATGGTGTGCGAGGATGGTACGGGTGATGTGTAGCAGAGATGGCATATAGGTTTGGGTTGGGTTGCATCATTATTTCCTATCTCATTATATGAATATGCATGTAATATGTGAACATATGCCTAAATTGTTAAATTTTAGTGTTGGTTACACATTGAGTCTGCTTGACTCACCCTTGTGGGATTACTTTTCGGGTGACGATCCAAGAATGGACCGGGTCTGCAGGAGCTTAAAGGTGGCCATGCACAGCAAGAAATTTATTTAATTTGGATATTTATTTCATTAAGTACTTTGAATTTATTTTTTGGGAATTATTTGATGTAATAAGGCCATAGTAGAACTACTTTACTTTGCTTTAATTTATTAAGCTTACAAACTTTTATTTTAAGTAAATTTATTTTAAAACAAAGCCTAAACGTTTTGTCACCTAAAGTAAATGATTTTAATAATGAAATAAACTTGTTTTCAACTCAAGTCCAACCCAAAACAATCTTTCTTTCAAAACACACCAGTTTTTCCTAAGTAACAAAAGAATTTGAAACGGTTTACGCCGGGGAACATACCAGATCCAGTCAAGGCTCGTGGGCCAGGTTTGGGGTGTTTCAGTTTGGTATCAGAGCCCGATTTAAAACTCGGCCTTGAGGGCTTTTTAGGGCCCAAAATGTTTTCTGTCTTTTGAAAATGGACTTTTCTAAGAAATAAACAGGCTTTCTGGCATGGCACCTGAGTCTCCGACCCGAAGTCCACCAGGTAAGTACCCCTATCCATTGTGTGAATTATTGTATGATTTGTAGAAGGGTAGGAATGGAACGTAGATTAGTATGATAAGTACTTGAACTATAGGACTAGTATACCCCAACAAAAACATAAGACTTAAATGCCTAACTAAACAAACCTGTGGTTAAGTCGCTGAGTTAGGGTGTGGTAACCATGGTACGCATGTCTAGGATTGGTTTTGGTGGGAGCTTGGTATTTAAGCAGTCCGCGTGACTCACCTCCTCTCCACTCGAATCCTACCTGGTGCGTAGCTACGGTTCACCCTATCAAGAGGACTTAGCTACGGGCTAAACCCCTAACTAAAACCCGAAAGGGACTAGCCGTATTTTTATGGAAACCCTAGTTTTAAAATTTCTAAATTACCCTCTTGATTTGAAAAGATTATTTTTATAAATTTTCCTGAAATATTTCTGATTTACAAATTTACTAAAATACCCTTAGTGGTAAAATTACAAAAATGCCCTTGGTTTATGAAAATTTCAAATACCCACAATTCTTATCAAAATTTCAATACTTTATAAAATGTCCAAAAACCCTAATTTGCCAAATATCAAAATACCTTGATTTTGGAAAATTATGAAATTACCCCTACCCTGCAAATTAACAAAATACCCCCGAGTTACAAAATTACCAGAATGACCCCCGATCTTCAAAAATTTTTGCAACAACACTGATTTGGAAAACAAATTCTCAAAAACAACCCTCAAGTTTTGTAAATTCCAAAATATCCTTGATTTATTAAGATTTATAAATTTACCCTGGTTTATTACTGAAATACCCCTGTAATTTCAAAATTTCTGAAATACCCAGGATTTCAAAATTACCAAAATACCCTTATTGACAAAATCACCAAGGAACCTTATTTTGACAAATTATGAAAATACCCAGAGGGCAAATTACGAAAATACCCCCGGTAGTGGAAAAACAACAACAATGAAAACTACAACATTTCTCCGAATGAACGAAAGTTCATAATTGATTGATGGATGTATGAATGTAAAGATCGTGTGCATGTATGAATATGAAAGAACCACTCCTAAAATTCTTTTAATAAAACTTCTTCACGGTTAATCATTGGAATAAAGGCTAATTCATAAAATTTCTTAATCGATTAAAGCGAGTCGTTAGATATGAGTTCTAGAGGACGCATGGTCGTCATGGACGTGTAGAGGTTGAATGAATGTGTCTCGAACCCGTTAGATCGGTCGGGGATCCGAAAATGAAATGCCACCACCACCCCCATTACCGATGTGAATTTTATAGGAAATGTGTTAGTTTTAAGATTAGAGTCTTGCAGAAGAGTGTAGTGTGGTGAGTTAGGATGTACGATTTTTCGTTAGTAAGCAATTTCGAGGACGAAATTATTTTAAGGGGGGTAGAACTGTAACATCCTGAAAATGGGCCTATGCATTTTTGATTTAATTATACGAAATGGCATGTCTTATGTATTATGAATGTGTGGTGAACATTTTTGGAAACTTGGAAATGTTAAGTTTAAAAGAGGAAAGTGAACATTTTTGGAAACTTGGAAATGTAAAGTTTAAAAGAGGAAAGTGAACATTTTTGGAAACTTGGAAATGTTAAGTTTAAAAGAGGAAAGTGAACATTTTTGGAAACTTGGAAATGTAAGGAAATGTTTTAGAAATGTTAAGTTTAAAAGAGGAAACTAAAACAAGGTGGCCTTAAGAAAATTAATAGAAGAAATTTGACATAAGAACGGGCTTGGAGAAGTGGTTAGGAGGCACCACTTAAAGCCCAGTAAGTGACGCCGTAATCAAGGGGGAAGGAGCCAAGGTTCGAGTCACGTGGAAAGCAAATAAAGAGTTTTATTTTGCTGCAAGGAGCAAGGAGTTGGACGGCACCAAGGCACTTGGGGAAGAGTTTAATTCTCTTTAAAATTCGGCTAAATAGGTGGATCAATGATGGATAATTATTATTTTTATTAAGAGATAAGAGATAAATATTGGATTAAGTTTTATTAAATTGAATGGGTGATAATTAAAGTGATAAAGTTATCAAAATAGGAGTGACGGCCAAGTAAAGGATTTTAAGTTAGTAATTTCGGCTACTAGAGGAAAAGAGAGCCATTCGTCATATCTTCTTTCAACTCTTCTCTCTGCCAAATTTCCTAGAGCATCTCTTCTTCTTCTTTTTGTTAGCCAAAGCCGAAAACTAAAGTAAGCCTAGCCGAATTGTTCATAGCTTTTGTGATCTCAATTAAAACCGAATCCATAAACTCCTTAAGATACCATCATTAGCCGATTTCTTTATACCAATCAAAAGCCGAAATCAAGATCCTTCTAGCCTACATAGCCGAATATTGCTAAAGGTTCAAGCAAGGATTGCCGATCTCTAAAGTAAGGGTAAGATCTCATTCGGTTTTCTTTTAAGATTTGCCGAAATCTAGGACTAACCCCATTAATATCTTATTGCCGAAACTTTGAAGAGATCTTTCGGGATTTACTAAGTGTCGACTACAAGGAAGGAGAAATTCTTTTCCCGAAGGTACACCATAGGCCGCATGTTCCCTAGTTATTCGGTGAGTTTCGGGATTTAAAATCCACAAGGTAAGTATCTATAGCATTCGGCCAAGGCCATGTTGAGTAAATAGATGTGTTTCATTAATATTTAAAAGTCAAACTAATCTATTCAAGTAATCTAGTGATTGCCGATTTCAAGAAAGAAGGATACAAAGTTTCCGGCATTTGTTTAGACATCAATCGGCAGCAAGGTAAGGACTTAAGTGTACTAATCCTACTAGGATTTGGATTTATGGCCGAATGACTCTTTACTAAGTATTAAGTGATTGATTAAATGTAGAGATTTAAGATCTAAGGCATTAGATTAAGCTTTTCGGGATTTGGATTGGAAACCTTAAGCAAATCAGGTGTGTACCCCACACTATCTTTTAATAATATTTATGGCAATATTAAATATATGCATGAATGTGAATATGGCTAAGTACCATGTTAAGGTACAAAGTACTCAGGTACGTTTCCTACTCCTACTAGGATTATGTTAAATATTTGTTACGACACACATATGACATTATAAGAATGTGAAATAAGAATTTGGCATGTTAATGCATGATATGTATGATATGGGGCATATGGGTTATATGAAAAGGGGAAGTGAATGTGGTGACCTAAGACCACGATATCCGAATGTGGTGACCTAAGACCACGATAAGCGAATGTGGTGACCTAAGACCACGATATCTCGAATATGGTGACCTAAGACCACGATATCTGAATGTGGTGACCTAAGACCACGAATTTTATAAGGCGATGTGCACGCCGACCGCAATGAACGCCTTCGATGGTGTGTAGCGGATGGAGGGTTGACTTAGTAGTCCCCACGGTGTGTGAGGATGGTACGGTGATGTGTAGCAGATGGCATATAGGTTTGGGTTCGGGTTGCATCATTATTTCCTATCATTATATGAATATGCATGTAATATGTGAACATATGCCTAAATTGTTAAATTTTAGTGTTGGTTACACATTGAGTCTGCTTGACTCACCCTTGTGGGATTACTTTTCAAGTGTGGTCAAGAATGGACCTGTCTGCAGGAGCTTAAAGGTGGCCATGCACAAGAAGGAATTTATTTAATTTGGATATTTATTTCATTAAGTACTTTGAATTTATTTTTTGGGAATTATTTGATGTAATAAGGCCATAGTAGAACTACTTTACTTTGCTTTGATTTATTAAGCTTACAAACTTTTATTTTAAGTAAATTTATTTTAAAACAAAGCCTAAACGTTTTGTCACCTAAAGTAAAGGATTTTAATAATGAAATAAACTTGTTTTCAACTCAAGCCCAACCCAAAACAATCTTTCTTTCAAAACACACCAGTTTTTCCTAAGTAACAAAAGAATTTGAAACGGTTTACGCCGGGGAACATACCAGATCCAGTCAAGGCTCGTGGGCCAGGTTTGGGGTGTTTCAGTTTGGTATCAGAGCCCGATTTAAAACTCGGCCTTGAGGGCTTTTTAGGGCCCAAAACGTTTTCTGTCTTTTGAAAATGGACTTTTCTAAGAAATAAACAGGCTTTCGGCATGGCACCGAGTCTCCCAATTCAAGTCCACCTGTAAGTACTCTATCCATTGTGTGAATTATTGTATGATTTGTAGAAGGGTAGGAATGGAACGTAGATTAGTATGATAAGTACTTGAACTATAGGACTAGTATACCCCAACAAAAACATAAGACTTAAACGCCTAACTAAACAAACCTGTGGTTAAGTCATTTGAGTTAGGTGTGGTAACCATGGTGCGCATGTCAGGATTGGTTTGGTGGGAGCTTGGTATTTAAGCAGTCCGCGTGACTCACCTCCTCTCCACTCGAATCCTACCTAGTGCATAGCTACGGTGCACCCTATCAAGAGGACTTAGCTACGTGCTAAACCCCTAACTAAAACCCGAAAGGGACTAGCCGTATTTTTATGGAAACCCTAGTTTTAAAATTTCTAAATTACCCTCTTGATTTGAAAAGATTATTTTTATAAATTTTCCTGAAATATTTCTGATTTACAAATTTACTAAAATACCCTTAGTGGTAAAATTACAAAAATGCCCTTGGTTTATGAAAATTTCAAATACCCACAATTCTTATCAAAATTTCAATACTTTATAAATGTCCAAAACCCTAATTTGCCAAATATCAAAATACCTTGATTTTGGAAAATTATGAAATTACCCTACCCTGCAAATTAACAAAATACCCCGAGTTACAAAATTACCAGAATGACCCCCGATCTTCAAAAATTTTTGCAACAACACTGATTTGGAAAACAAATTCTCAAAAACAACCCTCAAGTTTTGTAAATTCCAAAATATCCTTGATTTATTAAGATTTATAAATTTACCCTGGTTTATTACTGAAATACCCCTGTAATTTCAAAATTTTTGAAATACCCCCAGGATTTCAAAAATTACCAAAATACCCTTATTGACAAAATCACCAAGGAACCTTATTTTGACAAATTATGAAAATACCCCTGTAGGGCAAATTACGAAAATACCCCTGGGTAGTGGAAAAACAACAACAATGAAAACTACAACATTTCTCTGAATGAACGAAAGTTCATAATTGATTGATGGATGTATGAATGTAAAGACTGTGTGCATGTATGAATATGAAAGAACCACTCCTAAAATTCTTTTAATAAAACTTCTTCACGGTTAATCAGTGGAATAAAGGCTAATTCATAAAATTTCTTAATCAGATTAAAGCGAGTCGTTAGATATGAGTTCTAGAGGACGCGGTCGTCATGGACGCGGTAGAGGCTGAATGACGGTGTCTGAACCCGTTAGATCGGGTCAGGGATCTGAAAATGAAATGCCACCACCACCCCCAGCCGCTGATGTGAATTTTTATAGGAAATGTGTTAGTTTTAAGATCAGAGTGCGCAGTAGTAGTGTAGTGTGGTGAGTTAGGATGTACGATTTTTCGTTAGTAAGCAATTTCGAGGACGAAATTATTTTAAGGGGGTAGAACTGTAACATCCTGAAAATGGGCCTATGCATTTTTGATTTAATTATCTGAAATGGCATGTCTTATGTATTATGAATGTGTGGTGAACATTTTGGAAACTTGGAAATGTTAAGTTTAAAAGAGGAAAGTGAACATTTTGGAAACTTGGAAATGTAAAGTTTAAAGAGGAAAGTGAACATTTTGGAAACTTGGAAATGTTAAGTTTAAAGAGGAAAGTGAACATTTTTGGAAACTTGGAAATGTAAGGAAATGTTTTAGAAATGTTAAGTTTAAAAGAGGAAACTAAAACAAGGTGGCCTTAAGAAAATTAATAGAAGAAATTTGACATAAGAACGGGCTTGGAGAAGTGGTTAGGAGGCACCACTTAAAGCCCAGTAAGTGACGCCGTAATCAAGGGGGAAGGAGCCAAGGTTCGAGTCACGTGGAAAGCAAATAAAAGAGTTTTATTTTGCTGCAAGGAGCAAGGGAGTTGGACGGCACCAAGGCACTTGGGGAAGAGTTTAATTCTCTTTAAAATTCGGCTAAATAGGTGGATCAATGATGGATAATTATTATTTTTATTAAGAGATAAGAGATAAATATTGGATTAAGTTTTATTAAATTGAATGGGTGATAATTAAAGTGATAAAGTTATCAAAATAGGAGTGATGGCCAAGTAAAGGATTTTAAGTTAGTAATTTCGGCTACTAGAGGAAAAGAGAGCCATTCGTCATATCTTCTTTCAACTCTTCTCTCTGCCAAATTTCCTAGAGCATCTCTTCTTCTTCTTTTTGTTAGCCAAAGCCGAGAACTAAAGTAAGCCTAGCCGAATTGTTCATAGCTTTTGTGATCTCAATTAAAACCGAATCCATAAACTCCTCAAGATACCATCATTAGCCGATTTCTTTATACCAATCAAAAGCCGAAATCAAGATCCTTCTAGCCTACATAGCCGAATATTGCTAAAGGTTCAAGCAAGGATTGCCGATCTCTAAAGTAAGGGTAAGATCTCATTCGGTTTTCTTTTAAGATTTGCCGAAATCTAGGACTAACCCCATTAATATCTTATTGCCAAAACTTTGAAGAGATCTTTCGGGATTTACTAAGTGTCGACTACAAGGAAGGAGAAATTCTTTTCCCAAAGGTACACTATAGGCCGCATGTTCCCTAGTTATTCGGTGAGTTTCGGGATTTAAAATCCACAAGGTAAGTATCTATAGCATTCGGCCAAGGCCATGTTGAGTAAATATATGTGTTTCATTAATATTTAAAAGCCGAAACTAATCTATTCAAGTAATCTAGTGATTGCCGATTTCAAGAAAGAAGGATACAAAGTTTCCGGCATTTGTTTAGACATCAATCGGTAGCAAGGTAAGGACTTAAGTGTACTAATCCTACTAGGATTTGGATTTATGGCCGAATGACTCTTTACTAAGTATTAAGTGATTGATTAAATGTAGAGATTTAAGATCTAAGGCATTAGATTAAGCTTTTCGGGATTTGGATTGGAAACCTTAAGCAAATCAGGTGTGTACCCCACACTATCTTTTAATAATATTTATGGCAATATTAAATATATGCATGAATGTGAATATGGCTAAGTACCATGTTAAGGTACAAAGTACTCAGGTACGTTTCCTACTCCTACTAGGATTATGTTAAATATTTGTTACGACACACATATGACATTATAAGAATGTGAAATAAGAATTTGGCATGTTAATGCATGATATGTATGATATGGGGCATATGGGTTATATGAAAAGGGGAAGTGAATGTGGTGACCTAAGACCACGATATCTGAATGTGGTGACCTAAGACCACGATAACTGAATGTGGTGACCTAAGACCACGATATCTGAATATGGTGACCTAAGACCACGATATCTGAATGTGGTGACCTAAGACCACAAATTTTATAAGGGCGATGTGCACGTCGACTGTAGCGACTGCCTTCGATGGTGTGTAGCGGATGGAGGGTTGACTTAGTAGTCCCCACGGTGTGCAGGATGGTACGGGTGATGTGTAGCAGATGGCATATAGGTTTGGGTTCGGGTTGCATCATTATTTCCTATCTGTTATATGAATATGCATGTAATATGTGAACATATGCCTAAATTGTTAAATTTTAGTGTTGGTTACACATTGAGTCTGTTTGACTCACCCCTTGTGGGATTACTTTTCAGGTGACGGTCAGTAATGGACCGGGTCTGCAGGAGCTTAAAGGTGGCCATGCACAGCAAGGAATTTATTTAATTTGGATATTTATTTCATTAAGTACTTTGAATTTATTTTTTGGGAATTATTTGATGTAATAAGGCCATAGTAGAACTACTTTACTTTGCTTTAATTTATTAAGCTTACAAACTTTTATTTTAAGTAAATTTATTTTAAAACAAAGCCTAAACGTTTTGTCACCTAAAGTAAAGGATTTTAATAATGAAATAAACTTGTTTTCAACTCAAGCCCAACCCAAAACAATCTTTCTTTCAAAACACACGCTTTTTCCTAAGTAACAAAAGAATTTGAAACGGTTTACTGGGAACATACCAGATCCAGTCAAGGCTCGTGGGCCAGTTTGGGGTGTTTAGGTTTGGTATCGAGCCGATTTAAAACTCGGCCTTGAGGGCTTTTAGGGCCCAAAACGTTTTCATCTTTTGAAAATGGACTTTTCTAAGAAATAAACAGGCTTTACGGCATGGCTTTGAGTCTCAGGCAATTCAAGTCCACCGGTAAGTACCCTATCCATTGTGTGAATTATTGTATGATTTGTAGAAGGGTAGGAATGGAACGTAGATTAGTATGATAAGTACTTGAACTATAGGACTAGTATACCCCAACAAAAACATAAGACTTAAATGCCTAACTAAACAAACCTGTGGTTAAGTCATTTGAGTTAGGGTGTGATAACCATGGTGCGCATGTCTAGGATTGGTTTGGTGGGAGCTTGGTATTTAAGCAGTCCGCGTGACTCACCTCCTCTCCACTCGAATCCTACCTAGTGCGTAGCTACGGTTCACCCTATTAAGAGGACTTAGCTACGTGCTAAACCCCTAACTAAAACCCGAAAGGGACTAGCCGTATTTTTATGGAAACCCTAGTTTTAAAATTTCTAAATTACCCTCTTGATTTGAAAAGATTATTTTATAAATTTTCCTAAAATATTTCGATTTACAAATTTACTAAAATACCCTTAGTGGTAAAATTACAAAATGCCCTTGGTTTATGAAAATTTCAAATACCCACAATTCTTATCAAAATTTCAATACTTTATAAAATGTCCAAAATCCTAATTTGCCAAATATCAAAATACCTTGATTTTGGAAAATTATGAAATTACCCCACCTCAAATTAACGAAATACCCCGAGTTACAAAATTACCGAATGACCCCGATCTTCAAAAATTTTGCAACAACACCGATTTGGAAAACAAATTCTCAAAAACAACCCTCAAGTTTTGTAAATTCCAAAATATCCTTGATTTATTAAGATTTATAAATTTACCCTGGTTTATTACTGAAATACCACTGTAATTTCAAAATTTTTGAAATACCCCCGGGATTTCAAAAATTACCAAAATACCCTTATTGACAAAATCACCAAGGAACCTTATTTTGACAAATTATGAAAATACCCCTGTAGGGCAAATTACGAAAATACCCCTAGGTAGTGGAAAAACAACAACAATGAAAACTACAACATTTCTCTGAATGAACGAAAGTTCATAATTGATTGATGGATGTATGAATGTAAAGACTGTGTGCATGTATGAATATGAAAGAACCACTCCTAAAATTCTTTTAATAAAACTTCTTCACGGTTAATCAGTGGAATAAAGGCTAATTCATAAAATTTCTTAATCAGATTAAAGCGAGTCGTTAGATATGAGTTCTAGAGGACGCGATCGTCATGGACGCGATAGAGGCTGAATGACGGTGTCTGAACCCATTAGATCGGGTCAGGGATCTGAAAATGAAATGCCACCACCACCCCATTACGTGATGTGAATTTTTATAGGAAATGTGTTAGTTTTAAGATCGAGTCTTGTGATAGAGTGTAGTGTGGTGAGTTAGGATGTACGATTTTTCGTTAGTAAGCAATTTCGAGGACGAAATTATTTTAAGGGGGTAGAACTGTAACATCCTGAAAATGGGCCTATGCATTTTTGATTTAATTATACGAAATGGCATGTCTTATGTATTATGAATGTATGGTGAACATTTTTGGAAACTTGGAAATGTTAAGTTTAAAAGAGGAAAGTGAACATTTTTGGAAACTTGGAAATGTAAAGTTTAAAAGAGGAAAGTGAACATTTTTGGAAACTTGGAAATGTTAAGTTTAAAAGAGGAAAGTGAACATTTTTGGAAACTTGGAAATGTAAGGAAATGTTTTAGAAATGTTAAGTTTAAAAGAGGAAACTAAAACAAGGTGGCCTTAAGAAAATTAATAGAAGAAATTTGACATAAGAACGGGCTTGGAGAAGTGGCTAGGAGGCACCACTTAAAGCCCAGTAAGTGACGCCGTAATCAAGGGGGAAGGAGCCAAGGTTCGAGTCACGTGGAAAGCAAATAAAAGAGTTTTATTTTGCTGCAAGGAGCAAGGGAGTTGGACGACACCAAGGCACTTGGGGAAGAGTTTAATTCTCTTTAAAATTCGGCTAAATAGGTGGATCAATGATGGATAATTATTATTTTTATTAAGAGATAAGAGATAAATATTAGATTAAGTTTTATTAAATTGAATGGGTGATAATTAAAGTGATAAAGTTATCAAAGTAGGAGTGATGGCCAAGTAAAGGATTTTAAGTTAGTAATTTCGGCTACTAGAGGAAAAGAGAGCCATTCGTCATATCTTCTTTCAACTCTTCTCTCTGCGAATTTCCTAGAGCATCTCTTCTTCTTCTTTTGTTAGCCAAAGCGAAAACTAAAGTAAGCCTAGTCAATTCTTCATAGCTTTTGTGATCTCTATTAAAACCGAATCCATAAACTCCTCAAGATACCATCATTAGCCGATTTCTTTATACCAATCAAAAGTCAAATCAAGATCCTTCTAGCCTACATAGCCAAATATTGCTAAAGGTTCAAGCAAGGATTGCCGATCTCTAAAGTAAGGGTAAGATCTCATTCGGTTTTCTTTTAAGATTTGCCGAAATATAGGACTAACCCCATTAATATCTTGTTGCCGAAACTTTGAAGAGATCTTTCGAGATTTACTAAGTGTCGACTACAAGGAAGGAGAAATTCTTTTCCCGAAGGTACACCATAGGCCGCATGTTCCCTAGTTATTCGGTGAGTTTCGGGATTTAAAATCCACAAGGTAAGTATCTATAGCATTCGGCCAAGGCCATGTTGAGTAAATAGATGTGTTTCATTAATATTTAAAAGTCAAACTAATCTATTCAAGTAATCTAGTGATTGTCAATTTTAAGAAAGAAGGATACAAAGTTTAGGCATTTGTTTAGACATCAATCGGCAAAGCAAGGTAAGGATTTAAGTGTACTAATCCTACTAGGATTTGGATTTATGGCCGAATGACTCTTTACTAAGTATTAAGTGATTGATTAAATGTAGAGATTTAAGATCTAAGGCATTAGATCAAGCTTTTCGAGATTTGGATTGGAAACCTTAAGCAAATCAGGTGTGTACCTATACTATCTTTTAATAATATTTATGGCAATATTAAATATATGCATGAATGTGAATATGGCTAAGTACCATGTTAAGGTACAAAGTACTCAGGTACGTTTCCTACTCCTACTAGGATTATGTTAAATATTTGTTACAACACACATATGACATTATAAGAATGTGAAATAAGAATTTGGCATGTTAATGCATGATATGTATGATATGGGGCATATGGGTTATATGAAAAGGGAAGTGAATGTGGTGACCTAAGACGACAATATCCGAATGTGGTGACCTAAGACCACGATAATCGAATGTGGTGACCTAAGACCACGATATCTCGAATGTGGTGACCTAAGACCACGATATCTCGAATGTGGTGACCTAAGACCACGAATTTTATAGAGGCGATGTGCACGTCATCGTAGCGATCGCCGATGGTGTGTAGCGGATGGAGGGTTGACTTAGTAGTCCCCACTGGTGTGCGAGGATGGCACGGGTGATGTGTAGCGGATGGCATATAGGTTTGGGTTCGGGTTGCATCATTATTTCCTATCTATTATATGAATATGCATGTAATATGTGAACATATGCCTAAATTGTTAAATTTTAGTGTTGGTTACACATTGAGTCTGTTTGACTCACCCCTTGTGGGATTACTTTTCAGGTGACGATCAGTAATGGACCGGGTCGGCAAGAGCTTTAAGGTGGCCATGCACAGTAAGGAATTTATTTAATTTGGATATTTATTTTATTAAGTACTTTGAATTTATTTTTTGGGAATTATTTGATGTAATAAGGCCATAGTAGAACTATTTTACTTTGCTTTAATTTATTAAGCTTACAAACTTTTATTTTAAGTAAATTTATTTTAAAACAAAGCCTAAACGTTTTGTCACCTAAAGTAAAGGATTTTAATAATGAAATAAACTTGTTTTCAACTCAAGCCCAACCCAAAACAATCTTTCTTTCAAAACACACCAAGGCTCGTGGGCTTTTTCCTAAGTAACAAAAGAATTTGAAACAGGCTTTACATCAGGCAGAAGGGAACATACGTGAGATTAGTATGATAAGATCCTAGTATACCCCAACAAAAACAAGGCTC
Source organism: Gossypium rotundifolium (assembly GCA_025506655.1). Taxonomy (NCBI): domain Eukaryota; kingdom Viridiplantae; phylum Streptophyta; class Magnoliopsida; order Malvales; family Malvaceae; genus Gossypium; species Gossypium rotundifolium. The sequence goes on along the minus strand of CP106722.1, from coordinate 155,054,837 downwards.
ATTTGAGTTAGGGTGTGATAACCATGGTGCGCATGTCTAGGATTGGTTTGGTGGGAGCTTGGTATTTGGGGTGACTCACCTCCTCTCCACCTAAAATATTTCGATTTACAAATTTACTAAAATACCCTTAGTGGTAAAATTACAAAATGCCCTTGGTTTATGAAAATTTTAAATACCCACAATTCTTATCAAAATTTCAATACTTTATAAAATGTCCAAAACCCTAATTTGCCAAATATCAAAATACCTTGATTTTGGAAAATTATGAAATTACCTACCCGCAAATTACCGAAATACCCCCGAGTTACAAAATTACCAGAATGACCCCCGATCTTTAAAAATTTTTGCAACAACACTGATTTGGAAAACAAATTCTCAAAAACAACCCTCAAGTTTTGTAAATTCCAAAATATCCTTGATTTATTAAGATTTATAAATTTACCACGGTTTATTATTGAATTACCCTTTGTAATTTCAAAATTTTTGAAATACCGGGATTTCAAAAATTACCAAAACTCTACTTATTGACAAAATCACCAAGGAACCTTATTTTGACAAATTATGAAAATACCCAGTAGGGTAAATTACGAAAATACCCACAGGTAGTGGAAAAACAACAACAATGAAAACTACAACATTTCTCCGAATGAGCGAAAGTTCATAATTGATTGATGGATGTATGAATGTAAAGGCGTGTGCATGTATGAATATGAAAGAAGCACTCTTAAAATTCTTTTAATAAAACTTCTTCACGGTTAATCAGTGGAATAAAGGCTAATTCATAAAATTTCTTAATCAGATTAAAGCGAGTCGTTAGATATGAGTTCTAGAGGACGCGATCGTCATGGACGCGATAAATTTGAATGACGATTATGCGAACCCGATTAGATCGGTCGAGGATCCGAAAATGAAATGCCACCACCACCCCATTGTTGATGTGAATTTTTATAGGAAATGTGTTAGTTTTAAGATCGAGTCTTGTAACGATAGTGTAGTGTGGTGAGTTAGGATGTACGATTTTTCGTTAGTAAGCAATTTCGAGGACGAAATTATTTTAAGGGGGGTAGAACTGTAACATCCTGAAAATGGGCCTATGCATTTTTGATTTAATTATACGAAATGGCATGTCTTATGTATTATGAATGTATGGTGAACATTTTGGAAACTTGGAAATCTTAAGTTTAAAGAGGAAAGTGAACATTTTGGAAACTTGGAAATGTAAAGTTTAAAAGAGGAAAGTGAACATTTTGGAAACTTGGAAATGTTAAGTTTAAAAGTGGAAAGTGAACATTTTTGGAAACTTGGAAATGTAAGGAAATGTTTTAGAAATGTTAAGTTTAAAGAGGAAACTAAAACAAGGTGGCCTTAAGAAAATTAATAGAAGAAATTTGACATAAGAACGGGCTTGGAGAAGTGGCTAGGAGGCACCACTTAAAGCCCGATGAAGTGACGCCGTAATCAAGGGGAAGGAGCCAAGGTTGAGTCACGTGGAAAGCAAATAAAGAGTTTTATTTTGCTGCAAGGAGCAAGGGAGTTGGACGACACCAAGGCACTTGGGGAAGAGTTTAATTCTCTTTAAAATTCGGCTAAATAGGTGGATCAATGATGGATAATTATTATTTTTATTAAGAGATAAGAGATAAATATTAGATTAAGTTTTATTAAATTGAATGGGTGATAATTAAAGTGATAAAGTTATCAAAATAGGAGTGATGGCCAAGTAAAGGATTTTAAGTTAGTAATTTACGACTACTAGAGGAAAAGAGAGCCATTAGTCATATCTTCTTTCAACTCTTCTCTCTGCCGAATTTCCTAGAGCATCTCTTCTTCTTCTTTTGTTAGCCAAAGTCGAAAACTAAAGTAAGCCTAGCCAATTCTTCATAGCTTTTGTGATCTCTATTAAATCGAATCCATAAACTCCTCAAGATACCATCATTAGCGATTTCTTTATACCAATCAAAAGCAAATCAAGATCCTTCTAGCCTACATAGCCAAATATTGCTAAAGGTTCAAGCAAGGATTGTCGATCTCTAAAGTAAGGGTAAGATCTCATTCGGTTTTCTTTTAAGATTTGCGAAATCTAGGACTAACCCCATTAATATCTTGTTGTTAGAAACTTTGAAGAGATCGTTCGAGATTTACTAAGTGTCGACTACAAGGAAGGAGAAACTCTTTTCCCGAAGGTACACCATAGGCCGCATGTTCCCTAGTTATTCGGTGAGTTTCGGGATTTAAAATCCACAAGGTAAGTATCTATAGCATTCGGCCAAGGCCATGTTGAGTAAATAGATGTGTTTCATTAATATTTAAAAGCCGAAACTAATCTATTCAAGTAATCTAGTGATTGTCAATTTTAAGAAAGAAGGATACAAAGTTTCCGGCATTTGTTTAGACATCAATCGGCAGCAAGGTAAGGATTTAAGTGTACTAATCCTACTAGGATTTGGATTTATGGCCGAATGACTCTTTACTAAGTATTAAGTGATTGATTAGATGTAGAGATTTAAGATCTAAGGCATTAGATCAAGCTTTTCGAGATTTGGATTGGAAACCTTAAGCAAATCAGGTGTGTACCCCATACTATCTTTTAATAATATTTATGGCAATATTAAATATATGCATGAATGTGAATATGGCTAAGTACCATGTTAAGGTACAAAGTACTCAGGTACGTTTCCTACTCCTACTAGGATTATGTTAAATATTTGTTACAACACACATATGACATTATAAGAATGTGAAATAAGAATTTGGCATGTTAATGCATGATATGTATGATATGGGGCATATGGGTTATATGAAAAGGGGAAGTGAATGTGGTGACCTAAGACGACAATATCTGAATGTGGTGACCTAAGACCGCGATAACTGAATGTGGTGACCTAAGACCACGATATCTGAATGTGGTGACCTAAGACCACGATATCTGAATGTGGTGACCTAAGACCACGAATTTTATAAGAGGCGATGTGCCGCGTCGTATGTGACGCCTTCGATGGTGTGTAGCGGATGGAGGGTTGACTTAGTAGTCCCACGGTGTGCGAGGATGAATACGGTGATGTGTAGCGGATGGCATATAGGTTTGGGTTCGGGTTGCATCATTATTTCCTATCTATTATATGAATATGCATGTAATATGTGAACATATGCCTAAATTGTTAAATTTTAGTGTTGGTTACACATTGAGTCTTTGACTCACCCTTGTGGGATTACTTTTCGGTGACGATCGGTAATGGGCCAAGATTCGGCAAGAGCTTTAAGGTGGCCATGCGATGAGGAATTTATTTAATTTGGATATTTATTTTATTAAGTACTTTGAATTTATTTTTGGGAATTATTTGATGTAATAAGGCCATAGTAGAACTATTTTACTTTGCTTTAATTTATTAAGCTTACAAACTTTTATTTTAAGTAAATTTATTTTAAAACAAAGCCTAAACGTTTTGTCACCTAAAGTAAAGGATTTTAATAATGAAATAAACTTGTTTTCAACTCAAGCCCAACCCAAAACAATCTTTCTTTCAAAACACACGATTTTTCCTAAGTAACAAAAAGAATTTGAAGCAGTTTACAGGGAACATACGAGATCCGGTCAAGGCTTGTGTGTAACATCACGAATAGGGCCTATGCATTTCAGTTTAATTGTATGAAATGACAAGTTTCAAGTACTATGAATAAATTTGTAAAACTTTTGGAAACCTAGAAATGCATGGAAATGGAAATGAAAATGAAAATGGAAATGGAAATGGACATTTTGGAAACTTAGACATTTTGGAAACTTAGACATTTTGGGAAACACGAACATTTTGGAAACACGAACATTTTGGAAACACGAACATTTTGGAAACCTAAACATTTTGGAAACACGAACATTTTGGAAACACGAACATTTTGGAAACCTAAACATTTTGGAAACACGAAGATGTAAGGAAAAATGGCAAGTTATAGAGCCATGAAAATTTTAGGAAACTTAGAAATAAGTAGGAATGACAAAATTTAAAGCCCAAAATGGGAGATAAGGCGAGAGGTCTTAAAAGAAAAAGTTGGTGAATTTTGACACACAATCGGGCTTGGAAAAGTGGCTGAAGGTGTCACTTAAGGTTTATGGAAATGGCCTGAGTTCGAGTCACTTGGAAGGCAATTATTGAAGGTTTAATTTTGTTTCCCAAGGCTAGGGATGGACGGCACATGTTTGGTTGAAAGGGAAGAGTTTTATTTTTATTAAAACTTGTCAAATTAAAGTGATAAATAGAGGATTTATTTTACTAAGATAAATAAGGAATTAAAGGATGGATTAAAGGTTATTTTAATTTAATAAAGTGATAATTAATGAAGATTTAAATTATCACTTGGGAGAGTAGTGGCCAAGTTTTGGACTCTTGGTCTAGTGATTCGTTAAAGAGGAAAAAGAGACTTTTCTCTCATTCACTCCACTTAGAAATTTTGCTCTCCTTCTCCCTCTCATTGCAAAACTTCCCCTAAGAAAGGACTCCATCTTTTCTTTTCCTTCCTTTGCCATTACCTAGTCAAAACTTTTCTCTTCCAATTTTGGTTAGATCTCCATAGCGGATTTGATAACTCCAAGACAAGGAAACAAGTGATTGAAGGTTTCAAGGTAAGTAAGCCATTCAATTTTCTTTCTTTCTAGTTCTTAGAAAGTAAAAGGCTTAATTCCTATTCTCTTTGATCATGGCCGAATATACAAGGGATCTCGGGTTTCCACCATCGTTGAACATAAAGATCAAGGATCTAAGGTAAGAACAATTGATTCTTGTTCTTTTAAATCAATTTAAACAAGGCTTAAGGAAATAACCTCTCTTTTTGTCTATGGCGAATGTTAGAGGAGGAGTTTGGGATTTGGATCCGAGGAAAATTAAGGTAAGACACATTGGCCAAAGGCCAATTACAACTATTTAAAGTTAGATCAAATCTAACCTATGATCTTTAGGGATTTGACGGATATTCAAGACAAAAGGAACTTTGAGGATTTGGAATCTCTAAGGTAAGTCTCTAAAATATTGACCTAAGGGTTGTGTGAGTATCTAAATCCATTCCTTAATTTTTAAAAGCGAAAAACTAACCATATTGAACTACAAGGGTTGGTAGAATATCAAGTAGAAGAAAACCCAAACTTAGGGATTTGTGTAATCACCAAATCGGCAAGGTGAGTTTTTCCTTACAAATCCTACTAGGATTTGGTTTTGACTAAAAAGGGGTTATTAATGTGTTTTAATTGGTGGGCGAATATAGGGATTAATAGATCTAAAAATTAGATCGGGATTCTCAAGATATCAAGGAAACTATTAGCGAAAAAGGTGTGTACCCTTACTATTCTTGATATATTATGGTTAAATATTTTAATATACGATATGAATAATAATATGAATGTGGCTATGTACCACACATGTGACAAAAAGTACCAAGGTGCGTTTCCTACCTCGATAGGATTGTGTATAAAATGTTATTTTAATAACATGCGAATATATGAATATGAACATGAAATTAAATTATGCTATATATATATATACATGTTTTGGGGCATTCGGGATTTATGTTAAAGGGGAGAACAGTGTTGACTTGGTCTCACCTTGAAGGTGTTGACTTGGTCTCACCAACGAAATATGTCGACTACGGTCACATTATGAAATTCAGTAACCGGTTACAATAGTGTCTAATGACACAGCGTGGAGAGTAGCGGATGGAGGGTCGACTTAGTAGTCCCCACGGTGTCTTTGGTTGAATGCTGGTGGAGAGTAGCGGATGGCTTATAGGTTTTGGGTTTGGGTTGCATCATAATTTCGTTATTATATGGACTTGATGATTTGAACATGAATGCACGATTTATTGAATGATAGTATTGTGTGCACATTGAGTCATTGACTCACCCCATTGTGGGAATTATTTTTCGGTGATGGCGGTGTGATGGGGCGGTAGACCATGAGGCCATGCATCACTTGAAGAATTTATTCAAATTGGACTTTATTTAATTTTAATACTTTTAATTTTATTTTGGGTTTATTTGATGTAATAAGGCCATAAGGCCCAGTGGATTATTCTTTGTTTTACATTACTTTTAATAATTTTGCTAAGAACTATTTTGGACATGTTACATCAAATTGGATTTACAAGATTAAATAAATGGGTTTTCCATCTAAGCCCAACTCAAATCAATAGTTTTTCTATAACTTTACAAATTTTCTCTAAGTATCAAATGTGTTTGAAACGGGTTTACTTTAGGAACATACCGGATCAGGTCCATTCTCGTGGTAGGGTGTAGAATGTTTCGATTTAGTATCGAGCCAGTTTTAAACTTTCTACTTTGTGGGCTCGGGCCCAAAACGTTTTCAAATGCGAGCCTAAATGATTTTCTTTGAAAAATAAGGGCTTTTGGCATAGCCCTAAGTCTCAAACCCATGATCCACCGGTAAGTACCCCTAACTATATGTGTGATTACGTGATTTATATAAGGGTAGAAAAGGCATGGAGCGTAGAATAGAATGATAGGAACTTGAACCTAAGTTAGACTACTCAAACACAAACACATAAGACTTAATGTACTAAACCAACCTATGGCTAAGTCCTTGAGCTAGTGGTGTGGTAACCCTTATGCGCATGTCTAGGATTGGATCCGGAAGAGCTTGGTATTTAAGCGGTCCTAGTGACTCACCTCCTCTTGAGAATCCTACAGTGCGTAGCAGTTCACCATAACTCGGAGGCTCAGTGGTGTGGTAACCTTGTGCGCATGTCTAGGAATGGTTTCGGTGGGAGCTTGGTATTTAAGCGATCGCGTGACTCACCTCCTCTCCACACGAATCTGCACAGTGCGTAGCTTTGGTTCACCACGACCAAGAGGGCTCGGTTATAGGCTAAACATAACGACTAAAACTAGAAAGGGAACTAGCCATGTTTTTTAAAAAAAAAGAGAACAAAACAACAAACCCTAGTTTTTCAAACTTTTAAAACTTTCTTTTAAATCGAGAAAATTATTTTTACAACATTTTCTCAAAACTCTTGATTCTGAAAATTACAAAAATGCCATAGCGATTGAAATTACCAAAAGCATACGGTTTGTAAAATGTTCGACTACTCAACGACTTTACCAAAATTTCATGATTTCATAAACATTCAAAAACCCTAATTTGTAAAATATCAAAATACCATGATTTAGAAAAATTACAAAATTGCCCCTAACATACAAAATTACCAAAATGACCTAATTTCCAAATTTTGCAACATCCCCTCTTTGAAGGAATAACTTTCCAAAAGAACCCTCAAAATTTTACAACTTTTGAAATATCCCAAAGTTATTAATTTTTCAAATTTACGATTTGTGAAAATTACCAAAATACCCACGAGGTCAAAAATTATCGAAATACCTCAGTTTCAAAATTTTCCAAATTACCTCGAGATTTTAGAATTTCCAAAATAACTTTTGACAAAATCACCAAGGAACCTTATTTTGACAAAATTACGAAAATGCCTCAATAGGACAAAGTTACGAAAATACCCCGGGTAGTGGAAAATAACAACAAACAACAAAACTACAACGTTTCTCCGAATGAGCGGAAGTTCATATTTGTTTGATGGATGAATGGATGAATGGAAAAGGCGTGTGTTGTATGATACGAAAGAACCACTCTTAAATTCTTTTTCATAAAACTTCTTCGATAAATAAATGGAACAATGACTAATACATAAAATTCCTTAATCGGATCTAGTCGCTAAAAAATGAGCTCTAGAGGGCGTGGTCGCGTGGTCGAGAGAAGAGGAAGGATGACCGTGTCGAACCCGTTAGGTCGGGTCAAGGGTCCAAACAATGAGATGCCACCGCCACCACCACCCATTTGTCAATGTTGAGCGGCAGGCTCGAACGGGGAAGAGGCGTGTCGCAGTCGATCTGCGAGTTTTGGAATTGGTGGTAGGTGCGGGGAGGAAATGGAGGAAATCGGAAGTCGGTACCGAGCGACTCGAGCTAATGGAACAAAAATGTTTGAGGAGTATCAATGTGGCACCTAATGCAATTGAGTCTTGGTTAGAAACAGCAGAACGCATCATGGATGAGCTTAATCGACTCGGAGGAAAAGCGAAGGGATGGTAGCATTGTTACGTGATGAAGCGTATCAATGGTGGTTGATTGTTCGTGATGGTACCATAGCTGAAAACTTGACCTGGGAATTTGTTAAAGAGGCCTTTCAGAAGAAGTATGTGGGAACCGGTATCTGAGATGAAGCAGAGGAAGGCTTTCTAGGGTTAGTCCAAGGAGTAAGTCCGTCGCGAGAATATGAGGCGAAATTTCGAGATTGAGCCGCTATGCTCGAGGGTAGTGGCGGCGAGCATGAACGCGTGTTCGTTTTGAGGACGGTGAGAAATGATTTAAGATATTAATAGCACCGCATCGAGGCGGGAATTCTGTTTTGGTAGAAAAGGCCAAGGTGGCCGAGGGATTAAGGATGCTACTAAGCATAGTGGACAAGAATAAGACCAAAAGAGGGTTTGGGTCATCGGAAAGGGTTACAAGAGGCCTCGGGTTGATGGGCCACAGAATCAACAAAATTTGTGCCGTGAGGCGATTAAGTCAGTGTGAGTATTGTGGGAAGAGGCATCTAGGGAGTGTTGGAAAAGATAGGAGCATGCTATAGGTGTGGGTCCAAGGATCATATGTTTAAGGATTGCCCCAAACAACCAGGAAAGCCGGCCGGTAGTTCAAAATGCTAGCTGAGCCGGTAGAGGCGGGCATGACCTCAACGGGCCGTGGTTGAATAACCGTGGTAGTGGTGCAGCAGAGGCCGTGGAACACAGGCCGAGGTAATACTAATCTGATGCAAGACAACGGGTTTGGTTTATGCGGTTCAGAAGGAAGATGGAGGCAGCACGGACGTAATAACCGTGACGTTCTTTATTTTGACAAACCTACTTTGCTTTGATTGATGTGGGCTCGACCCATTCCTATGTTGCAAGTAGTGTAGTAAAAACACTAGGCCTAGACTCGAACTCTCTCGATAGGCGGATGAGCGTAGTAAGCCCATTAGGCCAAACTATAGTGGTAGACAAGATCTTTCGGAATGTACCCCTAGAGATTCAGGGAGTGAGCTTTCGGGCAGACTTAATGGAGTTACCTTTCGGAGAGTTTGAGCTTATACTCGGAATGGATTGGTTAGTAGAACACCGAGCCGTGTTGGATTGTGACTAAGCGTATGGAACTAAGAACCTCGGAGGGTGAAGTGGTGGTAATGATCGGAGAAAGGAGGAACTATTTATCTAATGTAGTTTCAGCACTGAAGGCTGAGAAGATGGTTAAGAAAGGTTGCAAAGCATTCTTAGCTTTTGTAAGTGCGATAGGTGAAAAGGAGGAAGGTGTTAATGGAGTTAGGGACGATAAGGGACTTAAATAGATGTGTTTCGGAAGAGTTCTGGGAATACCCCAGATAGGGCGGTGGAATTTGGGATTGATTTGCTAGGGGGCGCTCTCGTGTCAATCGCTCCATCAAGAATGGCACCAAAGGAGTTAGTGGAGCTAAAGGCTCGAGATCCAAGCTGTTGGATCGTGGGTTCATCCGACCAGTGTGTCTCCATAGGGAGCAGGTCCTTTGTGAAGAAGAAGGATGGAACTATGCGTATGTGCATAGACTACTGCCGTCGTTAAATAAGTGACCATTAAGAACAAGTACCCTTGCCAAGGATCGAGGACTTGTTCGATCGGTGAAAGAGCCATGATGTTTTCAAAGATCGATTCTGATCGAGGATACCATCGGTTGAAGGTAAAGGAGGCGATATTCATAAGACCGCTTTTAGGACAAGATATGGTCACTTCGAGTTTGTGGTGATGCCGTTTGGGTTGACAAAGCGCTCGGTAGCGTTCATGGACATGATGAATAGGATTTTCCAACCCTACTTGGATAGATTCGTTGTCGTGTTCATCGATGATATTTTGGTGTATTCGAAGTCGGAGGAGGAGCATGATGAGCATCTCCGAGTTGTGTTGGAAGTGTTAAGGGAGAAGAAGCTCATGCCAAATTGAAGAAGTGCAATTTTGGCTTAAGGAGGTGGCATTCTTAGGACATGTGGTATCCGTAGAAGGAATAAGAGTGGATCTAGGAAGATCGAGCGGTGTTGGATTGGAAACCACCTAGGTCCGTGGCTGAAATCCATGATTTCTTAGGTTTGGCGGGCTATTACGGAAGGTTAGTGGAAGGATTCTCGTCAATAGCCGCGCCTTAACCAAGTTACTAAGGAAGGAAATACCGCCGAATGGACTAATAAGCAGAGAGAGCTTTGAAAAGCTCAAGAAGGTCTTGACAGAGGCTCAGTGTTAATTGACGAGGCGGAAAGGAATTTGTGGTGTCTTGTGATGCTTCGCATACGGGGTTAGGCGTGTGCTAATGCAAGATGGCAAAGTGGTTGCTTATGCGTCCACGGCAGACTAAGGCCTCATGAACTTAACTATCCAACTCATGACTTGGAACTAGCGGTGGTTTTCGCCTTAAGGTTTGGAGGCACTACCTTTATGGAGAAAGGTCAGTTATCTACAGACCACAAGAGCCTTAAGTATTTATTAACTTCGAAGGAGTTGAACTTGAGGCAACGAAGGTGGGTGGAATTGCTAAAGGACTCGATTTGTTCGATAGAGTATCATCAAGGGCAAAGCGACGTAGTAGCCGATGCCCCTAAGTCGGAAGGTTGTATCGGATCTCACGGGCCTTGTTAGCTCATATAAGTCTATATGATGATGGAAGCCTATTGGCGAGTTGCAAGTCGAGCCCACATGGCTAAAGGAAGTGAAGGAGGGACGGTTGGCGATGATGACTTAAGTATTAAGTTGCGACAAGCACAGCAAGGGGATTAGAAGATTATGATGTCAATAATGAAGGAGTATTGTGCTATAAGGGTAAAGTTTGTATCTTAGAAGAATAAGGAGTTGAGACAAAGATTCTTGAAGCGCATGGTAGCCCCTATGCCATGCATCCGGAGGCATCAAAGTCGTATAGAGATCTAAGGAACAATTTTGGTGGTCGACCTGGCGAAGTGGTGAATTAGGTGGGAAATGTTTGGCGATGTCGACAAGTTAAATTTGAACACCAAGTTCCATCGAGATTGCTCCAACCAATCGAAATTCCCCAATGGAAGTGGGAAAGAATTACCATGGACTTCGTTAGTGGGCTTCCCCTACGCCTACTAAGAAGGACTCGGTATGGGTGATTGTGGATCGTTTGACCAAGTCCGCACACTTTATCCCGGTCGAATGGATTATTCCTTGAAGTTGGCTAAGTTGTATGTGGCGGAAATTGTGAGGTTACATGGAGTACCAATGTCGATCATCTCGATAGAGACCCAAGGTTTACGTCTCGATTTTGGAAAGCACTTCATCAAGCTTTAGGCACTAAGCTAGACTTCACTCTGACTTTTCATCCACAATCGACGGGCGATCTGAGCGAGTTATACAAGTGTTGGAGGATATGTTGAGAGGCGTGTAATGGAATTTCGAGGAAGTTGGGAAGATTACTTGCCTTTAGCTGAATTCGCCTACAACAATAGCTATCGGCTGACATTGAATGGCACCATCTGAAGCATTGTATGGAAGGAAGTGTAGAACACCTACTTGTTGGACCGAGTTAGGAGAACGTCGAGTTTTGGGTCCGAGTTGGTGGCGGCGAAGAAGAAGGTTGAGTTAATTAGACGCAGTTGAAGGAAGCCTACGATGAGCAAAAGTCATCTGCGAGACCTTAGCGAAAGGAAATAGAGTTTGAAGTGGGAGATCAAGTGTTCTTGAAAGTCTCACCTTGGAAGAAGGTAATGAGGTTTGGCCGAAAAGGGAAGCTAAGCCCAAGATTCATAGGGCCTTATCAAGTACTGAAGCGAATTGGGCCAGTGGCATACCAACTAGAGTTGCCACCCGAATTGTAGCAGATGCATGACGTATTTCATGTGTCCATGTTACGTCGCTATCGATCAGATCCATCTCGTGTGGTACCGGTTGAAGAAGTGGAACTAAGGCCAGACTTATCCTATGAGGAAGAACCGATTCGGATCTTAGAACATGATGTGAAAGTACTACGAAAGAAGACAGTTCCTCTAGTCAAAGTGCTATGGCGCAATCATGGAACAGAAGAAGCTTCATGGGAGCCAGAAGAGGCAATGAGACAGCAATACCCTCAACTATTTTAGTTAGGAAATTTCGGGGACGAAATTTTGTTTAAGGGGGTAGAACTGTAACATCCTGAATAGGGCCTATGCATTTCCAGTTTAATTGTATGAAATGACAAGTTTCAAGTACTATGAATAAATTTGTAAAATTTTGGAAACCTAGAAATGCATGGAAATGGAAATGAAAATGAAAATGGAAATGGAAATGGACATTTTGGAAACTTAGACATTTTGGAAACTTAGACATTTTGGAAACTTAGACATTTTGGGAAACACGAACATTTTGGAAACACGAACATTTTGGAAACACGAACATTTTGGAAACCTAAACATTTTGGAAACACGAACATTTTGGAAACCTAAACATTTTGGAAACACGAAGATGTAAGGAAAAATGGCAAGTTATAGAGCCGTGAAAATTTTAGGAAACTTAGAAATAAGGAATGACAAAATTTAAAGCCCAAAATGGGAGATAAGGCGGGAGGGTCTTAAAAGAAAAAGTTGGTGAATTTTGACACACAATCGGGCTTGGAAAAGTGGCCTGAAGGTGTCACTTAAGGTTTATGGAAATGGCCTGAGTTCGAGTCACTTGGAAGGCAATTATTGAAGGTTTAATTTTGTTTCCCAAGGCTAGGGATGGATGGCACATGTTTGGTTGAAAGGAAGAGTTTTATTTTATTAAAACTTGTCAAATTAAAGTGATAAATAGAGGATTTATTTTACTAAGATAAATAAGGAATTAAAGGATGGATTAAAGGTTATTTTAATTTAATAAAGTGATAATTAATGAAGATTTAAATTATCACTTGGGAGAATAGTGGCCAAGTTTTGGACTCTTGGTCTAGCGATTCGAGTTAAAAGAGGAAAAGAGACTTTTCTCTCATTCACTCCACTTGCTGAAATTTTGCTCTCCTTCTCCCTCTCATTCGAAACTTCCCCAAGAAAGGACTCCATCTTTTCTTTTCCTTCCTTTTGCCATTACCTAGTCAAAACTTTTCTCGTCCAATTTACATTAGATCTCCATAGCGGATTTGATGAACTCCAAGACAAGGAAACAAGTGATTGAAGGTTTCAAGGTAAGTAAGCCATTCAATTTTCTTTCTTTCTAGTTCTTAGAAAGTAAAAGGCTTAATTCCTATTCTCTTTGATCATGGTAGAATATACAAGGGATCTCGGGTTTCCACCATCGTTGAACATAAAGATCAAGGATCTAAGGTAAGAACAATTGATTCTTGTTCTTTTAAATCAATTTAAACAAGGCTTAAGGAAATAACCTCTCTTTTTGTCTATGGCCGAATGTAATAGGAGGAGTTTCGGGATTTCAGATCCGAGGAAAATTAAGGTAAGACACATTCGGCCAAAGGCCAATTACAACTATTTAAAGTTAGATCAAATCTAACCTATGATCTTTAGGGATTTCGACAGATATTCAAGACAAAAAGGGAACTTTCGGGATTTGGAATCTCTAAGGTAAGTCTCTAAAATATTCGGCCTAAGGGTTGTGTGAGTATCTAAATCCATTCCTTAATTTTTTAAAAGCCGAAAAACTAACCATATTGAACTACAAGGGTTGGCCGAATATCAAGTAGAAGAAAACCCAAACTTCAGGGATTTGTGTAATCACCAAATCGGCAAAGGTGAGTTTTTTCCTTACAAATCCTACTAGGATTTGGTTTTGACTAAAAGGGGTTATTAATGTGTTTTAATTGGTGGGCGAATATAGGGATTAATAGATCTAAAAATTAGATCGGGATTCTCAAGATATCAAGGAAACTATTAAGCGAAAAAGGTGTGTACCCTTACTATTCTTGATATATTATGGTTAAATATTTTAATATACGATATGAATAATAATATGAATGTGGCTATGTACCACACATGTGACAAAAAGTACCAAAATACGTTTCCTACCTCGATAGGATTGTGTATAAAATGTTATTTTAATAACATGCGAATATATGAATATGAACATGAAATTAAATTATGCTATATATATATATACATGTTTTGGGGCATTCGGGATTTATGTTAAAGGGGAGAGCAGTGTTGACTTGGGCTCCTGTGAAGGTGTTGACTTGGTCTCACCTGTGAAATATGTCGACTACGGTCACATTCGAAATTACGGTAACCGGTTTACAATAGTGTCTAATGACACAACGTGGAAAGTAGCGGATGGAGGGTCGACTTAGTAGTCCCCACGGTGTCTTTGGTTGGTGCGGTGGAGAGTAGCGGATGGCTTATAGGTTTTGGGTTTGGGTTGCATCATAATTTCCGTTATTATATGGACTTGATGATTTGAACATGAATGCGATTTATTGAATGATAGTATTGTTGTGCACATTGAGTCTGTTGACTCACCCATTGTGGGAATTATTTTTCGGTGATGAGCGGAATGGACCGAGTTAGGTAGACCATGAGGAGGCCATGCATCACTTGAAGAATTTATTTAATTTGGACTTTATTTAATTTTAATACTTTTAATTTTATTTTGGGTTTATTTGATGTAATAAGGCCATAAGGCCCGATGGATTATTCTTTGTTTTACATTACTTTTATTTTAATAATTTTGCTAAGAACTATTTTGGACATGTTACATCAAATTGGATTTACAAGATTAAATAAATGGGTTTTCCATCAAGCCCAACTCAAATCAATAGTTTTTCTATAACTTTACAAATTTTCTCTAAGTATCAAATGTGTTTGAAGCGGGTTTACTTTAGGAACATACAGATCCGGTCCAAGGTAGGGTGTGAAATGTTTCATTAATGGCAGGGTTTGGGGTGTTTCACAACTTGAGCACTAACCCCATTTTACATTTTTTATTTTTATTTTTTCTCTTTTCTTTTCTTTCTCTTTTTAGCACCTAACCATAAACTAACCAAAGAGCAGATTTCTAGGCCACAAAGCCCTACACATGGGCGTGCCCGTGGCCGTGTGGAAGCCAGGGGATGAACCATGGGCGTGCCAGTAGCCGTGCACAACATAGAAATAAATTCGTTTCCCAAATGGGTGGCGATAATAGTCCACGCCCGTTCCGATGCACCGTGCGAGGTTACTGACTTGTCAAGCATGGGCTAAACACGGCCGTGCCTTCCAACCGTGCCAACATTCTGACTTATCGAACACGGGAGGAGTACGCTCGTATTAAATGACCGTGTGAAGAAAGACACGGGCATGCCACGACATCCACGGCCATGCCCGAACACCCTGAATGTGTTCAAAATTCAAAATCCCAAAACACGGGCTACATCTCTATTAAAACCTCATTCTCTATTTTTCTAGTTGTCTTTCATTTTCCATTATTTATTTTTTGTTTTTATTTTATTTCATCATTATTTTTTACTTTATTTTATTTTATTTTCTTCTTCTTATTCTTTATGATATTTAGATTTAGCTTAGGATAGAATAGAACCAAGCCGGCTACTTCGAGGATTCAATTTCAAACGGTTCGAGACGCTTCCCCACATTCACCTCCAATCTTATCCAGTTTCTTTTCATAGACTTCATCCAAAAATTCAGGAAGTGTTACTTCTCCCCTTCTCTTTTGATTTTATTATTACATAATTATTTATCTATCTTTGTACATTGAGGGCAATGTACATCTTAAGTGTGGGGGGGTAAAAGTACCCGACTTTTTGCATTATTCTCAAAATCCTGAATTTAGTCTTGTTCGAAAGTATTTTTCTCATATCACTAATTAGGATGAAATTTCTAATGATGTATGATTTTTATTGATATGTTTTAGAGTAAGTTAGAGTTAATTGTGTATTGATGATTAAATATGAAGGATACTAGAGAATCGAGCATGATAAGTCTACTTTCTAAAAATTAAAAATTAATAGGTCGTTGAACTGAATTTGAGTATTACTTTGAAGTTTAAAATTTCTGAGGATTGAGGTCAAAAACACCCATAATTTTTGTGAGATTTTGAGCCTTATAGAGCATATATTCTTTTTCGTGCTCACTTTATTGATTATGAGTGTGTCAACTTTGAACTATTATTCTAGAACTTTCCTCGTTTATACATGTCGAGACCACATTAATGATTTGATAGACTGAGAGGATAAAGGCACCTAGGTTTTAACTCTTTCATTCCACTAAAAAGCCTACCTTCACAAATTAACCCCTAGTGAACCCCGTTGAATCCTAACAACCTTTTTATTAACTCACCCACTAATATTAACCCAAAACCCCTTTGTATTTGTTATCACCCTTTCTTTTGACTACCCTTTAATCGAGGTTTGATTTGATTAAGTTACCGAATTATATTAGTTCAGTAGTTACATTTATCATTTATGATGTAATATTTTAGTTTGTTCTTAAAAAAAAATCAAAATATCGAAGTATATTCAGTATTAGTAGTATAGAAAGTGAGCTTGTGCATTTAAATTTCAATTATCAAAGAAAAAAAAGCTCGTATTATTATTAGTTTAAAGTTTCAATTGATATAATCATTTATTTTCTAGGTTCATTGTTTTTAGTTAGGTAACTTATCAATTCGATCTCGATTTTAACCTTCTAATTCAGCCTGTATCCACACCCTTAACCTTAGCCCCGTTACAACCCTGATAAAGACCTTTTGATCTGTGTATCATCTTATATCTGATGGTGGAGATTTGATTTTCGAGCAAGCCTATGGGATTAACTTTTCGAGTTCGACTTATGAGTGCTTATTCTTGAACCTTAAACACTTTGAGTGATTTGAGTGAACCTTCAGTGAGGATGTCAATCCTTGCCAGTTTTAAATTAAAGATGATTATTTAGATAAGGGGAGACACCAATGCTTTCGTGCTATAAAGGTATGACTTATTGTAATTGAATCTTTAGGACTCTTTGAGTTAAATTATCCATGTATAAATTATCTATGAATTATGATGAGACGTTATCGATAGGAATTATGGATTGTGGAAAGTTCGTTCTAATTGTAAGTTAAGAATTTTGCTTGAGGACAAGTAAATGCTTAAGTGTGGGGGGTATTTGATAAAATATAAAAGTAACATATTTTAATCCCACATTTAGTATGCTTTTTGATGATTTAGCCCTTGATTTATAAAAAAGGTGCTTTTAATGATTTCTTTTCATGTTTATACTCAGGAAAGCACCCGAGGATGAAAAAATGAGAAACATGCTTAAAACATACCAAATTGGGCCAACCCGAGAAGACGACACGGCCTGGGCTTCATGTCACACGGCCGTGCCTTTCCATCTATCTAGAACACGGTCTGTCCCTGATTTACACGGCCGTTCCTTGTCGATAAAAACCCCAACACGACCCAGGCACGGCTTGCATGGCCGTGCCTCAATCAACAGAATCAACACACAGCCTGAAGTCAACTTACACGGGTGTGTACTATGGCCGTGCCCCTGCTACGAGAATGAGCAATTTCACTCGAATTTGGATACTTGGAGGCAAAGAAACACATTCCTAAGTCTACTTGAACATCCTAGGAGGAATTTTGCTTGAATTAGGATACTTAGGAGCCAAGTAAAGCATCTCAAAGCCTATATAAACATCCAAGGTAGCAACTAAAAAGGCGATTCAGAAGTTAAAGCACAGGCGAGGCGAGTTTTCGTGGAATTACTCGCGAGCTTTATTCGAGGAATTACTCAAAGATAGCCAATTGATCCATCTCAAGAAGCCAGAGTTCTACTCAAGACGGAGGATCTCCTCTTCAATTCCTTCAGGGGGTTTTAGGGATTTCTTTTATTTTGTTTTATCTTTTCTCTTGAGATGTTTTCTTATTTTGTTATGAACTAAACCCTTCAGATACCTGAAGGGGATGAAACCTATGATGGATTTTGTTATTTGATTTCTAAATTATATGATAAATACTTAGTTTGTTCTTAATTATGTTGCTTAATTTAATCTGATGTGCTTAGGTGGAGGAGGAATAGACCCTGCCTAAGAGTAGATCTAGCATAATTGAGCGGAGTTGATTGGGCGCCTAGAGATAGGGTTACGGGATTTTGTCGGATTAGGGCGAAACCTAATATGGGAATCCATTGATCGATTTATTGCTTCCTTAGGGGGTTATTATAAGAGAACGAGAGTTCCACTAATTAACCTAAGGTTAGACATTATTTGCCTCGAGAGAGGGTTTAATATAGGTTAGGGAGTCTCACGGATCAAGCTAAGTAAAGAAATCATATGGTTTGGAGAATAAATAATAAGTGAAGTCATAGGTGGATTCTTCCTGAGTGTATCGTCTTCATCAACTGAGTTTTCCAAAAGTCTTTCTCCAATTCATTCTTTTGTCTTTGCATTGAGTTTAAATATTTCATTTAGTATTAGATAAATCAACCAATCACTTTATATTTCAAGCTAAATAATAGAAAGAAAGTGAGTAGTAGTACTTTTAGGTTCCCTTGGGTTCGATAAGATATTCTTGCCTAAACTATAGTACTGTTTGATAGGTGCACTTGCCTCTATCATTGTCATAGTTAGTCTATAGGTTCGATCATTCTTTTTATTAATTTTAAAACTTGACTGTTTGACACGATCATATATGAATGCAAAAATGATATGAGTATGATTCCTATTCAAGGTGTTATCACTCATTTATTCATCAATGTTTCATCTTCGTTCCCCTTGAAGTATTGTATTCTTGCTCAAATAATTTGCCCCATGGAAATTTTAGGGCCCACTCCATTTGAACTTTGAGGACACGAGGGTTATACCGCCTTCAAAACATCCCACCAAGATTAGAGGATTTAACCCACATGATTTGTTATAACTTCAATCTATTCCGCCACAACTTGGTCAGTCATACCATTTCCTGAATGTTATGATATTCTCATAAAATGATCTTCTCTTAGGATTTGTTACAACAACTCATTATTTGGTCCAATCACCAATTAGACAAAGAATTTAGAGAAATAGTCTCCATCTAGAATCTTCTTTCTCAAATATTTCCAATCTATGTACATGGAAATTCTTAAACAATTGTCCTATTTCAGTTTCTTGTATTATCTAAAAATTTCCAGAGTAATATGCAGAACTTCTTTTGTGAAAATATTATTAGTTCATCAATCATTATTTCAATGCAACATGCTTATGAATAATGGATAACAAATAAACTGATCTCAAGGATAGTTAGAGTTAAATAAATTATCAAAAATACAAAGGAAATTAACTGGGAATATATCTTTGAGAAGAAAAAAGAATCCAAAGATAGTGAATTAATTTGAATAGGACAAAGATCCCTAGATATCGCAGATTGGGCTTCTATATACAAACTCCATGAAGACTACTTTGAGCTTAACATGCGTTTAGAAGATCCAAAGTACTTTGTTGATGCTTCAATATGTAACATACTTTATTTATTGTTGATTCTGGTATAGCAAGATCACTGCATGCACATTCAAACTTTGAGCTGCCCTTTTCGGGTTTTCAACTTAAAACCCTTTTGGTCTCAAGGTGCCTTTTACGGGTTTTCACCTAGGCCTCTCTTTTTTTTTTTGTAGAAGTCTCAAAACGCCCTTTGTGGGTTTTCACCTTGGCCTCTTCTCCTCTTTAAGTAAAATATTTTTTGACTGAATTCGAATTCATAGGATTGGGTAAGCTTTTCCCATCCATTTCGGTCAAAATCGGTGCACCTCTAGAGAAAGCCTTTTTCACCACATATGGTCCTTCCCAATTTGGCATCCATTTTCCTCTGAAATCCCTTTGTAAGGGAAGGATCTTTTTCAGTACAAGGTGCCCCTCATGAAACTCTCTTGGGCGAAATTTTTATCATAAGCTCTCATCATTCGTTTCTGATACATTTGACCATGACGAATGGCCCTTAGCCTTTTTTCTTCAATCAAGTTCAAATGATCATATCGATCCTGAATCCATTCAGCTTCATCCAATTTTATTTCTGACAAAACTCGAAGAGAAGGTATTTCTACTTCAATAGGTAAAACTACCTCCATCCCATAGACCAATGAGAAAGGAGTTGCCCTAGTAGAGGCTCTGACGGACGTCCGATAAGCATAGAATGCAAATGGTAATTTCTTATGCCAATCCTTATAAGTTTCAGTCATTTTCCCTACTATCTTATTGATATTTTTATTGGCCGCTTCCACTGCCCCATTCATTTTTGGATGATACGGAGACAAGTTGTGGTGTTTGATCTTAAATTGACTACAAACTTCTGTTATCGTGTTGTTGCTTAAGTTCAGTGCGTTGTCTGATATGATCCTCTCGGGCATTCCATATCGACAAATGATCTCCTTCTTCAGGAACTGACTAACTGCTAACTTAGTAACACTAGCGTATGAAGTAGCCTCTACCCATTTTGTGAAGTAGTCAATAACCACAAAGATGAATCGATGCCCATTTGAAGCTTTCGGTGAGATTGGCCCAATGACATCCATGTCCCACATGGAAAAAGGCCATAGAGAAGTCATAACATGTAAAGGTGAAGGTGGTATGTGAATTTTGTCTCCATAAATCTTACATTTGCAGCATCTTTTGTCATAGTTGATACAATTTCCTTCCATATTAGACCAATAGTATCCAAATCTCATAATTTACCTAGCCATTGTAAAACCATTAGCATGTGTCCTACAAACACCCTCATGAACTTCTTCTAGGATTTTCCTAGCTTCAGCAGCATCAACGCATCTCAAAAGTACTTGATCTTTTCTCCTTTTGTACAATATATCCCCATCTAAAACATAGTCAGAGGCCAATCTTCTTAATGTCCTCTTATCATTCTCAGTTGCATGCTCAGGGTATTCACGATTTTTTACATATCGCAATACATCATGATACCAAGGGTGGTCATCTTTTTCCTCCTCTTCCATGTTATAACAATGAGCTAGAACTTCAAAAATATTCATCTGAATAGGTCTTATAGCCTCTGATTTGTTTACTTTGATCATAGAAGCCAGGGTTGCCAAAGCATCTGCCATCTAGTTTTCATCCCGATGGAGATAATTAAAAGTAATGTCATCGAATTCCTCAATCAATCCCAGAACTATTTTTCAGTAATCAATTAGTTTGGGATCTCTTATCTCCCATTCCCCTTTAAGCTGGTAGATTACTAATGCAAAATCTCCATATACTTCTAGCACTCTGATTTTACGCTCTACAGCTGCTCAAATTCCTATGATGCATGATTCATACTCTGCCATATTTTTCGTGCAATCAAAATCCAATTTGCATGTAAATGGATAATGATCACCATTAGGGGATACCAAGACTGCCCCAATTCCATTTCCCACAGCATTTAACACTCCATCAAAATTTAGCTTCCACGGATGCTCTTCAGTAGTTGATACATACATTAGTTCTTCATTGGGGAAATCAAAGTTCAAAGGTTCATAATCCTCCAAAGGCCTGCTAGCTAGAAATTCAGCTATCGCGCTCCCTTTTATAGCCTTTTGGTTCACATAGACTATATCAAATTTAGAAAGCAGAATCTGCCACCTTGCCATTCTTCCATTCAGAACAGTTGACTCCATCATATACTTTAACGGGTCAAGCTTCGAAATTAATCAGGTTGTATGATATAGCATATACTACCTCAATCTTCGAGTTGTCCAAATCAAGGCGTAACACAATTTCTTAATTGACGAATATCTCATTTCACATTCAGTGAACTTTTTACTGAGATAGTATATCGCCTTTTCTTTTCTTCCTGACTCATCATGTTGACCAAGCATACATCCCATGGAGTTACTGAACACTGTCAAGTACAGTATTAGTGGTCTATCTGGATTGGGCGGAGATAGTACTGGGGCATTTGACAGATATTGTTTGACTTTTTCAAAAGCTTTCTGGCACTCATCGTCCCATACGCCTTGGTTGTGTTTCTTAAGAAGGCGAAATATGGGATCACATTTCTCAGTTAATTGTGAAATAAACTGATCAATGTAATTTAACCTTCCAAGAAAACCTCGAACTTCATTTTGAGTGCGGTGGAGGCAATTCTTGTATATCTTTGACCTTATTTGAGTCAACTTTGATTCCTCTCTCACTAACTATGTAGCCCAGTAATTTCCTTGACCGAGCTCCAAAAGTACACTTTGTCGGGTTGAGCTTTAATTGAAATTTTCTCAATCTCAAAAATAACTTCTTCAAAACTTCAATGTGTTCCTTTTCTATTCAAGATTTGGCGATCATGTCATCAACATATACTTAAATCTCTTTGTGCATCATGTCATGGAATAAAGTTACCATGGCCCTTTGATATGTTGCTCCTGCATTCTTTAGCCCGAATGGCATCACCTTATAACAAAAGGTTCCCCACAATGTTATAAAAGTAGTTTTCTCTATATCCTCATGGTGCATCTTGATCTGATTGTATCCCGAAAAACCATCCATGAAAGAAAATAGTGACTATCCCACCGTATTATCCACCAACGTGTCAATATGAGGCAAAGTGAAGTTGTTCTTTGTACTGGCTTTATTTAAATCCTTATAGTCTACACACATCCAAACCTTTCCATCCTTCTTAGGGATAGGAATAATATTG
The DNA here is from genome assembly GCA_025506655.1 of Gossypium rotundifolium. Taxonomy (NCBI): domain Eukaryota; kingdom Viridiplantae; phylum Streptophyta; class Magnoliopsida; order Malvales; family Malvaceae; genus Gossypium; species Gossypium rotundifolium. The sequence continues at coordinate 155,032,233 of CP106722.1, read as the reverse complement.
GCAACCCACTCTGAGTATTTGACCACTTGTAGAAAACCAGCATCAAACTGTTTCTTGCCTTCCTCTTTTATTTTCAACACCACATCAGGCCTCATCCTTTGTAGCTTTTGCTGAACTGGCTTGCACTCTTCTCTTATGGGAAGGCGATGCACTACAATATCAGTACTTAGCCCAGGCATATCTTGGTATGACCATGCAAAGACATCTCTGAATTCCCGTAGTAACTCAATGAGGTTTTGCTTTGTCTTTTCAGCTATGCGCGTTCGATTTTCATAACCTTTCGTTCCTCCAAGGCTATGTTCTCTACCTCCTCTTCATGAGGTAAAATTTGTTTCTCCTCTTGCTTTATCATTCTTAACAAATCTGGAGATAAGTCACAATCTCTGTCACCTTCAAAATCCTGAGATTCCTCTAAACACACTTCTTGTTCAAAAAGGGCCCCGAATCTGTAGTATCGTTACTCATGTCATTGATATCTAGGGATTTGTGATAGGTACAAAAGAATGTACAAAGAACAAATGAATTCAAGAACAACTATTTACATGGTATGAATGAAAAATACCAAAAGAAAAGATTTTTGGATGGAAATTGGAAGATTAAAAGAATAAAAAATGAAGGAATATTTGCTCGAATTAATTATCAAAGATGTGTTTTATTGAAACAGAGATGTCTGAACATGAGCCTATTTCAAAAATGAAATGCTTAAAACAAAAAGTGTGTTCTGAACATAACCCTGTGTAATCTCTAAAAACTACAAGAAACTCATCTACAGTCCAATTGTTCAAAACGCTTCTAGGTTCATACGAGCGAATGCCCAACAGGTTTCATTGCTCAGTTTCTTCTTCGTATATGGCATTGATGTTAAGATTTTCATTTTCCACCAATCCTCTCTCTGGGTGAATTATCCCTCCTTATACAAAAGTCTGGGATATGTGAGGGAATGTCATCAATTCCCACTTGACTTCTTCCCCATTCAGCCGTGCCCTTCTTCTTTCTTGCTTCTTTTCTATTTCTTTCTTCCTCTGCCTAACATCTGGCCTAAAACCCAAGCCCAAACATCTCTTTTCTCTTTTAGCATCAGAACTTGATTCCCTCCTTGGAGATATCTGCCCAGTCCTTTTCCCGATAAGGCTCCTTTCCCTACCATCATTTGTAAGCCCATTATCGTGGTCCTAGATATCTTAGGGACTGGCACATTATTCCCTTCCAAAATGAATGTTACATTCACAAACTCTAAAGATCAAAAGGAACACTCAGTGGCCTCCTTATTTACCTCTAAGTATGGTGCATCGTTGGTAACAGTTGCTATGATGTCCTCTTCTGTATTTATAGTAACCAGTCGACCCTCTGTTACCAATTTCAATTTTTGGTGCAATGATGAGGGCACTGCCCCTGCCGAATGAATCCAGGGTCTTCCCAACAGGCAATTGTAGGAGGGCTTGATATCCATTACCAAAAAATTTACTTCATATGTGTTTGGCCTAATCAACAACGGTATGTTAATCCTTCCCATCACTCTTCTCTTAGTGCCATCAAATGCTCTCACTATGTTCTGGCATCTCTTCATGTGAGAACTATTTATAAGCAATCTTTTCAGCGTAGACTATGGTAAGACTTTCAAAGTCGATCCATTATCTATTAACACACTTGGTAGAGTGTATCCCTTGCAACGAGTAATGATATGCAAAGCTTTGGTCGATTCCATACCCCCAGGTGGAATTTCATCATCACTGAAGTAAATAAAGTTGTCGGCACTTATATTACTAACTAGACAATCAAGGTTGTTGACAGATATATATTTAGTAACGTAAGTTTCATTCAACACTTTCATCAATGCCTCACGATGCACTTCTGAACTCAAGAGCAAGGCTAACACTGATATGCCAGCCAATTGTTTGCGCAGCTGTTCTACCACACTGTATTCACTATGCTTTAAGAATTTTAGAAATTCTTTAGCATCTTTTTCCTTCACTGGTTCATTGATAAGTGCCTCCGGTCCTTTCTCTCGTTCAACTACCAAAGTCTTTGATTTCATTGTTTTTGCTCTAAAATTTCCTGAGTCGTAACGCCTTCCACTACGTGTGTAAGATCCTTCAATTTGGACCTCATTGGAAGTGCTAGCCGAGTTTTACACTCCCGGTATTGTCACAGTACAGTCAAAATTCCAAGGTACCATTTTTTTATCCTTGTAAGGAAAGGAAATAGGTTTCTGGATTACGACCTTTGGCACTAATTGTGTTTTGCCCTCTGTACTTCTCGGTCGGGAGATGATGATCCTCGGGTAATTGACTTTTTACTTTGTCAATTCTCCTTCTGTTGCGTATATTTTCCTCCCTCTGAGCCTTTTTCATAAAATTCCAATTCCTTATTGTCCATAAGGATTTGCACCAAGTTCCTAAACTCAGCACATTCTTGGATTTCATGCCCTTCTGCTTTGTGGAACTCACAGTAGTCCCTTACTCCTTCGTATCCTTCCACAGAATCTGAGTCTATTAGTCCTCTTCCTACCATTTCTTTCCAAACCATTCTCAACAGGGTTTTTACCTCCATAATATCCTCCTTGATCCTTCTCATGATATTTTCACCAATCGCATTTACCCTCTTATCTCCATGGTTGGGTAATGGGTTCTCCGCACTGGGTGTATCATCAAACTTCACAATCCCTATCTTGATGAATCTATATACTACCTTTTTGAAGGCAGTGCAGTTGTCTATCAAATGTCCCGATATTTTCGTATGGTAGTCACATCGAGTGTTTGAATCATACCATTTGGGATATGGGGGCTGTAACGGCTTTAGATTAAATGGGGACACCACATGTGCGTTAAATAAACTTTGATATAGCTCATTATACGTAATTGGGATTGGCATAAATTAGAGCTTTTCAGAATTTTGCCTTGTGCCCGATTCCTGTCTTCCTGACCCTTGTTGCCCAGCAGTAATTACCTTTGGCTGGCTAACAGTAATTGCCTTCGAGTACCCTTTGTTGTATGTACTCATGTTATTCACCTCAATCTCTTTTTTCCTAAGAGCAGACCTTTTAGTGGTTTTCCCTGCTTCAATCTTGCCACCCCTTATGGAATTTTCAATCATTTCTCCTGCCATCACTATATCTGCAAAGCTCTTGGTGGTACTTCCTATCATGTGAGTGATGAATGGAGCCTTCAAGGTATTAATAAAAAGCATTGTAGTTTCCTTTTCTAGGAGCGGTGGCTGAACTTGCATGGCAACCTCCCTCCATCTTTGCACATACTGCCTGAAGCTTTCATTTGACTTCTTCTCCATATTATGTAGAGTAATTCTATCAAGTGTCATATCTGTGACATGATTGTATTGCTTCATAAAAGCTTGGGCCGGGTCCCTCTAGGAGCTAATCCTAGCATGATTGAGTTGATTGTACCACCTGGACGCTGCCCCCACCAAACTATCTTAGAAACATTGAATCAAGAGCTGATCATTATTAACATAGCCGGTCATCTGTCTACAGAACATGGTAATATGGGCTTCAGGGTAACTAGTCCCATTGTACTTCTCAAATTCTGGCATTTTGAACTTATGAAGAAGTACCAAATCTGGAACCAAACTCAAGTCTTTAGCATCAATTCCATGGTGATTATTAGCATTTTCTAAGGCCTTGAACTTTTCATCCAGCCATATACAACGATCCTCTAACTGCCTTGAGGATTCAATTCTTGTCCCTTCCCTCTCTGCTATATCTAAGTCAAGAATAACAATATTAGCAGGGTTATCTCCTGGATTAGATCATGTGCCCACTTAGAAGTTCTTGGGCACTCTTGCATCAGTTTTCCCTTGTTGCGGCCTAATCGTGATAGATGGCCTTCGGGGATACTCTTCAGGTTGTGCTTGTGCATGCGGTAGGGTAAAACCTGGAGGGAAGTCCTCATTATCCTTTCCAACATCAGTCATGTGACCTTTTCCCTTGTCCATTGTCCCATTTAGTAGCTGAGTCATTTGTGCTACCATATTCCTTTGGGCCTCCATCATTTGTTCCCTCATATCTTGCTGGATTTTTGCTAACTGCTTTTGTAGCTGATCTTGCATGTCTCTCTGGAACTGTTCGAGTCTTTGATCCATATTCTTTGTCATAGCGCATGTACCGTAACAGTGTTTGGTTTCTAGATTTTTCCTTCTCTCTCTCTCTCTCTATTTCTCTCTGTAATAATTTCAACTAATTAAGATCTTTCTATGGACCTAAATGCAAATGATATGATGTAATGCAAATGCATGAATGCAAAAAGGCATAGATTTGGGTTCAATTTCATTTATAGAACTTTATTAGAAAACAAAATCCTTTACATAAAATGGACTACAAATATGCTTTTGCCCTAAGGCCCAAAGTTTTGATTTTCCTAAACAACAAGGCTAGCTCTTGACCACGATCTGACTGTAGCTCATACTTCATGCTCAATGTATTAGCCTATACTGCCAAAGTCTGTAGGTGATCAGCTACCTCTCGAATCTGAACTATTGCTTCACCCATGAGATAATCCTGATTTCTAACTTGATCATGAGAATGGTGGAGCTCTTCTTTCCAATGTCCTTCTCTTGCTTCAATAAGCTCGACCCGAAGTTCACAATTTTACAGTGCCGATTCCAATTTTTTGATCTCACCCTTCATTTCCTCAATCTTGTTCAGACTCGACTTCAGCTTGACTATAGAATTACGGCTTTGATGGTGGTGAAGAGACCGTCCCAGCTGAGCTACTCTAGCTTTTAGTCCACATTTCTCCTTTTGGCTTTCTGCCAAACTCTTTTCTAGGGCCTCATTTCGCAACTGCATTTCTTGGAACTTCTTCTCCCAATGGTCAGCTTTGGCTTTTTCCCCCCGAATCTCCTTTTGCCACTTTTCTAAAGTCTTCACCAATCCGACATTTTTCATTGATAGACGTACCTTCTTATATTCTGTCTTTAAACTGTCAAGATCTTCCTCGACCCTTTTCTTCCCTTTTCTTAATTTTTCGGACTCTGATTTCTGAACATCCACATCTAATCTCAAGTACATTTTTTCTTCTTCCAACTTCTCTATCCTCTTTCCAAGCTCTGAACTCTTCCTTTTGAAATCTTGTTTTACTATCTCTAATTCTGATGGGACCACTTGTATGTACTCTTCGATCGATCGAGCATCTTCTAAACTTGGCACAAGGATATTGTCGTTGACTCTTCTACTCCACCATCCATTGTACTCTGGGATCGTCATTAGACATACGTCTACTCTCTTCATACGACGGGTCTGATTCCAATCATTAGAAATCTCATTAACTCTCTTTTTGTAGCACCTCCCTTATACGAAAACTCACATTGAACTAACCCATGTATAGCCAGTATGAACTGCCTTGATCTGTATTGTCTCAGTACGAGCAAGGGTGCGTATCCAATGGCTCCCCAAATTCCAAGTAGAGGGACCCAATCAAAACTCCCACACCGGTATAGCACCTCATTAGGAAGCATCCAAGGAGCGCTCCACTCGATGTCCTCTTCTTGGAGATTTTGTAGAAGCGCTATCCAGTTTTCTTTTGCTATGTCATCTCTCTTTGGGGTAGCCACTATCTCTTTTAATGGGGAATAATTTTCCAAGAAGACTCGATAGGAAACCTTATCCACCTTTTAGAAATGAGTGTAGAGCCAAGCCAACAACAACTACGCACACCCTATAAATTTACCTTCGCCAGCTCTCCTACATGCATTCAACGATTGAAATGTCTCAGCCAAGATTGTAGGAACAGGTGTGACTTGTTTGTCAAGTCGATTAAAAATATCTGAGACTGCTTCATTTACATATCCCAATGCCCTAGGGAAGATCACTAACCTGTATATACTCAAAGAAAAAACATCGACCTTCTTTTTCAAATCAGGATGTACTAGAATCAAATCCTTCAAAACTTTCCATGGGATGCATTTACACTCACCTTTTTGCTTGATTCTGGTTGTGACCCACTTTCACTCATCCCCGTAATACTCATCAAGTTTCTCGAAAAGGTTAGAACACTAGCAGCCCTTGAGTAAGCTTTGTCAACTTGAATCTTGGGACAATGCAATAGTATACTCTTCCACCGTTTGCTCTGACCACTTACGGGCAGCTGCATTGTCCTCCACTTTATTAAGAAATTCGTTCTCCATAACCAGCTTTCTAACTTAGTAACTGACCATGAATCGATACCTTTTAAAATATGAAATGACATGCACCAAAATAAAACACAACCGGTTAGTAACATGAAATAAAACATAAAGCAAATAATCAAACGAATATCTAGGTGATTGCTAAGGTTTGGTATAGGTCTACTTAGGGTAAGCCCTTAGGATTTCTACATGTGGTTTAGCTCTAAATTTGAGGTAATTGAACCAGCAGATTCCTCGATCCTCACCCATTATAGGCTTATATGGACCGAGTTCAGTTCAGGGAAATACATTTCCCTATGGCTGCACGGAGATGAAAATCTCACGAAGACATATGTATGGATTTATCCCGAAAGTGATTTACTATCCTGTACGGAGGTGAAAACCTCACGAAGGAGTAGCTTCTCACTCCCACTTAAAAGGGTGTGACCACAACGGTCATGCAATGCAATGCAAATATATTTTATAAAGTTAGAACAACATGCAATAAAAGGGATCATAATTTTTAAATCGGATTTTTGAATTTAGACAAAAGGACAGGAAATAAACAATTTTACGGCTTGACTCTCTCATTAGTCCCCAGCAGAGTCGCCAAGCTGTCGAAACCATTTTTTTAATTTTTTTAAAAAAATGGGGATCGACTTTAAAAAACAAAAACGGGAGTCGTCGCTGATCTTTTTTGCTTAGGGTGATCAGATCACCTTATAAAACATGTTTTATTTAAAACATAATTTTGACCAACGAATATTCGAGAAAATAGGTTCAGGAGTCGGTTACGTACGAGGAAGGGTTAGCACCCTCGTAATGCCAAAAAAATTGGTACCTAATTGATAAAATCATGTCCTAATGTTGAAGATTTTAAAAAATTAAAATATGATCCTTTTATTCGAAAGAAAGCTAAAACTCACCTATCTTAAAGGAATAAAATGCCACAGCCAAAAAGTTAGGATGTAACATCTTAAGACTTCGAAACTAAGCTTGCCTTTATTTTGTAGAAAATCCTTACCTCGAGATACAAAACATTATATCTAATAATTTAAGATATAACATTATGCATTTTCGAAAATAAGTTTTAATTTGAAATTTATAGGTTTTAAAAAGGAGGATACTTGATACCTTAAGTTCCACGAGAAAAATTAAAACCCAATAAATTAGTGTATAATTTTCTTAAAGTCCCCAAATATCATGTATCACTGTATTTAAAAAAAAAACCTTTGAATAAAATGTGTCATTTAGCAAAATGTGGGAAAGAATTACCATGGACTTCGTTAGTGGGCTTCCCCTTACGCCTACTAAGAAGGACTCGGTATGGGTGATAGTGGACCGTTTGACCAAATCCGCACACTTTATCCCAGTCAGAATGGATTATTCTCTTCAGAAGTTGGCTAAGTTGTATGTGGCAGAAATTGTGAGATTACATGGAGTACCAATGTCAATCATCTCTGATAGAGACCCAAGGTTTACGTCTCGATTTTGGAAAGCACTTCATCAAGCTTTAGGCACTAAGCTAGACTTCACTACGGCTTTTCATCCACAATCGACAGGCGATCGAACGAGAGTTATACAAGTGTTGGAGGATATGTTGAGAGGTCGTGTAATGGATTTTCGAGGAAGTTGGAAAGATTACTTGCCTTTAGCTGAATTCGCCTACAACAATAGCTATCAAGCCAGCATTCGGATGGCACCATACGAAGCATTGTATGGAAGGAAGTGTAGAACACCTACTTATTGGACCGAGTTAGGAGAACGCCAGTCTTGGGTCCGTAATTGGTGCGTGGCCAAGAGAAGGTTGAGTTAATTCTGCACGGTTGAAGGAAGCCTCGATAGGCAAAAGTCATCTGCAGACCTTAAGCGGAAGGAAATAGAGTTTGAAGTGGGAGATCAAGTGTTCTGAAAGTCTCACCTTGGAAGAAGGTAATGAGGTTTGGCAGAAAGGAAGCTAAGCCCAAGATTTATAGGGCCTTATCAATCTTGAAGCGCGTTGGGCGATGGCATACCAACTAGAGTTGCCACGAGAATTGAAGCGAGATGCACGACGTATTCCATGTGTCCATGCTACGTCGCTATCGATCGGATCCATCTCATGTGGTACCGGTTGAAGAGGTGGAACTAAGGCCAGACTTATCCTAAGAGGAAGAACCAATTCGAATTTTGGAACATGATGTGAAAGTATTGCGAAGAAAGACAGTGCCTCTAGTCAAAGTGCTATGGCGCAATCATGGAACGGAAGAAGCTTCGTGGGAGCCAGAAGAGGCGATGAGACAGCAATACCCTCAACTATTTTAGCTAGGAAATTTCGGGGACGAAATTTTGTTTAAGGGGGGTAGAACTGTAACATCCTGAATAGGGCCTATGTATTTCCAGTTCAATTGTATGAAATGACAAGTTTCAAGTACTATGAATAAATTTTTGATACTTTTGGAAACCTAGAAATGCATGGAAATGAAAATGAAAATGGAAATGGAAACCTGAACATTTTGGAAACCTAGACATTTTGGAAACCTGAACATTTTTGGAAACCTGAACATTTTGGAAACCTAAACATTTTGGAAACCTAAACATTTTGGAAACTTGAACATTTTGGAAACTTGAACATTTTGGAAACCTGAAGATGTAAGGAAAATGGCAAATTCAGAGAGCCATGTGAAAATTTTAGGAAACTTAGAAATAAGGTCGGAATGACAAATTTTAAAGCCCAAAATAGGAGATAAGGGCAAGAGGGCCTTAAAAGAAAAAGTTGGTGAATTTTAACATACAATCGAGCTTGGAAAAGTGGCCTGAAGTGTCACCTAAGGTTTATGGAAATGGCCTGAGTTCGAGTCACTTGGAAAGCAAATATTGAAGGTTTAATTTTGCTTCCCAAGGCTAGGGGTGGACGGCACTTGTTTGCTTAAAAGGGAAGAGTTTTATTTTTATTAAAACTTGTCAAATTAAAGTGATAAATAAAAGATTTTCTCTACTAAGATAAATGAGGAATTAAAGGATGGATTAAAGACTTTTAATATTAATTAGGTGATAATTAATGGAGATTAAATTATCACTTGGGAGAGTAGTGGCCAAGTTTTGGACTCTTGGTCTAGCAATTTCAGTTAAAAGAGGAAAATTGAGACTTTTCTCTCATTCACTCTACCTTGCCAAAATTTTGCTCTCTCTTCCCCCTCTCTTTGCCGAAATTTCCCCTAAGCAAGGACTCCATCTTTTCTTTTCCTCCCCTTTGCCATTGCTAAGTCAAAACCTTTGTCTTTTGATCTCTGTTAAATCTCCATAGCCGGATCTCAGTAACTCAAGACAAGGAAGCAAGTGATTAAAGGCTTCAAGGTAAGGTTAAGCCATTCAATTTCCTTTCTTTCTAGTTGCCGAAAGTAAAAGAGTCTAATCCCTATTTTTTATCATGGCTGAATATACAAGGGATCTCAAGTTTCCACAACTACCGAATACAAAGATCAAGGATTTAAGGTAAGAACAATTAATTCTTGTTCTTCTGATTCGTTTAAACAAGGCTTAAGAAAATAACCTCTCTTATGTCTATGGCCGAATGTCAAAGGAGGAGTTCGGGTTTTCAGATTTGAGGAAATTAAGGTAAGACATATTCTACCAAAGGCCGATTATAACTTATTAAAGTTAGATCGGATCTAACATATGAATTTTAGGAATTTTGACTGATATTCAAGACAAAAGGGAACTTTCGGGATTTGGAATCTATAAGGTAAGCCTCTAAAATATTTGGCCAATGGTTGTGAGATTATCTAGATCAATTCCTTAATTATTGAAAAGCCGAAAACTAACCCATATTGAAATACAAGGTTGGCCGAATATCAGGTAAAGGAAAAACCAAACTTTCGGGATTTGTATAAACACCAAATCGGCAAAGGTGAGTCTTTTTACAAATCCTACTAGGATTTGGTTTTGTTTTAAGCCAAAAGGGTTTATTAATGTGTTCTATTTGGTGGGCCGAATATAGGAACTAATAGATCTAAAGTTAGATCGGGATTCTCGAGATCTCAAGAAATCTATTAAGTGAAACAGGTGTGTACCCTTACTATCCTTCGATATTTTATGGCTAAATATTTTAATATATGATTATGAATAAGAATGTGAATGTGGCTATGTACCACAAATGTGGCAAAAAGTACCCAGGTACGTTTCCTACTTCTGATAGGATTGTGAAAAATGTTATTTTATAACATGCGAATATATATATATGATTATGAAATTAAGTATGTTATGCATGATATATATTTTTGGGGCATTCGGGATTTATGTGAAAGGGGGAGAATAGGTGTTGACTTCGGTCTCACCAACGAAGGTGTTGACTTCGGTCTCACCAACGAAATATGTTGACTACGGTCACATTGCGAAATTTTGGTAACTTCGGTTACAATAGTGTCTAATGGCACAACGTATAAATTTGATTATAGTGTCTAAGGACACAACGTATATGGGCGAATGCCTTCGATGGAGAGTAACGGATGGAGGGTTGACATAGTAATCCCCACGGTGTGAATGGCAGGTACGGGTGGTGTGTAGCGGATGGACCATTAGGATTGGGTTTGGGTTGCATCATAATTTCATTATTATATGGCCCTGATGATTTAAACATGAATGCCTGATTTATTGAATGATAGTATTGTGTGCACATTGAGTCTTGACTCACCCCATTGTGGGAATTATTTTTCGGTGATGAGCAAGGATTTTGATGGGCGGTGGACCATGAGGTGGCCATGCTACATGCGAAAATTTCATTTATGTTGGACTTAATTTTATTTTTAGTTACCTTTATTCTATTTTGGGTTTCACTTGATGTAATAAGGCCTTAAGGCCCAGTGGATTATTCTTTATGTTTGCTTACTATTAAGTTACATGCTAAGAACTATATTGGATGTATTTAATTAAATGGGCTTACAAGATTAAATAAATGGGTTTCCAATCTAAGCCCAATTCAAAATAATAGTTTTTCTAAAATCTACAATTTCTCTAAGTATCGAAAATGATTTTGAAATCGGTTCACTTTAGGAACATACCAGATCCGATTCGGGCTCGTGGGGGTGTGGTGTTTCGATTTGGTATCGAGCCAGTTTTAAACTCTCGGCACTGTGGCTAAGGCCCAAAACGTTTTCAAAGCGAGCCAAATGATTTTCTTTGAAAAATAAGGTGCTTTTGGCATGGCCCCTAAGTCTCAAACCATGATCCACCGGTAAGTACCCTAACTATATGTGTGATTACATGATTTATATAAGGGTAGAAAAGGCATGGAACGTAGAATAGAATAATAGGAACACGAACCCAGGATTAGACTATCAAATGTAACACATAAGACTTAATGCATCGAACCAACCTATGGCTAAGTCTTGAGCTAGTGGTGTGGTAACCCTTATACGCATGTCTAGGAGTGGATCCGGAAGAGCTTGGTATTTAGCGATCCTAGTGACTCACCTCCTCTTGCAGAATCCTACAGTGCGTAGCTTCGATTCACCATAACTCGAGAGGCTCGGTGGTGTGGCAACCTCATGCGCATGTCTAGGAGCAGTTTGGTGGGAGCTTGGTATTTAAGCGATCAGCGTGACTCACCTCCTCTCCACACGAATCACGCACAGTGCGTAGCTTTGGTTCACCACGACCAAGAGGGCTCGGTCATAGGCTAAACATAATGACTAAAACCCTAGAAAGGAACTAGCCATGTTTTAAAAAAAAAAAACGAAACAACAAACCCTAGTTTTTCAAACCTTTAAAACTTTTCTTTTAAATGAGAAAATTAATTTTACAACATTCTCTGAAAAACGCCTGATTTGCGAAAATTACAAAAATGCCCTTAGGGGTGAAATTACCAAAACGCCCCTAGTTTGTAAAATGTTCAACTACTCAACAACTTTATCAAAATTTCATGATTTCATAAACATTCAAAAACCCTAATTGGTAAAATATCAAAATACCATGATTTTAGAAAAATTACAAAATTGCCCCTAACTTACAAAATTACCAAAATGACCCTAATTTCCAAAATTTTTGCAACATCCCCATTTTTTTTGAAGGAACACTTTTCGAAAAGAACCCTCAAAGTTTTACAACTTTTGAAATACCCTAAATCTATAAAATTTTACAAATTTACTCCGATTTGTGAAAAATTACCAAAATACCCCCGAATTTCAAAATTTTTCAAATCACCCCTAGACTTCAAAATTTTCAAGAATAACTTTTGACAAAAACCCCAAGAAATGATTTTTTCTGAAAAATTACGAAAATACCCTGTAGGACAAAATTACGAAAATACCCCCGGGTAGTGGAAAACAACAACAAACAACAAAAGCGCAGCGTTTCTCCGAATGAGCGGAAGTTCATACTTGTTTGATGAATGAATGGAAGGATGGAAAAGGCGTGTGTTTGTATGATCTGAAAGAACCACTCTAAAATCCCTTCTCATAAAACTCATTCATTGATAAATAAGTGGAACATTGACTAATCCATAAAATTTCTTAATCTGATCTCGACGTTAGAAAATGAGCTCTAGAGGACGTGGTCGTCGTGGTCGAGGAAGAGGAAGGATGACCGTGTCGGAACCCATTAGGTCGGGTCAAGGGTCCGATAATGAAATGCCACCGCCACCACCACCCCCAGCTGTTAATGTTGAGCAATGTGCTCGAGACGGGAAGAGGCATGTCGCAGTCAGGTCTTCTGAGTTTTGGAATTGGTGGCGGTCGCGGGAGGAAATGGAGGAAATTGAAAGTCGGTACCGAACGGCTCCGAGCTAATGGAGCGAAAATGTTTCGAGGAGTATCAATGTGGCACCCAAGTCTGTTGAGTACTAGTTAGAAGCAACGGGCGTATCATGGATGAGCTTGATCGACTCAGAGGAAAAGTTGAAAGGGATGGTGGCGTTATTACTGCGATGAAGCGTATCGATGGTGGTTGATTGCTCGTGATGGTACACGGTGAAAATTTGACACGGGAGTATGTTAAAGAGGCCTTTCGGAAGAAGTATGTGGGAACGGTATCTGAGATGAAGCGAGAGGAAGGCTTTTCTAGGGTTAGTACAAGGGAGTAAGTCCGTCCGCATGAATATGAGGCGAATTTACGAGGTTGAGCCGCTATGCTCGAGGGTAATGGCAATCGAGCATGAACGCCGTGTCCGATTTGAGGACGGGGTGAGAGATGATTTAAGATCATTAATAGCACCGCATCAAGAGCGGAATTCTCTCTTTTTGGTAGAAAAGGCCAAGGTGGTGAGGGATTAAGGATGCTACTAAGCAGACCGTGGATAAGAATAAGGCCAAAAGAGGGTTTGGGTCATCAGGAAAGGGTTACAAAAGGCCTAGGGTTGATGGGCCACAGAATCAACAAAATTTGTATGCAGTGCGATTCGTCCTTGTGAGTATTGTGGAAAGAGGCATCTAGGGGAGTGTTGGAAAAAGATAGTAGCATGTCTTAGGTGTGGGTCCAAGGACCATATGTTTAAGGATTGCCCCAAACAATCGACGAGAACCGACCGATAGTTCGAATGTTAGCGGGCCAGAGTAGACGGAATGACCTCAATGGGGTCATGGTTCGAGTAACAAGTGGTAGTGGTATGCAGGCAGAGGCCGTGGAACACAGGCCGAGGTAATACTAATATCGATGCAAGACAACGGGTTTGGTTTATGCGGTTCAAGAAGGGAAGATGGAGACGCAGCGGATGTTATAACCCAGACGTTCTTTATTTTGACAAACCCTACTTTGCTTTGATTGATGTGGGCTCAACCCATTCCTATGTTGCAAGTAGTGTAGTGAAAACACTAGACCTAGACTCGAACTTTCGATAGGCGATGATTGTAGTAAGCCTATTAGGCCAAACTATAGTGGTAGACAAGATCTTTCGGAATGTACCCCTAGAGATTCAGGGAGTGAACTTTCGAGCGGACTTAATGGAGTTACCCTTCGGAGAGTTTGAGCTTATACTCGAAATGGATTGGTTAGTAGAACACCGAGCTGTGTTGGATTGTGCGGCTAAACATATGGAACTAAGAACCCCGGAGGAGGAAGTGGTAGTAATGATCGGAGAAAGGAGGAACTATTTATCTAATATAGTCTCGGCACTGAAGGCTGAGAAGATGGTTAAGAAGGGTTGCAAGGCATTTCTAGCTTTCGTAAGTGCGATAGGTGGAAAAGAGGAAGGTATTAATGGAGTTAGGATGGTAAGGGACTTCGCAGATGTGTTTCCAGAAGAGTTACCGGGAATACCCCCAGACATGGAGGTGGAATTTGGGATTGATTTGCTACCGGGGATAGCTCCTGTGTCAATCGCTCCATACCGAATGGCACCAAAGGAGTTAGTGGAGCTCAAGGCTCAGATACAAGAAGCTGTTGGACCGTGGGTTCATCCGACCAGTGTGTCTCCGTGGGAGCACCGGTCTTATTTGTGAAGAAGAAGGACGGAACTATGCGTATGTGCATAGACTACCGTCAGTTAAATAAGCTGACCATAAAGAACAAGTATCCCTTGCCAAGGATCGATGACTTGTTCGATCATTTGAAGGAGCCGCAGATGTTTTCGAAGATCGATACTGGTCGGGATACCATCGATTGAAGGTGAAGGAGGCGACATTCATAAGACCGCTTTTAGGACAAGATATGGTCACTTGAGTTTGTGGTGATGCCGTTTGGGTTGTGAACGCCCAATCGCGTTCATGGATATGATGAATCGGGTTTTCCAACCTTACTTGGATAGACGTCGTTGTGTTCATTGATGATATTTTGGTGTATTCGAAGTCGGAGGAGGAGCATGATGAGCATCTCCGAGTCATGTTGGAAGTATTAAGGAAAAGAAGCTCTATGCCAAATTGACAAGTGCGAATTTTGGCTTAGGAGGTGGCATTCTTAGGGCATGTGGTATCCGCAGAAGGAATAAGTGGACCCTAGGAAGATCAAGCGGTGTTGGATTGGAAACCACCTAGGTCCGTGGTGAAATCAAGTTTCTTAGGCTTGGCGAGGCTATTACGGAAGGTTCGTGGAAGGATTCTCGTCAATAGGCGTGTGCCTTAACCAAGTTACTAAGGAAGGAAGTACCCTTGAATGGACTAATAAGCGACAAGAGAGCTTTGAAAAGCTTAAGAAGGTCTTGACAGAGGCTCCAGTGTTAATTCAACCGGAGGCAGGAAAAGAATTTGTGGTGTCTTGTGGACGCTGTGCACACGGGTTAGGTTGTGTGTTAATGCAAGAGGGCAAAGTGGTTGCTTATGCGTCACGGCAGCTAAGGCCTCATGAGCTTAACTACCCAACTCATGACTTAGAGCTAGCAGCGGTGGTTTTCGCCCTTAAGGTTTGGAGGCACTACCTTTATGGAGAAAGGTCGATTATCTACAGACCACAAGAGCCTTAAGTATTTATTAACTCAGAAGGAGTTGAACTTGAGGCAACGAAGGTGGGTGGAATTGCTGAAGGACTACGACTGTTCAATAGAGTACCATCCGGGCAAGGCGAATGTAGTAGCCGATGCCCTAAGTCGGAAGATTGTATCGGATCTACGGGCTTTGTTCGCTCATATAAGTCTGTATGATGATGGAAGCCTGTTGGCAGAGTTGCAAGTCAGGCCCACATGGCTAAAGGAAGTGAAGGAGGGACAGTTGGCTGATAATGACTTAAGTACTAAGTTGCAGCAAGTACAGCAAGGGGGATTAGAGGATTATGATGTCAACAATGAAGGAGTATTGTGCTACAAGGGTAAAGTCTGTATGCCGAAGAATAAGGAGTTGAGACAAAGGATTCTTCGGGAAGCGCATGGTAGCCCTTGTGCTATGCATCCCGGAGGCATCAAGCTGTATAGAGATCTAAGGGAACAATTTTGGTGGTCTGACCTGAAGCGAGAAGTGACTGAATTTGTGGGGAAATGTTTGACATGTCAGCAAGTTAAGGCTGAACACCAAGTCCCATCAGGATTGCTCCAACCAATCGAGATTCCCCAATGGAAGTGGGAAAGAATTACCATGGACTTCGTTAGTGGGCTTCCCCTTACGCCTACTAAGAAGGACTCGGTATGGGTGATAGTGGACCATTTGACCAAATCCGCACACTTTATCCCAGTCAGAATGGATTATTCTCTTCAGAAGTTGGCTAAGTTGTATGTGGCGGAAATTGTGAGATTACATGGAGTACCAATGTCAATCATCTCTGATAGAGACCCAAGGTTTACGTCTCGATTTTGGAAAGCACTTCATCAAGCTTTAGGCACTAAGCTAGACTTCACTACGGCTTTTCATCCACAATCGACAGGCGATCTGAACGAAGTTATACAAGTGTTGGAGGATATGTTGAGAGGCATGTAATGGATTTTCAAGGAAGTTGGGAAGATTACTTGCCTTTAGCTGAATTCGCCTACAACAATAGCTATCAAGCCGAGATTCGGATGGCACCATCTGAAGCATTGTATGGAAGGAAGTGTAGAACACCTACTTGTTGGACCGAGTTAGGAGAACGCCGAGTCTTGGGTCGTAATTGGTGGCGGCAAGAGAAGGTTGAGTTAATTAAGACACGGTTGAAGGAAGCCTCTGATAGGCAAAAGTCGTACGCAGACCTTAAGCGGAAGGAAATAGAGTTTGAAGTGGGAGATCAAGTGTTCCTGAAAGTCTCACCTTGGAAGAAGGTAATGAGGTTTGGCCGCAAAGGGAAGCTAAGCCCAAGATTTATAGGGCCTTATCAAGTACTAAAGCGCGTTGGGCCAGTGGCATACCAACTAGAGTTGCCACCAGAATTGAAGCAGATGCACGACGTATTCCATGTGTCCATGCTACGTCGCTATCGATCGGATCCATCTCATGTGGTACCGGTTGAAGAGGTGGAACTAAGGCCAGAATTATCCTATGAGGAAGAACCAATTCGAATTTTGGAACATGATGTGAAAGTATTGTGAAGAAAGAAAGTGCCTCTAGTCAAAGTGCTATGGCGCAATCATGGAACGAAAGAAGCTTCGTGGGAGCCAGAAGAGGCGATGAGACAGTAATACCCTCAACTATTTTAGTTAGGAAATTTGGGGACGAAATTTTGTTTAAGGGGTAGAAGCGTAACATCACGAATAGGCCTATGTATTTCAGTTCAATTGTATGAAATGACAAGTTTCAAGTACTATGAATAAATTTTGATACTTTTGGAAACCTAGAAATGCATGGAAATGAAAATGAAAATGGAAATGGAAACACGAACATTTTGGAAACCTAGACATTTTGGAAACTTGAACATTTTGAACATGAACATTTTGGAAACCTAAACATTTTGGAAACCTAAACATTTTGGAAACTTGAACATTTTGGAAACTTGAACATTTTGGAAACCTGAAGATGTAAGGAAAATGGCAAGTTACAGAGCCGCGCGAAAATTTTAGGAAACTTAGAAATAAGGCCGGAATGACAAATTTTAAAGCCCAAAATAGGAGATAAGGGCAAGAGGGCCTTAAAAGAAAAAGTTGGTGAATTTTAACATACAATCGAGCTTGGAAAAGTGGCCTGAAGTGTCACCTAAGGTTTATGGAAATGGCCTGAGTTCGAGTCACTTGGAAAGCAAATCTTGAAGGTTTAATTTTGCTTCCCAAGGCTAGGGGTGGACGGCACTTGTTTGCTTAAAAGGGAAGAGTTTTATTTTTATTAAAACTTGTCAAATTAAAGTGATAAATAAAAGATTTTCTCTACTAAGATAAATGAGGAATTAAAGGATGGATTAAAGACTTTTAATATTAATTAGGTGATAATTAATGGAGATTAAATTATCACTTGGGAGAGTAGTGGCCAAGTTTTGGACTCTTGGTCTAACAATTTCAGTTAAAAGAGGAAAATTGAGACTTTTCTCTCATTCACTCTACCTTGCCAAAATTTTGCTCTCTCTTCCCCCTCTCTTTGCCGAAATTTCCCCTAAGCAAGGACTCCATCTTTTCTTTTCCTCCCCTTTGCCATTGCTAAGTCAAAACCTTTCTCTTTTGATCTCTGTTAAATCTCCATAGCCGGATCTCAGTAACTCAAGACAAGGAAGCAAGTGATTAAAGGCTTCAAGGTAAGGTTAAGCCATTCAATTTCCTTTCTTTCTAGTTGCTGAAAGTAAAAGAGTCTAATCCCTATTTTTGATCATGGCTGAATATACAAGGGATCTCAAGTTTCCACAACTACCGAATACAAAGATCAAGGATTTAAGGTAAGAACAATTAATTCTTGTTCTTCTGATTCGTTTAAACAAGGCTTAAGAAAATAACCTCTCTTATGTCTATGGCCGAATGTCAAAGGAGGAGTTCGGGGTTTTGATTCGAGGAAATTAAGGTAAGACATATTCGCCAAAGGCCGATTATAACTTATTAAAGTTAGATCGGATCTAACATATGAATTTTAGGAATTTCGACGGATATTCAAGACAAAAGGAACTTTTGGATTTGGAATCTATAAGGTAAGCCTCTAAAATATTCGCCAATGGTTGTGAGATTATCTAGATCAATTCCTTAATTATTGAAAAGCGAAAACTAACCCATATTGAAATACAAGGTTGGCGAATATCGTAAAGGAAAAACCAAACTTTCGGATTTGTATAAACACCAAATCGGCAAAGGTGAGTCTTTTACAAATCCTACTAGGATTTGGTTTTGTTTTAAGCCAAAAGGGTTTATTAATGTGTTCTATTTGGTGGGCGAATATAGGAACTAATAGATCTAAAGTTAGATCGGATTCTCGAGATCTCAAGAAATCTATTAAGCGAAGCAGTGTGTACCCTTACTATCCTTCGATATTTTATGGCTAAATATTTTAATATATGATTATGAATAAGAATGTGAATGTGGCTATGTACCACAAATGTGGCAAAAAGTACCAGTGCACGTTTCCTACTTACGATAGGATTGTGAAAATGTTATTTTATAACATGCGAATATATATATATGATTATGAAATTAAGTATGTTATGCATGATATATATTTTTGGGGCATTCGGGATTTATGTGAAAGGGGGAGAACAGGTGTTGACTTCGGTCTCACCAACGAAATATGTTGACTACGGTCACATTGCGAAATTTTGGTAACTTCGGTTACAATAGTGTCTAATGGCACAACGTATAAATTTGATTATAGTGTCTAAGGACACAACATATATGGGCGAATGCCTTCGATGGAGAGTAGCGGATGGAGGGTTGACTTAGTAGTCCCCACGGTGTGAATGGCGTACTGGTGGTGTGTAGCGGATGGACCATTAGGATTGGGTTTGGGTTGCATCATAATTTCATTATTATATGGCCCGATGATTTAAACATGAATGCACGATTTATTGAATGATAGTATTGTGTGCACATTGAGTCATTGACTCACCCCATTGTGGGAATTATTTTTCGGTGATGAGCAAAGGATTTGATGGGCGGTGGACCATGAGGTGGCCATGCTACATGCGAAAATTTCATTTATTTTGGACTTAATTTTATTTTAGTTACCTTTATTCTATTTTGGGTTTCACTTGATGTAATAAGGCCTTAAGGCCCAGTGGATTATTCTTTATGTTTGCTTCTTTGTTAAGTTACATGCTAAGAACTATATTGGATGTATTTAATTAAATGGGCTTACAAGATTAAATAAATGGGTTTCCAATTTAAGCCCAATTCAAAATAATAGTTTTCTAAAATCTACAATTTTCTCTAAGTATCGAAAATGATTTTGAAATCGGTTCACTTTAGGAACATACCAGATCCGGTTCAGGCTCGTGGGCCGGGTGTGGGGTGTTTCAAAGATATTGCATTAATACATTACAACATACATACCTAATAGCAATTCACCATAACTACAAATCATATTAACAATCATTACTCATATAGATAATTAAAGAATAATATAATATGAATAAACAAATAAAAGAACTATGCTAAAGCAATAATAAGCGAATAAAAGAACATAAATAGATAAATATAAGATATAAAATAAGCAAATGATAATTAAAAATCTTCATGAAATATAAAAATTCAAGAAATGAATATTAAAATTTAGAGTATATATAAAAAACTATAGAGATATATAATTCAATAAATTGATATATATATATATATATATAATATAAATATAAACAATAATACGTGATAAAAGCAGTTTTAAGTAAATTACATATATAACTTTAAATAAAAATATTTTATAACATATTTAATATAAATAATACATGTTATACAATATACAAAATTTTTATAATATAGAGGATAAAATAATTTAAATTATACATATAATATAATAACATATAGTATACAAAATTTTAACAATGTATAATATAATAACTAATATACAAATTATAAAATAATATGTGATATATAAAAATAATAATAAACTAAATAAAATAACCTAGTATAAATAATAAATAGTAATAATTTAATACATATATATAATACTAAAATATTTTAAAAATAAGAATAAAAATGAAAACAAAAAGGATTAGAAATCAAAGAAATATGGATTAAATTACAATAAAAATAAAGTAAAATTGTAAAAAAGGACGGTGTTAGAACACGCGCGAAATTACAGGGGCTTATTGGGCAATTATATCCTATCTCCTAAACGGCACCGTTCTGTCATCCACCTTTAAAATGGCCTCAGGGATCAAATCGAGACAAAAGCTAATTTTCAGGGCTTGATTAAAAATAAAAAAAATTAAAATTGGACGAAATTAAAAATAATAAAATTGCAGAAGGACCAAAGAGGCAATTACCCCTCTTATAAAAAGCACGCAGATCCTCCCCGGGTATCGGGTCATTGCGCAGATCCTGGCCTTTTAAACGACGATGTTTATTACTTATTGGCTTAAGCAAAAACGGCGCCGTTTTTATGCTGCTATATAAGTCAATTTTCAAACAAAAAAATCATTTGAACCCTGTTTTTAAAAAAAAAAAACCTTCAACAATTCTCTCAAACCCTTCTTCCTCTCGTTTGGGTTTCGATCATCGGACCTCCGGGCCACTGCCCCACGCGCCTTACGCACCACCGTAGATGCCGCCATACCCGGCGGTCGGAGGTTCGAAACTTCAATTTTTCAACATAGATTGTAACATCCTAGATTAGGGGTTATGCATTTAGTGCATAATTCATGTGTTAGTAAGCTTAGAGTGTGTTAGGATGTGTATTAGGAGTTTTTGAGAACTTTAGGTGAAAGGGAAATGCTTGGAAAATATTGGAATTTTAAGTGAAAAGAGGAAACTAAGCAAAGAGGCCTTAAGGAAATTTTCGTGGGATTTATGACACAAGAAATCGTGTGGCAAATTGGCAAGGGACGCTACTCTAGAGGGCATGGAAGGTTGCGTCACATGGAGTGCCAAGGGGAGGAGGTTCAAGCTGCAGAAATTTCACTTGGGAGCTTTTATTTTTTTGGCGTTAAAAAGGGGAGCAAGGCCAGGGAGGTCTTAAGAGAAGTTATAGGCGCTTTTGGACACAAAGAGTGCCTTGGTAAAGTGGCTACAAGGCGCCACTTAAGGGCCTGGAAATGATGCCTTATGCAGTAGGGCAAGGGCCTGGGTTCGAGTCTTGTTGGCAGCAGGGAGGCGTGTTTTTATTTTGCTTTTGGCGTTAAGACAAGGGGGAGCTAGGAAGGAGGCCTTAAAAAGAATTGTTGGGGTTTATGGCGCAAAGGACCTAGCGACAAAGTGGTGGTAGCGTGTGGTGACTCGGCAGTCCCATGTTGAAACTTGGGGCGACAAATGGGTGGCTTTATTTTGCACAAGAGAGGAAAGAGTGTTGGACGGCACATGGGCATTGGAAGGATGAGATAAGGATCAAGCTAGTTTGTTTTTAATTCGGATGGGATAATGGATAAATGCTGGCTTTTATTTTTATTTATTTATGATAGAAGATAATGGTGGCCTTATTTTATTTGTTTTTGAATAGGTGATATAGGGATAAAAATAGAAGAATAAATAGGGATTTGATAAGTAAGGATAAAGTGGCCGAATATGGGTTTCTTTTGAAGTTAATTTCGGTCATGTAGGGGAGTATTAAGTGCTGAATTTTAGTTGCATGTGTATTCTTCCTTTTGTCGAATTTTGGAGTGATAGGAATTCCCTCTTTCGAAACCTTCCTTCCATCTTTGTGTTTTGCCGAAAGTTGCACCCTACTTCCCTCTTGACAAAAGCCGAAGGTTGGAACCACTTATACATTTATTTTCTTCCTACTTCCATATCTTTTCTTTTGTTACCATTGCCAAAATACTTCAAACTCTTCTCTTCTTCTCATAAGTTTCTCAAAGGCTGAAATATACTTGTGATAGCCGAATATTCCAATCTCATTTGGAGGCTTAGCCGAATCTGGTAAGTGATCATTCCTCTATTTGTATGTTATTAAAAAGCCATAGCCGAATATCAAGTACCTTTATTCCTATTCTTTTGTCGCAAGTCTCAAAAGCCGAAGATCAAGTGTTTTCTCTCTTTTGTCGAATACACTCTCTCTTGCACTTCAAACGGGTGATTGTGGTAAGTATTTCCTGTCCTAGCAATCGGTTATAGGTTCTCTTCCATTTGTGCCGAAAGCAAGAGTTTAAGGCCTTGGTTTTTGGTTTGGCCGAATCTAATAGTTGTTTAGCAGGGATTTCGACAGGAATAAGTGGTGATTCGGGAAATAGGTAAGCTTGGTAAGTGACTTGTGATATTCGGCCATAGGCCATATTAAGAGTTTAAAGTGATGACCGATTGTGTGTTATGGTTCTTAGGAGCAAATCGACAGGAGTTAAGAGAAGTCTTCGGGATTCTGATCCTTCTCTGGTAAGGTTGATAAGTTGTAGTTTATTCGATTAAGATTTAGTACATTATCGCTTAATCGGGTTTTGATTAGATATCATTAATGGATGCGAGTGCCAATCAAGAAGGAAAAAGGGAAGGTCCCTATCCCGAAGTTTAAGAAAAGATCTGTCTCGGCGGTTCGAGATTGGCCACTGGGGTGTGGGCCAGCAGCGGGGGAAAGCTATAGACAAATAGCTGTAGTTTTGCTTAGCGATAGCGTCGGGATCGAGAGTTTAGAACCTTAAGTGATCAGGTGTGTAATTAGCCTACCATTTTTTGGGTTTATAATTGTATGTGATATCTGTATGTGTGTTATGAATGTGCTAACTAGTGCAGTGGAAATTGTGATATGGATACCCTCAAGGGGTATGTCAATAATCCGGTAAGTACCAAATCTGATGAAATGTGACTATTGTTATGAATATGTGATAATGTGCTAAATAACATGTACATGCAATGTCATCATGGCACTATTTTATGTTGCATGTGCATGGGTGGGATATGAAAGAAGGATAGGGTGTACTTCGATTACGTGGTTTGATGAATGGCTCTGTGCCTCATCGTGATTGATGTAGGCTATGTGCCATATCATGGTTATTGATGGCTTTGTACTCATCGTGGTTTTGATGATAGCTTCGACTACATCGTGGATTGGCGCTGACTGAGGTCACGTTGTGGATTAATTGCGATTAAGTTCGTGTGGACGGCATTTGTTGCCATATTGGAGTAAAAAGGAGAGGGTGATATAATAATCCCCTGGTGTGTGGTAGGCTGGATACGGGGGTGTGTAGAGGATGGACCCTAGGCTGGGTTGGGCTTCATAATTGCATAACATGTGATATGAATATATGTGAAAATGGGCCAAGCCCAGTATATGATATGTGGATTAATGTGGAAATGGGCCAAGCCCAGTATGTGGAAACATGTGGTTAATTACCCTACGATAAGAATGTGATATGGTTATGGGCCAAGCCCAATATGTGAACTCTATTGATGTGAATGTTGGCCAAGCCCAATAAGTGAACTCATGTGAATAATGTTGCATTAATATCTGACATGTGGGTAAATATGTGGGTTGACATGTGGGTGGAATTCAGTGGTCTAATTGCACACTGAGTCTGTATGACTCACCCAAATTTTATTAACATCGCAGGTGATGCTTGGACCGGGTTTGGAGAGGATACAAGGTGGCCCATGCAGAAGCCATTTTATTCCATGCAGTTTATTATTAAGTACTTTGATTAATAATTTGTTTTTGTAATAAGGGCCACTTAAAGTATTTGAATTTTTGCAATGTTTCGGTTGGATTTGTAATTAAGTTAATATTTTGTAAGTTTAATTTTAAAAGCTATTTAAATCTCAAAAGTCATAATAAAGTTTTGAATCCGTATTTTGTAATAACTTAAATTTTTACTTAGAATATTTTAAATTCTGAAAATGATTTATTAAAGGCAACAAATTTTAACGGTTTTCACTTTTAAGTAAGAATATTTCAAACGTTTTCCAGATGGCATTTCAAATTTGATTATAATGAATGGGCGGGTTTGGGGTGTTTTGAGTTTAGTATCGAGCCGGTTCAAAACTTCGGCTTTGAGGATTTGGGCCCAAAACATTTTTTCCAAAATGGGCTTTTCAAAATATAGATTTTAGTGAAATTTTTGAGTTGATTACGGCATGGCTTTTGTATCTCAGACCCGAAGTCCACCAGGTAAGTACCTCTGGCTATTGAAGTGATTTATATGTGAATGTTATGGGCTTATTTTGGGCTCGTAGATTAGAATATTAGGGCTATTGAACCCTAGGGCTAGTGCACTCAAACACATGCATAAGACTTAAGTGCAACTAAACAAACACATGTCTAAGTCGCGAGAGTTAAGGTGTGGCAACCATTGTACGCATGTCTAGGAGTGGATTAGGTAAGAGCTTGGTACTTAAGCAGTCCTAGCGACTCACCTCCTCTTTACTTGAATCCCACCTAGTGCGTAGCTACGGTTCACCCTAACCAAGAGGACTTATTCACGGGCTAAACCGATAATTAAAACCCGAAAGGGACTAGCCATGCAGTTTTATAAAAACCCTAGTTTCTAAAATCACCAGATTACCCCTTTGATTTGTGGAATGAGTAATTTTGAGAATTTTTCCAAAATATCTTTGATTTACAAAATTACAAAAATACCCCTGTGTTGTAAATTACTAAAATACCCTTAGTTTCTAAGATTTTCAAAAATACCCTCGACTTATGTTAAAATATACTTGCTTTACAAAATATCAGAAACCCTATTTTGCAAAATACCGAGATACCCTGATTTGGGAAAATTTACGAAAATGCCCCTGACATCCAAAATTACCGAAATAGCCTGATTTCCAAAATTCTGCGATACCTTTGATTTGAAAAATATTTTCAAAATGCCCTTGAGTTTTGAGAATTTTGAAATTCCTTGAATTATAAAGATTATTTTCGAAGTGACCCCGATTTATTACCAAAATACCTCGTAGGAAAATGACGAAATTACCACAGGTTGGGAATGGTCAAAATGCCCATAGAAGTATGATGGAATGTTATTGATGAATGAATGTGTCTCTATCGAGATGGATGAATGTGAATGTGAATGTGAATCTCTGAATTAGAATAGTGAACTTGAAACTAATACTATGATTGATCAAAAGAACCACTATTGAACTTCTTTTCATAAAACTATTCGCGGGATAATCAGTGGAACAAAATTTCTAATGCATAAACCTTCTAATCAGATTAAATCACGATGTCAGATATGAGTTCTAGTAGACGTGGTCGAGGTAGAATGGCAGTATCGAAACCAGTAGGGTCTGGCCATGGGTTAGAAAGTGATGTGCCACCGCCTTGAATGGGCACGGAGGATCAAGATCGGTGGAGGAGATGTGCGATATCGTTGGCTATCTTTGCAGTGCTAGAGCGAGTCATGGAGCTAATGTGGGCAATGGAACCCAAAATCAGTGCCGAAAAGGCTAATGTCAAACGGAGCTGAGATTTTTAGAGGAGTGTCAGGAGTAGCTCCGAACGTGGCGGGGTATTGGTTAGAAGCAGTTGAAAGGATTATGGATGATTTGGATTTAACTGCTGAGGAAAAGCTTAAAGGTGCTGTCTCGTTGCTCCGAGATGAAGCTTATCGATGGTGGCTCACTATCAGGCAAGGTACCCCTGCAGATCGAGTAAATTGGGAGTACTTTAAGGTTAGGTTCGAAGGAAAGTACGTTGGAGCTAGTTATTTAGACTCCCAAATGAAAGCGTTCCTGAACTTGGTACAAGGAAGTATGTCGGTAGCGGAGTATGAAGCAAAATTTGTGCGGTTAAGTCAGTATGCTAAGGGGATCGTGGCTACTGATTATGAAAGGTGTGTCCGATTTGAAGATGGATTGCGAGATGAGCTGCGGGTGTTGATCGCTTTGCAAAGAGAAAGAGACTTTGATGTTCTAGTAGAGAAAGCTTGGATAGCTGAAGAAGTTAAGAAGACTGTGAGGCAAAATCGAGAAAAGAATAGGAATCGGAATAAGAGAAGGTTTGGATCGTCGGAATCATCTGAAGGTTTTCAGAAAAGGCCAAGGATTGAGAATTCTGTACGTGTACCTATACCAGTTGTGGAGAATCGGAGTCGTCTATGTGTCCAATGTGGGAGAGCTCATGTAGGAGAATGTTGGGGAAATAGCAAGGAATATTTTTGGTGTGGGTCTAAGGCTCATTTGGTTAAGAAATGTCCTCAAGTGATGGACAGGGCTCGGGGCCAAGGTCGTGGAACACCGGCGGAAGTCTTGAAAATACGGATCTTGAGTCAACCAAGGATGTGATAGCGAGTAAGTTCCTTATGTTTGAAATACTATTTATTGCTTTGAGAGATAGTTCGTTCTTGTGATGTTAGTGAAGTGTGAGAAACCTTGAATGCGAATCTCGAGATAGTATCTAAGAAATGTGTTTGTATTATTAAGATCAGAGTGCGCAGCAGTAGAATAGTGTGACGAGTTAATGATGCACGATTGTTCGATAGTAAGTAATTTCGAGGACAAAATTATTTTAAGGAGGGTAGAACTGTAACATCCTAGATTAGGGGTTATGCATTTAGTGCATAATTCATGTGTTAGTAAGCTTAGAGTGTGTTAGGATGTGTTTTAAGAGTTTTTGAGAACTTTAGGTGAAAGGGAAATGCTTGGAAAATATTGGAATTTTAAGTGAAAAGAGGAAACTAGGCAAAGAGGCCTTAAGGAAATTTTCGTGGGATTTATGACACAAGGAATCATGTGGCAAATTGGCAAGGGATGCTACCCTAGGGGGCATGGAATTTTGCGTCACATGGAGTGCCAAGGGGAGGAGGTTTGAGCTGCAGAAATTTCACTTGGGAGCTTTTATTTTTTTGGCATTAAAAAGGGGAGCAAGGCCAGGGAGGTCTTAAGAGAAGTTATAGGCGCTTTTGGACACAAAGAGTGCCTTGGTAAAGTGGCTGCAAGGCGCCACTTAAGGGCCTGGAAATGACGCCTTATGCAATAGGGCAAGGGCCTGGGTTCGAGTCTTGTTCGCAGCAGGGAGGCGTGTTTTTATTTTGGTTTTGGCATTAAGACAAGGGGGAGCTAGGGAAGGAGGCCTTAAAAAGAATTGTTGGGGGTTTATGACGCAAAGGACCTAGCAGCAAAGTGGCTGGTAGCGTGTGGTGACTCCGGCGAGTCCCATGTTTGAAACTTGAGGCGACAAATGGGTGGCTTTTATTTTGCACAAGAGAGGAGGAGTGTTGGATGACACATGGGCATTGGAAGGATGAGATAAGGATCAAGCTAGTTTGTTTTTAATTCGGATGGGATAATGGATAAATGCTGGCTTTTATTTTTATTTATTTATGATAGAAGATAATGGTGGCCTTATTTTATTTGTTTTTGAATAGGTGATATAGGGATAAAAATAGGAGAATAAATAGGGATTTGATAAGTAAGGATAAAGTGGCCAAATATGGGTTTCTTTTGAAGTCAATTTCGGTCATGTAGGGGAGTATTAAGTGCTGAATTTTAGTTGCATGTGTATTCTTCCTTTTGTCGAATTTTGGAGTGATAGGAATTCCCTCTTTCGAAACCTTCCTTCCATCTTTGTGTTTTGCCGAAAGTTGCACCCTACTTCCCTCTTGACAAAAGCCGAAGGTTGGAACCACTTATACATTTGTTTTCTTCCTACTTCCACATCTTTTCTTTTGTTACCATTGCCAAAATACTTCAAACTCTTCTCTTCTTCTCATAAGTTTCTCAAAGGCCGAAATATACTTGTGATAACCGAATATTCCAACCTCATTTGGAGGCTTAGCCGAATCTGGTAAGTGATCATTCCTCTATTTGTATGTTATTAAAAAGCCATAGCGAATATCAAGTACCTTTATTCCTATTCTTTTGTCGCAAGTCTCAAAGTTGAAGATCAGCGTTGCCGCTCTTTTGTCGAATACACTCTCTCTTGCACTTCAAGCGGTGATTGTGGTAAGTATTTCCTGTCCTAGCAATCGGTTATAGGTTCTCTTCCATTTGTGTGCCGAAAGTAAGAGTTTAAGGCCTTGGTTTTTGGTTTGGCCGAATCTAATAGTTGTTTAGCAGGGATTTCGACAGGAATAAGTGGTGATTCGGGAAATAGGGAAGCTTGGTAAGTGACTTGTGATATTTGGCCATAGGCCATATTAAGAGTTTAAAGTGATAACTAATTGTGTATTATGGTTCTTAGGAGCAAATCGACAGGAGTTAAGAGAAGTCTTCGGGATTCTGATCCTTCTCTGGTAAGGTTGATAAGTTGTAGTTTATTCTATTAAGATTTTGTACATTATTGCTTAATCGGGTTTTGATTAGATATCATTAATGGATGCGAGTGCCAGTCAAGAAGGAAAAAAAGATGGTCCCTATCCCGAAGTTTAAGAAAAGATCTATCTCGGTGGTTCGGGATTGGCCACCGGGGTGTGGGCCAGCAGCGGGGGAAAGCTATAGACAGATAGCTGTAGTTTCGCTTAGCGATATCGTCGGGATCGAGAGTTTAGAACCTCAAGTGATCAGGTGTGTAATTAGCCTACCATTTTTCGGGTTTATAATTGTATGTGATATCTGTATGTGTGTTATGAATGTGCTAACTAGTGCAGTGGAAATTGTGATATGGATACCCTCAAGGGGTATGTCAATAATCCGGTAAGTACCAAATCTGATGAAATGTGACTATTGTTATGAATATGTGATAATGTGCTAAATAACATGTACATGCAATATCATCATGGCACTATTTTATGTTGCATGTGCATGGGTGGGATATGAAAGAAGGACAGGGTGTACTTCAAGTACGTGGTTTGATGAATGGCTCTGTGCCTCATCGTGATTGATATAGGCTATGTGCCATATCGTGGTTATTGATGGCTTTGTACTCATTGTGGTTTTGATGATAGCTTCGGCTACATCGTGGATTGGCGCTGACTGAGGCCGCGTTGTGGATTAATTGCGATTAAGTTCGTGTGGACAGCATTTATTGCCATATTGGAGTAAAAAGGAGAGGGTGATATAATAATCCCTTGGTGTGTGGTAGGCTGGATACGGGGGTGTGTAGAGGATGGACCCTAGGCTGGGTTGGGCTTCATAATTGCATAACATGTGATATGAATATATGTGAAAATGGGCCAAGCCCAGTATATGATATGTGGATTAATGTGGAAATGGGCCAAGCCCAGTATGTGGAAACATGTGGTTAATTACCCTACTATAAGAATGTGATATGGTTATGGGCCAAGCCCAATATGTGAACTCTATTGATGTGAATGTAGGCCAAGCCCAATAAGTGAACTCATGTGAATAATGCTGCATTAATATCTGACATGTGGGTAAATATGTGGGTCGACATGTGGGTGGAATTCAGTGGTCTAATTGCACACTGAGTCTGTATGACTCACCCAAATTTTATTAACATCGCAGGTGATGCTTGGACCGGGTTTGGAGAGGATACAAGGTGGCCCATGCAGAAGACATTTTATTCCATGCGTTTATTATTAAGTATTTTGATTAATTATTTGTTTTTGTAATAAGGGCCACTTAAAGTATTTGAATTTTTGCAATGTTTGGTTGGATTTGTAATTAAGTTAATATTTTGTAAGTTTAATTTTAAAAGCTATTTAAATCTCAAAAGTCATAATAAAGTTTTGAATCCGTATTTTATAATAACTTAAATTTTTACTTAGAATATTTTAAATTTCTGAAAATGATTTATTAAAGGCAACAAATTTTAAGATTTTCACTTTTAAGTAAAAATATTTCAAACGTTTTCGGCAGTGGCATTTCAAATTCGGTCGTAACGAATGGGCCGGGTTTGGGGTGTTTCATAGATTGACAGGTAAACTCTTTTACTTTGTTTATAGTTGAAAATAAAATGAAGAAAGAAAAGAAAAAAAAAACTAAACGAAATAGTGTTGTCGAAAATCACCTTCTGTATTTTGAAGATTTTGTTCTTTATTTCTTTATTTTTGTATTCTCTGGTATCTTATATATATGCGTGTTCATTTTATAGATTATGCTAGGGTTTTTATAACCCAAAAACGAATCAAAAAAAATAAATACAGGGCTCCTATTTTTGCTACTACTGTTAGTCTTCTTTCCTTTTGCAGGTGAACGGCGCAGATCTCGGCGGTGGAGCGTCATCCGTATGCAGATTACGGCGTGACCGAAGGCCTGTGTTGGGTTCTATGGCGCGAGGCAGGAACCCTAGGGTTTGGGGTTTCCAGTTTCTGAAACTGAATTTGGGTCATTCGGGTTTTGGGTTTTAGTTTGGGCTTTGTGGGTGTAATTGGGTAATGGGTTTATAGTTTATTGGGTCTGGGTAGTGTGTTTTTCTTACTCTGTAAATGGACTATAGTAATAATAATAAAAATCTGGACATGGGTTTTTATATTTTTTATTTGGTTTGTTTAGGCCCAGGCACAAATGGGCTATTGCACCCTCCGAATGCCGAGTCTGTATCCTAACCTTGTCGGTTATCCATAAAGATGGAAATTAAGAGATGTGATCTTTAAAGTGCTTAGTTTGAGCCTAAACAAAAGAAAATCAGTGCAAAGCAATAGACATGATGTAACGCCCCGAAATTGGGCCTATGAGAATTAGGCCTATTGGGCCTCGAGCGTAGGAGCATTTTAAAATTTTTGGGAATAGAACGACATTATTTCAAGTTGGACCTATTAGGAAGGTTATTTTGAAAGGTTACGGGGTTTCTATGAAGTCCTGGGTTCAAGTTAGGCCATAGGAAAAATTTTGGTTTTTGGCCCTTTAAGGGAGAGGGCTAGCAGAAGCTGAACTTAAGGAAATTTGTGTGTGTTTAGGAGACACAAGTGGAGTGTGTGGTAGGGTGGTGATGGCGTCAGTAGGGAAGCAAAGTGGGATGGTGTTCGAATGCCACAAGCAGCATGTGGGGAGTTTTTATTTTGTGCTAAGTAGGTGGAAGAAGTAGAGTTCAGCTAGAACTCTGCCTTGGTGGATGGAGACTTGGTCAAACAGTTTGAATGGGTGATGGAGAGGAAGTTGGGGAGCAAATAGAGGAGAGAATCAAGGGATTGGTGGGAGAGGAGTTAGTGGCTGAATTTAGGATTATGGGGGATGAGAGTTTGGTCAAGTTTTTTCTTTTGGAAGAATGCATATTCGGCCTTGAGTAGGAGAAGAGTGCCAAAATTCTTTAGTGTTTTTACTTTGCATTTGTGCATTTTGAGTATTTTATTCTTTGTGCTTTTCAAGTCACCTTGTTGCATTTTCTTACTTGTCAAAATCCTTTCCTCTCTCTCTTCTTCTCCAATTCTTTTCTAGTCTTTTTCCCATAAGCCGAATCTTCTTTCTTCTTCCATCTGAATCTGTCCTCTTTTCTTTTGCTAGTAGTCGAACTCTTTGTAGCCTGAAGCTTGGGGGTCTTTTGTCTGCTGAAGTTTTTCTCTGACCTTTTCTCTTTTAGAAGCTGAATTCCCATTATCTTTTTCCACGTTCATCATTAGTTCCTGGTGTTACTTTTTGAGACTGAAACCTTCCCTCTCCATTTGGTTTATCCCTAGTTAGAAGCCGAATCCATTCATTCTTTCCTTACTCGAATCGTTTGGGTTCCATTTAGTAAGGGCCGAAATTCAAGGAGTGGTAAGAGATTGGCACTCGTTAATCAAGAATTCTCCATGGAGGCTGGTGGTAACCAATCTAGGGGGATCAGGAAAAGGGCCTAATGGAAGTAGACTCGTAGCCCCTGCTCCCAAGTTTAAGCGGCAGAGGGTGTTAGCGTTTCAGGACTTTTCGCCGGGTTGTGGTAGGGCGTCGACATTTGGTTTAGATAAGCAAATCGTAGTTGATCGCGCTAGTGAGGGTAAGTGTTAGTAAATCGTATGGTTAGGTGTTTGGATTAAGATCTCCCATTTTTATTGTTATAGAGTTAATTGTGTGATATGTTTGGTATAGGTGACGACGATCGTGAGTGTATAGTACTCTACATAATTAGGTGTGTAATCTCACACCCTTCTGGATGAATGCTTTCAATGTTCTATGAATCGGCCGAAAGTCAAAAAGCCGAAAAATTGACAATTGTGACCCCTCGAGCGTGCGAGTGCTCGTAGTGGTAAACCAAAACACGAATAATGACGGTAAGCCATTTAGAGTTTCACGAGCACTCCTGCAAAACTGAGGCTGTAACGGGCCTGACCGAATCGAAATAGGTTGCACGGGCCTAATGAGCTAATAGGCCCAAATGAGAAAAATTGATGGAAAAGTATCAAATGATAGATGTGATTGCGAAATCTGAGAAACTGAGACCGAAACCATGCGACATGTGAGCCCGTTTGGGCCTGAAATGGATTTTAGGTCCAATAGTTCCGTAGAGACCAAAAAGGGTCATGTGTCGCTCGAGGCGACAGTAGGCCTTCGGAAAGGCCGTTAAATGCGAAATTACTGAAATAACCTTGGTGGGTAAATTACTGAAATACCCTTGGTGGGTAAATTACCGTTATACCCTTAGGGGTTAATTAGTACGGTTGTGTGTATTCTATTTAACTGTTCATAATGGTAATTTATTTCATACATCATCTTTTATATGTGCTTTGCATACATGACATTTTGCATAGGTTTGGGATATTGATGATCGGAAGAAGTGTATTCTGGTGGCTCTGCCACATTCTGTCTGGTGGCTATGCTACGTATATTCTGTTATTCTGGTGGCTCCGCCACAAATTCTATGATTAGTAGCTTGTCTGCCATATTGGTGTGTAGGGCTAGGTGGGTTGACTTGGTCTCCACAGGTGTGTAGGGTTGATACGGGGGTGTGTAGCGGATGATTGTTGGGTTAGGCTTCATACTTTGTCTACCTTATCATGTTTATAGGGCTAAGGCCCAGATTGTTACCAAATAGGGCTTCGGTCCAGTTAACTTCTGTATGGGCTCGGGCCCAGTTAATGACCGATTAGGGGATTACACACTGAGTTTTTGTAACTCACCCCTCAGTTTTAACCTTGAAGGTGATCCCCAGCATTGAGGATTTGTAGCTGCAGAGGACTCTGGGGTGGCCATACGTCGGAGTATTTCTCACGAATTTTAGTAAATTTCGGTTTTGCTTCATTTTAAGATTATTTTTAATTTGGGTTTAGTATTTTGTAATAAGGCCTCTTAACTTAAATTTTCTTTTAAACTTTCTTTTCCGCTATGATTTATTGCTAAAGGACTAATATGGAGTTTTCTTAAAAAAGTTAATAAACGATTTTCCAAAATATCATATTTTGCAAATTACTGAATCTGAATCCTTCCATAAACAAAGTTTTCGTGAACAATAAAGAGAACATTTTTTTACAAGAAAACCATAAAAGCAAATCTGAATTTCACTAACAACAAAGCTCAAAGTTTTCAAAAGAATACGAAGTTTTTACGAACGCGCAGTTTTTAAGCAACCCTTCCATGTGACATGCTAGATCTGGTCATAACGTCTAGGCCGGATTTGGGGTGTTACACATGACATACAAAATATCAGGTTTTCATATCAACACATTAGTATAGCATTTTAGACTTTTCAGTTTATTTGTACATGCTTATGAATGCCAATGCAATTTCATTTTGTTAGAAATGAGGATGATTCAGTTAACTAACTAAAATCACGCCAAAGGCAAGCGCACCTTTCAAATAATAGTATAGATATGGTGAGTCAGGAATATCATATCCACGAGGGCTAAAAGTACTAGTACTTACTATCTTTCTATTATCTAGCTGGTAAATTGAAGAAGTTTATTTTTTAATCTAAAATTAGCTAAACTAATTATTAAGAACTTGACAGAGAATAAAGTAAGAAAAGAACTGAATAAACCAATATGAGAGACAATACATAGGAAAGAATCTACCTAGACTTCACTTATCATTTTGAATCTGAATTAAATGATTTATTCACTTGCTTTGATCCTAGAAATCCCTAAATTATATTAATATCTCTTTCGAGAGTAAAAATAACTGACTCTAGGTTGATTAATTGAAATATCTTTCTAATTAAAACCCCTATTGTCGCATTAACTCGATCTATGGATTCCCTTATTAGATTTGACTCTAACCCGATAGATTTATGTCATTCTATTTCTAGGATTGCATGCAACTCCACTCAATTATGCTAGATCTACTCTTAAACAGGGACTTTTGCTCCACTGAATTAAGCACATAAATCATGAATTAATATCCTGAAAACATTAAAACATGGAATAAGTACACATAATTGAGATCAAGAAATTAAGTATTTATTATGTAATTCAGAAAATTAAAGAACAACATCCATCATAGGTTTCATCTTCCCTAGCTATCTAGGGAATTTAGTTCATACTGTGGGAGGAAAACATCTCAAAATAAGGAAAACAACAAAACATAAAGAAACCCAAAATGAGGAAAACAACAAAACATAAAGAAACCCAAAAACTTTTACAGAAGTTGACTGGAGATCTTCAATCTTGAAGGAGATCCTACTCTAAGTTGATTCCGACGGTACTCTTTGAGTAATTTCTTCGTTCTACTCTGCGTGCTCCCTTAGGTCCTCTTCTAGTGTGTATTTATAGACTTTAGAATGCTCAGAAACCCTAAAAATTGGCTTTTTTTGCATGTTTGGGAAATAGGGCACGATATCGGTACAGGCTAGCACATGGGCGTGTGGCCAGTCTGTGTAGATCACATGGCGTGTGCTCAGCCCGTGTGGGGATGGCCAAGCTGTGTAGATCCTGAAAGTAGCTCGTTTTGTCTGATTTTGGCCCGTTTTTTGCTCTTTTTGCTCCCTTATGCTCTCCTAAGTATAAAAACATGAAATTAAAGGATTAGGAGCATCAAATTTACTAAATTAAATAATAAATCATCCAAAAACGCATCAAGAATGGGATTAAAATATGTTACTTTTATGGCTTATCAAATATCCCGACACTTAAGCGTTTGCTTGTCCTCAAGCAAAATCCTCAGCTCACAATTAAAAATTAAACTTTCCCAATTCATAATTCTTATCAATAATGTTTTGTCATAATTCACAAATAATCATACATTGATAATTCAACTAAAAGAACACTAAAGATTCAGACAATCCAAGTCACACATTTTTAAAGCATGAAAACATATGTATTTCCCCTTACCTAAATAATTACCTTTAATTCAAAATTGACAAGAATTGATATCCTCTCTAAAGACTCACTCAAATCACTCAAAGTGTTTAAGGTTCAAAGATAAGCACTCAATAGTCAAACATGAAAAGTCATTACCATAGGCTTGCATGAAAATCAAATCTCCACCACTATAAAATGAGATGATACACAAATCAAAAGATCTTTAAAAGGTTGTAATGGGGCTTAGTTAAGGGGGTGGATAAAGGCTGAAAAAGAGGGTTAGAATCGAGATCAAATTGATAATTTACCTAACTAGAAAAATAAAATAATACTAAATAATTACATCAATTGAAAACTTATCAATAATAACACGAGCTTCTTCTCAAAATGTGAAATTAACCATTTAAGCTCAAATAACATAGGACTAGTAATAATTATAATAAATGTACATATATTTTTTTTCACTTTTCTTTTTTTGAATTATATATAATAAAAGATAATTTAACAATTGAAACAAAAGAACATAGTTAGGTAACTGACCAAATCAAATCTCGACAAAAAGGGAGTTAATACAATAGAAAAAATTCTCAATGAATAAAAAAGAATGAGTTATGGGTTAATATTAAGGGTAGATCAAGAAACGGTTTACTAGGCTCAAAGGGGTTCACTAAGGGTTAATTATGAAGGTAGGCTTTTTGGGATAAGTGGATTAAAACCTAGGTGCCTTTATCATATCAGTATACCAAATCAAAGGTGTGGTCTCAACATGTATAATCGAAGCAAGCTCTAGAATAATGATCGTGTCAAACAGTCGAGTTTTAATATTTATAAAGAGAATGATCGAACCTGTAGACTAACTATGACAATGATTGAGGCAAGTGCACCTATCAAACAATAGTATAGTTTAGGCAAGATTATTTTATCGAACCCAAAGGAACCTAAAAGTACTACTACTCACTTCCTTTCTATTATTTAGCCTAAAATATGGAGTGATTGGTTTATTAATCTAAAACTAATGAAAAAAACTAAATTAGATGCAAAGACAAAAGAATGAAACTTTGGGAAAAGATTGTGGAAAAACTCAGTTGATTACGACGATACCCTCAGGAAGAATCCACCTATGACTTCTCTTATTATCTAACTTTTAATTCATATGACTTCTTTACTTAGCTTGATCCGTGAGACTCCCTAACCTATATTAAACCTCTCTCGAAGCGAATAATGTCTAACCTTAGGTTAATTAGTGGAACTCTCGTTCTCTTATAATAACCCCCTAAAGAAGCAGTAAATCGATCAATGGACTCCCATATTAGGTTTCACCCTAATCCGGCGAAATCTCATCACCCTATCTCTGGGCGTGTGATCAACTCCACTTAATTATGTTAGATCTACTATTAGGCAGGGTCTATTCCCGCTCCATCTAAGCACATCAAATTAAATTAAGCAACATAATTAAGAACAAACTAAGTACTTATCATATAATTTAGAAATCAAATAACAAAATCCATCATAGGTTTCATCCCCTTCAGGTATCTGAAGGGTTTAGTTCATAACAAAATTAGAAAACATCTCAAGAGAAAAGATAAAACAAAACATAAGAAATCCCTAAAACCCCCTGAAGGAATTGAAGAGGAGATCCTCTGTCTTGAGTAGAACTCCGACTTCTTGAGATGGATCAACTGGCTATCTTCGAGTAATTCCCTGAATAAAAGCTCTGGCAGAAAACTCTGCCTAAACCTTCCTTTTTAGAACGGCTGCCTTGGGTTGCTTATATAGGCTCCTTAGATGGTTTACTTGGCTCCTAAGTACCTCTTTCAAGTATAATTACTATTAAGGTGTTTAAGTGTACTTAGGAGTATGTTTCTTTGGCTTCAAGCATCCAAATTCGAGTGAAATTGCTCATTCCCGTAGCAGGGGCACGCCCATGGCACACGTCCGTGTAAGTCGTCTTCAGGCTGTGTCTTGATTCTATTGATTAGGGCACGACTGTGTAAATCATGGCATGGCCATGTGATGTAATTTGACGAGGCACAACCGTGTGGCTTGAAGTCCAGCCCATGTTGATTTCTTGGGCTGGCCCAATTTGGTCCGTTTTAAGCCTGTTTTATGTTCTTTTCGTCCTCGGGTGCTTTCCTAAGTATAAATATGAAAAGAAAGGATTAAAAGCATCTTTTTACATAAATCAAGGCTAAATCATCTAAAAGCATATTAAATATGGGGTTAAAATATGTTGCTTTTACGGTTTATCAAATACCCCCACACTTACGCTTTTGCTTGTCCTCAAGCAAAATTCTCAACTTACAATTAAAACGAACTTTCCATAATTCATAATTCCTATCGACAATGTCTCATCATAATTCATAGATAATTTATACATGGATAATTCAACTCAAAGAGTCCTAAAGATTCAATCACGATAAGTCATACCTTTGTAGTACGAAAACATAGGTGTCTCCCCTTATCTGAATAATTACCTTTAATTCAAAACCGACAAGGATTGGCATCCTCACTGAAGGTTCACTCAAATCACTCAAAGTGTCTAAGGTTCAACAATAAGCACTCATAAGTCGAACCTGAAAAGTTAATCCCATAGGCTTGCTTGAAAATCAAATCTCCACCACTGTATATGAGATGATACACAGATCAAAAGGTCTTTAATAGGGTTGTAACAAGGCTTGGGTTAAAAGGTGTGGATAAAGGCTGAATTAGACGGTTAGAATCGAGACTGACTTGACAAATTACCTTACTAGAAACAATGAACTAAATATGAATATTTACATCGAATGAAAACTAATAATACCACTATTGATAATTACTCTAAAATAAAGAGTATTTTCATCACTTAAAATTTGATAATACTTTAATCTGAGCTTTTCTTCAACAATTAGAATTAAATGCTCTAAGCTCACTTCTTATACTAATCTGATTATACTTTGGTTTTTGATTTTTTTTAAGAACAAACAAAATAAATACATAATAATAAAGAAAGAATTTTACCAACTGAAATAAACTAATTAGGCAATTTGATCAAATCAATTCTCGATAGAAGGGTAGTCAAAAGATTGGTGATAACAAATTCAAAGGGGTTTTTTGGGTTAATATTAGCGGCTAAATCAATAACTAAGGGTTAATTATGTGAAGGTAGGCTTTTTATAGAGTAAGTGGGTTAAATCCTAGGTGCCTTTATCATCTCTATATATCAAATCAAAAGTGTGGTCTCGACATGTATAAACGAGGCAAGTTCTAGAATAACAGTTCAAAGTTGACACACTCATAACCAATAAAGTGAGTACGGAAAAGAATATATGCTCTATAAGGCTCAAAATCTCACAAAAATTATGGGTGTTTTTGACATCAATCCTTATAAATTCAAAATTTCAAGGTAATACTCAAATTCAGTTCAACACCCTAGAAAATTTTTTTGAAAAATAGACTTATCATGCTTGATTCTCTAGTATTCTTTATGTATAAATCATCAATGCACAATTATCAATGACTTACTCAAAATCATGTCAAT
Organism: Gossypium rotundifolium; assembly: GCA_025506655.1. Lineage (NCBI taxonomy): Eukaryota > Viridiplantae > Streptophyta > Magnoliopsida > Malvales > Malvaceae > Gossypium > Gossypium rotundifolium. The sequence goes on along the minus strand of CP106722.1, from coordinate 154,993,268 downwards.
AAAAATCATAAATCATTAGAAATTTCACCCTAATTAATAATATGAGAAGATTTCTTATGGACAAGACTAAAATTCAGGATTTGAGAATAATGCAAAAAGTAAGGTACTTTTACCCCCACACTTAAGTTGTACATTGTCCTCAATGTACAAAGATAGGTAATAACAATTAATATAAGATCAAAACATAGGGAGAGAGTGCCACTTCCTGAATTTTGGGTGATTTTTGAGAGGATGGCAGAGAAATATAAGTTGGAGGGGCCGGTCTGGATGACTTATGTAGTAGTGTAGTACTCCTAGTGATTTGTTCGTGTATGTGGAGTGTGTGATTGGAACTGCGATGTCATCAGTTAGATATTTCGGAGGTGTAAAATAAATAAATGTTAAGAATACTCGAAGATTAGATAAGTAAAGCTAATTATAATAAAAGTCTGCAAATGAAGAAAATTATTAAGTTATGATAATAATAGAATAAAAGTAAAAATAAAATAGAACCAAAAATAAAATGTAAATAATCATAAGGGACTCAAAGGTCCTCATCATCATCTGGATCTTGAGGTGGGGCTGGAGATGTGATATGGAGGTGCTGGCACATTTGTTGGAGGGTGGCCTCTATCCCATCAAAACTTCGAGTCTTATTGATGAAATATTGCTTGAACTGGTCGAGGCGTGTAGAGATGTCTGCCATGATGTTGTTGCATGTGATGTCCCTTGTCTCGGAGCTGGTGGGACATCGTCAGTAATGTCCTCGGGCTCCGCCTCACCTGTAGATGTTACTAAGCGGTATTGAGGGAGGTCGGTCCCCCGATAAAGTTTAATCATCCTTATATGCAGCATCGTCTAGATGCCTTGAGGCATCATCTGACCGATCAGTGTGAGGGATGATCTCTGCTCTTCAGTGCTAAGTAGGCCGAAGTGTTGCACCAACCGTGTTATAAACGAACCCATCGATAGAATTCCCCTCCTGTGTGCCTCTATTTGATGCTGCATTGCACTGACGATGAAGTATGCAAGGTTGAATACGTGCCCTTCTGACATGCAGAACGTGATGGTTTACCACGCCGGTGCTCTCCCAACGACCTGTAATGGTGTGTGCGAGAAGGGCATAAATTTACCTTAAGGCTGGATTGAGCGCTGTCGCCTTAGAGTGACTACGGTCGTAGATGTTTGTGTTGGCCTAAGCTGTGCCAGCAGTGGAGAGGGGTACAGTGAAGTTGTCGGTCTAAGTTATCGAGTCGATTTTTGCTATAAATTCCAGCGTATAGAGTCCGAGTGCTGATCTAAATTACTGTACGCTTAGTCGACGTACCGTGCCCTCTAACCGAAATTGGATGGTGCCTGGATCATCGTAGTTTCCCATCACTGTTTGCAAAGTGAACGTGGTGTAAAACTCGAGTGTGAGCTCTAAATATGTCGGCTCTGTGATAGAGAAGAATTGCTCCCACGGATCTGTTGATATAAGAGCTCGAATGTCGGTTGTGAGTCTAACTTTTTCTAGCACGTCCCAATCGATGCACCTACCAGTGCCGAGTGGTCTATCCCTTATTGCCTTGTATCGATCTTCCTGAGTTGCTTGAGTGAATTGGATAAATGGGTGTCGTAACTTGGAAGAGGCGCTAGCGGAAGACAAGCCGGGTCTTTTTTGCTTTTTCGAGCTTGGGGCTGTTGATCTCTTTCCTCGGGATGACGACATTATACCTGAAATTTGTAATTAAATATAAAGAAAGTTCTTTTTTTTCTTTTAAGTATCAATAATAATATAACCAAAATATTCTATACTAGATTAAATTTGAAGAGTTAGAATCATCAGAAAATTACAGAGATTATATTAAACAACGAATTGTCTTAGTTCTAAAATGCAAGAACATGCAATCCAGTGATCAATAGATAGCAACCAATCATGCCTAAATTTTGATTATTCATAAGTTCTTGAGGCAAATTCCTAAATATAATCCTTCCTAATACTAAGCTAAAATAAAAATATAGCAAAGTAGTAGCAAATTTATCAAGCTATAAGTTGAGAAATTGAAGTAATGAGGGAAACTAGGGGTTGTGGTGGTGAAAATCATTTGAGCACAGGCGGAGCACGGTGGTGCTGTGGGGATTTCTATAGGTACACGGGTGTGGGGAGGGCGTGGGGGCACGGGTAGTTGGCATGCCCATGTGATGCCCATGCTTTTCTTGAATAAATGAGAAGGTTGAGAGGTCTTTTTGTGGATTAAGGGCGTGGGTGTGGCCAGAATGGGGAAGAAGGAGGCTGAAAATTTTTTTAGGGTTAAATTTTGGGGAAGAACGGTTAAAGTTTCTTAAATAAGGGTGGGGGCACGGGTAATTGGAATGCCAGTGTGATGCCTGTGCTTTTCGCGATTTTTAAAAATAGGCGCATTCAGGGTTCTTGGCACGTCCGTGGTTTATTGGACCCGCCCGTATGTATTAAGTCAATATCTTCACACGGTCATCCGACACGGTGTGTCTCAACTATGCTCAATAAGTTAGTAACCTCACACGGTTAGGAGACACGGCCATTTCTATCCCGTGCTCAATAAGTTAGTAACCTCACATGGGTGGATGGCACGGGCGTAGTCCTTTATCGCAGGCCGTGTTGGAAAAATAATTTCTTCTTTTTCATACACGGCTATTGGCCCACCCGTGGTTTTACCCTCTGGCTTTCGCACGCCCGTGTGTAAGGCCGTGTGGTCTTAATTTTGCACTTAATTAAGTTAGATGATGAATAATGAAAATAAAATGTTTAGGGAGGTTAGTGCTCGGGTTGCCTCCCGAGAAGTGCTTGTTTAAAGTCTTAAGCTAGACTTTCCCTGTTTTCTATTCTAAAGGAGATTCATGGAGCGAAGCTCTCTCTCATACCTCAAAATCGCACCATTATAAATTTTGAGTCGATGACCATTTACCTTGAATGTGCCCTTAGTGGGGTGAGTTATCTCAATTGTCTTTGTATGGAAAAATTGTTTTAATCATGAATGGGCCAGACCATCTCGATTTCAGCTTCCCAGGAAATAATTTAAGCCTTGAGTTATACAGTAGGACCAAGTCTCCCACTTCGAATTGTTTCGACTTCATTAGGTGAGAGTCATGGTGTCGCTTTGTTGCCTCTTTGTATAATTTCGAGTTCTCATAGGCCTCTGATCTCCATTCGTCTAGCTCATTCATCTGCATCATTCTTTTCTTTCTTGCAGTTCTAAGATCAAAATTCAAAAACTTTATGGCCCAAAAAGCTTTGTGTTCTAACTCGAATGGTAGATGACAGCTTTTCCCATATACTAGTTTGTATGGTGATATCCCTAAATGTTGTTCTATAGGCCCATAAAGCGTCATCTACTTTTAATGCCCAATCTTTTCTATTTGATTCAACCGTTTTTTCTAGGATGCGCTTAAGTTCTCTGTTTGCTACTTCAACTTGCCCACTGGTTTGAGGGTGATATGGGGTAGCTGTCCTGTGATATACTTCATATTTCTTTAGCACTTTTTCAAATTGAGTATTACAAAAAAGAGTACCCCTATCACTATTGATAGCTCTAGGTGTCTCGAATCGAGAAAATAGTTTCTTGAGAAATTTAACTACTACCCTAGCATCATTGGTAGGTAAAGCTTCCGCTTCTACCCATTTTGACATGTAATCAACTGCCACTAGGATGTATTTATTTCCAAATGAACTAGGGAATGGTCCCATAAAATTAATACCCCATACATCAAATAATTCACAGGATAACATGTATGTTTGAGGCATTTCATCACGTTTAGAAATATTACCTGTTCTTTGGCATCTATCACACAAGGTAACATACCTGTTGGCATCTTTAAATAGAGTAGGCCAATAAAAACCTGATTCGAGTATTTTGTGTGCTGTCTTAATTCCACTGTAGTGTCATCCTAACTGTCTTGAATGGCAATGGTCCAAGATTTTGTTTGCTTCTGTCTTTGTAACACATCTTCGAATTACCTAATCTGCACATATGCGAAAGAAAGGGATCTTCCCAAAAATAATCTTTCACATCAGCAAAGAATCGCTTCTTTTGGTGATCTGTCAGTTTTCTTGGTAGCTACTAAATAATTTGCGATATTTGCAAACCATGGCACCTCGGAATGTGTTATAGAAAATATTTGTTCTTCGGGAAACGAATAATTTATTTCACCTTCGTCAAGCTCTTTGATGTGTGGATTTTCAAGTCTAGAAAGGTGATCTGCTGCAAGATTCTCGGCTCCCTACTTATCTTGTATTTCTAAGTAGAATTCCTGTAAGAGAAAAATCCATCGTATGAGTCTAGGTTTTGCATCAGGTTTGTTTAAAAGATATCTGAGAGCTAAATGGTCAATGTAAACAATAACTTTAAAAGTATTAGATACTGTCTAAATTTATCAAAAGAAAAAACTACAGCTAGTAATTCTTTCTCTATAGTGGTACAGTTTTCTTGTGCGGACGTTAGTGTTCTGCTGGTGTAGTAAATTGGTTGAAAGTGCTTGTCTCGTCGTTGTCCCAAAACTGCACCTATTGCAAAATCACTTGCATCACACATTAGTTCAAAGGGTAAGTTCCAATTAGGTGCAATTATAATCAGTGCATTTATTAGTTTATCCTTAAGGATATTGAATGCATTTAAGCATTCCTAATTGAAATCAAAAGGAACATCTTTTTCTAGTAATTTTGTTAATGGCTTAGCTATTTTAGAAAAATCTTTAATTAATCTTCTATAGAATCCTGCATGTCCTAAAAAGCTTCTAATAGCCTTAACCGAACTAGGGGTGGGTAGTTTTTCTATGGCTTCAATCTTTGCTTTGTCTACCTCTATCCATTTACTAGGAATCTTATGTCCTAACACAATCCCTTCCCTAACCATAAAGTGACATTTTTCCCAATTCAAAAAAAGGTTCATTTCCTTACATCTTATTAGAACTATTTTTAAATTTTTGAGGGAAAGATGGAAAGAATTATCGAATACTGAGAAGTCATCCATAAATACCTCCATAATGTCTTCCACGAGTTCGTCAAAGATTGCCAACATGCAGTGCTGGAAAGTAGTAGGAGCATTACACAATCCAAAAGGCATTATACGATAAGCAAACGTACCGTATGGGCATGTAAATGTCGTCTTCTCTTGATCTTCAGGAGCTATGGGGATTTGGAAGTAGCTAGAGAGTCCGTCCAAGAAACAGTAATACATATGCCCAGATAATCTTTCCAGCATTTGATCTATGAAGGGCAGAAGGAAGTGATCTTTTTTGGTGGCATCATTCAGCTTTCTATAGTCTATACAGACTCTCTATCCTGTAACTGTTATTGTGGGAATTAACTCATTCTTTTCATTGGACACTACCATCATTCCTTTTTCTTTGGAACTACCTGCACACAGGACTTACCCAAGTGCTGTCAGAAATAGGATAAATTATTCTTGCATCTAGAAGTTTAATTACCTCGGCTTTGACCACTTCTTTCATGTTGGGGTTTAGCCGTCTCTGAGGTTGCACACACGGCTTATATTCTTCTTCCATTAAAATTTTGTGGATGCAAAATGCGGGGCTTATTCCCTTGATGTCAAAATTTTCTAAGCTATGACTTTCTTGTGTTCTCTTAGTACCTTTATAAGCTCCTCTTTTTCTTTGGATTCTAATTCTGAAGAGATGATTACCGGTAGTGTAGAATTGTCCCCAACAAATGCGTATTCTAAGTGTTTGGGTAACTGTTTTAATTCCAATTTGGGCGGCTCTTCAATAGAGGGTTTTTGTTTTATTTCATTATTATCTTCAATGCTTTCTTCTTTTATTCGTTTGGATGATGATATATTTAGATTCAACTCATCGTCCTCATCTTCTTCCCCCTCTTCTTGAGTCAGGCACAGTTCCATCGTGTCGTCATGTATGATTTCCTGTAATGAGTTTTGAATGATATGATCAGTAGTATCAACAAAATAAAAGGAATCATCTTGCTCTTTAGAATATCGCATAGCATCATAAATTTGAAAAATAATTTCTTCATCACCTATCCTCAGTGCGAGTTTACCGTCACCTACATCGATAACGGCTTTAGCAGTGGCTTAAAAAAGACGCCCTAAGATTAAAGGAACATTAATGTCTTCATCCATGTCTAACACAACAAAATCAATAGGGAAGATGAATTTGTCAATTTTTACCAAGACATCTTCGATAACTCCTCTAGGATATTTTATGGATCTATCTGCTAACTGAATACTCATACTAGTGGGTGTTGGTTCCCCAAGATCCAATTGTTTAAACATTTTATAAGGCATTAAATTTATACTAGCACCTAGATCAGCTAATGCCTTCTTAATATTCAAGCTACCAATTAAACAAGGGATAGTAAAACTTCTTGGGTCTTTTAATTTGGTTGGTAGCTTATTTTGGAGGATGGCTGAGCACTTTTCGTTAAGTTCCACCGTTGACACTTCTTCAAACTTCATTTTATTCGTTAGGAGTTCCTTTAAAACTTTGCGTGCTTTGGCATCTGTGAAATGGCTTCAACAAAAGGTAAGTTAATATGTATTTGTTTAAAAAGTTCGAGAAACTTACCGTATTGAGCATCCAATGTTCTTTCTTCAGTTTTGCTGGATATGGAATTGGTGCTTTTTTTTTCTGGATGCGTTGGAGTATTGGTTTCAACTTCTACACTTCTTTCCTTGATAATCTCATGTGGATTTTTTCTTGGTGGTTCCATTAGCTCTTTACCACTTCTTAGTGTAACTGCCTTTACCTACTGTGTGCCTTTGGAAAAAATCTCTATCCGTATTTCACATACCACCTCAGTAAGTAATCTAATTTGATTCTCGATCCCTTTGATTGATTTTTGTTGTTCATCAAGTGTTGCTTCAGTCTTTTGGAAACGAGAATCTGTGGCTACCATGAATTTCGTCAGTGTCTCTTCGAGGTTTGATTTCTTCTCTTATGGATATGGCTGATTTTGATAATTTGGAGGAGGTTGTTTCCTTTGATTTCCTTGATTTTCTTGTCCTCCCCACGAAAAATTTGGGTGGTTCCTCCAACCTGCGTTATAAGTGTTACTATAAGGATTATTGTTGGATCTGAAATTGTTACCTATATAGTTTGTCTTCTCATGTTCTGCTCCTGGTTGGTAGGGTGGGTACTCAGGATTGGTCACATTCCCACTCGCTTCGCATTGCATTATTGGGTGTACCTCTGAAGAACATAAATTATCAAGCTTTTTATTCATCATCTCCACCTGTGTTGACAGCATTGTTACTGCGTCTATGTTAAAAACTTTCCATAATTCATAATTCCTATTGACAATGTCTCATCATAATTCATAGATAATTTATACATAGATAATTCAACTCAAAGAGTCCTAAAGATTCAATCACGATAAGTCATACCTTTGTAGTACGAAAACATAGGTGTCTCCCCTTATCTGAATAATTACCTTTAATTCAAAATCGACAAGGATTGACATCCTCACTGAAGGTTCACTCAAATCACTCAAAGTGTTTAAGGTTCAAGAATAAGCACTCATAAGTCGAACTTGAAAAGTTAATCCCATAGGCTTGCCTGAAAATCAAATCTCCACCATTGTATATGAGATGATACACAGATCAAAAGGTCTTTAATAGGGTTGTAACGGGGCTTGGGTTAAAAGATATGGATAAAGGCTGACTTAGAAGGTTAGAATCGAGACTGACTTGACAAGTTACCTAACTAGAAACAATGAACTAAATATGAATATTTACATCAAATGAAAACTAATAATACCACTATTGATAATTACTCTATAATAAAGAGAATTTTCATCACTTAAAATTTGATAATACTTTAATACAAGCTTTTCTTCAACAATTGGAATTTAAATGCTCTAAGCTCACTTCTTATACTAATACTGATTATACTTTGGTTTTTGAATTTTTTTAAAGAACAAACTAAATAAATACATAATAATAAAGAAAGAATTTTACCAACTGAAATAAACTAATTAGGCAATTTGATCAAATCAATTCTCGATAGAAGGGTAGTCAAAAGAATGGTGATAATAAATTCAAAGGGTTTTTTTGGGTTAATATTAGCAGTTAAATCAAAAAAAAAGGGTTGTTAGGATTAAAAAGGGTTCACTAAGGGTTAATTATGTGAAGGTAGGCTTTTTATGGAGTAAGTGGGTTAAATCCTAGGTGCCTTTCTCATCTCTGTATATCAAATCAAAAGTGTGGTCTCGACATGTATAAACGAGGCAAGTTCTAGAATAACAGTTCAAAGTTGACATACTCATAACCAATAAAGTGAGCACGAAAAAGAATATATGCTCTATAAGGCTCAAAATCTCACAAAAATTATGGGTGTTTTTGACATCAATCCTTATAAATTCAAAATTTCAAGGTAATACTCAAATTCAGTTCAACACCCTAGACAATTTTTTTGGAAAATAGACTTATCATGCTTGATTCTCTAGTATTCTTCACATATAAATCATCAATTCACAATTATCAATGACTTACTCAAAAACATGTCAATAACAATCATAAATCATTAGAAATTTCACCCTAATTAATAATATGAGAAGATTTCTTATGGACAAGACTAAAATTCAGGATTTGAGAATAATGCAAAAAGTTAGGTACTTTTACCCCCCTACACTTAAGTTTTACATTGTCCTCAATATACAAAGATAGGTATTAACAATTAATATAAGATCAAAAGATAGGGAGAGGTGCCACTTCCTGAATTTTGGGTGATTTCCTGGAGGATGGCAGAGAAATATAAGTTGGAAGGGCCGGTCTGGATGACTTACGTAGTAGTGAATTACTTCTAGTGATTTGTTCGTGTATGTGGAGTATGTGATTGGAACTGCGATGTCATCAGTTAGATATTTCGGAGGTGTAAAATAAATAAATGTTAGGAATACTCGAAGATTAGATAAGTAATGCTAATTATAATAAAAGTTTGCAAATGAAGAAAATTATTAAGTTATGATAATAATAGAATAAAAGTAAAAATAAAATAGAACCAAAAATAAAATGTAAATAATCATAAGGGACTCAAAGGTCCTCATCATCATCTGGATCTTGAGGTGGGGCTGGTGATGTGATATGGAGGTGCTGGCATATTTGTTGGAGGGTGGCCTCTATCCCATCAAAATGTCGAGTCTTGTCGACGAAATATTGCTCGAACTGGTCGAGGCGTGCAGAGATGTCTACCCATGATGTTGCTGCATGTGATGGCCCATGTCTCGGAGCTAGTGGGACATCGTCAGTAATGTCCTCGGGCTCCCCCTCATCTGTAGATGTTACTAAGCGATATTGAGGGGGTCAGTCCCTCGACAAAGTTTAATTATCCTCATGTACAGCATCGTCTGGATGCCTTGAGGCACCATCTGACCGATCAGTGTGAGGGATGATCTCTACTCTTCAATGCTAAGTAGGCCGAAGTGTTGCGCCAACAGTGTTATAAACGGGCCCATCGATAGAATTCCCCTCCTGTGCGCCTCTATTTGATGCTGTATTGCACCGGTAATAAAGTATGCGACGTCGAATACGTGCCCTTCTGACATGCAGAATAAGTATTAAACATCATGGCGGTTTACCATGCCGGTGCTCTCCCAACGACCTGTAATGGTGTGCGCGAGAAGGGCATGAATGTACCTTAAGGCTGGGTTGAGCGTTATCGCCTTAGAGCGACTAGGATCGTAGATGTTTGTGCTGAGGCCTAGGCTGCGCCAGCAGTGGAGAGGGGTACAGTGAAGTTGTCGGTCTAAGTTATCGAGTCGATTTTCTGTTATAAATTCCAGCGTATAAAGTTCGAGTGATGATCCAAATTGCGGTATGCTTAGTCGATGTACCGTGCCCCCTAACCGAAATTGGATGGTGCCTAGATCATCATAGTTTGTCATCACTGTTTGCAAAGTGAACGTGGTGCAAAAATCAAGTGTGAGCTCTAAATACGTCGGCTCTATGATAGATAAGAATTGCTCCCACGGATCTGTTGATATAAGAGCTCGAATGTCAGTTGTGAGTCCGACTCATTCTAGCGCGTCCCAATCGATGCACCTACCGGTGCCGAGTGGTCTTTCCCTTATTGACTTGTATCGATCTTCCTGAGTTGCTTGAGAGAATCGAATAAATGAGTGTCGTAACTCAGAAGAGGCGCTAGCGAAAGACGTGCCGGGTCCTTTTCGCATTTTTGAGCTTGGGGCTGTTGATCTCTTTCCTCAGGATGATTACATTATACCTGAAATTTGTAATTAAATATAAAGCAAGTTCTTTTTTTTTTCTTTTAAGTCTCAATAATAATATAGCCAAAATATTCTATACTAGATTAAATTTGAAGAGTTAGAATCATAAGAAAATTGCAGAGATTATATTGAACAACGAATTGTCTTAGTTCTAAAATGCAAGAACATGCAATCCAGTGATCAATAAATAGCAACCAATCATGCCTAAATTTTGGATTATTCATAAGTTCTTGAGGCGAATTCATAAATATAATCCTTCCTAATACTAAGCTAAAATAAAAATATAGCAAAGTAGTGGCAAATTTATCAAGATATAAGTTAAGAAATTGAAGTAATGAGGGAAACCAGGGGTTGTGGTGGTGAAAATCGTTTGAGCACGAGCGGAGCACGGTGGTGCTGTGGGGATTTCTACAGGTACACGGCTGTGGAGAGGGCGTGGTCTGCTATAGCACGACGGTGGTAAAGGCGTGCAGATGGTTTTGTGTGGTTTTCTTGAATAAATGAGAAGGTTGAGAGATCTTTTTGTGGATTAAGGCCGTGGGTGTGGCCGGAATAGGGAAGAAGGACGCTGAAAATTTTTTTAGGGTTAAATTTTGGGGAAGAACGGTTAAAGTTTCTTAAATAAGGGTGGGGGCACGGGTAGTTGGCATGCCCATGTGATGCCTATGCTTTTCTTGAATAAATGAGAAGGTTGAGAGGTCTTTTTGTGGATTAAGGGCGTGGGTGTGGCCGAAATGGGGAAGGAGGCTGAAAATTTTTTTAGGGTTAAATTTTGGGGAAGAATGGTTAAAGTTTCTTAAATAAGGGTGGGGGCACAGGTAGTTGGCATGCCCATGTGATGCCCGTGCTTTTTGCGATTTTTAAAAATAGGCGCGTTCAGGGTTCTTGGCACGGCCGTGGGTTATTAGACCCGCCCGTGTGTATTAAGTCAGTATCTCTACATGGTCATCTAGCTCAACCGTGCTCAATAAGTCAGTAACCTCACACGGTTAGGGGACACGGTCGTTTTTATCTCGTGCTCAATAAGTCAGTAACCTCACACGGGTGGATGGCACGGGCGTGGTCCTTTATCGCAGGCCGTGCTGGAAAAATAATTTCTTCTTTTTCATACACGGCTATTAGCCCGCCCGTGGTTTTACCCTCTGACTTTTGCACGCCCGTGTGTAAGGCCGTGTGGTCTTAATTCTGCACTTAATTAAGTTAGATGATGAATAATGAAAAAAAAATGTTTAGGAAGGTTAGTGCTCGAGTTGCCCCCCGATAAGCACTTGTAGAGGACTGCTAGTGTGAGTGTATAGGACTGCTCCGATGTGTCGAGGAGACTGAAGTGTCGAGCGAGGTGAGTCACGTAAGGGCCTAAGCAGATTGGGCTCTTCTTGTGGCGGTCAGTCTAATGGCAGACGGATAGAGCGATTTAGTACGCCAAATTAATGATATGGACGGTGGCCATGCTCCATAAAAAGTAGATGTCATGGGTGCTAACGACTCTGGTGTGCTCTCTCTGACCTGTCAAAGTGTGAGCTAAGAGTGCGTGAAGTTATCGTAAGGCAAAGAGAGAGAAACCACCTTCAAGCGACTCACATCATATGGCGTCTGACTCCCTGTATGTAACAGCCCAATTTAGGGGCTAGTCGAAACAATGGTTTTAGGACCACTAAACCGAGATCAAGAAAATTGTTTTTGATTTTACTTTATGTGTTGTAGCAAAATTATAAGACTATGTGAAAATTTTGATGCATTAATTTGATTGATAGCATGCTTAATTGTGAAAAAGGATTAAATCGCATTAAGTTCGAAAGTTCTATTTTATATGGTAAAGGTACCTAATAGCTGTAAAATACAATTTGGAGGTCTTTAATGTGCAATTAGGCCATTTATCTAGTGATGGTCGGCCATATAGGAGCTAGGGGGACAAGATTTTAATGTTAGTCAAAATTGGATGGATATTAGGTGATAAAAATGAATAAAATAAGATGAATAAAGATGTTCTCATCTTTTCACTATTCATCCACCTTCATCCACCAAAAATTTGAAGAGAAAAACAAGGGTTTTGAAGCTCAAACTTTCAGCCAACATATTCCCTAACAACTAAGTGATTTTTGAAGTTTTTCTTGATGATTTTTGTGCTTTTGAGTCCCCAAAGCATATGTTAGCTAATGAGGGGACCAATATGCAATATGGTTGAAAGTCTAGGGACTTGCCTTGAAGGAGTTTGCTTTGTTAATTGAGTTTTTATGGAAGAAAATGAATATTAGGAAGATGATAAACAACTTTTGTGAAAGGTGTTAGCATGAAAACACCTAAATAGGACTTAAATGCAAAGAATGAAATTATGTCATAAATGCATGAAATGGATGGAATGGTGAGTAGTTGTAAGATAAATAAATGTCCAGTTAGGCTTGTTTATTGATAAAATGTGTTGACAAATGATTTACGAGCCTAGGGGTAGAATTGTAATTTTGCCATAGTACAAGGGCAAAATGGTCATTTTTGCCTAAGTGTAGATTTTGATGCATTATGATCATTAAATGATCTAAATGAATGAATATAATTGTTATATATCAAGAAGAACATAGAATTAACCTTGACCGAGGAAAAGGCAAGGTTACGGGGTAAACCGCAATCCAATACGTTTTGCACTGAGGTAAGTTTATGTGTAAACAATGCATTTATAGAAATTCGTGTTGCTAATTAGTGCATGACACAATTGAGAACATGTATGATTCGAGTGGGTAGAATGTGGTAGTTATTGACTAATTTTAGTATGAATGATGGAAAGGATATGCAAATATGTTATATCAATATTTGACGGTAGGCTAAGTGCGATACCACCTTAATACTTAATTATGATGGGCTATGTGCGATACCATCATCTATTTATTAATTTGTGGGCTATGTGCGATACCACCGTAACTGACCTCTTTGGTGGGCTATGTGCGATACCACCGTAACTGACCTTTTTGGTGGGCTATGTGCGATACCACCCTAATAAAGACCTATGGTGGGCTTAGTACGAAACCACCGAGTAATTCGATTATAAGTGGTTGATTAAGAGATTGTGATGCGTTGTATTACGTGAAATTGTGGTGCTAAATGTAGGGAGGCATGCAAATAATTGCATACATTAAGCTTGTGATATGATTTGGATGTGGAAATGGAAGAAATGAGTAAGCATGATTATGAATGTGGAATACTTCTTGTTTAGTATGTAATGCTATTTATTGTTTTGCACATACTATAATGCTAATGGTTTTCATGTAAACTTACTAAGCTTAAAGCTTACTCCCCCTTTCTTTTTCCCTTATTTTATAGAGTTTAAGAGCCGAGCCGGGATACGCCGATAAGCAGAAGATCGCCCACACTATCAGATCACCATGGTATATCTAGACTTAATGATTTTGTATATGGCATGTATAGGGGCTAGATTAGTTAGATTATTTTCTTATTTTGCCCAAAAGTGTGTTGGCCTCTTATTAAGATAGCTATTTTGTATATTGCCATGGTTGATGGCTTACCTTGTCATTTATGAAAATATGAAGTTATTCATGAAAGTTCATGTTGCAAATTATGAGTTGTTTATTGATATGTTGAATGGATTCATGTGGTGTGAACTAGAAGGGTGCAAAAAGCTTGGTAAATAGCCTCGTTCTTGTCCACATGGGTAGGCACACGAGCATGTGTCTAGGCCGTGTGTGACACACGATTAGCCCATGGGCTTGTGCCTAGGCCGTGTGAAGTCTGCACTTAGGATTTGGAATTTGAATCATCATACGGTGGTAGCACACGGGCGTGCGACCAACTATGTGGATTAATCAGTGACGACCACGGGCATTGAACACGGGCGTGCGTATAGGCCGTGTGAATGAGTCAGAATGCCAAGGTATGGCACACGGGCCAGGGCCACGGATGTGTCCAGGCCGTGTGGATTAGTCTGTGTCGACCACGGGTAGAAGACACGAGCCTGTCTTAGGGGCACACGGGTGTGTCCGTAGGCCAACATGGGCATGTGACCCCTGTTTAGGTGAAAATTTTCTAAGTGTTCGTAAGGTTCCAGTTTGGTCCCGCAATATCCCGAGCGGGTGTAAAGGGTTTCGTTGATCCATGATAAGGATGTTATGATGGTGAATGAAAAGTTTTAAATTGGAGAAAATTTTTATAGCCTAAAGTTGAATGATCAAGAAAGCCAAGTCCGGTAATGCCTCATGTCCAATTCCAGCGGAGAACCCGGGTAAGGGTGTTACATTTAGTGGTATCACAGCTATATTTAGTCTTTTCTCAGACTACCGTAGCGTGTGTAAGAGTTTAGCTATACATGCCATAAGCGTATAATGATAGTGTGGTGGCTTCTGATGATTCTAAACTTTATTTTTATGTAGTATATGGATCTCGATCAACCAGCTACTGATGACATAGCTAGTAGTGCACTGGCTCTTTCGCAAAGGACCGCGCCTACAGAGTGGACTCGAGACTAGGGTTCAAGGAGAAGAAGCTCGGAAAGCCTTTCTATAAATGATGAGTAACTAGTACACAGAATATGTACGAGCAAACCCCAATGCTCAACCTCCTCCACCCCCTCCTATACCTCGGCCAGTTCCTATGGCTCCCAAAGGTATAGAATTAGCGAGGACCACTAAACCCCCGGTGGACAAAATTTGGAAGCAAGGGGCTGAGGACTTTCGAGCTAATATAGATGATGACCCTGAGAGGCAGAGTTCTGCCTTGAGAACTCAATGAGATAATTTGACGAACTCTCCTGTACCCCTGAGGAGAGCTTAAAATGTGTCGTATCTTTGCTGAGGGACTCGGCATACCATTGGTGGAAAACGTTAACATCTGTGGTTCCGAAGGAGAGAGTGACATGGGACTTCTTTTTGGAAGAGTTGCAAAAGAAGTATATAGGTCAGAGGTTTGTAGACCAGAAAAGAAAGGAGTTCCTCGAGTTAAATCAAGGAAAAATGACTGTGGCGGAATATGAGCACGAATTTGTTAGGCTCAGTAAGTACGCACAAAAGTGCGTGTTTACAGAAGCCATTTTATACAAGAGGTTTGAAGATGGGCTAAACGAGGATGTCAGACTTTTATTTGGGATTTTAAAACTAAAAGAATTTGTGATATTGGTGGATAGGGCCAGTAAAACTGAAGAATTGAGCAAGGAAAAGAGAAAGGCCATGAGTGAGGTCTGGGATGCAAAGAAAAGGCCGATGAGTAAATCCTACCAAGCTCAATCGAAGAGGTCCATGAAAGTGAACCCTCGGACGACTACATCTGTAACACCCCTTACCCATAATCCCCGCTGAAATTGGGCACGAGACATTACCGAACAATTTACCTGATCGCCACTTAGGCTCAACGTGACTACTCTTCTCGAATCGCTTCAACTACATCACACTCAACCTATGAGATCTCAATCATACCTACGAGAACTCTCGAGATCATATCAGAAATCTTATGGTCTATGAAATTTCTTTTCATCTAGACAGGGAGTACATGCCCCTGCTAGATGACACACACGCCCGTGTGTAGTCACACACGCCCATGTGATCACACCGTGCCTAAAAACCCCAACATTCTGCCAAAACTCACACGGTTAGGGCACGCCCACGTGAAATGGGGGCACGCTCGTGTACCCTTACAACATGCCTGTGTCTTCCGCCCGTGGGGAGTTACTGACTAATTTAGCATGGCCTAGACACGCCTGTGTCTCCTAACCGTGTGTTACACGGTTCATGCACACGGTCGTGGGATTCGCCCGTGGCCTATTCCAATTAGTAATAATAAGGTGCAGCGTTGGCAAGGCCTAGACACACGCCCGTGTGTCTACCCGTGTGGCACATAAAGGCTATTTGCCAAGCTTCTAACATCCCTATATCTTACTCTACATGGGTTTATTCAACAAACTAACAAACCTCTCTTAATCCACATGCACTCACATTGATAACTTTGAAATTTCATAAATGATAAAATATGCCATCATTCTTGGCAATTTAAAAAATTAATGCCTTAGCAAGAGCCAATACACCTTTGGTCAAAATAACAAAATAATCTAACTAGTCTAGTCCTATACATGCCATATACAAAATCACTAATCTAATTATACCGAAGTAAGCAGATAGTGTGGGCGGTCTTCTAGTTATCGGCGTATCCCGACTCGGCTCTTAAGCCCTATAAGACAAGGGAAAGAGAGGGAAGTAAGCTTAAAGCTTAGTAAGTTCACATGTAAACAATATAACACTCTAAAATGAATGAACATTTATATAGCATTATTTTCTAAGCAAAAATTCAATCTACATTCAGGATTAGGCTTACTTATTTCCTCCATTCACACATCCCAATCACATCACAAGAATAATGCATACATTCAATAACGGTTTCCCTGCACTAAGCATCACAAGGTCACTTAATGTAACACATCACCATATCAAAATACATTACCTGGTGGTTTCGCACTTAGCCCACCATCAGTCTTCATTAGGGTGGTATAGCACATAGCCCACCAAGAAGGTTAATTACGGTGGTATCGAACACAGCCCACCAGAAAAGTTATCAAACGACGGTATCGCACACAGCCCATCGTAATTAAACAACAAGGTGGTATCGCACTTAGCCCACCATCAAAATTTGATATAACACACCAACCTATCTATTCCATCATTCATACCAGAATTATTCATTAACTACCACTTTCTATCTACTTGAATTATACATGTTCTCAATTATGCTATGCACTGATTAACAATAATAATGTGTAGGTAAAATGCATTGTTTACACGTAAACTTACCTCGATGCAAAACGTGTTAGCTAGCGATTTACTCGATCACCTTGCCTTTCCCACGGTAAAGGTTGATTCCTCGCTCTTCTTGATCTATAACAATGAAATTCGTTCATTTAGGACATTCTATGATTAATATGCATCAAATTCTATACTTGGGCTAAAATGACCATTTTACCCTTGTATATTAGAAAATTTACGATTTTGTCCTAGGCTCGTAAATCATTTTTCATCACATTTTCCCATTAAACAAGCCTAGCTGAACATTAATTCCTCTTTCAACAACCCACAAATCTAACTATTTCATGCATTTATTACCAATTTACAACATTTACAACTTAGTCCCATTTAGGTGTTTTCATGACAACACCTTTCACAAAAGTTGTCTCTAACCTCCCCATCATTCATTTTCTTCCATAAAAACTCAGTTAACAACATAAACTCTCTCATGGAAAGTCTCTAAACTTTTAATCATTTCACAAATTAGTCCCCTCATTAATTAGCTTAGGCTTTGGGGACTCCAAAAGTACAAAAATCATCAACTAAAACCACCTAAATCACTTACTTGAATGAGGATTGAGTGGCTGAAAGTTTGAACCTCCAAGAACTCTATTCTCTCTTGAATTTTCGGTGGAAAGAGATGAGTGAATAGTGAAAGATGATAACATCTTTTGCTTCTCTAATTTTATTCATTTTATCACTTAATTTCTACCAACTTTGACTAGTATTTAATGCTCTTGTCCCCCTTAACTTGTATGGCTTGCCAACACATATAATAGGGCCTAATTTCACTTTAAAATCCTCCAATTTACAATCTATAGCTATTAAGTACCCTCACCTTATAAAATAGAACTTTCGCACTTTATGCGATTTAGTCTTTTTTCACAATTAAGTACTCTATTGCAAAAATTAAAGCACCAAAATTTCCATATAGTCATATATTAATGCCATAACACATAAAATAATATTAAAAAAATTTCCTCAACCTCGAATTAGTGGTCTTGAGACCACTGGTCTGACTAGCCCCAAAATCGGGTTGTATCAACTCTCCCCCCTTTTTGGGATTTTCGCCCTCGAAAATCTTACCGGTAAAGAGGTTTTGATATTGCTCTCTCATAGCTTCTTCCGGTTCCCACATAGCTTATTCTACACCGTGCTTTTGCCACAACACTTTTACTAAGGCTATGTCCTTATTCCTCAACTATTTCACTTCTCAAGCCAAGATTTTAATCGGCTCTTCGTTATATGTCATATCCGGTCATATCTCAATTTCCATGGGAGAAACCAGATGCGAGGGATCGGAATGATAATGCCTTAGCATTGGTACCTGGAACACATTGTGAATTTTCTCTAACTCTACCGATAAAGCCAACTGATATGCCACTGGCCCAATCCTTTCGGTAATTTCGTACGGCCCTATGAATCTCGAACTCAGTTTACCCTTTCGACCAAATCTCAATATTTTCTTCCACGGCGACACTTTCAAAAATACTTTGTCACCCACTTGAAACTCAATTTCTTTTCTTTTCAAGTCTGCGTACGACTTTTGTCGGTCTGAAGCAGCTTTCAGACTATCCCGAATCACTTTCACTTTTTCCTCAGTTTCTTTAACTAAATCAATCCCATGGATTTGCTTCTTACCCAACTCGGTCCAATACAAAGGAGTTTGACACTTACGACCATATAAGGCTTTATACGGTGCCATCCGTATGCTCGACTGATAACTATTGTTGTAAACGAATTCGACCAAAGGTAGGTATCTTTCCCAACTACCTTCGAACTCTAGCACACAGCATCGGAGCATATCTTCAAGAACTTGAATTACTCTCTCAGACTGACCATCAGTTTGAGGATGAAAAGCAGTGCTAAAATTCAACCTTGTACCTAAGGCCTCTTGTAACTTCTTCTGAAACCTCGAAGTAAATCTCGGATCTCTATCCAAGATAATGGATATAGGCACTCCATGTAACCTTACTACCTCTACAATATACAACTCAGATAACTTCTCTAGTGAATAATCAATACGCACAGGTATAAAGTGAGCCGACTTTGTTAATCTATCAACAACAACCCACACAGTATCTTTCTTTTTAGGTGTCAAAGGTAACCTCGTCACAAAGTCGATGGTAATCCGATCCCACTTCCACTCAGGAACCATCACTGGTTGAAGTAATCCCGAAGGTACTTGATACTCAACTTTCACTTGTTAACAGATTAGACATTTTGTTACATACTTCGAGATGTCTCTTTTTATCCCTAGCCACCAATAAAATTTCTTCAGATCATTGTACATTTTCGTGCTGCCCGGGTGTACTGACAAATAACTACTATGTGCTTCTTGTAAAATTTCTCGGATCAACTCGTCATCTTTAGGTACACAAATTCTATAATGGAACATTAAACAACCATTTGAACTTACCCAAAATTCAGAATCAGCTCCTGATCCACACTTAGCTTTTTTAGCTAGTATCTCATTATCATTCCTTTGGGCTTCACATATTTGTTGAACAAATAGTGGCCTAGCTCTCAACTGAGCCAGTATAGCACCATCATCAGACAATGACAAACTCATGCTCATAGCTCTCAAAGCATACAAGGATTTTCTACTCAAAGCATCTGCAACTACGTTTGTTTTCCCCGAGTGGCAATCGATCACTAGCTCGTAGTCCTTCAATAATTCAAGCCATCGTCGTTGCCGTAAATTTAACTCCTTTTGATTCATCAAGTACCTCAAACTCTTATGATCCGTAAAGATTCGGCACTTCTCACCATACAAGTAATGTCGCCAAATCTTTAACGTGAAAATAATTGTGGCCAGCTCTAGGTCATGAGCCGGATAATTCTTCTCATGTGGTTTTAGCTGTCTCGAGGCATAAGCGACCACCTTACCCTCTTGCATCAACACACAATCGAGACCATTTAAGGACACATCACTGTAGACCACAAACTCTTTTCCTGACTCAGGCTGTACCAAAATCGGTGCTTCTGTCAATAATGTTTTCAGTCTCTCAAAACTCTGTTGGCATTTTTCAGTCTATTCAAACTTAACATCCTTGTGCAATAATTTCATCATCGGGGTAGCAATCAGAGAAATTCCCTCCACGAACTGCCTATAGTGCCCCGCCAAACCCAGAAAGCTTTTGACTTCTGACACGTTCCTCGGTAGTTTCCACTCCACAATAGCCGAGATCTTTTCAGGATCAACTCTAATGCCTTCCCTTGACACAACATGTCCTAGGAATCAGACCTCTCAGAGCCAAAACTCGCTCTTGCTAAATTTAGCATATAATTGCTTGTCTCTCAAGGTCTGCAAGACAATTCTCAAATGCTTTGCATGATCACACTCATCTCGGGAGTAGACCAATATGTCATCGATAAAAATAACTACAAACTTGTCTAAATATGGTCGGAAGATACGGTTCATTAAGTCCATAAAAACCATAGAAGCATTCGTTAAACCGAACGGCATGACCAAAATCTCATAACGGCCATACCTCATCCTGAATGCTATTTTTGGCACTTTTTGTTTCTTAATTCTAAGCTGATAATATTCGGATCTCAAATCAATCTTAGAGAACACCATAGCTCCCTTCAGTTGATCAAATAGATCATCTATCCTCGGTAAAGGATACCTATTTTTCACCGTCACCTTGTTGAGCTGTCTGTAGTCTATACACAATCTCATCGATCCATCCTTTTTTCACAAATAATACTGGAGCAACCCAAGGCGAAAAGCTTGGTCTTGCAAAACCCTTATCCGTCAACTCTTGCAACTGGACCTTCAGTTCTTTCAACTCCAACGGCGCCATCCTATACGGAGTGATGGAAATAGGTGCCATTCTTGGAACTAACTCAATTCTGAACTCAACCTCTCTGATTGGAGGTAGTCTAAGTAACTCTTCTAGGAATACATCTGGATACTCACATACAACCGGCACGGTTTCAACCTTTGCCTCAGACTCTTGACTATTCAGAATAAAGGCAAGATACGACTCACATCCTTTTCTCAAATATTTCTCAGCTACCATGGAAGAAATCATCATCGGTAAGTTATCTAACTCACCTGATTCAACCTGAATAACATCTCCATTTTTACACTTCAATTCAATAAATTTACTACCACAATTCACTAAAATGCTATGGGCAGTCAACCAGTCCATACCAATAATCAAGTCAAACTCATCAAACGGCAGCAACATAAAGTTTGTCAGAAAATAATGACCCCTAACTGTCAAAGGACAGTTCCTACACACCTTATCAACTAACACCTATTTTCCTAGAGGGTTTGATACTTTTATCACAAATTCAGTAGACTTAATAGTCATATTCAAACTAATTGTCAATCCCATACAAATATAAGAATGGGTCGACCCCAGGTCAATCAAAGCAATAATAGAGGTGTCATAGAGAGAAAATGTACCCGTTATTACATTCGACAATAATGACTCTTCTCGAGCGCGAACAGCATAGGTTCTTGCTGGTGCCAAACCCTCTGACCTCACAGTGGTGTCTCGTGATACACCTCTACCACTAGTCCCACCTCTCGGGTTCTTTTGTGGTCTACCTCTAAAAGATGCATTGCTTGACCTTACCTCCTGCTTCTTTTCCTTGTCATCTCTTTCAGGACAGTTGCGAAAGAAATGGTCGGGCGATCCACACTTGCAGCAAATTTGATTGTTTCCCTAACACTCCCCAGTGTGATGTCTGCCACAACTTGGGCACTCTAGTTTGGACTTTGGATTGCCCACACTTGCCATTGAGGTGGCCTGAACTCTTGAACCCGAATACGTATTACCTCGATCTCCCTGCGAATACCCAACTGAAGTAGTCATCCGAGGGTTCCCTTCTCTAGACCTCTTCGATTGAGATTGGTATGACTTGCTCATCGGCCTCTTCCTCGCATCACGAGCCTCACTCAGGGCTTTTCTCTTTTCCTTACTCAATTCTTCGGCCTTACTAGCCCGATCCACCAGTATCACAAATTCTTTTAGCTCTAAGATCCCAACTAAAAGTTTGATGTCTTCATTCAACCTGTCTTCAAACCTCTTGCATAGGGTAGCTTCCGTGGATACACATTCATGTGTGTACTTACTGAGCCAGACAAATTCGCGTTCATATTCTGCCACAGTCATTTTTCCTTGCTTTAACTCAAGGAATTCCTTCCGCTTCTGGTCTATAAACCTTTGACTTATATGCTTCTTTTAGAACTCTTCCAAGAAAAAGTCCCACGTTACCCTCTCTTTAGGAACTACTAATGTCAATGTTTTCCACCAATGGTATGCCAAGTCCCCCAGCAAATATACAGTGCATTTCAAGCTCTCATAGGGTGTAAAGGAGAGTTCCTCAAATACCCTCATTGAGTTCTCAAGCCAGAACTCCGCCCGCTCAGGGTCATCATCTTTATTAGCTCGAAAATCTTCAGCCCTTGCTTTTGAATTTTATCTACCGGGGGCTTATTTGTCCTTACTATTTCTACACCTTGGAGAGCCACAAGAACTGGCTGAGGTATAGGAGGAAGTGAAGGAGGTTGAGCATTGGGATTAGCTCGTACATACTCAGTGTACCAATTGCTCATCATTTGGAGAAAGGCTTTTCGAGCCTCTTCTCCTTGACCCCTAGTCTCAGGTTCACTTTGCACAAGCGCGGTCCCTTGCGCAGGAGCCGACGCATTACTAGCAGCGTCATCAGCAACCGATTGATCAGAAACCATATACTACATAAATTTTTTTAAATCATCAAAAGCCACCACACTATCATTATACATTTATGGCATGTATAGCTAGACTCCCACACACGCTACGGTAGTCCTAGAACTGACTAAACCATAGCTCTGATACCACTAAATGTAACACTCCTTACCCGTAATCCCCTCTGAAATTGGGCACGAGACGTTACCAAACAATTTACCTGATCGCCACTTAGGCTCAACGTGACTACTCTTCTCAAATTGCTTCAACTACTTTGCACTCAACCTATGAGATCTCAATCGTACCTACAAGAGCTCTCGGGATCATATTAGAAATCTTACGGTCTATAAATTTTCTTTTCATCTAGACAGGGGCTACACGCCCTTGCTAGATGACACACACACCCGTGTGTAGTCACACAAGCCCATGTGCTCACACCGTGCCTAAAAACCCTAACATTCTGCCAAAACTCACATGGCTAGGGTACGCCCATATGAAATGGGGGCACGCCCGTGTACCCTTACAACATATCCGTGTTTTTCGCCCGTGGGGAGTTACTGACTAATTTAGCATGGCCTGCACATGGCCATGGGATTCGCCCGTGGCCTATTCCAATTATTAATAATAAGGTACAGGGTTGGCACGGCCTAGACACACGCCCGTGTGTCTACCCGTGTGGCACATAAAAGCTATTTTCCAAGCTTCTAACATCCCTATATCTTACTCTACATGGGTTTATTCAACAAATTAACAAACCTCTCTTAATCCACATGCACTCACATTGATAACTTTCAAATTTCATAAATGATAAAATATGTCATCATTCTTGGCAATTTACAAAATTAATGTCTTAGCAAGAGCCAATACACCTTTGGTCAAAATAACAAAATAATCTAACCAGTCTAGTCCTATACATGCCATATACAAAATCACTAATCTAATTATACCGAAGTAAGTAGATAGTGTGGGCGATTTTTTAGTTATCAGCGTATCCTGGCTCGGCTCTTAAGCCCTATAAGACAAGGGAAAGAGAGGGGAGTAAGCTTAAAGCTTAGTAAGTTCACATGTAAACCATATAACACTCTAAAATGAATGAACATTTATATAGCATTATTTGCTAAGCAAGAATTCAATCTACATTCAGGATTAGGCTTACTTATTTCCTCTATTCACACATCCCAATCACATCACAAGCATAATGCATACATTCAATAACGGTTTCCCTGCACTAAGCATCACAAGGTCACTTAATGTAACACATCACCATATCAAAATACATTACCTGGTGGTTTCACACTTAGCCCACCATCAGTCTTCATTAGGGTGGTATCGCATATAGCCCACCAAGAAGGTTAATTATGGTGTTATCGTACACAGCCCACCAAAAAAGTTATCAGACAACGATATCACACACAGCCCATCGTAATTAAACAACAAGGTGGTATCGCACTTAGCCCACCATCAAAATTTGATATAACACACCTACCTATCTATTCCATCATTCATACCAGAATTATTCATTAACTACCACTTTCTATCTACTTGAATTATACATGTTCTCAATTATTCTATGCACTAATTAACAATAATAATGTGCAGGTAAAATGCATCATTTACACGTAAACTTACCTCGATGCAAAATGTGTTAGCTAGAGATTTACTCGATCACCTTGCCTTTCCCACGGTCAAGGTTGATTCCGCGCTCTTCTTGATCTATAACAATGAAATTTGTTCATTTAGGACATTCTATGATTAATATACATCAAATTCTACACTTGGGCTAAAATGACCATTTTGCCCTTGTATATTGGAAAAATTACGATTTTGCCCTAGGCTCGTAAATCATTTTTCATCATATTTTCCCATTAAACAAGCCTAGCTGAACATTTATTCCTCTTTCAACAACCCACAAATCTAACTATTTCATGCATTTATTACCAATTTACAACATTTACAACTTAGTCCCATATAGGTGTTTTCATGACAACACCTTTCATAAAAGTTGTCTCTAACCTCCCCATCATTCATTTTCTTACATAAAAACTCAGCTAACAACATAAACTCTCTCATGGAAAGTCTCTAAACTTTTAATCATTTCACAAATTAGTCCCCTCATTAATTAGCTTAGGCTTTGGGGACTCCAAAAGTACAAAAATCATCAACTAAAACCACTTAAATCACTTACTTGAATGAGGATTGAGTGGCTGAAAGTTTGAACTTCCAAGAACTTTATTGTCTCTTGAATTTTTTGTGGAAAGAGATGAGTGAATAGTGAAAGATGATAACATCTTTTGCTTCTCTAATTTTATTCATTTTATCATTTAATTTCTACCAACTTTGACTAGTATTTAATGCTCTTGTCCCCCTTAACTTGTATGGTCGGCCAACACATATAATGGGGCCTAATTTCACTATATAATCCTCCAATTTACAATCTATAGCTATTAGGTACCCTCACCTTATAAAATAAAACTTTCACACTTTATACGATTTAGTCCTTTTTCATAATTAAGTACTCTATTGCCAAAATTAAAGCACCAAAATTTCCATATAGTCATATATTAATGTCATAACACATAAAATAATATTAAAATAATTTCCTCAACCTCAGATTAGTGGGCTCGAGACCACTGTTTCGACTAGCCCCAAAATCTGGCTGCTACAACATTAGTCGGGTATTCGCAAGGAGAGCGATGCAACACGTACTCAGGTTCAAGAGTTCAGGCCACCTCAATGGCAAGTGTGGGCAATCCAAAGTCCAAATCAGAGTGCCCAAGTTGTGGCAGACATCACACGGGAGAGTGTTGGGGAAATAATCTGAATTGTTATAAGTATGGGTCCCTTAACCATTTTATCCGAAATTGCCTCGAAAGGGATGACAAGGAGAGAAGTAAGAGATAAGATAAAACAGTGTATCCTCTAGGGGTAGGCCAAAAAGAACCCAGTAGGTGGGACCAGTGGTAGATTTGCATCACGAGACTTTACTGTGAGGCCAGAGGGTCGGGCACCAGTAAGGACTTACGCTATTTATGCTCGAGAAGAGGCATCATCGCCAGATGTAATAACGGGTACTTTCTCTCTTCTTGACACCTTCGTTATTGCTTTGATTGATCCAGGGTCTACCCATTCTTATATTTGTATGAGATTGGAATCTAGTTTGAGTATGACTTTTGAGTCTACGAAATTTGAGGTAAAGTGGTCAAACCCGTTAGGTAAACATGTGTTAGTTAACAAGGTGTGTAGAAAGTGTCCTTTGATAATTAGGGGTCATTATTTTTCGGCAGACCTTATGTTGTTGCTGTTTGATAAATTTGATTTGATTCTTGGTATGGATTTGTTAACTACCCATGGTGCTTTAGTGAACTATGGTAGTAAATTTATTGAATTGAAATGTGAAAATGGAGATGTTATTCGGGTTGAATCGGGTGGGTCAGATAGTTTACCGGTGATGATTTCTTCCATGAAGGCTAAGAAATATTTAAGAAAAGGGTACGAGTCTTATCTCGCTTTCGTTTTAAATACTCAAGAGTCTGAAGTAAAGATTAAAATAATGCCGGTTGTATGTGAGTATTCGGATGTATTCCCGAAAGAGTTACCTGGATTACCTCCAGTTAGAGAGGTCGAGTTTGGGATTGAGTTAGTTCTGGGAACAACACCTATTTCAGCTGCTCCGTATAGGATGGAACCTTTAGATTTGAAAGAACTGAAGGTTCAATTGTAAGAGTTGACGGATAAGGGTTTTGCGAGACTGAGCTGTTCACCATAGGGTGCTCTGGTGCTTTTTGTAAAGAAGAAGGATGGGTCGATGAAATTGTGTATAGATTATAGACAGCTCAACAAAGTGACTGTGAAGAACAAATACCCTTTTACCAAGGATAGATGATCTATTTGATCAACTAAAGGGAGCTAAAGTGTTCTCCAAGATTGACCTAAAGTTCGATTATTATCAGTTGAGGGTTAAGGAGCAAGATGTGCCGAAAATGACATTTTGGATGAGGTATGGCCATGTCGTTCGATTTAACGAATGCTCTTGCAGTCTTTATGGACTTAATGAATCATGTCTTCCTACCGTATTTAGACAAGTTTGTAGTTTTCTTTATCGATGACATATTGATTTATTCACGGGATGAGAGTGATCATTCAGAGTATCTGAGAATTATTTTGTAGACTTTAAGAGACAAGCAGTTGTATGCTAAATTTAGAAAGAGCGAGTTTTGGCTCTGAGAGGTCAGATTTCTGGGACACATCGTGTCGGGTGATGGTATTAGAGTTGACCCGAGTAAGATCTCGGCCATTGTAAAGTGGAAAGCATTGAGAAACGTGTCAGTAGTCAGAAGCTTTTTGGGTTTAATAGGGTACTATAGACAGTTTGTGAACAGATTTTCCTTGATTGCTACTCCGATGACGAGATTGTTGCACAAAGATGTTAAGTTTGAATGGACTGAGAAATGCCAACAGAGTTTTGAGAGATTGAAAACATTGTTGACGGAGGTGCCGATTTTGGTTCAACCTGAGTCGGGGAAAGAGTTTTTGGTCTATAGTGACACGTCGTTTAATGATCTTAGTTGTGTGTTGATGCAAGAGGGTAAGGTAGTTGCTTACGCCTCGAGGCAGCTACAACCGCATGAGAGGAATTATCTGACTCATGACTTGGAGTTGGCTGCGATTGTATTCGCGTTAAAAATTTGGCGACATTATTTGTATGGTGAGAAGTGTCGAATCTTCGCAAATCATAAGAGTTTGAAGTACTCGATGGATCAAAAGGAATTGAATTTTGCGACAACGACGGTGGCTTGAGTTATTGATGGACTATGAGCTAGTAATCGATTACCACTCGGGGAAAGCGAATATAGTTGCGAATGCCCTGAGTAGAAAATCCCTGTATGGTTTGAGAGCTATGAGCACGAGCTTAGCATGCTCTAACGATGGTGCTGTATTAGCCGAGTTGAGAGCTAGGCCACTATTTGTTCAACAGATATGTGAAGCTCAAAAGAATGATAATGAGATGCAAGCTAAGAGAGCTAAGTGTGAATCGGAAGATGATTCTTATTTTCGGATAAGTTTGGATGGTTGTCTGATGTTTCATGATAGGATTTGTGTACCTAAGAATGATGAATTGATCCAAAATATATTAAATGAAGCACATAGTGGTTATTTATCAGTACATCCGGTAGTATGAAAATGTACAATAATCTAAAGAAATTTTATTGGTGGCCGGGTATGAAAAGAGACATATCAGAGTTTGTAACAAGGTGTTTAATATGTCAACAAGTGAAAGCTGAACATCAAGTGCCTTCGGGATTGCTTCAGCAAGTGATGGTTCCCGAGTGGAAGTGGATCAGATCACCATAGATTTTGTGACAGGGTTGCCTATGACTCCTAAAAAGAAAGATGTTGTGTAGGTTATCGTTGATAGACTAACAAAGTCGGCTCACTTTATACCAGTGCGTGTTGATTATTCACTGGATAAGTTGGCTGAGTTGTATATTGCAGAAATGGTAAAATTACATGGAGTACCTATATCCATTATCTCGGATAGAGATCTGAGATTTACCTCGAGGTTTTGGAAGAAGTTGCAAGAGGCCTTAGGTACAAGGTTGAATTTAGTACTGCATTCCATCCTCAAAATGACGGTCAGTCTGAAAGAGTGATTCAAGTTCTTGAAGATATTCTCCGATGATGTGTGTTGGAATTTGAAGGTAGTTGGGAGAGATACCTACCTTTGATTGTGTTTGTCTACAACAACAGTTATCAATCGAGTATACGGATGGCACCGTATAAAGCCTTATATGGTCGTAAGTGTCAGACTCCTTTATATTGGATCGAGCTGAGTGAGAAGCAAATTCATGGGGTCGATCTGATTAAAGAGATCGAGAAAAAAGTGAAAGTGATTCGGGACAGTTTGAAAGCTACTTCAAACTAACAAAAGTCGTATGCGGACTTGAAAAGAAAGGAAATCGAGTTTAATGTGGGTGACAGAGTATTTCTAAAAGTGTCCTTGTGGAAGAAAATATTGAGATTTGGCTGAAAAGGGAAATTGAGTCCATGGTTCATATGGTCATATGAGATTAACGAGAGGATTGGGCCAGTGTCATATCAGTTGGCTTTACCGGTAGAGTTAGAGAAAATTCGCAATGTGTTTCATGTATCGATGTTAAGGCGTTATCACTCTGATCTTTCGCATTGATCCTTCCAACAGAAATTGAGATACGACTGGACCTGACATATGAGGAGAAGTCGATTAAGATTATGGCTAGAGAAGTAAAATAGATGAGGAATAAAGATATAGCTTTGCTAAAAGTGTTATCGCAAAAACACAGTGTAGAAGAAGCTACGTGGGAACCGGAAGAAGCCATAAGAGAGCAATATCCAAACCTCTTTGCCGAGAAGATTTTCAAGGGCAAAAATCCCTAAAGGAGGGGAGAGTTGTAATAGCCCGATTTAGGGGCTAGTCAGAATAGTGGTTTTGGGACCACTAAACTGAGATCTAGAAAATTATTTTTGATGTTATTTTATGTGTTGTAGCATAATTATAAGACTATGTGAAAATTTTGGTGCATTAATTTGAGTGATAGCATGCTTAATTGTGAAAAAGGATTAAATCGAATTAAGTGTGAAAGTTCTATTTTATATGGTAAAGGTACCTAATAACTGTAAAATACAATTTGGAGGTCTTTAATGTGCAATTAGGTCATTTATCTAGTGATGGCCGACCATATAGGAGCTAGGGGGACAAGATTTTAATGTTAGTCAAAATTGGATGGATATTAGGTGATAAAAATGAATAAAATGAGATGAATAAAGATGTTATCATCTTTTCACTATTCATCCACCTTCATCCACCGAAAATTTGAAGAGAAAATAAGGGTTTTGAAGCTCAAACTTTCAGCCAACATATTCCCTAACAACTAAGTGATTTTTGAAGTTTTTGGAGTCCCCAAGGCATATGTTAGCTAATGAGGGGACCAATTTGCAATATAGTTGAAAGTATAGGGACTTGTCATGAAAGAGTTTACATTGTTAACTGAGTTTTTATGGAAGAAAATGAATATTAGGAAGATGAGAAACAACTTTTGTGAAATGTGTTAGCATGAAAACACCTAAATAGGACTTAAATGCAAAGAATGAAATTATGTCATAAATGCATGAAATGGTTGGAATGGTGAGTAGTTATAAGAGAAATAAATGTTTAGCTAGGCTTGCTTATTCATAAAATGTGTTGAAAAATGATTTACGAGCCTAGGGGTAGAATTCTAATTTTGCCATAGTACAAGGGCAAAATGGTCATTTTTTCCTAAGTGTAGATTTTGATGCATTATGATCATTAAATGATCTAAATGAATGAATCTTATTGTTATGGATCAAGAAGAACGCGAAATTGACCTTGAACGAGAAAAAGGCAAGGTTATAGAGTAAACCGCAATCCAATATGTTTTGCACCGAGGTAAGTTTATATGTAAACAATGCATTTTATATACATTCATGTTGCTAATTAGTGCATGACACAATTAAGAACATGTATGATTCGAGTGGGTAGAATGTGGTAGTTATTGAATAATTCTAGTATGGATGATGGAAAGGATATGCAAATATGTTATTTCAATCTTTGATGGTGGGCTAAGTGCGATACCACCTTAATACTTAATTATGATGGGCTATGTGCAATACCATCATATATTTATTAATTTGTGGGCTATGTGTGATACCACTGTAACTAACCTTTTTGGTGGGTTGTGTGATACCACCCTAATAAAGACCTATGGTGGGCTAAGTGCGAAACCACCAAGTAATTCGATTATGAGTGGTTGATTAAGAGATTGTGATGCATTGTATTATGTGAAATTGTGGTGCTAAATGTAGGGAGGCATGTAAATAATTGCATACATTGAGCTTGTGATATGGTTTGGATGTGGAAATGGAAGAAATGAGTAAGCATGATTATGAATGTGGAATGCTTCTTGTTTAGTATGTAATGCTATTTATTGTTTTGCACATACTATAATGCCAATGGTTTACATGTAAACTTACTAAGCTTAAAGCTTACTCCCTCTTTCTTCTTCCCTTGTTTTATAGAGTTTAAGAGCTGAGCCGAGATATGCCGATAAGCAGAAGATCACCCACACTATCAACTCACCTAGGTATATCTAGACTTAGTGATTTTGTATATGGCATGTATAGGGGCTATATTAGTTAGATTATTTTGTTATTTTGGCCAAAAGTATGTTGGCCTCTTATTAAGATAACTATTTTGTATATTGTCATGGTTGACGACTTAACTTGTCATTTATGAAAGTATGAAGTTATTCATGAAAGTTCATGTTGCAAATTACGAGTTGTTTATTGATATGTTGAACTAGAAGGGTGCAAAGAGCTTGGAAAATAGCCTCGTTCTTGT
Organism: Gossypium rotundifolium; assembly: GCA_025506655.1. Lineage (NCBI taxonomy): Eukaryota > Viridiplantae > Streptophyta > Magnoliopsida > Malvales > Malvaceae > Gossypium > Gossypium rotundifolium. The sequence goes on along the minus strand of CP106722.1, from coordinate 154,962,221 downwards.
CCACATGGGTAGGCACACAGGTGTCTGTCTAGGCCGTATGTGACACATGGTCAGTCCATGGGCTTATGCCCAAGCCGTGTGAATTCTGCACTTAGGATTTGGAATTTGAATCGCCACACGGTGGAAGCACACGAGCGTGCAACCAACCATGAGGATTAATCAGAGATGACCAGGGGCATTGAACACTGGTGTGCATATAGGCCGTGTGAATGAGTCAGAATGCTAAGGTTTAGCACACAGGCCAGGGCCACGGACGTGTCCAGGCCGTGTGGATTAGTCAGTGTTGACTACGGGTGGAAGATACGAGCCTGTCTTAGGGGCACACAGGCGTGTCCATATACCAACACTGGCGTGTGACCCCTGTTTAGATGAAAATTTTAAGTGTTCGTAAAGTTCCAGTTTGGTCCCTTAATATCCCGAGCGGGTGTAAAGGGTCTTGTTGACCCTTGATAAGGATGTTATGATTGTGAATGAAAAGTTTTAACTTGGAGAACATTTTTATAGCCTAAAGTGGAATGATCAAGCAAGTCAAGTCTGTTAATGCCTTATGCTAGGTTCTAGCTGAGAACCCAGGTAAGGGGTGTTACATTTAGTGGTATCAGAGATTTGGTTTAGTCAGTTCTCAGACTACCGTAGCATGTATAAGAGTCTAGCTATACATGTCATAAGCGTATAATGATAGTACAGTGGCTTCTGATGATTCTAAACTTTGTTTTTATGTAGTATATGGATCCCGATCAATCAGCTGTTGATGACACAGCTAGTAATGCACCGGCTTCTGCGAAATGGACCGCACCTGTGCATAGTGGACCTGAGACTAGGGTTCAGGGAGAAGAGGCTCGAGAAGCCTTTCTCAAAATGATGAGTAACTGGTACATAGAATATGTACGAGCAAACCCCAATTCTCAACCTCCTCCACCCCCTCCTATACCTCAGCCAGTTCCTGTGGCTCCCCAAGGTATAGAATTAGTGAGGACCACTAAACCCCCAGTGGACAAAATTCAGAAGCAAGGGGCTGAGGACTTTATTGGAGAACATTTTTATAGCCTAAAGTGGAATGATCAAGCAAGTCAAGTCTGGTAATGCCTCATGCCCGATTCCGGCGGAGAACCCGAGTAACAGGTGTTACACTGTAAGCTCAGTCCAACAACGTGATGGTGAGTGATGGATGTGTCGATGAAGCCAAAGGAAGTCCCCAGTGCTTATAAAGTCCTTTATGAAGAGTCTCATAGCCACACCGAACTCGGGGATGCTCATGTGGCGCACCAAACCACCAAGTCAAAAATTGATGGTGCCTGGCTCGTCATGAACTGCCATAACCTGCTGAACCAGAAACATCGAGCAGAACTCCAATGTTAGCTGCATGTATATGGCGAAGAATCTATCCTACAGAGCTGTGGCGATAATGGCGCGCACGTCCTCAGCGAGTCGAACCTGCCCCAACGTGGCCCAATCAATGCAGCGGCCCAGGCCGAGTGGTCGTACGTGAAGGAGTTGATATAAATCCTCCTGAGGGCCCACTCGAAGAGGAGGTCGTACCGGAGCCTTTCAGCTTTTTCGAAGCGGGCACAGCAGTCTTAGTCTTACCGCTTGTGTTCGTCATGATGTACATGAAATAAAATAATTCACCATCAGCAAATGCGTACCATCAAGCAAACATGCAATTAAACTGAGAAACAGTCGTAAATTAAAAGAAAGGAATAATACTAATAAAGACAGTTAACAACTGTGACAACATAACAAACAAAATATGAGGCTTAATACTAATGAAAATAATAAACTAAAGCAGTGATAGAAATAGTACTAATTCGATGAGAAAGAAAAATAAAAAAAATAATAAGTAGAATAAAATAATATAGCTAAGGAAGTACTAATAATAGGGATATAAATAATAGCTAACCTCAAGCTCATTGTACCTAATAGGTTCAAACATACTTACAATTTCTAAAATGAAACAAACACCACACAAAAATATAAACAAAAGCAGAATAATAAAAGAAAATAAAGAATGAATGAAAATAAAATAAATAACAACTAATAAATAATAGAGAAATTAAAAAATAAATTAAAAAATAAATAATATAAAAGATAAGGGTAAAAAGGGGAAATCGACTGTTTCGAACGGTGACTGGAAGGAAGGTCAAGGGTGGGCGACAGAGCTGTGAGGGGGCTTGGTGGTCGGGTGGTTCAGATCGGTGCAAAGGATGAGGGTCGGGGTGTAACAGCTCATTTTTGGGGCTAGTTGGAACAGTGGTTTCGGAACCACTAATCCGAGGTCGGAGAAGTTATTTTTAATATTACTTTATGTGTTCTATCATGATTATATGAGTGCATGAAAATTGTAACACCCCAAACCCGGTCAACACACCACGACCGAATCTGGCATGCTACGTGTGAAAATGTTTGAATAAACAAGTTCCCCCAGTTTACTTCTCATTGAAAACTCTTTAATCGATCTTAAAGTTTAGAAAAACCTTATACAAGTGATGTTGAAAACATTTTCATGTTGCTTAACATTCCAGAAAAACGCATGCTTAAGAAATCCGTTTGATATGACTAGTTGTTGAAAATTTAGGTTTGAAATCATCTCTATTATTTTTGTCATTACCTTGTGAATAATGTCACCCGATGGTAACGTTGTAAAAACCCGATATAGAGTGTAGTTTTGTAAATCCCATTTTAATTTCAGTTACTAAAGCAAATCAGGTTATTAAACATATGCATAAGATAATTAAAATAAAATATAAAAAAAACCCAACTAATACTTAGCGGCCTTATTACAAAATCAAAACCGAATTTAAGTAAATAAATAAAACTGAAATAGTAACTTAAAAATCAAAACCCAAACTCGCATGCAAGGCCGCCTCGAGTCCTCCCCGGCTCCATATCCGCAATCTACGCCTCACTTGCAAAATATAAGGGAAGGGGTGAGTCACCGTGACTCAGTGTATAAATCCCCCAACCCTATAGTGCAAGCACTTACACAAATCATCAGTAAAACATGCAAATCATGCAACCCCATAACCTAACCATCCAATCTCCTTTATCTACCCCGTGTGGTCAAAACCACTGGTGGTCAAAACCACTGGTGACCGTAGTCACAAATATATATCGGTGTGGTCAAAACCACTGATGACCGTGGTCACAAATCAAGTGATGGGGCCTACCCATCGTGTAGTCAAAACCATCGATGACAATCCGTAATTAACTTGGGGCCAACCCATTGTGGTACCAAACCAACGGACGAGTCACAATATTCATATGTGGTCAAAACCACGGTGGTCAAAACCATCGAGACTTAGTCACAAATTATAATATCAAAGACGGGCCAACCTGGTCGTGTGGTCAAAACCACTAGTGACAGTCCAAATAATTCTTCCCCCTCCACTCAACAATCCCACCATCATGTCCATATCAATCATGGCATAATAACATATAATGATGCAAATAACACATGGCATACATTTAACAATGACATGATAGCATATACCGAGATTCATAATCAGGGGACTTACTCGGTGTTCATGCTCATGCCCACAAGGCATAACTACTGGTTTTAATGGCTATAACAGAAACGCAATAAACATGTCAAACTAACAAAGTGTGTAAGCGTTACACAACTGACTATTTGTAGATCTAAACGAAGTCCCAAAACGTTAGCCCTCACTCTGCCCTACAATCGGCCAACACACAATTTTAAGATTAAAGCCATTCGGCTAAACACCAAAATCCCGAAGATGTGTCACACAAAGGCACACTCACCTTAATGCTGATTTGGTTTCCAACCAAATCCCAAAACTACTCAAAGGATCTCCCTTTACAATCGGCCAAGCCCTTAATCGGCAACCAAATCTCAAAATCCACTGTATTCGGCTACTTCCCCCCTACAATCGACTTAACACATCATTAGAAATCTAAAGGCCATTCATCCATAACATGAATCCCAAAACCAAAAGAGTTTGACACATCCTTACCTTAGTCGACAGATTCGGCCACAAATCACCAAAGTTTCGGCACACCATAGTGATCTTAGAGGTTTCGGCTACCAACATCAACAGGAATAGAGTTTAGTATACGGATCTTTAATAGAAGGGAGGATAGAGGGGAAACCACTTACCAAGGGATTCAGCTTGCCTCAAAAAGAAGAAGATAGATTCGGTCAAGGAGGAGAAAAGCAAGAGGAGAGAAAGGCGAGGCGAGTATTGACTTAAGCGAGAGAGCAAAGATGGAGGAAGAAAATAAAAATAGAAGATCAAGAATTCGGCAAAGGGAAAGAAAACTAGAGATGAGAAGGAATTTAGGCAAAGGTTTGAAAGAAAGAAAAGATGAACAAAAAGAGTTGCTTTCAGCTTTTAACTGAAACAACAAGGGTGGTTCGACCAACAAATAGCAAAGACCGAATGAAAGGGTCACGTAGAGGAGGTTTCGGTTTTGTCACTCAAGCAAAGAAAGAAAAAGAAAAACTCCCCAAGTCAAAGTACATTCGGTCACCCTCCAAAGAACCCAAACCGATTGCACTCCTCCTCCCCACAGTCCAACTTTCGACCAACACTTTAAGACTCTCATCCACTCATAGCCGTCCCCCTCATCCCTCCTTGAATTCCTCTCATCCACTCATTCAAACAAGTTTGAATGAGTCCTACACCTATCACTTAAAGTTAGCCTAATCCATATCCTTCCAATAGATTCCTACTTGAGCATACCTCTTCCCACTTTGGCGTCAAAATAATAAGCAGAAAAGGGATTTCTGTAGCTCGAACCTGAATTCCCCCTTCCCTGCATGTGGCGTTACCAACCAAGCACCTTAGTGGAGCCTCCCTTGCCATTTTGCCACTAGATTGTTCGTGTCACAACACACCAAGAATATCCTTTAACCCCTAACTTCCTTAGCTCCATATTCCTAAGTGTCAAAACTAAAATTTTAGCCATGACTCAGGCCTAACTCGAGGTCATGCCTAGGCCCCAAAACATGCTAAACGAGCACAGTAAGCATATTGTCACATACAAACACATGCAAAATGCAGAAACCCCATTTTAAGGATGTTATAGTTCTACCCCCCTTAAAAATAATTTCGGCCTCAAAATTACCTGGTCAGAAGAGTTGGGGGTATTGCTGCCACATCACATCCTCTGGTTCCCACGTGGCCTCCTCCGTTCCATGGTTCCGCCATAACACTTTCACCAAGGGGACTGACTTTCTACGCAAGACCTTGACATCCCGATCCAAAATCTATACCGATTCCTCCTCAAAAGACAAGTTCGAGCTCACCTCAATCTCCGCAACTGGCATAACGTGTGACGGATCTGATCGATAGTGCCTAAGCATCGAAACATGAAAGACGTCGTGAATCTGACTTAACTCTGCTGGTAACTCAAGTTTATAAGCTACCGGTCCCACTCGCTTCAACACTGTGTATGGCCCGATAAACCTTGGGCTTAGCTTCCCTTTTCGCCCAAATCTCAGTACTTTCTTCCACGGTGATACTTTCAGAAAAACCTTATCACCTACTGCATACTCTATATCCCTGCGTTTAAGATCGGCATATGACTTCTGCCTGTCCGACGCTTCCTTAAGACAAGCCCGGATCACTTTAACCTTATCCTCGATTTTTGTCACCAATTTTGGACCCAACATCTGCCGTTCACCCAATTCTGTCCAACACGTCATAGTACGACATCTCTGTCCATATAATGCCTCATATGGTGCCATCTGGATACTCGCTTGATAACTATTGTTATAAGCGAACTCCGCCAATGGTAGATACTCCTCCCAACTACCCCTGAAATCCAGAACACAGCCCCTTAGCATGTCTTCTAAAATCAAAATTACTCTTTTAGACTGTCCATCAGATTGCGGGTGAAAAGCTATGCTGAAATCCAACCGCGTACCCAAAGCCTGATGCAAAGCTCTCCAGAACCTCGACGTGAACCTAGGATCCCTATCTGAGATAATTGACACTGGCACTCCATGCAACCTTACTATCTCGGCCACATACAACTTGGCTAACTTTTGAAGCAAATAATCAACCCTCACCAGTATAAAATAAGCCGATTTAGTCAAACAGTCCACAATCACCCAGACTGAGTCCTTCTTGCTAGGCGTAAGGGGTAGCCCACTGACAAAGTCCATGGTAATCCTTTCCCACTTCCACTGCGGGATCTTTATCGGTTGCAACAGTTCTGATGATAACTGATGCTCAGCTTTGACCTGCTGACACGTCAGACACTTACCCACAAACTTAGTCACTTCGCTTGGACTGCCACCGAATTGCTTACATAAATCTCGGTACATCTTGCTACCTCCGGGATCGTGAGCGTATGGGCTGCTATGTGCATCCTGAAGAATCCTTTGCCTCAACTCGACATCCTTCGGCATACAAACTCTCCCTTGAAAACACAACACTCCATCGTTGGTCAAGCGTAACCATCCAACCCACTACTCTGTACTTGCAACCTCCGAGCATTCAAACCCTCATCCTCTAACTGTTTCTCTTTAATCTGCTCTACCCAAGTCTGCTTAACTCGTAATTCTGCCAAAAGACTCCCGTCGTCATACAGGCCAAGATGAGCAAACATTGCTCGTAAGTTCGTTACCACCTTACAGCTCAATGCATCCGCCACTACGTTAGCCTTACCCGGATGGTACTCAATCGAGCAGTCATAGTCCTTCAACAACTCGATCCACCTTCTCTGCCTCAAATTTAAGTCTTTCTGAGTCAAGAGGTACTTCAGACTCTTGTGATCCGTGTAAACTATCGACTTCTCTCCATACAAATAGTGCCTCCATATCTTCAAGGCAAAAACCACTGCAGCCAACTCCAAGTCATGCGTCGGGTAGTTACCCTCATGCGGTCTCAGCTGTCGAGACCACATGCCACTACTTTCCCTTTCTGCATCAGCATACATCCCAAGCCAGTATGTGATGCATCACAGTAGACCGTGAATACCTTTCCTGCCTCTGGCTGAACCAGAACTGAAGCTTCCGTCAGAATCTTTCTCAACTTGTCGAAACTTTCCTGTTGTTTTTTCGACCACACAAATGGAACTCCCTTCCTCAATAACTTGGTCAACGGCGCTGCGATCAGAGAAAATCCTTCCACAAATCTCCGGTAATACCCTGCCAGACCTAGAAAACTCTAAATTTCTACAACCGACCTAGGCAGTTTCTAGTCCAACACTTATTTAATCATGAGAGGGTCCACTCTAATCCCTTCAGCGGACACCACGTGACCTAAGAAAGTCACTTCTCTAAGCCAAAACTCGTACTTACTGAATTTGGCAAATAGCTGCTTTTCCCTCAGTATTTGCAAAACTACCCGCAAGTGCGCATCGTGATCCTCCTCGGTCTTTGAGTGCACCAATATGTCGTCTATAAATACCACGACAAACTGGTCCAAGTACTGTTGGAACACCCGATTCATCAAGTCCATGAATGCCATTGGTGCGTTAGTCAACCCAAACGGCATTACCAGAAACTCGTAGTGTCCATAACAAGTACGAAATACCATTTTATGAACATCAGCCTCCTTCACTTTGAGTTGATGATACCCCGACCTAAGATCTATCTTAGAGAAAATCGATGCACCCTTGAGTTGATCAAACAAGTCGTCAATCCTGGGCAATGGATACTTATTTTTATCGTCAACTTGTTCAGCTGGTGGTAGTCTATACACATCCGCATTATACCGTCTTTCTTCTTAACAAAGAGTACATGCGTTCCCCAAGAAGATATACTCGGTCAGATAAAACCTCTGTCCAGCAATTCCTAAATTTGAGCCTTCAGCTCCACCAACTCCTTTAGCGCCATTCTATACGGGGCTATAGACACTGGAGTAGTTTTGGGTAACAAGTCTATACCGAATTCAACTTCCCGATCTGGAGGCAGACCCAGAAGTTTCTCTGGGAATACATCAGCAAATTCCCCTACAGTTCAGACACTCTCTACAGCTGTATCCTTGGCTCCTAAAGCACAAACATGCACCATGAATGCCTCACAACCCTTCCTTACCATTTTCTCTACCTTCAGTGTAGAGACGACATTGGATAAGTAATCTCTCCTATTACCTATCATCACCACCTCCTCACCTTCTATTGTCCTCAACACCATGCGCTTAGCCGCGTAATCCAAACTGGTCTAGTACTTCACCAGCCAATCCATCCTGAGAATCAGATCGAACACCCCAAACGGCAGTTCCATCAAATAAGCCAAAAACACAACCCCTTGAAGTTCTAGGGGTACATCCTTATATAGTTTACTTACTTCTACAGAGTGACCTAGAGGGCTTATCACTGTCATCTTCCTAGAAGTAATATCAGAGTTTAAGTTCATAGTTTCCATTATGCTACTGGCTACGTATGAGTGCATCGAACCCACATCTATCAAAGCATTATAAGGTAGTCTAAAGATTAAAAACGTACCAGTTATGACGTCCAGTATGTCGCCTTCCTCTCGAGACATCGCTGCGTAGACAATCCAGGATGTCTCGCCTCTGTACCTCTTAGACCTCTGCCCGGTGCTCCACGGCCTCTACTAGAGCCATTACCTCCCCTGGCTGTACCACGGCCCCTCTGTGGCTGCTGACCACCCCTCCTGTTCTGAGTACAATTCTGATCCCTAGACTGCAACCTAGCTAACCTCTGTGGACAATCCCTCACTCGGTGCTCCATCGATCCACACTCAAAACATCCTCTGTTTTCAGTCTAACATTCTTCCGTGTGAGACTTCCCACATCGAGCACACTGTGGCGGCCATTGAGTATTAACAGCAGTAGGCTTAGTAGCTTGGTTCGGCCCACTATATCTACCCCATTTTTGTTAATTTCCCATAGACCCAGATGATCCAAAATTCCTTTTATTCCATCCCCTATCCTGATTCCGCCTTACCGACTGTTTCACTTCCTCCACAACTTTGGCCTTTTCCACTAAGACCGCAAACTCTCTTTCCTACTGTGGAGCAATCAGCAATCTTAGATCATCCCTCAATCCATCCTCAAACCTGACACATCGCTCATACTCCGTAGCCACGATTCCTCGAGCATACTGGCTCAACCTTAAGTCCGATACGGACTTATTCCCCTAAACTAGCCTCAGAAATGCCTTCCTCTGCGTGTCAATATAACTGGTCCCAACATACTTCTTTTGATAAGCTACCTTGAAATAATCCCAAGTGAGATCATCCACTACAGCACCATCCCGAACCGTGAGCCACCACTGGTATGACTCATCTCAGAGAATCGTTACTACCCCTTTCAGTTTCTCCTCCGCCGTCAGGTCTAAATCATCCATGATTCGTTCCATCGCCTCCAACCAATACTCAGCCGTATTGGGTGCCACACTAGATACTCCTCGGAATACCTCAGCTCCATTGGTTCGGAGTCGCTCAAATATAGATTTCTGAGCTCCTGTACCTCCACCTGCTCCAGCTACTCTCTCAAGCACTCGCAGCATCGCCTGCGACACTGCATCGTCCCCCGTCTGATCCTGGTACTCAACCCCAGCAGTTGGTGGTGGTATATCGTTCTCTAACCCTTGATCAGACCTAACGGGTTCTGATACGATCATTCTACCTCTACCACGCCCTCGCACATTACGACCATGTCCCCTAGAACTCATGACTATGCTCGCAATTTAATCTGCTTTAAGAAGTTTTATGAATTAGCTTCTGTTCCACTAATTACCCACGAATAAGTTTTATGTAAAGAGGTTTAGTAGTGGTTCTTTCGATCATTACCAAGTTTTCGTTTCAAGTCTTCTACCCTTATTCAGTGAATCACATTCACTCATCATCCTCCACCCACACTCCACTTGTAGGGGTATTCTCGTCATTTCACTATCCGAGGGTATTTTTTTAATTTAGCCTATCAGGGTATTTCAGTAATAAATTGAGGTTAATTTGGAAATCTTTACAAATCATAGGTATTTTAGAAATTCTAAAAATCAGGGGTATTTTGGTAATTTCATAAACCAGGGGTATTTTCGTAAGTGTTCCAAAATATGGTTCCAGGTGATTTTACGAAATAAGGGTATTTTAGAAATTTTCATTTCGAGGGTACTTAGGTAATTTTTTTCATACCGAGGGTATTTCGATAATTTTACAAGTCAGGGGTAATTTGGTCAATTTACAAATCAGAGGTATTTTGGTCATTTTCCAAATCAATGGTACTTTGGTAATTTTGAAACCATGGGTTAATTTTAGGGTTGTACAAAACAAGGTGGCTGGTCCCTTTCGGGTTTTAGTTATTGAATTGAGCCTGTAAATAAGTCATCTCAGTTAGAGTGAACCGTCACTACCCACCAGGTAGGATTCGAGTGAAGAGGAGGTGAGTCACTAGGACTGCTTAAATACCAAGCTCCCCCTGAATCCATTCCTAGACATGCGCACAACGGTTGCCACACCCTTAATCTTAGCGACGTACTCACAGGTTTGTTTAGTTGATATTTAAGTCTTATGTAATTTTACGTTGGAGTGGGCTATTCCTAAGGTTCAATAACTCCTAACCTACTAATCAACGATCCCAAAATACCTATTTCTCCCACATTTAAATCACACAAGGGTTAAGGATACTTACCTGGCGGATTGGTGCCGGAGACTCGATGCCATGCTGTTCAAACCATGTACATTTCCCATAAAAACTTTTCAAGACCCTACTTTTAAACTTTTTGGGCCTCAGGCCCACAGCCGAGCTTTTGAACATAGGCTTGATACCAAAATTGTAACACTCCAAACTCGGTCAACATACCACGGCCGAATCTGGCATGCTACGAGGTGAAAATGTTTGAATAAACAAGTTCCCCCGGTTTACTTCTCATTGAAAACTCTTTAATCGATCTTAAAGTTTAGAAAAACCTTATACAAGTGATGTTGAAAATGTTTTCGTGTTGCTTAACATTCCAGAAAAACGAAAGCTTAAGAAATCCGTTTGATATGACTAGTTGTTGAAAATTTAGGTTTGAAATCATCTCTATAATTTTTGTCATTACCTTGTGAATAATGTCACCCGATGGTAACGTTGTAAAAACCCGATATAGAGTGTAGTTTTGTAAATCCCATTTTAATTTCAGTTACTAAAGCAAATCAGGTTATTAAACATATGCATAAGATAATTAAAATAAAAACTAAAAAAAAAACCCAACTAATACTTAGCGGCCTTATTACAAAATCAAAACCAAATTTAAGTAAATAAATAAAACTGAAATAGTAACTTAAAAATCAAAACCCAAACTAGCATGCATGGCCGCCTCGAGTCCTCTCTGGCTCTATATCCGTAATCTACGCCTCATCTGCAAAATATAAGGGAAGGGTGAGTCATCATGACTCAGTGTATAAATCCCCGATCCCGATGTGCAAGCACTTACACAAATCATCAGTAAAACATGCAAATCATGCAACCCCATATCCTAACCATCCAACCTCCTTTATCTACCCGTGTGGTCAAAACCACTGGTGGTCAAAACCACTGGTGACCGTAGTCACAAATATATATCGGTGTGGTCAAAACCACTGATGACCGTAGTCACAAATCAAGTGATGGGGCCAACCCATCGTGTGGTCAAAACCATCGATGACAATCCGTAATTAACTTGTGGGCCAACCCATCGTGGTACCAAACCACAGGACGAGTCACAATATTCATATGTGGTCAAAACCCTTTGGTGGTCAAAACCACCGAGACTTAGTCACAAATTATAATATCAAAGACGGGGCCAACCCGTCGTGTGGTCAAAACCACTGGTGACATTCCAAATAATTCTTCCCCCTCCACTCAACAATCCCACCATCATGCCCATACCAATCGTGGCATAATAACATATAATGATGCAAATAACACATGGCATGCATTTAACAATGACATGATAGCATATACCGAGATTCATAATCAGGGGACTTACCCGGTGTCCATGCTCATGCCCACAAGGCATAACTACTGGTTTTAATGGCTATAACAGAAACATAATAAACATGTCAAACTAACAAAGTGTGTAAGCATTACACACCTGACTATTTGTAGATCTAAACGAAGTCCTAAAACGTTAGCCTTCACTCTGCCCTACAATTGGCCAACACACAATTTTAAGATTAAAGCCATTCGGCTAAACACCAAAATCCCGAAGATGTGTCACACAAAGGCACAATCACCTTAATGACGATTTGGTTTCTAACCAAATCCCGAAACTACTCAAAGGATCTCCCTTTATAATCGGCCAAGCCCTTAATCGACAACCAAATCTCAAAATCCACTGTATTCAGCTACTTCTCCCTACAACCGGCTTAACACATCATTAGAAATCTAAAGGCCATTCGACCATAACATGAATCCCGAAACCAAAAGAGTTTGACATATCCTTACCTTAGTCGACAGATTCGGCCACCAATCACCAAAGTTTCGGCACACCCTAGTGATCTTAGAGGTTTCGGCTACCAATATCAACAGAAATAGAGTTTAGTATACGGATCTTTAATAGAAGGGAGGATAGAGGGGAAACCACTTACCAAGGGATTCGGCTTGCCTCAAAAAGAAGAAGATAGATTCGGTCAAGGAGGAGAAAACGCAAGAGGAGAGAAATTGAGGGGCAGAGTATTCGGCTTAAGCAGAGAGTAAAGATGGAGGAAGAAAATAAAAATAAAAGATCAAGAATTTAGCAAAGAGAAAGAAAACTAGAGATGAGAAGGAATTTCGGCATAAGGAGGTTTGAAAGAAAGAAAAGATGAACAAAAAGAGTTACTTTCGACTTTTAACTGAAACAACAAGGGTGGTTCGACCAACAAATAGTAAAGACCGAATGAAAGGGTCACCTAGAGGAGGTTTCAGTTTTGTCACTCAAGCAAAGAAAGAAAAAGAAAAACTCCCCAAACCAAAGTACATTCGGTCACCCTCCAAAGAACCCAAACCGATTGCACTCCTCCTCCCCACAGTCCAACTTTCGGCCGACACTTCAAGACTCTCATCCACTCGTAGCCATCCCTCTCATCCCTCATCCACTCATTCAAACAAGTTTGAATGAGTCTTACCCCTATCACTTAAAGTTAGCCTAATTCATATCCTTCCAACAGAGTCCTACCTGAGCACAGCTCTTCCCACTTTGGCGTCAAAATAATAAGCAGAAAAGGGATTTTGCAATGAACCGAGCTCCCCTTCCCTGCATGTGGCGTCACCAACCAAGCACCTTAGTGGCACCTCCCTTGCCATTTTGCCACTAGATTGTTTGTGTCACAACACACCGAGAATATCCTTTAACCCCTAACTTCCTTAGCTCCCTATTCCTAAGTATTAAAACTAAAATTTTAGCCATGACTCAGGCCTAACCTGAGGTCATGCCTAGGCTCCAAAACATGCTAAACGAGCACAGTAAGCATATTGTCACATACAAACACATGCAAAATGCAGAGACCCCATTTTAAGGATGTTACAAAAATTTTGGTGAATTAATTGTAGTGATTACTTGCTTAATTTTGAAAAAGGACTAAATTGCATAAAAGGTGAAATTTGTGTTTTGCAAGTTTGAAGTGTCAAATAGTTATAGAATATTAAATGTGAGGTCCTTAATGTGCAATTAGGCCCTTGGGAATGTGTTGGCCGGCCACAGGGACAAAGAAATGACTTGGTCAATGGTTAGATGTAGTATTAGGTGACTTAATTAAGTAATAAAATAAAGAAAAGCTATCATCTTTCCATCTTCTTTTTCTTCTACTACTAAAAATATCAACAAAAATAGGGGTTTGGAGACTTGAAATTTTCAGCAACTTACACTCCTTGCAAGTAAGTGATTTTGGTGATCATTCTTAATTATTTGTGTACTTTTGGGACCCTTGTAGCATAATCTAGCTAATGAGGGGACTATTTTGCAAAGTGGTCGAGAGTTTAGGGTTTTTCCATGAGAGTATTTATGTGTTTGCAGAAATTTTATGGAAGAAAAAGAATCTTAGTGGTTTAATGAACAACTTTTGTGAAAGGATTTTGCATGAAAACTCCTAATAGGACTATTTTGTAAAAGTTATAAAATGGATAGTAAATGTGTAAAATAATTGAAATTGTGAGTTGCTATGAGAGAGAATATGAATCGGCTAGGCTTGGATGTGAGAAAAATGAACACATTTCATTTTACGAGTCTAGGGGCAAAATTGTAATTTTGTGAAAGTTTAGGGGCAAAATGGTAATTTTGCCAAAATAGGAATTTTTGAAGTGATTTGATTAAATTTGGTTATTTAATAAGCCAAATATGTTATTATAGATCAAGAAAAATGTGGAGTCAACCTTGACCGAGGAAAAGGCAAGGTTTTAGACTAAATTGCAAATTGACATATTTTGTATCGAGGTAAGTTTATATGCGAACGATACATCCTTTTTACTTACATATTTACATATTAATGCATTGTGTGAGATGTGAATGAATATTGTTGATATCTATTAAAATGTTAGAAAGTGAGGAAATTCTCGGATGAACCTTCGAAATAGAAAAAGGATATGGATAAGCATCCGTGAATAAGTGATTGTTGGTGGGCTGTGTGCGATACCACCGTGTTATTTATTAATGCTGGGCTATGTGCGAAACCACCATGTATTCGGTATTATTCTGAAGTGTTCATCGAGAAACTTTGACTAAGTGAAATTACGTGTGGTTACGTGGTGATAAGTGCAGGGTATAAGTGCATGTAAATACGAGCAATGTTTATGATATGTATTTGGAATGTGGTAAGATTTGAAATGAGTAAGTAATACTACGAAGATCTGAATTGTTTTTTATTAATAAGTATGTGGTATGATGCTCATTGTTTGCATATAGACTTACTTAGCTTAAAGCTTACCCCCTTCTTTTTTCCCTTGTTTTATAGTGTGAAAGAGCCAGCTCGGGATACGAAGATCGTCGGAGGATCACCCACACTATCCAAACATTTTGGTATATTGAGTTTTATCTTGAATTATGGCATGTATAGGGACTTAGTATTTTATCTAGTGTCATATTGATTTATCCAAACGTGTTGGCTTGTTTTGTAGATGATTTTTTTGTATAAGGCCATAGTTGATGCTATTTCTTATTATTGATATATGAAAATTATGATGTCTTTCATGTGCAAATTGTATGGTTGAGTAATGAGTATGGAATATTTTTATGTATGAATGAATAGGTTGCTTGATGTGGCTTATGTTGGTGTAAGTAGGGGTGGCAGAACAAGCTTGGTAAATAGCCTTTGTCCACATGGGTGTGTCTACGCCGGGTGTGTCTACGCCGTGTGTGACCCACGGCTTGCCCCATGGGCATGTGGTTTCGCCGTGTGTTTGTCTGCATTCTAAGTTGGCAAAACAGAATGCCTAGTAGTAACCACACAGGCTGAGGCACGGCCGTGTGTCTCAACCATGTGGACAACACGGCCATAGGACATGGACGTGCCCAGGCCGTGCGAAATCTGCACTTGATTTTAGGAATTTAATTCACCTCACGGTCTAAGGACACAGGTCTATGTCTTGGCCGTGTAACCTTATTTGGGTGGTGACATCATAAACAAAATGTCCCCTATATTTGACACGGCCTAAAGCACGAGCATGTGATATGCCACACAGCCGTGTCCCTTCACCCACATGGTCGTGTGGACCTTTTTCATAGAAATTTTTTTTAAGTTTCCTGAAAGTTTTCTAAAGTTCTCGATTTAGTCTCGAGTCGTTCCCAATGTAAGTTTTGAGCCTCGTAGGGGTAACATGAATGTTTATGGAAAGTTTTAAATTTGAACGAATTTTTATGACCTGGTAATGCATGTTAGTATGTGTTTTGAGTTAGATAACATCTCGTACCCTATTTTAGTGCTAAACACGGGTAAAGGCTGTTATAGGGGGACGGGACTGGTGCGGGCATGTGGGAGTGGAAAAGGGAAGGGAAAGGGAGTCGAGGAAAAAGATGGGGAGGGACGAGAGGTTTGTGAGCGTGGGTTTGGAGGGAAAATAGGGAAGGAGAGGTGAGGAGAAAATAGGACGTCGGTCTTAGTCAGAAGAGCGGAGGTCAAAGGAGGTAACGGAAGTGGGAGCAGTGGCTAAGGGGAAAAATAGATGAAGAAGAAGACAAAAAAATGAAAACTAAATTAGGGTTGGGGATTAAAAGGGACATCGTCGTGGGAGGCCTGTGTGGCTTCTGTTTAGCCCGTGTCGATTAAAACTTGAAAGCCCAGTATTCATACGACCTCAGACATGCCCGTGTGGTCCACACGGCCGTGTCGCACGGCCGTGTGCAATCTCTTTCGCTTCTCCCACGCCCGTGTGACCTCCCACACTCCCGTGTGCGTTAAAAATTCAAGCCCAGTCTTCACACGGCCTAGGACACGCTCGTGTTTTCTGGACATGTGATCCACACGGCCATGTACAATCTCCTTCGCTTCTCCCACGCCCGTGTGACCTCTCACATGCCCGTGTGACCGCACATACGGCCATGTGCCTTACCAGTGTAACTCTCTAACATATTTTAAAATTAAAAATTTTAGCTCTAGGTTTCACACGGCCTAGGACATGCCCATGTGTCCAGGCCATGTGGTCCACACGATAGTTTCACACGCCCATGTAGACTGGTTTAGGCCGTGTCTCTGTCACTTTTTGGAAAAATTAAGTTCCAGGCTCTACACGGACAATGACACGCCCGTGTGTCCAAAGCCGTGGGTCGACATGCATTCAGTGTCGCTCCATTGTAACTCATTGTCGATTTTCTTCAAGTCAAAAGATCTACACGGCCAAAGACACGCCTATGTGTACAGGCCGTGTGGGTTACATAGCCATGTCACTAGGCCGTGTAAGTCACTACCGCACCCCTGTTAGGTCACACAGCCAAGGACACGCTCGTGTGTCCAGACCGTGTGGGTCAAAAACCTACATTTTTAATATTTAGTTAATTTTAAATACATACTATGAAATGAAAATAAGGAAATTAGCAGTGTTAACACTCAGTTGCCTCCCGAGAAGCGCTTATTTAAATTTTAGGCTAGACTTACCTTGTGCGCACGATTACAAAGGTTCTCAGAACTGAAGCACCTCTCTATCATTTCTAAAATCCTCACCACTATAAAGTTTAATCGATAACCGTTTACCTTGAATGTGCCATATTTTGGATGAGTTACCTCTATCGTATCGTAGGGGAAAACAATTTGTACTATGAATGGACCTAACCATATTAATTTCAGCTTTTTGGGAAACAACTTGAGCCTTGAATTATTTAATAGGACAAGATCTCCGGCTGCAAATTGTTTGGGTTGGTCCAAACGAGCATCATTGTGTTGCTTTGTCGCTTCTTTATATAATCGCGAGTTCTCATAAGCATTCGCTCACCACTCATCTAACTCGTTTAGTTGCATCAATCTCTTTTCACCTGCAAGTTTGAGATCATAGTTTAGGAATTTTGTAGCCCAGAATGCTTTGTGCTCTATTTCAAATGGTAAATGACAACTTTTTCCATAAACAAGTTTGTAAGGAGATGTTCTTATATGTATTTTAAAAGCAGTTCTATAGGCCCATAAAGCATCATCTACTTTCATCACCCAATCCTTCCTATTTGATTCTACAATTTTCTCTAGGATGCTTTTAAGCTCTCGATTTGCGATTTCAACTTGTCCACTGGTTTGAGGGTGATAAGGGGTAGTTGTCTTGTGATGTACTCTATATTTCTTAAGAACTTCATCAAATTGAGCGTTACAAAAATGCATATCCCTATCACTAATAATTGCTCTAGGTGTTCTGAATTGAGAAAAGAGCTTCTTCAGAAATCTAACTACCACTCTAGCATCATTAGTAGGTAAAGCCTGAGCTTTTACCCATTTTGACATATAATCGACTACTACTAGGATGTATTTATTACCAAACGAGCTAGGAAATGGGCCCATAAAATCAATGCCCCAAACATCAAATATTTCACATGAGAGCATATAAGTTCGAGGCATTTCATCATGTTTAGAGATATTACCTGCTTTCTGGCATCTATCACAAGAAGTAACATACCAGTTAGCGTCTTTAAACAATGTGGGCCAATAAAAACCTGATTCAAGCGTTTTATGTGCTGTCCTAGTCCCACTGTAATGTCCTCATGTTGGTTCTGAGTGGCAGTGTTCCAAGATTTTACTCGCTTCTGATTTTGTAACACATCTCTGAATTACTTGATCTGTACATACACGAAAAAGAAAAGGATCCTCCCAAAAATAATTTTTCACATCGGTAAAAAATCGCTTCTTTTGATGATGTGTCAACCCTTTTGGTAGGATGTTAGCAGCTAGGTAATTCGCAATATCCGCAAACCAAAGAACTTCAGAGTCAGTTATAACTAAGAGTTGTTCCTCGGGAAATGAGTCATTTATCTCATTTTCATCAAGCTCTTTGAGATGTGAATTCTCTAACCTGGAAAGGTTATTCCGCTGTAAGATTTTCAGCTCCCTTCTTGTCCTGAATTTCTAAATCGAATTTCTAAATTGAATTCCTGCAATAATAAAATCTATCTTATAAGTCAAGGTTTTGTATCTGATTTAGTGAGGAGATAAAGAAGATTCAAATCGTCAGTGTAAACGAAAACTTTAGATAATGTCAAATATGTCCTAAATTTATCGAATGCAAAGACCACAGTTAGCAATTCTTTTTCTGTAGTAGTGTAGTTTTCTTGTGTAGCTATTAATGTCTTGTTAGCATAATAAATCGGTTGAAAATGCTTGTCTCTTCGCTATCCAAGAACTACACCTACTGCAAAATCACTCATATCACACATTAGTTCAAAGGTTAAATTCCAATCAGGTGCAACTACAATCGGAGTATTAATTAATTTTTCTTTAAGAGTATTAAATGCTTCTAAACATTCTTGACTACAATCGAAAGGCACATCTTTTTCTAGCAAATTCGTTAAAGGCTTAGCTATTTTAGAAAATTATTTAATAAATCTTCTATAGAATCTAGCATGTCCTAAAAAGCTTTGAATAGCCTTAACTGAACTAGGGAGAGGTAATTTTTCAATGGTTTCAATTTTCGCTCTATCAACCTTAATTCCTTTACTAGAAATTTTATGACCTAACACAATCCCATCTCGAACCATGAAGTGACATTTTTCCCAATTAAGTACAAGGTTCATTTCCTCACATCTCATTAAAACTCATTTTAAATTTTTAAGACAAAGATGGAAAGAATTACCGAATACCGAGAAGTCATCCATAAAACCTCCATAATGTCTTCTACGAGTTCATCAAAAATGGCCAACATGCAGCGTTGAAAAGTAGAAGGAGCATTACATAATCTAAAAGGCATTCTTCGATAAGCAAACGTACCATATGGACATGTAAATGTCATTTTTTTTCTTGGTCCTCAGGAGCTATCGGATTTGAAAGTAACAGAGAGTCCATCTAGGAAACAATAATACATATGTCCAGATAATCTTTCCAACATTTGATCCATGAATGGCAAAGGAAAGTGATCTTTTATTTTGGCATCGTTCAACTTCCTATAGTCAATGCAAACTCTCCATCCCGTTACTGTTCTTATTGGAATCAACTCATTCTTCTCGTTCGCTACAACAATCATGCCTCCCTTCTTAGGAACAACCTGCACAGGACTCACCCAAGTACTGTCAAAAATAGGATAAATAACTCCAGCATCTAGAAGTTTAATTACCTCAGCCTTAATGACTTTTTTCATGTTAGGATTTAGTCGTCTTTGAGCTTGCACACATGGTTTGTATTCATCCTCCATTAAAATTTTATGGGTGCAAAAAGGACTGATCCCTTTAATGTCAGAAATCTTCCAAGCTATGGCCTTTTTATGCTCCTTTAATACTTGTAATAGCTCATCTTTCTCATTTGGCTGCAAGTCTGAGGTAATAATCACTGGTAATGTAGAATTATTTCCAAGAAATGAATATTCTAAGTGATTTGGTAATTGCTTCAGTTCCAACTTGGGAGGTTCTTCAATAGAGGGTTTTAATTTCAATCCATCATTTACCTCAAAACCCTCATGATTTTTCTGTCTCGGTGAAAGCTCATTAGAATCTAAATCAACTTTTATCTTACCTATCACAGCATCATCATTATCCACCTCCTCTCCTTGTACAAGACACAGTTCCAACATGTCCTTATGAATAATTTCCTATAAAGAATCTTGAATAACATGATCAATAGAATCAATAAAATAACAGGAATCATCTTGTTCTCTAGAGAATCTCATGGCATCATAGACTTTAAAAATAATCTCTTCATCACCTACCCTAAGCACAAGTTTACTGTCATGCACACCAATAACAGCCCTAGTAGTGGCTAAAAATGGACGACCTAAAACTAAAGGTACCTTAATATCCTCATCCATGTCAAGCACAACAAAATCAACAGGGAATATGAATTTACCTACTTTTACAAGTACATCTTCAATAATACCACTAGGATATTTAACAGATCTGTCAGCTAATTGAATACTTATCCTAGTGGGTTTTGGTTCCCCAATACCAAGCTGCTTGAACATTTTATAAGGCATCAGATTAATGCTAACACCTAAATCAGCTAATGCTTTCTCAATATTTAAACTTCCAATTAAAAGGAATAGTAAAACTTCCTGGATCTTTCAGTTTGATTGGTAGTTTATTTTGAAGAATAGCTGAACATTCCTCGTTGAGTTCCATAGTGGATAGCTCTTCAAACTTCCTTTTATTTATTAATAGCTCTTTCAAAAATTTTGCATATGTAGGTATCTGAGAAATAGCTTCAACAAAAGGTAAGTTAATATGCAATTGTTTAAAAAGTTCAAGAAATTTATCGAATTGTGCATCCATGCGGTCTTTCTTCAACTTTGCCAGATATGGAATTGGTGGTTTATATTCCTTAAGTACTGGTGTTTCACTCACTTCGATTTTACCTCTTCGTCCTTTTCCTTATTAGATTCCTTTTGCAACTTCTTTTTAGGTTCAGTTAACACTTTCCCATTCCTTAGGGTAACTGCTTTCACATACTCTTTTGGGTTGGGTTCGGTGTTACTAGGAAAACTACCTTGTTGCCTTTCTAAAACTAATCTAGCAAGCTGTCTGATTTGATTTTTGAGCCCAAGAATCGACACCTGTTGGTTTTCAAGGTCGTCTTAGTTTTTTGCAAAAGAGTCTCTGACACCAAAATAAATTTTGCCAACATCTCTTCAAGGTTTGGTTTCTTCTGTTACTGATAAGGTTGTTGTTGAAAACCTTGAGGGGGTTGTGGTCTTTGATTTCCTTGACCTCCCCATGAGAAATTTGGGTGGTTCCTCCATCCTGCATTATAGTTATTACTATAAGGATTATTTTGAGGTCTAGAATTATTACCCATATAATTTATTTGCTCATTCTCCATGCTAGGACCGTAGGGTAAATATTTCGAGTTGTTTATTCCACCTCCATTTGAGTTGCATTGCATCACCGGATGTACCTATGTAGAAACACATAAACCATCAATCTTTTTATTCAAGAGTTTTACCTAGTTTGATAGCATGGTGGCCGTATCTAAGTTAAAAACACCGTCTTCTTTTGTCGGTTTTGTCCTCATGACTTGCCAATGATAATTATTCAGTGAAATCTCCTCTATAAACTCATAAAACTCCTCAGGTGTTTTTTATTCAAAGTACCACTAGCGGCTGCATTGATTAGTTGCCTAGTCGAGGGGTTCAAACCGTTGTAGAAAGTTTTAACCTGTAACCATAGAGGTAACCTATGGTGAGGGCACCTTCTCAATAAATCCTTATACCTTTCCCATGCATCGTATAGAGTCTCTAAATCCATTTGCAGGAAAGAATAGATATCATTCCTTAGCTTGGCTATCTTAGCTGGTTGAAAATACTTTAATAAGAATTTTTCGATCATTTGCTCCCATGTAGTGATAGAACCTCATGGTAAGGAGTTTAACCATTGTTTAGCCTTATTCCTTAATAAGAATGGAAACAACCGAAGGCGAATGGTGTCTTCAGAAAAGCCATTAATCTTAAAAGTGTCACAAAATTCTAGGAAGTTAGCCAAATGAGTATTTGGGTCTTCATCCTGCAAACAATTAAACTGAACAAACTGTTGAATCATTTGAATAGTGTTAGGTTTCAGTTCAAAATTATTTGCAGCAATAGCAGGTCTAACAATACTCGATTCAGCCCCAGTTAAATTAGGCTTGGCATAATCGTACATAGTACGAGGAGTAGGATTCAGATTTACAAGATTTACAACAACCACAGGAGGTAGTTGATTATTATGATTATCAACCATCTCCTCAGTAATAGTTACAACGTCCTCTTGCTCGTCCACTATACTTTTTTGACTCTGCCTCACTTTTCTATGGTTTCTGCGAGCTGTGCTTTCAATTTTGCTGTCGAATAATAGAGGTCCTGATCGGTTTCTTCTAGTCATAAACTAAAGGAACCTGCCAGAAATAAATAAAATAAAAATTAGTAAACAAAAATAAAAATAAAAATGGCTAAAGTAATAAAATAAAGTGTTCTTAATATTTTAGTCCTCGACAACGGCGCCAAAAAGCTTGATGATATTCACTTAACTAACTAAAATCGCGTCAAAGGCAAGCGCACCTATTGAATAATAGTATATTTATGGTGAGTTGGGAATATCGTATCCATGAGGACTAAAAGTACTAGTACTTACTATCTTTCTATTATCTAGCTGGTAAATTGAAGAAGTTTTTTTTTAATCTAAAATTATCTCAGCTAATTATTAAGAACATGATAGAGAATAAAGTAAGAAAAGAATTGAATAAACCAATATGAGAGACAATACCCAGGAAACAATCCACTTAGACTTCACTTATTATTTTAAATCTGATTTAAACGATTTATTCACTTGCCTTGATCCGTAGAAATCCCAAAATTTTATTAATATCTTTTTCGAGAGTAAAAATAATTGACTCTAGGTTAATTAATTGAAATCTCTTTCTAATTAAAACTCCTATTGTCACATTAACTCGATCTATGGATTCCCTTATTAGATTTGACTCTAACCCGGTAGATTTATGTCGTCCTATTTTTAGGATTGCATGCAACTCCACTCAATTATGCTAGATCTACTCTTAAATAGGGACTTTTGCTCCACTAAATTAAGCACATCAATCATGAATTAATATCCTGAAAACATTAAAACATGGAATAAGTACACATAATTGAGATCAAGAAATCAAGTATTTATCATGTAATTCAAAAAATTAAATAACAAGATCCATCATAGGTTTCATCTTCCCTAGGTATCTAGGGAATTTAGTTCATACTTTGGGAGAAAACATCTCAAAATTAGGAAACAACAAAATATAAAGAAACCCAAAAACTTCTAGAGAAGTTGACTGGAGATCTTCAATCTTGAAGGAGATCCAACTTCAAGTTGATTCCGACAGCGTTTTTTGAGTAATTTCTTCATTCTACTCTGTGCTCCCTTAGGTCCTCTTCTAGTGTGTATTTATAGAATTTAGAATGCTCAAACACCCTAAAAATTGGCTTTTGCCACATGTTTGGGGAACAGGGAGCGATATTGGCATGGGCTAGCACATGGGCATGTGGCTAGTAATAACTATTTTTGTATTATTTAGCCTAATAATTAAGGGGATTTGTTTTAATCTAAAATTTAACTAACTAATTTACTATGAACGTGACAGAGAGTGAAGAAAGTAATCAAATAAACCAATGAATAAAGACAATACCCAAGGAAGAATCCACCTAGATTTCACTTATTATTCTGACTCTGAATTAAACGATTTATTCACTTGTCTTGATCCGTAGAAATCCCTAAATTATGTTAATATCTCTTTCGAGACTAAGAACAACTGACTCTAGGTTGATTAATTGAAATCTCTTTCTAATTAAAACCCTTTAACTCGATCTATGGATTCCCTTATTAGATTTGACTCTAATCCAAAAAATTTATGTCATCATATTTCTAGGGTTGCAATCAACTCCTCTTAATTGTGCTAGATCTACTCTTAAAAGGGACTTTTGCTCCACTGAATAAGCACATTGAATTGGAATTAATATCCTGAAAATATTAAAGCAAGGGTTAAGAACACATAATCAAGAACAAGAACAAGTATTTATCATGTAATTCAGATAATTAAATAATAAGATTCATCTAGGTTTCATCCTCCATAGGTATTTAGGGAGTTTAGTTCATAACGTAAAAGGAAAACATCTTAGAATCAAGAAAACAACAAGACATAAAGAACCCAAAAAATTCTAAGGAACTTGATGGAGATCATCAATCTTGGAGTAGATCTACTTCTGAGATGATTCTGACAGCTTCCTTCGAGTAACTTCTTTATTCTCCCCTGCGTGTCCCCTTAGGTCCTCTTCTAGTGTGTATTTATAGACTTTAGAATGCTCAGAAACCCTCAAAATTGAGTTTTTTCGCGTAACAGGGAAGCAGGGTACAAAATCGACACGGGCTGGTACATGGGCGAGTGGCCAGCCCGTGTAGCTCACATGGGCATGTGCCCAGCCCGTGTGGATCCTGAAAACTCTGATTTTAGCCCCTTTTTCGCTCCTTTTGCTCCCAAATGCTCTCCTAAGTATAGAAACATGAATTTAAGGGATTAGGAGCATCAAATTCACTAATTCTCATCATAAATCATCCAAAAATATGCCAAGTATGGAATTAAAATAAGTTACATTTATGGTTTATCAGTCACACTGCCATGTGTGACATCCTAATGCCGTGTGGAAGGGGGTACAGAACCGTTTTGCTAAACCGTGGAATAGCTTGAGACTGTGTGAAAAAAGATAAATATCTTACAGTAGGGACATGGTTGTATGGTTCACAAACTACCCTACAATTTACAGGGACACATGGTCGTGTGTCTACACGCTTGTGTAGGATACTATGTGGCCCTAAAACTACACATCATTACCACTGATTCACTTGGAAAAGACATACACCTTGTAATATCCTGAAATAGGGGTTAATTTTGATTAAATTATTTTTTTCTTTTTTGCATAAGTGTGGTCGTTGTGGTGTTAATTGAGGTATTTTAGGGGCTAGTTATAAGCTAAGGGAAGGTTTGAGCCATAGGAGAAAATTTGGTTTTAAGTATTAATTAAGGGGAGCTAGGCGAAAGAGGCCTTAAGGAAAATTTTGGAAGTTCTTGGACATAAGAATCACCTTGGTAAAGTGGCTGCAAGGCGCCACTTAGGGCCTTGGTGAATGACGCCATGTGTAGTGGGCAAGGGGCCTTGGTTCGAGTAGTGTGGGCAGCAAAATAGGTGGCTATTATTTTTACATTTTTGACGTTAAGGGAGTGAGGTCTTAAAGGAATAAGTGGTGAAGGTTATGACACAAAGATGGCCTTGGAAAAGTGGCAATGGACGCCACCTAGGGTGCTTGAAGTTGCGTCAAAGGGAGCTTAGGAGGGTGGAGGTTCGAATCACATGGGCAGCATAAAGTGGGGTTTTATTTTTTTGCATGTGACGTCAAGAGAGGGGGAAGGAGTTGGACGGCATGTGGACTCCAAAAAGATGAGATAAAGCTTGGGTTTTATTATTTTAAAATTTGGCTAAGAGTAGGATAATGTGATTGTATTTTATTTATTTTATTTAAGTTAGTGGATAGAAGATAATTGTAGTTTTATTAATTTATTTTGTATGGGTGATAAGAGATAATGTGATGGATTATGTTTAATTTATTTATTAAGGTGATAAAGGAGAAAAAATGGGATTTGATAAGAGAAAGGAGTAGTGGCCGATTGAAGGTCTCTTTTGGGTTGGTATATTCGGCCATGAAGAGGTGATAAGTGCCGAAATTATTTGTTTCCTCCCTAGTCTCCCTTGCTAAATTTTTAATGAAGAAAAGTCTCTCTTTCGAATTTTCTTTTCATCTTGGTGTTTTGTCGAAAATTGCACCCTATTTCCCTTTGTCAAAAGCCGAAAGGTAGAACCATTGTGCCTTTATTTTCTTTCTTCTTTTTCACATCTTTTTCCTTTAATTTAACCTTGCTTAAATCGAAACCTCTCCCATTCTTCTTTTCTCCAACTCCATACCTATTCTTGAGATAGGCGAATATTCAATCACCTTTTTAAAGGGCTTAGCCGAATCTTCAAAAGTGCCTATTCTCTCTCTTCTTTGTCGCAAGTTTTGAAGCCAAAAACCATTCTTTTGTTATCATTCTCTAAAGCCAAAAATCAAGCACTTTTTCCTTGTTGTCGACTACTCTTTCAAAATCTCTTCAAACGTGGAAGGTGGTAAGTAGATTCTTCCTTAGTAATCGGTTCAGGTTCTTTTTCTAAGGGTGGTCGAATATGTTTAAGGCCATATTAATGTGTGTTTTTTTTATGCCAACGTTAGGGTGCATTAAAGGAGATTTCTCGGGTTTTAAATATCAAGGTAAGTAGTTGCTAATATTCGGCCAAGGGCCATTTTCCTAGATTTCATGTGTAAGTCGATCCTAACATTTACTAAGTAGGGAGATCGACAACTTCAGGAGCAAGTGACGGATTCGGGACTTCGACCTAGGTAAGGGTTAGTTTCGGCCAAGGGTTATACCATAAGGTGTTCATGTGTTAAAACTGAAACTAACACTGAGTTTGTAGGGATTTCGACAGGAAGTAAGCAAATATTCGGGATTCAGATGAGCAGGAATAGAGTTTCGGGATTCTAGATTGTGTTAGGTTCATATAGTTTGGGATTTTGCTAAATAGTCAAATGCGTAGTTATCGCACTATTCTCCTGTTATTTGTATGTTATATGTATGTTTATGATATGTATGATAGCCGAAACAAGGGCTAAGATGGTGGATACCCATAGTGGGTAATCGATTAATCAGGTCAGTGCTCTATGACATTATTTTTCCTATGGTATATGTGTGATATTTGTGATGAGCACGAGATGTATACTTACTCTAAATGTTAATCTGACATGATACACATATATGCATGGGGCATGGGATGTGACTATCGAAGGAAAGGGTGTACATTATGTACGTGGTCTGATGTTAGCCTTGTGCTACATTGGCGCTTGGTGTTAGCTATGTGCTTCATCAAGGGAGATGTTGGCTAGGTGCCACATCTCGGCGGATGATAGCTGTGTCCATCACCGTGGATTGAGGATGACCTCGAGTCACCTCGTGGATATTGACATGTGGGGTAACTTAGGTGATCGGTGGCTTAGCCACGGCCTTGGGCAACAGGTCTGCCAAGGTAGGTGTAACGGATGGACTCTAGGTTGGGTTGGGATGCACTTTTGCATGATCAATATGTGAAGTGGAATAATGTGGTAGTGGGCCAAGCCCAGCATGTGAAAACAAGTGGTTAATTACATTATTATCTGATTTGTGATTGATGTGTGGATATGGGCCAAGCTCATATGTGGAGACATATGAAATAACTATGCACTGAGTCTGTTGACTCACCCAAATTTTTTTCCAACATCGCAGGTGATGCATAAAGCTTGGACCGGGTTGGAGAGGATACGGGGTGGCCATGCAATGCAGAAGATGATTTTAATTATTTCAGTCATTTCTTAATTTCAGTATTTTGAATATTTAATTATTGTAATAAGGCTTTTTTTTAAGTTTTTGGGATTTCTATTATGTTAAGTTGGATTGATATTTAAATCACTATTTGGAAATGAATTTATTCTTGGCAACTTATATTTTAAAAATTTATATTAAAGCTTTTAATCCGGATGCTTTGTAATAAACAAAGTTTTACTTAGAATATTAAAACACAACGTTTTATAAACGACAATCAAATTATTATTAAGTTTTACTTTTAAGTCAAAATCTTTTCAAACGATTTTCGCAGGTGACATACCAGATCCGGTCAAGGCTCAGGGCGGGTTTGGGGTGTTTCAGTTTGGCATCAGAGCCCAGTTCAAAACTCGACTTTGAGGGTTTTGGGTCCAAAAACATTTTCAAAGATGGGCTTTTCAAAAATATGGACTCTTATTTCAGGTTTATTCTGGCATGGCACCTGTATCTCCGGCCAAGTCCACCTGTAAGTACCCCTAAGCTATTGAAGTGATTTGTATATGTGAATTTGATGGGCATTATGGGAACATAGATTAGTGAACTAGGATTTGTTGAACCCTAGGACTAGTCTACTCCAACAGAAGAATACATAAGACTTAAAATAACCGAACAAACCTATGATTAAGTTGCCAAGTTAAGGTGTGGCAACTGTTGTGCGCATGTCTAGGAGTGGATTCGGTAAGAGCTTGGTATTTAAGCAGTCCTAGCGACTCACCTCCTCTTTACTCAAATCCTACCTGATGCGTAGTAACCGTTCACTCTAACCAAGAGGACTTATTCACGGGCTAAAACCAGTAATTAAAACCCGAAAGGGACTAGCCTTACTGTTTATAAAAATCTTACATTTTTCAAAATTACTCCTTTTGATTTGTAAAACCATTTTAGACTTGGAAAATTTTCCTGAAAATTCTCCGATTTACAATACCTAAATGCCCCTGGTTGAGAAATTACAAAAATACCCTTGGTTACTGAAATTACCAAAATACCCTCGACTTTTGCAAAGATATTTTGTTTTACAAAACATCAGAAATCCAAATTTTGCAAATTATTAAGATACCCTGATTTGGAAAAATTTACGAAAATACCCCTGATTTCTAAAATTTTTGCAATACCTCTGATTTGGAAAACAAATTTTTAACCTCGAGTTTTTGTAAATTTTGGAAATGCCTCTGATTTGTAAAGATTTTCAAATTGACCTCGATTTATTACCAAAATACCCTTGTAGGACAAATGACGAAATTACCCCTGGGATGGGAATGGACAAAAATGCCCATAGAAGTGTGTTGAATGTTGATGAATGTGAATGTGACTCTCTAAACTAGAATAGCGAACTTGAGCTGAACTTTTGGTTGATCGAAAGAACTACTTCTAAACACTTCTGTTCATAAAATTGTTCGTGGGATAATCAGTGAAACAAAATTTCTAATACATAAAACTTTTTAATCAGATTAAATCGCGACGTTAGAAATGCGTTCTAGAGGACGTGGTCGTCGTGGACGTGGTCAAGGTAGAATGACCGTGTTGGAACCCATTAGATCGGGTCAAGGGTCTGAGAATGAGATACCACCGTCACCCCTACCACCCGCTTTTGGTGTTGAGCAGCAAGATCAGACAGGGGATGATGCGGTATCGCAGGCAGTGCTATGAGTTCTTGAGATGCTGGCTGGAGTAGATGGAAATATGAGAGCTAGGAAGTCCATACCCGAGCGACTCTGAGCCAACGGAGCTGAGGTGTTCCGTGGCGTATCTGGTGTGGCACCCAGTATGGCTGAGTATTGGTTGGAGGCGACCGAGTGAATTATGGATGAGCTCGATCTAACCGCTGAGGAGAAAGTGAAAGGAATGGTGGCGTTGCTTCGCGATGAGGCGTATCAGTGGTGGCTCACAGTTCGGGATGGTGCTACAGCGGAGGATCTCACTTGGGACTATGTTAAGGCGGCATACCAGAAGAAGTATGTTGGTACTCATTATATAGATGCGCAGAGGAAGGCATTTCTGGGGCTGGTTCAAGGGAACAAGTCCGTGGTGGAGTACGAGGCAAAATTCCTAAGGTTAAGCCGATATGCTCGAGGAGTAGTGGCTACGGAGCATGAGCGATGTGTTCGATTTGAGGACGGACTGAGAGATGAATTGAGGTTACTGATAGCTCCGCAACAAGAACGAGAGTTTGCTGTGTTGGTAGAGAAGGCTAAGGTAGCTGAGGGAATTAAGGACTCTGTGAGACAGAACAGAGATAAGGATAGGAACCGAGATAAGAGGAGCTTTGGACCGTTAGAATCGTCGGAGAGTCTTCAGAAAAAACTGAGGGTTGAGAATTTTGCTCGTGTTTTTAAGCCAACTACTGGAAATCTGGACCGTCCGTGTGCTCGGTGTGGAAGGTACCATGTTGGCGAGTGCTGGAATCGGGAGCGAGAGTGTTTCAGGTGTAAGTCTAAGTCTCATCGATTAAAGATTGTCCTCAAGATCTGAGTAGGGCTCTTGACAAGAGGCCGTGGTTATGAGCAAGGGTAGGAATGGTTAATGTTTACGAGGGTCGTGGTCCGAACCATGGAGGGAATGGTTCCGGCCGAGGTCGTGGAGCACCAAGCGGAGGTGCTGAAGGTTCAGATGCAAGGCAGCCAAGGTTGGTTTATGCAGTCGGCCGTCGCGAGGATAGTGATGTGCCAGATGTGACAACGGGTAAGTTTCTTGTTTCTGGAATACCCTTTATTGCCTGTTCGTTGTAGAATCAGCTTGTTCTTATGTTGCTAGTGAAGTGTATGAAACCCTGATTGTGAACTTAGAGAATGTGCCTGGTAAGTATGATAGTTCTTTAAGATCAGAGTGCGCAGCAGTAGCGTAGTGTGGTGAGTTAGGATGTACGATTGTTCGTTAGTAAGTAATTTCGAGGATGAAATTATTTTAAGGAGGGTAGAATTGTAATATCCTGAAATAGGGGTTAATTTTGATTAAATTATTTTTTTTTTGCATAAGTGTGGTCGTTGTGGTGTTAATTGAGGTATTTTAGGGGCTAGTTATAAGCTAAGGGAAGGTTTGAGCCATAGGAGAAAATTTGGTTTTAAGTATTAAGTAAGGCGAGCTAGGCGAAGAAGGCCTTAAGGAAAATTTTGGGAGTTCTTGAACATAAGAATCACCTTGGTAAAGTGGCTGCAAGGCACCACTTAGGGCCTTGGTGAATGACGCCATGTGCAGTGGGCAAGGGGCCTTGGTTCGAGTCGTGTGGGCAGCAAAATGGGTGGCTATTATTTTTACATTTTTGACGTTAAGGGAGTGAGGTCTTAAAGGAATAAGTGGTGAAGGTTATGACACAAAGATGGCCTTGGAAAAGTGGCAATGGACGCCACCTAGGGTGCTTGAAGTTGCGTCAAAGGGAGCTTAGGAGGGTGGAGGTTCGAATCACGTGGGCAGCATAAAGTGGGGTTTTATTTTTTTGCATGTGACGTCAAGAGAGGGGGAAGGAGTTGGACGGCATGTGGACTCCAAAAAGATGAGATAAGGCTTGGGCTTTATTATTTTAAAATTTGGCTAAGAGTAGGATAATGTGATTGTATTTTATTTATTTTATTTAAGTTAGTGGATAGAAGATAATTGTAGTTTTATTAATTTATTTTGTATGGGTGATAAGAGATAATGTGATGGATTATGTTTAATTTATTAGGAGAAAAATGGGATTTGATAAGAGAAAGGAGTAGTGGCCGATTGAAGGTCTCTTTTGGGTTGGTATATTCGGCCATGAAGAGGTGATAAGTGCCGAAATTATTTGTTTCCTCCCTAGTCTCCCTTGCCGAATTTTTAATGAAGAAAAGTCTCTCTTTCGAATTTTCTTTTCATCTTGGTGTTTTGTCGAAAATTGCACCCTATTTCCCTTTGTCAAAAGCCGAAAGGTAGAACCATTGTGCCTTTATTTTCTTTCTTCTTTTTCACATCTTTTTCCTTTAATTTAACCTTGCTTAAATCGAAACCTCTCCCATTCTTCTTTTCTTCAACTCCATACCTATTCTTGAGATAGGCGAATATCCAATGACCTTTTTAAAGGGCTTAGCCGAATCTTCATAAGTGCCTATTCTCTCTCTTCTTTGTCGCAAGTTTTGAAGCCAAAAACCATTCTTTTGTTATCATTCTCTAAAGCCGAAAATCAAGCACTTTTTCCTTGTTGTCGACTACTCTTTCCAAATCTCTTCAAACGTGGAAGGTGGTAAGTAGATTCTTCCTTAGTAATCGGTTCAGGTTCTTTTTCTAAGGGTGGCCGAATATGTTTAAAGCCATATTAATGTGTGTTTTTTTTATGCCAACGTTAGAGTGCATTAAAGGAGATTTCTCGGGTTTTAAATATCAAGGTAAGTAGTTGCTAATATTCGGCCAAGGGCCATTTTCCTAGATTTCATGTGTAAGCTGATCCTAACATTTACTAAGTAGGGAGATCGACAACTTCAGGAGCAAGTGACGGATTCGGGACTTCGACCTAGGTAAGGGTTAGTTTCGGCCAATGGTTATACCATAAGGTGTTCATGTGTTAAAAACGAAACTAACACTGAGTTTATAGGGATTTCGACAGGAAGGAAGTAAGCGAATATTTGGAATTCAGATGAGCAGGAATAGAGTTTCGGGATTCTAGATTGTGTTAGGTTCATATAGTTCGGGATTTCGCTAAATAGTCAGGTGCATAGTTGTCGCACTATTCTCTTGTTATTTGTATGTTATATGTATGTTTATGATGTGTATGATAGCCGAAACAAGGGCTAAGATGGTGGATACCCATAGTGGGTAATCGATTAATCAGGTCAGTGCTCTATGACATTATTTTGCCTATGGTATATGTGTGATATTTGTGATGAGCAGGTGATGTTTACTTACTCTAAATGTTAATCTGACATGATACACATATATGCATGGGGCATGGGATGTGACTATCGAAGGAAAAGGTGTACATTATGTACGTGGTCTGATGTTAGCCTTGTGCTACATTGGCGCTTGGTGTTAGCTATGTGCTTCATCAAGGGAGATGTTGGCTAGGTGCCACATCTCGGCGGATGATAGCTGTGTCCATCACCGTGGATTGAGGATGACCTCGAGTCACCTCGTGGATATTGACATGTGGGGTAACTTAGGTGATCGGTGGCTTAGCCACGGCCTTGGGCAGCAGATCTGCCAAGGTAGGTGTAACGGATGGACTCTAGGTTGGGTTGGGATGCACTTTTGCATGATCAATATGTGAAGTGGAATAATGCGGTAGTGGGCCAAGCCCAGCATGTGAAAACAAGTGGTTAATTACATTATTATCTGATTTGTGATTGATGTGTGGATAGGGGCCAAGCCCGTATGTGGAGACATGTGAAATAACTATGCACTGAGTCTGTTGACTCACCCAAATTTTTTTTCCAACATCGCAGGTGATGCATAAAGCTTGGACCGGGTTGGAGAGGATACGGGGTGGCCATGCAATGCGTAAGATGATTTTAATTATTTCATCATTTCTTAATTTCAGATTTTGAATATTTAATTATTGTAATAAGGCTTTTTTTTAAGTTTTGGGATTTCTATTATGTTAAGTTGGATTGATATTTAAATCACTATTTGGAAATGAATTTATTCTTGGCAACTTATATTTTAAAATTTATATTAAAGCTTTTAATCCGGATGCTCTGTAATAAACAAAGTTTTACTTAGAATATTAAAACACAACGTTTTATAAACGACAATCAAATTATTATTAAGTTTTACTTTTAAGTCAAAATCTTTTCAAACGATTTTCCGCAGTGACATACCAGATCCTGTCAAGGCTCGTGGGCCGGGTTTGGGGTGTTTCACACCTTTCACCATGGGTCCGATTGGTGCTCCTCACGATCAAATCTAATTTGATTCACCTAGATCCGATCCTTCAATGGAAAATATACACAATTAACGATTAGTATCAAGATTTGAGCAAGATCTATAAAAGATTGATTAATCGAGCGAAAGATTTACGACGAATATTAATACAACCAAATTACGAAATCTAATCATTAAACAAAGAGTACTTACCGATTCTTGGCAAAGATATCGAATGCTACTGACGACGATTCTAAATATCGATAGAAATTAAACGAACGGGGAATGATTTGATAGGGGAAAGAAAAGAAAAAGAATTAATAGTTCAAAGGTGAAAATATGGTGCAAGAATAGAGGAAAAGAAGAGGAAAAAATAAAAGAAGATGGGGAGCAATTTTTCTAGAATTTTGAAAAGAGGCAATCCCAATCAAAATAGAAAAAATGATTAAATAGCTAGGGTTTGTAAGCCCTAGGGGCAATACAAGTAAATTTGCCAAACTTGTCGAAAGTTGAAAATTTTGAAGGGGGAAGAAGTGGCTCGAACCTAGGATCTCCAGAAAGGATTCATTAATATTTAATCATTAAGCATATAATTTATTTCTTATTTAACTTGGACACTTAACCTCATATATTTTAGGGTGTGACAATATATATATTTGAATGGTAATTCTAGTTATATCTATATTCAACAATGTCTATACTATTATTTAAGCCCCTAATTGAGTTAGCCATGAGTTAACCGAGCACCAATTTGATTAGAAAATTACAAAAATGTTCTTCTATAATTAAAATAAATTATATTATTTGAGGGTACTTTAGTCTTTTCTTTTAACAAAACCAATAAAAATATGTATATGATAGTATTTGAACCTATGCTAATTAGATCAATAAAACCTTAAATTTACCATTGAATCAAAACTTCATTTTAATGTAATTTATACATTTTATTTTTTGTGCACAATTTATTATCTCCAATTAATTGTACATAAATATCTATATTTACTATTATTTAAGACCCTAATTGAGTTTTTGTCACGAGTCAACTGGACATAACTCGATTAGAAAAATTACAAAATGTCATTCGTAATTAAAGTAAGTTATATTATTTACGAGTACTTTGGTCTTTTTCTTTTAACAAAAACAATAAAATAAAAATATGCATATGATAGGATTTAAACACACACCAATTGTGTTGGTAAATCCTAAAATTTACCACTCAACCAAAAACTTCATTTTGATGAATTTTATACATTGTTATTTTAATATGCACAATTTTATCTCTATCAATTGTATATTTATACTATTATTTAAGTCTCTAAGTGAATTAATGTCACGAGTCAATTAGGCACCAACTTGTTTAGGAAAATTACAGAAATGTCTTTCCATAATGAAATTAAGTTATATTATTTAAAGGTACTTTGTGCTTTTTATTTAACAAAGCCCAATAATAAATTTGCAAATGGTGGCACTACAGCAAAACAAGTTTTTAGCGGTGTTTTTTTGACCCTACGCCGCTATAGAACATGATCTTTAGCGGCATTTTTCCTACAAACGCCGCTATAGAACATGACCTTTAACGGCGCTTTTTCCACAAACGCTGTTATAGAACATGGCCTTTAGCGGCGCTTTTCCCACAAACGCCACTAAAGAACATGACCTTTAGCAGCGCTTTTCCCGCAAACGCCACTAAAAAATATGACTTTTAAAAAAAATTATTTCAATTAAATAGTATTTATTTTTATGATAAATATTATATTATTTTTATTTTGAAATTTGAACTTTAAACTATATACTTTTAAGGATAAATAAAAATATTATTTAAATTAAATTTTCTATGAAAATTTTAACTTTAAAACTAAATATAAAACTAATAAATTTAAATTTATAATTTAAAGTAATAAATTGATAACACAATTAAAATCCAAAAGTTAGAACCTAAGTTATCTTAACTATTAAAATAAAAATAAAACTGAGCCGAGCAGGGAGCAGAAGCAATATATACACATATTCAATGATTGAAACACGCCCAAAAGAATTTAATCTAAATCTTTTCCTTTGAGCTTCCCTTTTAATCATTCTGTTTTAAGTCGTGGTATTCTTGTCGGTTGCATCAGTTCTAGATGCATATCCATGTCTGCAACTCCAACATTACTTCGTGCTTAGTGTAATGGATCTCTGAGCGACTGACTTGAAACTCGTGTTTGCTTTTCCACTCACTTCGATGACAATTTTGCTTAGAGCTGTCGGGTGTGGCAAATCGGAAAGTCTCGAACGTTCATATCCATCTTATCGAATGTGAGGTTCGCGATAGTTCGATCGATGGTGTTGGTCTTTGATGCAGTTGTTTCCTTTTTCCCAGACCTGAAAAAATATATCAAAATTATCTTCCGACCAAGAACATGCTTAAAATGTCTAAACAAGGACATAGCAGGTTGGAAAAAAAATGGCTAAGAGTACCATGTTCATGAAACTCAGGACCGGAAGAAGGAAGTTTAACATAAGAAAAAAACATAAAATTACTCCAAATCATAGTAAAAGTTTACCTTATTTTCTCTTCTGAGATTGTCCACTTCAGAGAATGAGTACGAACACGGAGGTTTGTCCACTTCAGAGAATGAGTACGAACACGGAGGTTTCCTTGTCGGTTTAATGCTACAGGATTCTTTTCGAGTTCTTGGCAAGACGGTAAAATGCATCTCGAAAGAAAATTCGAGTCTTATCAGACAACTAAACAAATCAAAATACGAAAATTTGTTTAGTCTTTTACCTGAGCTGTCACCTTTTCAAGCTCTTTCAAAACCGATTCTTCAAGTGAAATTCATTTTGAGACAAGTCCGTTTGCAGTTATCTGTTCCGGAGGAACCAGTATTTTGGCAAAAGATGCCTTGTACAGAAGTTACATTGATTAGTTAATCTCATAAACTCCGAAACTACATTAAATTTCATAATATTTATTTGGTTATCATACATGTATTTTAAAAAAAAAACTACGTTATTGAAAATGGAATACTGTATTAAATGGTTATCATACTTGTTTATTATTGTAGCAAAAGGTGATAAAACTTAGCATCTGGAAAATTCCTAGCATAATCAAAAAAAATTGGATCTATCATTGGGTGCAACACCCCTTACCTGTATTCCTCTCTGGAACTGGGGATGAGACATTACCGGACTAAACTTGCTTGTACATACAACTTTGGGCTTTGAAAATTCATTCCGAACTTAAAACTTTTCATCCATATGCATAACATCCTTATCATGGGCCTACGAGGCCTTAAACATACACTCGAAAGGTTTTGGAATTAAACCGAAAACTTTTACGCACTTAGAAAATTCTTGCCTAAACAGGGGCCACACGCCCGTGTGATATGGGACACGCCCGTGTGGGCAGGCCGTGTGGTCACACACGCTCATGTCCCTAGACTATGTGGAATTTATTTTCTAATTAGAACCTATAGGGGTTTTCATATGGCTGGACACACGCCCGTGTCCCTCACATGGCCTGTATGCCAAAACCATGGCATTCTATATATGATGTCATCACTTCACTCTGGTCACACAGCCGAGGTACACGCCCGTGTTCATGGCCGTGCCTCTCACACGGCTGAGACACACGGCCGTGTCTCTGCCTGTGTGTTTCCTACTGAGCATACTAACTTGTAAACCTAGCATTCAATGGGATACACGGCCCATCAACATGCCCATAATGCTGACCGTGTGGCACATACAGCCTAGACACGCGCCCGTATGTCTACCCATGTGGACATTAAAAAGGCTATATTCAAAACCAAATACCACCCTACATAGCAAACATACTTATACCAACTCACTTCAACATAACTCATGACCCTAAGGCACATCCAAGAACTCAAGCCAAAGCATTCACACCAGCATAAACTTCATAATTTCAACATCAATGAATATATATATAAACATGACATGTATTGGCCCACTTCCAATGACCATTTACAAAATGAATTTGATAGCATAAATAGCCAACACTTTGGCTAATAAATATGACATAACAAAATACCCAAGTCCTATACATGCCATACTCAAAATAAATCTAACTTTGTTATACCAAAGAGATGTCGAT
The DNA here is from genome assembly GCA_025506655.1 of Gossypium rotundifolium. NCBI lineage: Eukaryota > Viridiplantae > Streptophyta > Magnoliopsida > Malvales > Malvaceae > Gossypium > Gossypium rotundifolium. The sequence continues at coordinate 154,924,869 of CP106722.1, read as the reverse complement.
AGTGTGATTTTCGAACTCCGACGTCCCACGATCCTTGAGTTATCTTGGCAATACTACAAGGAAAGGGAAATAAGAGGGGTAAGAATAAAGCTTAGTAAGTTTGCATGAAAATAAATAGCAACAATAAGCTCATAATGACATCAATCCATGGCGTTAAATAACCACTCGAAGTCTTAAGCACTTTGCTATAACTTACTCGTACTTATTCTTATCTAGTACATACCATACCACATATCGCAATCATTCCTCGTGAATTACTCACGGGTACCTATATTCACTCAATCACATGGCTTTAGCACTAATCTCATTTCTATCTCCGAACTTATCTATTTATCCCACTAAATTACTCGGGTTATTTAAGTACACATATTTATCGTCATTAACATAAACTCGAAGCCAATGCCACATCCCAGATGTGGTCTTACATGGGGTCACCTCTGAATGTCGATGCCATATCCCGGATATGCTCTTATACGGAATCTCATATTAAGTATCGATGCCATATCCCGGATATGGTCTTATACGATTCTCATATTCAATACCGAAGCCATATTCCGGATATGGTCTTATACGAAATATCAATTAGGTGCCGAGGCAATGTCCCAGACATAGTCTTAAACGGAACCTTATCCATCTCATGTCTCGATGATAATGTTCTCACATTTCTTATAGTCCAACCGGGACTTCAAAATCTCAACTTTTATCATCTTTTTAATTCAACACCATTACTCAATTTCATTGAATGTCATGTATCACTACAATAGCAAACATTCTCAAAGATACTAGCATAATTGCTGAATTTATCACATACAAACTTACCTCGATTTCAAAATAGGCTAAATTGTCGATCTAGTCTGATACTTTATTCTTTCCCTGGTCAAGGTCAATTTTTGGTTCTTCTTGATCTATAATAGCAAATTAGCTCATTTAATAATCACATTAACAATTGCATTTCAATAATCATGCTTTGGCAAAATTACTATTTTGCCATTAGACTTTTGTAAAATGACCATTTTACGCCTAGGCTCGAAAAGCAATTCTAATCAAATTTCTTTCTTTAACGAGCCTAGGTGAACATTTATTCCTCTTATGACAACCATCAAAACTCAACATTTCACACATTTACCTCTTATTATACAACCTTTACAAAAAGGTCCTTCTAGGTGTTTTCATGGTAACACCTTTCACAAAAGTTGTATATCTAACAACTAAGACTCATTTTCTTCCATAAAAATGCAGCAAACAACTTAAAAGCTCACATGGTAAAACTCTAAACTTTCTACCATTTTGCAAAATAGTCCCCTCATTAGCTAGCTTAAGCTTTAGGGGTTCCAAAAGTACAATTTTTATCAAGAAATGATCATCCAATAACTTACTTGTAAAGAGAGAAGCTTGCTGAAATTTTTGATCTCTTAACCCTATTTTTGCTGCTAATTTTCGGTGGAAGGAAGGAGAAGAAAATATGATATCTTTTTTTTCTTTATTTTATTATATTTCATCAATTTAATCCACCTACTATACCCACTTTGACTTCTTTGTCCCCCTATGGTCGGCCACCTCTTAAAACAAGGCCTAATTACACATTTGGGACCTCCAATTAATATTCTATGGCTATTAGGCACCTTTAGCTTGTAATATAGAACTTTCGCACTTTATGCGATTTAGTCCTTTTTCTCGATTAAGCATGAAATCGCTAAAATTAAAGCATCAAAATTTTCATGCACCTATATAATCATACTCTAACTCATAAAATAACATAAAAATAATTTTCTCCGACCTTAGATTAGTGATTCCAAAACCACTATTCTAACTAGCACCTAAATTGGGCTGTTACAATTCTCTCCATTAAGGATTTTTGTCCTCAAAAATCTTAACGATAAAAAGGTTGGGATATTGGTTTCTCATAGCCTCTTCGAGCTCCGATGTAGCCTTTTCTATTCCATGTCTTTGCCATAGCACTTTCACAAGGGCTATACTTTTGTTTCTCAACTATTTGACCTCTCGTGCCAAAATTTTAAGCGGTTCTTCACCATAGGTCATGTCCGGTTTAATTTCTACTTCTGTTGGTACTATCACATGTGAAGGGTCTGAACGGTATCGGTGTAACATGGACACGTGGAAGTCATCTTGAATCTTTTCAAGCTCAGGTGTCAAGGCCAAACAATAAGCTACCAGTCCTATCCTCTCGGTAACTTCAAAAGGTCCGATAAAACGCGGACTCAATTTTCCTTTCTGGCCAAATCTGAGGACTTTTCTCCATAGTGATACTTTCAAGAACATTTTATCACCAACTTGGAACTCAATTTCTTTCCTTTTCAAATCCGAATAAGACTTTTGTCTATCTGAGGCCGCTTTTAGACATTCACGTATCACCTTTACTTTCTCTTTAGTTTCTCTAACCAAACCGACCCCGTGAATCTGATTCTCTCTAAGTTCTGTCCATACAAAGGCGTTCGGCACTTATGCCCATACAGTGCCTCATAAGGTGCCATTTTGAAACTTGACTGAAAACTGTTGTTGTAAGCGAATTCCACCAACGGAAAGTATTTTTCTCAATTAACCTTGGAATTCTAAAACACAACATCCAAGCATATCCTCAAGTATCTATATTACTCTCTTTAACTGTCTGTCGGTTTGCATATGGAAAGTTGTACTGAAACTCAATTTTGTGCCTAAAGACTCTTGCAATTTTTTCCAAAACCGTGATGTAAATCTCGAATCTCTATCCGAAATAATCGACAACGGTACTCCATGAAGTCTTGCTATCTCTGACACATATAAATCCGCTAACTTATCAAGAGAATAATCGAATCGTACTGGTATGAAATGGGCTGACTTCGTGAGTCTATCGACTACAACCCACACAGCATTTTTCCTCCTCGATGACAACAGTAAACCCGTCACGAAGTCCATAGTGATACGGTCCCATTTCCACTCGGGAACCATAATAGGCTAAAGAAGACCTGAAGGTACTTGTTGTTCAGCTTTCACTTGTTGACAAATTAAGCATTTCGACACAAACTCTGAGATGTCTTTCTTCATACTCGGCCACCAATACCATTTCCTCAAGTCGTTATACTCAAGTCGTTATACATCTTCGTGCTGCCTGGATGTACAAACAAACATCCACTATATGCTTCATGCAAAATATTTTGGATAAGCTCATCATTTCTGGGTACACAGACCCTATCTCGAAACATCAAGCAATCCTCTAAACCAACCCAAAAATCAGAGTTATTCCTTGATTCGAACTGAGCTCTCTTAGCTTGCATCTCATTATCATTATTTTGAGCTTCACATATCTGCCGAATGAATAATATTCTAGCCCTCAACTCGGATAATACAGCACCATCATCAGACAACGCTAAGCTCGTACTCATAGCTCTTAAAGCATACAATTTGCTCAAGGCATCTGCTACCACATTTGCTTTCCCTGGATGGTAGTCGATCACTAGCTCATAATCCTTGATCAGCTCTAACCATCTTTGTTGCCTAATATCAACTCTTTTTGAGTCATCAAGTACTTTAGGCTCTTATGATCAGTGAACACTCGACACCTCTCACCATACAAATGGTGTCTCCAAATCTTTAGTGCAAAAACAATTGCGGCTAACTCCAAATAGTGAGTCGAGTAATTCTTCTTGTGCAGCTTTAATTGTCTAGAAGCATATGCAATCACCTTGCCCTCTTGCATAAGTACACAACCCAATCCATTCATGAATGCATCACTGAAAACCATAAATTCTCTTCCCGGCTTAGGTTGCACTAAAATAGAAACCTCAGTCAACAATGCCTTTAGTCTCTCAAAACTCTGTTGGCACTTTTCTGTCTAATCAAACTTCACATTTTTTTGCAATATCCTCGTCATTGGAGTAGCTATCATAGAGAATCCTTTAACAAAACGTCTATACTAGCCTGCCAAGCCCAGAAAAATCCTAACCTCGGTTACATTCTTTGGTGGCTTCCAATCTACAATTGCTAAAATCTTACTCGGGTCAACTCTGATTCCATCTCCCGAGATGATATGCCCCAAAAATCCAACTTCCTTAAGCCAAAATTCACTTTTACTAAACTTGGCATATAATTGTTTATCTCTCAAAATTTGCAAAATCATTCTCAAATGCTCGACATGCTCGTTCTCATCCAGAGAATAGATCAGTATATCATCAATGAAGACCACGACAAAATTATCCAAATATGGCCGAAAAATGCGATTCATCAAGTCCATGAAAACGGGTGGGGCATTTGTTAAAACAAAAGGCATGACCAAAAATTCGTAGTGGCTATACCTAGTCCTAAATGTGGTTTTTGGCACATCCGAGTCCTTAACTCTCAACTGATAATATCCAGACCTTAATTCTATCTTGGAAAACACTGTGAATCCATTCAATTGATCAAACAAATCATCGATTCTCGACAACGGGTACATGTTCTTCACAGTTACCTTGTTGAGCTGTCGATAATCTATGCATAACCTCATGGAACCATCTTTCTTCTTCACAAATAATACGGGAGCACCCCACAGAGAATAACTCGGTCTTGCGAAGCCTTTATCCGTTAATTCTTACAATTGTGTCTTCAAATCTTTTAGCTCGGTTGGAGCTATTTTATATGGAGCAATAGAAATAGAGGCAGCACTAGGAGCTAACTCAATCCCAAATTCAATTTCTCTAACCGAAGGTAGCCGTGGAAATTCCTCCGAAAAAATATCCAGATACTCGCATACTATGGGTACCTACTCAATTTTCAACTCAAACTTTTTAGTATTCATCACAAAGGCAAGGTAAGCTTCGTACCCCTTTCTTAGATACTTCTGAGTCAACAAAGAAAATATCACCACCGGCAATTTGTCTTGCTCATCTAATTCAACACGAATAAGATCTCCACTTTTACATTTCAACTCAATAAATTTTCTCCCACAATTCACTATCACATCATAATTAGCTAACCAATTCATCCCAAGGATGATATCAAATTCGTCAAACGGTAATAACATAAGATTAGCTAGAAACCAATGACCCTTAATCATCAACGGGCAACCTTTACATACCCTATCGACCAACACATATTTGCCAAGGAGATTTGACACTCTTATTACAAATTTAGTAGACTCTATAGGCATGCTCATGCTAGAGACTAATTTTATGCAAATATACGAATGGGTAGATCCCGGATCAATTAAAGCTACAACATGAGTGTCAAAGAGAGAAAATGTACCCGTAATTACGTAAAGGGAGGACGCCGCCTTGTGAGCACGAATGGCATATGTTCTCGCTGGTGCTCTACCCTCAGCTCTTGGAGTCTATTCTCTAGATGTATTATTGCTACAATTTCATTTCCTGGGTTTCTCTTTGGTCTTCCCCTAACAGTACTTCCCGATCTTACATTCTAAGACTTCTCTTTCTCACCTGCCTTGGGGCAATCTCTGATAAAATGGTCTATAGATCCACACTTAAAACAAGCCTTCTCGTTTGCTCGACACTCACTGAGATGACGTCTACCATACTGCGGGCACTCCGGTCTACTCGGTCGAGAGTTGCCAACACTAGCAATTGAAGTAGTCTGAGCCTTTGACCCCGGTACTATCTACCTTTACTTCTGTTTGAAAAACCAGCTGAAGTAGCTGATCGAACAGTAAAATCTCTTGACTTCTTAGACGAGGATTGGAATGACTTGCCTAACTGTCTCTTTTTTGAGTTGCGAGACTTAATTTCAGCTTTCTTTTTCTCTTTAACTAGTTCCTTAGCCTTACAGGCTCGATCTACCATCACCACAAAATCTTTTAGTTCGAGGACACTAACAAACAAATGGACATCCTTATTTAACCCATCCTTGAATCATTTGCACATGATGGCTTCTGTCGATACGCACTCTCGAGCGTATTTGCTTAGCCTTACAAACTCACGCTCATATTCGGCCACCGTCATTCGACCTTGCTTTAGCTCCAAAAACTCCTTTCTTTTCTGGTCGATGAACCTTTGACTAATGTACTTCTTTCCGAACTCCTCTTGGAAGAATTTCCAATTTATTCTCTCTTGGTAGCACTGACACAAAGGTGTTCCACCACTGATAGGTCGAATCTCTCAAGAGAGATACCGCACACTTTATGCACTCTTCAGGCGTGCATGACAACTCATCAAATACCCTGATGGTATTCTTAAGCCAGAATTTCACCCTCTCCAGATCATCATTCTTACTAGCTCAAAATTCCTCGGCTCCTTGTTTCCAAATCTTATCAACCGGAGGCCTTTCTCTTCTTACTACCTCTACCACTTGAGGAGCTACAAGAGCAGGCTAAGGAATAGGTAGGGTGGAGAGGGTTGAGCATTAGGATTTGCTCGAATGTACTCGGTATACTAGTTACTCGTCATATGGAGAAAGGCTTCTCGAGCCTCTTCTCCCCGACCCATAGTCTCGGGTCTACTCTCTACTAGCGCGGTCCCTTACGCAGAGCCAGCGCATTCCTTGCAGTATCATCGGCTAAAGCTCTGTCGGGATCAGGATCCATTTACTATATTAAAACACAATTCAAATCATTAGGAGTCGTCACACTATCATTACAAAATTACTCTTACGTATGGCATATATAGCTGGACTCATACTTATGCTACGTTAGTCCAAGAATCGACTAAACTGTAGCTCTGATACTACTAAATGTGACACCCCTTACCCGTATTCCTCTCCGGAACCGGGGATGAGGCATTACTGGACTAAACTAGCTTGTACATACAACTTTGGGCTTTGAAAATTCATTCCAAACTTAAAACTTTTCATTCATATGCATAACATCCTTATCGTGGGCCTACGATGCCTTAAACATACACTCAGAAGGTTTCGGAATTAAACCAAAAACTTTTACGCACTTAGGAAATTCTTGCCTAAACAGGGGCACACGCCCGTGTGTGCAGGCTGTGTGGTCACAAACGCCCATGTCCCTAGCACATGTGGAATTTATTTTCAAATTAGAACCTACAGGGGTTTTCACACGGCCGGACACACGCCAGTGTCCTTGGCCCGTGTACCTCACACGGCCTCGACACGCCCATGTCATGGTCCGTATGCCAAAACCATGGCATTCTATTTATGATGTCATCACTTCACTATAGTCACACGGCCGAGGCACACGCCCGTGTTCATGGCCATGCCTCTCACACGGCTGAGACACACGGCCATGTCTTGGCCCGTGTGTTTACTACTAAGCATACTGACTTGTAAACCTAACATGCAATGGGACACACGACCGATCAACATGCCTAGTGTGGCACACACGGCCTAGACACATGCCCGTGTGTCTACCCGGGTGGACATTAAAAATGCTATATTCCAAGTCAAATATCACCCTACATAGCAAACATACTTATACCAACTCACTTCAACATTACTCATGACACTAAGGCACATCTAAGAACTCAAGCCAAAGCATTCACACCAGCATAAACTTCATAATTTCATCATCAATGAATATATATATATATAAACTTGACAAGTATTAGCCCAATTCCAATGACCATTTACAAAATGAATTTGATAACATAAATAGTCAACACTTTGGCTAATAAATATCACATAACAAAATACCCAAGTCCTATACATGCCATACTCAAAATAAATCTAACTTTGTTATACCAAAGAGATGTTGATAGTGTGATTTTTGAACTCCGACGTCCCACGATCCTTGAGTTATCTTGGCAATACTATAAGGAAAGGAAAATGAGAGAGGTAAGCATAAAGCTTTGTAAGTTTGCATGAAAATAAATAGCAACAATTAGCTCATAATGACATCAATCCATGGCGCTAAATAACCATTCGAAGACTTAAGCACTTTGCTATAACTTACTCGTACTTATTCTTATCTAGCACATACCATGCCACATATTGTAATCATTCCTTATGAATTACTCATGGGTACCTGTATTCACTCATTCACATGGCTTTAGTACTAATCTCATTTCTATCTACGAAATTATCTATTTATCCCACTAAATTACTTGGGATATTTAAGTAAGAATTTTTATCGTCATTAACATAAACTCGAAGCCAATGCCACATCCCAGATTTGGTCTTACATGGGGTCACCTCTAAGTGTCGATTCCGTATCCCGGATATGGTCTTATATAGAATCTCACATTAAGTATCGATGCTATATCCCTGATATGGTCTTATACGATTCTCATATTCAATACCAAAGCCATATTCTGGATATGGTCTTTTACGGAACCTCAATTCGATGCCGAGGCTATGTCCTAGACATGGTCTTACATGGGACCTTATCCATCTCATGTCTCGATGATAATGTTCTCACATTTATTATAGTCCAACCGGGACTTCAACATCTCAACTTTTATCATCTTTCTCATTCAACACCATTACTCAATTTCATAGAATGTCATGTATCACTACAATATCAAATAATCTCAAACATACTAGCATAATTGTTGAATTTATCACATACAAACTTACCTCGATTTCAAAATAAGCTAGATTGTCGATCCAGTCCGATACTTTGTTCTTTTCCCGGTTGAGGTTAATTCTTGGTTCTTCTTGATCTATAATAGCAAATTAGCTCATTTAATAATCACATTAACAATTGCATTTCAATAATCTTGCTTTGGCAAAATTACTATTTTGCCCTTAGACTTTTGCAAAATGACCATTTTACCCCTAGGCTTGAAAATCAGTTCTAATCAAATTTATTTCTTTAACGAGCCTAGGTGAACATTTATTTCTCTTATGAAAACCATCAAAACTCAACATTTCACACATTTACCTCTTATTATACAACCTTTACAAAAAGGTCCTTCTAGGTGTTTTCATGGTAACACCTTTTACAAAAGTTATTTATCTAACAACTAAGACTCATTTTATTCCATAAAAATGCAGCAAACAACTTTAAAGCTCACATGGTAAAACTCTAAACTTTCTACCATTTTGCAAAATAGTCCCCTCATTAGCTAGCTTAAGCTTTAGGGGTTCCAAAAGTACAATTTTTATCAAGAAATGATCATCAAATAACTTACTTGTAAAGAGAGAAGCTCGCTGAAATTTTTGGGCTCTTAACCCCTATTTTTGCTTCTAATTTTTGGTGGAAGGAAGGATAAAAAAATGATATATTTTCTTTCTTTATTTTATTATATTTCATCAATTTAATCCACCTACTACACCCACTTTGACTAATTTTGACTTCTTTGTCCCCCTATGGCTAGCCACCTCTTAAAACAAGGCCTAATTGCACATTTGGGACCCCCAATTAACATTCTATGGCTATTAGGCACCTTTAGCTTGTAAAATAGAACTTTCACACTTTATGCGATTTAGTCCTTTTTCACGATTAAGCATGAAATCGCTAAAATTAAAGCATCAAAATTTTCATGCACCTATATAATCATACTCTAACTCATAAAATAACATAAAAATAATTTTATCTGACCTCAAATTAGTGGTTCTGAAACCACTGTTCCAACTAGCCCCTAAATCAGGCTGTTACATTGGGGGCACAAATTGTTTCCTAATTTGCGGTTGATCTTCTGCCTTGTCTAAAAATGCCTCAATGAGCTTAAGAGTCTCCCTCTTAACAGATCTACCTCATAAAGCATAATAAATAAATGAGACACTATGGGATGAAACAAACAAAGAAAAGGATTTCTGTAAAAATTGATCATGTAACAGCCCGATTTAGGGGCTAGTCAGAAAAGTTATCTCAGAATCACTAATTTGAGGTTAGATAAAATTATTTTCGTGTTATGTTATGTGTTATAATATGTTTATAAGGATGCATGAAAATTTTGGTGCCTTAATTTTTGCAATTTCTAGCTAAATTGTGAAAAAGGACTAAATTGCATAAAGTGTAAAAGTTCTATTTTATTTCCTAAAGGTGCCAAATAGCTATGGATTATTAATTGGAGGTCCCAAATATAAAATTTGACCTTGTTTAAGTGGGTTGACCGGTCATAAAATACAAAGGGGACAAGAGCATTTATTATGATGAATAGTTAGTGATATTGGTTGGAAAAATAAATAAAATAAGACAATATAAGTAAAAGTTATCATCTTTTTTATTTATCTTTCTTCTCAACCCGAAAATATCAACCATGGGAGGGGTTTTAGAAGCTCAAAATTTTAGAAAGCATTTCTCCTCACAAATAAGTGATTTTGATGATCTTTCTTGATAATTTTTGTACTTTTAGAGTCCCCAAAGCTTAAGCTAGCTAATGGGGGGACTAATTTGCAACATGGTTGAAAGTCTAGGGATTTTCCATGAGAGATTTTATGCTGATTACTAAATTTTTATGGAACAAAATTAATGATAGGATGATGAGAAACAACTTTTATGAAAGGTGTTGTCATGAAAACACCTAATGGGACTAAAATGCTAAAATTGTGATTTGTTCATTAAGGCATGAAATTGATGGAATTGTGAATAGTTGTAAGAGGATTAAATGTTTAGCTAGGCTTGTTTAATGAGAAAATGTGATGAAAATTTATTTACGAGCCTAGGGGCAATATCGTAATTTTGCCAAAGTGTAGGGGCAAAATAGTCATTTTTCCTAAAGTGTAGATTATGATATATTATGATTTTAAGTGATTAAATCAGTAAATTAAATTGTTCCAGATAAAAGAAAATGAGTTTTGGACCTAGAACGGGTGAAAAGAGAAATGTGGACAAAAAGGTCTCTTTCGGCCCTTTCGACATCGAGGTAAGTTCATGTGCAAATGTTGTAATTATGTATGAGTTATTTTAATATTCCAATGTTGTATGGAATGTATAGATACTCAATGAATGTTTGAAATGTCTTTTGATGAGTTGTTTAGAGAATTGAATCTAAGAACGGTAAGAAACGTAAATAGTATGAAATGATGATAGTTCCGTGTAAGACCATATTGGAATATGGCTTCGGTGAGAGATATTAAATAAGACCATGTCAAGGACATGGCAACGATGTGATACTTCGTATAAGACATTCTTGGGGACATGGCATCGATATGTTAATTCATGTATGACCCTATCAGGGGTTTAATGTTAATGTGACAATATGTGTTTGAGACTTAATAGTGTTATTTAACAGCTGGAGATGAATTTAGTGTATGATGGACCTCTAAGGGGATAAGTGTAATCAATACACCTTAGTATATGAGAGAGATTTGTTAATGCACTGTGTGAGTGCGAATGAGAACCGTAGAAAATTAAGTAAGAATGATAGTGAGTGAGGATGTTCACGGATGAACATTTGAATTAGAGAAATGTATGTGGATAAATATTTGTGAATGTATAATAACGGTGAGCCATGTGCAAATACACCTCATTGAGGGTTATTGATGGGCTGTGTGCGATACCATCAACCATATTATCATTGGTGGGCTGTGTGCGTCACCACCGATTAATTATTAATTGATGGGCTGTGTGTGACACCATCAACCATATTATCATTGGTGGTGTGTGCATTACCACCTGATTAATTATTAATTGATGGGCTGTGTGCGATACCATCAACCATATTATCATTGGTGGGCTGTGTCGTTACCACCTGATTAATTATTAATTGATGGGCTGTGTGCGATACCATCAACCATATTATCATTGGTGGGCTGTGCGCGTTACCATCTGATTAATTATTAATTGATGGGTTGTGTGCGATACCATCAACCATATTATCATTGGTAGGCTGTGCGCGTTACCACCTGATTAATTATTAATTGATAGGCTGTGTGCGATACCATCAACCATATTATCATTGGTGGGCTGTGTGCGATACCACCCTATAAGAGATTCAATGGTGGGCTAAGTGCATAACCACCGAGAGATTAGTAGTATGAGAGACTTATTGAAAATGTTTGATGTGTTGTTTTATATGATCTTGTGGTGATCAGTGCAGGATTGTGTACTAATTAAACGAGCAATTGGCTTGTGGCATGGTAAGAATGTAGTAAGAGATAGAATGAGTAGGCTTTAAAAGTGGTTGAGTAAGTAGCCATAAGTTAAAAGGAAAAACTCGGTATAATACTTTGTGGTTATCTATATTCAGTGAATATCAATAATGGTCAGATTATGCAGATGAACTTACTATGCATAATTTCTTACTCCTCTTCTTTTCTCATCTCTTATAGGTTATTTTAGCTAACTAGGGTTGGAGATCGCTGGAGATGTTTTCACACTATCGAACAGACACTCGGTATGAGGTATCAAGTCCCCATGAGTTATGGCATGTATAGGGCTAGTACTTAAGGTCGATTAAGTTATTGTTGATGTAGCCAAATTGTGTTGGCCTAAGAGAACTCATAATTGGGTTGTGCGTAGCCATAGATGATGGCTTAAGTTGTTGTAAATGTATTGGAAATAGTTCTCCCTAGTGTGTGGGATGAAGACTTTATCACTCTTATGATTAAATGTCCTTAATTCAAGAGTTATATTGATGTTATGTGATATTATGTGCTAATATATGATGTTATGCAAATGAGAGTGGAAAAAAGCTTGGTAGATAGCCTCTAAGTGCCCACACGGATAGACACACAGGCGTGTGTATAGGCCGTGTGTTCCCTGTATGTTAGTGTTTAAGTCAGAATAGACCATGGGCTAACCCCACGGCCGTTTGTATAGACCGTGTGTGACACACGATTAGCACATGGGCGTGTGCTCCAAGCCGTGTGAATAAGTCAGTATATCAAGGTGTGACACACGGTCTAAAGCCACGGGCGTGTCAAGGCCGTGTGTAATTTGGCAGTGTCCACCACGGGTGGAAGACATGGGCGTGTTTTAGGGGTACACAGGCGTGTCTCTAAGCCTACACGGGCATGTGGCCCCTGTTTAGGTAAAAATTTTTCCAAGTGTGTATAAGTTTTCGATCTATTTCTGAAACCTTTTGGAAGCATGTTTAGGGCCTCGTAGGCTATTATAAGGATGTTAAAGGTGTGTGTGTGGAAAGGTTTTTATTTGGAATGAAAATTGATAGCTCAAAGTTGTATGACCGTGTGAGTTAAGTACGGTAACGCCTCGTATCCGGTTCCGGTGTAGATTATGGGTAAAGGGTGTTACAGATCTCACCGTAGAAGTTTCACATAGGATGTTTTTAAAGCAAAGGGTGCACCTTTTACAATACTACTTGATATAAGCTCACTGTACATTCTGTCAAATTTATTGCAGAACCATAAACTACTCATGTTAGCAAAAAAGACAGTTTATAGAATTTCCATGCTCAGTTTTGCAATTTGAACAAATGAAATTTACCTGTACACATTGATCATGTCCAAGAATATTTAATAAATTTGAGATAAGAAATATGTTCCAAGAGAACTGATCACACTAGTATTTGTCTGCAAGGTGAAGACTCATTCTAAGCCTCACAAAATCCCAATAAGCATTGAATTATAACCACAGGATGGATACATCACAAATATCAAGTTTGCAAGGAAAGAATAGCTCTAATCCACCACCTAAGAATCCATCAACAGATGCATAAATAATTAATTTATAAAACAATTTAAACCAAAGAGAAAAATAGGGGAAACACAGATCTAAAAGATAAGCATCCAAAATCCACAAAGACGTAGAAATTAATTACATACATAGATCATCTAAAACTGAACAACCCATGTATCAATTGGATTACAAAAGAAGAAAAATGACATAGCACAAGCTCAAATCCATCTTAAAAAAAAGGAAAAAGACAGATAAATAATCTTTACTATAACTAAAAGAGCCTCCAGCCATTAATTAGAGTTGATTGCAAGTGTGATCATTATTAAACATTCATGAAGAATGCATGAAGATCAATTAACAATAATAATGATAATAAGATGATAAACAATAATGAATAAGAAAAATAGAGAGAATAAAACGCACCATAAAGAAAAGCAGCGGGGAGAGTGAAACCCTAAAAAAGATTTGAAAAATGTAAAAGAGGAAAAAGTTGGATATTGACGCTGATGGATGGCAGTGCCTGTACTAAGAACCTTGACAATGTTGTTTTTGTTGGAGTATGTATGACCGGCCTTTGAGTTGAATTTTCTTACAGCCCAAAATTTTCTTCTCTTCTAGATTCTTCAATACGTTTGGGGCAAGTCAATGTAAAAAAAAAAAAAAACCAGAGGTTACCATATATGTAAAAATAAAAATAAAAAAAACCAGAGGTTACCATTGTTGAACCAATGGGATTTGGGGGAGGGGGAAACTGATTTAGGGGAAAACAATTTGGGAGAGGGGGAGGGAGAACTGATTTGGGTAGAAACGATTTGGGAGAGGGGGAGGGAGAACTGATTTGGGGAAAACAATTCGGGGGAGGGGAAACTGATTTGGGTAAAAAACAAAGGGTTATGGGAATAAAATGGAGCCATTTTGCAAAATTTTAATACATTCTAGTGGCGTTTTTGGTCCAAACACCGCTATAGCCCAACCTTTTGCAGCGTTTTTTCATAAACGCCACTATAGCCTTGACCTTTTACAGCATTTATGAAAAAACACCGCTATAGCCTTGACCTTTTGCGGCGTTTCTTCATAAACGACGTTTCTTCATAAATGCCGCTATAGCCCTAACCTTTTGCGGCGTTTTTTCAGCCCTGATCTTTTGTGGCATTTTCCGATTGGTGCCACTAATGTACAACTTTTGCGGCATTTTTGGTCCAAACGCCACTAAAAACGCCGCTAAAAGCTTAATTTCGTATAGTGTGGGGTTTAAACCCATTTTATTTAAATCAATAAAACATTAATATTACTATTGAACCAATGCTTTATTTTAATATTATATTTACAATTTAATTGTATTATGCATATTTTATTACCTCCATCAATTGTATTTATATTTACATTATTATTAAAGTCATTGATCGAGTTGATATCATTAATTAACTCAACACCAACTTAGTCTTGATATATTCATTTAGTATTCTTAATCGATGTACTTTTGTGTTTAAATTTTGTTTTACTTACAATTTAATCTAATATTGTACATATTTCATGTGTTACTATTAATTAATTTTAAATTATACATTTTATTATTTATTATATGTTATTTTTAAGAAAACATTACTAATGTGATAAAATTTCTAATATATATTATTCTCGTATTAGTGTTTGGATTGTTGTAGATAATATAGACCGAGCAGGTCTATTGGCTTTGTTTTTTCTCTCTATATTCAATGTTGGAATCATGGATGGATAAGCCCTTAACCTTAAAAAATAAATATTTCTAAAATGTTTATATTATATATAACACATCATCAGTTGTTTTAAAAGATGTATATAGTCAAATTAATACTATGAATTCAATTATAAAATTATCAAAATTTAAAATTAAAAAAATTATATTAGAAGAACCACATAGGTAATTAATATTTATTTTAAAAATAAAAATCCACTCTTCTATGGTTTTGAATTTAGGTGTATAAAATTTTAACATGTGAACTTTACCAACACAACTAAAATTTAATTAACAAAATTATTTATATTTTCATAATTCTGTCAATAAGTATTATTTTTTCCAAAAGAAATTATTATTTGAATATTTTTGTATTATTTTTTCATCACATAATGGGTGTACCATATGATGGTTAAAAGAGGTGTAGTAGGGGTGTAGGCACGTGATAAGACAATTATGTAATGAAATGCCGAATTAAACCAATAATATGGTGAAACTGAAAGGGTGAAAAACCCTAGTACTCTATACGTTTAACGCCTAGAAATGAAGTCAATCATGTTGACCACATGCAAAGCCCAGTGGGTCCACTCTAACCCCATCCCTAACCTTAATCATTTCTCTCTCTCTTCTACGCCCCAACGGGGGACCAGCTCTCTCTTCTATGCCTCAAATCTCCCCTAACCTACGCCCCATAACAGTAGTTTTGTACGACAAGCTTTAACCCAAGATTTTGCTTTGAACAGTTCTCAAGAAATACGGAACTTTTTCCCTATGGATTGAAACTATTAGGATGTAGTGAGAAATGGTGGCATTAAATCTAAATTGATTAAGTACTGTCCATGGATTCCTTAAATTTTCTTCTGTTTAAATTTAATTGAATGTAATTATATTTATCATAATTGTAATTACAACTTTCTTTTGAAAAGGTAGAATATATGCAGAAGAAAAAGAAAGTTAACATAGCATTGTATATATGTCAAAGATTAGAAAATGAAGAAGATGATGCAATTTTAATTTGCGAACATGCTTCAAAGAGTGGGTAGCTTTTGGAGATAATAGAAGCAAAAACCAAGCAGGGCATCGCCTAAACTTTCAGTGGTTTTATAATAAATGCAGTTCTTTTCATATATTCCCTTCCCTTGAATCTTCCTTGGAAAATAAACATATTAAAAAGGTTTAAGTGATGTTATCCCACTCTTGTTTTAATTTTTTGTTAGCTATATTTTTTTAATAGAAGTATATTAAATGATTCTCTCTCTATATATAAGTGTTAATATTTAATAAGTTGATATAGAGGTGATCATTTTATATTTTTTGATTTGTTTATTATAATATTTGAACAAAATAAATCTTATTTTTAGAATTTTATTTTAGGTAAATTATATCAACAGTTACTCAACTCTAGGGTAGCTGACAAAATAGCCACTTAGATTTCAATTTAGCTACTCTACTTTTAAAAAATGACAAAATAGTCACCATTAACTATTTTCCGTTACAGATGTAACGGAGCTATTATTTTCCTTTACAATTCCATTACAGACTTAAACAGACTACCATTTTCCATCCCCTCCCATCCCTCTCCCTCTTCCCCACCATCCCTCCCCCTACTCTGATTCTCTCTCCCTGTAACAGCCCAATTTTAATAGTGTCGGAACAGTGATTCGAGATCACTAATTCTGACGAAAAGTTAGAAAACTTTGTTAATCGATAATTATAAGTTAAGTGTGATTTTAGAAATATTTTAAAATTAGTAAATTTTGTGAACTAAAAGAATTAATTAGAAAAATTAGGCCAAAAACGAGGTATTGAGATCTCGAATTCATAAAATGAGCCATAAATATTTTTAGAAATATTTATGGAGTGTCATTAAGTTATTATTAAAGTTTAGTTGAGAAATTTTAACGTTTGGATATGTAATTAAATGAAAAGACTAAATTGAAAAAGGTGTAAAAGTTTTATTATAGATTAAAGAAAGTATAAAGGACCAAAATGGCAATTAAGCTATTTTGTTTAATTGAGGCAGTTATTGTGAGAAAAATCTGAGATTTTTTATGTTTAATATTATATTATTATTTTATATTATTATATTATTATATTATTATATTATTATATATAAAAACAAACAAAAAGAGAATAGAAAAACAGAAACCCAAAACGAAGAAGCAGAGAGCAGGAAAGAAAGAAGAAGAGAAGAGAAAGAAGAAAAAAAGGAGAAAATTGGAAAATTTTCAAAATTAGCTAAATAAAAAGGGGATCAAATTGAAATATATGGAGAATTCTCTTCATTTCTCTTCATTTTCTTCAGCTGAAAAATAGCCATGGGAGAGAGTTCAAGCTGGTTTTTATATACTCAAGCTTCATGTAAGTTTAATACTTGCTTTCTCCTTGAACTTTCTATGTTTTTGGACTTTCTACAATTGGGTCCAACTTATTAATTCATTAGTTTATGATTCTATGGCTAATTTTTTTAAAGTTTATGTGGATTAGTGCTGGAAGAATATGATGAATAAATATTGAATTGAAGCTTTAATTTTGTTATATGATGATTTAATCAAGTGAAATTGATGGAAATTAGTTTTAGAACCTAATTGTGAAATAGCTGAAATTAAGGCCTAGTGTTAAAATTTTGATTTCAAAGGTTATGAAGTAGTTTAAAATGATAGATAAAAGTATTAAATGAGAAAATTAACTCAATTGAGGGGTTAATCCAGCAAGGACTGAATTGTATGAATTGTGGAATTAGGGACAAAATAGAAATCAACATGTTACACTAAAGCAGTTTTGGATAGCAGCAGTTGTCTAACTTTGAAAAATCACCAATAATTGTATAAATCGAATTATAAGTTGAGTGAGATATGGAATTAAAGCTTATTAAGTCTATTTTCATATAAAAGAAACAGAGAAAGCAAAGGAAGTCTACATTTTGAGATATTTGGATTTTTGTAAGACTAGTTTAGAATAAATTCAGGTTCCCTGTTTTGATTTTAAAAATCATCAAAATTGAAGAAAAATAATTATGGGCTTAAATTTATATGTTTAGAATCCTGAACGAGTCTATTTTCTATAAAATAAACGGGAATATCATCCGAATTCTGTATGAAAAGATAATTAATTTTTAGTGAAGAAGGGTCGGAACTGCCAGACAGCAGAACAGGGTGATTTAAAGAATAAACTGTACTAATTGGCTAAATCAAAATTCTGAAAATTTTATGGCAAGAAGATATGTGAGTCTAGTTTCAGGAAAAATTAACGGTTCTTCATTTGGAGTTCTGTAGCTCTGGAAATAAATAATTTAGTGACTATAACTCAAATGGACAGTTTTGAATATACTTATGAGTAATTAATGAAATTATTGATAATGTTACTTATAGCATGTTATATACATTAAGGATGTGGAATGGAGAGGAGGAGGAGGAAAATATGTATGAATATTTAGGTAGTATGGCTAATTTGAAATGTTTTAGGCTCAGGGACTAAATTGAATAAAAGTAAAACTTTGAGATTAATTTTGTAGAAATGACCAATTTGCATGAAATAGATTATTTTATTATTTAGAATTGCAAAATTGAATGAAATTATTAATTTAGATTAAGATCGATTGAAAAATCGATGAAAATAGAAAATTTCTAAAATGACCCTGAATCTTGATATTTCTACAAATTTAGCCAAGTAAGTTCGTGTAACTTAATTATATGATATTGAAAATATGAGTTGATGGTACGTGAAATATTGATATGATAAATTAGCTGATTTATGTTTATGAAGGAGATAATTGAATGATATTTTTTTATGATATGTAAATATGTGATTATCTTTAATATGTTAATACAAGATGATTAAGTATGTTGAGATGAGTAATAAATTTATGTAAGACATGACGAGAAAAATAAATATGTTTAAGGGACAATATGTTTGATTTTGATTGGTTTCAAATATAAATGCTAAATGAAATAAAATGTCGATAAATAAATTTGTAATTCCTAGTAATACCTCGTACCTATTCCAATTGAATACGGGTAAGGGTGTTACATTTAGTGGTATCGAGCTATGATTTAGTGGTTCTCGGACCAAATATACTATATGTAGAGTCTAGAAATGTACGCCATTATTAATATATAACTTAAGATAATGTGATATCTTCAAACTTTGATGATATTTGTATAACTATTATTCAAACTTTATCATTATTATGTGTAATTTATTAATTATGTGTGGTAAGTATTTTAAGGTAAGTGTTTAGTAAAATGATAAATTTAAGATTGGGTACTGAAATTGAGACCGATCATCGAATGAATTATAGAATCTTGAATATTATTTTGAGTATTGAATTGAATTGTGAAGTTCTTGAATATTGTTATGTGTATTGCATTAAACTATGAAATTATTGATGTAATGAATTATTGCAATCTTGTGAAACCTGATTGAAATAAGAAGTGAAAATAGAATGAACTAGAATTTAGAAAGTTATTTAAATTACGTGAATCGAATTATGAATTATGTGAATATTTGAAGGTATATTAATAGGAAACTAAAAGTGATTTGAATTGAATCAAATTGAATTAAATAAAGAAAATATGTGAGTAATTGAAATGTATATTGATTGAAAAGTTATTTGTGATTTTAAATTTGATTGGGCAATAAATTAAAAATACGAATTGAATAAAAATGCATTAAATTATGAATATGTGTAAAATATGAATCGTGTATTGATTAAAAGTGGTTGGAACCGAATTGAAGTATGATTATATGTGAATATGTGAAATATGTATTGGTATTGAATTGTATCTTGATTAGAAAATGAAAAGTGAATTTGAAAAAAAAAAAGATTTGAATACCCTATTAACTTATCGGACTAGATTGGATACAAATGGCATGCCATAGGATTTGTGATATGATGAGGAGATATTTCGTATTATAATCTTGGTTTATCCAAGAGGCATTTAATGCCTTATTGGTGTGTTTGGGAGGATATGATATGGTGTGTTTGGGAGGATGTGATTTGTGGAGGATATGACATATTGGTGTGTTTGGGAGGATATGATATATTGGTGTGTTTGGGAGGATATGATATGGGAGGATATGATATCTTGGTGTGTAATGGAGGATTTCATTATTTTGGTGTGATTGGTTGGAATCAGCAGATCCGTCAAAGTCCGAGTCTTGTTAATAGGGGTAGATATGAATATTAAGTGAAATTAAAATGAGAATTGATTTCCTATTAACTTGTCGGACTAGTCGGATATAATTGGCATGCCATAGGATTTGGAAGAGTACGGATTTATCGGCTTTGCCGATCGTGCACTTTATGTGTCGCTTGTGCACCACGTGTGTCGTATCGTGCACCTCGTGTGTCGATAATCGATCAGTACTATGTACCGCTTTTAGGCACAATGTGCCGCATTGGTGTGTTTGGGTTGGAACTGTATCCGTCAAAGTCCTGAATTGTTAATAGGGTGAATAACTGAAATGAGAAAAACTAAATAACTTTGATCGATTGAACTATTGAAAATATGAGTAAGAAATTATGAGTTGAATTGTGAATCGAATTGAAATGTGAGGATTGAAGTATGAACTTAAGGTTCATAAATTTGTTAAAATATCAAATTATTATTATTGGAATCTGTTGAATAAACGAAATGAGAAAATCGATTGAATTTGATCGGTTGAACTATTGAAAGTATGGAAAAGTGTAATTAGGAATTGAAATGTAAATTGAAATTGAGATATGAGATTGAAAACTTGAACCAAAGGTTTATGAATTGATTAAAGATAATATAGATGATATGTGATGTCATGTGATGAAAGACCATTGTTGAGGTATGAAATTAAAATATAAATTAACACATATGACTTATATTGTTACATGTTTGATGTCTATTATTTAATATTAAATGTTAAATTTAAATTATGCGTATAGTAAGTGAAGTATGAGGTAAGTGTTATTGTTGAATTAAATGGAAATTGAATTAAGTGATGGATAAATATTAGTATTGAATTGTATATTGATGAGAAAGTGAAATTAAATTTAGTTGTGAATAAATTGAAGTGAAATTGGAATTGAAAAAAAATGATATGTGAAGCACATAATAAGAATTATTAGTAAATTAAGAATGACTAGTAAGTTTTGAAATATGTTACATTTATTAAAGAAAGAAAATATATAAACATACTGTGTTTTTAGTACAATGATTAAATTGTAAAGTATGTAAAAGCATTATGTTAAAATTGTAAAAGTGACATGCGTGTATAATGTAATTTTCCCAAGTAAATGAGATTATACTAAGATATTAGTGGTATACCATTAAGGAACTCTAGCGCATTCTCTGATAATAACACTTTGGTACTCATCAAGTGCTATCTGATTAATAGTACATAATAATACACTTCTATATTTGTTTCATATATCTTAAGTGTTCTGTTTAATCTATTGAGCCTCTTATAAAAAGGTAAGTAATTTTCGTTATAAGGTATGTTCGCAATATTGAATTAAAAATGAATTGCAAATTGAAAGGATATGGAATGGATATAAATGATAAACTAGATAAATATGTGCACAAAGGAGCTATAGAATTATAGAAATAATGAAGTACATGATCAAAATAATAAGGAAATTTCGAGGGCGAAATTTTTTTTAGGGGGAAGAGTTGTAACAGCCCAATTTTAATAGTGTCGGAACAGTGATTCGAGATCATTAATTCTGTCGAAAAGTTAGAAAACTTTGTTAATCGATAATTATAAGTTAAGTGTGATTTTAGAAATATTTTAAAATTAGTAAATTTTGTGAACTAAAAGAATTAATTAGAAAAATTGGGCCAAAAACGAGGTATTGAGATCTCGAATTCATAAAATGAGCCATAAATATTTTTAGAAATATTTATGGAGTGTCATTAAGTTATTATTAAAGTTTAGTTGAGAAATTTTAACGTTTGGATATGTAATTAAATGAAAAGACTAAATTGAAAAAAGTGTAAAAGTTTTATTATAGATTAAAGAAAGTATAAAGGACCAAAATGGTAATTAAGCCATTTTGTTTAATTGAGGCAGTTATTGTGAAAAAATCTGAGATTTTTTTATGTTTAATATTATATTATTATTTTATATTATTATATTATTATATTATTATATTATTATATATAAAACAAACAAAAGAGAATAGAAAAACAGAAACCCAAAACGAAGAAGCAGAGAGCAGGAAAGAAAGAAGAAGAGAAGAGAAAGAAGAAAAAAGGAGAAAATTGGAAAATTTTCAAAATTAGCTAAATAAAAAGGGGATCAAATTGAAATATATGGAGAATTCTCTTCATTTCTCTTCATTTTCTTCAGCTGAAAAATAGCCATGGGAGAGAGTTCAAGCTGGTTTTATATACTCAAGCTTCATGTAAGTTTAATACTTGCTTTCTCCTTGAACTTTCTATGTTTTGGACTTTCTACAATTGGGTCCAACTTATTAATTCATTAGTTTATGATTCTATGGCTAATTTTTTAAGTTTATGTGGATTAGTGCTGGAAGAATATGATGAATAAATATTGAATTGAAGCTTTAATTTTGTTATATGATGATTTAATCAAGTGAAATTGATGGAAATTGGTTTTAGAACCTAATTGTGAAATAGCTGAAATTAAGGCCTAGTGTTAAAATTTTGATTTCAAAGATTATGAAGTAGTTTAAAATGATAGATAAAAGTATTAAATGAGAAAATTAACTCAATTGAGGGGTTAATCCAGCAAGGACTGAATTGTATGAATTGTGGAATTAGGGATAAAATAGAAATCAACATGTTACACTAAAGCAGTTTTAGATAGTAGCAGTTGTCTAACTTTAAAAAATCACCAATAATTGTATAAATCGAATTATAAGTTGAGTGAGATATGGAATTAAAGCTTATTGAGTCTATTTTCATATAAAAGAAACAGAGAAAGCAAAAGAAGTCTACATTTTGAGATATTTGGATTTTTGTAAGACTAGTTCAGAATGAATTCGGGTTCCCCTGTTTTTACTTTAAAAAATCATCAAAAATTGAATAAAAATAATTAGGGGCTTAAATTTATATGTTTAGAATCCTGAACGAGTCTATTTTCTATAAAAATAAACGGGAACATCATCCGAATTCTGTATGAAAAGATAATTAATTTTTAGTGAAGAAGGGTCGGAACTGCCAGACAGCAGAACAGGGTGACTTTAAAGAATAAACTGTACTAATTGGTTAAATAAAAATTCTGAAAATTTTATGGCAAGAATATATGTGAGTCTAGTTTCAGAAAAATTAACGGTTCTTCATTTGGAGTTCTGTAGCTCTAGAAATAAATAATTTAGTGACTATAACTCAAATGGACAGTTTTGAATATACTTATGAGTAATTAATGAAATTATTGATAATGTTACTTATAGCATGTTATATACATTAAGGATGTGGAATGGAGAGGAGGAGGAGGAAAATATGTATGAATATTTAGGTAGTATGGCTAATTTGAAATGTTTTAGGCTCAGGGACTAAATTGAATAAAAGTAAAACTTTGAGATTAATTTTGTAGAAATGACCAATTTGCATGAAATAGATTATTTTATTATTTAGAATTGCAAAATTGAATGAAATTATTAATTTAGATTAAGATCGATTGAAAAATCGATGAAAATAGAAAATTTCTAAAATGACCTCGAATCTTGATATTTCTACAAATTTAGCCAAGTAAGTTCGTAACTTAATTATATGATATTGAAAATATGAGTTGATGGTACGCGAAATATTGATATGATAAATTAGCTGATTTATGTTTATGAAGGAGATAATTGAATGATATTTTTTTATGATATGTAAATATGTGATTATCTTTAATATGTTAATACAAGATGATTAAGTATGTTGAGATGAGTAATAAATTTATGTAAGACATGACGAGAAAAATAAATATGTTTAAGGGACAATATGTTTGATTTTGATTGGTTTCAAATATAAATGCTAAATGAAATAAAATGTCTGATAAATAAATTTGTAATTCCGGTAATACCTTGTACCTATTCCAGCGTTGAATACGGGTAAGGGGTGTTACACTCCCTCTCCCCCTCTTCCCCACCATCCATCTCTCCTACTTTGATTCTTTCCCTCTCCCCCACTATCCCATTGCTAACCCTCTCACTCACCACAAAGAAAAACGGAACTGTACCTAAACTAGTTGCTGCAACCATTACTAACGTAAAAAGCATGACTCTGGACATAGAAACTTTGTCATAACTACCATTCCAGACATTCATTGCCTTGTCATTATCCTCAAAAGTTATGACTTTCTCTATACCAGTGCCATCTATAACAATATCCCCGACATTTTTATGGGGAGCTCTAATCCTTTGTGAAATTACATTTTGACCATCTACTATAATTCATTCAAGGAAAGAAATGGCAACCGATAAACATAGAAGCAAATGCTTGAGTCTGAATCGCATTGCTTTTTATTATGACCACAAGTCTTCACCGATAATGAAGTTTATTGATCAAATAGAATTCATGTAGGTGGGGATCAAGAAAAGTCAAAATAAAAACTAGTACAGTATGTTTGGAAACGCACCTGAGTAATATAAGTTGTAATTAAAAACCACAATTTTCGTGAAAGCGAAGCTTTTGTCAACCAAGTGACTAAAACATATTGAGCATTCAACAATGACAAGGATCGAAATAAAAGGCCAAAATCAATTGAAACAACCCCTCCAAAGAGCTATAGTCAATAAATTTGATATGATCATAAAAAAAATAGATACAATCAAAAGGATAATCATTTCAAACAAACTAAAAATAAAATCCAAAACCCTAATTGATAATATAAACAATTACTATGAGCATTGGCCTCATTTGCACAGAAAATAACCAACCTTAACAAGATGCAAGCTTAAGAATCCATAATTCCCAAATGGCAAGAAAAATGAGAGGAAAAGATTGGTTTTATTTTGGTTCAAATTAAAAGCTATGTAAACTCTAAAACAGAATATGAAAGAGAGCAAAACAAATTCAATTGTGGAAAAGAGGAAGGAAAGCCCAGAATTTTGAAGTAAAAGAAAAAAAAAGTTAATATATTTGATTAAATTGAAATACATTAGAAGAACAAATAAAATTGATGGAGAATCGACAAAATATAAAAATGCATCAAAAGCAAAACTTGAATTGACATGTACGTGTAGGGTTCCAAACAAAAACGATGGTAAAGAATTTGTTGTTAGATTAGTTTAAAATTAGTAGCAACAGGTAGAAAGATAAAAAGAGGAGAGGCAAAGGGACAGAGGGAGAGGGTTAGCAAAGGGACAGTGGGGGAGAGGAAAAGAATCAGAGTAGGAGGAGGGATGGTGGGGAAGAGGAAGAGAGGGAGTGAGAATCAGAGTAGGGGGAGAGATGGTGGGGAAGAGGGAGAGGGATGGGAGGGGGAGGGGAAACGGTAGTTTGGTTAAGTCTGTAATGGAACTGTAATGGAATATGGTAGCTTCGCTACATTTGTAACGGAAAATGGTTAGTAGTGACTGTTTTGTTATTTTTTGAAAGTTGAGTGACTAAATTGAACCTGAGTGACTGTTTTGTCAACTATTCCAAAGTTGAGTGATTGTTGGTGTAATTTACCCTATTATTTAATACAATTTGAAAGCTTTTTCATAATTTTTTTTTAAAAATAACAATTTTTCAAGTATATTTTATAGGAGAACAATTTTTTAAGTAAATAAAATAATCAACATCTCATATATTTTAAGTTATTCTCGCTATTTTAAATATAGAATAATTTTACATTATAAAAATATAATATAATTATAAATTGAATAAAATATAATTCAATTTGGTTGAGTTAATTAAGGTTTTTAACTTGTATGTCATTATTTGTCCAAACACAATTGGGTTTAGATTTCCTTTTTTTTTTTTTTTATACAATGTCTAATACTACCTACAACTCCTATCTAATCTATAAATAAGAGGACAAACTTGCTTTAGTGTACTCGAACTCACTTTTCGTGCAATGACAACAATATCAATACTAATTGAGTTAAAACTCAACCAGTTTGATGTCCCAATTTTTCTTACTTAGTCTTGTAGTTAATCATAACCTGAAACTTTATTAATAAGATAAATACTAATTATTAAAAATTTTATTTAACCCTAACAAAAATATCCTTATTTATTTTAAGCCCTTTAAACATTTTTATCTACCTATTAAAAGTTTTAAATACTACAATAATGAAGGTGTCACATTAGAATTAATCAATAGCGTCTAGGAATCAAACATGACTTTATATTAATCTGAAACTGAATTAACATAGCTTTTATGCATACACAATTTGTTGGTGAATGCTCAAACATCTCCCATTAAAATGTTAATCGAATTTTTTAATGTAGGTTTTCATTTGATGAGTTTATCTGTAGCTTTTTTTTTTTTAGAATAATATTAAAAAACATTTATTGAAATAGTATAGATTTTTTTTTATAAAAATAATATGAGAGATGAAATTTCAACCTCAAATCGATATGCCAAATTATTTTAGGATTGAAACCCATGCAGCACAAATGTCAAAAATAGAACAAGCACCTCAATTCCCCAAATCGATAACTGCCAACCTGATTTGGCAAAATTGTGGTGCACGTTTTTCCCAAATCATCATGGTGTTGCCAATTTGGGGAAATGATATGCCCATTAATTCCAACACCCACTCGTACCCATAAATTCCCTCCCACTCTAACTCTTATAAATTCCCCCCATACCCCACTTTCTTATCGCACACAACACTTCCATCATTTTCTAAATCCCAACTCTCCCTCGCTTCCCCCAAACCTTAAATCGACAACCAACCTAACAACCAAAAAAAGTCAAAGCCATTCACTCAAAATACCCAAAACTTCTAAACATAAATTACATTTAAAAACCCTAAAACCATCCAAAAAAATACATTTGTTCTTTTTACAAGCCAAAAAGAGGTTAGTTTTGTTTTGCAAAATTATGTTTTTTAGTTATAATTTATTTTAAATATAATTCTTTTGTGGCTTAATTATATTTTTTTAGGTTTGGAGTAATTGAAGTGATAAGGTACGTGTCTACTGTCT
This sequence comes from Gossypium rotundifolium, assembly GCA_025506655.1. Lineage (NCBI taxonomy): Eukaryota > Viridiplantae > Streptophyta > Magnoliopsida > Malvales > Malvaceae > Gossypium > Gossypium rotundifolium. The sequence continues at coordinate 154,897,679 of CP106722.1, read as the reverse complement.
ACACATCCGATATAAATTTTATTTAAATTAGAATTTGTTTTATTAAATGATATGTTAATTTTATTTAAAATGTGAATAAATCATATTTATTACCGGTATATACTAATTAGTGAATAAGGTAAGAATTATGTTATTATATGTTTAAATGAAATAAATATTGTTATATACTCACATTTAGTATATATTGAAATAAATTTATTTGTATATAAATTTCCATTATTTAATTTTTAAAGTTATAAAAATTTGATTTAGGGTTATGCATTTTATGTTAAATAAATAATTTTTTTATTAAATTAGAGGTTGTTTTATTAAATTATATGATTTAAATTTTGAAGTTATATACATTTTGGTTTGGGGTTTAACATTATTATGCTAAATAAACAATTGTTTTATAGAAAATGTGTATTTTAAGTAATTATTGATTTGTAAATATTTGCGTAATTATTGTATGTAGTATGCTATGGAATTCAATATTATGAAATATATGTTTAAGGATTAAGGTAAGGAAATATATTTCTAAAATTTTTGGTTTGTGCAAAACAAGCTCCGAGTATGACATTGGTTAGATTGGCTCACGTGTCTGATGATCTACAGAATGCAATAAATTTAATTTAATTGTTATGAAATTCTAAATCTATATTTAAATTTTTTATTAGATTGATTAACCAAATAAATTGACACGATGTTGATCAGATCCCCCGTAACCACAACAATACTTATCTTGATTTAGGGCCAATAGATGATCGAATCTGTGACTATATGAACATTGCCAAATTCGGTTATGTTTTGAACTTGAGGCCATGCACAATTTCCCCAAAGTTGATTGTTGTGTTGATCGAACGATAGCGACCAGAAACGCATACTTTTCACCTATTGTTAGGGGAGTATATTATCACTCTCCAAGATGTCACTTTCATTCTCGGGTTACCCATTGATGGGTTGGCTATAGCAGGGGATATTGGACTGCCCTTGACTGATGTTTGCAATGATTACCTTAGGGCAGTTCCTTCAAATGATAAGGTTATGGGTTGTTCATCCTACATACATGGTTGGGTAAGTTTCGTAAAGTGTTATCGGAGGCTATTCGTAAAGTGTTATCGGAGGCTGCGGTAGATATAGATGTGCAGTATGCTACCTGAGCATTAATACTAAGGCTCATTGGAACAATGTTGATGCCAAATAAATCTAGCATTTGGGTTTCCTGTCATTACCTGATTTTACTACAAGACTTTTTTGTTGCAGGAGGATATAGTTAGGGAGTCATTATATTAGCACAATTATATTAAGAGATGTGCTTAGTAATGAAACCTCGTTACCAAAGAGTCGTCGGCTATGTTATATTATTGCAGACTTGGGCATATATTATAATGTCTTTCTTAATACCATTAAGTCATATAGTCTATCGATTCCCACTTGCTTTAAGGTTAGTATTGAATTATTTAAATATATTTTAAAATTATTATTTTTGTATTTATTTATTTATAAACTTTGTGTAACATATTTAAAATGTTGCTATAGTCATTAGATTTTTCCACTTGGGTGTGAATCAAGGCAAATAGGTGGTCACAAAGGAAAAGGTAAATATAAAACGTTTGTGTTGTGTTAGGTTATGGTTAAAAATTATTTTTTATGTAGTTTGGGGCTTACAAAGTTTTTTATTTACAATTCTAATGGATGTCATATGTGAATGAAGAGGTTGCTCAAATTACTCTGGTGTGGTTTAATGCTGGAAGTGAAGTGTGATGTAGTAGTACGGCATTACTTAACATGCAAGTTGTTGAGTGGCATAACCTTGATCATGCTATGCGTCAATTTAGATTTGAGAAAATGCCTCCAACTAATCCGTCAACATGGACAATATGCACAGAGTGACCACGAGTAATAAAAGAACAGTGGACTGAAGATGGGAACATTATAACTAGATTAATATATGGAACGATCAACTTCTATCAATGGTGATCAGATTCAGCAACCAAGGCCGCTTCCAAGCTTTAGATAATTATATGACTTGGTTTAGGGAAAATGGAAGACCGTTTTTATTTAATCAATGTCCTATGTAAACCCCATGGAGGCGTGGTCTTATTAGGCATGTTGTGCCACTAGTTGCCGCCTGAGGGCCGTCACAGTCCCTTAATGCACTTAATGTCAATGGTTATCAGCTAGCTTCAATGTTCTTCATAAAATCGCAACAAACGCAACATCGAAGTCAACATTCAGGGCATAATGGTTACCACCCGGAGATGTCGGGCTCATCCACATTGGTGGCTCTATTCGAGTGAGATCTTAATTTTGCTTCTCAACCAGAAGAGCAAGTACATGTTAAGCATACTTTTAGATGGGACCTTATTTCTTCTCCTCAAACAGATGCACAAATGGGATTGAATATCGGATCATTTGATAAGGTTCCTAATTTTAACGACCTAACCGATTTTTTCAATTACGGTCCGGATTAGGGTAGCAATATCCATTAGTTACACCACTTCCACCAGCCATTTAGGAAGAGTAGAGGAAAACAGGGATAATAGTATTCTTATTAATCATCACAACCAACCCCACCCTAATCGAAAAAGGCCTTGACAGCAATTTAGACCTCGCACTACGCCTTCCAATCATATCTTTTAAGAATTGGTAAATATTTAGGGTTTTAGAAATATTTATTTTATTAAACTTATTGGATTTAGGGTAGATACATTGTTGAATTATTATTTTTAATTAATTTTAAAATTTAATTTTTTTTTCATATGTATATGTCGGTAAAAAAATTGGCTAAAATTGTTAAACAATTTATATTAGTACAAGATAACTAGGGTATTTGATATCAACAACAAGTTTATACAGGTAAATAGTTCAAACATTTTAGAAAGCTTGAAAATGAAATACAGTTAAGACAAAACATAAAAGCACTAGAATCAAGACTTCGATCACTAACCCATACTAAGACCCTGATGTGGGCACTTATTCCAGCTATGACCAATTGTTTGGCACAACCCACGTTGTTTTCGTTGTACGAGTCCCTCTTGTCAAAATCCATTCTAATCCTAGTTGATTCGGGACGCCTCATAAAATTTCAATGTAACTCTTTGCTAGGGATCAATATGTTCACCGGTGGTTCCAATTCTTATATGGATTTACTGCTCATTAGTCAAAACTCGTTCTCCCTAATGCATTTAATTGTTTCAATTTTATACACATTGTCTATAAATTGCATACAGTCCATATGGCTATAGGCACATGTGGCCACAACATGCGAATATGGGTAACGAAGAGTTTGAAACCTTCTACAATCACAGAACTGGTTCAGTATATCAACATGAAAGGACCTAGTAGAGATACCTGCCTGATGACTGATAAATTGTCACTTAAAAAGTTTTTTCAATGTGTGAGAAGGTTTGAATAGACATCAAGTTGGATTTTCATTTGTTAACATCCATATCATACGCACATCCTCGCAGTAAATGTGGCCAACCGCCATTTGAGTTTCTTGCTTAATCCTTATATTTGGCATCAATGCTACCAACCTATAGAATCTTGCAAAGAATACATCGGATACTGGTAGATGTCTAACTCCTTTCAAAATGGAATTTATCACCACAACTAGATTAGTCATCATATAGTCATATCTAGAGCCATCTTCAAATATTTGTGCCCACTAATATGGTTCCATATCGTTACACCAATTCATTGCTTTATCGCTAACCTCAGAATGAATCCTATCCATTTTTTGGTTTAACCTATGTCATTGTAGCTCATACCCTATGGTGTAAAACGTTAATCGATCCATATGTATATGTCTTAGTTAATAGAAAACATATGTACAAATAATGTAACAAAATAGAGTTTCGTACCCAAATTAACGACTTGTTCACGAAATGATTTGTCTTTGAAATCTTTGTGGAAGTTGTTGTGTCATGTCGAACACTAAAAGTAGAATGTCAGGGAAGACCAGATTGCCTAATGGCAGCTCATAATTCAACATAATGTCGCAAGTGTTGGATTTGGTGTCCTAAGTGTAGTACTTTTGTCTATGTATACTTGTATTTTTTCAAACGGATTGGTTTAGTAAAATTATCCATGAATTACATTAATACCTTTTGTATATTGTCCTCAATGGTTTTCTTTTCACACAAAGAAAAATAAGGAAGCAAATATTAGCTCACCTGTTATCCAATATTTAACTAATACTAAGCGGTATTACATGGTCGGATTATAATCATAAATGAGCAAACCAATTGAAAGACTAATATGTCATCTATCAAGTTATATTAGGGAGATGCTTTGTCTTGAGCATCATAGCAAATTACTCCTATAATATAGAGACAAAGATGTGACTGATTGGACTGATAGTACATCAGATAGGACCCAAGTAAAATATATCTTGAATCCATTTATGGATAAATACACTTGTGACGTTCATAGTGTGGCATACCTTAATCCTGAGTGGATGGTGGACTATGTAAGTGTCACACATATATTTGATGTAAGTAAAAGTCTGAGTTCAAATAGATAAGGAACCAAAAACTAGTGCGTTGGGTATACGACTTTTGTAGTGTGTTGCATCATTCATAATAGTGGAATTCATAACCCAAGACATGAGCAAATGATATCTTCTCACTAGCAATACATGGTAGCTAAAAAGTAAACGTGGTCACAGATCATTTGTTTTTTTTTATTAATGACTTAATTACTATTTGATAGTAATTGACGTTTCATGAAGGAAGATGTAATGGTTACCATGAGATAAAATAGGATTATATTGGGAGAACAAATTTATCACAAAGAGATTAAAGATATCATATGAGGGTAACACACTTATTACAAGGTCATTGGACAAGCATTGATCGAGTAGCTATCATAATGGTATGTGATTGTGGAGAGCTTAATCACAATACTATAGTAGAATGACTTCGTGAATAAATGAGTTTATAATTAATACTTGAAAAGATTAAACTTAATTATAAATCATTTGAGCCCTAATTATAAATGTCCAACCAATCCTCCGCTGCTCGTTGAAACCAGAAATGAATTGCATGTTGAATTAAATTAACAGAAATTGATAGAAATGATAAAGTTAGAGAAGTGGGTTACATTTAAAAATGAATGTGATTTCTCACTATGTATGGAAATAACATGAGAATTAATTTAAGTTTCTAATTATTATTTAATTAAATAGTTAAAGTTTAAAAATGGAATTAAATTAATTGGTCATTGTGAATCATTGAATGTAAAAATTAAATATATTTCCTTATGGATTCTTTTACGATAAAGTTGTCATGACTTTGATGAAATTAGAATTGAGTTGAGAAAATTATTTAATTCAAACTTAATTAATTTAAATTAATTTAATAAATAATATTTATTTTAGAAAATAGAAAAATATGTATTGAGTCGGATTGAATTATAAAATGTTGGTTTCAAAGTTTAGGAAGCGTATATAATTGGACCCAATACAAGAGATGTCTAAAACCCCTCATAATAATTATGAGGGGCGACAACCCTGGTATGATTAATTAGGGTTAGTCGGCCCTCTCTCCTAATCCAAATAGGGGACTTTTTTTCTATTAAGACTCCGTTTGTTTCTCTGAAAATGATTTTCAGAAAATGACTTACTTTTTTGGAAAAACTAATATTTTCTAGTGTTTGGATGAATCTGTGTAAAACATTTTCTGTTGTTTGGCATATTTATTGAAAAATATTTCATAAAATTTGTTTTCAATAAAACAAACATACATATGAGATTTATGATAAATGGTTTAAATGAAGTAGTGAATTGATTACAAAGTGATGTTAAGGTGAAATTATAGTGAAGTAGTGAATTGATTACAAAGTGATGTTAAGGTGAAATTATAGTAACTAATGAATCTTCATCATGTTAAGGATTAAATTGTAAACTTTGTGAAATCTATAATTGAAACAAGAGGAGTGATATGCATGAAAATTTTTATGTGAAATAATATATTATAATAAATTATTTGATTAAAGTGTTTATATGGTGAAAAATAAATTACATGGCAATAAGGACTAAATTGAAAATGTACAAAAATTTAAGTGTGAAACAATTTAATATGTGAATAAGGAAATTATGATAAAAGTATAACAAATTAGTTATGAGATGAAAAAATATGCATAAAGTATTGTAATTGAAATTGTGAAAAATTTGGATTTTTATGATGATAAGGACTAAATTATTAAACTTGAGAAAATATGTGGATAAATTAATAGAAGTGAAATACATAGAAATTTGATATGTGAAACAAGATATTGAGATAAATTATATAATCAAAGTGTAACAAGAAAGAAAATTGAATTAATATGATTAATTAGTGAATATTGAGCTTTTATGACAAAAAAGGACTAAATTGAAAAGTTATGAAACTTTATAAGAAAATATTTGATAAGTGAAGAATGTAGTAGAGAATGTAATGTCCCAGTGCTTTGACCTAATGTTCGGATCAGATATAAGGGTGTTACAATGAATAGAGCTTATTAGTTTTGAAAATGTCTTATGAAAAAAAATTTGGTAAGACATTTTACGAGAATAAGGGGGTAATTTTACGTTGACTGGAAAACATTATACGTTGGTCATCCTATTTTACATTAAAAAAACATCGGAAAAGGCTGGAAATATTTTCTGTAAAAGCTTTTACTTTGAAACAAATGGAGTCTAAATAAGTATTATTTGCATCTATTAATTCAACTAGGGTTTCTCTATCTCCCCTTATAAATAGATGGCACTTGTAAGGCTAAAAAAATTTTTTTACACAACTTTGAGGAATTGTTATTTTGCTTGAAAATAGTTAGAATTTATTTCTAAGTATAAATTCTATTTTCCAGGAATAACAATTCTACTGGTTTCTATAAAAAAGAGATTTACATTCCTACTAAAAATAAGAAAATTATTTTTGATTTGTGTTTAATTCGTAATTGTTCGAGCTCACACTTACAGTGATTCATGGTGTAACACCCCAAACCCGGCCTAGACGTTATGGCCGAATCTGGCGATATCAGATTGAAGTGTTTTTCGAAAACATAATTTCATTGGAAAACCCGTTCTATATTAAATCTCGTTTATGATCAAAACGGAAATTCAAGGGTATCTTGTTCATTTAAAACTCAAGTTGTTTTTAGCAGTTTATTGATCATATTAGTTTGTTACTATATTTAAAACAATGTTTGATGCGGAAGCTTTTATAGTATGTTACGAAAACGTGGTGTTTTGAAAAGCATTTATCTTTTGAAAATCCACGTCCTACTTCTTTCAGATATGAATTCAAATAAGTAAAATTCCCAAATTAAAAGTTAAAAATTTAAATAGGCCTTATTACAAAACAAATACCCAAAATAAATTTCTTGTAAATAAAAAAGTCAAATATAAAAGCAGGTGCGATTGTGGGGCCACCTCTGAATCCCTCGCAGCACCGATCCGTCTAAGATTGTGGATTACCAGTAAGATAAACAGGGGGTGAGTTTACGAAAACTTAGTGTGTAACCCCATATAAGCAAATAGGTAATGAAATTACGATGCGGCCTAAGCCCAAATCAATATGATTCGATTCATTGGGCCTTAGCCCATTACAAGATCGATGTCGGTATGGGCCTTAGCCCATTTTAGTGACGATATGATTCGGGCATGCAATTAGAAATCCTACCCAAGACCTCTACACTCCACTCGTCTAGCCCTACACTCCATGTGGGATAAATGTAACATCCCAAACCCTACCCACGAGCCTTGGACCGGATCTGGTTATGCCAACGCGGAAAAAGCGGTTGGAAATCTTTGTCTTTAGGAAAAACTTGAAAATTTTGTTTATTTTAGGAAGTAATTTCCATTAAAATTATTAAATAATAAGCTTGATATAAAATATGTGAATTAAAACTTTATTATAATTTATTATATTATAAATCATTTGAAGGAAATAAATCTAAGTATAATATAAACCCTAATTAAAAAGATAATAAAATAATCCCAACAATAAATAAAGAGGCCTTTTATTACAACCAATATTTAAACCAAAACTTAATATAAATGAGCTTTAAAATATTTAAACTCTTCCTTCTGCATGGGCCACCATGTGTCCTCTCCGATCCCGGTCCAATCTCAAGAGTCACCTGAAATGTTAGGAAAATAATTGGGTGAGTCACACGGACTCAGTGTGTAATTAAAACCATTGAAATCCACCCACATGTTAGCCACAAATCAACCCAAATTATCAAATGCAACATAAAAATAATCACATGGATATTACCACAATCTGGGCTTGGCCCACAATCAAATCATATTCAAGCACTGGGCTAGGCCCTTTTCTCATTAATTCACTGATTACTGGGCTTGGCCCATTTCCACGTATGTTCCCAAAACATACCTATTCACATGTCATATTGGGCTTGGCCCATTTCCAAATCATTTCATAACAAACCATGCAACATGAAACCCAACCCAATCCTAAGGTCCATCCGCTACACACCCCTTAACCAAATTTACCACACACACGGGGACTATCGAGTCACCCTCTCCTTTTCCCTCCAAAAGGCAACCAATGCCATCCACGATGTAGCGATAGCTAACATCAAACCACGATGGAGCACACAGAATCCATCAAGCCACGATATGGCATAAAGCCGATATCAATCAAGGTAACCACGCCGAACTAAATCGCAAAGATCCACAACGCGACCTCGTCGGCGCCAATCCACGATGTAGCACAAAGCTGACATCAACCACGTACTCGAAGTACACCCGTACCTTCTTTCAAAAACCCACCCATGCACATGTAACATAATATAATGACAATGTGATGCATGCGCATGTCATTCACAAATATAGGCATTCACTCATATTTAAATAAATGACAACAATATTAACAATTTGCTATTTACCTGATCAGCATCATACCCCTTTTAGGGTATCTATTGCACTTTTACCACTGCACTTATTAGTAAGCATATAACATAAGCAGATATCACACAAAACCCGGAAACAATGGCTAACTACACACCTTATAACCTGAAGCTCTAAACCCTCGATCCCGACGCTATCGTTTAGCGAGACTACCGTTATTTGCTTATCGTTTTCTGTTGTACGCCCACACCCCGGTGGCCAATCCCGAACTGCCGAGACGGCTCTTTTCTTAAACTTTGGAACAGGACCTTCCTTTCCCTCTTGGACCGCACTCGCATCCATCGACACTTAATCGTAATCATACGATTAATCAATCAAAGCCACAATCTACTATTAACAAATCTAAGTTACTTACTAATTTCCTTACCAAATAAACCGAGATCCCGAAGGCCTTCCTTCGCTTATGCCGATCGCCTATAAACCAAAGTCACTATTCGGTCAACCCTAAACATACACAATGGCCTAAGGCGAATACCAATGGATCACTTACCCTCTTACTCGGATCCCAAACACCACCGATCTCCGAAGTTGCCAAAACCCTCGCTACACAATATTAGAATCACTAATACCAAAACTAAGGCCAACCCTTCGGTTTAGCCACTAAAATAGGGAACCAAAACCGACTGCTAAAGACAGAACATGCTTACCACACTTGCTTAAGAATCGGCCAACCACGCTAGAATACAAGGGAGAATTCGGCTTCAAACTTAGTAAAATCGTAGAGGAATGGAGGTTTCGGCTCAGGTGAAATATGAAGAGAAAATGGAGAATTTGTGAAGAAAATTCGGCAAGACCAAATGGAACCAAAAGGGTGGCCAAAGGTGAGCTCTCTCCCTATTTATAGAATTCGGCACCCCCCTCCCCTTGAAGACTCCAACATACGGCAAATTCCTAAAATCCCTCCTAGCCATTAATTCAAACACATTTGAATTAATCTAAACTTTTAACTTACTCCTAGCCACCCATTTAAAAATCAATTCAAAAAATAAATAAAAAAAAATATAAATGTCCCACCTTTTATCCATTACCGCCCCTTCAATCTAAATACAAGATAAAAAAAATAGGCTAATCTTAATCCATTATCCCACCGAATTTGAAAAAAAAACAAAATACAACACCCATCCTTATCACTCCTTCCAACCGAATCCAAAATTGCTTAAACTACCAGCTACTGTCCAGCAAGAATTCTACTTCAAATGCAACACCCATGTAGTCCCCACACCTTGACTCACCATCAAAATAAAAGAAAAGCCACCTCATTTGTGATTCGAACACGGGACACTGGGGAAAGCCAAGCGACCAACTAGCGCCCAGGCCATTCGGCCACTTTGATTTTTATGCTATAAGGCCCCAACATTTATTCTTAACTCATTTTTACTTCAGCCCATCACCAAATAACAAAAACAAAACGCCAAATGTCTTTGCTCCCACTCGAACCAATAGCCCTTGCTCTCCATCGGTAGCCAAGTAGTGCATGAGTGCCACTTTGCCAATCGAACTTCCATGTACACCAAGCCACACCATTAGTTTTAAGGCATACTTAGCCCACCCCTTGACGCACAAAAAATAACACAAAATTGTGCCCAAAGAGACTCGAACCTTACCCTTAGGCGTCACCTTCCCAAGCCCCAAGCAACGCCTTATACCACTTTGCCAACTCCTTTCTTGTGTCCTAAATTCCACCAATTTATTTTAAAGCCTACTTGCCCTAATTCCCTTTTTACACTAAAATCTAAAATTTTCTAAAGTCTTCCCTTTCATCCAAACATTTCTAAAACCTCTAAAACACCTCCAAACACACCCAAAACCTACCAACACCGAATTATACTTAAATTACCTAGCCCCTAAACCGTGGTGTTACAATTCTACCCTCCTTAAAATAATTTCGTCCTCGAAATTACTTATTACCGAATAATCATAACTCGCTATTCTACTTCTCCGCTGCGCACTCTGATCTTAGTCTATTATACTCCCCGACACAGTCTTTAAGTTCTCTCTCAAGATCCAGATCATACAAGAAAGAGCTAACTTTCAAACAAGGAAAGTAATTAAAGAGTATTCCAAAACAAAGGAGCTTACCCGATATCACATCCTTGGTTGACTTTGACTGGAACCACGACCCTTCGTTGCTCGAGGACAATTCTTAACCAGATGTGCCTTAGATCCACACGAAAGCATTCTTTATTGTTTCCCCAACACTCTCCGTGTGAGGTCTTCCACACCGAGCACAAGGACGATTCCGATCCACGGTACAAGTGCACTTACAGGTTCTCGGTCCTTGGTCTTTTCGGGCATTACCAAACGACATCGATGATCCAACCTTTCTCTTATTCTCGTTCCTATTCTTCTCTCGGTTTTCCCTTATAGTCTTCTTAACCTCTTCAGCGATCCGAGCTTTCTCCACTAGCACCGCGAAGTCTCTTTCTCTGTGCGGAGCGATCAACTCCCGCAACTCATCCCGTAGTCCATCTTCAAATCGAACACTCCTTTCGTAATCAGTAGCCACGATTCCTTTGGCGTACTGACTTAGTCGCACAAACTCACTTCATATACGCTACCGACTTATTCCTTGCACTAGATTTAGAAACGCTTTCCTTTGCGAGTCCAAATAATCGGCTCCTACATACTTCCTTCGAACTTGGCCTTAAAGAAATCCCAATCCAATCGATCCACGCGGTACACCTTGTTTGACGGTGAGCCACCAACGATAAGCTTTCGCGAAGCAACGAACAAAGCGCCCTTCACTTTTTCTTCATTGGTGCAATCCAAATCGTCCATGATTCTTTCGATCGCTTCTAGCCAATACTGCCTACGTTAGGAGCTACTCCAAACACTCCTCTAAAGATCTCGGCTCCATTCGATCTAAGCCTTTCCGATCATTGACTTCCGAGTTCCATTTCCTCTACTAACTCCGCTACTCGCTCTAGCACTCGCAACATGGCCCGCGATCATCGTCATCTTCTCCGATTCGATCTTGCTCTCTACGTCATCGTCTGGCAGACTTCACTTTCGACCCATGGCGGACCCTATCGGCCCGATCTCGCCATTCTACCTCTCTGCGTCCCTAGAACTCATCTCTATCGTCTTGATTTATCGATTAAAAAGTTTTATGCATTAGTAATTGTTCCACTATTTAACCATGAGCATATTTTATGAATGAAAGATTTTAAAAGTAGTTCTTTCGTTCACACAAGGGTTCAGTTCAAGTTTTACTACTCTAACTCAGAGAATCACTTTCACATTCATCAATAGAGACACCTTCATTTCTTAATGGAGACACATTAATTCATCATCACAACACATTCAGTGGTATCTACCACACATATTCACTATTCGGACCTTTCTGCCCGTTTCTACCCCAGGGGTATTTTGGTAATTTTGTCAACCAGGGTAATTTTGTAAATTTCCACAGTCAGGGCATTATTTTGGAATACAAAGATTTGGATACTTTTGCAAAGTGAGAGAATTTTATTAAAGTTGGGGTTAACTCAGAAATTTTGAAAGTCAGGGGCATTTTAGTAGTTTTCAACACAGGGGTATTTTAGTAAATTTTCCCAAATTGGGGTATATTGATATTTTGAAAACTAGAGATTTTAATATTTTGCAAAGTAAAAATCATTTTAACAAAAGTTGAGGGTATGTGGTAATTTTATAATACAGGGGCATTTTTGTAATTTTGCCGCTAGGGGCATTTTGGTAATTTTGGGTAAATCGAGAAAAACACTTTTTTCAAAACCGATTTAGGGTTTACAAACCAAAAGGATAAATTTGAAAATTTTAAAACCAAGAACTTTAAAACAAGAAGGCTAATCCTTTCGGGTTTTAATAATTGGTTGACTGTGAACAAGTCCTCTTGGTTAAGGTGAGCCAGTAGCTACGCACTGTAGGATTCAAGTGGAGAGGAGGTGAGTCACGTGGACTGCTTAAATACCAAGCTCCCACTGAATACCACTCCTAGACATGCGCTACACACAGTTGCCACACCTTAACACTGACTTACTTCACAGTTTGTTTAAGAGCTTTAAGTCTTATGCACATGTTTGAGTAGACTAGTCCTAGGGTCCAAAAGCCCTAATATTCTAATCTACGAGCCCAAACTAAGCCCATAATAATTCACATAACAAATTACTTCACAAGTCAAGTACTTACAGTGGACTCGAGCCTGAGAATGCAGGTGCCATGCCGAAAAACACGAAATATAAGCCCATATTTTGAAAAGCCCATTTTAAAAATGTTTTGGGCCCAAAACCCTCAAAGCCGAAGTTTTGAACCGGCTCGATACCAATCAGAACATCCCCAAACCCGCCCACGAGCCTTGACCGGATCTCGTTATGCCACTGCGGAAAAGCAGTTGGAAATCTTTGTCTTTAGGAAAAACTTGAAAATTTTGTTTATTTTCGGAAGTAATTTCCATTAAAAATTATTAAATAATAAGCTTGATATAAAATATGTGAATTAAAACTTTATTATAATTTATTATATTATAAATCATTTGAAGGAAATAAATCTAAGTATAATATAAACCCTAATTAAAAAGATAATAAAATAATCCCAACAATAAATAAAGAGGCCTTTTATTACAACCAATATTTAAACCAAAACTTAATATAAATGAGCTTTAAAATATTTAAACTCTTCCTTCGCATGGGCCACCATGTGTCCTCTCCGATCCGGTCCAATCTCAAGAGTCACCAAATGTTAGGAAAATAATTGGGTGAGTCACACGGACTCAATGTGTAATTAAAACCATTGAAATCCACCCACATGTTAGCCACAAATCAACCCAAATTATCAAATGCAACATAAAATAATCACATGGATATTACCACAACTGGCTTGGCCCACAATCAAATCATATTCAAGCCTTTGGGCTAGGCCCTTTTCTCATTAATTCACTGATTACTGGGCTTGGCCCATTTCCACGTATGTTCCCAAAACATACCTATTCACATGTCATATTGGGCTTGGCCCATTTCCAAATCATTTCATAACAAACCATGCAACATGAAACCCAACCCAATCCTAAGGTCCATCCGCTACACACCCCTTAACCAAACCTACCACACACGGGGACTATCGAGTCACCCTCTCCTTTCCCTCCAAAAGGCAACTAATGCCATCCACGATGTAGCGATAGCTAACATCAAACCACGATGGAGCACACAAGAATCCATCAAGCCACGATATGGCATAAAGCCGATATCAATCAAGGTAACCCGCGAACTAAATCGCAAAGATCCACAACGCGACCTCAGTCAGCGCCAATCCACGATGTAGCACAAAGCTGACATCAACCACGTACTCGAAGTACACCCGTACCTTCTTTCAAAAACCCACCCATGCACATGTAACATAATATAATGACAATGTGATGCATGCGCATGTCATTCACAAATATAGGCATTCACTCATATTTAAATAAATGACAACAATATTAACAATTTGCTATTTACCTGATCAGCATCATACCCCTTTTAGGGTATCTATTGCACTTTTACCACTGCACTTATTAGTAAGCATATAACATAAGCAGATATCACACAAAACCCGGAAACAATGGCTAACTACACACCTTATAACCTGAAGCTCTAAACCCTCGATCCCGACGCTATCGTTTAGCGAGACTACCGTTATTTGCTTATCGTTTTCTGTTGTACGCCCACACCCCGGTGGCCAATCCGAACTGCCGAGACGGCTCTTTTCTTAAACTTTGGAACAGGACCTTCCTTTCCCTCTTGGACCGCACTCGCATCCATCGACACTTAATCGAATCATCGATTAATCAATCAAAGCCACAATCTACTATTAACAAATCTAAGTTACTTACTAATTTCCTTACCGAAATAAACTGAGATCCCGAAGGCCTTCCTTCGCTTATGCCGATCTCGCCCTATAAACCAAAGTCACTATTCGGTCAACCCTAAACATACACAATGGCCTAAGGTCGAATACCAATGGATCACTTACCCTCTTACTCGGATCCCAAACACCACCGATCTCTGAAGTTGCCAAAACCCTGCTACACAATATTAGAATCACTAATACCAAAACTAAGGCCAACCCTTGGTTTAGCCACTAAAATAGGAACCAAAACCCATCGCTAAAGACGTAACATGCTTACCACACTTGCTTAAGAATCGCCAACCACGCTAGAATACAAGGGAGAATTGACTCAAACTTAGTAAAATCGTAGAGGAATGGAGGTTTGGCTCGGTGAAATATGAAGAGAAAATGGAGAATTTGTGAAGAAAATTCGCAAGACCAAATGGAACCAAAAGGGTGGCCAAAGGTGAGCTCTCTCCTATTTATAGAATTCGCACCCCTCCCTTGAAGACTCCAACATACGGCAAATTCCTAAAATCCTCCTAGCCATTAATTCAAACACATTTGAATTAATCTAAACTTTAACTTACTCCTAGCCACCCATTTAAAAATCAATTCAAAAATAAATAAAAAAAAAATATAAATGTCCCACCTTTTATCCATTACCGCCTTCAATCTAAATACAAGATAAAAAAATAGGCTAATCTTAATCCATTATCCCATCGAATTTGAAAAAAAACAAAATACAACACCCATCCTTATCACTCCTTCCAACCGAATCCAAAATTGCTTAAACTACCAGCTACTGTCCAGCAAGAATTCTACTTCAAATGCAACACCCATGTGTCAGTCCCCACACCGCCTACCATGTAAAATAAAAGAAAAGCCACCCTCCCCTGTGATTGAACACGGGACACTGGGAAAGCCAGCAGCCAACTAGCGCCCAGGCCATTCGGCCACTTTGATTTTTATGCTATAAGGCCCCAACATTTATTCTTAACTCATTTTACTTCACCCATCACCAAATAACAAAACAAAACGCCAAATGTCTTTGCCCCACTCGAACCAGTATACTTGCTCTCCATCGGTAGCCAAGTAGCGCATGAGTGCCACTTTGCCAACTGAACTTCCATGTACACCAAGCCACACCATTAGTTTTAAGGCATACTTAGCCCAGCCCCCTTGACGCACAAAATAACACAAAATTGTTGCCTCAAAGAATCGAACCTTACCCTTAGCGCCACCTTCCCAAGCCCCAAGCAACGCCTTATACCACTTTGCCAACTCCTTTCTTGTGTCCTAAATTCCACCAATTTATTTTAAAGCCTACTTGCCCTAATTCCCCTTTTTACACTAAAAATCTAAAATTTTCTAAAGTCTTCCCCTTTCATCCAAACATTTCTAAAACCTCTAAAACACCTCCAAACACACCCAAAAACCTACCAACACCTGAATTATACTTAAATTACCTAGCCCCTAAACCAGGGTGTTACATAAAATCAACCCACCCATCCCTACACTCTAAAAATATAATCGGTTGCAGCACTAAACAGTATTTACAACATAGCTGCCAGTACAGTACACTTCCTCCAATCATCATAATCTCATCCCCATGCAACATATCACACATGGATGCAACATATATATATATATATATATATATATATATATATCATGGCATGCTCATATACAGTCATACATAACATAATGCATACAGTCATTTAATATCATAGGGGCATAACAGTCATTTTATACCATAGGGGCATAATAGTCATTTTATACCATAGAGGCATAACAGTCATTTTATACAATAGAGGCATAATAGTCATTTTATCAGTTTGGGGTCTAGGTATACTTACCGACCCATCAGTAGGTCCATAGTCGTCTCGGGCAACCCGTGCAACCTTTAACAATCAAATAGTGAAAATGGGCCCAAGGCCCATAATGTCGGCCCAAGTGGGCCCACACGCTCGTGTAGCCCACATAGCCTAAAAATGGACTCGGCCATGTAAATTACACAGCTTGACCCAATATTTTCCACACGTTCGTGTGGTTTACCCGTGTGGGGCCCACAAGCCCGTTGGGACCACACGGCCTATTTCGGTCCAACATGGCCCAAAACAGCCTAAGACCATGAAATCGCTCATGGTGGCCTCAATAGTCAACGCCTACGTTTTATGCATTCAGATTATCGCACGAGCTAGCGCACGCTCGTGTAGCATCAATTGTCATATTTTCTGACTTTTGCCGATGTACGAATTGGGCAGTGTTTACACACCTGGTTTCTATTTGTTGAGGAAACCGTCCACACTTTTGGAACCTACACTTGACCAAACAATCAGCAATTAAACACTTAAAGCCCTACTCAAACGAAAACACACGAGTTGACCAAGCGTTAACTAGCAACAACATTACCTTCAATCGAGTAAAGAGGAGGTTTCGCCCACGTAAATGCCAATTAACGATCTTCCACCCCTCGAATAACTCCTAGGCACCAACCGAAATCAGATAAGCATTGATTCATCAGGCAACAGGATAACAATTTACTATCTTCACTTACCAATAACACGAGAAGAGTACCCACTATGAAGTGTAAGAACTTATCGGCAAATAGATAATGATAACCAAAACAACAGAGAAGGAAAGCAGTCAACTACAAGGGAAAGAAATGAATCACCAAAAAGAAATAAAAGAGAAAGGATGAAAAAGAGAGAGAATGTTTGGCCAAGGGAAAAGGAAACCATTTGCTCACCTTTTTCATAAGAGTAGTATTTTGGGAAGTCAAGAGAGAGAATACAGGAACACTAATTCAATAGGAATCAGTAAGAACAGAATCAGCACAATGAGGTTAAAAAGAAAAGAGAATCGGCAAGGAAGAAAAGACAACAAGCGTCAGAAATATTTGGGAAAAGAAATGAAGAAGAGGCAATGAGAGGAAAAAGGTATATTCGGCCAAGAAAAGGTTGTCAAAAGTGAAATAGAAGAATACCCGAAAACCTCTACCACATTCGGCCTTCAAGCAAAAGAGAGAAAAACACATATAGGGCAAACTGAAAATGAGGAGCATACCCTTCTGGCTGAATTCTTGAGTGCCCCAGAGTCCTATTTCGGCACAACACTCCCTCTCCCCTTACTTCCGTTGATTTTCTCCTAAAATCCCTCCTCAAATCTCTCCACCCGATCACACCTCCCCTCAACCCCTCAATTTGAATTCTTCTCAACCAGTTCAGTGTTTCAGTCAAACTACAACACCCCCCACGACATAGCAGCAAAATAAATACTCTACTGCCCCCACCAAGATTCAAACCTCAGTCCTCTAGCATAGGTAACACACCACTTACCCCCTAGACCAGTAGTCTCTTTATGTCTTGCTTTACCCACAATAATTTAAAAGCCTACTAACTATAGGCAAGGGTTTACTCCTTAAAAACAAAGCTTTTTTTTGCACTAGCCCAAGCTTGATCCCAAGACTTCTCAGACACTCCCAAACACACCCAACTCACTTAACCACTAAGGCAAACAAGTATTTGTGTTACAAACATGCAAAAAAATAAATACATAATTTTTTGGGGCGTTACAACTCTACCCCGTAAAAGAAAAATTCTGCCTCAAAATTTACTTGATCAAAACAGATGAGGGTATTATTGGTGTATCGCCTCTTCGAGTTCTCACGTGGCCTCCTCTGAGCTATGATTGCGCCACAGTACCTTAACCAGTAGGATAGATTCTTCCTCAAAACTTTCACATCACGATCTAAAATCTGAACCAGTTCTTCCTCAAAAGTTAAGTCCGGTTTAACCTCAATCTCCTTAGTCGAAATCACGTGTGTGGGATTCGAGCGGTAACGCCTTAGCACAGAGACGTGGAGCACATCATGAATCTGATCCAACTCTAGAGGTAACTCGATTTGATAGGAAACCGATCCCATATGTTTCAATATGCGATAAGGGCCAATAAACCTAGGGCTCAACTTGCCCTTCCGTCCAAATCTCAGTACCTTCTTCCATGGCGAGACCTTTGGAAAAACGAAGTCCCCTACAGAATACTCAATCTCCTTGCACTTTAAATCCACATACGACTTCTTTCTGTCAGATGCCGCCTTCAATCGATCCCGAGTTAATCTAACTTTGTCCTCGGTATCAGAAACCAATTTAAGGCCCAGAACACGCCGCTCACCCAACTCAGTCCAACACGAAGAAGTACGACACCTACGACCATATGCCTCGTAAGGTGCCATCTGTATGCTATAATGGTAGCTATTTTTATATGCAAACTCTGCTAATGGCAAATAGTCTTCCCAACAGCCTCAGAAATCCATTACACAACTCCTTAACATATCCTCCAGTATTTGAATCACCCTCTTTGATTGACCATATGTCTGAGGATAAAATGCAGTACTGAAGTCCAATCTTGTACCCAAAGCCTTGTGTAACTTCTTTTAGAATCGAGACGTGAACCGAGGATCTCTATATGATATTATAGAAATCGTTACCCCATGCAGTCTCACTATTTCAGCCACATACAGTTTAGCCAGCTTCTGCAAAGAGTAATCAGTACGAACTGGTATGAAATGGGCTGAATTGGTCAACCGATCTACGATGACCCATATTGCATCCTTCTTAGTAGGCGTTAGGGGCAACCCACTAATGAAGTCCATAGTTACTCTCTCCCACTTCCAAAGTGGAATTTTAACTGGCTAAAGCAACCCTAAAGGTAACTGATGTTCAGCCTTAATCTGCTGGCAAGTAAAATAATTACTCACAAAGTCGATGACTTCACGCTTAAGACCTGGCCACCTATATAACTCACGAAGGTCTCAGTACATTTTATTCTCGCCGGGATGCATAGCATAAGGACTACTATGCACCTCTCGCAGTATAGACTGCCTCAAATTAGTATCCTTTGGTACACAGACTCTCCCACGGAAACATTATACCCCTTCACTATTCAGTCCAAAATCTGAAGTTTCCCCATTCTCAATCTGTCGGAATCGAGGACCAAAAAACCCATCCTCCAACTGTTTACCCTTAATCTGATAAATCCATGACGGTTTAACTTTAAGTTCGACCAACAAGCTACCATAATCAAATAAGCTGAGATGAGCAAACATCGCCCTCAGATCCGTCATAGCCCTACGGCTCAGTGCGTCAGCCACCACATTGGCCTTACCAAGATGGTATTCAATCGAACAGTTATAATCCTTAAGCAACTCAATCCATCTACGTTGCCTAAGATTTAGCTCTTCTTAAGTGAGGAGGTATTTGATGCTCTTGTGATCTATGCACTTTTCACCGTATAGGTAATGCCTCCAGATTTTCAATGCGAATACCACTACGGCTAACTCCAAGTCATGCGTCAGATAATTTTGCTCATGAGACTTAAGTTGACGAGACACATATGCCACTACCTTACCCTCTTGAATCAACACACATCCCAAACTGACATGTGATGTGATCGTGATCTGAGAGTTTTAATATTTATATAATGAATGATCGAGCCTAGAAACTAACTATCACCACGATTGAAGAAAGCGCACCTGTCGAACAGTAGTATAGCTTAGTGGCAAGACCGAAATGTCGAATCCAAAGGAACCAAAAGTACTAGTACTAACTTTCTTTTTATTATCTAGCCTAAAATAAAGGGGATTTTATCCAACTAATTACTAAGCTAAGGATGCCAAGACATAAAGAACGAATTGGGAAATTACTTTTGGGAAAATCAATTGATCAAGACAATACCCGAGGAAGAATCCATCTAGACTTCACTTATTATTTAACTCTAAACCAGAAGATTTATTCACTTGACTTGATCCATAGGATTTCCTAATTTATGTTAATACCTCTTTCGAGGCTACTAACGTCTAACCCTAGGTTGATTAATTGAAATCTCTTTCTAATTAAAACCCCTAGTGCTGTATTAACTCAATCTATGGACTCCCATATTAGGTTTGACCCTAATCCGGTAGATTTTCGCCGTCCTATCTCTAGAGTGCAATCAACTCCGCTTAATTATGCTAGATCTACTCTTAAACAGGGATTTTTTCTCCTCTGAATAAGCACATCAATACTTGAATCAATATCCTGAAATATTAAAACAAGAATTAAGAACACATAATTAAGAACAAATCAAGTATTTTTCATACAGTTTAGAAAATAATAACAAGATCCGTCTTAGGTTTCATCCTCCTCAGGTATTTGAAGGGTTTAGTTCATGTTCATACAAGAATACATCTCAGAAGAAAGTAAATAACAAAACATATAGAAAAACCCTAAAACCCCTGAAGGAATTAAAGGGAAGATCCTCAGTCTTGAGCGTAATTTCAGCTTCTTGAGATGGATCAACTGGCTTTCTTCAAGTAATTCCCTGTATTCAGCCCTCTCTGGCTTCGCCTCTTTTGGCTCCCCCTTTTAGGTCACACTTAGGGTGTCTACATAGGCTTCGGAATGTCTTTCTACACCTCTAAGTAACATTTTTTGTGTAGAATTAAAACAGGTCACGATAGGGACACGCCTGTGTGGCACGCCCGTGTGAATCGAGCCTAGGCCGTGCTCGAGTCTACTAAAATGGCACGGCCGTGTGGTGAACTCCAAGTCGTGTTGATTTCTCACTTTGGCCCAATTTCTCCATTTTTGGCCCGTTTCTCGTTCTTTTCATTCTCTTATGCTCAGCTAAGTATAAAACATAAAATTAAAGGATTAGGAGCATCGAATTCCACAATTCAAGGGATAAATCATCCAAAAGTATGCCAAATGTGGAATTAAAATATGTATATATTACGGTTTATCATGATGCATTGCTGTAAATAGTGAATTCTTTCCCAGACTCTGGCTGTTTTAAGACAGGGGCCTCCATTAGAACCTTTTTAAGTTTCTTAAAACTCTCTTGTTGCTTATATGTCCAGTTAAATGGCACCCTTTTGCGCAATAATTTAGTTAGAGGTGCAGCAATCAATGAAAACCCCTCAACAAAACATCTATAATACCCTGCTAGACCCAGAAAACTTCGAATATTAAATACCATTCTAGGCGGCTTCCAATCCAAAACAACTTTAAGTTTTCGAGGATCAATTCTAATCCTTTCAACAAATACCACATGGCCCAGAAATGTTACCTCACGTAGCCAGAATTCACACTTGCTGAACTTAGCGTATAATTGTTTCTCCCTCTGAATCTACAGAACAACTCAGAGATGTACGTCATGTTCATCTTCAGTTCTTAAAAACACTAAGATGTCATCTATTAAAACCACTAAAAACCGATCCAAATAAGGCTGGAACACTCAGTTCATCTGTAACACCCCTTACCCGTATCCGAAGTTAGAACTGGGTTTGAGGCATTACTTAACTTATCACATTTAACATCTCAAAACGGGCTATAAAATATCGTTGTTAAACCCATCGCAAAGCTCAATCTTGGCCTACGAGGCCCTAAACATACCTCTGAGAGGCTTCGAAACTAATCCCGAAATTTTCTCGAACTCGAGAAACTTTTCATCAAAATAGGGGCCACACGCCTGTGTTGGTCCTGGAACACGCCCATTTGTCATCTCACACGCTCGTGTTCGATTCCTATGGATGACACTAACTTAATCACATGGCCTAGACACGCCCGTGTCTTCTTCCCGTGGAGCTCTCTGACTATGACATCATCAACCCTTAATTAGCACATATCCAAAGCACACGCCAGTATGACTGGCTCGTGGTCATCTCTAATTAATCCACACGGTTGGTCGCACGCCTATGTGCTTCTACCGTGTGGCGATTTAAACTCTAAATCCTAAGTGCAGACTTTACACGGCCTGGGCACACGCCTATGGACCGTGTGTCACACACGGCATAGACACACGCTCGTGTGCCTACCCATGTGGATGAGAACAAGGCTATTTGCCAAGCTCTTTGCACCCCTCTAGCTTACACCACATAAACCCTTTCAACATACCAATAAACAACTCATAATTTCAATATGAATTTCCATGAATAACTTCATATTTTCATAAATGATAAGGTGAGCCACCAACCATGGCAATATACAAAATAATTATCTTAATAAGGGGCCAACACACTTTTGGCCAAAATAACTAAATAATCTAACTAGTCTAGCCCCTATACATGCCATATACAAAATCATTAAGTCTAGGTATACCGAGGTGAGCTGATAGTGTGGACGATCTTCTGGTTATCGGCGTATCCCAGTTCGGCTCTTAAACTCTATAAAACAAGGGAAAAAGAAAGGGGGTAAGCTTTAAGCTTAGTAAGTTTACATGTAAACAATTAGCATTATAGTATGTGCTAAACAATAAATAGCATTACATACTAAACAAGAAGCATTCCACATTCCTAATCATGCTTACTCATTTATTCCATTTCCATATCCAAACCATGTCACAAGCTTAATGTATACATTTATTAGCATGCCTCCCTGCACTTATCACCATAATGTCACATAATACAACATATCACAATCTTTCAATCAACTACTCATAATCAAATTACTCGGTGGTTCTGCACTTAGCCCACCATCAGTCTTTATTAGGGTGGTATCGGACATAGCCTACCAAAGAGGTTAGTTATGGTGGTATCGCACATAGGCCACCAAATGATAAATAGTCGATAGTATCGCACATAGCCCATCGTAATTAAGTATTAAGGTGGTATCACACTTAGCCCACCATCAAATATTGATATAACACATTTACATATCCATTCCATCATTCATACTAGATTTATTCAATAACTACCACATTCTACACACTTAAATCATACATGTTCTCATTTGTGACATGCACTAGTTAGCAACAACAATGTATTTATATAATGTATCGTTCACACATAAACTTACCTTGGTGTAAAATGCGTTAACTAACGGTCTAATCCGTAACCTTGCCTTTTCCCTGATCAAGGTTAATTCCGTGCTCTTCTTGATCTATGTCAATAAAATTCATTCATTTAGATCATTCTATGATCATAATGCATCATAGTCTACACTTAGGCAAAAATGACTATTTTGCCCTTGTACTTTGGCAAAATTATGATTTTGCCCCTAGGCTCGTAAATCATTTTTCAACTCACTTTTTCATTAAACAAGCCTAGCTGAAAATTTATTTCTCTTACAACTACTCACAATTCCAACTATTTCATGCATTTATGACACAAAATCAATCTTTGCATTTAAATCCTAATTAGGTGTTTTCATGCTAACACCTTTCACAAAAGTTGTTTCTCACCTCCCTAACATTAATTTTCTTCCATAAAAACTCAGCTAAAAACATGAATACTCTCATGGCAAGTCTCTAGACTTTCAACCATATCACAAATTAGTCCCCTCATTAGCTAGCTTAAGCTTTGGGGACCCCAAAAGTACAAAAATCATTAAGAAAAACCTCAAAAATTACTTACTTGTAAGGATGAGATGTAGCTAAAATTTTCAAGCTTTCAAACCCTTAAACTTGCTAAAATTTTTGGTAGTAGAGGGGGAGATGAATAGTGAAAGATGATAGCTTCCTTTAGCCATCTTATTTCATCATATTTTAGTCAATTAGTCACCAACTATCAACTAGTTTGACTAAATTTAATGCTTTTGTTCCCTAAGCACCCTATGGCTGGCCATTACACTTTAAAATGGCCCAATTGCATTTTAAAATCCTCCAAATTACATTCAATAGCTATTAGGTACCCCTTCCTTATAAAATAAAACTTTCACATCTCATGCGATTTAGTCTTTTTTCACCATTAAGCATGCTATTGTTAAAATTAAAGTACTGAAATTTCTACATAGCCATATTTTAATGCTATAACACGTAAAATAATATCAAAATAATTTTCCTTATCCTCGGTTTAGTGGTGTCGAACCACAGTTTCGATTAGCCCCAAAATCGGGCTGTTACATCATCAGATCCATAAAAGCTGCTGATGCATTCGTCAGTCCAAATGGTATCACAAGGAACTTGTAATGACCATAACGAGTCCTAAACGCTGTCTTGTGAACATCAGCCTCTTTGACTCTCAGTTGATGGTACCCTGATCGAAGATCAATTTTAGAGAAGACTGAAGCTCCTCGAAACTGGTCGAGTAGATCATCGATCCTCGGCAGGGGGTACTTATTCTTAATAGTCAATTTATTCAGTTGTCGATAGTCGATACACATATGCATGGATCCATCCTTCTTTTTCACAAATAACACCGGTGCTCCCCATGGAGACACACTAGGGTGGATGAACCCTCGATCCAGTAACTCTTGAATCTGAGCCTTAAGCTCCACTAGCTTCTTCTGTGCCATTCTATAAGGAGCGATGGACACCAGAGCTGTACCTGGTAGGAGCTCAATCCCAAATTCAACTTCATGGTTTGGAGGTAGTCCAGGTAGTTCATCGAGAAAAACATCCCAAAAATCTTTAACTGTTCTAATATCTTTAACAGACGAAACCTCAGAATAAAAAACATCGATGTAGCCTATATACGCCTCACAATCCTTCCGAACCAACTTTTCGGCCTTCAGGGCAGAAATTACATTTGACAAATAATTCCAATGCTCCCCTATTACTACAACCTCATCACCCTCCACAGATTTCAGTACCACCTGTTTAGTAGCAAAATCCAAATTCACTTTATGCTTAACCAGCCAATCCATGCCTAGTATTAAGTCGAATTCTCCAAAAGGGAGTTCCATTAAATCCATCAGAAAGATGGTTCCTTGAACCTCCAAAGGTACATCTCTGAACAATTTGTTTACCTTAACTGACTGCCCTAAAGGACTCAACACAGTAACCTCACTCGTAGTGATTTCACCCATTATACCCAAAGTCTCAGACACCGAGCATGCTATATACGAATGCGTAGACCCAACATAAATCAGTGCAGTATAAGGTACATTATAGATAAAGAACGTACCAATAATAACATCTGGGGCGTCTCTGTCCTCTCGGCGATGTACAGCATAAACCAGAGCTGGCTGCCTCGTCTTAGTATGACCAGTACCTCTGCCCAGTGCTCCACGGCCACGGTCCATACCATTTCCATCTCTGGCCTAACTTCGGCCTCTTGGTGGCTGCTGAACACCTCTTGGCGGCTGAACTATACCTCGACCTGTAACTTGCATCTGCTCGGGCCTCTGTGGACAATCTTTGATATGGTGCTCTAATGATCCGCACCTCAAACATGCCACAATCCTTTTCCAGCACTTGCCTTGATGGCATCTACCATAGCCAACACATGTCTGCGATCCAGTAGTATCAATAGGGGCCCCAAATCTGATTGGCCCATCCATTCTGACCTTTTTTTCAGCCTCTGAACGGAACTTGAGGGCTTCGAATCCCTCTTATTCCTACCATTTTCTCGGTTCTGATGCTCAGTATGATTCACCTCCTTGGCAATCTTTTCCTTATCTACCAGTGTGGAAAAATATCGCTCCTTCTGTGGAGCTATCAAAACTCTCAGATTATCTTTGAGGTTGTCCTCGAAACGAACACACCGCTCATATTTAGTTGCCACCATCTCACGCATATAACGGCTTAATCGCAAAAATTCAGCTTCATATTCAGCCACTGATTTATCCCCCTGAGTCAAGTTTAGAAATCCCCTCATCTAGGTATCCACATAACTAGCGCCCACATACTTCCCTTGGAAAGTAGTCTTGAAGAATTCCCATGTCAATCGGTCGGCCTGAGTACCCTCTTTAACTATAAGCCACCACTGATAGGCTTTATCTCGTAACAATGACACTACACCTTTTAATTTCTGATCGGTGGTACAATCGAGGTCATCCATGATCCTCTCTGTGGCCTTAATCCAATATTCAGCCACGTTAGGGGTAACTCCAGCAATGCCCCTAAAAATCTCAGCCCCATTAGACCGAAGTCATTCTGTGACTGACCCACGGCCTATAGTACCAGTGTTGGGCCTAGCGACCCTCTCCGAAATTTACAAAATAGCTTGGGACAATGCGTCGTCCCCTAGCACTCGATCGTGAGACCCAGTCTCAGTCACAGGTGAAGCCAATGCCTCTCTAGTTTCAGAGTTAGGCATATATAGCCTGATGACGAAGACCCAGCCCGAGCACCTCTACGGCCTCCACCACGACCTCTTGTACCCCTTCTACGAGTACCTCTGGTTCTCATTATCTATTTGTGTATTATCTTTTTTTAACAATTTTATGCATCAGTTTACAGTTCCAGTGTTGATTAACAGATATCTTATGGAAAGCAATATCAATATTTAAGAGTTTAAAAATTAGCACTCTACACTCCACTCCGTCCAACCCTACACTCCATGTGAGGATAAAATCAACCTACCCATCCCTACACTCTAAAAATTAGCACGGTTGCAGCACTAAACAGTATTTGTAGCAGAGCTACTAGTACAGTACACTTCTTCCAATCATCATAATCCCATCCCCATGAAACATATCACACATAGATGCAATATATATATATCACGGCATGCTCATATACAGTCATACATAATATAAGGCATATAGCCATTTAATATCCTAGGGGCATGATAGCCATTTTATACCATAGGGGCATAATAGTCATTTTATACCATAGAGGCATAATAGTCATTTTATCAGTTTGGGGTCTAGGTATACTTACCTACCCAGCAGTAGGTCCACAGTCATCTCGGGCGACCCGTGTAACCTTTAACAATTAAACAGTAAAAATGGGCCAAAGGCCCGTAATGCAAGCCCACACGCTCGTGTGGCCCACATAGCCCAGAAATAGACTCGACCATGTAAATTACACAGCTTGGCCCAATATTCTCCACACGTTCGTGTGGTTTACCTGTGTGGGGCCCACATGGCCATTTTAGCCCAACATGGCCCAAAACGACCTAAGACCATGAAACCGCTCATTGTGGCCTATATAGTCAACGCCCACGTTTTATGCGTTCAGATTACCACATGAGCGAGTGCACGCTCATGTAGCGTCAATTGTCATATTTTTCAGCTTTTGTCGATGTACGAATTGGGCAGTGTTTACACACTTGATTTCTATTTGTTGAGGAAACCGTCCACACCTTTGGAACCTATACTTGACCAAACAATCAGCAATTAAACACTTAAAGCCCTACTCAAACGAAAACACACGAGTTGACCAAGCGTTAACTAATAACAATTTTACCTTCAATCGAGTAAAGAGGTAGGTTTCACCCACGCAAATGCCAGTTAACGATCTTCCACCCTTTGAATAACTTCTAGGCACCAACCGAAATCAGATAGGCATTGATTCATCAGGCAACATGATAACAATTTACTACCTTCACTTACCAATAACATGAGAAGAGTACCCAATATGAAGTGTAAGAACTTATCGACAAATAGAGAATGATAACCAGAACAACAGAGAAGGAAAGCAGTCAACTGCAAGGGAAATAAATGAATTACCAAAAAGAAATGAAAGGGGAAGGATGAAAAAGAGGGAGAAGATTTGGCCAAGGGAAAAGGAAATCGTTTGCTCACCTTTTTCAGAAGAGTAGTATTATGGAAAGTCAACAGAGAGAACACAGGAACACTAATTCGACAAGAAGCAGTAAGAACAGAATTGGCACAATGAGGGTAAAAAGAAAAGAGAATCGGTAAGGAAGAAACAATAGCATGCGTTAAAAATATTTTGGAAAAGAAACGAAGAGGCAAGGAGAGGAAGAAAGTATATTTGGTCAAGAAAAGGTTATCAAAAGTGAAATAGAAGAATACCCGAAAACCCCTACCACATTCGGCCTTCAAGCAAAAGAGAGAAAAACACATCCGAGCAAAATTGAAAATGAGGAGCATATCCCTCTGGTCGAATTCTTGAGTGCCCTAGAGTCCCATTTCGACACGACACTCCCTATCCCGTCACTTCCCTTGATTTTCTCCTAAAATCCCTCCTCAAATCTCTCCACCGAATCACACCCTCAACCACTTAATTTGAATTCTTCTCAACCACTTTAGTGTTTCAGTCAAACTACAACACCACCCACGGAACAGCAGCAAAATAAATACTCCACTTCCCCCACCAAGATTCC
Source organism: Gossypium rotundifolium (assembly GCA_025506655.1). Classification (NCBI taxonomy): domain Eukaryota; kingdom Viridiplantae; phylum Streptophyta; class Magnoliopsida; order Malvales; family Malvaceae; genus Gossypium; species Gossypium rotundifolium. The sequence continues at coordinate 154,868,964 of CP106722.1, read as the reverse complement.
AACCTTAGTCCTCTGGCATAAGTAACACGCCATTTACCCCCTAGACCAGCAGTCTCTTTATGTCTTGCTTTACCCGCAGTAATTTAAAAGCCTACTAACTATAGGCAAGGGTTTACTCTTTAAAAACAAAACCTTTTTTGCACAAGCCCAGGCTTGAACCCAAGACTTCTCAGACACTCCCAAACACACCCAACTCACTTAACCACTAAGGCAAACAGGTATTTGTGTTACAAACATGCAAATAATTAAATACTTAAATTTTTGGGGCGTTACACATGGTATGAGGATAGCGGAGAAGATCATTCAATTGAAAGCTGGAAATGTCAAGGATCCATCTCACACAAAGCACATGTATTTTTTAGAAAATTTTATTACTATAAATATCACAACCGGCTTGGTTTTAAATTTTTTTATTTTTTTGTTATGCAAGAAAATCGTTTTCGAATCGGATTTTTTCCAAGAACAGGTTGGTTAAGAAAAATTCACACGCTCCATATTTTCTTTCTCTACAATGGAAAAGGTGATCAATAAAATGTTTCAGTTCCCATCCTATGTCCCATCTATAAGCAATATCTGCTTGTATTTTCCATAAAGTCATGTATAGTCGACCTGAACCATGGGCGTACAATGAGAGAAAACCCTAACATAAGGTTTGAAAGTCCAAAGTAATCAATGGAAGATTTGATGCCTTGGCACCACTTCGCCATCTTAGTCGTACACATTGATAGTCTATATCCTGACCACAGTTTTGGGGACATACTATTGCATTGTTGTCATCCAATATTAAAGCTTATTGTATAATTTATCCCAATCACTATACAAATCCTTCATGGAAATTTGTTCAGCACATCATGCTTTTCTATATGAAACCTTGTACCGATAATGGGTTTGCATGGCTACCACCAACACAACAATCAAAATAGTGGGTTTTTCCTCGACCAAAAGCTTTATACATTGACTGACCAACTTCACATCTAACTTTCAATGATCCTGAGTCAATCGTGTCGTAGTGAAAGAATAGGGGCCTCCATACTTTTGAATCTCTCACATTTGTGATTTCTTCATAAAAGATGCCCTAACCGTCTACCTACAATCTTAAGATGCATTCCATCAATCTCTCACATGATGTTAGTTTCGTTATCGCGACTCTCTAGTTCAGGGATAACTTTAAGTTGTACTACTTTATTAAAGCAACACCAATTTCATTATCATTGTATTCTAACCCAACCCTAAGCTCTTCCAGTTCCTCATTATCTGACACCTAATTTGTAACACCCCTTGCTTGATCCGATCGTTAGGTTCGAGCTACAAGATGCTACATTTATTGTAGGAGCAATTACAATCAAATTACAGTAAAATATTTGCATGAATATATTATATAATGCCAAACATATTCATTTATAGTTAAACAATTAAAATTAAGCATTAATCGAGCTTTTTGTCAAAGCTTTCTCAAAGTGTTAAAATTGTAAGGCCGACGTCGTAATGTCGCCAAACAATTTGTCACGTCGTGACCTCATGCCACTTGACGTTGCGACATGATTCACTGTCAGCCGATGTTGCGACAAGGTAGGTTGCTCGTTAGAACGTGGACTTTGTTTTGGTAAAAATAAACTATTTGGTATCTATTTCAAAGCTTCCAAACATACATATGAATATGTTCAACAATTACCAACTTCAATTGAATCAAAATATACTTAAAACATACCAAAATTCACTTCCATCACTCAAATTCAACTTCTTAACAAAGCATTCAATACATAAAAATCAATTAAACTCAACCATTTCAATATCATTAGGATTTACCAATCAAAACATTCAAATTGTATATGATTTCCTATTCCACATCTATCAAACATGTCATTTCCTTCAATTATATCCTCTTATGAACATATATACATATTTATGACATGTAAACATTAAGCATAAATATCAACTATAAAAAATTAAACTACATTTCACAAGCATACTTCAACTTACTTATGTTCATATGCATTTCATCTCATTCCATACCAATTCTTAAGCCATACACATCTTAAGCTTATCAATCAAAATGTGTCATTTCAACTAGTCATCTCCATTGCCAAAACATGCATAATATACTCAATTATGCAACATAACATACCAAGCTTTTCAACTCACTACAACTTATATACATTCAAATAGCATCACAAAACCTTATATATTCATGCCAAAAACCTAGACTCAGAATGACTAAATAGCTATCGATTCAATGATAGGATAGTGTGAGCTTCGAGACAATCCTTCTTGACGTGTTCCGCAAGGTAATGATCTACAAGGAGAAGGGAAAACAATAAGGTAAGCATATAAAATGCCTAGTAAGTTCATATGAAATTTACTTTACTTACCTTAGCAATTCAACAAGTTAAACACATTGGCATTAAATATGACATTCCTTAACATACTTTGATGCAACTGATACATATGATCACATACAACCAAATAGGTTAGTCAATTTGCATATCAAGGTCATTAAGTAAGAAATCGTGTAAAACATCTCAAATTAAATACATATGTAATCCACATCCAAATCATTTTAAGATTTCCACTTCCATTAGATTAGTTTCAACTAATAGAATTATAGTACAACGAAATTGGATACACAGGAACTTTTTGCTCACACAAGCTAACATCGTATAGAGGTTACCATTCTAGGCTAAACCAATGATACGTATAACTTGATAATCTGAAACAAATGTTAGGTCTCATACTATTATGTAAATCACTGATTAATTACGTGTATAACCCTAATAACATATCATATGTATCCTAATCTTTTACTAAGTTCAAATGGGCATCTTTTTTGTATTCGTATTGTTACAGACCTTGTATTAGTTTACATATTTATACGAGTCCTGTAAACATCCAACATTCAAATTGGTACTTCGTACCCTTTCATAATAGCTAATATTTTCATGATTGACAATTCAATCCATTTTAAGACGAATAAGCCTATTTCACCAATTTCACGTCAATATAGACACATAATTGAAATAAACACAATTCAACATTGCAAAAAAATTAATTTATAAGTTCCATATGAACTTACCTAGCAAAATCAACAAACAAGTTGAAAACTTCAAGGACTATTCTATAATTTTTGTTTTCTCTTATTATCTTCGGTTTGATCAAATTCCCGATCTACAATTATTGGATTCAATTTATCAATACCAAAAATTTATGCACTAAGCCATGACATGAATGAACCTATGAAATTTCACTTTTCTACACCCCTAAAGTTTTACATTTTATTCAATTTAGTCCCTAAAACCGAAATAACAATATCTTTCAATTTTGAGCTTCGGTTTCAAAATTGATCTCTATTACATCCCTTAGGGACTCCCTAATATCTATTATTATAGAAATTTTATATCAATTTTATAATTTATTCACTTTAGTCCTTTTGTACAAAACTAACAATTAAACATTAGGATCTAGTCTTTTTTCACATCTAAGCTTAAAATCTATCAATTTCATACCAATTTCTTCAAGAAATCAATAATGTAACTTTCAAAAACTTCAACAATTTTGCAAATTGGTACATGGGCTAGTTAAATCAAGCTCCCATGACTTCAAAAACATAAAAATTACAAGAAAATGAATTGAATAGCTTACCAATTTTAGAACAGAAAATTTGAAACTCAATGAACATTTTTCTCTTTTCTTTTCTTCGAAATTTTGACCATGGAAGATGAACAACTCTCTTTCCTTCCATTAATTCTACTATTTATACATGTATTAATATTTAATTAACATAATTAACCTTATTTAATTAAGCATAATTAATTATTAATCAAATCTTAGTGCATAATCCATCATCATGTAATAGCTCATTATGTAAAATGGTTAAATTTCCATTTTGGACCTTTGATTATTTGCAATTTAAGCCCCTAGACCTTTGGCTAATTAAGAACCTATAGTGATAAGACTTTTACAATTTAATCCAGTACCTTAACTAAACAAATAATAGACCAAATTTTAATATTTACATATCCAGTTTACGAAAATGGGGTTCAGAAATCGCCTTTTTTGGCATCACCAAAAATTAGGTTGTTACATAATGGATTGAAAAATTTCTAGGTACTAGGGGAACTCAGGTGCACGGGCAGCGTTGGAGTCGATATTCATTAAATCGTGTTGGGGTTGTATCAGATCACCATGCCACCACCAAGCTCGTAGGGTTGGGGGAGGTCAACATATTTACGAACTAGATTTTCATCTACATTTACATCAACAATTACATCAGAATCAATATTGTTGAATTCATCCACATTAGCATTGACGGCCTCCTCCTCCTCAGGCCTTTCCCCTTGTATATCTGGCAGCCAGGAGTTGTGTTGGAAACCAACAACTAATGGTTGTATCTTAGTAACCATAGTTTGTGTTGGGTAATTTAATTTTTTGTCAAGAAATGACGATGTGGATCCATAATAATTGCAATATTCTAATCCCACATTCAAGTCAAACTCATGGCGAAATGCATATGATTGTCTACCTGGGGAGAATGTAGCTTTATCAATATTTGGGTTAAAATTTGATGCCCATTGATTTAAAGGAGTACCATCAATTACAGGAGCTATTGATGACAACAGTTGAGTGTATGCCTCAGGAGCAGGACTATTGTCATGTAACTCCGCATACATCTCTATAGTATGCAGGTCCCTGAAGTTGGTACGTGCATACACCATTATCTCCACATCGCCATCGTTAAAAAGTTCCATTATTTTATACGTCCAAGGATTGGATTTCGTAGGAAATCTATAATACAGTTTCGAACTAGCTCTTCCACAATGATGAGCTATTTTCTATCCAATCTTTGTCTTTATATCATCGAGAGTTGCAAAATTCATAAATCTTACACCTACATGATGGTCAGATTAAAAAATAGCACCAACATCAGAATCCATAATTCGCCCATCATAGTAGACGAATGTTGCGATATGGTTGTTCATCTTTAATATAACTGCAATTTAAATTAATATAATTGTTAACAAACCCTAATACCTTTTATATTTTAAGTTTCGTTAAATTAACAAATGAGTTTTTTATAATACAAAATAATTAAAACATCAAGGAAAACATAATTTTAAAACTTCAACACATTTTTCTTATCATATAATAAAAACATTAACTTCATACAATAAGAGAGCCAAATTTTTCAATACAATAAGAGAGCCAAAATTTTCAATACAAGATAATGCATTTCAGACATTAAACCCAATTTTCTAGACCCTAATTACATAAACTCCAAACCTTATACATCTCCATCCTCCATTAGTTTAATCTCCTTACAAGGCTAAGGAATGGAGTCGATAAAATCGTCTGGAAACCCAAGATATCTAAATTCCTCATCCATGGAAAATAAGAAGGATTTGGATTTCTCCTATGGATATGGTTACTCGTAATTAGCAGGGAAGATCTCTTTGCATCATCTTTGGCAATGGCCTTCACAAATTCATTAATTAAGATCTCATACCATTTTGTTCTATTTTTGTTGTTGGAATATACCATCAATCACAGGCTATCCAACCAAACTTTATGTTCAACATATATAAATGTTTCTCTTAAGAAACAATATTTTTTAACTTCCCACCTAAGATCAATATAACATGACCAAATTAACTCCAACATAATGAGGTTCACAACAATTATGTGGGAAACAACGCCGTCGTTGTTTAGGTCCATCCTATAATTTCTTAAGTTTTCTACCAAATTGTCAACAACCTCATGTTGCTTTCAATTCTTACCTTTTTCACAGTTCGGATAATCCTAGTCATTTTCCTCTGCACAAAACATTTATAAAGAAATGTATTTTTTAAAAATATACACCCTAACCCTAAATCATCTGACAATTTCAAATAAATCATATGTCATAAATTTTAAACCCTAATATCTCATGTTACAAATAAATTCATACAATGTCATTTTATTCTATTCTAAAACCATAAAACCTAAATATAATTACATTATAAGGTTTTCTTACCTTTTATCTCGGAACTTACCTCTTCTAACTTCAATCTAGAGAAAAGATATTACTTCCACCAATTAATACAATGATAACCCACTAATTGACTATAACATTTACAATTTTCATATTATTTAGGTATATTAAATTTTTTCTTTGTTATTAAAAATGCCTAAATAACACTTATAATTTTCCATATTTTTACTTTAATAATTCCATTTTTCTAAAAAAATAAAACATTTAAAATCAATATATCATTTACAATTTCTTATATTTTCTACTTCACTATTTTCTTTTTAGTGAAAAATTTAGAAACATTTACAATTTAAATTTATGCATAATAATAAATTATTTTTATCAAATAATTAGTGGTTTGTTTTTGACACCTCAAAAAATTTACTCTCCTTTTCTATGCAATCTTTTTTCAGCAACTCTATTATTTAGTTTTCAAACCGATGTAAATTGCACCCAAAAAGATTGGGGTTTTCAAACACCCTTTTTTTGTGGTAGATTCGGGAATCCCGAAGCTTTAGTCATGTCGTTACAATGGGAAAGATTCCCTACTATCTAAGAAGTCCAAATCGACAGACAAATCATAAGAAACTCCTAGTTAACATGACGGCTAACGATTTGGAAAAACGAAGTGTTTATCTAATTCTGAAATTTCTGTTACATTGGTTTCAACCTCAAATCATCAATTGCCATACCAATTTGGGATCACAATTTCATCTCTTATATTATTTTTGTAACAAAAAACCTATATTATTCGGATACATAATTTTTAATTTTTTTTTCCGAAAAAAAGCCTTTTATATTCAAAGCTAGCCCAGAGTTATTAAAAAAACCAGTCCCGAGGTACAATTCTAACTTTTTAGGGTCTTTTTCTCCTTTTCCTTTAAAATTTTATTGGGGTCAAGAGCACGTTGAGTCCCCCATTACAATTATTATTATTATTAGAGATGTATGTCTGATGATAGGTCATTGGTAGGTCATATGGTTGAATCCCTGGTGCAACAAAATAGTTGGCTTTGATGAGCATATAAATTGCAGGAAACTAGCAACCAAATAATTATGGGATGATTTGGTAAATAATTATAGAATCCAAACTACTTTTGAAAGGAAAAGGATGTGGCGAATAAAGTGATAAAAAAGGAGGAAGCAAGCACAGGGCTCAAGAATGAAAGACAGAAAGGGCACAATTATTGAGACAGTCGAGGCAAGTGCAAGGCCAATGCTTCTTTCATGTAATTGTTTGTTGGGCTTCTCTTTTTATCTTCACCTCAATGTGGTATGTAAATACCTATTTTGGGATTTTACTTCACTTTTCACGACATACGGATCACTCCTTTCTATACCACATCATATCAGTAATAGCTTCTTACCTCTCACTCATTTTGAGGAATTCCCCTAATCTCATCTCTTCCCTCTTTAACTAATATTATTAATATTTCTATATTTGTTGACTTTCGCATCTTAAGGGGGCAGAGATTAACGAACTAAAAGACAGAACAAAGAAAACAAATGCTATTAAGCTGTGAAGTAAGTTTTTCTTTGTTAAGAATAAAAAAAAACCAGTATAACTGTATAAGTCTACAATCACGTATCTTTAGTTCCTGATAGTATGAATATACGATATTTTCTAAAACATAACGAGTGAATAGGAGACTAATCGAGAAGAAAATAAAATTATGAAATGGTTTAATGTTGTTTTTAAAATATATAGTATAGGGAAATTAAAAATCCTACAAGGAGGGTTAACATTATTACAAGTGTTTTTTGGTTGAGATATATTTTGGAATTTAAAATAAATAAATGAGACTATTAAAGTTACCATAAGTTCCCTCACTATATCTTATTCAAAAAAAAAAAAGTTCCCTCACTATATCATAAAATTTATTTTAGTCCCTCTACTATTAAAAAAAATATTTTAGTCTCTCTGCATTTGAAAAGTTGATATTTTAGTCCATGCAAGTTAGACCCGCCTAAAATTTAGGAGGATTTGGGTAAAAAAATTAGGCCCGTTTAATATATAGGTCGGGCTCGGGCTTGAATGTTCATGCCAAATCCCGGCCCAGCTTGTTTTAAGTTTGTAATACATTATATTATGTTATTTTTATATGTTATATAATTATAATACATTTAAAAAATAAACATATACTAACTATATAATACTACTTTAATGTAAACATTAAAATAATATTAAGATGACTATATAAAATTTTCAATAAATAAAAATTTATAAAATCATTAAATATTAAAATAATATAGTATAAATATTTTTTTAAAAAATTAAAAATAATATGGGCAGATTTGGACAAAATTTTAGACTCAATTTTTGGGTTGGGTCAGGCTTAGACAAACATAAAATATGTTAATATCATACTTAGGCCCGACCCTTGAACACCTCTACTACGCGCCAAGTTTACTATTAATGGAATGATATGATTTAACGGTAAATAATGTGGCATTAAATCAAATATTAAATTAAATTAAAAGGATAAACAACAATTTTAAAGAATGAGTGGAGGTAAGAAATTGATTTTACTTTTACCTCAAGTTATTTTCGATTTTATTTTATTTTACATAATTGTTGTGTTTAAACTATTTGTAGTTTGGTCCACATCAACCAAGCCACATTATTCACTTTGTTTTTAATATCAGTAACTTTTTTTACTTTGATTTAATGTTACATCAACAACTGTTAAGTCACATCATTTCATTAATCACAAAGTTAACGTGCAGGGGCTGAAATGTCATCTTTTTAAATGTACAAGGACTAAAATGTTTATTTTAATAGTAGAGGAACTAAAATGAAAATTTTTTTATATGGTACAAGAACATGAAGTAAACTTTAACTTAAATGAGACACTTACCATCCTTACTTTGCTTGTGGATTTTTTAGTATATTAATCTTATATAATAGATATTAAGATTTATGATTATTGTTCGATACACCGGGAGAAGTTTTTGACTCCACAAAACGGATTAAGAAGTTGTTATATGTGCTATTTATTTATTTATTGTTATTTTTAAATATCAATTAAGAAAATGTGGCAGCTTCTTAATCTAATTTATGGAGTTAAAAACTTTATTGCTAATGTGTATATGTGTGGTGAAAGAAAATTTTAACATTCAAAACATAGTTATAAAAGATTTATTTAACAATTCAGTCAATCTTAAGTTGGTGTAGAGTTGAATTGTGACACCAACTCAATCAACAATATTATCAATATTAAATTATGGCACGCCCATTATATAGATGAAAAATTTATGTAAAAATAAAAAAGAAATGATATAATAACTAAGTATAGCTTTAGTTGAATTGGTAAAATTGAGATGATAAAATTAATGTGTTTTGGGTTTAAACCCTATCACGTGCAATTATTTTTTCTAGATTTTTTAAATGTTAGTGGCATGACTGCAAACTCAATAAAGAACTTAATATTAATAGAGAATAACCTTTTAATTATATTAAAGATGAGAATATAATAGTATAAGAACCTATTTGACCCTCTAACTTTACAAAAAAAAAGTCATTTTAACATTCCATTTAATTTTTCGCCTCTTTTAACCCTTGAACTTGTATTATTTATCAAATTATTCAAAAATTGATAGAAAAGTTAGCGTTGGTTAACTTTGTTGACATGGTATTCACATGACAGTTTACGTGTATGTCACACTAGCAATTAATTAATTTTTAAAAAATTAAAAATATTTAAAAATGTATAATTTTATATTTTTAAATATTTTTTATAATTTTTTTGAATTTTATAATTTTTAAAACTAAAATAATTTTTAAGTTAGATGACCAAATAAATCATTATCTCATATATATATATATATATATATATAGAATTAACTCAAATAAATTCACTTTTACAGCCTAACCTAATCGAGTAGTTATTTGAGCGTTAAAAACAATTAGAGATGGTGTGCCATTAATAAAGATTAATAACAACAAAGTTATATATAAAAATAAGAAAATATTTTGAAAAAAAAAAATCAAGAACATTATGAAAGGTAGCTAGATTCCTCAAATTTTGGATGAACATGGAAGCCGGCAGACAAGAGCAAGGCTCATCAATTATTGGTAAAACAAAAGAAACGTAACTTGCATCAAAACCCCAAAGTGTGAACATGTGTCCGGAAAAAGAAGGTATTAGGGTTCCTAAAATAAATAGGAGAGATGAGCTTCAGCCCTACTATATTTCATCAAAGTTAGGAGCTCCATGTCTGCTATCTTCTTCAAATCAACAATATAATCTAATCCACTATTGGCCAATTCAGACAAGAGGAATTAAAACAATTAAGTAAAAGGAAAAAGACAAAAGGAGAAAAGGTTCAGTGCCTCGGGCCCGTAATTACCCTAGCATTAAATATGATCAACTTTTTTATTTGTTTTCTCTGAGATTAAACAAGGTTTTGTTCTTTTCGAAAATGATATGGGTGAATGAGTTAATTGATGAAGGAATTAGTTTTATTTATTTAGAGGTCAGCATCGAGGGATCGAATCAACATTTAAAACCAACGAAATAAAATTAAGTAAACGATTTTAATTATTTAATAATTAACTATTTTCTAAATTACACAATCAATTGAAGTAGTAATTGTTTCTAATTACACAAAATCATAGTAATCATTTAAATTAATGGGTCTCACCGAATTTGACGTAAATGGAACATACTATTACAATTTTAGCATATTATTATAATTTTAATTCTTAAAGGAATGTGAGAATTAAAGTAATTACTTGATGAATTATATTCAAATCTAATTTTAAAAAATATTTTTATAAATATTATAAAAATTATATTATAAGTATGAACACGTATAGATATTTGGGATGATTATGGCTGAAACAATTTATATTATAAATCTCAAAAATTATATTTTAAAAATAATTTGTGTAATTTTATAAAGTTATAACAAAAAATTATATTATTTAAATCCTAAAAATTTCTAAAGTTATGGTCAAAAGTTTATTATAAAAATAATTTACATGTTATAATATATTTATTTATAAAAAGTTATGACCAAGAAGTATGAACATAACTTATTTATGTGTTCGTGCTATATATTATAATAAATAATATACTTATTCATAAAAATGGTATAGTTTTTTTTTATCATAACTTAATTATAAAAAAACAACTTTTTAAAGTTATGAAAAAAATTATATTATTTATAAAAAGTGTCACGAAAGTTTTGGACAATTTATAAAACCTTTTTTTATAAAGGTTGTCGAAACCATTTTTATTTTAAAATTTTAAAAAACGGGGTCAACTTAAAAATGATGTGGAGTCGCCACCAATCCTTTTATTTAGGTGTGATTGGATCACTTTTGAAAATTTTATTGGTCTACGAAATTAAACGACAAAAAGGGTTCCGGAGTCGGCTACGCATGAGGAAGGATTAGTGCCCTCATACGCCCCAAAACGGGTACCAAATCGATTAATTAATGTCCTTATGTTGAAATCTTGAAAATATTAAGGCATGATTACTTTTTTAAGGAAAATTAATTTATTTTGAATTGAATCTCAAGATTAACTCGTTTCAAAGGAATAAGAATATTATATCCAGTACGTTAGGATATAACACGTTTATACTTTGACACCGAGATCATCTTTGGTCTTCAAAACATGCAATTAAAAAGGATATTTGGTTATTTGGTTGAATAGAAAATTAACACCCAGTATGTTAGGACATAATTTTCCGAACTTCCAAACATACAAATATTGTGTTATCTTGAAAAATTTTCAAATACGAAATCTTAAAGTTTGGCTCAATATACAATTTTTTAACAAAACGAAACATTTGGGTAAAGGCTTGAATATATTGGAATTTGAGGCATAATACAATAACAAAATGCACAAATATTATTCATGAAATACACATACATTAAACATCATATTAACAATAAGCTAAAAGTACAATAATTCTACAAAATTGACAATGGCAAATTATCATAAAATTAAACTTTGAAACTAACAAATATATTTAAAGTAAATAAAGTAAATAAATTTTGAAATTAACACTTTACGGAATTATTTAAAATAGAATAATTTATGAATGAATTCATTAGCTATATATTTTAAAAAGAAATTATATATTTACAAATATACATGCAAACATATATAAATGAAAATGTATGAAATAAATTAAAATATACAATAAAATACGATCTTATATATATACATATATGTATAAAATAATAGGATGTAATTATTTTAAGATTAATGTTATATAAGTTATTGAAACACCCCACACCCGGCCCACGAGAATGGACCGGATCTGGTATGTTCCTAAAGTAAACCCGTTTCAAACACATTTGATACTTAGAGAAAATTGTAAATTTTTGGAAAAACTATTCTTTTCGATTGGGCTTAGATGGAAAACCCATTTATTTAATCTTGTAAATCCAATTTGATGTAACACGTCCAAAATAGTTCTTAGCAAAATATTAAAAAGTAATGTAAAAACAAAGAATAATCCACTGGGCCTTATGGCCTTATTACATCAAATAAACCCAAAATAAAATTAAAAAGTATTAAAATTAAATAAAGTCAAATTAGAATAAATTCTTCAAGTGATGCATGGCCTCCTCATGGTCTCTAGGCCGGTCAAATCCTTGCTCATCACGAAAAATAATTCCCACAATGGGGTGAGTCAACAGACTCAATGTGCACACAATACTATCAATCAATAAATCGGGCATTCATGATTAAATCATCAAGTCCATATAATAACGAAATTATGATGCAACCCAAACCCAAAACCTATAAGCCATCCGCTACTCTCCACCCGTACCAACCAGCACACCGTGGGGACTACTAAGTCGACCCTCCATCCGCTACTCTCCACGTTGTGTCATTAGACACTATTGTAACGAAGTTACGAATTTCGCAATGTGACCGTAGTCGACATATTTAGTTGGTGAGACCAAGTCAACACCTTCGTTGGTGAGACCAAGTCAACACTGTTCTCCCCTTTAACATAAATCCCGAATGCCCCAAAACATGGATATATATATATAGCATAATTTAATTTCATGTTCATATTCATATATTCGCATGTTATTAGAATAACATTTTTCACAATCCTATCGAAGTAGGAAAGCGTGCCTTGGTACTTTTTGTCACATGTGTGGTACATAGCCACATTCATATTATTATTCATATCGTATATTAAAATATTTAACCATAATATATCGAAGAATAGTAAGGGTACACACATTTAAGCTTAATAGTTTCCTTGAAATCCAGAAGAACGATCTACCGATCTAGATCTTTATCTCCTAAATTCGCCAAATATTAAAACATATTAACAAACCTATTTGGCTTAAAACCAAATCCTAGTAGGATTTGTATTACTTACCTTGTTGCCGAATTGGATGATTGTAAATCAAATCCAAATTACTAGTATCCTTTTCCTTTAAATCGGCTAATACTAAATCATGTAACCATGTGAGTTTTCGGCTTTTGAAATAATGAAAATAATTCCAAATACCAAAATTAAGCCTTGGCGAATATCACTTACCATACAAATTCCAAATCAAGAGAATTCCTTGCCCTATATATGCTGTCGAAATTTTCATGTTAGATCTAATCTAACATATACATCATAACCTTTAATCGAATAAAATATCTTACCTTGGATCCTTAGATTTCCGAAAGATTCCTCCTTGTATTCGACGGTTGTAAAAGATCCTTAATGCCTTGACCGATTGCTTCCTCGCCTAGAGTTTGTGGTTTCGACTATGGAGATTTAATCGGGGATCAAAAGAAAAGGTTTTGGCTTGACGGATGAAGAAAAGAGAAGAAGAAAAGATAGAAAGAAAATTGGCGAGAGGGAGAGAGCAAAGGATTTTTGGCTACTTGGAAAGATGAGAGAAAAAGACCTTGGGTTCTCCTTTTATAGCCAAATTTGCTAGGCCAAGAGTCCTTGACTTGGCCACCACTCTCCCTTATTTTCCTAATTAAAGAATAATTCTTCATTTATCTCTTATTATTCACATATTTATGTGAATAAAACTCCTTTATTTATCTCTTATTATTCACATATTTATGTGAATAAAACTCCTTTATTTCTCTCTTATTATTCACATATTTATGTGAATAAAACTCTTCCTTTTCTAGAAACCCATGCCGTCCACCTCATTATACGGAAGCAAAATAAAGCCTTCATTATTTGCTTCTGGATGACTCAAACTCAGGCCCAAAAACCTCTTGTATTTGGGCCATTTCCTAATACCTTAGGTGGCATCTTCAAGCCACATTTCCAAGTTCGTTATTGGGGCAAATGTCATGTACTGTATATTTTTAGGGTCACTTGGCCCTAAGTTCCCTTTTGGGCTCCAAAATTCGACATTAGGGGTCATTTTAAGTTTCCTAAAATTTTCGCTGCTCTGATTTTCCGTGTTTCCAAAATGTTTAGGTTTCCAAAATGTTCAGGTTTCCAAAATGTTCAGGTTTCCAAAATGTTCAAGTTTCCAAAATGTTCAGGTTTCCAAAATGCTCAAGTTTCCAAAATGTTCAAGTTTCCTATTTTGGCTTGGTTTCCAAAATGTTCACTTTCCTAATTTACTTAGGTTTCCAAAATGTTTACTTTCCAAAAATGTCTAAGTTTCCAAAAGTGTTCATTTCCATTTCCATTTCCATTTTCATTTCTATCTTCATTTTCATTTCCATTTTCCTTTCCATTTTCATGCATTTCTAGATTTCCAAAAGTATCAAAAATTTATTCATAGTACTTGAAACTTGTCATTTCATACAATTAAACTGGAAATGCATAGGCCCTATTCAGGATGTTACAGTTCTACCCCCTTAAAATAATTTCGTCCTCGAAATTACTTACTAAAAATCGAACATCTTAACTTTCATTGTACTACGCTTATCTCTGCGACTCGATCTTAATAGAACCATCATACTTTTCGGGCACAATCTCTAAGTTCACGTCCTTAGAACTCATTTCTAACGTCGCGATTTAATCTGATTAAGAGGTTTTATGGATTAGTCAATGTTCCACTTATTTATCAGCGAAGAAGTTTTGTGAGAAGGGATTTTAGAGTGGTTCTTTCGTATCATACCAACACACAGTCTTTTCCATTCTTCCATTCATTCATCAAACAAGTATGAACTTCCGTTCATTCAGAGAAACGTTGTAGTTTTTGTTGTTTATTGTTGTTTTCCACTACCCGGGGGTATTTTCGTAATTTTGTCCTACAGGGTATTTTCGTAATTTGTCAAAATAAGGTTCCTTGGTGATTTTATCACAAAGTATTTTTGGTATTTTTAAGTTCCCGGGGCATTTTGGAAAATTTTTGAAATTCGAGGGTATTTCGAAAATTTTTAGACCTTGTGGGTATTTTGATAATTTTTCACAAATCAGGGTAAATTTGTAAAATTTAATAAATTTTGGGTAGTTGTAAAACTTTGAGGGTTCTTTTCGAAAATTGTTCCTTCGGAGATGGGGTTGTTGCAAAAATTTTGGAAATCGGGGTCATTTTGGTAATTTTGTAAGTTAGGGTAATTTTGTAATTTTCCAAAATCATGGTATTTTGATATTTTACAAATTAGGGTTTTTGAATGTTTATGAAATCATGAAATTTTGATAATGTTATTGAGTAGTTGAATCATTTTACAAATCTGGGGCGTTTTGGTAATTTCACTGCTAAGGTCATTTTTGTAATTTTCGTAAATCAAGAGTTTTTCAGAAAATGTTGTAAAAATAATTTTTCTCAGATTTAAAAGAAAGTTTTAAAAGTTTGAAAAGCTAGGGTTTGTTGTTTTGTTCTCTCTTTTTTTTTTTAAAACATGGCTAGTTCCTTCGGGTTTTAGTCATTATGTTTAGCCTATGACCGAGCCCTCTTGGTCGGGATGAACCAAAGCTACGCACTGTGAGGATTCATGTGGAGAGGAGGTGAGTCACGCGGATCGCTTAAATACCAAGCTCCCACCAAACCGTTCCTAGACATGCAAGACAGAGGTTGCCACACCATTGAGCCCTACGAGTTATGGTGAACCGGCTACGCACTGGGTAGGATTCTGCGAAGAGGAGGTGAGTCACTAGGGATCTGCTTAAATACCAAGCTCTTGGGATCCAATCCTAGACATGCGTACAAGGGTTACCACACCACTAGCTCGTTGACTTAGCCATAGGTTGGTTTAGTACATTAAGTCTTATGTGTTTGTGTTTGAGTAGTCTAATCCTAAAGTTCAAGTTCCTATCATTCTATTCTCGTTCCATGCCTTTTCTACCCTTATATAAATCACAAAATCACACATATAGTTAGGGGTACTTACGGTGGATTGGTCGGAGACTTAAGGGCCATGCCAAAAGCCCGCTTATGTTCAAAGAAAATCATTTGGCTCGCTTGAAAACGTTTTGGGCACGAGCCCACAGTAGAGAGTTTAAAGCTGGCTCGATACAAATCGAAACACCCACACCCGCCCACGAGAATGGACCGGATCGGTATGTTCCTAAAGTAAACCCGTTTCAAACACATTTGATACTTAGAGAAAATTGTAAATTTTTGGAAAAACTATTCTTTTCAGTTGGGCTTAGATGGAAAACCCATTTATTTAATCTTGTAAATCCAATTTGATGTAACACGTCCAAAATAGTTCTTAGCAAAATATTAAAAAGTAATGTAAAAACAAAGAATAATCCTTTGGGCCTTATGGCCTTATTACATCAAATAAACCCAAAATAAAATTAAAAAGTATTAAAATTAAATAAAGTCCAAATTGAATAAATTCTTCAAGTGATGCATGGCCTCCTCATGGTCTACCGCCGGTCAAATCACGCTCATCACCGAAAAATAATTCCCACAATGGGGTGAGTCAGCAGACTCAATGTGCACACAATACTATCAATCAATAAATCGGGCATTCATGATTAAATCATCAAGTCCATATAATAACGAAATTATGATGCAACCCAAACCCAAAACCTATAAGCCATCCGCTACTCTCCACTCGTACCAACTTGACTGACACCGTGGGACTACTAAGTCGACCCTCCATCCGCTACTCTCACGTTGTGTCATTAGACACTATTGTAACCGAAGTTACGAATTTCGCAATGTGACCGTAGTCGACATATTTAGTTGGTGAGACCAAAGTCAACACCTTCGTTGGTGAGACCAAGTCAATACTGTTCTCCCCTTTAACATAAATCCCGAATGCCCCAAAACATGGATATATATATATATAGCATAATTTAATTTCATGTTCATATTCATATATTCGCATGTTATTAGAATAACATTTTTCACAATCCTATCAAGTAGGAAAGCGTGCCTTGGTACTTTTTGTCACATGTGTGGTACATAGCCACATTCATATTATTATTCATATCGTATATTAAAATATTTAACCATAATATATCGAAGAATAGTAAGGGTACACACCTGTTTCGCTTAATAGTTTCCTTGAAATCCCGAAGAACGATCTACCGATCTAGATCTTTATCTCCTAAATTCGGCCAAATATTAAAACATATTAACAAACCTATTTGGCTTAAAAACCAAATCCTAGTAGGATTTGTATTACTTACCTTGTTGCCGAATTGGATGATTGTAAATCAAATCCCGAAATTACTAGTATCCTTTTTCCTTTAAATCGACTAATACTAAATCATGTAACCATGTGAGTTTCCGGCTTTTGAAATAATGAAAAATAATTCCAAATACCAAAATTAAGCCTTGGCAGAATATCACTTACCATACAAATTCCAAATCAAGAGAATTCCTTGCCCTATATGTACGTCGAAATTTTCATGTTAGATCTAATCTAACATATACATCATAACCTTTAATCGAATAAAATATCTTACCTTGGATCCTTAGATTTCCGAAAGATTCCTCCTTGTATTCGACGGTTGTAAAAGATCCTTAATGCCTTGACCGATTGCTTCCTCGCCTAGAGTTTGAGGTTTCGACTATGGAGATTTAATCAGGATCAAAAGAAAAAGGTTTTGGCTTTGAGATGAAGAAAAAGAAGAAGAAAAGATAGAAAGAAAATTCGGCGAGAGGGAGAGAGCAAAGGATTTTTGGCTACTTGGAAAGATGAGAGAAAAAGACCTTGGGTTCTCCTTTTATAGCCAAATTTGCTAGGCCAAGAGTCCTTGACTTGGCCACCACTCTCCCTTATTTTCCTAATTAAAGAATAATTCTTCATTTATCTCTTATTATTCACATATTTATGTGAATAAAACTCCTTTATTTATCTCTTATTATTCACATATTTATGTGAATAAAACTCCTTTATTTATCTCTTATTATTCACATATTTATGTGAATAAAACTCCTTTATTTCTCTCTTATTATTCACATATTTATGTGCATAAAACTCTTCCTTTTCTAGAAACCCATGTCAGTCCACCTCATTATACGGAAGCAAAAATAAAGCCTTCATTATTTGCTTCTGGATGACTCAAACTCGAGCCCAAAACCTCTTGTATTTGGGCCATTTCCTATACCTTAGGTGGCATCTTCAAGCCACATTTCCAAGTTCGTTATTGGGGCAAATGTCATGTCTTGTATATTTTAGGGTCACTTGGCCCTAAGTTCCCTTTGGGCTCCAAAATTCGACATTAAGGGTCATTTTAAGTTTCCTAAAATTTTCGCATGGCTCTGTATTTTCCGTGTTTCCAAAATGTTCAGTTTCCAAAATGTTCGGGTTTCCAAAATGTTCGAGGTTTCCAAAATGTTCGGGTTTCCAAAATGTTCAAGTTTCCAAAATGTTCAGGTTTCCAAAATGCTCAAGTTTCCAAAATGTTCAAGTTTCCTATTTTGGCTTGGTTTCCATAGGTTTCCAAAATGTTTACTTTCCAAAAATGTCTAAGTTTCCAAAAGTGTTCATTTCCATTTCCATTTCCATTTTCATTTCTATCTTCATTTTCATTTCCATTTTCCTTTCCATTTTCATGCATTTCTAGATTTCCAAAAGTATCAAAAATTTATTCATAGTACTTGAAACTTGTCATTTCATACAATTAAACTGAAATGCATAGGCCCTATTCAGGATGTTACAGTTATTAAAGAAATACATAGTATATGATTTGGAATTAAATATTTTTACAATAAACATAAACATAATACATATAAATGAAAAATAACAAATTAGAACGTTATAGAATCTATTTCAAAATAATTTGATTAAAATAACTTGAATAATGAATAAATCTAAGACTAAAAGAATACAAGAATTATAAAAATTAACACTTAATCGAAATGAGGTAAAAAATAAAATTAGGAGGGTATTACATAAATAAACAAAATTGAGGATCATATTGCATTTTCGCTTGAAAAATAAGGGATCAAACTGGCAAATATTCTAATATCCAAACGCAGCACACAATCAGGACTAAATTAAAATAATGTATAAATTATTGAGATCAATTAGACAATAAAAACTATGCATCACAGATTTAATTGAAAGCAGTACAGAAATAAAAGAGATCAGACGCGCAAATTCCCTTTTTTACACGTAAACACGCGGATCTAAAGAATTTTGGATCGGGTTAGGGCTGAGTCACACGGCATCATTTCAACATGATTGTAACAAAATTAAACAGCACCGTTTCTTTAATACACGAGGAACCAGTGTTCTTTAAAAATAAATCAGCCATTTTATTTTAAAAAAAACCCTAATCTTTTCTAATTTTCTTCCTCAGCCGCAATCCAAAACTCTTTCTGTTTACTCCTAAATAGTTACCAAACCAGTGAGAAACAGAACATGAACAATCCGACTTGCTTTGAGAATACCAATCCTAAAACCTCGCTTTCCTAAACCACGTCTAACTCTAATCGCAACGGAGAAAACGAGATATACAAACGATGGTTTATCCAGCATCTTCGCCTCACTCCGATTGCAACGGAGAAAACGAAGTATACTCCCCATGGTTTATCCAGCATCTTCGCCTCACTTCGATTGCGATGGAGAAGATGAAGACACTTACGATGGTACGCGCTTTTCCCTTTTATTCACACATATATATACGATACTCGAACAGTTACTTTAAAAAATTCGAAATAAAAGGGGAAGACGAATCACCTTAATACTTTTCTGTTTTCTTATTTCTTTACTTTGTGTGCGTAATCTTTTACTGTATAGTATTTGGCTTTTTATAGCCAAAAGTAAAATGAAATACACGAAATACAGAAAATACACGTTTTCCTTCTACTATATTCCATACTCTTCTACTATTTTCTATCATTCTCTACTACTTTGCCTTTTTTGTTGCAGTGCTGCTGCTGAAGAAATCCTATTTGGTGCGCGGCGTGCGCGCGATGGCCATGGCGTGTGTGCACGTGGTAGCGTGTGGAGCAATTGAGCATGGCGGCCAGAAAAATCTAGAAACCTCTAGGGTTTCCCTTGGTTCTGATTCATTTCGGGCTATGGTCTGGTTCAGGGCTTTAATTGGGTTTTGGGCTCAAGCTTAGGAAAATTTTATTTGGGTTGTTTATTTATTTAAAATATTGGGTTTACAATTCATTTGGGCCAATTGGGCTCTATTGTTTTGTAATAAAGACATTGGACATTTTATTTTATTCAATTTTGTTTTATTTTGTTTTATTTTGCTTTGTTTAGTCTTATTAATTTTGGTTAAATAGGCCCAGGCAAATTGGGCTCATATGACGCCCTATTTGTTTATTGTCGTGTAACGAGAATAGAGCAAAGACTTCAAAAAGGGCCAATTTTGCCAGTCTTCTCTCAGCATTTTTCTTCTGCATCTTTAGAGGGATAAGAACTGGTGCTTCAATCCAATTCAAGGAATTTAGATACATGGCTTAGATTTACTCCCCTGTTACTCATGGAAAGATAAAATTCACCATCTTTCAATCTTTAGTCTGCTCTTTTGCTCAGGAAAATAAGACTATAATCTTCAGCCTGCCCTACTACTATCTTGAGGGACAAGATCTGAACTTTTCAGTCTGCTTCCTTACTATCTCAGGAAGGCTTCAATCTTTAGCCTGCTCCACTAACAATCTCTAGGGAACAAAATCTGAGCTTTCCAATTTGCTTCCTTACTATCCTAGGAAGACTTCAATCTTCAGCCTACTCCACTAACATTTCTAAGGAACAAAATCTGAACCTTCCAATTTGCTTCCTTACTATCTCAGGAAGACTTCAATCTTCAGCCTGCTCCACTAACATCTCTAGGGAACAAAATCTGAATTTTCCAATTTGCTTCCTTACTATCTCAAGAAGACTTCAATTTTCAGCCTACTCCACTAACATCTCTAGGGAACAAAATTTGAATTTCCAATTTGCTTTCTTACTATCTTAGCAAGACTTCAATCTTCAGCCTGCTCCATTAACATCTCTAGGGAACAAAATCTGAATTTTCAATTTGCTTCCTTACTATCTCAAGAAGACTTCAATCTTCAGCCTGCTCCACTGACATCTCTAGGGAACAAAATCTGAACTTTCCAATTTGCTTCCTTACTATCTCAGGAAGACTTCAATCTTCAGCCTGCTCCACTAACATCTCTAGGGAACAAAATTTGAATTTCCAATTTGCTTCCTTACTATCTCAGGAAGGCTTCAATCTTCAGCCTACTCCACTAACATCTCTAAGGCACAAAATCTAAATTTCCAATTTGCTTCCTTACTATCTCAGGAAGACTTCAATCTTTAGCCTGCTCCACTAACATTTCTAGGGAACAAAATCTGAATTTCCAATTTGCTTCCTTACTATCTCAGGAAGACTTCAATCTTCAGCCTGCTCCACTAACATCTCTAAGGCACAAAATCTGAATTTCCAATTTGCTTCCTTACTATCTCAGGAAGACTTCAATCTTCAGCCTGTTCCACTAACATCTCTAGGGAACAAAATCTGAACTTTCCAATTTGCTTCCTTACTATCTCAGGAAGACTTCAATCTTCAGCCTGCTCCACTAACATCTCTAGGAAACAAAATCTGAACCTTCCAATTTGCTTCCCTACTATCTCAAGAAGGCTTCAATCTTCAGCCTGCTCCA
Source organism: Gossypium rotundifolium (assembly GCA_025506655.1). NCBI lineage: Eukaryota > Viridiplantae > Streptophyta > Magnoliopsida > Malvales > Malvaceae > Gossypium > Gossypium rotundifolium. The sequence goes on along the minus strand of CP106722.1, from coordinate 154,846,990 downwards.
CTAACATCTCTAGGGAACAAAATCTGAACTTTCTAATTTACTTCCTTAGTATCTCAGGAAGACTTTGATCTTCAGTCTGCTCCGTTTCAGGGAGATAAGACTTGCATCCTCAACCTGTTCCACTGCAACTTCAGAGAGATAAGGCTGATGGCTTGGATCTACTCCATTGCCGATACATGGAGATAAGATTTGCCAAATTTGATCTAATTCGCTATTGCTTAGGAAGATAGGATCAGTAATGTAACAGCCCGATTTAGGGGCTAGTCTAAATAGTGATCTCGGGATCACTAATCCGAGACCTGAGAAATTTTCATGATATATTATGAGTTAGAACATGATAGCATATGAGCATTAAAATTTTGGTACTTTAATTTTAGCGATTTCATGTTTAATCGCGAAAAAGGACTAAATCGCATAACGTATGAAAGTTCCATTCTTTTTGTTAAAAGTACCAAATGGCCATGGAATATTAATGAGAGGTCTTTAAAACGCAATTTAGCCTTTGGAAGAAGCTTGGCTGGCCATAGGAGAACATGGGAGACAAGATTTGGCAATTTTAGTCAAAGTTAGTAGTACTAGGTGGACTAATTTGACTTGTATTAATAAAATAAGGAGAGAAAAATTATCATCTTTTCTCCTATCATCTTCCACAGAAATTTAGCAGCAAATGAGGGGTAGAAACCTTCAAAAAAATTTTAGCAAGCTCTCATATATTCAAATAAGTGTTCTAGTGAACTTTTCTTGAAAATAATTGTACTTTTGAGACCCCTAGAGCTTAAGCTTTCAAATGAGGGGACTATTGTGCAATGTTGTAAAAGGTTTAGATTTCTACCATGAGAGCTACTCTAATTATTTGTTGCATTTTTATGGAAGAACTTGAGTCTTAGTTGTTGGATGAACAACTTTTGAAAAGGATGTTAGCACGAGAACACCAAATAGGACCTTAATGAAAAGGTTATAAATTTTGTAGTATGTATGTGAAATGTTGATTTATGATGATAGCTTTAAGAGCATTAAATGTTTACCTAGGCTTGTTGGGGATAAAAATGTGATTAGAATTAATTTTCGAGCCTAGGGGCAAAAAGGTCATTTTGCCAAAATTTAGGGGTAAAATAGAAATTTTGATTAAGCACGATTATTGAGATGCTTATATTAATGTAGTGATTAAAATGAGATAATTTTCTATTATAGAGCAAGAAGAGATGAGAATTCACCTCGATCGGGGAAAGGATAAGGTCGTAGACTAAACCGAAAAACTAGCTCATTTTGAAAACGAGGTAAGTTGTATGTGAATTAATGCAATATTATATTAGCATAATTGAGGATGCTTGATATCATATTGATGCATGATACTTCAATAAATTGACAAACTTATTTGAATATGATAAAAGTCCTAATGGACTATGACGAATACGAATAATATTATCGGCCATATTATGAGGGTCAGTATAAGACCATGTCTGGGACATAGCATCGGCCATATTATGAGGGTCAGTGTAATACCATGTCTAGGACATGGCATCGGCCATATTTTGAGGGTCAGTGTAAGACCATGTCTGGGACATGGCATCGGCCACATTATGAGGGTCAGTGTAAGACCATGTATGGGATATGGCATCGGCCATATTATGAGGGTCAGTGTAAGACCATGTCTGGGACATGGCATCGACCACATTACGAGAGCCAGTGTAAGACCATGTTTGGAACATGGCATCGGCATTAAGATGAGAGCTAATGTAAGAGCATATCTGGGATATGGCATTAGCACCGAGGGGTAATCCCATATAAGACCATGTTTGGGATATGGAATTATTACCTAGATGAGTCTCCATGTAAGACCACCTCAAGAGTGTGGCAATGGTTTTCCACTTATCGTAGTGATTATAAAACACGTCTTTGATTATTCCCTGTGCATTGTGGGATAAGCGGATGGATTTAAAAGTAGAGATGTGAATGATATTTAGGTCCTGCGAATGAATGAATACAGATACTAATGATTAAGTCACGAGAAATTGGCTCGATATGTGGCAGGGTATATGCTAGATAAAGGCAATCGTAAGTAAGTAAGGTCAAGTAGTTTTGACTTGTGTATGGTCAGCTAATACCCTTGATTAATTATTTTTATGAGTATTACAATTGCTATTTATTTCCATGCAACTTCCTAAGCTTTATGATTACCCCTTTTTCATTGCCCTTCTTCTTTGTAGTATTGCCAAGATAACTTGAGGATCGTGACTGCAAGAGTTCGAAAATCACACTATCGACAACACTTTGGTATAACAATTTTAGACTTGTTTTGAGTATGGCATGTATAGGACTGGAGTATTTTGTCAAGTCGTAATTGTTAGTTAAAGTGTTTGTTTTGTAAGTCATTTTGTATATGGTTTTATAAGTTAGGAAAATACTTGGCAAACTCTTTCTTTCAATGAAGATGAAATTCATGAAGTGGATGCCTTTTTTTTTTTTACCTTGTATGATGGAAATGAGTTCTTAGACTTGCTTATGAGATAGAAATTGATTATTTTGAGTTGAAGTGTTAGAGTGTGCATTTTAGGGAAGCAATGGCTTGGTATAGCCTGCTAATTTATCCACCTAGTGTGACATACGGGCGTGGGTCAAACCGTGTGAAGGCCACGGCCAACACATGGGCGTGTACCCAGGCCGTGTGAAGTCTGCACCTTGTCCATAAAGTTTTAAAATCCCCACGGTTAGGATACACGGGTGAGTGCCCGACCGTGTGATCAAGTTAGTATATCAAGGAATTATACACGGTCTAAGCCTATGGGTGTGTCAAGGCCGTGTAAATATAGTCAGTAACTCCCCACGGTTGGAAGACATGGGCGTGTCTAAGGGTACACAGACGTGTCCCAAGTCACATGGGCGTGTGTACTCTGCTTCAAAGAAGAGTTTTCGATTAAGTTTAGAAAGTTTTTGGATAAGGGCTTAAGGCCCCATAGGCCCATGAAATATATGATTAGACTAAGAAAGAGAAGTTGTTAAGTCAGAACGAAATGTCTTCAGCTTGTAAGTGTATGTCTAAGTGAGTTCAAGCGTGGTAACGTCTCATATCTAGACCTAACATCAGACTTGGGTATGGGGTATTCCATTTAGTGGTATCAGAGCCAAGTTTAGTCAGTTCTAGGACTAACGTAGCGTAAGTACGAGTCTAGCTATACATGTCACATGTAAGAGTGTTTGAGTAATGATAGTGTGATGGCTCATAACGCATAAAATTGTGTTTTATGTAGTAGATAGATTTAGATTCAGACTGAACTGCAGCTGATGATGCTGCGAGTAATGTGCCAGCTAATTGTAGTCCCGAGACCTTAGGACAGGGAGGTGAAACTTGAAAAGCTTTTCTCCACTTGATGAACAACTAATATATTGAGTATACCCAAGAAAATCCCAATGTCAGCCCCCTCCGCCCCCACCTATTCCTCAACTCGCTCCAATAGCTCCTCAAGTGGTTGAGGTGGCGAGGAGAGAAAGGCCTCCAGTGGATAAGATCTAAAAACAGGGAGCTGAGGAATTTTGGGCAAATAAGGATGATGACTCAGAGAAAGTGAAATTCTGGCTCGAGAACACCATCCGAGTATTTGATGAGTTATCCTACACGCTTGAGGAGTGCTTAAAATGTGCGGTATCTCTCCTGAGAGACTCAGTCTACTAATGGTGGAGCACCTTGGTGTCGGTAGTGCCAAGGGGGAGAGTTAGTTGGGAATTATTCTAAGAGGAATATCGGAAGAAGTATATTAGCCAGAGGTTCATTGATCACAAGAGAAAGGAGTTCTTGGAACTGAAGTAAGGCCGTATGTCAGTGACTGACTACGAATGGGAGTTCGTAAAGTATGCAAGAGAGTGCGTGTCTACTGAGGCCATCATGTGTAAGAGATTCAAGGATAGATTAAATGAAGATATCCGCCTATACGTGGGAGTTCTCGAATTAAAAGAGTTTGTAGTGTTGGTGGATAGGGCTTGTAAAGCCAAAGAGTTGGCCAAAGATAAGAGAAAAGCTGAGTGCGAATCACGTGACTTGAGGAAGAGACAACTGAACAAGTCTCACTAACCCTCATATAAGAAATCAAGGGATTTCACTACTTGAACAACCACTTCAGCGGAGTTTTCAACCTGAAATAAGGGCGGGCGATTTTCGGGATCAAAAGGGCAAACTACATCAGTTTCTAGTGTGTGCAATGTCTGTCCGAACAGACCGGAAAGCCTTCAGTGTGGCAGACACCATTTTGGTGAATGCTGAGCTAATGAGAAAGGTTGTTTCAGATGTGGGTCATTGGATCATTTTATCAGAAACTGCCCCGAGGTAGACGTGATAGGAAGGCCTCAGAATGTGAGATCAAGAAGCACCACAAAGGGTAGACCGTTAAAAAATCTAGGGAGTGAGATGGGAAACAAGAATCCACCTAAAGAAAGAGTTGCTACAATTGAGGGTAGAACACCGGCGAGAACATATGCCATCCGTGCTCGTGAAGAGGCATCTTCCCTTGACGTAATCACGGGTATCTTCTCCCTCCATAATACTTATGTTATAGCTTTAATTGACCCAGGATCTACTCACTCGTACATATGCATGAAATTAGTTTCTAGCATGAGCATGCCTATAGAGTCTACTAAATTCATTATAAGAGTGTCAAATCCCTTAGGTAAGTGTGTGCTGGTTGATAGAGTTTGTAAAGGGTGTCCTTTGATGATTAAAGGTCATTGTACCATTTGACGAGTTTGATGTCATCCTCGGGATGGATTGGTTAGTTACTCATAAGGTAATTGTGAACTGTGGAAAGAAGCATATTGAGTTGAGGGATAAAACGAAAATTTTATTCGTGTTGAATCAGATAAGTCGGATGGATCACTAATAATGATATCAGCCATGTCGGTTCAAAGGTACCTACGGAAGGGGTATGAGGCTTATCTTGCCTTTGTGTTGAACACTAAAGAGATCGAATTGAAAATTGAGTCAGTACCCATAGTATGTGAATACCTAGATGTATTTCCAGAAGAGTTGCCAGGGCTACATCCTGAGAGGGGAAATTGAATTTGGAATTGATCTAGTTTCGGGTACTGCCCCTATTTCTATTGCTCCGTATAGAATAGCTCAAATCGCGCTAAAAGAGCTAAAAGCACAGTTGTAAGAATTAACGAATAAGGGTTTCGTGAGGCTGAGTTTTTCTCTATGGGGCGCTCCCGTCCTATTCATGAAAAAGAAAGATGGTTCTATGAGACTATGTATAGACTATCGACAACTCAACAAAGTGACAGTGAAGAATAAGTACCCGTGGTCGAGGATCAACGATTTATTTGACCAATTGAAGGGAGCTACAGTATTTTCCAAGATAGATTTGAGGTCAGGGTACTATCAGTTGAAAGTTAAGGATTCGGATGTGCCGAAGATCTCATTTAGAACTAGGTACGGCCATTATGAATTTTTGGTCATGCCTTTTGGTTTAACGAATGCCCCCGCTATCTTCATGGATTTGATGAACCGTATTTTTTGATCGTATTTAGATAGATTTGTTGTGGTCTTCATTGATGACATACTAATCTACTCTCAAGGTCAGAATGATCATACTGAGCATTTGAGTATAATTCTACAAGTTTTGAGAGAGAATCAATTGTATGCCAAATTCAGTAAGAGTGAATTTTGGCTTAAAGAAATGGAATTTTTGGGGCACATTGTCTCGAGAGATGGGATTAAAGTTGATTCGAGTAAAATCTTGGCAATTGTTGAATGGAAACCGTTGAGGAACGTAATTGAAGTACAGAGTTTTCTAGGCCTAGCAGGCTATTATAGATGTTTTGTCAAGGGATTTTCCATGATAGCCACGCCAATGACAAGACTTCTGCAGAAAGATGTGAAGCTCGTTTGGACGGAGAAATGTCAATAGAGTTTCGAGAAATTGAAGACACTATTGATTGAGGCTCCTGTTTTGGTGCAACCTGAGCCGAGAAGAGAATTCGTGGTTTACAGTTACGCATCCTTAAACAGTTTAGGCTGGGTACTTATGTAAGAGGGTAAAGTGATTGCATACACCTCTAGACAGTTGAAGCCGCATGAGAAGAACTACCCGACTCATGATTTAGAGTTGGCCGCAATCGTGTTTGCGTTGAAAATTTAGAGGCATCATTTATATGGTGAAAGGTGTCAGATTTTTACAGACCACAAGAGCCTAAAATATTTGATGAATCTGAATGAATTGAATTTGAGGTAGCGAATGTGGTTAGAGTTGATTAAAGGTTATGAGTTGATAATTGACTACCATCTGGGAAAGGCAAATGTAGTCACCAACGCTTTGAGCAGAAAATCATTGTTTGCACTAAAAGCTATGAGCACTCAGATGACCTTGTTAGATGATGGTTCCGTATTAGTCGAGTTGAGGGCTAAACCATTGTCCCTCCAAGAGATTTGCGAAGCTCAGAAGGATGATAATAGTTTGCAAGCTAAAATAGCTTTATGTGAGTCGAGCATTGAGTCAGACTTTCGAGTAAATCCTGATGGATGTCTGACATTTTGAGATCGAGCCTATGTACCCAGGAATGATAAGCTCATTTGCAAAATTTTACAGGAAGCACATAACGGATGTTTGAATGTACACCCTGGCAGCACAAAGATGTATCATGATTTGAAGAAATGGTACTGGTGGCTTGGTATGAAGAAAGATATTTCTGAGTTTGTATCAAAATGCCTGATTTGTCAACAAGTGAAGGCTGAACATCAAGTACCTTCAGGTTTACTTCAACCTATTATGGTTCTTGAGTGGAAGTGGGACCGTATCACTATGAATTTCGTGATGGGTTCACCGTTGACTCCCAAGAGGAAAGATACAGTTTGGGTAGTGGTTGATAGACTCACTAAGTCAACCCACTTTATGCCAGTGCGAGTCAACTATTCACTTGATAAATTGGCGAACTTGTACATGTCGAAGATAGTAAGACTTCATGGTGTACAGTTGTCAATCATTTCAGGTAGAGATCTGAGATTCACATCATGGTTCTAGACAAAACTGCAAGAAGCTTTGGGCACAAAATTAAGTTTCAGTACTGCCTTCCATCCACAAATCGACGGACAGTCAGAGAGAATAATTCATATACTTGAAGACATGCTTAGATGTTGTGTTTCAGAATTCCAAAGTAGTTGGGAGAAATACTTACCATTGGTGGAATTCGCTTACAACAACATTTTTCAGTCAAGTTTGAAGATGGCACCTTATGAGGCATTGTATGGACATAAGTGTCGAACACCCTTGTATTGGGCAGAACTCAGAGAGAAACAAATATAGGGGGTTGACTTGGTTAAGGAAACTGAAGAGAAAGTAAAAGTGATTCGTAACGGCCTGAAAGCCGCCCCAGATAGACAAAAGTCCTATTCATATGTAAAGAGGAAAGATAGAATACAAAATCGGTGATAACGTGTTCTTGAAAGTATCACCTTGGAGGAAAGTCCTCAGATTTGGCCGGAAGGGCAAATTGAGTTCGCGCTTTATTGGACCTTATGAAGTTACCGAAAGGATAAGACCAGTAGCGTACCGGCTAGCCTTGCCACCTGAGCTGGAAAAGATTCATGACGTCTTTCATGTTTCTATGGTACATCGATACCTTTCAGACCCTTCATATGTTATAGAGCCGACAGAAGTGGAGATACAACCAGACATGACTTATGGTGAAGAACTAGTTAAAATATTGGCTCGTGAAGTCAAACAGTTAAGAACTAAAAGCATAACCTTAGTGAAAGTCCTATGGCAAAGGCATGCCATAGAACAGGTCACCTGGGAGTCTGAAGAGACGATGAGAAACCAATACCCCAATCTTTTCTTTGGTAAGATTTTCGAGGACGAAAATCCTTAAGGGGGAGAATTGTAATAGCCCGATTTAGGGGCTAGTTAGAATAGTGATCTCAGGATCACTAATCCAAGACCTGAGAAATTATTTTCATGATATATTATGAGTTAGAACATGATAGCATGTGAGCACTAAAATTTTGGTACTTTAATTTTAGCGATTTCATGTTTAATCGCGAAAAAGGACTAAATCGTATAACGTGTGAAAGTTCCATTCTTTTTGTTAAAATTACCAAATGGCCATTGAATATTAATGGAAGGTCTTTAAAAGGCAATTTAGCCTTTGGAAGAAGCTTGGCCGGCCATAGGAGAACATGGGAGACAATATTTGGCAATTTTAGTCAAAGTTAGTAGTACTAGGTGGACTAATTTGACTTGTATTAATAAAATAAGGAGAGAAAAGTTATCATCTTTTCTCCTATCATCTTCCACAAAAATTTAGCAGCAAATAAGGGGTAGAAACCTTCAAAAACATTTCAGCAAGCTCTCATATATTCAAGTAAATGTTCTAGTGAACTTTTCTTGAAAATAATTGTACTTTTGAGACCCTAGAGCTTAAGCTTTCAAATGAGGGGACTATTGTGCAATGTTGTGAAAGGTTTAAAGTTCTACCATGAGAGCTACCCTAATTATTTATTGCATTTTTATGGAAGAACTTGAGTCTTAGTTGTTAGATGAACAACTTTTGAAAAGGGTGTTAGCACGAGAACACCAAATAGGACCTTAATGAAAAGGTTATAAATTTTGTAGTATGTATGTGAAATGTTGATTTATGATGATAACTTTAAGAGCATTAAATGTTTACCTAGGCTTGTTGGGGATAAAAATGTGATTAGAATTAATTTTTGAGCCTAGGGGTAAAAAGGTCATTTTGCCAGAATCTAGGGGTAAAATGGTAATTTTGATTAAGCATGATTATTGAGATGCTTATATTAATGTAGTGATTAAAATGAGCTAATTTTCTATTATAGAGCAAGAAGAGACGAGAATTCGCCTCGATCGGTGAAAGGATAAGGTCGTAGACTAAATTGAGGAACTAGCTCATTTTGAAAACGAGGTAAGTTGTATGTGAATTAATGCAACATTATATGAGCATAATTGAGGATGCTTGATATCATATTGATGAATGATACTTCAATAAATTGAGAAACTTATATTCAGCTAATACCATTGATTAATTATTTTTATGAGTATTACAATTGCTATTTATTTCCATGCAACTTACTAAGCTTTATGCTTACCCCTTTTTCATTGCCCTTCTTCTTTATAGTATTGCCAAGATAACTTGAGGATCATGACTGCAGGAGTTCGAAAATCACACTATCGACAACACTTTGGTATAACAATTTTAGACTTGTTTTGAGTATGGCATGTATAGGACTGGAGTATTTTGTCAAGTCGTAATTGTTAGTTAAAGTGTTTGTTTTGTAAGTCATTTTGTATATGGTTTTATAAGTTAGGCAAATACTTGGCAAACTCTTTCTTTCAATGAAGATGAAATTCATGAAGTGGATGCCTTTTTTTTTTTTTTTTTTACCTTGTATGATGGAAATGAGTTCTTAGACTTGCTTATGAGATAGAAATTGATTATTTTGAGTTGAAGTATGAGAGTGTGCATTTTAGGGAAGCAATGGCTTGGTATATAGCCTGCTAATTTATCCACCTAGTGTGGCATACGGGCGTGGGTCAAACCGTGTGAAGGCCACGGCCAACACACGGGCGTGTACCTAGGCCATGTGAAGTCTGTACCTTGTCCATAAAGTTGTAAAATCCCCACGACTAGGATACATGGGCATGTGCCCCGACCGTGTGATCAAGTCAGTATATCAAGGAATAATACATGGTCTAAGCCCACAGGCGTGCCAAGGTCGTGTGAATATAGTCAGTAACTCCCCACGGTTGGAAGGCATGGGCGTGTCTAAGGGTACACGGGCGTGTCCCAAGTCACATGGGCGTGTGAACTCTTCTTCAAAAAAGAGTTTTCGATTAAGTCTAAAAAGTTTTCAGATAAGGGCTTAAGGCCTCGTAGGCCCATGAAATATATGATTAGACTAAGAAGGAGAAGTTGTTAAGTCGGAACGAAATGTCTTCAGCTTGTAAGTGTATGTCTAAGTGAGTTCAAGCGTGGTAACATCTCATATCTAGACCTAACATCGGACTTGGGTATGGGGTGTTACTAGTAAACTCACTAATGTTGCTACACCGTCCTTCGAGGGGCATGTCCTGTAGACTTGATTTCATATGCTTATGTTTATGTCAAATGATCAGGATGTTATGATAAAAATGAATCAAATGCTCCTAGCCACATGAAAAATGTTATAAAAACAATGATTAGAGTGTAATGATCTAAATGAATCAAATGCTCCTAGCTAAATGCAGAATATTATGAGAATAATTAGGGTGTAATAATCAGAATGAATCAAATGCCCCTAACTAAATGTGTTTTGCATGAATGTAGACTTTTATGAAAATGATCCCTGCTTAAGATGTCATCACTCATTGTTCATTAGGGTTTTATCAATGACATATTATGCTACTATCTTGTTCAACTGGTGTTCTTAACAGAAACCCGAGAGAACAAATATACCCACCATAACTCAAGGGTAGAGGACTACAAGCTCCGTCCATCCCATTGTAACTCAGGGGTATAAGATTTGTATCATTTTCACCATTCAAGGATAGAAGATTTATATCTTTCTTAGTCAATTACACCATCCTTTGGTGACACAACCAGATGAATGTAGGCTTCCCCATGATGCCTGACGAATATTTTGTTCAAAAATAAAAAAACCCGAAGAAATAGTCTTAACTTAACTCCTCTTTCTCAGATATTCCAAACCTCAAGTCTGGTAAGTTTTAAACAATTATCCTGCCTCAGGTTCTTATATTATTCAGAAACCTCTAGAGTAATATGTAAAACCTCTCTTATGAACGTAATTCTAGTTCATTCATCATTCTTTCAATGCAACATAACAATGAATAAGAGTAGAACTAATTTGGAGCAAAGATCAAAAACAATGATAAAAATATTGATTGAAAAATAGACATCTTTGAAAAGAACAAGATGAAAAAAAAAACAAGATATTGACCGAAAATGCATATCTTGAAAAGAACAAACTATTCAAATATTGTAAATTCATTATAAAATAAAGGTTAGGTGCCCCAAACATCACAGCTTGAGCTTCTCTGTATGAACTTCCTGAAGACCATTTTGACCTTAGAATGTGTTTAGGAGATCTCAAGTACTTTGTCAATGCTCCGAGGTATAACATATCCCTTCTTTGTTAATTCAAGTATAGCAAGATCACTGCATGCCCTTCCTTTGATCAAAATTTGCCCTTTTGGGTTTTCAACTCAAATCCCCTTTGGTCTCAAGGCGCCCTTTGTGGGTTTTCACCTTGGCCTCTCCTTTATTTCTTTTTTATTTTCATTTTTTTATACATGGTCTCAAGGCGCCCTTTACGGGTTTTCACCTTGGCCTTTCCTTTATTTCTTTTTTATCCATTTTTTATGGACTCAAAGTGCCATTTACGGGTTTTCACTATAGCCCCCCCTTTTTTTAGAAGGACCCAAAGCGCCCTTTGCGGGTTTTCACTTTGGCTTCTTTAAGCATAGTACTTTTTGACTGCATCTGAATTTATAGGATTGGGTAAAGTTTTCCCATCCATTTTAGCCAAGATTAATGCTTATCCGGAGAAAGCCTTTTTCACAATGTAAGGACCTTCCCAATTTGGCATCCATTTCCCTCTAAAATCTTTTTGGATGGGGAGTATTTTTTTCTACACTAAGTCCCCTTGATGAAACTCCCTTGGGTGAACCTTTTTGTCTTAAGCCCGTAACATTCTCTTTTAGTACATTTGACCATGACGGATAGCCCTTAACCTCTTTTCCTGAATCAAGTTCAACTGATCGTATCGAGACTGGACCCATTCAACTTCATCTAACTTTAGCTCTGACAAGACTCGAAGGGAAGGAATTTCAACTTCGATGGGTAACATTGCTTCCATTCCATAAACCAATGAGAAAGGAGTTGCCCCGGTGGAGGTCCTGACTGATGTTCGATAAGCATAAAGAGCAAATGGTAGTTTCTCGTGCCAATATTTATAGGTTTCAGCCATTTTCCCCACAATCCTCTTAATGTTTTTGTTGGCTGCTTCCACTGCACCATTCATTTTTGGGCGATACGGCGATGAGTTGTGATGTCTGATCTTGAACTGACTACAGACCTTCGCTATCATACTGTTGTTCAGGTTGAGTGCATTGTCTGATATGATCTTCTTAGGCATCACATATCGACATATGATTTCCTTTTTTAAGAATCTACTAACTATGATTTAGTGACGTTGGTGTATGAAGCAGCCTTTACCCACTTGGTGAAGTAGTCGATAACTACAAAAATGAATCGATGCTCATTTGAAGCTTTTGGTAAAATTGGTCCGATGACGTCCATGCCCCACATGGAGAAAGGCCATGGAGAAGTCATAACATGCAGGGGTGAAGGAGGCACATGAATCTTGTCCCCATAGATCTGGCATTTGTGACATCTCTTCGCATAGTTGATACAATCTCCTTCCATAGTTGACCAATTGTACCCAAATCTCATAATTTGTCTGGCCATTGTTAAGCCGTTGGCGTGAGTCCCACAAACACCCTCATGAACTTCTTCTAGGATTTTCTTAGCTTCAATAGCATCCACACATCTCAAAAGTACTTGATCCTTTCTTCTTTTGTATAGGACCTCTCCATTTAAGACATAATCACAGGCAAGCCTTCTCAATGTTCTTTTGTCATTCTTAGTTGCATGCTCAGGATATTCACGATTTCTCACATATCGTAATATATCGTGATACCAAGGATGATTATCTCTTTCCTCTTCATCCATATTATAACAGTGAGCTGGGGATTCATGAATACTCATCTGGATAAGCTTCATATCCTCTATTTGCTAACCTTGATCATAGAAGCTAAAGTGGCTAAAGCATCTGCCATCTGATTTTCATCTCTTGGGAGATAGCTGAAAGTAATATCACCAAACTCTTCAATTAACTGTAGAACTATCTTTCTATAATTAAACAATTTGGGATATCTTGTTTCCCATTCCCTTTTTAGTTGATAGACCACTAATGTAGAATCTCTATATACTTCCAATACTCTAACCTTCTGTTCTATAGTTGCACGCAGTCCCATGATACATGCTTCATATTTAGCTATATTATTTGTGCAATCAAAATCCAATTTACATGTGAACAGATAATGATCACCACTTAGGGATACTAGAATTTCCCCAATTCCATTACCCATGACATTCGATGCTCCATCAAAGTTCAGCTTCCAAAGATGTTCTTTTGCAAAATTTCCTTCAATGGCTGCCACATACATCAACTCTTCACTGGGAAAATCAAAATTTAGAGGCTCATAATCTTCTAAAGCCCTGCTTACTAGAAAGTCTGCTATTGTGCTTCCTTTTACAGCTTTTTGGCTTACATAAACTATATCAAATTTCGAGAGCAAACTTTTCCATCTAGCCATCCTTCCATTCAAAACATTTGACTCCATCATATATTTTAGAGGGTCCAACTTTGAAATTAACCAAGTCGTATGATATAACATGTATTATCGCAATCTCCGTGTTGTCCATGTTAGGGCACAACATAACCTCTCAATTGGTGGATACCTCATCTCACACTCAGTGAATTTCTTGCTGAGGTAGTATATTGCCCTTTCTTTTCATCCTGACTCATCGTGCTGTCCAAGTACACATCCCATAGAGTTATTAAATACCATTAAATAAAGTATTAGTGGCTTATTTGGGCAAGGAGGTGACAATACTGGAGGGTTTGACAAGTACTGTTTGACTTTATCAAAAGAATCCTGACACTTATCATCCCACACACCCGGATTGTACTTCTTAAGGAGACGAAATATAGGATCACACTTCTCAGTAAGTTGTGAAATAAACTGAGCAATGTAATTTAATCTTCCAAGGAAATCTTGGACCTCCTTTTAAGTATGCGGAGGAGGTAATTTTTGTATAGCCTTTAGCTTGTCTGAATCAATCTCAATTCCTCTTTTGCTAACTACAAAACCCAGCAATTTTTCAAATCTGACTCCAAAAGTACATTTTGTTGGATTGAGTTTTAATTGGAATTTTCTCAATCTCAGAAATAACTTCTTCAAAACTTGAATGTGTTCCTCTTCTGTTTGAGACTTCGCAATCATATCATCCACGTAAACCTTAATTTATTTATGCATCATATTATGAAACAAGGTCACCATGGCTCTTTGATATGTCGCACCTATATTTTTTAATCCAAACGGCATCACCTTATAACAAAACGTACCCCGCAAGGTTATGAATGTAGTTTTCGCCATATCTTCAGAATGCATCTTTATCTGATTATATCCTGAGAAACCATCCATGAAAGAAAACAAGGAAATGCCTACCGTGTTATCCACTAGAGTATCAATGTGTGGCAAAGGAAAATTTTCCTTCGGACTAACTTTATTTAAATCTCTGTAATCCACGAACATTCGTACCTTCCCATCTTTCTTAGGGACAGGCACAATGTTGGCCACCCATTCCGAGTATTTGACCACTTGTAGGAATCCGGCATCAAACTGCTTTTTGACTTCTTCTGTAATATCCAGAATTAGGGCTTGTGCATTTTTGCCTAATTGCATGTGCTTGTATGCTAGTGTAAATTATGAAGGTGTTTTATGAATTTTGTAAACTTTAAAGTGTAGAAAATGCCTTAGAAATTATTCAATTTTAAGTTTAAAAGAGGGAGCTAAGCCTAAGAGGCCTTAAGAAAACTAGTAGGTGAAATATGACACAAACATAGGCTTGTTTAAGTGGCTTGGAGGCGCCACTTAGGGCCTCAGAGTGTGACGCCACAAGCAAGTGGAAAGGGCCTAGGTTCGAGTCACAAGGGAAGCAAATAAAAGTTTTATTTTGCTGCAAGGAGGAGAGGTAGTGGACGGCACAAGGACACTTCAAGATGAAGTGAAGATCAAGCTAAAGACTTAAAGATTCGGCTAAGGTGGAGTGAAAAGGGGATTGAATGGAGAGAGGATGTAGTGGCCGGCCAAGGGACTCTCTTGGTGATTATTTTCGGCTTTGAAGTATGTTAAGAAGTGTGTGCCGAATTTTAGTTGAAAAGCATCCATCTTTTCTCTCTTTTAGTGCTTTTCCGAATTTCTTCTCACCTTTCCTTCTTATTCTTTTTCTTCTTTCAACCTTTGATCACTTTGAATCTATTTGTTTCTTAGCCGAACCCTATAAGCCTCTTTTCTCCTTTCTTTGTTTGACACCATAAAGAAACACCATAGCCGAATCTCTGTTGAACCTCCCACTATTTTGTTTCTTCTCCGATTTTCTTCAAGAAGCCGAATACACTCTTCTGTTCTGTGACCGAATCTATTTAGAGCCTGTAAAGAGGGAGGTGTCGACATTCTTTTCATTAAGCTTCCAATCGGTTTCTAATATTGTGGTAAGGGGGGTTTTCATTCTATTTGTTTCTCGTTATTTTATCATATCAAGGAGACTAACTCCCTTTTCTTGTAATGGCTGAATTCTTGGAAGGGGTTATCGGGATTTCTGTAGGCTAGCGTTAAAGGTATAGGGATCCTTCGGGATTTAAAGTACTCAAGGTAAGTGACATGTAGTTTTGTCCAAGGGCCATTTTCCATAGGTTTATGCATAAGTCGATTCTAACAATTGGTAGGCAGGGATTTCGACTACTCAAGGAGCAAGTGACAGTTTCTGGGATTTGAATCCACAAGGTAAGTGGACATAATAATCGGCCAAGGCTATAGTTAATGTTATAGATCTATTTCTTATGTTTTTCAAAAGCCGAAAGCTAACCTGTTTAGTGATTGAGTGCTAGCCGATTGCAAGAGGAGTCATCACAAGTTTTCGGGATTTGATTAGTAGTTAAATCGGCAGCAAGGTAAGAAGTGCGTTGCGTTAATCCTTCGGGATTTGGCTAGTTAGCCGAATGGCTCTTTGCTAACATGTGTAGGGTTGGCCGAATGTAGGAACTAAGGATCTAGGATGCTAGATCGGGATTTTTGGATTTTCAGTAAACTCGCTAAGTATACCAGGTGTGTACCCTACACTAGCTCTTAATAGATTTAAGGCATCAATTTAATAAATGTGTTTATAATAATGTGACATGTGGCTAACCATGCAATGGTACAAAGTACCCAGGTACGTTTACCACAATATGACATGGTTAATGCATAATTGTATGACATAGAGCATATGGGAAATTATGAAAGGGGAAGTGATTTGGTGGTTTTATACCACAATATCTGAATGTGGTGACTTATGTCACAAAATATTATCTGGTGGCTATGCCACAATATTTATAAGGGCGATGAGCATGTCATCTGCAGCGACTGCCTTCGATAATGTGTAGCAGATGGAGGGTCGACTTAGTAGTCCCCACGGTGTGATGGTTGGTACAGGTGATGTGTAGCGGATGGTTATCTAGGTTTGGGTTCGGGTTTGCATCATTGATTATATATGTTTTGTTATGTATGATTTGACATGCCTAAATTGGTTGAGACTTGTGTTGGTTGTACACACTGAGTCTGTTTACTCACCCCGTTGTGGGATTACTTTTCAGGTGACACACAGTGATAGACCAGGTCGGTAGGAGCTCAATGGTGGTCATGCTCAGCCGGAATTTGTTTAATTTTTATAATTTTCCATACTTAAGTATTTTGAATTATTTCGGGTTTTTGTTTTGATGTAAATGCCATAAGGATTAAACTGTTTATGCATGCATTTCAATTAATTTAGTATGATACGATTATTATCAAATTAAAGTTTAAAGTTAATTTTTCTTAAATATAAATATTAAATGTTTTGACACCTAGTCAACACCGTTATTAATTTTGAACCCAACCCAAATCAATGGTTCTTCAAAAACACACAAGATTTTGGCAAAGTCCAAATCAGTTTTGAATGGTTTTTCCCTAGAAGCATGCTAGATCCGATCAGGGCTTGTGGGCCGGGTTTGGGGTGTTTTAGCTTGGTATCAGAGCCCGGTTCAAAACTCGGCCTTGAGGGCTTTTAGGGCCCAAAACATTTTCTCTCTTTTGAAAGTGGATTTTTCTAATAAATGAGTAGGGTTTCTGGCATGGCACCTGAGTCTCCGGCCCGAAGTCCACCAG
This sequence comes from Gossypium rotundifolium, assembly GCA_025506655.1. NCBI lineage: Eukaryota > Viridiplantae > Streptophyta > Magnoliopsida > Malvales > Malvaceae > Gossypium > Gossypium rotundifolium. The sequence continues at coordinate 154,829,963 of CP106722.1, read as the reverse complement.
GTAAGTACTCCTAACTCTTTTGTGATTGTGTGTGGGATCTATAGGGACGTAGATTAGTAAATTAGGAATTAAACCCTAGGATTAGCTTACTCTAACACAAAATTGCATAAAGCTTTAAAGCCTAATTAAACAAATCGGTGTCTAAGTCACCGAGTTAGGGTGTGGCAACCATTGTGCGCATGCCTAGGATTGGTTTCGGTGGATGCTTGGTATTTAAGTAGTCCTAGTGACTGACCTCCTCTCCACTCGAATCCTACCTGGTGCGTAGTGACGGTTCACTCTAACCAAGAGGACTCAGCCACAGGCTAAATCCAATATCTAAAACCCGAAAGGGACTAGCCATATTTTTATAAAAACTCTAGTTTTAAAATCACCAAATTACCCCTTCTGATGTAGAGGAAAACTATTTTGAAAATTTTCCAAAATATTCTTGATTTACAAAATTATCCGAATAACCCTAGTTGAAAAAAACTACTAAAATGCCCTTGGTTCATAAAATTTCCATACTACCCACAGTTTTTATTATTCTTACCTTATAAAAATATCCAAAAACCCTAATTTTGCAAAATATTAAGATACCCTGATTTGCAAATTGACCGAATTACCCCTAACCTGTACAAATAACCAAAATACCCTCAGTGAGGAAAATTACCGAAGTACCCTCAAATTAGAAATCTTTAAAAATACCCTTGTTTTGAAAAGTCACCAGGAACCATATTTTGCGAAAAATTACCGAAATGACCCTGACTGGTAAAATTACAAAAATACCCTCAATTTACAAAATTACCATTTTACCCTTAAAATTTTCTTACCAAATATTTCAAATTTTGTAAAATGCCAAAATTTCTACCTTGTGAAATTTGCAAATACCCTAATTTGGAAAATTACCAAAATACCCCTATAGGATAAAATTACGAAAATACCCCTGGGTAGTGGAAAACAACAAACAATGACAACTACAATATTTCTCTGTAATGAACGCAAGTTCATGAATATGATTGGATGATTGAATTGAAACTGTATGTGTATGAAATCGAAAGAACTACTCCCTAGAACTATTGAACATAAGACTGTTCGTGATAAATCAGTGGAACAAAACTAATTCATAAAATTCTTTAATCAGATAAACGCGATTCGAAAGCATGAACTCTAGGGGACGTGCTCGTAACGTGCGAGGCCGTGGTAGAGGTCGAATGACCGTGTCAAAGCCTGTTAGGTCAGAACAAGGGTTTGAAAATAAGATGCCACCACCACCAGCCGCTGATGTGGAATATCAGGATCAGACGGGGGAAGATGCAGTATCACAGGTGATGCTGCGAGTTTTGGAAATGGTGGCTGGATGGAGGCATGGGAGCTCAGAAGTCGGTACCTGAGCGACTTCGAGCTAATGGAGCTAAATTTTTTCGTGGAATATCTGGTGTGGCACCCAGTACGGCTGAGTATTGGTTGGAGGCGACGGAACGAATTATGGATGACTTGGACCTAACTGCTGAGGAGAAGCTGAAAGGGGTAGTGTCGCTACTCCATGATGAGTCATATCAATGGTGGCTCACGGTCTTGGGATGGAAAGCATGAGACGATCTTAAATGGGAGTATTTTAAGGCAAACATACCAAAAGAAGTACATAGGAACTAGTTATGTGGATGCGCAGAGGAAGGCGTTTCTGAGGTTGGTCTAAGGGAATAAGACTGTAGTGGAGTACGAGGCTGAATTTTTAAGGTTGAGCCGTTATGCTCGAGGTATCTTGTCGACGGAGCATGAGCGGTGTATCCAGTTTGAAGACGGACTGAGGGATGATCTAAGGTTGTTGATAGCTCCGCAGTAGGAGCGAGAGTTTGCCGTGTTGGTGGAGAAGGCAAAGGTTGCCGAAGGGATTAAAGACTCGGTAAGACAGAATATGGATCGTAATAGGCAAAAGAGAGGCTTTGGATCATTAGGGTCTTCAAGGAATGAGCAAAAGAGGCCTAGAGTTGATGGGCCGCGAGGTCAGCAAGCTGCTACTAGAGGGCAGTATCGTACTTGTGCCCAATGTGGGAAGATGCACTTGGGGGAGTGTTGGAAGAAGACGAGGGGATGCTTTAAGTGTGGGTCCAAGGACCACATGATTAAGGATTACCCTATGAGAACGAAAGGGGGTAACCAGTAAGCCAAGGTCTTAACCAGGCGGGAAGAGGAGGACAGCAGCCACCGCGAGGTCGCGGTTCGACTGGCAGAAGTAACGGTGCTGGTAGAGGATGGGGAGCACCGGGCCGAGGTGTTGGTAACACGGAGGCCAAGAAGCCGGGTTTGGTTTATGTGGTACGTCAGAGGGAGGACAGAGACACACCAGACATCATAACCGGTACGTTCCTTATATTTGGCAAGCCTTACTTTGTTTTGATTGATGTGGGCTCTACCCACTCATATGTTGCATGTAGAGTAGTTGAAACTCTAGGAATAGCCTCTAAACTTTCTAGTAGGGAGATGACTGTAGTAAGCCCATTAGGTCAAACTGTAGTGGTGAACAAGATATTTCAGAAAGTACCTTTAGAGATTCAGGGAGTGATATTCCCTGTCGACTTAATGGAACTACCCTTCGGAGAATTCGATCTTATTCTTGGCATGGACTGGCTAGTGGAGCATCAGGCTATATTGGATTGTGCAGCTAAACGAATGGAGTTAAGGACCCCAGAGGATGAGGTGATAGTTATGATAGGGGAAAGAAGAAACTACTTGTTTAACGTAGTTTCTGCTTTAAAGGCTAATAAGATGGTTCGGAAGGGGTGCAAGGCATTTCTGGCTTTCGTTAGTGCTTTGGATGCGAAAGAAGGGAGAGTTAGTAGAGTTAGAACCGTAAGAGAATTTGTAGATGTCTTTCCGAAGGAATTACCCAGAATACCCCCAGATAGGGAAGTGGAGTTCAAAATTGACTTACTGCTGGGTACAGCTCCTGTGTCAATTGCCCCATACAGAATGGCACCAAAGGAGTTGGTTGAGCTCAAGGCTCAGATCCAAGAATTACTTGGCCGTGGGTTTATCCGACCTAGTGTGTCTCCATGGGGAGCATCGATCTTGTTTGTGAAGAAGAAGGACGAAACTATGCGCATGTGCATAGATTATCATCAGTTGAATAAGCTGACCATCAAGAACAAGTACCCTTTGCCAAAAATAGATGACTTGTTCGATCAGTTTAAGGGGGCCGCAGTATTCTCAAAGATAGATCTAAGGTCTAGATATCATTAGCTTAAGGTGAAGGAGGCTGATATCCATAAGATAGCTTTTCGGACAAGGTACGGGCATTATGAGTTCTTGGTAATGCCGTTCGGATTGACAAACACCCCAGCCGCGTTCATGGACATGATGAACTGGGTTTTCCAACCCTATCTGGATTGGTTCGTTATTGTGTTCATAGACGATATTTTGGTGTATTCGAAGTCTGAAGAAGAACATGATGAGCATCTTCGGATAGTGTTGCAAGTGTTGAGGGAGAAGAAGCTCTACGCCAAATTCAGCAAGTGTGAATTTTGGCTTAAGGAGGTTACATTTTTAGGACATGTGGTGTCTGAAGAAGGAATAAGGGTGGATCCTACGAAGATTGAGGTAGTGCTAGATTGGAAGCCACCTAAGTCTGTGGCTAAGATTCATAGCTTCTTGGGATTGGCAGCTATTATAGAAGGTTTGTAGAGGGGTTCTCGTCGATCGCAGCACCCTTGACCAAGCTGCTGAGGAAGGAGGTACCTTTCATATGGACCGATAAACAATAGGAGAGCTTTGAAAAGCTTAAGAGGGTCTTGATCGAAGCTCGAGCTTTGATTGACTGGCGGGAAGGATTTTGTAGTGTCTTGTGATGCTTCCCATACGAGATTGGGAGGTGTCCTTATGCAAGGCGGGAAAGTAGTTGCTTATGCGTCTCGACAACTAAGGCCACACGAGGTTAGCTACCAGACGCATGACTTGGAATTGGCGGCAGTGGTCTTTGCTCTTAAAGTGTGGAGGCACTACTTATATAGAGAAAAGTCAGTGATCTACACGGACCACAAGAGCCTGAAGTATTTGCTGACTCAAAAGAGCTAAATCTGAGACAGCGAAGGTGGGTGGAATTATTGAAGGACTACGATTGTTCCATAGAGTATCACCCGGGCAAGGCGAATGTGGTAGCAGATGCCCTAAGTCAAAAAGTTGTGTCAGATCTGAGAGTGATGTTCGCACATCTGAGCTTGTATGATGATGGAAGTCTGCTGGCAGAATTGCAAGTTAAGCCGACATGGTTAAATGAGGTGAAAGAAAGTCAGTTAAGGGATGAGGATCTAAGTGCTAAGTTACGGCAAGTGCAGAATGGAGAGTTAAAGGGTTATGGTATTAATAATGAGGGAGTATTGTGCTTCAAGGGTGTAAGGTCTGTATACTGAAGAATGAGGAACTTAGGCAGCGAATTCTTCGGGAATCACATAGTAGCCCTTATGCCATGCATCTCGGAGGTAGTAAATTGTATAGAGATCTAAGGGAACAGTTTCGGTGGCCTGGTCTTAAGCGGGAAGTTACCAAATTTGTAGGAAGTGCTTGACATGTCGACAAGTTAAATTTGAACACCAAGTTCGTCGTGGTTGCTTGACCAATACAAATTCATGATGGAAGTGGGAGAGAATTACCATGGACTTCGTTAGTGGGCTTCCCCTTACGCCTACTAAGAAGGACTCGGTATGGGTGATAGTGGATCGGTGACAAAGTCTGTACATTTTATCCTAGTACGGGTTGACTATTCCCTACAAAAGTTAGCAAGGTTGTATGTAGCTGAGGTCGTAAGGTTGCACGGAGTGCCAGTGTCGATTATCTCGGATAGGGATCCGAGGTTTACGTCTCGATTCTGGAAGGCACTACATCAAGCTTTAGGCACTAGATTGTATTTCAGTACGACTTTTCATCCACAGTCGGACGGCCAGTCTGAACGAGTGATCCAAGTGCTAGAGGATATGTTAAGAGGCTGTGTGATAGACTTCAGAAGAAGTTGGAAAGAACATTTGCCTCTAGTGGAATTTGCATACAACAACAGCGATCAGGCAAGTATTCGGATGGCACAGTACGAAGCGCTGTATGGACGGAAGTGTCACACTCCTACGTGTTGGACGGAATTAGGGGAACGTTAGGTTTTGGGTCCAGAGATTGTGGCAGAATCGAGGAGAAGGTTAAGGTAATTTGAGCTCGGTTGAAGGAAGCATCTGATAGACAGAAGTCGTACGCAGATCTTAAACGGAAGGAAATAGAATTTGATGTGGGAGATCAAGTGTTCCTTAAAGTTTCACCTTGGAAGAAGGTGATGAGATTTGGTCACAAAGGGAAGTTAAGTCTAAGGTTTATAGGACCTTATCGGGTATTGAAGTGAATTGGACCGGTGGCATACCAGTTAGAGTTGCCTTCAGAATTGAAGCAGATGCACGACGTATTTCATGTTTCCATGCTACGTCGATACCGATCAGATGCATCTCATGTAGTTCCGGTTAAAGAGGTGGAGCTGAGACCAGATCTGTCTTATGAGGAAGAGCCGATTCAGATTCTGGAACGAGATGTGAAGGTTTTTTGAAGGAAGTCGGTCCCTCTGGTTAAAGTGTTGTGGCATAACCATGGATCGGAGGAAGCTTCTTGGGAGCCGAAAGAAGCAATGCGACAGCAATACCCCCACCTATTCTAGCCAGGTAATTTCAAGGTCGAAATTATTTTAAGGGGGTAAAACTGTAATATCCGGGAATTAGGGCTTGTGCATTTTTGCCTAATTGCATGTGCTTATATGCCAGTGTAAATTATGAAGGTGTTTTATGAATTTTGGGAACTTTAAAGTATAGAAAATGCCTTAGAAATTATTCGATTTTAAGTTTAAAAAAGGGAGCTAAGCCTAAAAGGCCTTAAGAAAACTAGTAGGTGAAATATGACACAAACATGGGCTTGTTTAAGTGGCTTGGAGGCGCCACTTAGGGCCTTAGAGTGTGACGCCACAAGCAAGTGGAAAGGGCCTAGGTTCGAGTCACAAGGGAAGCAAATAAAAGTTTTATTTTGCTGCAAGTAGGAGAGGTAGTGGGCGGCACAAGGACACTTCAAGATGAAGTGAAGATCAAGCTAAAGACTTAAAGATTGGCTAAGGTGGAGTGAAAAGGGGATTGAATGGAGAGAGGATGTAGTGGCGGCCAAGGGACTCTCTTGGTGATTATTTTCGACTTTGAAGTGTGTTAAGAAGTGTGTGTCAATTTTAGTTGAAAAGCATCCATCTTTTCACTCTTTTAGTGCTTTCTTAGAATTTCTTCTCACCTTTCCTTCTTATTCTTTTCTTCTTTCAACCTTTGATCACTTTGAATCTATTTGTTTCTTAGTCGAACCCTATAAGCCTCTTTTCTCTTTTCTTTGTTTGACACCATAAAGAAACACCATAGCCGAATCTTTGTTGAGCCTCCCACTATTTTGTTTCTTCTCTAGTTTTTTCAAGAAGCTGAATACACTCTTCTGTTCTGTGGCCGAATCTATTTAGAGCCTATAAAGGGAGGTGTCGACATTCTTTTCATCAAGCTTCCAATCGGTTTCTAATATTGTGGTAAGGGGGTTGTCATTCTATTTGTTTCTCGTTATTTTATCATATCAAGGAGACTAACTCCCTTTTCTTGTAATGGCCGAATTCTTGGAAGGGGTTATCGGGATTTCTGTAGGCTAGCGTTAAAGGTATAGGGATCCTTCGGGATTTGAAGTACTCAAGGTAAGTGACATGTAGGCCAAGGGCCATTTTCCATAGGTTTATGCATAAGCCGATTGTAACAATTGGTAGGCAGGGATTTCGACTACTCAAGGAGCAAGTGACAGTTTCCGGGATTTGAATCCACAAGGTAAGTGGACATAATAATCGGCCAAGGCTACAGTTAATGTTATCGATCTGTTTCTTATGTTTTTCAAAAGCCGAAAGCTAACCTGTTCAGTGATTGAGTGCTAGCCGATTGCAAGAGGAGTCATCACAAGTTTTGGGATTTGATTAGTAGTTAAATCGGTGACAAGGTAAGAAGTGGGTTGCGTTAATCCTTGAGATTTGGCTAGTTAGCGAATGGCTCTTTGCTAACATGTGTAGGGTTGGTAGAATGTAGGAACTAAGGATCTAGGATGCTAGATCGGGATTTTTGGATTTTCAGTAAACTCGCTAAGTATACCAGGTGTGTACCCCACACTAGCTCTTAATAGATTTAAGGCATCAATTTAATAAATGTGTTTATAATAATGTGACATGTGGCTAACCATGCAATGGTACAAAGTACCCAGGTACGTTTACCCACTCCTACTATGAGTATGATATGATCTGTTATGGCATATATGCGAAACTATAAGAATGTGAATAAGGAATATGACATGGTTAATGCATAATTGTATGACATGGGGCATACGGGAAATTATGAAAGGGGAAGTGATTTGGTGGTTTTATACCACAATATCTGAATGTGGTGACTTATGTCACGAAATCTGAATGTGGTGACTTATGTCACAAAATATTATCTGGTGCCTATGCCACAATATTTATAAGGGCGATGAGCATGTCATCTGCAGTGACTGCCTTCGATGATGTGTAGCGGATGGAGGGTCGACTTAGTAGTCCTCACGATGTGATGGTTGGTACGGGTGATGTGTAGCGGATGGTTATCTAGGTTTGGGTTCGGGTTTGCATCATTGATTATATATGTTTATTATGTATGATTTGACATACCTAAATTGGTTGAGACTTGTGTTGGTTGTACACACTGAGTATGTTGACTCACCCCGTTGTAGGATTATTTGTCAGGTGACACACAGTGATGGACTGGGTCGGCAATAGCTCAATGGTGGCCATGCTCAGCTCGGAATTTGTTTAATTTTTATAATTTTCCATACTTAAGTATTTTGAATTATTTCGGGTTTTTGTTTTGATGTAATAAGGCCATAAGTATTGAACTGTTTATGCATGCATTTCAATTAATTTAGTATGATACGATTATTATCAAATTAAAGTTTAAAGTTAATTTTTCTTAAATATAAATATTAAATGTTTTGACACCTAGTCAACACCGTTATTAATTTTGAACCCAACCCAAATCAATGGTTCTTCAAAAACACACAAGATTTTGGCAAAGTCCAAATCAGTTTTGAATGGTTTTTCCCTAGAAGCATGCCAGATCCGGTCAGGGCTTGTGGGTCGGGTTTGGGGTGTTTCATCTTCTTTTATTTTGAGCACAATATTAGGTCTCATCCTTCTGAGTTTCTACTGCACTGGCTTGGAATCTTCTTTTATGGGGAGGCGGTGTACTACAATGTTAGTACTTAACCTTGGCATATCTTGGTCTGACCATGAAAAAACATCTTTGAATTCCCGAAGCAATTCAACAAGGTCTCGCTTTGTTTTTTTAGTTATGCATGTTCCAATTTTTACTACTTTTCCCTCTTCTGGGGTCACAATGTCTACTATCTCCTTGTGAGGTAGAATTTGTTTCTCCTCTTGTTCTACCATCCTTAACAAATCCGATGATAAGCCATTGTCTCTATCATCTTCAAAGGCATGAGATCCCTCTGAACACATGTCTTGCTCAAATGGCGACTCTGAGTTAATATCAGCATCACTCATATTGTCGATATCTAGGAACCTATTGGAGGTTCAAAGGAATGTACAATGAATAAATTTAAGAATAATTATTTATATTTTATTATTATGAATGAAATGGAAAAATGATTTGGAAGAGAATCCAAAAAAAAGAAAACAATAGTATAAGAAAATGAAAGAACATAGCAAAATGTACTTTATTGAAATAATGATGTTTGAACATGGGCCTATTTCACAAAAGAAATCTTATTGCTTTTTAGTCCTAAAGCAACAAGAGTGTTTGAGACATTACTCTGAGCACGCTCTAACTACTACAGGAAATTCTTCAGCAGTCCAATTATCCAAAATGCTCCTAGGTTCATAAGGGCGGATGTTTTGTAATATTCTTCCTCCAACCGTATCTTCAGATATAACATTTATGTATACATTCTTCAACATTTCTTCAAGTTCCTTTTCCTCTGGCATTCTTTATTCAGGGTGAATTGTAACACCCCAAACCCGGCCCATACGTCATTACCGGATCTGGTATGTTACAGGTTAAATCTTAAAAAATTTACTCTGAAGGGTTTTGGAAAAACTTAGCTTATTTTAGCCGAATAGTCCGTTAAATGTGAGGTTTTGCAAAATAACTTTAATACTTACGTGGATTGGTTTTGAAAAGCCCGTTTATCATTTCATTTTATATTTAAGACTTTAAAAAAAACATAAGTTTGTAAAAACCCAACATAACAAGATAATAAATCGGAATCAAAGTTATGGAGGCCTTATTACACAAAGATGTTCCCAAAAATTAAAACATAAATGGAAACTAAAACCAAAAATAGTCTATGGAAATAGTAATAGTCTTGATGGCCCCTTGAGTCCGTCTCGGCTCCCATGTCCACGATCTACTGCTCATCTAGAAGAGTAGAGAAAATTAAAGCGTGAGTCACCAAGACTCAGTGTATAAATTCTGAACACACTGACCTGAGTCCCACAAACACATTATGGGCCTAGGCCCGTACATAGAGGCAACAATCATATTACATGATAAACAATACATAATGAATGGCCCATTGACCTAGAATTCCATCCTCTACACACCAACCTGTACCAATAGTCACTCCTTGGGGATTTCTACAATCAACCCTCCATCCGCTACACACCATAACGACAGCCGAACCACCTGTTTCTGTTATTCAGAAATCATTAAACATGGCATTGCCACCGATCACTATGTGACCTAACATTTTATTTGTGGGATTTCTACCATCGGTCACCATGTGACCCATGTTTATATTCGTGGAATTTCTACCACCGGTCATCATGTGACCCATCATGCACTTCCCTCTTTATCATATTTCCCCATGCATACATACATAAAGAAAACATCATCTGAGACTTTCATATATTTTGTCATACATAGAGATTTCTATGATTGCGTGCACTGCATCCTTGCCTAACCTTTTAGGGCTTTATTAAGGTGTCTACATGACCACTTTCCGCTTTTTAGCCCATAACACATAAAGAACAATTAGAAAGTATGTGTTAGAGATCTACACTGTAACATCCCAAAAATGGGGTTATTTGGAATTTAATCATTTTTCTTATGTATGAGCTATTTGAGATTTTATTTATTGAATAATAGAGCTTAATTTAAGGCTTTGAGTGTGCAGTTTGGTAGAAAATCTCGGTTTGTAACTTAAAAGGTAGGGAGCCTTAGGGAGGGTGTTATAAGAATAAATGAAGGAAATTGGGCACTAAAAGGCCTTGACAAAGTGGCAAAAGTAAGGTCACTTAGGAGGTTGTGTGACGCCACCAAGGAAGCAAGGAGAGCCTTGGTTGAGTCACAAAATCCTCTTTTGGCATTATGTTGGACGGCACATATAGGAGAGTCTTCCTCCATTTAAACTCTTATTTTTATAAAAGATAATATGAGCTTTTAAAATGGATTTTATTTATTCTAAGGATAATAGATGAATATTGTATGGATTAATAAAGATTATTAGGAATTAAATTCAAATTAGTTGGAATTAATTTGAATGAGTGGCTTGGAGTGATTCAAGGAAGTTGATCAAAGATTGAACTCCTTGTTGAAGTGGAGTGGGCGGCATGGAGTCTTGGTAAAGGGAATAGGTCAATTCTTCTTGCCATTTTACTTGGCAATTTGGCTATCCTTTTCCTTTTAGCACCTCTTTTCTTTTCTTTTTCCAAAACCGATTGCCCTCCCTCTCATTCTTCCTTTAATTTATTTCTTCATAAAAGTCCTTTGGTAAAACTCCCACTTCTCCTTTCTCCAAAATTCTCCCTTCTACTTTTACTTACATTAGCGAATCTCCTTTTACTTTTCTTCTTCCTTTTCTCACTAAAAGTCCAGCCTTGTATAAGCCAATCATAGCCGAATTTAAATCCCTATCAAAGTTCCGAAATCCCTTTTCTTTAAACTCTACTTGGCCGAATTTTGTGCAAGAGAAGTAGGCGTCCCTTTTTGACGATCTCAGAAGGTAAGGGTCTTAGGCCGAATGCCTATATTATTTGTATCTCATTATGTCGACTTTGGTAAAGATAGGTATAGGTTTCGGCAACTGTTGATTAAGAATACTAATCACAGATTAAACCAATCCACTGTAGGATCTTCGGGATTTGAAGATAGGCAAGTAAGATCGCCAACGTTAGTCAATCAATTTTCGGTAAGAATCTACATATGGGTTTGGTGTTCATTTAAAAGCCAAAGGCTATGGTTATTAATATTGACCGATTGTAGTTTGTGAACAGATTAAGTGATTTGGGTGCCGAGGCTAGAATTCAAAGTGACTAGGTAAGGATTGGCACAAAAGGTTACCCTTTAAATTGCTTGGATTGGCCGAATAGGCCATACGGCTAATCCCATGGTTGGCCGAATGTAGGTACAAAGAGATCTAAGGTGGTCGACTCCTTCATTCGGGATTTAGATCACTCAGTGGTGACAGGTGTGTACATACACACTTATAGCAGTTAATATGTGTGATAAATTATGTTGCTTGTAAATCGCTTGATGTAGATATGGATTTGGTACCTTAAAAGGTACAAGCAAGGACCTCGTAAGTCTCTATTTATATGAGATTATTATGATGCTTTTGGGAAGCATGATTTATTTAATACATGTGATAAATGTATGAACTCTGTTATGATTGTGATATGGGTTGATGAGTGGAGGGCAGATTATTGTGCCGACGGGCACCAAGTGTTTTGGTAACACACCGTGACTTGGTCACCGTGAGGTTTGGTACCTCGGAGGTTTGGTACCTCATAGCGACTTGTCCACGTGGTTAACACCACCGTGGGTTGGCCCCACTTGAGATATGGGATCGCCTGCGCGGTGATTTGGTATCACACGATGGGTTGGCCCCATCAAATGATCTGTCTCACGGACACCGGTGTTTTGGTAACACATTGTGACTATATGTCACCAGTGGTTTGGCACCACCAGTGGTTTGGTACCACAACGGGGTAGACAGTGGCGTTGGATGGCTAGGTCGGGAATTAAATATTCTGCATATTAATTGTTATGTGTTGTGTATGAAAAATGTTTTAAAACGGGGGAAGGGTTGCATACTGAGTCTTGGTGACTCACCTTCTCCATTATCCTTTTTTTTTCAGGTGATGCTTAGATCGCGGATATGGAGCCGGAGGGACTCGAGGTGGCCATGCAGTGGACTTGAAACAAAGGGACTTTAATTTAGTTTTATTATTTTGTTATTGATTTGATTTTATTTGGATTGTAATAAGGCCTCCATAAACTTTATTTTTGTTACTATGCTTATGTAGGATACTTGTTTTTTTTAAACTACAAATTAAATTAAAATCACATGTTTTCCTAAATCAACACGAAAATGTTTTATCGTGTCAGCGGACACATCCAAAATGGGTATAACAACTTGACTTCAATTAAATTTTCAAATTTAATCCGAGTAAGATTTCAAAGAAGATAACCAAAACGAGGTGTTTTCAACAAAACTTAAATTAGATTTTAAAATGGGTTCAAAAGTTTTCTCCAGTAACGACCCATATTCGGTCCTAACGTTTGGGTAGGGTTTGGGCTTTATAAATTGGTATCAGAGCCCAATTCAAAACTTCTTTGTGGGGCCCAAGGCTCAAAAATGTTTTAGTAGGCCTTATTAATTGATTTTGGGTTTTAAAGCAGCATGGCCCGAGTCTCCGGCACCGATCCGCCTAGGTAAGTACATCTAAACCTCTGTGTGAATTATATTCTGTAGAAGGGTAGGAAGTATGGAACGTAGATAGACTTATAGGAACTTGAACCCTAGGATTAGATTACTCAAACACACAAACAGAACATAAGACTTAAAGAACGAAACCAACTTATGACTTAGTCTTTGAGCTAGGGTGTGGTAACCCACAGACGCATGTTCAGGATTGGATCCCGGAAGAGCACGGTATTTAAGCGGTCCGAGTGACTCACCACCTCTTGGCGGGTATCCTACCAGTGCGTAGCTTGGGTTCACCCTAACCCGGAGGGCTCGAGTGGTGTGGTAACTCTCTGCGCATGTCTAGAAAGGTTCGGTGGGAGCTTGGTATTTAAGCGGTCAGTGTGACTCACCTCCTCTCCACACTAAACCCGCCTAGTGCGTAGCTTAGGTTAACCCCGACCAAGAGGGCTCGGTCATAGGCTAAACATAATGACTAAAACCCGAAAGGAATTAGCCTTGATTTTGAAAAAAAGAATGAAACAACAAAACTTGGTTTTAAAACTTTTCAAATCACTCCTTCAAAAGTAAGAACAACTCTTTTACAATGTTTCCCGAAAAGTTCGATTTGTGGAAAATTACGAAAATGCCCTTGGGGTAAAATTACTAAAATACCCTTGGTTCATAAAACATCAACTCAATGATTTTGTCCAAAATTTTAACTACTCAAATTTTGAAATCATCAATGAAACACTTTGGTTTTGGAAAAAATTACGAAAATGCCTCAACCTATAAAATTACCAAAACGACCACAGTACAAAATTTTGCAACATCACCGCTTTAAGAAAGAAAAATTCTCAAAAGGACCCTCAGAGTTCTACAATGGTTAAAACACCCTTGATTTAAAAAAACTACAAAATTACCCCTGATGGATAAAATTACCAAAATACCCCTGGTTTTCGAAATAATGCCATAACTTCAAACCTAATCAATTCTTAATAATACCCTCCGGTGTTGGGAATTGCAAAAACAACCTACTTTACTAAAGTTTTAAAATCTCTTTTATTACGAAAATACCCTATAGAAAAAGACGAAAATACCCACAGGTTAGAAATGGGCGAAGTGTTCAAGAGCGAATAGGTATGGGAAGTATTAGGAATGGATACAAGAACTTCCTTGTGTGAACTAAGATAGAAGATGAAACCTTGTTTGCACGAAAGAATCTCTAATTAAAATTTCTTCATAAAATTTCTTCATGAGTAATGAAGTGGAACAAACGCTAATACATAAAATTTCTCTTAATCAGTTAAAAGCGCGAGAGATAGAATGAGTTCTAGAGGACGTGGACGCCGTGGACGCAGATGAGGGGTAGGATGACGGTGTACGAACCCGTCAGTCGGGACAAGGTTCTAAAGCGAGATACCACCGCCACCACCACCTCCAACTTTTGGAGCAGAGGAGCGAGATCGAGGCAGGCGAGAGGCGATCTCAAGTCGTGTTGCGAGTCCTCGAATTGGTGGTGGGGTGGTGGAAATTTAGGAGCTCGAAATCTGCTTCGAGTGAATTCGATCCAACGAGCCGAGGTGTTCCGGTGTCGGGAGTGGCACCCGGTGTAGCGAATCTTGGTTAGAGTCAATGAAAGGATCATGGATGATCTTGACTGATCGAGGAGAAAAAGCGAAAGGGTCAGACGCTTCTAAAGGATGAATCGTGTCGATGGTGGTGACGATTCGAGATGGCGCTACTACAGATGATTTGACTTGGGATTATTTCAAAACCACCTATCGGAAGAAGTATGTGGGCACAGTTATCAGATGCTCGGAGGAAAGCCTTTCTGGGGTTAGTGCAAGGAGCTAAGTCGAGAGCGGAATATGAGGCGGAGTTTTTAAGACTGGGTAGGTATGCTAGAGGCATCGTGGCTCTCGAACACGAGCTATTGTGTCCACTTTGAGGGACGGACTCAGAGATGATTTGAGGTTACTGATTGCCCCGCAGCAAGTTCGTGAGTTTTCATCTCTTGTGGAAAAGGCTAAGGTAGCCGAAGGGATCAAGGAGGCTGTGAGGCAAAATTATAGTAGGAATAATCAAAAGAGAGGATTTGGGTCAGCTGGATCCAGTGGTAATGATCAGAAGAAGGCTAGGCAGAGTGGGCCAAATCAGGCAGCAAGGCCCGTAGCTACTAATCAGAAACCGGCTCAGTGCAATCGCTATGGGAAGTCTCATTGGGGAGGTTGTTCGACCGGCGATAGAGGATGTTTTGAGTGTGGGTCTTTAGAGCATCGGGTCAGAGATTATCCCTAAGCGAGCTCGGAATCATCGGTAAGGGCGTAACTGCACTCGAGGATAGAAATATGGGACCGCAGAGGGGTCGTGGTAATGGCAGAGGAAGCAACGGTCCTAACCGAGGTCGAGGAACTCAGGGCAGAGGTTCAGGCAACACAGAGGCTAGGCAGCCTGGCTTAGTCTATGCGGCAAGGCGTCGCGAGGAGGGTGACGCACCGGATGTCATAACCGGTACGTTTCTAATTTTTGGTCTTCCTTATTATGCATTAATCGATGTGGGTTCTACGCATTCATACATAGCAAGTAGTGTGGTAGAGACTTTGAACCTAGACTCTGAGACTGCTGCTAGGGAGATGACTGTAGTGAGTCCTTTAGGTCACTCAGTAGTGGTAGACAAACTTTTAGGGATGTACCCTAGAACTCCAAGGGGTCATATTCGGGTCGATCGATGGAACTACCATTCGGGAGTTCGATTTGATCCTTGGAATGGATTTACCGGTTAAGTATCGGCGAATTTGGATTCTTGCGGCTAAGCGCATGGTTCTTAAGACAGTGAGAATGACGAAGTGGTTATGATAGGTGATAGAAGGAATTACCTATCCAACGTGGTGTCTGCCTTGAAGGTTGAGAAGATGGTCAAGAAGGGTTGTAAGGCATTTTGGTTCAAATCGTGCTTTGGAAGCTAAGGAGTCGAGAGTTGGAAAGGTTCGAGCGGTTGGGGAATTTCTTGATGTGTTCCCGGAAAAACTTCCGGTGCGCCTCGGATCGGGAAGTCAAATTCGGTATAGACTTGCTACGGAACGACACGTGTCTATAGCACTCACCGAATGGCGCCAAAGGAATTGGTGGGTGAAGGCTCAAATTCGTGAGCTCTTGGATAAAGGGTTTATTCGACCTAGTATATCTCCGTGGGGAGCGCTGTATTGTTTGTCAAGAAGAAGGACGGTTCTATGTGGATGTGCATCGACTACCGTCGTTAAACAAGTTAACGATCAAAACAAGTACCCATTGCCTCGGATCGATGACTTGTTTGACCGATTGAAGAGGCGTCGGTGTTTTCGAAGATATACCTTAGGTCGAGTTACCATCAACTTAAGGTGAAGGGGCCGATGTCCACAAGATGGCATTTCGAACCTCGGTATGGGCATTACGAGTTCCTAGTGATGCCATTCGGGTTGACCAATGCACCGGCGGTGTTCATGGACTTAATGAATAGGGTATTTCAACAGTACCTAGACCAATTTGTCATAGTATTCATAGACGACATATTGGTTTACTCTAAGACGGAGGAGGAGCACGACAAGCATTTACGGATAGTTACGCAAGTGTTGAGGGAGAAACAATTGTATGTCAAATTGATGAAGTGCGAATTTTGGCTAAGGAGGTGGCTTTCTTAGGTCACGTAGTGTCGGTGGAAGGATTAGAGTGGATCCCCACAAGATTGAAGCGGTGTTGGAGTGGAAACCGCCTAAGTCGGTGGCGAAATCTGAAGTTTTCGGGTTTAGCGAGGTATTATCGGAGGTTTGTGGAAGGGTTCTCTCGATCGCAGTGCCGATTGACTAAGTTGGTAAGGAAAGGTGTTCCATTTGTATGGTTAGAGAAGCAGCAAGAAAGTTTTGATAAGCTGAGGAAGATTCTGACGGAAGCTCCAGTTTTAGTACAACACGAGGCGGGGAAATTATTCACAGTCTATTAAATAAATACTCCCTTGCTTCTCATGAGATTCGAACCCAGGCTCCCTTATAACATAATCCACGCTGCTGAGACCACATGAGGTTAACTATCCAACTCACGACCTGGAGTTAGCCGCAGTCGTCTTCGCCTTGAAAATATGGAGACATTATCTTTATGGGGAGAAGTCGGTAATTTACACGGATCACAAAAGTTTGAGGTATCTTCTGTCACAGAAAGATCTGAATCTGAGACAACGCCGATGTATTGAACTGTTAAAGGACTATGACTGTTCCATCGAATATCATCCGGGTAAGGCTAATGTGGTGGCTGACGCGTTGAGCCGGAAGGTTGTGGCGGATCTAAGAGCAATGTTTGCCCAGTTGAGCCTATATGACGATGGAAGCCTTTTGGCAGAGCTTCAAGTTAAGCCAATGTGGATCGAGGAGATTAAGGATAAACAATTGGTGGATGAAGGGTTAAATGCTAAGAGAATGCAAGTTCAGGATGGTGGCTTAGAAGGGTATAGTGTGACTGGTGATGGTGTGTTATGTTTTCAAGGACGGCCCTGTATGCCAAAGGATATGGAGTTGAGGCGGAAAATTCTCTAGGATGCTCATAGCAGCCCATACGCTATGCATCCGGAGGCGACAAGATGTATGGAGATCTACGGAAAGATTACGGTGGCGGGGTTGAAACGTGAAGTGACTGAGTTCGTAGGGAAGTGTTTGGCGTGTCGGCAGTTAAAGCGAACACTAGTTACCATCGGGCTACTTCAACGGTAAAGATCCCTCAATGGAAGTGGGCGGATCACTATGGATTTCGTCGATGGTCTACCCTTACGCCCAAAGAAGAGAGATGCTTTGGGTAATCGTGACCGTCGACCAAATCACTCACTTCATACCGGTGAGGATGGATTACTCACTCGAAGCTAGCAAAATTGTATGTGGCCGAGATAGTCAGATTGCATGGTGTGCCCGTATCGGTTATCTCGGATAGGGACCCAAGGTTCACTTCGAGGTTTTGAAGGCGTTACATCAAGCGTTGGAGTACGCGATTGGATTTCAGCCTGACTTTCCATCCTCGGTCAGACGGGCAATCCGAAAGGGTCATCTGAGATCTTAGAAGATATCTTTGAGGGTTGTGTCTTGGAATTCGAGGTAGTTGGGAGGAATTTTACCTTTAGCCGAGTTCGCCTACAACAATAGCTATCAGCGAGTATTCAGATGGCACCATCTGAAAAATCAGTATGGGCGGAAATGCCGAACTCAAGCGTGTTGGACGGAGTTGGGAGAACGGCAAGTGTTGGGCCCGAGAATTGGTAGCGTAGATCAAGACAAAGTCAAAGTGATTCGGTCTCGTCTTAAGGAAGCATCGATAGGCGTAAGTCTTATGCCGATCTCAAACGCAAGGAAATGGAGTATCTTGTGGGAGACAAGGTCTTTCTAAAGGTGTCACCTTGGAAAAAGGTGTTAAGATTTGGACGAAAGGGAAGCCGAGCCCAAGATTCATTGGCCCATATCTGATGTTGAAGCGGATAGGACGGTAGCTTATCACCGATCGCCGATCGAGTTGAGTCGGATCCATAATGTCTTCCATGTATCGATCTTTGGCGGTATCGGTCGGATCCATCACATGTGGTGCCCTGTGATGTAAATCGAGGTTAACGCAGACTTATCGTTTGAGGAAGAACAGGTTCGGATCTTGGATAGAGATATAAAGGTTCTACGAGGAAGTCGATGCCCTTAGTGAAAGTCTTTGTGGCGAAACCATGGTGTGGAAGAAGCTACGTGGGAACACGAGGATGTGATCTGTGACAATACCTCATCTGTTTTAGTTAAGTAATTTCGGACGAAATTTATTTTAAGGGGGTAGGCGTAACATCCCAAAAATGGGGTTATTTGGAATTTAATCATTTTCTTATGTATGAGCTATTTGAGATTTTATTTATTGAATAATAGAGCTTAATTTAAGGCTTTGAGTGTGCAGTTTGGTAGAAAATCTCGGTTTGTAACTTAAAAGGTAGGGAGCCTTAGCAGGAGGGTGTTATAAGAATAAATGAAGGAAATTGGGCACTAAAAAGGCCTTGGCAAAGTGGCAAAAGTAAGGTCACTTAGGAGGTTGTGTGACGCCACCAAGGAAGCAAGGAGAGCCTTGGTTCGAGTCACAAAAATCCCTCTTTTTGGCATTATGTTGGACGGCACATATAGGAGAGTCTTCCTCCATTTAAACTCTTATTTTTTATAAAAGATAATATGAGCTTTTAAAAAGGGATTTTATTTATTCTAAGGATAATAGATGAATATTGTATGGATTAATAAAGATTATTAGGAATTAAATTCAAATTAGTTGGAATTAATTTGAATGAGTGGCTTGGAGTGATTCAAGGAAGTTGATCAAAGATTGAACTCCTTGTTGAAGTGGAGTGGGCGGCATGGAGTCTTGGTAAAGGGAATAGGCTGAATTCTTCTTGCCATTTTACTTGGCAATTTCGGCTATCCTTTTCCTTTTAGCACCTCTTTTCTTTTCTTTTTCCAAAACCGATTGCCCTCCCTCTCATTCTTCCTTTAATTTATTTCTTCATAAAAGTCCTTTGGCCGAAACTCCCCACTTCTCCTTTCTCCAAAATTCTCCCTTCTCTACTTTTACTTACATTAGCCGAATCTCCCTTTTACTTTTCTTCTTCCTTTTTCTCACTAAAAGTCCAGCCTTGTATAAGCCAATCATAGCCGAATTTAAATCCCTATCAAAGTGCCGAAATCCCTTTTCTTTAAACTCTACTTGGCCGAATTTTGTGCAAGAGAAGTAGGCGTCCCTTTTTGACGATCTCAGAAGGTAAGGGTCTTAGGCCGAATGCCTATATTATTTGTATCTCATTATGTCGACTTTGGTAAAGATAGGTATGGGTTTGACAGCTGTTGATTAAGAATACTAATCACAGATTAAACCAATCCCTTGTAGGATCTTGGATTTGAAGATAGGCAAGTAAGATCGCCAACGTTAGTCAATCAATTTTGGTAAGAATCTACATATGGGTTTGGTGTTCATTTAAAAGCCAAAGGCTATGGTTATTAATATTGACCGATTGTAGTTTGTGAACTAGATTCGTGATTTGGGTGCTGAGGCTAGAATTCAAAGTGACTAGGTAAGGATTGGTACAAAAGGTTACCCTTTAAATTGCTTGGATTGGCGAATAGGCCATACAGCTAATCCATGGTTGGCGAATGTAGGTACAAAGAGATCTAAGGTGGTCGACTCCTTCATTCGGGATTTAGATCACTCAGTGGTGACAGGTGTGTACATACACACTTATAGCAGTTAATATGTGTGATAAATTATGTTGCTTGTAAATCTGCTTGATGTAGATATGGATTTGGTACCTTAAAAGGTACAAGCAAGGACCTCGGTAAGTCTCTATTTATATGAGATTATTATGATGCTTTTGGGAAGCATGATTTATTTAATACATGTGATAAATGTATGAACTCTGTTATGATTGTGATATGGGTTGATGAGTGGAGGGGGCAGTATTATTGTGCCGACGGGCACCAGTGTTTTGGTAACACACCGTGACTTCGGTCACCAGAGGTTTGGTACCTCCAGAGGTTTGGTACCTCATAGCGACTTGTCCCTGTGGTTAACACCACCGTGGGTTGGCCCCACTTGAGATATGGGATCGTCTGCCAGTGATTTGGTATCACACGATGGGTTGGCCCCATCAAATGATCTGTGTCTACGGACACCAGTGTTTTGGTAACACATTGTGACTATATGTCACCAGTGGTTTGGCACCACCAGTGGTTTGGTACCACAACGGGGTAGACAGTGGCGTTGGATGGCTAGGTCGGGAATTAAATATTCTGCATATTAATTGTTATGTGTTGTGTATGAAAAATGTTTTAAAACGGGGGAAAGGTTGCATACTGAGTCTTGGTGACTCACCTTCTCCATTATCTTTTTTTTTTCAGGTGATGCTTAGATCGCGGATATGGAGCCGGAGGGACTTGAGGTGGCCATGCAGTGGACTTGAAACAAAGGGACTTTAATTTAGTTTTATTATTTTGTTATTGATTTGATTTTATTTGGATTGTAATAAGGCCTCCATAAACTTTATTTTGTTACTATGCTTATGTAGGATACTTGTTTTTTTTAAACTACAAATTAAATTAAAATCACATGTTTTCCTAAATCAACACGAAAATGTTTTATCGTGTCGTGGACACATCCAAAATGGGTATAACAACTTGACTTCAATTAAATTTTCAAATTTAATCCGAGTAAGATTTCGACAAGATAACCAAAACGAGGTGTTTTCAACAAAACTTAAATTAGATTTTAAAATGGGTTCAAAAGTTTTCTCAAGTAACGACCCATATTAGGTCCTAACGTTTGGGCGAGTTTGAGGTCATTACAAATTGGTATCGAGCCAGTTCAAAACTTCATTGTAGGGGCCCAAGGCCCAAAAATGTTTTAGTAGGCCTTATTAATTGATTTTGGGTTTTAAAGCGGCATGGCCCGAGTCTCAAGACCGATCCGCCTGTAAGTACATCTAAACCTCTGTGTGAATTATATTACGTAGAAGGGTAGGAAGTATGGAACGTAGATAGACTTATAGGAACTTGAACCCTAGGATTAGATTACTCAAACACACAAATGTAACATAAGACTTAAAGAACGAAACCAACTTATGACTTAGTCATCGAGCTAGGGTGTGGTAACCCCAGACGCATGTCTAGGATTGGATCCCGGAAGAGCACGGTATTTAAGCAAATCCGAGTGACTCACCACCTCTTCGCGGGTATCCTACACAGTGCGTAGCTTGGGTTCACCCTAACCTGAGGGCTCAGTGGTGTGGTAACCTCTCATGCGCATGTCTAGAAAGGTTCGGTGGGAGCTTGGTATTTAAGCAATCAGTGTGACTCACCTCCTCCACACTAAACCCGCACAGTGCGTAGCTTGGTTCACCTTGACCAA
This sequence comes from Gossypium rotundifolium, assembly GCA_025506655.1. Classification (NCBI taxonomy): domain Eukaryota; kingdom Viridiplantae; phylum Streptophyta; class Magnoliopsida; order Malvales; family Malvaceae; genus Gossypium; species Gossypium rotundifolium. Next base: position 154,808,297 of record CP106722.1, on the reverse strand, counting down.
GAGGGCTCGGTCATAGGCTAAACATAATGACTAAAACCCGAAAGGAATTAGCCTTGATTTTGAAAAAAAGAATGAAACAACAAAACTTGGTTTTAAAACTTTTCAAATCACTCCTTCAAAAGTAAGAACAACTCTTTTACAATGTTTCCGAAAAGTTCGATTTGTGGAAAATTATGAAAATGCCCTCAGGGTAAAATTACTAAAATACCCTTGGTTCATAAAACATCAACTCAATGATTTTGTCCAAAATTTTAACTACTCAAATTTTGGAAATCATCAATGAAACACTTTGGTTTTGGAAAAAATTACAAAACGCCTCAACCTATAAAATTACCAAAACGACCCTGAGTACAAAATTTTTGCAACATCACCGTTTTAAGAAAGAAAAATTCTCAAAAGGGACCCTCAGAGTTCTACAATGGTTAAAACACCCTTGATTTACAAAAATTACAAAATTACCCCTGATGGACAAAATTACCAAAATACCCCTGGCTTTCGAAATAATGCCATAACTTCAAACCTAATCAATTCTTAATAATACCCTCCAGTGTTGGGAATTGCAAAAAACAACCTACTTTACTAAAGTTTTAAAATCTCTTTTATTACGAAAATACCCCTATAGGAAAAAGACGAAAATACCCCTGGGTTAGAAATGGGCAGAAGTGTCCGAAGAGCGAATAGGTATGGGAAGTATTAGGGAATGGATGCAAGAACTTCCTTGTGTGAACTAAGATAGAAGACTGAAACCTTGTTTGCACAAAAGAATCTCTAATTAAAATTTCTTCATAAAATTTCTTCGCGAGTAATGAAGTGGAACAAACGCTAATACATAAAATTTCTCTTAATCAGATTAAAAGCGCAGTAGATAGAATGAGTTCTAGAGGACGTGGACGCCATGGACGCGGTAGGGGTAGGATGACGGTGTCTGAACCCGTCAGGTCGGGACAAGGTTTTGAAAACGAGATACCACCGCCACCACCACCTCCAAACTTTTGGAGCGGAAGAGCGAGGATCGGGCAGGTGAGAGGCGATGATCGCAAGTCGTGTTGCGAGTCCTCGAATTGGTGGTCAGGGGCTGGTGGAAATTTAGGAGCTCGGAAATCTGTTCCCGAGTGAATTCGATCCAACGGAGCTGAGGTGTTCCGGTGTATCGGGAGTGGCACCAGTGTAGCGAGAATCTTGGTTAGAGTCAATGAAAGGATCATGGATGATCTTGACTTTGATCGAGGAGAAAAAGCGAAGGGTCAGACGCTTCTAAAGGATGAATCGTATCGATGGTGGTGACGATTCGAGATGGCGCTACTACAGATGATTTGACTTGGGATTATTTCAAACCGCCTATCGGAAGAAGTATGTGGGCACAGATTATACAGATGCTCGGAGAAAGCCTTTCGGGGTTAGTGCAAGGAGCTAAGTCGAGAGCGGAATATGAGGCGGAGTTTTTAAGATTGAGTAGGTATGCTAGAGGCATCGTGGCTCTTGAACACGAGTCTTGTGTCCGCTTTGAGGACGAACTCCGAGATGATTTGAGGTTCTTGATTGCCCATGACAAGTTCGTGAGTTTTCATCTCTTGTGGAAAAGGCTAAGGTAGCCAGAAGGGATCAAGGAGGCCGTGAGGCAAAATTATAGTAGGAATAATCAAAAGAGAGGATTTGGGTCATTTGGATCCGATGGTAATGATCGAGAAGAAGGCTAGGCAGAGTGGGCCAAATCAGGCAGCAAGGCCCGTAGCTACTAATCAGAAACTGGCTCAGTGCAATCGCTGTGGGAAGTCTCATTGGGGAGGTTGTTCGACCGGCGATAGAGGATGTTTTGAGTGTGGGTCTTTAGAGCATCGGGTCAGAGATTATCCCCGGAAGCGAGCTCGAAATCAGTCAGAAGGGTAGAACTGTACTCAGGATAGAAATATGGGACCGCAGAGGGGTCGTGGTAATGGCAGAGGAAGCAACGGTCCTAACCGAGGTCGAGAAACTCAGGGCAGAGGTTCAGGCAACACAGAGGCTAGGCAGCCTGGCTTAGTCTATGTGGCAAGGCGTCGCGAGGAGGGTGACGCACCGGATGTCATAACCGATGCGTTCGATTTTGGTCTTCCTTATTATGCATTAATCGATGTGGGTTCTACGCATTCATACGTAGCAAGTAGTGTGGTAGAGACTTTGAACCTAGACTCTGAGACTGCTGCTAGGGAGATGACTGTAGTGAGTCCTTTAGGTCACTCTGTAGTGGTAGACAAACTTTTTAGGATGTACCCTAGAACTCCAAGGGTCGATTCGGGTCGATCGATGGAACTACCATTCGGGAGTTCGATTTGATCCTTAGAATGGATTAATTTGGTTAAGTATCGGGCGAATTTGGATTATGCTAAGCGCATGGTTCTTAAGACGGTGAGAATGACGAAGTGGTTATGATAGGTGATAGAAGGAATTACCTATCCAACGTGGTGTCCGCCTTGAAGGTTGAGAAGATGGTCAAGAAGGGTTGTAAGGCGTTTTGGTTCAAATCGTGCTTTGGAAGCTAAGGAGTCGAGAGTTGGAAAGGTCCGAATGGTTGGGGAATTTGTTGATGTGTTCCTGTAAGAACTTCCGGTTCCGCCTCCGATTGGGAAGTCAAATTGATATAGACTTGCTACCCGAGCAGCACTGTGTCTATAGCACCACCGAATGGCGCCAAAGGAATTGGTGGAGTCAAGGCTCAAATTCAGAGCTCTTGGATAAAGGGTTTATTCGACCTAGTATATCTCCGTGGGGAGCGCTTTGTATTGTTTGTCAAGAAGAAGGACGGTTCTATCACGGATGTACATCGACTACCGTCGATTAAACAAGTTAACGATCAAAACAAGTACCCATTGCCTCGGATCGATGACTTGTTTGACTAGTTGAAGGGGCGTCGGTGTTTTCAAGATAGACCTTAGGTCGGGTTACCATCAACTTAAGGTGAAGGGGCGATGTCCACAAGACGGCATTTGAACTTGGTATGGGCATTACGAGTTCCTAGTGATGCCATTCGGGTTGACCAATGCCGTGGCATTCATGGACTTAATGAATAGGGTATTTCAACAGTACCTAGACCAATTTGTCATGGTATTCATAGACGACATATTGGTTTACTCTAAGACGGAGGAGGAGCACGACAAGCATTTACGGATAGTTCTGCAAGTGTTGAGGGAGAAACAATTGTATGCCAAATTCAGTAAGTGCGAATTTTGGCTAAGGGAGGTGGCTTTCTTAGGTCACGTAGTGTCAGCGGAAGGGATTAGAGTGGATCCCCGCAAGATTGAAGCAGTGTTGGAGTGGAAACCGCTTAAGTCGGTGGCGTAAATCTGAAGTTTTTCGGGTTTAGCGAGGTATTATCGGAGGTTTGTGGAAGGGTTCTCTCGATCGCGGCCTTACCAATTGACTAAGTTGCTAAGGAAAGGTATTCCATTTGTATGGTTAGAGAAGCAGCAAGAAAGTTTTGATAAGCTGAGGAAGATTCTGACGGAAGCTCCAGTTTTAGTACAACCCGAGGCAGGGAAATTATTCACAGTCTATTAAATAAATATTCCCTTGCTTCTCATGAGATTCGAACCCAGGCTCCCTTATAACATAATCCACGCTGCTGAGACCGCATGAGGTTAACTATCCAACTCACGACCTGGAGTTAGCTGCAGTCGTCTTCGCCTTGAAAATATGGAGACATTATCTTTATGGGGAGAAGTCGGTAATTTACACGGATCACAAAAGTTTGAGGTATCTTCTGTCACAGAAAGATCTGAATCTGAGATAGCGCCGATGGATTGAACTGTTAAAGGACTATGACTGTTGAGGGAATCAGCAGAAGGAATAGGGCATATTCGGCTATGGAGATGAGAAAAGAATTCAGGATTTCAGCTTTTGAAAGGGAAGATGTTGAGAAGATTGGGAGGTTTCGGCTTTTGAGGAAATCAAAAGAAAAGAATTTCAGATCAATACTGAGAATTTTGGCACAAGAAAAGAAGAAAAGAATAAGGTTCCAAATGCCGAAATTGAAGAGATATCCCCTCTATTTATAGAAGATTTCGACACCTACTACTTAAAACTGAAAACACCCTTCCTAATAACCAATCAATTAATCAAATAGCATGGAAATTTTGGCACCTCACTACCATTAAAGAAGCCGATTTCTTCACTTCTCTAGGTGATAGAATTTTGGCCAACACCTAGCCTTGTAGATAGCTCCTATCTTTTTCCCCTTGTATCTTTCATATTATCAAGTATAATATCTACATTATCCTATACATATATCCTCCTAGATTTGAGCCTTGTAACCGTCCACTCCACCTAACCCTAATGTCGAAAATTAGCTAACTTAAATCAAAAGAGATTGGGCTCCATGAAACTTAAATTTGGGCCCCTTACTCCCCTTGTATGGCGTCACCTCCTTACTCCCTAAGTGGCGTCACTGACCACTGGGCCACAAGCCCATTTTGATATTGTAAACACAGATACCACCTTTTAAACTTATTGTGCCCAAGCAAGAATTCACCAAGGCCTTAACCACATTCTGAACCCAACTTGGACCCCTAACAGTTAAATTAACACCTTAAACATATACACACACTAGGCGCATAGGCCTATTAATTCAAGATGTTACAGTTCTACACCCTTAAAGAAATTTCGGCCTCAAAATTACTTGATCAGAAAAGATGAGGGTATTGCTATTACATCGCTTCCTCTGGTTCCTAAGTTGCCTCTTCAGAACCATGGTTCCGCCATAGCACCTTAACCAATGGAACCGTTTTCCTTCGTAACACCTTGATATCACGATCCAGAATTTTCACTAGTTCCTCTTCGAAGGATAGATCGGGTCTTACCACGATTTCCTCTACAGGCACTATATGAGATGGATCCGAATGGTAACGTCTTAACATAGAGACGTGAAATACATTGTGAATTTAACTTAGCTCTGAGGGTAACTCAAGTTGATATGCTACTGGCCCTACTCGTTTCAGCACCCGGTAAGGTTTGATGAAGCGGGGACTTAATTTCCCCGTTCGCCCAAATCTTAGCACCTTTTTCCACGGCGACACCTTTAAGAATACCTTGTCACCTACTGCAAACTCTATGTCCTTATGCTTTAAGTCAGCATAGGACTTCTGGCTATCCACCGCCTCCTTTACTCTAGCCGAATCAGTTTCACCTTCTCCTCCGTCTCAGCGTCCAAGTCTGCACCTAAAATTTGATTTTCCCTAGTTCCGTCCAACAAGTAAGGGTACGACACTTCCGCCCATACAAAGCTTCGTAGGGTGCCATCCGAATACTTGACTGGTAACTGTTGTTGTACACAAACTCTGCCAATAAACTCCCATCATCGTACAGAATAAGGTGAGCAAACATTGCTCTCAAGTCAGAGATCACCTTACGGCTTAGAGCATCTGCCACCACATTGGCCTTACCCGGATGATACTCGATCGAATAGTCATAATCCTTTAACAACTCGATCCACCTCTTTTGTCTTAAATTCAACTCCTTCTGAGTCAAAAGATACTTCAAACTCTTATGATCAGTGAAAATGACAGATTTCTCCCTGTAAAGATAATGCCTCCAAATCTTCAAAGCAAAGACCACTACCACCAATTCCAGGTCATGGGTGGGATAATTTGCTTCATGCGGTCTTAACTGCCGAGATGCGTATGCTACAACCTTTCCATCTTGCATCAACACACATCTTAATCTCGTGTGTGAAGCATCACAATAAATCACAAATTCCTTCCCAGCCTCCGGCTGAATCAACACCGGAGCTTCCGTCAAAATCCTTTTTAACTTCTCGAAACTCTCCTGTTGCTTATCAGACCAAACAAACGGAACTCCTTTCCGTAACAACTTGGTCAATGGTGTCGCAATTAAAGAGAATCCTTCGACGAACCTTCGATAGTATCCGGCCAGACCTAGAAAACTTTGAATCTTAGCCACAGACTTAAGTGGTTTCCACTCCAACACCGCTTCAATCTTTCGAAGGTCTACCCTAATCCCCTCAGTCGACACAACGTGCCCTAGAAAAGGAACCTCCTTCAGCCAAAATTCACACTTACTGAATTTGGCATACAACTGCTTTTCCCTTAGAATCTGTAGAACTATTCGCAGATGTAAGTCATGCTCCTCCCCCGATCTTGAATAAACCAAGATGTCATCAATAAAAACCACGACAAACTGATCTAGGTAGGATTGGAACACTCGGTCCATCATATCCATAAATGCTGCTGGCGCGTTGGCCAACCCAAATGGCATCACCATGAACTCATAGTGACTATAGCGAGTCCTAAAGACCGTCTTATAAATATCAGCCTCCTTAACCTTAAGCTGATGATACCCTGACCTCAGATCTATCTTCGAAAAGATTGAGGCCCCCTTCAACTGATCGAACAAGTCATCGATCCTTGGCAACGGATACTTGTTCTTGATCGTTAACTTATTTAACTGGAGATAGTCAATACACATACGCATTGACCCATCCTTCTTTTTAACGAATAAAATCGGTGCTCCCCACGGCAACACACTAGGTCGAATAAACCCTATGTCCAACAACTCTTGAATCTGTGCTTTCAACTCCACCAACTCCTTTGGTGCCATTCGGTATGGAGCTATCGATACAGGCGCTGTTCCCAGAAAAAGATAGATTCCAAAATCCACTTCACGATCCGGAGGTAATCCCGGAAGCTCTTCGGGGAAAACATCAGGAAATTCCTTCACCGTCCTAAAATCTCCAACTATTAGTTCCTTAGTTTCCATAGCACGATCAAACATTAAGACTGCCTCACACCCTTTTCTCACCATCCTTTCTGCTCTTAAGGCGGTTACCATGTTCGACAGACAGTTCCCCCTTTCTCCTATTACCAACACTTCGTCACCCTCAGGGGTTTTTAACACCATACACTTAGCTGCACAATCTAGATTAGCTTGATACTTCACAAGCCAATCCATGCCTAGGACTAAATCAAACTCCCCGAACGGTAATTCCATTAGATCCGTTCGAAAAACTATCCCCTGAACCTCTAAAGGTATTTCCCGATAAAGCTTATTTACCACCACAGAATGTCCTAATGGGCTTACTACAGTCATTTCCCTAGAGGAAACCTCAGTATCCACACTTAAAGTTTCAGATACCCTACTAGCAACATATGAATGTGTCGATCTGATGTCAATCAATGCAATATAGGGCAAACCAAAAATTAAGAATGTACCAATTATAACATCCGGTACGTCAGCCTCCTCTCGACGTCTGACAGCATAGACTAATCCCAGCTGTCTCGCTTCAAGTGTTTCGCCCTCGCCGCCGCTTCACGGTCCGACTCGTAACTGCTACCACCTCTGACTGCCTCACGACCTCCTTTGCCAGGTTGGACATTCCCTTGACCCGTGGGCCTTTCATTGCCCTTCGGCTGCGGACAGTTCCTAACTTGATGGTCAAAAGGCCCACACCTAAAGCACTTTTCATTGTCCGCTCTACACTCACCTGCATGGGATTTACCACATTGAGCACACTTTGGTGCCTGATTAGCAGCAGCAGGTCTATTATCTCGTCTCGGCCCGTCTGGCCTAAGTCTTTTCTGATTACTTTTATTTGTCCCCGATGATCTGAAGTTTCTCTTACCTCCATCCCTATCTCTATCCTGGTTCAGCTTTTTCATCCGTTTCACCTCCTCCGCTATCTTAGCCTTCTCTACAAGTACCGTAAATTCCCACTCTCATTGCAGAGCTATCAACACACGTAATTCGTCCTTCAGGCCATCCTCAAATCGAACACACCGCTCATGCTCCGTGGCCATTATCCCTCGAGCATAACGGCTCAAGCGTAAGAATTCTACTTCGTACGCCGCTACGGACTGTTTCCTTGAACCAGGTTCAGGAATGCTCTGCGCTGCGCATCCACATAGCTCGATCCAACGTACTTGTTTTGGAATGCTATTTTGAAGAACTCCCATATGATGCGGTCAGCCACCGTACCATCCTTAACCGTGAGCCACCATTGGTAGGCTTCATCCATTAAGAGAGAGATAACTCCTTTCAATTTCTCTTACTCCGTGAGATCCAAATTATCCATTATGCATTCAACCGCCTCTAACCAATACTTAGCTGAGCTCGGGGCTATACCAGAGATTCCCTTAAACACTTCGCCTGCTGCTCTAAGTCGCCCAAGACTGATTTACGGGCTCTGTGCCCACACCGCCTCCAAGAACTCTCTCCAAAACCCTTAACATAGCCTGAGATACAGCATCACCTCCAGCCGTCTGATCTTGAAATTCTGCCTCCACAGCTGGTGGCACTGGTACCTCATTTCTGGACTCGTGACCAGACCCTACGGGTTCTGACACGGCAATTCTGCCTCTACCTCGGCCACGCACACCACGTCCTCTAGTGCTTATTCTACCGTTCGCGATTTATCTGATTAAAAAATGTTATGATTTATTAGTTTTCTTCCACTGATTAATGACGGACAGTCTTATGGAAACTAGTTTTAATAGTGGTTCTTTCGAATTCGTATTCTATCTATAAGTTCAGTCCTTGAGTCTGTATTCCTAATTCTATAATTCTCATTCATTTCATACCAATCAGAACATCACATACATTCATCAACCACGCAAGCAAACATTCATGAACTCACATTCCTCACTTAGGGGTATTTCATCATTTCACTACCCAGGGATATTTTCGTAATTTTATCCTACATGGGTATCTTCGTAATAATTTTTTTTCAAAATAGGGTTTCTTGGTGATTTTTTAGGATAAGGGTATTTTGGTAATTTAAGGGGTTTGAGGGTATTTCGATAATTTTACAAATTAGAGGTATTTTGGTCATTTTACACATTAGGGGTGCTTTAGTAATTTTACAAATCAGAGGTATTTCAAAAATTTTCAAAACTAGAGGTTTTTTTAGTAATTTTACAAAATAGGGTGGTTGGTCCCTCTCGGGTTTTAATTATAAATTTTGGCCCGTCAACAAGTCCCCATGGCTAAGGTGAATAGTCACTACGCACCAGGTAGGATTCTAGCGAAGAGGAGGTAAGTCACTAGGACTGCTTAAATACCAAGCTCTCCCTGAATCCAATCCTAGACATGCGTGTGCCTGTTGCCACACCCTAATCTCGCGACTTGTTCACAGGTTTGTTTGGTTGGATTTAAATCTTATGAAATTGAAGATTTGTTTAACTACGCCTAGAGTCCATCACTATTATTATCCTAGTCTACATCCATAAAGCCCATCAACCCAATAAGTATATCACAACAAGAGTTAGGGTACTTACCTGCGTGGATCGGGTGCTGGTAGACTCGAAGGCCATATCTTTCAGAATTTTTTTCAAATCCATGTTAAAACATCACCTAGACCGATTTCAAAGCTCGAGTTTTGAACTGGGCTCTGATACTAAAATGTAACACCCAAACCCGGCCCATACGTCATTACCGAATCTGGTATGCTACAGGTTAAATCTTAAAAACTTTACTCTGAAGGGTTTTGGAAAAACTTAGCTTATTTTAGCTGAATAGTCCATTAAATGTGAGGTTTTGCAAAATAACTTTAATACTTGCATCGATTTGTTTTGAAAAGCCCGTTTATCATTTCATTTTATATTTAAGACTTTTAAAAAAAACATAAGTTTGTAAAAACCCAACATAACAAGATAATAAATTGGAATCTAAGTTATGAAGGCCTCATTACACAAAGATGTTCCCAAAAAACATAAATGGAAACTAAAACCAAAAATAGTCTATGGAAATAGTAATAGTCTTGATGGCCCTTGAGTGCTCTCTGGCCCCATGTCCACGATCTACCGCTCATCCGGAAGAGTAGAAAATGAAAGTGTGAGTCACCAAGACTCAAGTATAAATTCTGAACACACCGACCGAGGCCCACAAACACATTATGGGCCTAGGCCCGTACATAGAGGCAACAATCATATTACATGATAAGCAATACATAATGAATGGCCCAACCCATCCTAGAATTCCATCCTCTACAAACCAACCTGTACCAGCCGTCACTCATTGGGGATTTCTACAATCAACCCTCCATCCGCTACACACCATAACGACAGCCGAATTGCCTATTTCTGTTATTCAGAAATCATTAAACGTGGCATTGCCACCGATCACTGTATGACCTAACATTTTATTTGTGGGATTTCTACCACCGGTCACCATGTGACCCATGTTTACATTCGTGGGATTTCTACCACCGGTCACCATGTGACCCATGTTTATATTCGTGGGATTTCTACCATCGGTCATCATGTGACCCATCATGGACTTCCTCTCTTTATCATATTTCTCCCCATGCATACATACATAAGGAAAACATCATACAGACTTTCATATATTTTGTTATACATAGAGATTTCTATGATTGCATACCTGGCATCCTTGCCTAACCCTTTTAGGGCTTTATTCGGCTGTCTACACAGCCACTTTCCGCTTTTTAGCCCATAACACATAAAGAACAATTAGAAAGTGTATGTTAGAGATCTACACACCTTATTACCGTTAGAATGAGACCCTCTAAGTCGAAGCTATCTGTAGCCAACACCACCGCTATCTGCCTAAGGTGTTGTTCAGAAGCCGGTCCACAACTAGGTGGCCAATCTCGAACGATAGATACCGCTCGGTTCTTAAACTTAGGATTCTCTCCTTCGCCTGATCCATATTTAAATGCGTCATAAGTCCTTGTCAGAACCACTATCACAACACATGGTCGTTACTCCACATCATGAAGTTAAGATCTCACATACGATAAACGAATCTAATGAAAATCTAGAGAAAACCATCTTACCTTAAATCCCGAAAATGTGATTCGAATGCTTACCAACTTCTGACTTAGAATCCTAGGTGATTTGATTCCCTACAAATCCTAGAATGCCTCCCAAAGAAAGAGAACACGAGATCAGAAAGAGAACGTCAATCTAAGGATGGTCCTAAACACCATTTAGCCATTCGAATTTGGCTTAAAAGCCGAAAAATAACAAGAATAATAGCACTGACCAACACTTACCTTTACAGGAAATTCGGCAACTCTTAAGAATTCTCAGCTTTTGAGGAGATCAAGAAGAGAAGAAAATAAAAAGAGATCTAAGTAGTTTTGGCTTTTAGTTGAGGGAATCGGCAGAAGGAATAGGGTATATTCACTCTTGAGATGAGAAAAGAATTGAGATTTCGCTTTTGAAAGGGAAGATGTTGAGAAGATTGGGAGGTTTCTGCTTTTGAAGAAATCAAAAGAAAAGAATTTCAGAGGAATACTAAGAATTTCGGCACAATAAAAGAAGAAAAGAATAGGGTTCCAAATGCGGGAATTGAAGAGATATCCCCTCTATTTATAGAAGATTTCGGCACCTACTGCTTAAAACCAAAAACACCCTTCCTAATAACCAATCAATTAATCAAATAGCATGGAAATTTCGGCAACCCCTGCCATTAAAGAAGCTGATTTCTTCACTTCTCTAGGTGATGGAATTTCGGCCAACACCTAGCCTTGCAGGTAGCTCCTATCCTTTTCCCCTTGTATCTTTCATATTATCAATTGTAATATCTACATTATCCTATACATATATCCTCCTACATTTGAGCCTTGTAGCCATCCACTCCACTTAACCCTAATGTCAAAAATTAGCTAACTTAAATTAAAAGAGATTGGGCTCCATGAAACTTAAATTTGGGCCCCTTACTCCCCTTGTATGGCGTCACCTCCTTGCTCCCTAAGTGGCGTCACTGACCACTGGGCCACAAGCCCATTTTGATATTTTAAACACAGATACCACCTTTTAAACCTTATAGTGCCCAAGCAAGAATTCACCAAGGCCTTGACCACATTCTGAGCCCAACTTGGACCCCTAACAGTTAAATTAACACCTTAAACATATACACACATTAGGCGCATAGGCCTATTAATTCAGGATGTTACATGAATAAACCCTCCTGATACAAACGTTTTGGAAATGTGAAGAATTATTAGAAGCTCCTATTTGAGTTCTTCACCATTCATCCGTGCTTTCTTTTTTCCCATCTCTTTTCTAATTCCATTTTCCTTTGTCTCGCATCTGGTTCGAACCCCAAACCAAAGTGATCATATTTGTCTTTTAGAATTGGTACCTCAATTCCCCTTGAAGACACCTTTCAAGTCCTTTTCCTGGTAAAGCTCCCCTTCCGACCATTAATTGCAAGCCCATTCTTGTATTCTTGGCTATCTTTGGTACTGGAACCTTGCTGCCTTCAGTAATGAACGTTGCATTTACAAACTCCAAAAATCGAAATGAACATTCGATTGCTTCATCATCTGTCTCTAAATATAGTACACCACTAGTTACAGTAGCAATAATATCCTCCTTAGCATTTATCGTTGTCAAACGTCCTTCTGATACTAACTTCAATTTTTGATGCAACGATGAGGGTACTGTCCCAGCTGAATGTATCCACGGTCTCCCTAACAGGCAATTATATGAGGGTTTAATATCCATCACTAAAAAGTTCACCTCATATGTAGTTGGGCCAATCAACAAAGGTATTTCTATTCTTCCCATGACCCTTCTTTCTGTTCCATCAAATGCCCACACTATATTCTGACACCCCTTCATGTGTGAACTATCTACGAGTAGTCTGTTTAATGTAGACAAGGGTAATACGTTCAATGCTGACCTATTATCTATCAGAACTCCTGGTAACGTATATCCTTTGCATTTGGTAGTTATGTGCAAGGCTTTAGTAGATCCCGTACCTTTTGGGGGTATTTCGTCATCATTAAAGAAAATGAAGTTATCAGCGCTTATGTTATTAACCAGCCTATCCAATTTGTTAACTGAGATATCATTAGTCACATATGTCTCATTTAACACCTTCATCAATGCGCTTCGGTGCACCTCTGAACTTAGGAGCAAAGCTAGGATGGATATACGGCCTGGTTGTTTATGCAATTGTTCAACTACACTGTACTCGCTATGTTTCAGAAATTTCAAGAATTCTTTGGCTTCCTCCTCATTTACTGGTTCATTGATAGGCAACTCTAGTTCGACCATTTTTCCATTTTTCTATTCCATCGTCGAAGCTTTCCCTTTTGCAGGTCTATTCAGGTGTTTACCAAGTCATAACGTCTTCCACTACGCGTGTGAGACCCCATATTTTGATCTTCAGTGTCATCTGAACCCTCATTTCCCAGAACTGTCACATTACAATTATAGCTCCAAGGGACTCTGCTGTTATCCTTAGAAGAGAAAATAGCTGGTTTTTGGATTGTAATTTTCAGTGTCTGAATCCCTACCCTATTTTTAGGACATGAAATAATGACCTTAGGATAATTGATCTTCGTCATTGATTCTAACGTACATATACTCCCTTCCTCCTTAACCTCTTCGTAAAACTCTATTTCTTTACTATCTATTAGGTTCTGAATCAAAGTTTTGAACTGCTCACATTCTTGAATTTCATGCCCTATTTCATGATGATACTCACAATAATTCTTTATCTCATCGTAACTTCCATTTGGGTTCGACATGACTAAACCTCTTTTTACCATTTGCTTCTAGATCCATTTCAAAGGCATTTTCACCTCTGTGACATCCGTCTTAATTTTTCTTCCCATGGTTCCATCTATTGCATTTACTCCATTATCTGTATGATTAGGTAAAAGATTCTCTATGTTGGGCGTATCGTCAATCTTTGCTATGCCCATTTGAATAAATCTTTTGACCAACTTCTTAAAAATAATGCAATTTTCTATCGAATGCCCTGTGATCCCTGCATGATATTCACATTGAGCATTGGCATCGTACCATTTAGGATATAAGGGCTGCAATGGTTTTAAGTAGTGAGGAGCCACCACATGTGCATCGAACAAGCTTTGATATAACTCTTTATATGACATGGGAATTGGTGTATATTGGAGTTTCTCAATATTCTGCCTTGTTTCAGATTCTTTTCTTGTTGATCCCTGATTAGTAGCCGTCACTTTTGGCTGACTTACAATAACAGATTTTAGGTACCCCATATTTGCATTGTTCACTTCATTTTCTTTTCTCCGTGTGCCTGTCTTTTTGGCATTCTCTCCTACCTCTATCCTTCCACTTCTTATTGCATTCTCAATCATCTCTCCAGTCATTACCACATCTGAAAAACTTTTTTTGGCACTTCCTAACATGTGGGAAATAAATCGAGCTTTTAAAGTATTAATAAAGAGCATCATGGTTTCCTTTTTGAGGAGTGGTGGCTGAACTTGAATCGCTTCTTCCCTCCATCTTTGGGCATACTGTCGAAAACTCTCATTTGGTTTTTCTCCATATTCTGCAAAGTAATCCTATCAGTAGTCATATCTATAACATGACTGTACCGTTTCATAAATGCAAAGTAATCCTTTTTAATGAATTTTAATGTATATAATGTAATGTAATGCAATGCAAATGCATGAAATGCATGAATGCAAAGAGGCATCAATTCTGATTCAATTCCATATAGAAAAATTTATTAGAAAACAGAGTTCTTTACATAAAATATATTACAAATACGACTTAGCCTTAATGCCTAAAGCTTTAATTTTCTGAATTAATGAAGCTAACTCTTGTCCACGACTTGACTGCGACTCATACTGCACGCTTAATATATCCGCTTGTGTTGCCAAAGTCTGCAAGTGTTCAGCTACCTCTCGAATTTGGGTTATGGCTTCTCCCATGATGTAGTCCCTATTTCTAACTTGATTTTGGGAATAGTAAAGTTCCTCTTTCCATTGCTCTTCATTCATCTCTAAAGATCCAATATGGTTTTGACAATTTTGCAATGCCATCTCTAATTCTTCAATTTTCTTTTTCATTTCTTTGATTTTGCTCAAACTTGCCTTTAATTCCATCACAAAATTACTGTTTCGATGATAACAAAGAGACCTTTCCAACTCAGCCACCCTAGACTTCAATTTACTTTTTCCATTTTGGCTTTCTAACACTTGCCTTTCTAAAATCTCCTTCTGGGCCTTCATTTCTTGAAATTTCTTTTCCCACTGCTCGGCCTTAGCTTTTTCCTCTTGCACCTCCTGTCACCTTGGATCTACAGTTTTTCCTAGCCCAGTAGTTCTCATTGACAAACGCATCTTCTTGTAGTCTATTTTTAGGCTATCCAAATCCTCTTCAGCTTTGTTCTTCCCTTTTCTTAATTTTTCAGCCTATGAATTTGTATTTCCACATCTAGTCTTAAGTGCATTTTTTCCTCTTCCACTTGCTCAATTTTCTTCCCAAGCTCCAAACTCTATTTTTCGAAGTCCTGTTTTATAATTTCTAGCTCTGACGGTACTACTCGCAAGCATTCTTCCATAGATTGAGTACTGTCTAAATTTGGTCTCGGAATGTTATCGTTAACCCTTTTGCTTAACCATACTTTATACTCAGGAGTTGTCATTTCTCCCACACTTACTCTCTTCATCAAACGGGTTTGCATCCAAGAATTAGCAATCTCCCGACTCCTTTTCTTATAATTTTCCCTTTTACAGGAAAATTCACTTTGAGCCAACTCGTACGTCATCGGCACAAATTGTTTGGACTTATACTGTCTTGTTGCAAGCAAAGGAGTGTATCCAATGGCTCTCTAAATTCCAGGTAAGGGGACCCAATCAAAAAATTCCACATCTATAAAGTATCTCGTTGGGCACCATCCATGGAGCTCTCCACTCGATATCCTCTTCTTGAAGATTTTACAAAATTGTCATCCACTTTTCTTTTGATATATCCCCTCGCCTTTGTGCAACAATTTCTTCTTTCAAAGGTGAATTATTCTCACAGAAAGGTCGGTAAGAAACCTTATCTACCCTCCAAATGTGACCATGAAACCATACTATCAATAATTGTGCACATCCAATAAACCTACCTTCTCCAGCTTTTCGACATGCATTTAAAGATCTGAAGGTCTCAGCAAGAATTGTAGGAACTGGCATAACTTGCTTATTTAATCTATCAAACAAATCCACAACTGCTTCATCTATGTGCCTTAAAGCCTTAGGGAAAATGACTAATCTGTAAATGCTCAAAGCAAAAATATCCACTTTTCTTTTTACATCAAGGTGTGCCAAAATCAAATCTCTCAAATTTACCTAAGGAATACATTTTCCCTCACCCTTTTGCTGAATCCGAGCTGAAACCCACTTCTTGCTCATCCCAGTAATATTCATCAACCTTTTTACGAAAGAAGGACCATTAGCAGCCCTAGTATAAACTTTATCGACTTGGGCCCTTTAACAACAAAGTAAAGTAGTATATTCTTCTACAGTTGGTAACAAATCCACCTTTCCAAAAGTAAAACAACTATATGTAGAATTCCAGAACTGAATCATAGCCCGAAACAAGTGTTTATCTACTTTGACATCAAGCAAATAAGAAATATCACCATAGTTGCGGTAGAACATCTGTTTAGTGTCATCCTCCCAATGAGTCCAAATATCCTTCAGTTCTTGAAGCTCATTTTGTGTCACACTAATGCGGGTGAAGTCCCACAGCTCTGAGGTGTATCCTTTGACTAGACTATCCCCTTTTTTCGATTGCAACTTCTCTGACCATGTGTGGACAGCCGCATTGTCCTCCACTTTATCTAGAAATTCATTTTCCATGGAAAATTTCTATCTTAGTAACCAAACAAGAATCGACACCTCTTTAATGTGAAATGACATGCAACAAACAAATCAAAAACACAATAAATCAGTATTATATGATAAAATTCAAAACAAGTAAAATATCACTAAACACCTATCAAGGCAAATCACTAAAAATTCGGCATAATTCTACTTAGGGTAGGCTCTTAAGGTTGCTATATACGGTTTAGTTCTAAAGAAATAGGTACCTGAACCTGCAGATTCCTCAATCCTCACCCATTATAGGCTCATATGGATCAAGTTCGATTCAGGGGAATACATTTCCCTATGGCCATGCGGAGATGAAAATCTCATGAAGCACATAAGTACATATGTATTCTAGAAGCAGTCGACTAGCCCATGCGGAGGTGAAAACTTCACGAAGTCATAGTTTCTCACTCCCACTTAAAGGTGTAACCACAACGGTCATACAATGCAAGAGTATTCTACAAGACTCGACATTATTGCAATCATAGCACCATCAAATGTATTAAAAGAAACATGATTTTTCAACATAATTTTCCAAATTTTCAATCAAAAGGTCAAAAATTAATCAATCTATGGCCTGACTCTCAACCAGTCCCCAGTGGAGTCGCCAAGCTGTCGAAACCATTTTTATTTTAAAATTTTGAAAAATAGGGTCGACTTAAAAATGATGTGGAGTCGCCACCAATCCTTTTATTTATGTGTGATTGGATCACCTTTGAAAATTTTATTGGTCTATGAAATTAAATGACAAAAAGGGTTCGGTAGTCGATTACGCATGAGGAAGGATTAGCGCCCTCATATGCCCCAAAACGGGTACCAAATCGATTAATTAATGTCCTTACGTTGAAAACTTGAAATATTAAGACACGATTACTTTTTTAAGGAAAGTTAATTTATTTTGAATTGAATCTCAAGATTAACTCGTTTCAAAGGAATAAGAATATCATATCCAGTACGTTAGGATATAACACATTTATATTTTGACATCGAGGTCATCTTTGGTCTTCAAAACATGCAATTAAAAAGGATATTTGGTTATTTGGTTGAATAGAAAATTAACACCCAGTACGTTAGGGCATAATTTTCCGAACTTCCAAACATACAAATATTGCCTTATCTTGAAAAAATTTTCAAATACGAAGTATTAAAGTTTGGCTCAATATACAATTTTTTAACAAAACAAAACATTTGGGTAAAGGCTTGAATATATTTGAATTTGAGGCATAATACAATAACAAAATGCACAAATATTAATCATGAAATACACATACATTAAACATCATATTAACAATAAGCTAAAAGTACAATAATTCTACAAAATTGACAATGGCAAATTATCATAAAAATTAAACTTTGAAACTAACAAATATATTTAAAGTAAATAAAGTAAATTAATTTTGAAATTAACACTTTATGTAATTATTTAAAATAGAATAATTTATGAATGAATTCATTAGCTATATATTTTAAAAAGAAATTACATATTTACAAATATACATGCAAACATATATAAATGAAAATGTATGAAATAAATTAAAATATTCAAGAAAATACGATCTTATAAATAAACATATATGTATAAAATAATAGGATGTAATTATTTTTAAGATTAATGTTATATAAGTTATTAAAGAATTACATAGTATATGATTTGGAATTAAACATATTTTTACAATAAACATAAACATAATACATATAAATGGAAAATAACAAATTAGAACATTATAGAATCTATTTCAAAATAATTTAATTAAAATAACTTGAATAATGAATAAATCTAAGACTAAAATAATACAAGAATTATAAAAATTAACACTTCATCGAAATGAGGTAAAAAATAAAATTAGGAGGCTATTACATAAATATACAAAATTGTTTAAACAAAATTGAGGATCATATTGCATTTTCGCTTGAAAAATAAGGGATCAAACTGGAAAATATTCTAATATCCAAACGCAGCACACAATCAGGACTAAATTAAAATAATGTATAAATTATTGAGATCAATTAGACAATAAAAACCATGCATCACAGATTTAATTGAAAGCAGTACAGAAAAAAAAAGGGACCAGATGTGCAAATTCCCTTTTTTACATGTAAACACGCGGATCTAAAGAATTTTGGATTGGGTCAGGGCTGAGTCACACGACATCGTTTCAACATGATTGCAACAAAATTAAACGGCACTGTAATACCCTAAAATTCGAGTATCTAATTTAATGCATGTTTTGGTGCTTAATTTATGAAGGAAAAATTTTTCTTACTTCTTTTCGTAGTTATTATAGTCTTGAAGAAGAGTATAGAGTTTTTCGGGAGTAGAATAATTTTTATTTTTGAGAGTATAATGAAGTGGATTAAGTGATATTAATACTTAAGTAAAAATAAGTGTCAAAGTGAAGCATAAGATGAGTAAATGGTAAGGTGGTGATGGCGCATGAGTTATGGCATGAGGGAGTGGTTGAATCCCTTGGTTAGCATCTAGAAATTTTATTTTTTGGCTTTAATCCATGCATGTGTCGGAAAGGGATAAGGATGGATGAGTTGTATTGTTTTATTTTTGGTAAGTAAGACTAAAGGAAAAAGGTAATTTTAACTTATGGTATGGAATCAAAGAACTTTGGAAAGATATGGGGACATGAGGCTAGTATCAAGGAAGATGTTTTGAAACAAATTCATGGTCATTTGACCAATGAATTTGGACGGCAATATGGCTAGGGGAGGTTGGCCAATTTTTGCTAGTAGCTTAGCTAGGGTAGGAATTTTGTTTTGGTCATTTCTAGCATCTTGTGCAACTTTGTTTTTCTTTTTTTTTTCTCTCACCTTCTCTTTGGCCGATTTTGTGCTTTTGGTTTACAAAATTCTTTTGACCATTTGGTCATTTTGCTATCACATTAGTATTCTTTGTATGCCTTTTCATTGTGCCGAAAATACAACACCAAAGGTCATTCTTTTCTTCCTTCCTCCATTGCCGAATGTACCTTGCTCTAAACACATCTCTTATTTTCTTTTCTTCTTTTGATAACCGAATCCTCATCATCCCTTTCACTCATCTTTTAATTTTTCTTTTCAATCATCATATCTCCATAAACATCTCTCATGGTTGAATGTTAGTGTGCCTTTGCCGAATCATTTTCTTTTCTCTTTGGTTTTTCATAGCCGAATCTCTCTCTATTCTTAAGCATCTTTCTCAATCATCTCTTTTCAATCGTGGAGAATAGGTAAGAGTTCTTTTAGTTCATGTTAGTTAATGGTGGTTTTGGCCGAATATGGATGGTGGTAAGAAGGATTTCTTGAATCGAAATACCCGTTCATTCTATTAACATTTCTCTTTATTATACTTTAGTGCGATAATGTAAGATCGGAACTCGAGTGTTCGTGTGCATCTTGGAGCGTTTTGGTCGACTCTCTTTAGAGAAGCAAGAATCTTTGTGGTAAGGAAATCTCACCTTTAAGATCTTTAGTATTTTTTCGATATATTATTATTAGGATTAACGATCTTTTGATATTGAAGACTTTCAAAATAGGGAAGAAAAGGCGGTGTTTAGTTTTCGTAAGAGAGGCGGATCCACTATTTCTCCTAAGTATAAACGAAGGCGGTTTGATAGTCCGGGATTTTCCACCGGTTGCGGACCATCTACCAAGGAAATCAACTATTTGAAGTAGTTCGTACTCGAGCCTTTGTACGTTAGTGGATTCTCAGCGAATAACGAATTAATAAACGAGGAGAAACCGAAAATTGAAGTGATTCAAAAACAAGAGGGTAAGGATTTGGATCGAATATTAATAACATATTTTTATACATGGTAGTGTCCTAATAAGATTGTATTATGTTTAGGTGTTAAAGAGCGGGAAGGATTAGTACTCACGATATCAAGGTGTGTAACTTCACACTTTTCTCGGGTTTGGATGTTATTCGTGGTATGGAGTTAAATCGTAAAAACGACTAGATCGGTATAAAACGTAATAACTGGTACTTGGTGAAATTACATGAAAACGGTTAATATGGTGAAAATTACGAAAAAGCCCTCGATGAGTTAGATGGTAAAATATAAATTTTCATGTCTTCGTAAAATGGACCGATAAGTTTGATAATTAGTAAATGGGCTGAAAAATTATGCTAGTTAATAATTGGGCCGAAATCTCTGTTAGATTAATAATTGGGCCGAAATCTCTGTTAGATCGATAATTGGGTCGAAAT
This sequence comes from Gossypium rotundifolium, assembly GCA_025506655.1. NCBI lineage: Eukaryota > Viridiplantae > Streptophyta > Magnoliopsida > Malvales > Malvaceae > Gossypium > Gossypium rotundifolium. The sequence continues at coordinate 154,787,514 of CP106722.1, read as the reverse complement.
CTCTATTAGATCGATAATTGGGCCGAAATCTCTGCTAGATCGATAATTGGGCCGAAATCTCTGCTAGATCGTAAATGGGCCGTAATCTCATTAAATTGTTAAACGGGTGAAATCCTCGCTAGATCGATAAATGGGCCAAATTCTACTTGATCGTAAATTTGGGCATAAGATGTTAAATTGCTAAGTGGGCCAAAAGATTGGGCCTTAATAAAAATCTAAAATATTGACTCTTGTTAATGGGCCTTTTTAATAAAATCATGGTATGATCATAGACTACTTTGGATACATGTTGCATGGGTTGGGAAAATGATGAAGAGAAGAAAGGCCTGTTGCCAAAATCTAGTTCGGTGGCTTTGCCACAAAATTATGGCTATTTGCCTCTAGTTCGGTGGCTCTGCCACAAAATTAATAAATGGCTATTTGCCTCTAGTTCGGTGGCTCTGCCACAAATAATAATTGGCTCAATGCCTCTAGTTCGATGACTTTGTCACAATCTAGTTCAGTGGCTCGCCACAAATATAAAAAGGCTTAATGCCTACGATTGGTGTGATGGCGGGGTGGGTTGACTTGATCCCCACAGGTGTGTTGGTTGGTACGGGGGTGTGTAGCGGATGGAAATTAGGTTTAAGAGGGAAAAATACATTTTGCATGCATATTATTATTTATGTTGTTAATTCTGCTAATGGGCTTAAGCCCAAATCCATAACTTGAAAAATCTGGCCCAGTGGACAAAGTAAGTGAGTTATACACTGAGTTCTAAGTAACTCACTCCCTCAAAATTTTCGTCTCAGGTAATGGAAATTGACGTGGACTTTGGTGAGGATGACTTCGTGGAGGCCATCTTGCAAAACATGGGTTTATTAAACTTGAACTTTTAATAAGTATTTTTACTATTTTGGGTTGATGTAATAAGGGTCTCTATTAATATTTCATGGATTTATATGTGTGGTTGGTTAAAACTCTATTTTGGACATTTTATTATGGGCTGATGATTATATGATGTTTTTCTCAAAATAAATTGGGTTTTCAAATATATGAAATTCCTTTATAAATATTTTTAGTATTTTTAACTCTTATATAATTTACCTAAGGATTTTTGATAATACAATATTAATGATGTTTTCAACTAATGTTTTCTAATATACATCAAATTTAAAATACTCTTTTGATTTTTACTAAACCTTGTACTTAAAAATAATATTGTAGATTTCGACTCACTAAAATTTTTAAGATAGCTCGATTCATGTAATAAACCAAATCCAATCTTAATGCATAGACCGGGTTTGGGGTGTTACAGGCACCGTTTCTTTAATACATGAGGAACCAGTGTTTTTAAAAAAATAAACCAGCCATTTATTTTTTTAAAAAAGCCCTAATCTTTTCTAGTTTTCTTCCTCAGCCGCAATCCAAAACCCTTTCTGTTTACTCCTAAATCGTTACCAAAACCAGTGAGAAACAGAACATGAACAATCTGACTTGCTTTGAGGATACCAATCCTAAAACCTCGCTTTCCTAAACCACGTCTAACTCCAATCGCGACGGAGAAAAAGAGATATACACACGATGGTTTATCCAGCATCTTCGCCTCACTCCGATTGTGGCGGAGAAAATGAAGTATACTCCCGATGGTTTATCCAGCATCTTCGCCTCTCTCCGATTGTGATGGAGAAGACGAAGACACTTACGATGGTTCGTGCTTTTCCCTTTTATTTCACACATACATATACGATACTTGAACAGTTACTTTAAAAAATTCAAAATAAAAGGGGAAGACGAATCACCTTAATACTTTTCTATTTTCCTATTTCTTTGCTTTGTGTGTGTAATCTTTTACTGTATAGTATTTGGCTTTTTATAGCCAAAAGAAAAATGAAATACACGAAATACAACAAATACATATTTTCCTTCTACTGTATTCCATACTCTTCTACTGTTTTCTATCATTCTCTGCTACTTTTCCTTTTTTTGTTACAGGTACTACTATGAAAGAAATCCTTACTGGCGTGGGTGCACGCAAGGTGCACGTGGAATAGAGCTGCGGCGCCAGAAAAATCTGGAAACCTCTAGGGTTTCCCTTGGTTCTGATTCATTTCGGGCTATGGTCTGGTTCCGGGCTTTAATTGGGTTTTGGTCTCAGGCTTAGGAAAATTTTATTTGGGTTGTTTATTTATTTAAAATATTGGGTTTATAATTCATTTGGGCCAATTGGGCTCTGCTGTTTTGTAACAAAGACATTGGACATTTTATTTTATTTTATTTTGTTTTATTTTATTTTATTTTGCTTTGTTTGGTTTGATTAATTTTGGTTAAATAGGCCCGAGGGAATTGGGCCTGTTACAAAGGTTATATATTATAAATTGTATTATATTTTTTTACTTAATTTACTTATTATAAAAAGGGATATAACTCGGTATAAATCTTTTTCCAAATTAACTTTATATAAGTTTTTTTAAAAATAAAGATATAGACTATTTGGACTATGAACTTGAAAATTATAAAGCCGATGCTAGTTATGCAAATAGAAAAGATTTTCTTGCTCCATATCATGAGGTATGATACCATTTGAGAAAATGATGCTAGAGACAAACACCACAGATAGCTCATGAACACTTATAAACATTCAAGACTTTGAAATGTAGTTGAGAATACATTTGTTGTTCTAAAAAGATATTTCTCATATTAACATCACCTTAGTATAACATAAAAAAAAAGGTTAGATCGTACTAGCATGTTGCATATTTCATAACTTCAATCATAAGTGAAATTGAGATGATCAATGTTGATTCATATTTCGGATGATAATAAGGAGCATAGGTCAACCAGAGGGAATAACCCAACAAATAATATGCACTAGAACAATTAGATAAAATTTCATATGATGTTTATTTTTCTTACTATTGTTTTTTTAGTAATCTTATTATCTACTACTTTTTTTATACTAACATTGTAACACCCCTTAACCGTATTCAACGCCGAATAGGGTTATAGAGCATATAATAGCCCATTTTTAGTCAAATCAAAATAGTAATTTTGAGACCACAAATTTGATGTCTAAATAATTATTTTATTATTATTTTAATATTTACAGCATGATAGTATGTTTGTGTGAAAGTTTAGTTAAGAAATTTTATTGTTTAAGTGCTTAATTTGATAAAAGGACTAAATCATGTAAAGTGAAAAATTTGAGTTCTATAAGCTAAAAGGATTTAATAGCTATGAAATTAAATGTTTGAAGGATTTATGTTGTAATTAGACCATTAATAGAATGAATGGACAATTATGGACATAAATTAGATGATTTATGATGTTTTTATTAAAGGTTAAAATAGTAATTTATAAAATTACTTAGTAAAAATAATACAAACATAAAATCATCTTTATTTTCTATCATCTTCCACTGAAAATTAGGGTGAAAAAATCCATTAAAATAGCTTGAAGCACTTGGTCACTTGCAAGCTTAATTGTAAGTTCGTTTTTATCCTATTTTTGATGATTTTTATGTTTTTGATACCGTTGCAACTTAATCTAGCTAGGCTAGGGACTATTTTGCAAAATTGTTAAAGGTTTAGGGTTTTGCAATTGATGAATGTTGATGTATTTTGATGTTTAATGGTAGAAAATGCATGCTTGTTGTTAGATAAACAACATTTGTAAAGTGATTTTTGATAAAATTGTTAATAAGGGATTAAATTATGAAATGTGTAAAATTTGTGGTTAAATTATGAAATAAATGAAAAATATGGGCTGCTAGGGTCCTAATTAAAATTCAACTAGCATGGGGTTTAGTTGAATTGCATGAATTTGTGATTTTATGAAATAAAGACTAAATTGTAAAAATGTGAAATATTAGGGGCAAATGTGTAAAATTACCTTAATGTATAATTTAGACTAAATTGAATAGGGAGATTATTGAATAAGTTAATTTTGATTATATGTAGATCAAGAAAGGTAAAATATGGATTTAGATCGGGGAAAGAGCAAAGTTTCGGATTAATCGACTTAATTCGCTGTTTTTGCATTCGTGGTAAGTTTGTATGTGTTAAACATTATTATACTTGTGTTTTAATACTTTGATATTGTATAAATTGTGAATACGACACTGCAGACATGTTCAACGATGATTCGACAAGTGAGAAAGTCCTGGTTGAACCTTAGGAATAGATTAGGATACGAATGACATGTCATTAGGTGCTGGTCCGTATGTCCTACCGGTGGCTGAGTTATCCGGCATGTGTTGTGGATACTCGTTACCTTGTGTGAGCAGCACCATGTAGCTTTGTCATGATCGTCAGCTTGTGTGAGCAGACCCGTTGATAGCTCTAGTGTGAACATTATATGTGATATGAAACTGAGATAGCTTCGGCTATGTATGTGGCACTTAAGGTGCAAGTTTCTCGAGTATCCGATAGTATTCCGAATGGTTCAACGGGTATGTCAAAGATGTGGATAAGTATGAGTTTGATACGGGATGGTACATGTATATACATGAGCCGAGCAATACACTGAAATAAGGAAAATTATGAAAGTTACATCTAATTTTGTGAATGCAAATGTGGTAGGTTGGTGATTCAGTATAAGATATCTTATGTTATGTTTTATTTTCTTAATTTGAGCATATATGATGAGTTGAATTAAATGCTATACAAACTTACTAAGCTTTATAGCTTACTTTGTATAATTTTCCATGTTTTATAGTGAAATCAAAGCTAGCTCAGATTCGGGATTGTCGGAGACTTCATCACACTATTCAACTATCACCTTGGTACTTTTGAACTTAAGTATTTTGAGTATATGGCATGTATAAGAACTTTGATCATCTTGGTTTTGGTTTGGTAATGAAATTAGTTGTTTGAAATGGCTTGTAAATGTTAAATGTTTTAGTTTTGTAAATAGCCATGAGAGTTGGCTTAATTTGGTTGATTTGGTTGTATATACATATGTGCATATGGCTTTGGATATGTGTTTAATGATGGATATGTTATGCTTGTTTATATTTGGTAATTAGGGGTGCTAAATGGTTAAGAATTGAATTTGATATGTTTGTGATATTAGGCTAAATGATACAAAATTTGAAATGTCATATTGATGATTTGAGATTATGAGTTTTGGTATGAAATTGAATGGCATATTGTGGTATTGATGTGTTTTGTATTGGTTGGTATTGAAATGGTATGAATTATGCTTGAATGAGGTTAATAGAATGCCTATTTTTATGCCATGAATTGTGCTAATTGGTTTGGTGTAGGTATATACAAATTGGGTGGCAAAATGGCTTGGTAAATAGCCTATTTTTGTCCACACGAATAAGGATACGGACGTGTGTCTCAGTCGTGTGTGACACACGATTAGGTTACACGGTCGTGTGTCCCCTGGTATTGATTTAAAAATCAAGTTAGCATGCTCCACACAGTTTAGCACACAGGCATGTGACTTGGCTGTGTGGCATAAGTCAGTATACCCTACAGATTTGGCACGGCCTAGCATACGGCTTGGCACACGGGCATGTGTGGCCATTTCTTAGGGCACGCGGGCGTGTGTGTTGGCCTTGTGACCCAAGTCAGAGAGTTAGATAGGGTTAAACACGGGCTGGGACACGACCATGTGATCCCATTTTGAATGTCCACACGACCTGTGACATGGGCGTGTCTTTGGCAGTGTGAGACACACGGCTGGGACACACGGGCATGTGTCCCCTGTATTTTGCAAAATTTTCTAAGTTATCGATTTAGTCCGAACCACCCCGAATGCATGTTTTAGGCATCATAGGCTTATACTAGGGATGATATGCATGTTTTTGAATGAAGAATATTTGGAACTTGAAAATGTATGTGAAATGTGTAATACCCTAAAATTTGAGGATCTAATTTAATACATGTTTTTGGTGCTTAATTTATGAAGGAAAAATTTTTCTTACTTCTTTTCGTAGTTATTATAGTCTTGAAGAAGAGTATAGAATTTTTAGGGAGTAGAATAATTTTTATTTTTGAGAGTATAATGAAGTGGATTAAGTGGTATTAATACTTAAGTAAAAATAAGTGTCAAAGTGAAGCATAAGATGAGTAAATGGTAAGGTGGTGATGGCGCATAAGTTATGGCATGAGGGAGTGGTTGAATCCTTGGTTAGCATCTAGAAATTTTATTTTTGGCTTTAATCCATGCATGTGTCGGCAAGGGATAAGGATGGATGAGTTGTATTGTTTTATTTTTGGTAAGTAAGACTAAAGGAAAAAGGTAATTTTAACTTATGGTATGGAATCAAGGAACTTTGGAAAGATATGGGGACATGAGGCTAGTATCAAGGAAGATGTTTTGAAACAAATTCATGGTCATTTGACCAATGAATTTGGACGTAATATGGCTAGGAGAGGTTGGCGATTTTTGCTAGTAGCTTAGCTAGGGTAGGAATTTTGTTTTGGTCATTTCTAGCATCTTGTGCAACTTTGTTTTCCTTTTTTTTTCTCTCAACCTTCTCTTTGGCCGACTTTGTGCTTTTGGTTTACTAAAATTCTTTTGACCATTTGGTCATTTTGCTATCACATTAGTATTCTTTGTATGCCTTTTCATTGTGTCGAAAATACAACACCAAAGGTCATTCTTTTCTTCCTTACTCCATTGCCGAATGTACCTTGCTCTAAACACATCTCTTATTTTCTTTTCTTCTTCGATAACCGAATCCTCATCATCCCTTTCACTCATCTTTTAATTTTCTTTTCAATCATCATATCTCCATAAACATCTCTCATGGCCGAATGTTAGTGTGCCTTTGCGAATCATTTTCTTTTCTCTTTGGTTTTCATAGCGAATCTCTCTCTATTCTTAAGCATCTTTCTCAATCATCTCTTTTCAACCGTGGAGAATAGGTAAGAGTTCTTTTAGTTCATGATTAGTTAATGGTGGTTTTGGCCGAATATGGATGGTGATAAGAAGGATTTCTTGAATCGAAATACCCGTTCATTCTATTAACGTTTCTCTTTATTATACTTTTGTGCGATAACGAAAGATCGGAACTCGAGTGTTCGTGTGCATCTTGGAAAGTTTTTGGTCGACTCTCTTTTAGAGAAGCAAGAATCTTTGTGGTAAGGAAATCTCACCTTTAAGATCTTTAGTATTTTTTTTTGATATATTATTATTAAGATTAACGATCTTTTGATATTGAAGACTTTCAAAATAGGGAAGAAAAGGCGGTGTTTAGTTTTCGTAAGAGGCGGATCCACTATTTCTCCTAAGTATAAGCGAAGGGCGATTTGATGTCTGAGATTTTCCACGGGTTGCGGACCATCTACCAAGGAAATCAACTATTTGAAGTAGTTCGTACTTTCGAGCCTTTATGCGTTAGTGGATTCTCGTGAATAACGAATCGATAAACAAGGAGAAACCAAAATTGAAGTGATTCAAAACAAGAGGGTAAGGATTTGGATCGAATATCAATATTATATTTTTATACATGGTAGTGTCCTAATAAGATTGTATTATGTTTAGGTGTTGAAGAGAGGGAAGGATTAGTACTCACGATATCGAGGTGTGTAACTTCACACTTTTCTCGGGTTTGGATGTTATTCGTGGTATGGAGTTAAATCGTAAAAATGACTAGATCGGTATAAAACGTAATAACTGGTACTTGGTGAAATTACATGAAAACGATTAATATGGTGAAAATTAAGAAAAAGCCCTCGATGAGTTAGATGGTAAAATATAAATTTTTAAGTCTTCGTAAAATGGACCGATAAGTTTGATAATTAGTAAATGGGCCGAAAAATTATGCTAGTTAATAATTGGGCCGAAATCTCTGTTAGATCGATAATTGGGCCAAAATCTCTGTTAGATCGATAATTGGGCCGAAATCTCTAATAGATCGATAATTGGACCGAAATCTCTACTAGATCGTAAATGGGCCGTAATCTACATTAAATTGTTAAGCAATTTGAAATCCTGCTAGATCCATAAATGGGCCAAATTCTACTAGATCGTAAATTTGGGCATAAGATGTTAAATTGCTAAATGGGCCAAATGATTGGGCCTTAATAAAATCAAATATTGACTCTTGTTAATGGGCCTTTTAATAAAATCATGGTATGATCATAGACTACTTTGCATACATGTTGCATGGGTTGGGAAAATGATGAAGAGAAGAAAGGCTGTTGCCAAAATCTAGTTCGGTGGCTTTGCCACAAAATTATGGCTATTTGCCTCTAGTTAAATTGGCTCTGCCACAAAATTAATAAATGGCTCAATGCCTCTAGTTCGGTGGCTCTGCCACAAATAATAATTGGCTCAATGCCTCTAGTTCGGTGACTTTGTCACAATCTAGTTCGGTGGCTCTACCACAAATATAAAAAGGCTTAATGCCTACGATTGGTGTGATGGCGGGGTGGGTTGACTTGATCCCCACAGGTGTGTTGGTTGGTACGGGGGTGTGTAGCGGATGGAAATTAGGTTTGGGAGGAAAAACACATTTTGCATGCATATTATTATTTATGTTATTAATTACGCTAATGGGCTTAAGCCCAAATCCATAACTTGAAAAATCGCCCGATGGACAAAGTAAGTGAGTTATACACCGAGTTCTAAGTAACTCACTCCCTCAAAATTTTAAATCTCGGTAATGGAAATTGGCGTGGACTTGGGCGAGGATGACTTCGTGGAGGCCATCTTGCAAAACATGGGTTTATTAAACTTCAAACTTTTTAATAAGTATTTTTACTATTTTGGGTTGATGTAATAAGGGCCTCTATTAATATGTCATGGATTTATATGTGTGGTTGGTTAAAACTCTATTTTGGACATTTTATTATGGGTGATGATTATATGATGTTTTCTCAAAATAAATTGGGTTTTCAAATATATGAAATTCCTTTATTAATATTTTTAGTATTTTTAACTCTTATATAATTTACTTAAGGATTTTGATAATACAATATTAATGATGTTTTCAACTAATGTTTTCTAATATACATCAAATTTAAAATACTTTTTGATTTTTACTAAACCTTGTACTTAAAAATAATATTGTAGATTTCGACTCTTGAAATTTTTAAGATAGCTCGATTCATGTAATAAACCAAATCCAGTCTTAATGCATAGACCGAGTTTGGGGTGTTACATTTAATGGTATCAGAGCCAGTTTCAAAAACTCGGCTGTGGTTTGGGTTCACAAATAATTTCTATATGAATTCATTCAATTATGTTTTAAAGATCAGTATGGCACCACAAGCATCCGGCAACAAGTCAAGTAAGTATTTATTACTTAATGATTACTATGATGATCATAGGAACACTCTAGAACTTCTAGTTTTAGATGTGAAAAATCGTAGAGATTGAGACTATAGGATATGTTGCGAAAAACAACTTTATCTCTCAAATCTCATAAAACATCGTTAATAAACACTGAAACAATTTTCCGATTCATAAAACTTGTAATCGATAAAAGCGAATAAGCCATCATGAGCACTAGAAGACGTGGTCGTGGGCGCGCAGTGAGCGTGGCTGTGGTAGAGGCCGAGGTGCTACGACTGAAGCACCAAATAATATGCCGAAAATGGATGCACCTGCATCATTTAAGAGTGAGACGGGATCACGTGATCGCATGGAAGAAGATAATGCTTTGGCACAAGCCATGCTGCGAGTCCTAGAAAGGGTCGCCGGAACTAGAATTGGGCCAACAACTCGTGGGTCAATTTCAGAACGACTCAAGTCCAATAATGCAGAAGTTTTTAGAGGAGTTTCCGGTGTAGCTCCAAATGTGGCTGAATATTGGCTTGAAGCTGTGGAACGGATTATGGATGATATGGAATGCACTATTGAGCAAAAACTGAAAGGAGCTGTGTCCTTGTTAAGAGACGAGGCGTATCAGTGGTGGCTCACTGTTCGAGAAGGCACCGAAGCTGCATTGATTACTTGGGAATTCTTTAAAGCTACCTTCCAAGGAAAATACATTGGAGCGAGTTATGTAGGCGCTTGAAGGAAGGAATTTGAATCTTGTACAAGGGAGTAAAAGCAAGAGCGACATATGAAGTGAGTTTTTACGTTTGAGCCGCTATGCTCGGACAATAGTATCAATAAATCATGAACATTGTGTGCGTTTCTAGGATGGGCTTAATGATGAGCTGAGGGTTCTTATTGCTCCACAGCAAGTTAGAACTTTTTCCACGCTTGTGGAGAAGGCCAAGATAGCTGAGGAGGCTAAGAACTCAGAACGTCAGAATCGAGAAAGATTTAGAAACAAGAGAGAGACACAGCAGTCTGGCTCTTCAAAGAGATTTCAGAAGAGACCTCAAAATGATGAACCAGTTCAAGGTAGAACACCGGTAACAAATAATCAAGTCGAGATCTGATCTTGAATGTGGAAAAAGACACTTTGGAGAGTGTTGGAGGAAAACGGGCGCTTGTTACAAATGCGGTTCAATGGATCATCAGTATAGAAATTGTCCTCGACGTATGGATACGACTCAAGAAGTTCGTAATAATGATATACAGCCGGCCAGAGGTATTCAGTAGCCACCGAGAGGTCGTGGACCAGGTCATGGTGGTAATGGGGCTGGTCATGGTCAAGGTACACCGGGTCGAGGCAATGGTCTTAGAGGGAACGCGGATGCAAGATAGCCTGGACTGGTCTATGCAGTTAGACGTCGCGAGGACGGCAATGCACCAGATGTGATAACTGGTACGTTCTTCATCTTCGATGTACCTGTTATTGCATTAATAGATATTGGTTCTACCTACTCATATGTTGCTAGCGCCATATCTAGAAATCTGAATTTAGAATCTGAAATTACCGATAGTGAAATGACAGTAATTAGTCCTTTAGGACAGTCGGTAATTATTAATAAAATGTTTAGAGACGTGCCCTTGGAAATTCAAGAGGAGGTATTCTTGGCGAATTTGATGGAATTGCCTTTCGACAAGTTCGATCTCATTCTGGGCATGGATTGGTTAGTTAAACATCGGGCGCAATTGGATTGTGCTGAAAAACGAATGTTAGTAAGAACCTCGGATGATAAGGAAGTCATAATGATTGGTGAACGAAGGAACTACTTGGCAAATGTGGTATCTGCATTGAAGGCAGAGAAGTTGGTTCGGAAAGGATATGGAGCATTCCTAGCCTTTATCTGTGCTTTGGATGCCAAAGAGTTATCTGTGAATGATGTGAGAACAGTGAAGGAATTTCCCGATGTATTTCCCGAAGAACTTCCTAGTATACCTCTAGATCGGGAAGTAGAATTTGGCATTGAGCTTTTGCATGGGACAGCTCCAGTGTCCATTGCTTCTTATAGGATGGCACCAAAGGAGTTGGCAGAGCTTAAAGCTCAAATTCAAGAATTACTGGATCGGGGATTTATTCGACCAAGTGTGTCTCCGTGGGGAGCACCAGTTTTGTTCGTCAAGAAGAAAGATGGATCGATGCGTATGTGCATCGATTACAGACAATTGAATAAATTGATGATAAAAAATCGATATCCTCCGCCGAGAATTGATGATCTGTTTGATCAATTAAAAGGAGCTTCAGTTTTCTCCAAAATTGATTTGAGATTGGGTTATCACCAGCTTAAGGTGAAAGAAGCAGATATCTATAAGACGGCATTTCGGACTCGTTATGGACATTATGAGTTTGTAGTGATGCCGTTTAGATTAACCAATGCACCAATCGCATTTATGGACATGATGAACCGAGTCTTTCAACCATATTTAGACCGGTTTGTGATAGTGTTCATAGATGACATATTGGTTTATTCAAGAAATGATGAGGAGTATGACACGCATTTGCATATAGTATTACAGTTACTTCGTGATAAGCAATTGTATGCCAAATTCAGTAAATGCGAATTTTGGCTAAAGGAAGTGACTTTCCTAGGTCATGTGGTATCAGCTTAAGGAATAAGGGTAGATCCTCAAAAATTGAGGCTATTCTGGATTGTTACAACCGGTAAAGATTCCTCTTTGGAAATGGGAACGGATAACTATGGATTTTGTTAGTGGGTTACCTTTAACATCTACTAAGAAAAATTACATTTGGGTAATTGTTGATCGTTTGTGAAGACCGCTCATTTCCTACCAACAGTATGGATTTTCATTGCAGAAGTTGGCGAAGCTATACTTATCTAAAATTGTGAGGTTGTATGGGTACCCGTATCTATTATATCAGACAGGGATCCTGGATTTACATCACAATTTTGGAAAGCTCTGCATGAAGCCTTGGGGACAAAGTTGAATTTCAGTACGGCTTTTCATCCTCAGTCTGATGGTCAGTCAGAGAGAGTAATTCAAATATTAGAAGATATGTTAAGGGGATGTGTAATCGATTTCAGGGGTAGTTGGGAGGATTTTTTACCACTGGCAGAATTTGCGTATAACAACAGCTATCAGTCGAGCATTTAGATGGCACCTTACGAGGCATTGTATGGTCGTGAGGTGTCGTTCTCCTATTTGTTGGACCGAGTTGGGCGAGCGAGCGGATGTTAGGTCTGAGATGATATCTCAAAGCAGAGGAAAAGGTAAAAGTTATTCGAGCACGGTTGAAAGAAGCCTCGGATAGGCGAAGTCGTATCACGGACTGAAGCGTAAGGATATAAGGATATCGAGTATGATGTGGGGGATCGGAGTTTTCTTGAAGGTCTCACATTGGAAAAAGATTTCGTGTTTGGAAAGAAGGGCAAGTTAAGTCCTAGGTTCATTGGACCATATCGTGTCTTTCAAGCGTGTTGGTCGATGGCCTATCGATTGAGTTACCTCCGGAGTTGGGTCAAATTCATAATGTTTTCATGTTTCCATCTTTGGCGTTATAGATCGGATCCTTCATACATTGCACCGGTAGAAGAATTGGAGTTGAATTCAGACTTGTCTTTTGAAGAAGAACCAGTGGAAATCTTAGACCGAGATGTTAAAGTGCTAAGAAAGAAAATCGTGCCGTTGGTTAAAGTTTTATGGTGTAACATCCTAATAATTAGGGGTTATGCATTTTACTTAATTGAATGATGTTGCATGCTTAATTATTAATGAGTGTATTTTGGAAGTTATTTGAGCTTCATTAATTGAGTGAATGCTTAGTGAAACTTTTAATTTCTAATAATTAAGAGAAAGCTAAGCAAGTTAGGCCTTAAGAATTAATGACAAGGAGTTTTAAGCATAAGTTGAGTAATTGGCAAAGTGGTTAGGATGCATGGATGAGTTTGGAGGGGAGAGGTTCGAATCCCCTAGCTAGCAAATGGGAAAAATTTTAATTTTTATGTTTTCCTTCCCTATAGTGTCGGCCAAGAATATTCTAGAGTGGATGAGTATTCTTTTATTTTTGGCCATTTGACCATATGAAAAAGGAAGCTAAGAACTTATGGTATGGAATCATGAAGGATGATAAGATGAGGGGGGACAAAAGGCATGATATTGGGCAATATTTTGGGAGCTTGTTCATGGTCATTTGACCATAAACCTAGACGGTTTTAGGGGCTAAAGGGAGTGGTTAATGGTGATAGCAAAATTAAAGTTGATAGGGAAGAAATGTGGAGCAAAAAGGGGGAGTATGTTGGCTTCCTTGTTGGCCAAATTTTGGTATGGGATTAGGGAGGTTTTAGCTAACCAAAAGGTTGTCAATTATGCATTTTTCCTTTGTCCAATATTGTTCTTCTCTTAGCCGAAATTGTCTAGTGACATTTGGTACAAAGTTTGCTTTGTTTTGGCCTTTGTATTTTTGACCAAATAGGTACCTTTATTTCATCTTTTCCTCTCAAAATTTTATCTCCTTTTGATACCAAATTATTGTCACTTTTGAAGACACTTTCTTTTCTTCCTCTCTAGTGTCAATTCAACTTTCACCAAAAGCTTTCTCTTTCATTTTCTTTTCCTTTCTTTTCATTCTATTTCTCTCTTCTCTTTCCTCTCATAGCAAAACTACCAAATTGCAAAGAACTATCTTTTCTTCATTTCTTCCCTTGGCGAATGAGCATAGGTTCCAAAACCAATCTCTTTTCTTTTGAGAAACAACATCACCATCATCATCTTCTTCCTTTAATCTCTCTCTTTCTCTTTCTCTTTCTTCCTTCTCTCTTTCCTTCTCTTTTCATACTTCTTTCTTCTTTCTCTCAAAACGAAACCATCATATTTGAAACCACCATCTTTTCTCTTCTCTTTTGTTAAAGCGAATCATCAATTCCTTTCTTCTTTTGTTCAAGGCCGAACTTTCATGTGAATCAAAGTAAGGTTTTGTTTGTCAATAGTTTTCATTATTCCTTTTATTATAATTGATCTAGAAAAATAAATCTTTTATTTTTCTCTCTAGGCGAATCCTTGGAAAGGATTTTAAGGATCTTTGTTGAAGATAACTTTTAAGAAGTGATCTTCGAGATCATCAAAGTAAGATTATCCCTTTTGGTTATATCGATTTCTTTAGATAGACTACTAATCGATTGTATTTTTAGGGCGATTTGAGACTAACAAGATAGGTAAGAAAAGGCGATTCGAGTGTTTGGAAAAGAGGAGGTATTCCTTTACCATCAAACTTCAAACGAAGAAATTTGATCGGCGATTAGAGACTTTCCACCGGGTTGTGGACCCTCTGCTAACAAGGATCGGTTATTTGAAGTAGTGCGGACAACCGAACCACTTTACGTTGGTGGAATATCAGCGGGTTTTGATCCATCTAGTGGAGAAAAACTACAAATAACTTGTCGTTCGAGAATCGAGGGTAAGGATTTAGATCCTCATCAATAAACATAGTTTTATTAGTTAAAGTTTATACTAATCAAGTGTGTTAATTAATTAGGTGTTTGAGCGAGAGAGTATTGTTCTCAACATCACGAGGTGTGTAACCTTACAATAAAAATCTCATAGATTTACATATATTTAAATGTGATTATATGACCATGTGTATGATTGTGATTTTGGATACCATTCGGTGGTATACGATATTCGTGTATGTTTACCCCAATATTTTGTTCATTTTGCTATTTGCATAAATGTGAGATAAGTATGACTATATTATGATCGTGGGGTAAATAGCATGAAAATTTATTGATATGTATGTGCATGGGCATATGGGTATATTTGATAAAGGAGGAAGTATTCGGTGGTTTTACTACATTTCGGTGACTTCATCACATATGTGAATCTGGTGACTTGGTCACGTATATTTGAATCTGGTGACTTGGTCACGTATATGTGAATCTGGTGACTTGGTCACATATTTGAAATCCGGTGACTTGGTCACATATTTGATATCCGGTGACTTGGTCACAATTTTGTCTGGTGGCCTTGCCACAAAATTATAAGGCGATGTGCATGTTGACTGCAAAGAAGCGCCTTCGATGGTGTGTAGCGGATGGAGGTCGATTTAGTAATCCCACGGTGTGTTGGTTGGTGCGGTGGTGTGTAGCGGATGGATATTTAGGTGGGCGGGCTTGCATTTCATTTCATGTACATAATCATGAATATTGAATGATTATTATTTGATCTGCTATGAAAATGGGCTTTTGGGCTAAATGTGAGCTAAACGGGCTTTTAAGCTAAATATGAGCTAAATGGGCATTTGGGCCAAACATGACTTAAATGGGCCTATGAATAAATGTGATATGAAAAATGGGCTTTTTAATGTATGTGTTATACATTGAGTTTATGACTCACCCCTTTTGTGGGATAAACTTTTCAGATGATTCGTAAAGCGATGGATCGGGTCAGCGAGGATTTCGAGGTGGCCAATGCTCAAATAATGAAGTTTGGAAATTTTCCTACTTAAACTTATTAAGTTAATTTTTATTATTTAGACTTTATTATGGGTTGCTATTTTTGTAATAAGGCCACTATAAACTATCTTTAATTTTGTGTTTGGAATTATTTTTATTTTGCCATGAACAATAACTATTAAATAACTAAATAGTTTTTGATAAATAATAATAATTTAAAAATGTTTTTGTCACTAACATATATATATATATATATATATATATGTGTTTTAAAGTAATTTCCTTATATGTGGTTTTCTTTTGATTTATCAATTCCTCCTACAAGTAATGTTTTTAAAAGATATAAATTTTACTTTACAAATTTATTTTTAACCTAAAATGTTAAGTTAATCTATTCTCTACAAAATCATCAAGTTTTTCTTAAATAAAAATGAGAATTCGCTATAGATTTACTCGAGGAACATGCCAAATTCGGTTGGGCTTTTTGGGCCGGGCTTGGGGTGTTTCAGCTTGGTATCAGAGCCCAGATTTAAACTCTCAGCCTGGGGTTTTGAAGCCCACAACGTTTTCAAAAAATTGGCCCAAATGATTTTTTTTTTAGTTTTCTTAAGATAAAATGGTTTTACAAGAGCATGGCACTTGGAGTTCTCGACCCAGATCCATCAGGTATGTATCCTTATTGATAAAGTGATATGAAAGTCTGATAAGCTTAAGGAAACTATAACTTTAGAGACATGGACCCTAGGTGTATGTGTGCTACTACGGAAAAACCACTGAAAATCTATTTCATAAAATTTTCCTTTAATAAGAAGTGAAAAGACTCTAATACATAAGACTTTTTCGTAAAAACAGATAAGACACGTAGTAGACATGAGTTCTAGGGGACGTGGACGTCGTGGACGTGGACGAGGAAGAATGGCTGTGTCGGAACCAGTTAGATCTGGTCAAAGTTTCGAAAATGATGCTCCACCACCAGTTGTTGGGGTGGAATTTCAAGAACAAAATGAAGGAGGTGATGCAGTATCACAAGTTGTGCTGTGAGTTTTAGAACGAGTAGCAGAAGCTAGTTCTAGAAATGGGTCTCAAAATCGATGGTGAGAGACTTAGATCGAATGGAGTGAGGTTTTCGGGAGTATCTGGAGTAGCTCAAATGTAGCTAAATCCTGGTTGGAGGCAGTCGAGAGGATCATGAACGATTTAGACTGCACTGATGAAGAAAAGTTGAAAGGTGCTATTTCACTACTCGTGATGAAGCCTACCGGTGGTGGCTCACTATCAAGGAGAGTACCCCGTGGATCGTCGGATTGGGGTATTTTAAAGTGAAATTGAAGGAAAATACGTTGGAGCTAGCTACATCGACTCCGAGAGGAAGACATTTCGAATTTGGTCCAAGGAAACAAGTCGATAGGTGAATATGAAGCAGAATTTTTGCGACTTAGTCGATATGCTAGAGGGATAGTAGCTACTGAATATGAACGGTGCATCAGATTTGAAGATAGACTTAGAGATGAGCTACGAGTGATGATTGCTCTGCACCGTGAAAGAGATTTTGCAATCTTAGTGGAAAGGGCAAGAATTGTCGAAGAGGCTAAACGGACTGAGAGACAGAACCGGGACAGAGGCCCGAGCAAGAATAAGAGAAGCATTGTATCTTCAGGGTCATCCGGGAATTTCCAAAAGAAACCAAGAAATGATGGACCGCGAGGTCAACAGACTACTACGGGTGGACAAAATCGTACTTGTACTCAATGTGGGAAAATGCACTCGGAGAATCTTTGGAAAAAGACCGGTGGATGTTTCAAGTGCGGATCTAAAGACCATATACCCTTGACAAGTCGGGTGCTAATCAGTGGCGAGAGGTGGGACAATGACCAATAAGGGCCGTGGTTCAAATGGAAGGGTAATGGTTCGGTAGAGGTCGCAGAACTTGAGAGAGGCGGTGGTAATTGAGGCGAGGCGGCCAGTGCAGTATATGCGATTAAATCGCAGAAGAAAACGATGGCCTTTTGATGTTATCACGATGCGTTTCGATTCTTTGGGTTGCCCTTTATTGCTTTGATAGATATAGGGTCAACTCATTCCTATATCGCTAGTGAAGTATCTGGGACTTTGCATGTAACTTCTAAAAGCGTACCTAGGAAGATGGTGTGCTTAGCCTCTAGGAATGATCAGTAGTTATAGACAAACTTTTTAAGGAAGTGCCTTTAGAAGTTCAAGGGATGTAATTTTGGTGATTTAATGGAGTTACCATTTGGAGAATTGACCTAATCTTAGGCATGGGCGGCTTGTGAAGTATCGTGCAAATGTGGATTGTCTTGCTAAGCGGATGTCATAAGAACTCTTGATGACAAAGAAGTTGTAGTAATAGGTGAGAGGCGGAACTACTTATCTAATGTAGTATCCGCTCTTAAAGCAGAAAAGATGGTTAGAAAGGGTTGTGTAGCCTTTCTGATGTTGGTGAGTGCCTTGGAGGCTAAGGAGACAACTGTTAATGAAGTCAGGACTGTGAAGGAATTTGTAGATGTTTTTCCGGAAGAACTTTCAGGTTTGCCTCCGGATCGTGAGGTAGAATTCGGGATTGATTTATTGCCTGGAACGGCGCCAGTTTCTATTGTTCCATATAGAATGGCACTGAAGGAATTAGTTGAGCTTAAGGCTCAGATTCAGGAGTTGCTTGATCATGGATTTATCCGACCTAGTGTGTCTCCATGGAGAGCACCGGTCCTATTCGTGAAGAAGAAGGACGGATCGATGAGGATGTGTATAGATTACCGGCAGTTAAATAAGCTGACCATCAATAACAAGTATCCTTTGCCAAGGATCGACGACTTGTTCGATCAGCTTAAGGGAGCTGCGGTATTCTCAAAGATTGATCTAAGGTCGGGGTATCATTAGCTTAAAGTGAAAGAAGCGGATATCCATAAGACGGCTTTTCGAACTAGATATGGGCATTATGAATTTTTGGTAATGCCATTCAGATTGACGAATGCCCATTGCGTTCATGGATATGATGAACCGAATTTTCTAGCCCTACTTGGATCAATTCGTCGTGGTATTCATAGACGACATCCTGCTGTATTCTAAGTCCGAAATGGAACATGATAAGCATCTCCGGATTGTGTTACAAGTTTTAAGGGAGAAGAAACTTTATGCCAAATTCAGCAAGTGTGAATTTTGGCTGAAAGAAGTTGCATTTTTAGGCCATGTGGTATCTGCGGAAGGGATAAGGGTGGATCCTCGGAAGATTGAGGCTGTGCTAGATTGGAAACCACTTAAGTCCGTAACTGAAGTTCACAGTTTCTTGGGATTAGCAGGCTACTATAGAAGATTCGTCAAAGGATTCTCATCGAGAGCTGTACCTTTAACAAAATTGCTGAGAAAGGAAGTACCTTTCGTGTGGGCTGATAAGCAGCAAGAGAGTTTTGAGAAGCTCAAGAAAGTTTTGACTGAAGCTCCGGTTTTGATCCAACCTGAGGCATGAAAGGATTTTATCGTGTATTATGACGCTTCTCACACGGGATTAGGATGTGTTCTGATGCAAGGCGGGAAGGTAGTTGCGTATGCGTCTCGACAGTTGAGACCGCACGAGGTTAATTACCCGACGCATGACTTGGAATTGGCAGATGTAGTCTTTGCTCTTAAAGTTTGAAGGCATTACTTATATGGGGAAAAGTCAGTGATATACACGGACCACAAAAGTCTGAAATATCTACTGACTCAGAAAGAACCGAATTTGAGGCAAGCGAAGGTGGATAGAGTTGTTGAAAGACTACATCGTTTCTATCGAGTACCACCGAGCAAGGCAAATGTTGTGGCGGACGCTTTAAGTCGGAAAGTGGTGTCAGATTTAAGGGCGATGTTTGCACATCTTAGTCTTTACGATGACGGAAGCTTGTTGGCGAACTTCAAGTTAAGCCGACATGGTTAAGTCAAGTGAGAGAGAAGCGATTGGTAGATGAAGATCACGAGTGTAAAGCTTGGCGGTGTAGAATGGAGAAATAGGAGATTATGGTATTAATAGTGATGGGGTATTGTGTTTTAAAGGTAAAGTCGTATCTTGGGGATCGGGAATTGAGGCAAAAGATTCTTCAGAGTCGCATGGTAGCCCCTATGCTATGCATCCGGAGGAAGTAAGTTATCCGAGATTTGTGAGATCAATTTTGGTGGCACGGACTTAGCGAGAAGTTCTGAAATTTGTAGGAAAGTGTTTGGCGTGTCGACAAGTCAAGGTGAACATCAAGTACCTTGGATTGCTTCATAGATAAAGATTCATGATGGAAGTGGGAGAGAATCACCATGGACTTTGTTAGTGGGCTTCCTCTTACGCCTACTAAGAAAGACTCCATTTGGGTGATAGTGGACCGATTGACGAAATCTGCACATTTTATCCCAGTTCGGGTTTATTACTCTTTGCAGAAATTGGCGAAGTTATATGTGGCTGAGATTGTGAGATTGCATGGAGTGCCGTTGTCGATTATTTTGGATAGAGATCTGAGGTTTACGTCGCGATTTTGGAAAGCATTGCATCAGGCTTTGGGCACCAAATTGGACTTCAGTACGGCATTTCATCCACAATTTGACGGCCAGTCTGAACGAGTGATCCAAATCTTAGAAGATATGTTAAGGTGATGTATGATAGATTTCAAGGAAAGTTGGGAGGAATTCTTACCGTTAGTAGAATTTGCGTACAACAACAGTTACCAAGCCAGTATACGGATGGCACCGTATGAAGCACTATATGGACGGAAGTGTCGCACTCCTACGTGTTGGACAGAATTAAGGGAACGTCAGATTTTGGGTCCAGAGATAGTGGCTAAATCCGAAGAAAAGGTTAAGGTAATTCGGGCTCGGTTAAAAGAAGCATCTGACAGACAAAAGTCGTACGCAGATCTAAAGAGGAAGGAAATAGAGTTTGCTGTGGGGGACTAAGTTTTCCTAAAGGTTTCACCTTGGAAAAAGGTGATGAGATTTGGTCGCAAAGGGAAGCTAAGTCCCAGGTTCATTGGACCTTATCAGATTGTGAAGCGGGTCGGATCTGTGGCATATCAGTTAGATTTACCTTCGGAATTGAAGCAAATGCATGATGTGTTCCATGTTTCAATGTTACGCCGTTACCGGTCGGATCCCTCTCATGTAGTGCCAGTTGAGGAGGTGGAATTAAGACCAGATTTGTCTTATGAAGAGGAGCCAATTCAAATTCTGGAGCGAGATGTAAAGGTTTTACGGAGAAAGTCGGTTCCTCTCGTCAAAGTATTATGGCGTAATCATGGATCAGAAGAAGCTTCGTGGGAGCAGGAGGAAGCGATCGACAACAATACCCTCACTTATTCCAACGGGTAATTTCGAGGACGAAATTATTTTAAGAGGTAGAAGCGTAACATCCCGATAATTAGGGGTTATGCATTTTACTTAATTGAATGATGTTGCATGCTTAATTATTAATGAGTGTATTTTGGAAGTTATTTGAGCTTCATTAATTGAGTGAATGCTTAGTGAAACTTTTAATTTCTAATAATTAAGAGAGAGCTAAGCAAGTTAGGCCTTAAAATTAATGACAAGGAGTTTTAAGCATAAGTTGAGTAATTGGCAAAGTGGTTAGGATGCATGGATGAGTCTTTGGAGGAGAGGTTCGAATCCCTAGGCGCCAAATGGGAAAAATTTTAATTTTATGTTTTCCTTCCCTATAGTGTCGGCCAAGAATATTCTAGAGTGGATGAGTATTCTTTTATTTTGGCCATTTGACCATATGAAAAGGAAGCTAAGAACTTATGGTATGGAATCATGAAGGATGATAAGATGAGGGGGACAAAAGGCATGATATTGCGCAATGTTTTGGGAGCTTGTTCATGGTCATTTGACCATGAACCTAGATGGTTTTAGGGCTAAAGGGAGTGGTTAATGGTGATAGCAAAATTAAGGTTGATAGGGAAGAAATGTGGAGCAAAAAGGGGGAGTATGTTGGCTTCCTTGTTGGCCGAATTTTGGTATGGGATTAGGGAGGTTTTAGTTAACCAAAAGGTTGTCAATTATGCATTTTTCCTTTGTCCAATATTGTTCTTCTCTTAGCCAAAATTGTCTAGTGACATTTGGTACAAAGTTTTCTTTGTTTTGGCCTTTGTATTTTTGACCAAATAGGTACCTTTATTTCATCTTTTCCTCTCAAAATTTTATCTCCTTTTGATACCAAATTATTGTCACTTTTGAAGACACTTTCTTTTCTTCCTCTCTAGTCTAGAATTCAACTTTCACCAAAAGCTTTCTCTCATTTTCTTTTCCTTTCTTTTCATTCTATTTCTCTCTTCTCTTTCCTCTCATATTTGAAACTACCAAATTGCAAAGAACTATCTTTTCTTCATTTCTTCCCTTGGCCGAATGAGCATAGGTTCCAAAACCAATCTCTTTTCTTTTTGAGAAACAACATCACCATCATCATCTTCTTCCTTTAATCTCTCTCTTTCTCTTTCTCTTTTCTTCCTTCTCTCTTTCCTTCTCTTTTCATACTTCTTTCTTCTTTCTCTCAAAATCGAAACCATCATATTTGAAACCACCATCTTTTCTCTTCTCTTTTGTTAAAGCCGAATCATCAATTCCTTTCTTCTTTTGTTCAAGGTAGAACCTTCATGTGAATCAAAGTAAGGTTTTTGTTTGTCAATAGTTTTCATTATTCCTTTTTATTATAATTGATCTAGAAAAATAAATCTTTTATTTTTCTCTCCTAGGCCGAATCCTTGGAAAGGATTTTTAAGGATCTTTGTTGAAGACAACTTTTAAGAAGTGATCTTTCGAAATCATCAAAGTAAGATTATCTCTTTTTGGTTATATCGATTTCTTTAGATAGACTACTAATCGATCGTATTTTTAAGGCGATTTGAGACTAACAAGATAGGTAAGAAAAGGCGATCGGAGTGTTTGGAAAAGAGGAGGTATTCCTTTACCATCAAACTTCAAATGAAGGGCTGTATCGGTGGTTAGAGACTTTCCACCAGGTTGTGGACCCTCTGCTAACGAGGATCGGTTATTTGAAGTAGTGCGGACAACCGAACCACTTTACGTTGGTGGAATATCAGCGGGTTTTGATCCATCTAGTGGAAAACCCACAAATAGCAATCGTTCGAGAATCAGGGTAAGGATTTAGATCCTCATCAATAAACATAGTTTTATTAGTTAAAGTTTATACTAATCAAGTGTGTTAATTAATTAGGTGTTGACGGCGAGAGAGTATTGTTCTCAACATCACGAGGTGTGTAACCTTACATTAAAAATCTCATAGATTTACATATATTTAAATGTAATTATATGACCATGTGTATGATTGTGATTTTGGATACCATTCGGTGGTATACGATATTCGTGTATGTTTACCCCAATATTTTGTTCATTTTGCTATATGCATAAATGTGAGATAAGTATGACTATATTATGATCGTGGGGTAAATAGCATGAAAATTTATTGATATGTATGTGCATGGGCATATGGGTATATTTGATAAAGGAGGAAGTATTCGGTGGTTTTACCACATTTACGGTGACTTGGTCACATATGTGAATCTGGTGACTTGGTCACGTATATTTGAATCTGGTGACTTGGTCACGTATATGTGAATCTGGTGACTTGGTCACATATTTGAAATCCGGTGACTTGGTCACATATTTGATATCCGGTGACTTGGTCATAATTTTGTCTGAGTGGCCTTGCCATAAAATTATAAGGCGATGTGCATGTTGGCTACTGAAGCGCCTTCGATGGTGTGTAGCAGATGGAGGGTCGATTTAGTAATCCCCACGGTGTGTTGGTTGAATGCGGGTGGTGTGTAGCGGATGGATATTAAGGTGGGCGGGCTTGCATTTCATTTCATGTACATAATCATGAATATTGAATGATTATTATTTGATCTGCTATGAAAATGGGCTTTTGGGCTAAATGTGAGCTAAGCGGGCTTTTAAGCTAAATATGAGCTAAATGGGCTTTTGGGCCAAACATGACTTAAATGGGCCTATGAATAAATGTGATATGAAAATGGGCTTTTTAATGTATGTGTTATACATTGAGTTTATGACTCACCCTTTTGTGGGATAAACTTTTGGATGATTAAATAAGCGATGGATCGAGTCGACAAGGATTTGAGGTGGCCAATGCTCAAATAATGAAGTTTGGAAATTTTCCTACTTAAACTTATTAAGTTAATTTTTATTATTTAGACTTTATTATGGGTTGCTATTTTTGTAATAAGGCCACTATAAACTATCTTTAATTTTGTGTTTGGAATTATTTTTATTTTGCCATGAACAATAACTATTAAATAACTAAATAGTTTTCGATAAATAATAATAATTTAAAATGTTTTTGTCACTAACATATATATATATATATATATATGTGTTTTAAAATAATTTCCTTATATGTGGTTTTCTTTTGATTTATCAATTCCTCCTACAAGTAATGTTTTTAAAAGATATAAATTTTACTTTACAAATTTATTTTAACCTAAAATGTTAAGTTAATCATTCTCTACAAAATCATCAAGTTTTCTTAAACAAAATGAGAATTAGCTATAGATTTACTCGAGGAACATGCCAAATTCGGTTGGGCTTTTTGGGCCGGGTTTGGGGTGTTTCATATGGCGTAATCACGGAGCGGAGGAAGCTACGTGGGAGCCTGAGGAAGCTATTCGGCAACAATATCCTCACCTTTTTAATCGGGTAAATTTGAGGATGAAATTTTCTTTAAGGAGGTAGAGTTGTAATACCCTAAAATTCAGTATCTAATTTAATGCATGTTTTGGTGCTTAATTTATGAAGGAAAAATTTTTCTTACTTCTTTTCGTAGTTATTATAGTCTTGAAGAAGAGTATAGAATTTTTGGGAGTAGAATAATTTTTATTTTGAGAGTATAATGAAGTGGATTAAGTGATATTAATACTTAAGTAAAAATAAGTGTCAAAGTGAAGCATAAGATGAGTAAATGGTAAGGTGGTGATGGCGCATGAGTTATGGCATGAGGGAGTGGTTGAATCCTTGGTTAGCATCTAGAAATTTTATTTTTGGCTTTAATCCATGCATGTGTCCGCAAGGGATAAGGATGGATGAGTTGTATTGTTTTATTTTTGGTAAGTAAGACTAAAGGAAAAGGTAATTTTAACTTATGGTATGGAATCAAGGAACTTTGGAAAGATATGGGGACATGAGGCTAGTATCAAGGAAGATGTTTTGGAAAAAATTAGTGGTCATTTGACCAATGAATTTGGACTGACAATATGGCTAGGGAGGTTGGCGATTTTTGCTAGTAGCTTAGCTAGGGTAGGAATTTTGTTTTGGTCATTTCTAGCATCTTGTGCAACTTTGTTTTTCTTTTTTTTTTTTCTCTCAACCTTCTCTTTGGCCGACTTTGTGCTTTTGGTTTACCAAAATTCTTTTGACCATTTGGTCATTTTGCTATCACATTAGTATTCTTTGTATGCCTTTTCATTGTGCCGAAAATACAACACCAAAGGTCATTCTTTTTCTTCCTTACTCCATTGCCGAATGTACCTTGCTCTAAACACATCTCTTATTTTCTTTTTCTTCTTTCGATAACCGAATCCTCATCATCCCTTTCACTCATCTTTTAATTTTTCTTTTCAATCATCATATCTCTATAAACATCTCTCATGGCGAATGTTAGTGTGCCTTTGCGAATCATTTTCTTTTCTCTTTGGTTTTTCATAGCGAATCTCTCTCTATTCTTAAGCATCTTTCTCAATCATCTCTTTTCAACCGTGGAGAATAGGTAAGAGTTCTTTTAGTTCATGATTAGTTAATGGTGGTTTTGGTAGAATATGGATGGTGGTAAGAAGGATTTCTTGAATCGAAATACCCGTTCATTCTATTAACGTTTCTCTTTATTATACTTTAGTGCGATAATGAAAGATCGGAACTTCGAGTGTTCGTGTGCATCTTGGAGCGTTTTTGGTCGACTCTCTTTTAGAAGCAAGAATCTTTGTGGTAAGGAAATCTCACCTTTAAGATCCTTAGTATTTTTTTCGATATATTATTATTAGGATTAACGATCTTTTGATATTGAAGACTTTCAAAATAGGGAAGAAAAAGGCGGTGTTTAGTTTTTCGTATGAGGCGGATCCACTATTTCTCCTAAGTATAAGCGAAGGCGGTTTGATAATCGAGATTTTCCATAGGGTTGCGGACCATCTAGAAGGAAATCAACTATTTGAAGTAGTTCGTACTTACGAGCCTTTGTACGTTAGTGGATTCTCGTGAATAACGAATCGATAAGCGAGGAGAAACCGAAAATTGAAGTGATTCAAAAACAAGAGGGTAAGGATTTGGATCGAATATCAATATTATATTTTTATACATGGTAGTGTCCTAATAAGATTGTATTATGTTTAGGTGTTGAAGGCGGGAAGGATTAGTACTCACGATATCGAGGTGTGTAACTTCACACTTTTCTCGGGTTTGGATGTTATTCGTGGTATGGAGTTAAATCGTAAAAATGACTAGATCGGTATAAAGCGTAATAAGCGGTACTTGGTGAAATTACATGAAAGCGGTTAATATGGTGAAAATTACGAAAAAGCCCTCGATGAGTTAGATGGTAAAATATAAATTTTCATGTCTTCGTAAAATGGACCGATAAGTTTGATAATTAGTAAATGGGCCGAAAAATTATGCTAGTTAATAATTGGGCCGAAATCTCTGTTAGATCGATAATTGGGCCGAAATCTCTGTTAGATCGATAATTGGGCCGAAATCTCTGATAGATCGATAATTGGGCCAAAATCTCTGCTAGATCGTAAATAGGCCGTAATCTCTGTTAAATTGTTAAACGGGCTGAAATCCCTGCTAGATCGATAAATGGGCCAAATTCCTACTAGATCGTAAATTTGGGCATAAGATGTTAAATTGCTAAATGGGCCAAATGATTGGGCCTTAATAAAAATCTGAAATATTGACTCTTGTTAATGGGCCTTTTTAATAAAATCATGGTATGATCATAGACTACTTTGCATACATGTTGCATGGGTTGGGAAAATGATGAAGAGAAGAAAGGCCTGTTGCCAAAATCTAGTTCGGTGGCTTTGCCACAAAATTATGGCTATTTGCCTCTAGTTCGGTGGCTCTGCCACAAAATTAATAAATGGCTCAATGCCTCTAGTTCGGTGACTTTGTCACAATCTAGTTCGGTGGCTCTGCCACAAATATAAAAAGCTTAATGCCTACGATTGGTGTGATGGCGGGGTGGGTTGACTTGATCCCCAGGTGTGTTGGTTGGTGCGGGGTGTGTAGCGGATGGAAATTAGGTTTGGGAGGAAAACACATTTTGCATGCATATTATTATTTATGTTGTTAATTACGCTAATGGGCTTAAGCCCAAATCCATAACGAAAAATCGGCCCGATGGACAAAGTAAGTGAGTTATACTTTGAGTTCTAAGTAACTCACTCCCTCAAAATTTTCGTCTCGGGTAATGGAAATTGGCGTGGACTTGGGCGAGGATGACTTCGTGGAGGCCATCTTGCAAAACATGGGTTTATTAAACTTCAAACTTTTTAATAAGTATTTTTACTATTTTGGGTTGATGTAATAAGGGCCTCTAATAATATTTCATGGATTTATATGTGTGGTTGGTTAAAACTCTATTTTGGACATTTTATTATGAGTGATGATTATATGATGTTTTTCTCAAAAATAAATTGGGTTTTCAAATATATGAAATTCCTTTATAAATATTTTTAGTATTTTTAACTCTTATATAATTTACATAAGGATTTTGATAATACAATATTAATGATGTTTTCAACTAATGTTTTCTAATATACATCAAATTTAAAATACTCTTTTGATTTTTACTAAACCTTGTACTTAAAAATAATATTGTAGATTTCGACTCACTGAAATTTTTAAGATAGCTCGATTCATGTAATAAACCAAATCCAGTCTTAATGCATAGACCGGGTTTGGGGTGTTACAAAATGTAAGTGTAATTGTATAATATGTTTGGTAATGCTCTGTAACCCTATTCTGGCTTTAAATACGGGTGAGGGGTGTTACTGAGCATTACAGGACTTATAACACAAATAAACATATATTTCACATATATTTTTCAATTTCATGTAATCATCATTCAACATAAATCATATTGTCCCTAATATGAGCCTACGAGGCCCAAAACATGCATTCATGGTGGTTCGGGACTAAACCGATAACTCAAAATTTTTTTACAAAACTTAGAAAATTTTTCAAACTACAAGGGACTCACGCCCGTGTCACAGGTCGTGTGGACATTCGAAATAGGATCACATGGCCGTCTCCCAGCCCGTGCCTGACCCTATGTAACTGTCTGAATTGGGACACACGGCCAGCACACACGCCTGTGTGTCCAAAGAAATGGTCACACACTCCTTTGTGCCAGACCGTATGCTAGGCCGTGCCAATCCTATAAGGTATACTGACTTATGCCACACGGCAAGTCACACGCCTGTGTGCTAAATAATTATTAAAATTACTTAAAATAAGTCCAAAAATGTCTACTCATATTAAAAATGGTATATTTCCCACATAAGGACCTCCACTATTTAATTTCATAGCCATTTAATACCTTTCGCTATTAGAACATCTCTTTTGCACTCTACGCGATTTAGTCATTTTTATCAAATTAAGCATTCAAAAGATAAAATTGCTTAACGAAAATTTCACACAAACATACTATCATGCCATAGACATTAAAATATTAATAAAATAATTATTTTGACCTCAAATTTTTTCCCCGAAACTATTATTCCGATTTGACTAATTATAGGCTGTTACAGCTCTCCCCCCTTAGGAATTTTCGTCCTAAAAAATCTTACCAGAAAAGAGATTAGGGTACTGTTTTCTCATAGCTTCCTCAAGTTCCCATGTGGCTTCTTCGACCTCGTGACGTTACCACAACACTTTTAACAAAGCTATGCTCTTATTTCACAATTATTTAACCTCTCAAGCTAAAATTCTGATCAATTCTTTGTTATACGTCATATCGGGTTGAATTTCAATCTCTGCTGGAGAAATTACATGTAATGGATCTGATCGATACTATCTTAACATTGACACATGGAACACATTGTGAATCTTTTCCAACTCTGATGGTAAAGCTAATCGATATGCCACTAGCCCTATTCTTTTGGTGATCTCATACGACCCAATAAATCGCAGACTCAATTTGCCTTAGTGACCAAATCGGAGGATCTTTTTCCACGAAGATACCTTCAAGAATACTCTATCACCGATCTAAAATTCAATGTCTTTACATTTCAAATCTGAATATGATTTCTGTCATCTGAAGCTGCTTTCAAACTGTTACAAATTATTTTCACTTTCTCTTCAGCGTCTCTGATCAAATCAACCCCGTGAATCTTTTTCTCACTAAGCTTGGTCCAGTACAATGGAGTTCAGCATTTACGACCATACAAAGCTTTATACGGTGCCATCTTTGTGCTTGATTGAAAAACTGTTGTTATACCCGATTTCAAACAATGGTAAATATTTTTCCTAGTTGCCTTCAAATTCTAAAACACAACAACGAAGCATATCTTCGAGAATCTGAATTACTCTCTTAGACTGACCGTTGGTTTGGGGATGAAATGCGGTAATAAAGTGCAACTGCGTATGTAACACCCCTCACTCATATTCAATGCCGGAATAGTGTTACGGAGCATTACTAGACTTACAACACATTTAAACATACTTTTCTGATACATTTAATCAATACAAGCAATCATCATTCAATCTCAATCAATATGTCCCTATTACGAGCCTACGAGGCCCTAAACATGCTTTGGGAGTGGTGTGAGACTTAGCTGATAACTCAAGTAAATTTTAAAACTTTGAAAAATTTTCTCAAAACAGGGGACACACACTCGTGTGGCCAGGCCGTGTGTCTTACACTGGCACCAGACACGTCCATGTCACAGGCCATGTGGACATTCGAAATGGGAATACATGGCCGTGTCCCAGCCCGTGTCCTACCCCGTGTCCAAACAAGTGAGCTTACTGACTTGGGTCACACGGCCAACCACATGCCCGTGTGTCTAGCCTGTGTGCCCTTCGAAGTGGCCACACACGCCTGTGTGCCAGACCGTGTGCTAGGCCATATCAAACCTGTAGGGTATACTGACTTATGCAACTCGGCCAAGTCACACGCCCGTGTGCTAGGCCGTGTGCCAATGAAGGGGTATACTGACTTGTACCACACGACCGATCACACGCCTGTGTGTGGGACCGTGTGGAGCATACTGACTTCATTCAATTTCAACACCAAGGGACACACGGCCGTGTGTTACACACGGTTGAGACACACGCCTGTGTGGACAAAAATAGGCTATTTGCCAAGCCATTTTGCCACCCCATTTGGTACTCATCTTCACCTACACAAATGATACCAAACCATAGCATAATATGCAATCCAAAACAACCAAGCCAAGCCTAAATCCTGTCATTTCAATACTAACCAATTCAAGGCACATAAATACCACAATATGTTATCTTAATTCACACCAATCCCTGTCTTCTCAAGTCATCAAAATGACCATTATAAATTATGCAATATATGGCTTAATTTCACAAGCATACCTATATCCACAAATCATCAATTTACCATTCATGGTACCTATTATCATCAATCATCACATAACTATCAACCAACTCAATTTACAAGACATAACTATTCATATATGTACATTATTCAAACATACAAAATAAACCAAAATAATCCATCATATATGGATATATATACAAGCCAAAACATAAACATTTACAAGCCAATCCAAATGGCCAATATCCATACCAAAACATAGCCAAATGACTCAAAATCCCTACACATGCCTTATACTTAATATACCAAAGTTCAAAGGTACTAAGTGATAGGTGGTAGTGTGAAACGATCTCTGACGATCCTTGAATCCGAGCTAGCTTCGATATCACTAAAAACACAAGAAAAAACACAAAGTAAGCTATAAAGCTTAGTAAGCTCGTATGAAATAAACTTAATACAATCACATAAATATAATTCAATAATTTGAATACAACAACATGTAGTTTATATTAATTAACAAACCTTTCAAATACTCATTCACAAAACTGTATACTCCTTCATCATTTTCTCAATTCAATACTAAATTAGTTTATACACATACCCGTACCATCTCATACAATTCTCGTACAATTCTCATTAACATTCTCGTCTTTCATTTACCAGTTGAACCGTTTGGAATAGAAGTTAGATACTCAAGGATCTCACACGATAAGTATCTATACTATGGCCCGAAGCCAAATCAAGGTAACTTATCTGAAATACTGATATCATGGTCCGAAGCCAAATCAGCTGATATGCATAGCTTGAAGCCAAATTGGGTTATCTTTCACCTGAAGTGCTATATCATGGCCCGAAGCCAACTCACTGTATCCCCTAATGACATGTCACTAGCATCCTAAACTATTCCTAAGGTTCAACTGGGATTTTGAATGTTGAATCGTCATCGAATCACTATCGTTCATATTCATAGTCTTGCAATTCATACAATATCAAAGCATATAAAATACATTTGTATTGAAATTTATCACATACGAACTTACCTCGAATGTGGAAACAACGAAATAAGTCGATTAGTCGATAACTTTCATTTTTCCCCGATCTAGATCCAAATTCGCTTTTATTGATCTAAATATATTCAAATTTAACTTATTTAATCATCTATTTATTCAATTCAAACCAAAATATACTTTAGGGCTATTTTCCACATTTTCCCTTAAACTTTCATATTTTTCACAATTTAGTCCTTATTTCACAAAATCACAGATTAATGAAATTCCAATTATACCCATGCTAGTCGAATTACTATAATGCCCCTAGTAGCCCATATTTTTCATTTATTTCACATTTCAACCACTAACTTTACACATTTCTCAATTAATCCCTATTTTGCATTTTCACTAAAAATCACTTAACAAAACTTGTATATCTATCAACAAGCATTCATAAACTATCAAGAAACTTCAAAACAAATGCTATTTCATCAATGGAAACATCTAAAATCTTTAAAAATTTTGCAAAATAGTCCTTGGGCTAGCTAGTACTAGTTGCAAATATCACAAAAATATAGAAATCATTAAAAACGGGACAAAAACGGACTTACTATCAAGCTTGCATGTGGTCGAACCCTAAAATGGATAAAAATGGCTTCCTTCCTTGTTGTTTTCAGTTGAAGATGAAGAAATAAAGATGTCAGCCTTGTTTTATTTTACTTAATTTGTTTTTATTAACTAAATTACCAATTTAACCTTAATTAATAACTATCATAACACCTTAATATATGTCCATATATGTCCAATCATACTATTAATAGTCTAATTACCACATAAGGACCTTAAATTTAAGGTTCTATAGCTATTAGACACCTTTAGCTATTAGAACTCAAGTTTTAAGTTCTATCAAATTGACAAATCAAATGATAAAACTTCTTAACAAAATTTTCACACCAACATTCAATCATGCTGTAAACATTAAAATAATAATAAAATAAATATTTTAATATCAGATTTGTGGTCCCGAAACCACTTTTTTGATTTGACCAAAAACGGCTGTTACAGCGTACCTAAAGCTTCTTGCAATTTCTTCCAAAATCGCGACGTAAACCTTGGATTTCTATCTGAAATAATCGAAGCTAGCACCTTGTGCAATCTAACAATTTAAGAAGTGTACAATTCAACCAATATATCAAGCGAATAATCTGTACGTATCGGCATGAAATGTGTTGACTTCGTCAGTCGATCAACGACAACCTAAATAGCATCTTTCAACTGATCGAACAAATCATCGATTCGTAGAAAAAGGATACTTTTTCTTTATCGTAACCTTGTTGAGCTGACGATAATCAATATAAAGTCTCATTGATCTGTCTTTGTTCTTTACGAACAACACTAGTGTACCCCAGGGTGAAAAACTAGGTCGTACAAAACCTCTATTTGTTAAATCTTGCAACTGAGCTTTCAATTCTTTCAATTCTATCAGAGCCATTCTGTACGGAGCTATCGATATCGGTGATGTTTCCAGTACTAATTCAATAGCAAACTAGACCTATCTGATCGGTGGTAATCCCTGTAACTCTTTTGGAAACACATCCGGATACTCACAGACTACTGACACTGATTCAATTTTCAATTCAGACATTTTTGTATCCAATACATAAGCAAAATAAGCTTCACAACCTTTTCTCACACATCTCTGAGCTGACGTAGACGGAATCACAATAGGCAATCCACTTGACTCATCTGATTCGATTCGAAGGATTTCACTATTCTGACATTTCAATTCAATAGTCTTTCATCTACAATTCACAACCGCATCATGTAGCGTCAACCAATCCATACCCAGAATTACATCAAATTCATCAAATGGTAGTAGCATCAAATTAGCGAGAAAATAGTAACCCCGAGTCATTAAAGGACAGTTCTTGCAAACTTTATCAACTAGAACATATTGGCCTAAGGGGTTCGATACTTTAACCACAAACTCGGCAGACTCAACAGATAAACTCTTACTAGACACTAAATTTGTAACAGTCCAATTTTGGGCCTAATCGAAACAGTAGTTTTGGGGCCACAAATCTGATAAAAAAATATTATTTTTATTATATTTTTATGGTCTAAAATTTCACAAAAATATTCCGTGAAAATTTTGTTAAAAAATTTCGACGTTTGGGCACTCAATTTAGTTAAAAGGACTAAATTGTGAAAAGTGCAAAAGTTGAGTTCCACATGTTAGAGGTGTCTAATTTCTATGAAATTTTAAATTGGAGGTCCTTCAATTGAAATTAGACCATTTTTTAAATTTTTGGACAAAAATGGACATTAGATAAGTGAAATAAGATATTTTTAAGTTAAGGGTATTTTGGTAATTTGGTAATTAAATGGACTAAAAGACAAAATAAAAGCCAAAAACCTTTGTCCATCTTCTTCCTTGGTCGAATTTAGCATGGGGGAAGCCATGTCTAGGGTTTTCAAGCTTTCAAGCTCAATAGTAAGTGCATCCAAGCCCTAGTTTTAATGTTCATTACATTTTTGAGATCTCCGTAACTCGATTTAGCTATTTCTAGCATTATTTTGAGCTAGGGTTTGTGTTTAAAAATTTACCCATGGATGACTTGCATGTGCTAGAATATGAATGCTCGGCGTGTAGTAAACGACTTTTACTAAGTGATTTTCGATGAAATCGCATAAAAGGACTAATTTGTAAAAAATTTTAAAATATATGAAAATGTGTGAATGAATGCAAATTGTGGACTGCTATAGTTATGAAATGGTTTGGCTAGGCCTAAAATACAAGGAAATTGAATAAAAATTATTTTACGAGCTTAAGGGCAAAAACATAATTTTGACATAGTATGATTTTTGGGTCACAATGAATAATGTGACAAATAAGTAAGCTAAATGTGATGTTATAGATCAAAGAAAATAAGGTTTGAATTTAGAACGAGAGGAAAAAAATGACTAACTGACGGTTAGGTCTCTTCTTGCCATTATGGTATCGAGGTAAGTTTGTGTGAAATTAAAGCTACATATGCTATTGTGTTTAAATTACTTATTATTTTGAGAAATGGATATATTTTCCATGAAATTTATGAATAATGTCTTGATGAGAAAATGAATGAGAATATGCTAAGAAAATTCTCGGTTGAAATTGTGGAATAACGAGGATACCTATGTCCCGACATGAGATAAGGAAGGTCCCGTATAAGACCATATCTGGGACATGGCATTGGCACCGAATGTAGGTCCCATATAAGACCATGTCTAGGACATGGCATCAACATCGAATAAGGAAGGTCCCGTATAAGACCATGTTTGGGACATGACATCGGCACCGAATAAGGAAGGTCCCGTATAAGACCATGTTTGGGACATGGCCTCGGTACCAAAGGAAGATCTCGTGTAAGACCATGTCTGGGACATCGTATCGACATCTATGTACGATCTCATATAAGACCATGTCTGGGACATGGAATCGACATCGAGTTAAGAGATCCTGCGTAAGACCATATCTGGGATATGGCATCGGCATCAAGAGGTGATCCCATGTAATACCATATTTGGGATATGGAATTGGCATCGTGATACATGTATGATGAGATTGTGTATCCTTTGATATTCCGAGTAGTTCGAAGGGAAAAAAGCTAAGTTTATTCATCAACGACAAAGAGCTAAGTCTATGATTATGATGTAAGAATATGTGGGAAATGTGGTTGTGATCATGTGTGAGGCTTTTAAGCCAAATTAAATTGAGAAATAAAATGTTCAAGTTTTTGTTGTTGATGTGTAAGTTAAATTGGCCAATGTGTAATATCCCGGGTTAAGGGCTATTTTGTTTTGGCATTGGTTGCATGATTAATTGCTTGCTATGATGTTGTTTGGGTGTTTTCGGGGCTTAGTTGTAGGCTAGGAGTGAGCCTGAGTAGGTGGTGAAATTTTAGTTTTGGGCTTTAGGGGATAGGAGCTGAAGGTGTTGGGGTTTATAATTAATTTAAGTGAATTTGTAACACAAGAAGGGAGCTGGTGAAGTGGCAAGGCATGCGCCACTTGGAGCATGTGTGTGGCGTCAAATGCAAGGGGGAGGTCTTGAGTTCAAGTCATGAGAATCCCACCCTTTTGGCTCCCATTTTGGACGGCATGGAGGAAGAGGTTGTGGGCAACTTGAACTCTACCATGGACTTGGTCAACATATTCAAGCGGTGGATGGAGAGTGAAAGTAGGAGGAAGACTTGGTAAACTCATTTGAATTGAGTGGTGTGGAGTGTTGTGGGGGATTATGGCGAATTTTTGGGGTGTTTGGGTGGGGAGTGGGCGGCTTGGTGTGGTGTTGGAGGTGCGAAATGCATTTTCCCATTTGGTGCATATTCGGTCTTTGTTTGTAAAACAAAAGTCTCATTTTGGTTTTGTTAGTGAATTTTCTTCCAAGGTTTTCTCTCATCTTTTGCACTTCTTGAAGTGAAAACACCAAACCCTATAGTAGCGAAACTTCATTTGCTTCTTCCATTTTCTTCTTGAAACCGAAAGTCAAATTGCATATCTAGAAATTTGCCTTATTCTTTTGGTACTCTCAATAGCGAATGTTCTCTCCTCTTTCACCTCTCTTTCTTCTTGAAGCTTTGTAAGCGAAACATCATCCTCCTAATTTTCTTTCTCATTTTCATTTCGTTCTTTTCTCATTTCCATTCTTGGCGATTATCAACCCCTATCCTCTTGTATTTGATTTTCCTTTCCCTTCTCTCGGCCGAATTTTGGGATGGTATAAAACACCTTGGCGAACCTTTCTTGGTGTAGATCGAATATTAGGTGTTGTTGGGTGATTGTGTTCAATCGGTCTTGTAAAGGGTAAGTACTAGGCGAATGGCCATTTCCCTTTCTCTAGTATTTTACCGATTTTGGTATGATAAGGGTGACTTTGGTATCGGTTAAAAGGTATTAACTTCTTGTAAGTAAGCTTTTTTTCGTTTAGGGTCCCTTGGGTTCGAAATCAAGCAAGCGAGGCTTCTTACTCTGTTAAGCAATCGGTGAGTGAGGTGAAATGATTACTCGTGGTTGATTTGTTTAGTTTGATTATGAATATGGTTTCAAGGATTAACCACCTTCTTTCTAGGGAAAGCCGATTCTTTGAAAGAACCCTTTGTTGGATTCGGTTTGGTAGGAAACCAAATCCGATTGTAAGGTAAGGTAAACGGTGTACCCTTTGATTTATTTGGTTATGGCGAATGATATGTGTGCTAACCCTTTGGTTGGTTGATTTTAGGATCAAAGTTGCCAAGGTGGTGAGGGTCTTAGACCGGTTCTTAGTATTAAAACCTCCAGATTAATTCGGTGTGTAAACTAACACACTACATTTAGTAATATAATTGATAACTGTGTGATGATTAATGGAGCAGTGATGATTGATGTGATACCCTAATGGGTATGATTACGGACACAGGTAAGTCGATTATTATTATTATGAGTTTCTTGATGATCTATATGATACCATGGTTGTGGATATATGTGACATGGGGTATGAGATTAGACATATTAGCATGATATGCATGATTATATGATATGCATGATTACATGAGAGTGGTATGTTGATGGGTGATCTGAGTGGAGGGAGCGGTGATATTTTGTCTTGTGAGCACCGGTGTTTTAGTAACACACTTTGTGACTTTGGGTCACGGAGGTTTAGCACCTCAGGAGGTTTGGTACCTCGGCGTCTCGTCCACATGGTTAACACCACCGTGGGTTGGCCCCACTTGTGAGATATGGGATTGGCGCTTGGTGATTTGGTATCACACGATGGGTTGGCCCCATCAGCATTTGTGACTACGGTCACGGTGCTTTAGTAGCACAATTGTGTCTTTGGGACACGGAGGTTTGGCACCTCATTGCGACTTGTCCCTGTGGTTAACACCAGTGGGTTGGCCCACATGAGATATGGGATCGTCGCTGCTAGTGATTTGGTATCACACGATGGGTTGGCCCCATCATTGGATTTGTGACTTGGTCACCGGTGCTTTAGTAGCACAATTGTGTCTTTGGGACACGGTGTTTTGGTAACACATTGTGACTATATGTCACCGGTGGTTTGTCACCACCGGTGGTTTGGTACCACACGGGTAGAAAAGGCGCTATGGATGGTTAGGATCGAGTTGCATTACTTATATTGCTTTGTATGATGTGTGTTAGCATGTTGTCCTTGGGGCGGGATTTACACTTTGAGTCACTCGACTCACCCTCTCCTTTGACTTTTTCGGTGACACTTAGATGCGGACGTGGGCCGGGATGGACTCGAGGTGCTCATGCCATCTTGAAATAGAGTTTTGCTCGGACTTTTAAGAAAGTTGGTACTTAAGTTTTATTATTACTATTTGGTTTTATTTGGGTTGTAAATGGCCTTTTAAATTATGTTTGATTCTGATTAAGCTAGATTTATAATATGCTTTAACAAACTACTTGAGTTAAAATGTGCTAAAACTTGGAAAGACAACGTTTTCAAAACTTCAAAAGCGATGTTTTAAACTATACCATCGGGTATCATACTATAACCGAACAAAATGAACTCGAATTGTTTTCTAACTTAAATATGATTTTCCACTAAGACAAAATACTTTAGTAATAATATGAAACAACTTAAACTTCAAACCGACATAAATTAGTTTTACCTACACTTCAGATAAATTTTCAAAGCTCTCTGGGTTTTCAAATACAACATAAATTTTTTTTTTCCAAAACCTACTCAAGTTTTCCTCAAATACAAAGTTTCGCAAAGTGATTCATCAGACTTCTAGACTTCAACCTAAACCACCCAAAACCCTTTTACCCTGTAGCATACAGATTCGATTCGTGGTGTATTGGCCAGGGTTTGGGGTGTTACATTTAATGATATCGAGCCAAGTTCAAAAGCTTCATTTGTGGGCGAGGAGCCCAAAATGTTTTAAAACTATAATTTTCAAGTATTACATTTTAAAGTATGGTTTGAAAGGCATGACACCGAGTCTCGGCACCGATCAGCCTTGAGTAAGTACCGTACTATTTGTTGTGATATTGATTGATATGATTGGTGACTAGTAGGACTACTCTGAACCTGAAACTAATAGGACTCTGTGGACTCATGAAAACAAAGTCTCTTTAAAATTCATAAAACTTTGCTTTAAAAATAGTGGAATAATGACGATACATAAAATTCTTTAATCAGACGAGATTTAGTCATGAGTACCGAGGTGGGCGTGGTCGTGGGCGTGGTCGCGGTAGGATGATTGTTTACGAGCCCGTAGGTTACAGGCGGGGTTGAGAGAATGAGGTCTGGGATTCGCCACCAGTGGAGGTGGTGAGTTCGAGAACAGACCGGCGATGATCACGATGTCCTGAGCGATCTGCGGGTTTTAGAGAGGTAGTTGGGCGGTGGAGGCGTAGGAGCTAGAAATCATGCTGAGTGACTTGGGCAAATGAAATTTGAATTCTTCGGGTGTCTCGGGTGTTGCTCCAGCCTTCTTGAATCTTGGCGGCAAGCAGAATGAATCATGGACGATCTGGACCTAACGATAGAAGAAAAATTAAAGGGATCGTATCACTCCTCCGAGATGAGTCATATCGGTGGTGGCTCACGGTCCGTGATATTATTGCGGTGAAGATCGACATGGGATTATTTCCGTTGCTTATCGGAAGAAATGCGTCAGACTAACTACATAAATGAGCGTGGAAAGCATTTTTGAGGTTAGTCGAGGAGTAAATCGTGTGTCAGTACGAGGCCGAAGTTTCGAAATTTGAGTCGGTATGCCGGTATGGTGGCCCGAGCATGAAAGGTGCGTTCGTTCGAGGATGGCTGCGAGACGAAGCGAGGTTGATAATTGCGCCCAGCAGGGCGTGAATTCTGATTACGGTTGAAAAGCGAAGGTTGCGAGGGCATTAAAAAGTCTGTGAGGCGAGTATGGATAGAAACCGTCACAAAGGAGTTTTGGATCTTACGGGTCATCGGTGTCAATGAGAAGAGGCTAGGCCGAGTGAAATTTGAATCGATCGGGTAGGTTTATTCTTTGCTAGGCGGGGACCGCCGCATTGTAACCGTTGTGGAAAGGCTCCTTTGGGGAGGATGTTGGGTGATGGTAGAGGTTGTTTTGAGTGTGGCTCGTTGGACCATCGTGTGAGGATTGTCGCGCAAGTTGGCTAGAATTGATCAGAATCGGGGCCGTAATCAATCTGAAATAATGGACCACCGCAGAGGGGCCGAGGTAATGGCAGAGGAGGCTTGATTTGGTGGGGTAGTGGAGCACCTTAGGAGAATGCAAGTGTAGTTACGAGGCGACGGCTGGATTGGTATATCTTGCGAGGCGTAGAGGAGGAGGCGACGACCGGACGTCATAACCGATGCGTTTTGATTTTGGTTCTCCTTATCTTGCTTTAATTGATGTGGGTTCTCGCACTCTTATGTTGCCGATAGTATAGTAGAGACAATGGATTTAGACTACGAGATATCTTCTAGCGGATAGTAGTAATAAGCCCTCAGGTCACTCTGTAGTGGTAGATAAAGCGTATAGAGGCGATACCTCTAGAACTCAAGGGGTAGTATTTGAGGCGATCGATGGAGCGCCATTCGGGAGTTCGATCTAATTCTCGAAATGGGTTGTTTGGGTAAGTATCGGTGAAGTTGAATTGTGCTAAGCGCATAGTTCTGAAACACGGTGAGGTGATGAAGTAGTTCGATCGGTAATAGGAGAAACTATCATCCAATTTGGTATCTGCTCTGGCCAGAAAATGGTCGAGAAAGAATTGCAACATATATGGTGCATGTGTATGCCTTGGAGACTAAGGAGTCTGCTGTGGAGCCAGTTCAGACGATTAGGAATTTGTGGATGTGTTTCTGAGGAGCTTAGGGTTTGCCACCGGATCGGGAGGTAGAGTTCGGGATAGATTTGTTACGGAGCTGCACGTATCCATTGCTCCATCTGAGGATGGCACCTAAGGAGTTAGTGGAGCTTAAGGCTCGAGATCTGAATTGTTGGACGAGGCTTTATCGGGCCAAGCATTTCACCATGGGAAGCCTTGGTACTCTTTGTAAAGAAGAAAAGCGGTACTATGCGGATGTCGTGACTACCGCCAACTAAATAAGTGACGATCAAAAACAAGTATCCTTGCCTCGGATAGGCGACTTGTTTGATCGGTGAAGAAGCGTCGGTTTCTCGAAGATCGACCTAAGATGCAGGTATCACCGATTGAAGGTAAAAGAAGCGGATATCGTAAGGCGGCATTCCATTACTCGGTATGGGCATTTGAGTTCTTGGTTATGCCGTTCGGGTTGACTAATGCACGGCGACTTTCATGGATCGATGAGCAGGTGTTCCAACGATGTCTGGATCGATTCGTGGTGGTTTTATCGGCGACATCTTGGTATACTCAAGGGCGAGGAAGAGCATGATGCTCATTTACGGGTGGTATTGCAGATTCTAAGGAGAAAGCAATTTCTATCTGAAGTTCGATAAATCGAGTTACGGCTCGGGAGGTGACATTCTTGGGTCATGTAGTGTCAATTTGAGGGATTAAGTGGACCCAAGTAAGATAGAAGCGGTTTTGGATTGGAAGTCGCCTAAGTCGATGGCGGAAATCGGAGTTTTACGGGCTTGGCGAGGATACTACGAAGATTTGTAGAGGGTTTCGTTAATTGCGGCACCAATGACCAAATTATTGAGAAGGGAGTTCCGTTTATTTGGGTGAAGCGGCGGAGAGCTTCGACAAGTTGAAAAAGATTTTGGTGAAGCTCGGTTACGATTCAACTGGGTGGTAAGGAATTCTGATGTCTTGCGATGCATCACATACGGGTTTGGGTTGTGTCTTGATGCAAGAAGAGAAGGTTGTGGCTTACGCATCCGGCGCAATTTGAGTCCACATGAGGTCAATTATCCTACATACGATCCGGAGTTAGCGGTTGTAGTATTTGCCTTAAAGATATGGAGGCATTACTTATGCGGAGAGAGATCGATAGTCTATACGGACCATAAGAGTCGAAGTACCTTGACTCGGAAAGACTTGAATCGAGGCAGTAGCAGATGGATTGAGTGCTTTGAAAGACTACGATTGCTCAATTGAGTATCATCGGGCAAGGCTAACGTCGTGGCGACGCGTTGAGCCGTAAGGTTGTTCGGATTAAGAGCGTTGTTTGCCCACTTGAGTTTGTCTGACGGCGGAGTATTACAGCGAGCTGAGTTAGTTAAGCCTACTTAGGTTGAGCGGAGAAAAGCGGTTGTTAGATGAGGTTTTGAGCGCTTGCGAAAGGCAGAGTGCAGTGATGGGTTGAAGGGTATAGCTTGTCTAATGATGGGGTTACGTGTTTCGAGGGAAGGCTTGTATCGAGAGATCTTTGAATTGAGGCAAAAGATTCTTGAGGATGCTCATAGCGACCCCTACACTATGCATCTGGAGGTAGCAAAATGTATAAGGATCTCGAGAGCGATTACGGTGGTAAAGATGCGAAAAAAAGGAGGTGTGAGTTTGTAGGAAAGTGTCGACATGTCGGCAGTCAAGTGAGCATCGGATGTCATGCAGGTTGCTTGACCGGTGAAGATTCCACGATGGAAGTGCGAAAGGATCACTATGGATTTCGTCGGTGGATTACCGCTTACAAAGTAAGAAGGATTGATTTGGGTAGTTGTGGATCGGTGACTAAATCCGCTCACTTTATTCCGGTGAGGTGGATTACTCACTTGAGAGGTTGGCGAATTTGTATGTGTCGAGATTGTGAGGCGCAGCGGGTGCCGTGTCGATCATCTCGGATAGGGATCCAATTCACGTCAAGGTTACGGAAGGCTTTGCATCGAGCTCGGGTACAGTTAGATTTCACCTGACATTGCATCCATGACCGGCGGGCGATCGGAAAGAGTTATACAAATATTGGAGGACATGCTTGAGGGTGTGTTTTGGACTTGAGGGTAGGCGGGAGGAGTATCTACCGTTAGCTGAATTCGCTTACAACAACGACTACCAGCGAGCATTAAGATGGCACCTTATGAGGCGTTATGCGGTAGAAAGTGTCGTTCACCGACTTGTTGGACGAGTTAAGTGAGCGTCGATTATTGGGACGAGTTGGTTCTTGAGACCGAAGACAAGGTTAAGTTGATTGAGCTCGATTGAAGGAAGCTTCGACCGCGAAGTCTATGCCGATCTTAAGCGGAGAGATATTGAGTTTCTTTGTGGGAGATCGGGTTTTCCTGAAGGTCTCACCGTGGAAGAAAGTATTAAGGTTCGGGAAGAAAGGCAAGCTAAGTCCGAGGTTTATTGGGCCATATAAGGTACTAAGACGAGTGGGACCAGTTGCGTATCAGCTCGAGTTGCCAGCTGAGCTAAGTCAAATTCACGACGTGTTCCACGTTTCGATGCTTCGTCGATATCGTTCGATCCATCACATGTGGTAACGATGAGGAGATCGAGGTAAATCGAGATATGTCCATAGAGGAAGAGCACTGTCTGATTTTAGATCGGGATGTGAAGGTTACTGCGAGGAAGTCTGTGCCTCGGTTAAGGTTCTTTAGGCGGAATCATGGCGTGGAAGAAGCGGCGTGGGAACCCGAGGATATGATGAGACAAACAATACCGCAACTCTTGACCGGGTAATTTCGAGGTCGAAATTCTTTTAAGGGGTAGAAGCGTAATATCCGGGTTAAGGGCTATTTTGTTTTGGCATTGGTTGCATGATTAATTGCTTGCTATGATGTTGTTTGGGTGTTTTGGGGCTTAGTTGTAGGCTAGGAGTGAGCTTTGAGTAGGTGGTGAAATTTTAGTTTTGGGCTTTGGGGATAGGAGTGAAGGTGTTGGGGTTTATAATTAATTTAAGTGAATTTGTAACACAAGAAGGGAGCTGGTGAAGTGGCAAGGCATGCGCCACTTGGAGCATGTGTGGCGTCAAATGCAAGGGGAGGTCTTGAGTTCAAGTCGTGAGAATCCCACCTTTTGGCTCCCATTTTGGGCGGCATGGAGGAAGAGGTTGTGGGCAACTTGAACTCTACCATGGACTTGGTCAACATATTCAAGCGGTGGATGGAGAGTGAAAGTAGGAGGAAGACTTGGTAAACTCATTTGAATTGAGTGGTGTGGAGTGTTGTGGGGGATTATGGCGAATTTTGGGGTGTTTGGAGTGGGGA
Source organism: Gossypium rotundifolium (assembly GCA_025506655.1). NCBI lineage: Eukaryota > Viridiplantae > Streptophyta > Magnoliopsida > Malvales > Malvaceae > Gossypium > Gossypium rotundifolium. The sequence goes on along the minus strand of CP106722.1, from coordinate 154,744,172 downwards.
GTGGGCGGCTTGGTGTGGTGTTGGAGGTGCAGAAATGCATTTTCCCATTTGGTGCATATTCGGTCTTTGTTTGTAAAACAAAAGTCTCATTTTGGTTTTGTTAGTCGAATTTTCTTCCAAGGTTTTCTCTCATCTTTTGCACTTCTTGAAGTGAAAACACCAAACCCCTATAGTAGCGAAACTTCATTTGCTTCTTCCATTTTCTTCTTGAAACCGAAAGTCCAAATTGCATATCTAGAAATTTGCCTTATTCTTTTGGTACTCTCAATAGCAGAATGTTCTCTCCTCTTTCACTCTCTTTCTTCTTGAAGCTTTGTAGCGAAACATCATCCTCCTAATTTTCTTTCTCATTTTCATTTAGTTCTTTTTCTCATTTCCATTCTTGGCGATTATCAACCCTATCCTCTTGTATTTCGATTTTCCTTTCCTTCTCTCGACCGAATTTTGGGATGGTATAAAACACCTTGGCGAACCTTTCTTGGTGTAGACCGAATATTAGGTGTTGTTGGGTGATTGTGTTCAATCGGTCTTGTAAAGGGTAAGTACTAGGCGAATGGCCATTTCCCTTTCTCTAGTATTTTACTGGATTTTGGTATGATAAGGGCTGACTTTGGTATCGGTTAAAAGGTATTAACTTCTTGTAAGTAAGCATTTTTAAGTATAGGGTCCCTTGGGTTCGAAATCAAGCAAGCGAGGCTTCTTACTCTGTTAAGCAATCGGTGAGTGAGGGTGAAATGATTACTCGTGGTTGATTTGTTTAGTTTCGATTATGAATATGGTTTCAAGGATTAACCACCTTCTTTCTAGGGAAAGCCGATTCTTTGAAAGAACCCTTTGTTGGATTGGTTTGGTAGGAAACCAAATCCGGTGTAAATAAGGGTAAACCGGTGTACCCTTTGATTTATTTAGTTATGGCGAATGATATGTGTGCTAACCCTTTGGTTGGTTGATTTTAGGATCAAAGTTGCCAAGGTGGTCGAGGGTCTTAGACCGGTTCTTAGTATTAAAACCTCCGTTAATTGGTGTGTAAACTAACACATACATTTAGTAATATAATTGATAACTTTGTGTGATGATTAATGGAGCAGTGATGATTGATGTGATACCCTAATGGGTATGATTACGGACACGGGTAAGTCGGTATTATTATTATGAGTTTCTTGATGATCTATATGATACCATGGTTGTGGATATATGTGACATGGGGTATGAGATTAGACATATTAGCATGATATGCATGATTATATGATATGCATGATTACATGAGAGTGGTATGTTGATGGGTGATCTGAGTGGAGGGAGCGGTGATATTTTGTCTTTGTGAGCACCAGTGTTTTAGTAACACACTTTGTGACTTTGGGTCACGGAGGTTTAGCACCTCGGAGGTTTGGTACCTCGGCGTCTCGTCCACGTGGTTAACACCACAGTGGGTTGGCCCCACTTGTGAGATATGGGATTGGCGCTTGGTGATTTGGTATCACACGATGGGTTGGCCCCATCAGCATTTGTGACTACGGTCACGGTGCTTTAGTAGCACAATTGTGTCTTTGGGACACGGAGGTTTGGCACCTCATTGCGACTTGTCCCTATGGTTAACACCACCGTGGGTTGGCCCCACATGAGATATGGGATCGCTCGCTAGTGATTTGGTATCACACGATGGGTTGGCCCCATCATTGGATTTGTGACTTGGTCACCGATGCTTTAGTAGCACAATTGTGTCTTTGGGACACCGGTGTTTTGGTAACACATTGTGACTATATGTCACGGTGGTTTGTCACCACCATTGGTTTGGTACCACACGGGGTAGAAAAGGCGCTATGGATGGTTAGGATCGGGTTGCATTACTTATATTGCTTTGTATGATGTGTGTTAGCATGTTGTCCTTGGGAGCGGATTTACACTTTGAGTCACTCGACTCACCCTCTCCTTTGACTTTTTCTGGTGACACTTAGATGCGGACGTGGAGCCGGATGGACTCGAGGTGCTCATGCCATCTTGAAATAGAGTTTTGCTCGGACTTTTAAGAAAGTTGGTACTTAAGTTTTATTATTACTATTTGGTTTTATTTGGGTTGTAAATGGCCTTTTAAATTATGTTTGATTCTGATTAAGTTAGATTTATAATATGCTTTAACAAACTACTTGAGTTAAAATGTGCTAAAACTTGGAAAGACAACATTTTCAAAACTTCAAAAGCGATGTTTTAAACTATACCATCGGGTATCATACTATAACCGAACAAAATGAACTCAATTGTTTTTCTAACTTAAATATGATTTTCCACTAAGACAAAATACTTTAGTAATAATATGAAACAACTTAAACTTCAAACCGACATAAATTAGTTTTACCTACACTTGGATAAATTTTCAAAGCTCTACGGGTTTTCAAATACAACATAAATTTTTTTTCCAAAACCTACTCAAGTTTTCCTCAAATACAAAGTTTAGCAAAGTGATTCATCGGACTTCTAGACTTCAACCTAAACCACCCAAAACCCTTTTACCTCAGTAGCATACAGTTCGATTAGTGGTGTATTGACGGGTTTGGGGTGTTACACAATGAATGGCTTGTAAATATTTGATGATGACTAGCTATTTGCATGGCTAACTATGGATATGCTTCAGTATTATAAGTGTATAAATGAGAATTAGTACAAAGAAAACATGATAAAGTAAAATTAGCAATAAAGCAATTTGGACAACAGCAGTTCAATCACTATGAAAACTCACCAAAAATGGTGAAAATTTAAGTAGAAGTTGAATAAGATATGAAACTAAATCTTATTGAGCCTATTTTCACATAAAAGAGACAGTGTAAGCAAAATAATTTTAGATTATGAAATATTTGAATTTTTATAAGACAGGGTCAGAATGATTTCGGAATCCCCTATTCCGACTTTGGAAATTCATTAAGAATTGTACAAAAATAAGTAAGGGATAAAATTTATATGCTTGAATTTATTAATGAGTCTATTTTCAAGAGAAACAAAAAGAAACATCTTTCAAGTTCTTTACAATGAGAAAATAAATTTTTAGTGAAGAGGGTTCAGAACTGTTGGATAGCGAAACAGGGGAAACTTCAAAGAATAAACTGTACTGATTGACTAAACCAAAAATTATGGAAATTTTATGGTAAGAATGTATGTGAATCTAGATTGAAGGAAAATTAGTGTATCTTAATTTGGAGTTCTGTAGCTCCGGATAAAAATAATTTAGTGACTGTAACTCGAGTAGACAACTCAAGATGAACATAAGTGAATTGAGAAATTTTATGCAATAATGATGACATTATCTTGAGAACTCAAAATAAGGATTGTTTAAAGCATGGAAATAAATTTTTTATTATTTACATACATACTTACAAGGCTTTATAGCTTACTCCTCTTCCTTTCTCATATCATGTAGGGTTTTATACTAGCTCGGGTGGAGATCGTCGGATATGCTATCACACTATCAAGCTATCATGTTGGGTATAAGTGAATGCAAAACCTTTTGAGTTATGGCATGTATATGGACTTAGTTAATTGTGTATGTGCCAGTTGATTTGGCCAAATGTGTTGGTTCATATTGGTTAATGAGTTGTAATGCCTATTTATACATGTGTGCTTATACTAAAGGTTTTATATGTTGTGGTTATGTGTGTTTGGGATGGATGGATTGAAGTTGTGTTTAAGTATGTGCAAATGAGGGTGCCAAATGATCTAGAAAAAAAGCCATTTTCTTGGCCACACCGGCAGAGACACAGCCGTGTGTCTCAGCCATGTAGAGAACACGACCCCGGAACATGAGCGTGTGAAGTTTGCATTTACTTTTCGAAATTTAATTCGCCACACAGCCTAAGCATACGGGCGTGTGACCCAATTTTTTTGATGACATCATAAATAGAGAGTCACACGGGCTAAGGATATGGGTGTGTGTGACCACACGGCCTACCCACATGGGCGTGTCCCAAGCCACACGGATGTGTGACCCCTGTTTTGATGAAAAATTTTCTAAGTCTTCTTAAAGTTTCCTAAGTTCTCGGTTTAGTCCCAAACAGTTCTTAATGTATGTTTTGGGCCTTTTGGACCCATATAAGGGGCGATTTGCATGTGATTGAGGAATGTTAAATTGAATGAAATTATATAGACGGTTTTGTATAAAGGTTTTTGTTTAAGTTTGGTAATGCCTCGTATCCTGTCCCGACGTCGAACACGGGTAAGGTGTGATGTACCGGTGATAACATCTGGTGATGACTCATCTTTGCGAACGCGAATAACATAAGGTCTGGCAGGTGCTCTTGCCTCTTATCTCACAGCTGAATCTTTTGTCGCACCTTTACTACTGGTTACATTTGTAACATCCTGGAATATGGCTTATTCATTTTTGCTTAATAGTATGAAATAGCATGCTTATGTGTGTTGTGGATGTGCATTATGAATTTTGTGAACCTTAGTGCGTAGACAAATGCCTTAGAAAGTATTAGATTCTAAATCTAAAAGAGGAACCTAAGCAGGAAGGCCTTAAAATAAATATTAGAGGAAATATGACATGAAATTGGGCTTGAAAAAGTGGCTTGGAGGCGCCACTTAAGGCCTCTGGAAATGACGCCATGGGCTATGAGGAAGGACCTAAGTTCGAGTCGCATGGGAAGCAAATAAAAGAATTTTATTTTGCTACAAGGAGCAGAGAGGTTGACGGCACTAAGGAACTCAAGGGAGGAGTTTAATCCTTTTTAAAATTCAGCTAGATAAGGGATAATTAGTGGATTAATTTTATTAATTTGAAAAGGTGATAAGAGATAAATGATAACTTATTTTTATTAAATTTAAGAGAAGAGATAAAGAAAAACAAGGAATTAGATAGTGTTGGCCGAATAAGAGGGTTCTTTTGATAGTATTTTCGGCCAAGGAAGAGTAAAGCCATTCTCCATTCTTTTCTTTCTTCCCTCTGCCGAATTCTCTCTGCCAATTATTCTCTTTTCCTTTTTGATTCTCCAAAAGCTGAACCTTCAACATCAACCTACTCTTCTTCTTTTGCAAATTCAATCAAAGCCGAACCCTCAAGGTAACCATTAGTCGATTTCTTCATAGCTTCAAAAGTCGAAACTTGTTGATCACACTTAGTCTATAGCCGAATCTCTATGGGTTCAACAAGGGGCAGTCGACTTCTGTATTAAGGGTAAGAACTAGTTATCATTTGATTTCCATTCTTTTCTTTAGACTTACCGAAAACAAGGTACTAATCTCCTTAATGTGCTTTGCCGAATCTTCAAAGGATCTTTGGGGATTGGTTTGCCTGTTGTCGACTTCAGAGAAGAATCTTTCGGGATTTCAAGTTTTAAGGTAAGCTATAAGGTGATATTCGGCCATAGGCCATTAGTATGTGATTTAAAGTTGGACCTAAATCTAACCTATGACTATAGGTATTTCGACATCTCCTTGGTTAGGTGGATAATTCCGGGATTTAGAACGCAAGGTAAGTGGGTCTATGAATTCGGCCAAGGCCAATTTTGGTGTTTAGATCTATTTCTAAAAGCCGAAACTAACTAGTTCAATGGTTAAGGGTATAGCCGATTGCAATAAAGAAGCATCATAAAGTTTCCAGATTTTTTTAAGAATCAAATCGGCACCAAGGTAAGTTTTAAGTTACAATAATCCTATTGGGATTTGGTTTTTATAGCCGAATGGCTTTTTACTAATATGATTGAAATTTGGCGAATATAGCCATTAAAGATTTAAAGCAATAGATTGGATTTTCGGGATTGGAGTGAATTGCTAAGTAAATCGGTGTGTACCCCCCATACTAAACTTCAATTAATTTATGATTATGTGTTAATATATGTGTTAATAAAAATATGTGTAAAGTGGCTAAGAGTACCATGCAATGGTACGAGCGAGATACTCAGGTATGTTTACCCACTCCTACTATGAGTAGGTTATGGTCTATTAAGGCACATATGGTAATAGTGACAAGAATGTGAAATGAAACATGTTATTGCATGATATGTTTGACATGGGGCATATGGGTGATATGTAAAGGGGAAGTGAATTGGTGGTTTAATACCCCAATATCTGAATGTGGTGACTTATGTCACAATATCTGAATGTGGTGACTTATGTCACAATATATGAATGTGGTGACTTATGTCACAAAATAATCTGGTGGCTATGCCACGAATTTTATAAGGGCGATGAGCACGTCGACTGCAGCGACTGCCTTCGATGGTGTGTAGCGGATAGAGGGTTGACTTAGTAGTCCCCACGGTGTGATGGTTGGTACGGGTGATGTGTAGCGTATGGATATCTAGGCTTGGGTTCGGGATTGCATCATAATTATATATGTTATTATGTATGATTTGACATGCCTGAATTTAATTGAGTTTAGTATTGGTTGTACACATTGAGTCTGTTTGACTCACCCCTTGTGGGACTATTTTTTCAGGTGACACTCAGTAATGGACCGGGTCGGCAGGAGCTCAGTGGTGGCCATGCAAAGCTCAGAGACTGCTTTATTTTATTAGTTTTCTTTCTATATTTAAGTTTGAATTATTTCGGGTTTATTTGATGTAATAAGGCCTTCAGTATTAAAATGTTATGCATGTTTTTAAATTACTTAGTATGATCCGATTATTAACAAATTAGAGTTAAAAATAAATTTTTCTTAAGTGATGATATTAAATGTTTTAACACCTAATCGACATGGGTTTTAAAATTCGAGCCCAACCCAATTCAACTGTTTTCAAAAACACGCAAGTTTTTAGTAAAGTTTTCAAATTAGATTCGAATGGATTTTTCTTAGAAGCATGCTAGATCCGGTCAGGGCTTGTGGGTCAGGTTTGGGGTGTTTCAACATTCCCCGCATTTCTAGGTGGCCTCCCTTTAGTAGTTGTGTTACTCGGTCTTGCATTCTGGAGTTTATCTTTCTCAACTAACTCCAGGCAATAGCGAATGAAATTATCTTGCAAGCCACGTTTAAAACAACCTCTATTATTTATCCAGCACTCACCAAAATGTCGTTGACCACACTGTTAACACTTGGGTTTATTATTTCTCACGCTGCCAACACGAGATATTAATGTCGCTTGAGTTTTAGGGCTTGAGTATTGCTTTCCACGATCTTTGTTTGGATACCCGATTGAAGCATTCGAACGAGTGTACGAATCTATTGATTTCTTTGACGAAGATTGATATAGTTTATTCATCGATCTTTTTCTCGAATCTCTAGCTTCGAATTCAGCTTTTCTCTTTTCTTTGCCCAATTTTTCGGCTTTGCAAGCTTGGTCGACTAATACAACAAATTCTTTCAACTCTAAAATCCCAACTAGCAATCTGATGTCTTTGTTCAATCCGTCTTCGAATCTTTTACACATAATTGCCTTAGTGGAAACACATTCTCGAGCATACTTACTGAGTCTCAGAAACTTTCGCTCTTATTCAGTCACAGACATACAACCCTATTCCAGCTCCAAAAACTCTTTTCATTTTTTTATCAATAAACCGTTGACTGATATATTTCTTTTTAAACTCATCTTGAAAGAATTCCCAAGTGACCCTTTCTCTCAGCACCACTAATACTAAAGTATTCCAAAATTGATACGCTGTGTCCCTCAAAACTGATACGACACATTTTAAACACTCAGCCAGTGTGTAAGAACGCTCATCTAATACCCGAATCATATTTTCAATCCAAAACTCGGCTCTATCAGGATCATCGTCAACAGTAGCTTTGAACTCTAAGGCCCCATATTTTTGAATCTTATCAACTGGTGGCTTATTCAATCACAAAATTTCCACACCTTGAGGAGCTACGGGAACCAGTTGGGGATAGGTGGAGGTGGAGGTTGTTTAGTAGCCAGATTTGTTCAAACAAACTCCATAAACCACTTACTCATCATTTAGAATAGGGTTTCCTTAGCCTCTCCTCCCTGGCTACCTGTTACAGGTCTCGACTCAGATTGCGCTACTCCGTGAATGGAGGCTGGCGTATTGCTCTCAACATCATCAGCTACAGCTCTATTGGGATCCATTTACTATACTAAAGCACGATTTAAACCGTCAGGAGATATCACACTATCACAAGTTATATATGGCATGTATAGCTAGACTCTCACATATGCTACGTTAGTCTAAAAATCGGCTAAACCGTAGTTCTGATACCAATAAATGTAACACTCCTTACCCGTATTCAACACCAAAATAGAGTTACGGAGCATTACCAGACTTATAACACAAATAAACATACATTTCACATATATTTTTCAATTTCATGTAATCATCATTCAACATCAATCATATTGTCTCTAATACCAGCCTACGAGGCCCAAAACATGCATTCATGGTGGTTAGGGACTAAACCGATAACTCAAGAAATTTTTACAAAACTTAGAAAATTTTTCAAACTACAGGGGACACACACTCGTGTGGCCCGGCTGTGTGTCTCACATGACCGTGTCCCAACCCGTGTTCGACCCTGTGTAACTCTTTGACTTGTGTCACACGGCCAACACACACGCCCGTGTGCCTAGCCCTTGTGTCCTAAGAAATGGCCACACAAGCCTATACGCCAGGCCATGTGCTAGGCTGTGCCAATCCTATAGGGTGTACTGACTTATGCCACATGGCCAAGTCACACGCCCGTGTGCTAAGCTATGTGGAGCATACTGCCTTGATTTTTAATTGAGCACCAAGGGACACACGGCCATGTAACCTGACCGTGTGTCGCAAATGGCTGAGACACACGCCCGTGTCTCTGCCCGTGTGGACAAAAATAGACTATTTACTAAGCCATTTTTTCACCCAAACTTGCTTAAACCTACATCAACCCAATTGGCACCCAAAACATGTCATATAATAGGCATTCCAAATCAACCCCAATCAAGCTCAATTCATGATAATCTCATACCATTAACCACAATATACATAAGTATCAAATTTGACCATTTCATTTATGCTAACTCATAATCGGAAATCACCTAAATTGCATATTACAATTATGCATCATTTTGCCTAAACAAATAAGCATACTAATTCTTAAATATCAACCATTTGATATCCACAATACCTATAATCAACAAGCACCATACATCCATCAACAAACTCACAACACAAGCCATATGCACATATATGTACACAACCAAACCAACCAAATTAAGCCAACTCTCATGGCTATATACAAAATGAAACTTTTAATATTTACAAGCCATATCAAATGACTAAATTCATTAACAACACATACACCAACATTACCAAAGTCCCTACACATGCCATATACTCAAAATACCTAAGTTTAAAAGTACCAAAGTGATAGTTGGATAGTGTGATGAAGTCTCAATGATTCCCGAATCCGAGCTAGCTATGATTTCACTATGAAACACGAAAAATTAAAAAAGTAAGCTATAAAGCTTAGTAAGTTCGTATAGCAATAAGCATAACTTATCAATTACGCACAATTTAAACAATTTAAACATATCATAACATACCTCATTTTAAAATATCAACCTACCACAATTTTCATTCACAAGGTTAGTATACATTTCACAAGTTTCTTCGATTCAATGCTTGTACGATTTATGTACATCCCTGTGCCATCTCATATCAAATACATACTCATCCACATTATTGATTTACCCGTTGAACCATTTGGAATACTATCGAATACTCCAGAATCTCACACCCTAAGTGCCACATATAGAGTCGAAGCTATCTTAATTTCGTATCACATATAATGCTCACACTAGAACTATCAACGGGCATGCTCACACAAGTTGATGGTGATGACGAAGCTACACGATGATGCTCACACAAGTTGACGAGAATCCACAGCAAATGCCGAATAACTCAGCCACCGGTAGGACGTACAGCACCCAAATCACATAACCCCTAATGACATGTCATTCGTATCCTAATCTATTCCTAAGGTTCAACTGGGATTTTCTCACTTGCCGAATCGTCATTGAATATATTCACAGTTTCATAATCATAATTTATGCAATATCAAAGCATTTCAAAAAGAAAATATAATAATTTTTAATGCATACGAATTTACCTCGATTGCAAAAATGACGAAACGAGTCAATTAGTCTGAAACCTTGTTCTTTCCCCGATCTAAATCTGTATTTCACTTTTCTTGATCTAAATGTAATCAAAATTAACTTATCTAATTATCATTCTATTCAATTTAGTCCAAAATACACATTATGGAAACTTTACACTTTTTCCCCTAATAATTCACATTTTTACAATTTAGTCATTATTTCATAAAAACACAATTTCATGAAATTCAACCTAAACCCATGCTAGACAAATTTCAATTAGGTCCCTAGCAGCCCATTTTTTAATTTATTTCACAATTTAACCATGAATTTTACATATTTCATAATTTAATCCCTATTTGGACATTTTACTAAAAATCACTTAACAAATGTTGTTAATCTAACAACAAGCATGCATTTTCTATCATTAAAAATCAAAACACACCAACATTCATCAATGGAAAAACCCTAAACCTTTAACAATTTGGCAAAATAGTCCCTGGGCTAGCTAGATTAAGCTTCAACGATCTCAAAAACATAGAAATCATTAAAAACGAGACAAAATTCACTCACCTATTGAGCTAGGAAGCTTGGCCAAACATAACATGCATCCATGGGTTTTCTATCTTCTTAATTTTAGTGGAAGAAACTAAACAAAGATGATAATTTTTTTGTTTTATTATTTTACTTATTTAATTTACTAAATTACCTTTTTAACCTTTAATATAATTCATTAAAATCACTTAATATAAGTCCAAAAATGTCCACTCATATTAACAATGGTATATTTATCACACAAGGACATCCACTATTTAATTTCATAACCATTTAATACCTTTAGCTATTAGAACATCACTTTTGCATTTTACGCGATTTAGTCCTTTTTATCAAATTAAGCATTCAAACGATAAAATTTCTTAACGAAAATTTCACACAAACTTACTATCATGCCATAAACATTAAAATAATAATGAAATAATCATTTTGACCTCAAATTTGTGTCTCAAAACCACTATTTCGATGTGACTAAAAAGCGAGTCATTACAAACATAATACATATGATGATTTTTAATTTTTGTTACTTGTTCGAAATTATTTTTATCATACTAATAATTTTATATTTATTAATATTTTTAAAAATATAAATTATGTTATTTTGTAATTACAATTTATACTACCAAATACTGAAATGAAGAATTATGATGTAACTATATTTTGTCACCGAACGTGTCTAGGAAATTACAGTTCTTTATAATTACAAGAGAGTATAATTACTACCCTAATAATTACACTTTCATTCAATTACTTTGTGCTGTCCAAACATACTTACTTCAACTAATTGATTATATAGTGTCAAATGACTTGCATTACTTAAATCCTGGTTAACATCAGGTGTCAAGTTTAAACCCAAACAACTCATTCCCTATATGCTTGATAATAAAAGGGCAATGATAGAACAAATTTTTCCTACAAAACCTCTAAGTGAAGGACCCTTAGAAACATCGATCATCAAGCTTTGAAGATTGAAAACTCTACAACTTTAGAAGCGTTGAAAATAACAAAATTCAAAGAAAAATAAAAATCGAATCACTCAAACTTTCAAAACATTCTTTACATCTCATAAAGGAAAAAAGAAAAGAAAAACAAAGACGAATATAATTTATTCAACGAATCATGGGGTGGGCATCTTAGCCTATTTGTAAGGTGAATTTACAAGTAATTTAAGAAAATAATATCCTAAGTAAATATTTTAATATAATTTAAAATCAATAAAAAGAACTAAAAATGCCTATGATTTATTCCAGGAGAAAAGGTTCAAAATAATTAGGTGAAATATATCATAATAGTGATTTAAAAGAGATAAAATACCAAATAAATCAAAATAATCTTCGCTAGATGAGGAGGTTGATTTCTATTAGGATATATGGTTGAATTAATCTCAATCTCCTCAATTTCTTCATGAATAAATAACATATAGGTGGCCGACCATTCTTGTTCTCCCCTGGACGACTGATAAGGGATAAAAGTAACATGTTTTCAATCCCATTCTTGATGCATTTTTAGATGATTTATTATGTACATTAGTGAATTTGATGCTCCAAATCCTTTAAATTCATGTTTCTATACTTAGGTGAGCATAGGGGAGCGAAATGGGTGAAAAATAATCAAAATCGGGCAAAAAGAGCTGTTTTTCATATCCACACGGCCTGGGCATTTCCACACCGGTGGCCACACACCCATGTCAGCCACACGGGTTGGCCACATGCCTATGTGCCAGCTCGTATCGATTTCGTACCCTGTTTTCCAAACACACGGAAGACCCAATTTTTAGGTTTTCTGAGCACTCCAAAGTTTATAAATACCAATTAGAAGAAGACCTAAGGGAGCACTCAGAGAAGAATGAAGAAAAGACTCCAAGAACGCCATCATAATCAACTCGGAAGCGGATCTCATTCAAGATTGAAGATCTCCATTTAATTTCCTTGGAAGTTTTATTGAGTTTCTTTATGTCATGCTATTATCCTAACTTTGAGATGATTTCATTCCGGATTATGAACTAAATTCTGTAGATACCTAGGGAAGATGAAACCTATGATGAATCTTATTATTTGATTTTTGTTGTACATGATAAATACTTAATTCTTATTCTCAATTATGTATGCTTATTTCGTGATTTAATATTTTTAGGATCTTAATTCATGTTTAATGTGCTTATTTCAGTGGACCAAAAGTCCCTGTTTAAGAGTAGATCTAGCATAATTGAGCGAAGTTGCATGCAATTCATAGATCGAGTTAATGTGATGATAGGGGTTTTAAATAGAAAGAGATTTCAATTAATCAACCTAGAGTTAGTTGTTCTTACTATCAAAAGAGATATTAACATAATTTAGGGATTTCTACGGATCAAGACACAAGTGAATAAATCGTTTAATTCAGATTCATAATAATAGGTGAAGTCTAGGTGGATTGTAACATCCTAAAATTTGAGAATTTATATGATGCATGTTTTGGTGCTTAACTTGTGTATAATTAAAATTTTGCATATTTAGTATAGTCTTGAGAAGACTTGAGAACTATTCAGAATTAGAATAAATTTTAGTAAGAAGTATTTATTTGAAGTGGATAAAGTGACTTTGAGGTTTAAGTAGATTTAAGTGTCAAAAACTAGCATAAGATGAGCTAGTAGCATGGTGGTGTTGGCGCATGTATGTTTGTTTGAGGGGAGAGGTTCGAATCTCCTAGCATGCAATTTGAAAGCTTTTATTTTTGCTTTCTCCTATCAAGTGTCGGCCAAGCTTCATTTTTGGTATGTTAGACTTTTAATTTTTATGGTAAGGTGGCTAAATGGATTAATGAAAACATTGAAGTTGAGGAAAGGAATCAATAGGATAAGGCAAGTAAGGGAACAAATGGCTTAATTTGTGGAATGTGCTATGGAAAGAAAGGTTGGCAAAAGTTGATCCTTGATGGCTATGAACTTGAATGGGTTTTGGGCCTAGGGAGGTTGGCCGAATTTTGTTAGTAGCTTGATAGGGATTAGGAGCTAGTTTGGTCAATTTCTTTAGCAACATGAGCATTTTTTTTTTCCATTCTCTCCAAAACCCTTTTTCCTAGCCGAATGTAGTTGTAGCAATAGGCAAATTTTTGGTTGTTTGGCTATTTCTTTTTGACCAAATTAGTATCATCTTCTTTTTTCTCTTTTGTGCCGAAACCATGCAACTTTGAAGAAACATAATTCATTTTCTTTTTCTTCCTTTTGGCCGAATATACACCAACCCTAAGACCTTATCTTTGTTCATCTTCCATCCTTGGAAAATCGACACATAAACACTCTCTCTTTATTCTTTTTGTTCTTCTTTCTTTATTTTTGGTAAAGAACACTCAAACATCACTATTTTTTTCAAAACCTTTCTTCATGGCCGAATGTTGATGGTAAAAAAAATCTTTTGCTGAATCATTCTTCTTTTCTTTATTTATTCATAGCCGAATCTTTTCTTATACATAAGTATTCTCTTCAATCTTTTCTTTTTCTTCTTTGAAGCCTTGGACAATAGTGTGATAGTGGAGGGCCGAAACTCAAGTGTTCGTAAACGTCGTAGATCGTTGAAATCGGATTTAAGGTGTTAAAGGTAAGGGATTATTAAGGATTTTCATATTACTCGACATATGGATATAAATAGTTTATTAATCGATTTCGTTTTAGGGGGCGTTCTTGCTCGATTGTCATATTGTGGAGCGAGGATATTTGTGGTAAGTTATTCTCAATTTTTTTAAAATCGCTAGTCGAAATTTCGATAACTTATTGGTTAGACTAATGATTCATTGTCTTTGAAGACAATCAAAATAGGGACGAAAAGAGTTGTTAATAGTGTTCGGAAGAGGGGTGGTTCCATTATTCCCCCTAAGTTTAAGAGAAGGACTGTTTTGAGAATCCGAGACTTTCCACCGGTTGTGGACCCTCATCCAGCAAAAATTAATTATTCAAAGTCGTACGTACCCCCGAACCATTGTTTACTCGTGGTTCTGAACCTTTGATCAGAGAGAAATCGCAAATAGTGGTTATTCAAGATTCCGAGGGTAAGATCTAGATCGCTTAATATTAGAATAGTTTAATATTAAATTTTAGTGTTCTAATCCATCATGATGTGTGTTTAGATATCGACGAGCGGGAGAGTGTAGTTCTCACCGTAATCAGGTGTGTAATCTCACACCGTATCTTATGGGTTAGATGACTATATCGTATAAATCGGTGGATGAAATCACAAGTTAGTGAAATCGGGAAGAATAGCATATTTGTCACCTTAATGATAAAAGTTTTGAAATTTGTATTAAGATTATGAAAATTACGAAATTGCCCTTAACGAGCTAATTCGATAAAAGTGATAATTGGAGAATTTGGGCCATATGTGATATATGATAATTGGGCCATATGTGATATTTGATAATTGGGCCATATGTGATATTTGATAATTGGGCCATATGTGATATTTAATAATTGGGCCATATGTGATATTTGATAAATGGGCCATATGTGATAATCGATAAATGGGCTATATGTGATATTTGATAATTGGGCCATATATGATAATTGATAAATGGGCCATATGTGATATGAGATTTCGTGGGCCAAATTGTGAAATGGGCCAGTTTGTAATAATTTTTATAATGGGCCTTATGTTGGAATAATTATATGAATGGATTGTTATGCATGCTATATTCATGATTGCATGGGTTGGGCTATTTGACGAAGAGAAGTTCTGGTAGCTTTGCTACAAAATTTTGGTGGCTCTGCCACAATTCTGAAAAAATTGGCAAATGCCATGTAAATTCTGTGAATTCGATGGCTTGTCCACGAAATTTGATATACGGCTTAATGCCTACTTCGGTGTGTTGGCGGGGTGGGTGACTAAAGCTCCCCACAAGTGTGCTGGTTGGTACGAGTGGTGTGTAGCGGATGGAAATCTAGGTTTGGTTTTGGGATTTGCATATCACTTGCATTCCATACATGCTAAATTATTATATTTGTAATGGGCTTAGGCCCAAATAAATGCTTAAATGGTTTTGGCCCAGTGGACTATGGTAAGTGAGTTACACATTGAGTTCTAAGTAACTCACCCCAAATTTTTTCCCCTCTCAGGTAATAATACTTGATGGAGGCTTGGGTCGGAGATGACTTCGTATGGAGGCTATACTACAAATGGTGGTTTATAAAATTTTAAGGCTTCTTTAATAATTTTTATTAAGTACTATTTTTATGGCGATGTAATAAGGCCTCTTTAATTATGGATTTTAGTATGTGGATGGATTTTATTATGTTTAGTTTTCCTAAGTTGGATTGGTTTAGTTTTTATAAATGTTTTTTTTTCTATAACTCTCGTATCAAATAAAAGTTTTTCTTAAATATCATTGAAACTTAGGAAATTCTTTTAAAACTTTTCGATGAAATATTTCGACTAAATAAATCCAAAGTTTTTATCAATTACTACTCTATAGATCAAATGACAAATTCTTGTGTTTTTAATTATGGTTTTCAATGAACTTCGATTTTTCGATAAAGTCATTCTCTTAATCGTTTTGGAATTTGATTTCTACTTCGTTAAATGATTTGAATGTACGTTAAATTTGTGTGGCATGCCAAAATCCGAGCTTAATACATAGGCCGGGTTTGGGGTGTTACATGGATTCTTTCCTGGGTATTGTATGGATTCTTTCCTGGGTATTTTTTTTCTCTTTGGTTATCTTCTATTATTTTCCTATTTCATTCTCTGTTGCGTTCGTAGTTGAATTAGATTAGTAAATTTACATTAAAAACAATCACTTCAATTTATCGGCTAAATAATAGGAAAACAATAATTACTAGTACTTTTAGTCCTCGTGGATACGATATTCCCTACTCACCATAGCTATACTATTGTTCGATAGGTGCGCTTTCCTTTGTTGTAATTATAGTTATTTTAGTGTCCATCAAGTTTTTGGCACTGTTTCCGGGGACTAAAATATTAGAACACATGATTTTTATTAATTTAGCCATTTTTATTTTTATTGCATTTTATTTTTGTTTTTAGTTAATTTCTGTTTTCTAATTTTTCTTTTATTTGCTTCTGGCAGGTTCCTAAAGTTTATGTCTAGAAGAAACCCGTCGGGACCTTTAGTATTTGATAGTGAAATTGAAAGTAATGCTCGTAGAAACCGTAGAGAAGCAAGGCAGAGTTGATAGAATATAGTGGATGAGCAAAATGACATTATTATTATTACTGAGAAGATGGCTGAAAATCATAATAATCAATTACCTCCTGTAGTTGCTACAAATCCTGCAGATCCAAATCCTACTCCTCGTACTATGTACAATTATGCCAAGCCCACTCTATCTGGGGCTGAATCGTGTATTGTGAGACCCACCATTGTTACGAACAATTTCGGATTGAAGCCAAACACTATTTAGATGATACAACAATTTGTTCAGTTCGATGGTTTGCAAGACGAAGATCCAAATACTCATTTGGCTAACTTTCTAGAAGTTTGTAATACTTTCAAGATAAATGGCATTTTTTACGATGCCATCCACCTACAATTGTTTCCCTTCTTATTGAGGAATAAAGCTAAACAGTGGTTGAACTCTCTACCACTAGGTTCGATCACTACATGGGACCAAATGACCGAAAAATTCTTACTGAAGTACTTTCCACCGGCTAAGAAAACTAAGTTGAGGAATGATATCTCTTCCTTTGTGCAGATGGACATAAAGTCCCTATATGATGCATGTGATAGGTATAAGGATTTATTGAGAAGATGCCCTCACCATGAGTTACCTCTATGGCTATAGGTTCACACCTTCTACAATGGTTTGAATCCCTCAACTAGGCAGTTAATCGATGTAGCAGTCGGTGGTACCCTGAACAATAAGACATCTGAAGTGGCTTATGAGTTTATAGAAGAGATGTCACTGAATAATTATCAGTGGCAAGTCATGAGGACGAAGACTAATAGAGCAGCCGGTGTTTTCAATCCAGATGCAATCACCATGTTATCAAATCATGTAGAACAATTAAATAAGAAAATTGATGGTTTATGTGTTTCTACGCAGGTACATCTGGTGATACAATGCGATGCAAATGGTGGAGGAATGAGCAATCCAGAATATTTACCCTACGGTCCTAGCACAGAGAAAGAACAAATCAACTATATGGGTAATAATTCTAGACCTCAGAATAATCCTTACGGTAACACTTATAATGCAGGTTGGAGAAACCATCCCAATTTCTCTTTGGGTGGTTAAGGAAACCAAAGACCACAGCCCCCTCCAGGCTTTCAACCACCTTACCAACAAGAGAAAAAGTCAAACCTTGAGGAGATGTTGACGAAGTTTATTTCGGTGTCAGAAACCTACTTCCAAAACACCAGAACAACACTTAAAAATCAACAACCATCGATTCAAGGGCTTGAGAACCAAATCAGTCAACTTGCTAAGTTGATTTCAGAACGACCACAAGGTAGCTTTCCTAGTAATACTGAAACTAACCCAAGGGAGAAACTTCATGCAATTACTGTGCGAGATGAAGAAAGGTTAGTTGAATCTAAACCAGAATCGAGGCAAGAAAGTGTGGTAAGTAAAGGTAAGGTAGAGGTAAGCCAGAATGAACAAATATCGGTTGGTAAGGAATATAAACCTCGAGTTCCATATCCGAATGCAACGAAGAAAGACCATACTAATGAACAATTTGGTAAGTTTCTTAAACTTCTGAAAAAGTTGCATATTAACTTACCGTTTATTGAAGCTCTTTCGCAGATGCCCAATTTCGTAAAATTTTTAAAGGAGCTCTTGGCAATCAAACGAAAGTTAGATGATTTGTTGTATGTAGAGCTAAATGCAGTGTGTTCAGCCATTTTGCAAAATAAACTACCCAACAAATTGAAAGATCTAGAGAGTTTACTATTCCTTGTTTAATTGGTAGTTTGAATGTTAATAATGCTTTAGCTGATTTAGGGGCTAGTATTAATGTCATGCCCTATAAAATGTTTAAACAATTAGGTCTTAGGAAACCCAAACAAACTAGGATGAGTATTGAATTAGCAGATAGAACCATTAGATTTCCTAGGGTTATTATTGAAGACGTATTGTAAAAATTGATAAATTCATATTCTCAGATGATTTCGTTGTTTTAGACATGGTTGAGGATAGTGACTTACCTTTTACTCTAGGTTGACCCTTTTTAGCAACTACCAGAACTATTATTGATGTTGGTACATGTGAAGTAATACTTCGTGTAGGTGATGACACAATTACACTCCAAGTTTGTGACTTTGTTAAGACATCTAGTGATCGAGATGATTATATGAGTTCTGTTAATATGAGTAACTTTGTGGCTCAAACTTCTTTGGAGGAAACCCCTTGGAACAACGCGACGGAGGCACGTTCCAGTCAATGCGACAAAAAAAAATGACTCATAAAGAAAAAAATGCTACAGGTCGATGAACTAGATGAATGGCGGACACATGTCAAGGAAAGACCGAGAATACACGATGTAGAACCAAAACGACACCATGATGAGCAGATGGATGGAACAAACCAATTTAAAGTTGGGAACAAGGTACTATTAGATAAAATGGATCGACGTATTGCCACTTCAGAGCCTAATGCAAGCGAAGCAACTCCTTTTACGATAATGAATGTCTTGTCATACGGTATAGTCGAGGTAACTCATTCTGAACTCGGCACATTTAAGGTAAGTAGTACCTAGATCAAGCCTTATTATGATAATAGAATTAATAACGAGCAAGGGGAGTTTCGACTCTGCGAACCCCCATGAGCGTGCAAATATGAGGTAAGTTAAGCTTAGACTTTAAATAAGCGCTTCTTGGGAGGCAACCCGAGTGTTAACACTTCTAATTTTCTTATTTTTTCATGGTATTTTTTTAAAATTAATTAAAAAAAAGTGTGTTTTTAGCCCACACGGCCTGGACACATGGGCATGTGGGAACACATGGCCTAGACACATGGGCGTGTCACAGGCTGTGTGTTAAATGGGGTAATTGATAGTGAGTTACACGGTGTGGCCACACGGGCGTGTGAGACCTCACATGGGCGTAGGAGAAGCAAAGGAAAACACACACGGCCTGGCGACATGGCTATGTGACCTACACGGCCTGGACACATGGATGTGTCCTAGGCCGTGTGAAACCTGGAGTTATTTTTTCCAAAGTCAAAAAGTTACACAGACAGGAGGCACGGCCGAGCCACATGGGCGTGTGGGATCTTACATGGGCGTGGAAGAAGTAAAGGACAACACACATGGCCTGGCACATGGCCGTATGTACCACACAGCTTGGACACACAGGCGTGTCCATGGCCGTGTGAAAATTGGGTTAATTTTTAATTGTATACAGGCTAAAAATACTCCACACGGCCGTGTCACACATCCATGTATCCCAAACCTTAGAATTCCTTTCTCAATTTGTCTTTTTCTTCTCCCCCAACCAAGCCACCCCATTTTTATTTTATTTTATTTTATTTATTATTCTTATACTTATATTTTAATTTTTTTTTGCTATTTCTATTTTTTAGTTTTTTTACTATTATTATTACAATTACCTTCAAGTTTATTTGTATCATTGAGTTTTTTATTATTATTATTATTTGTTTTATTTTATTTTTATTTATCTTTCTTTTTAATTTTGTTTTAGTTGCTTTATTTTTTTATTTTCTTCAACTTATTTTCATTATTATCTTTTGAATATTTTTATGGTTGTTTCTAATCAAGTTATAACCCCTAAATCTTCTCTATTATTTGTGTTTATTTTTTTATTAGTTTGCTTGGAATCATGCACTGCATTTTGATTTGACTACAATTTCGCTTTTCACTATTTTGGGGATTTCATCTAATATTCAGGGCAATTTCAATTTTCTCCCTCTCTTATGATATTCTGTTTATACTATGATTATATATGTTTGAACATTGAGGACAATGTAGATCTTAAGTGTGGGGAGGTTATTTATACAATTATTAGAAAATCCCTAAATTATGTCTTGTGTTTAAGTAATTTTCTCATACTTCTATTAGAATGAATATTTATTGATGTGTTTTGGATTAAATTCATAGATATTTGTGCATTGGCTGTTTTAAACTTTAAGACATGAGAGAATAAAAAATGATAAGTTTATTTTCAGAATTAAAAATTTTAGGTTGTTTCCCTGAATTGAGGTATTATCTTGAAGTTTTAGATTTGCAAGATTGACATCAAAAACCATAATTTTTTGTGAGATTTTGAACATTTAGAGCATGCATTTTTCTTGCTCATCTTTATTATTGGTTATGCGTGTTTCAATATTGATTTGTTATTCTAAAACTTGCTTTGATTATGCATGTTGAGACCACACCTTTGATTTGATATACTAAGATGATAAAGGCACTTAGGTTTTAACCCACTTATCCCATAAAAAGCCTACCTTTTGAATTAACCCTTAGTGAGCCCCGTTAAGCCTAACACACCGTTTCTTGATTTACCCATTAATGTTAACCCATAATTCATTTTTTTCGTTGAAACTTTTTTCCATTTTATTGACTCTTTTTTTTATTGAGATTTGATTTGGTTAATTGCCTAATTAAGCTCTTTTGTTTAATTTTCTGAATTATTTCTTATTATTCTAAAACAAAAATAAAAGAAAAAGAAGTATACAAAATAAAAAAAACATATATATATTGATTATTATTTAGTTCTATGTTAATTGAGCTTGAACAGTTAAATTCATAGTTTGAGAAGAAGCTAGTGTTATTCTTGAACAGTTTTCAATTGATGTAATTGTTTTTTATTCAGCATTTGTTTAATTTTCTAGTTTGGTAATTTATCAATTTGATATCGATTTTAACCATCTTTTTCAGCATTTCTCCACACCATTACAACCTCCTAAAGACCTTTTGATTTGTGTATCATCTCATTTTATAGTGGTGGAGATTTGATTTTCATGCAAGGCTATTGTAATGGCTTTTCATGTTTGACTATTGAATGCTTATTCTTGAACCTTAAACACTTTGAGCTATTTGAGTGAATCTTTAGTGATGATGTCCATTCTTGTCGATTTTGAATTAAAGGTAATTACTTAAATAAGGGGAAATACCTATGTTTTCATTCTTCAAAACTGTTCGACTTGGATTGTTTGAATCTTTAGTGCTCTTTTAGTTGAATTATCAATGTATGATTATTTGTGAAGTATTTCGAAACATTATTGATGAGAATTATAAGTTGAGAAAGATTAATTTTAATTGTGAGTTGAGGATTTTGTTTGAGGACAAGTAAATGCTTAAGTGTGGGGATATTTGATAAGCCATAAAAGTAACATATTTTTAATCCCATTCTTGATGCATTTTTGGATGATTTATTATGTCAATTAGTGAATTTGATGCTCCTAATCCTTTAAATTCATGTTTCTATACTTAGGTGAGCATAGGGGAGCGGAATGCAGCGAAAAACAAGCCAAAAATAGCAAAAAGAGTTGTTTTCAATATCCACACAGCCTGGCCATTTCCACAGGGGCTGGCCACATGCCCATGTGCTAGCCTGTGTTGATTTCACACCCTGTTTCCCAAACACGCGGAAAAACCCAATTTTTAGGTTTTCTGAATATTCTAAAGTATATAAATACCAATTAGAAGAAGACCTAAGGGAGCACTCAAAGAAGAACGAAGAAAAGACTCAAAGAACGCCATCAGAATCAACTCGGAAGCGAATCTCCTTCAAGATTGAATATGTCCATTTAATATCCTTAGAAGTTTTATTGAGTTTCTTTATTTCTTGTTGTTATCCAAACTTTGAGATGATTTCGCTATAGATTATGAACTAAATTCCCTAGATACTTAGGGAAGATGAAACCTATGTTGAATCTTATTATTTGATTTCTGATTTACATGATAAATACTTGATTCTTGTTCTCAATTATGTATGTTATTTCATGATTTAATATTTTTGGGATATTAATTCATGTTTAATATGCTTATTTCAGTGGAACAAAAGTCCCTGTTTAAGAGTAGATATAGCATAATTGAATGGAGTTGCATGCAATCCTAGAAATAGGATGACATAAATATACCGGATTAGAGTCAAATCTAATAGGGGAATCCATAGATCGAGTTAATGCGACGATAAGGGTTTTAATTAGAAAGAGATTTCAATTAATCAACCTAGAGTCAGTTGTTCTTACTCTCGAAAGAGATATTAACATAATTTAGGGATTTCTACGGATCAAGACACAAGTAAATAAATCATTTAATTAAGATTCATAATAATAGGTGAAGTATAGGTGGATTCTTTCCTAGGTATTATTTTTCTCTTTGGTTATCTTCGATTATTTTCCCATTTCATTCTCTGTTGCATTCGTAGTGAAATTAGATTAGTAAATTTAGACTAAAAATAATCACTTCAATTTATCGACTAAATAATAGGAAAACAGTAATTACTAGTACTTTTAGTCCTCGTGGATATGATATTCCCTACTCACCATAGCTATACTATTGTTCGATAGGTACGCTTGCCTTTATCGTAATTATAGTTAGTTTAGTGACCATCAACGACTTTGCAAGTTATTTTTGGATCCCAATTTCCACCCAATTTCTTGTGGACTCTCTCTCTAAATTCCTTGTAGTTGGCTTAGAACTTTAAAATAAAACACAAATCCATTAACACAAAATCTATGTAACATCCTATTCTCGACATAATCATCAGGTCTAAACTATAGAATGTCAAATTCATTATCAAAGCAATTAGGATCTCTTTTTTAAATAAATTAAATAATTTATACATGCTATTAAGTTCAATATATAATTACAATATATATTATATAATCATATACGTGATCTAAACGAGCTTATGAAAGCTCTTTCCATAACCATAGACCAGTTGAGGACTAAAATGTAACAATTTTAAAATTTTTGGGTTGGCGTCGCTACATTGAGGATATTATGTCGTAACCTTGAATATCATTGAACATCTTTCGTTGTGATGTTACTTACTAATTCCACAATATCATTGAACATAAGATCACAACAACTAAATATATGAACATTAGCATACTTACATTCATTTAAGCTTTATGCTATTTACATATATGTCATAAAATTGTCACATCCCAAAAATTGGATGAAAAGAATTTGGATTCATGGACCAAGAGTTGTAGTTATGACTCTTAGTTAAAAGTTTGTAAAATTATGAAAAAAATTGAGTTGCTGGCTATATGGTTAAGGATTAGTGTAATTGTCCTTGAAGACTTGAGTTCTATTCCTTTGCAAATGATTACATTTTAGTATTTTGCTCCCTTTGTGAACAAATTTTAGTCTGACTCAAATATTGATTTATCTCTGGATTAATTCGATAATTTAGCAATTATCTTTAGTTTATCTGTTGACTTATCAGCTTTTGAAAATTAATATGTGTCCTCTATGGTTCATTTTGTAGCTACTATTTTCAGCACCTTTGCTATCCATTTTAGTCACCATAGCCACACCTCATTGACTTAAGAATTGATCTCTCTTTTACTCTCCAATGTCGCCACATAGGAGACAAGGAAGTGATGCTATAGAGGAAGCAAGGGGTCCAAGGTTCAAGTCTTGGCACTTGCAGTTCATTTTGATTCTTTTTAAATGAATTTAGACTTTGGCCCATAGGTTTATATTTAGTTGCGCATGTTTTAAGTCACAAAAGGAGCTTGTGTTGTGATGGCATGTAGCGTCTGGAGCATAGGACAGGGCAAGGGTTTGAATCCCATTGCAAGCAAAAAGGGATATTTATTTTGCAAAGTTGGGACGACAAGTGGTTGTGATGGATTTAAACTCTGCTGAAGAAGGGATCCCACATCGGGAAGCTAGCATGAGGGAAGGTGAGAAGCTGACTTTAAATAGAGCAATCTATGAGGAGAGTAAGGATACCTTGGTTGGTGTTTGGGCATAGGAGTGTTCGGAGTGTAGATTAACTCCAGATTCTTATCAGGTGTGTATTTCACACTACTCTAGCTGTAGAGCGTCAAATGTCGAAATGTCAGTCATACGACGATGGTAGCCACACGAGCGTGCGAGCGCACATGTAGGGGCTTTGACGCGATTGTTGAGGATATCATAAGTGTTCTTGTGGGTTTAGGCTGTTTGGGTCACGATGGCCCGAAAGGGGCCAAGTGGGTTCAATGGGCCCGTGGGCCCATATGAATAAATTGTATGATTGTGTAGTAGATATTGGACTAGTCTATGTGAATCTCATATCTATAGTTAGGTTTGGGCTAAATGGGCCACACGAGCGTGTGGATCTATTTGGGCCGAGAATGGGCCTTAGGCCCATTCGCATCGTTATCTCTGTTTAGAATACCTTGATTTACAAAATTACCGAAATACCCTGGTTTGTAAAATTACCGAAATACCCCTGAAGGGTAGGATTACTGAAATACCCTTACAGGGTAAATGTCTATTTTGCCCATTACCGGTAACTGACTGATTAGGACTATGACTATTCTAACTGTGAATGTATGACCGTGTTTTAACTAATTTGACTGTGGTTGTATGATTGATATGCTTTTATTACTTGTTTAAATGAGTATTACTGAGCATGGCCATTTTGCATACACGTGTAATGATTAAGCATGACATAAATAACATATTGCATTGGGTTGGGTTTGCTGATTGGAGGAAGTACCGTTTTAGTGGCATTACCACATACCGCTCTAGTGGCATCGCCATATTATGTTCTAGTGGCATCGCCATATATCGTTCTAGTGGCATCGCCACGTAATCTGGTTATGGCTCTGTGCCAACCTCAACGTGACTTTGTTCTATCTTAATTATGGCTTTGTGCCAATCGTATTTACCTGTGGCTATGTGCCTAACATATATATCGATGACTCTGTGTAGATCATATTTACCCAAGGTTGTGTGCCGAATATATTACCGTCGCTGATGGCTATGTGCCAAACATAATACAGTTATTGATGGCTTTGTACCAATTATAATACCGCTACTGAATGCTTAGAGCCATATATATATTAGTAGCTTTGCTGCATTGTTATTAGCAGCTTGGCTGCATTATTGGAGAGTTTTGGCTGGGTGGGTCAATTTTATCCCCACATGGTGTGTTGGTTGGTACGGGTGGAGAGTTTGGTTGGATTGGGGTGGGTACATATCCATTGCATTTTTATGACTTGGGGCTTAGGCCCAAATTTTTACCAAATAGGGCTTAGGCCCAGATTGTTACCGAACGGGGCATAGCCCCAGACTGATACCGTATAGGCTCGGGCTGTAACACCCCAAACCAGGTCTATGCGTCAAGACGAGATTTGGTTTGTCACACAGATCGAACAGTCTTTTAATCTTTCTAATGATTTAGGTGAATCGGTACTACAAAACCTTTTGAAAATAAAGTTTAATAAAAACCAAGAGAAATGATTTAAATTCGATGAATTTAAGAAACATTAGTTGAAATATTGTCATTTAGTATTTAATTATCAAAACCTTAAAAAATTTCAAAAGAATTTGAAAGTAAAAATAGTTAAAGAATCTCATATGTTTAAAAAAAACAAAGTATTTTAAAGATCATTATAGGATTAACGAAACCCATATTAAATATCAAAATAAAATTTAAATCCATCCACACATAAAAATCCATAAAATATTAATAGAGGCCTTATTACATCATATCCAAAATAGCAATTTAAAGAAAGTACTTAATAAAAGTTCAAAGTTTATAAAACCCATGTTCACAGTATGGCCTCCACGAAGTCATTCTCATTCAAGTCCACGTCAATTTCCATTACCGTGATGGAAAATTTAAGGAGTGAGTTACTCGAACTCGGTGTATAACTCACTTACTATATCCACTAGGCCGATCATCAAGTCATAATTTTGGGCTTGAGCCCAACAATGATTTAACAATATAATAAATGAAATTCATGCAAAATGAAATTTCCCAACCAAACCAATTTCCATCCGCTACACACCACCGTACCAACCATCACACTGTGGGGATCAAGTCAACCCACCCCGCCAACACACCAATTATAGGCATAAAGCCATTTTTAATAATGTTGTGGTGCACCACCGAACTAGATTGTGACAAAGTCACCGAACTAGAGGCATTAAGCCATTGAAATATTTGTGGCAGAGCCACCGAACTAGATTTTGGCAACAGGCCTTTCTTCTCTTCATCATTTTTCCCAACCCATGCAAAAATGTATGCATAACAGTCTATATCCATATGATAATTTAGCAAAAAGCCCAAAATACATGTGAGGCAATATTTCAAGTTTTTATTATGGCCCATAATACAAAATAATATTTAGCCCATTAGCAATCTAGCAACTTTGGCCCATATATCGATCTAGCAAATTTTTCTGCCCATTTAACGATCTAGCAGATTTTTGACCCATTTAACGATCTAGCAAATTTTTCGGCCCATTTAACGATCTAGCGAATTTTTTGGCCCATTTAACGATCTAGCAGATTTTTCGTAATTTTCACAACTTTAAGAGTTTTCATGTATTTACACTAAAGTATTAATTATTACGCATTTTTTGATTTTGTCATCTTTACGATTTTTCCCAATACTTACGGTATATCATCTAACCCGAGATAAGTGTGAAGTTACACACCTGGTTATTGTGAGTATTAGACTTTCCTGCTCGTCAATACCTAAACGTAACACGATAAATTAGAACACTATTATTTATTAAAACTACACTATTGATAAATGATCTAAATCTTTACCCTCAAGATTTCGAACCACTTTTATTTTTGGTTTCTCCCCGATTGTTGGTTCGTTGCCCGATGAGAATCCACGAACAAAAAAAGGTTCGGGAGTACGAATGACTTCAAACAACTGGTTCTCCTCGGATGAGGGTCCACAACTCGGTGGAAAATCTCGGATTCCCGAAATGGCCCTTCGTTTATACTTAGGGGGATTAGCGGAACCACCCCTCTTTCGAAGACTATTCACCGCCCTTTTCTGCCCTATCTTGAATATTTCTAATGACATAAGATCATTAGTCCGACTAATAATTATCGAAATATGACTAACGATTTTAAAAACAAGATTGGCTTACCACAATTATCCTTGTTCCACAAGATGACAATCGAGCAATAACGTCCCCTAAAACGAAATCGATTATCAAACCAACTATACCAATATGACGAGTAATATTAGAATCCTTGAATGACCTCCTTACTTTAACTCTTAAGATCGATTCCAATGATTCACGATACTCACGAGCACTTGAGTTTTTGCCCTCCAAAAATCACACTATTTTCCACGGTTGAAAAAGAAATACGTGAGAAGAATACTTATGTATAATGGAAGATTCGATTATGACTAAAAAAAGAAAATGAAAATGGTTCGACAAGGAAACAATCTAGCATTCAGCCATGAGAGAAAACAATGAAGGAAATATGGTTGAAAAGAAAGTAAAAAAAATAAAAGAAGGAGATGATGATGATTCGATTTTCAAGAGAGAAAAGAGAAAGAAAGGAGAAAGAAAAGAGAAAGAAAAGAGAATTGAGGTTAGGAGAAATGTGCATTCGACATTGGGGAGGAAAAATGAGAAAAAGAAAAGAAGAAATCCTTGTTAGCTTATGTGATTTTGGTCACAAAGAGAAGAAAAGATTTGAAGAGAAAGAGAGCAACTAATCTGAAATGGTCAAAAGAAATGACAAAAGAATGAGTTGTTTACTTAAAGTTGTTGGCAAATTCGGCTAGAGAGAAAATAGATGGAGAGAAAATGTGTTTTGCCAAAGCCAAAAATGACCAAAAAGAAAGTGCTCCTCCAACACCCAAGCCTACCAAGCCAATCAACAAAACCGGCCATCCCCCTTAGCCCCTATGCCATCCACATACATGGTCAAAAGGCCATGAAATAGTTGCCAAAACATCATCCTAGTCTCAAGCCATATCATCCTCCCTTTTCCTTAAGTTTGAGAAACATTATCCCCCTATTCAAGCCATTCTATCCCTTAACTCAAGCTTACCATAACCTTTAGTCTTCTTGCCAAAAATAATTAATCCAACTCATCCTAATCTTATCCATGACCGACACATGCTAGGATAAAGCAAAAATAAAAACTCCCAAATTGCATGCTAGGAGATTCGAACCTCTTCCCTCAAGTCCAACTTATGGCGCCATCACCACTTTGCCAATTACTCATCTTATGCCATCTTTTAGTACTTAATTAACTTAATTTTCATGGTCACCTGATTTCTTTACACTAAAGTACTCTTTACTAATATTTATTCAAATTCCAAGTAAACCAGAGCCCTCACAAGACTATTTTTAGCACATAATAAAATCATACCTGAGCTAACACCAAGAAACATAATGTTACTCAAATTTTTAGGATGTTACACGGGCCCAGACTATAATTTTATTAGGGGATTACACACTGAGTGTAACACCCTAAAAATCTGAGTATTTATATATTGCATGATTTGGTGTTTAGATTTTAAAGGAAAATTTCTTACTTTTATTTTCGTGTTTATTGAAGTCCTAAAGAAGAGTATAGCATAATTTGGGTAAGGAATAAATTTAATATTTGAGAATTTATTGAAGAGAAGCAAGTGTCATTAATACTTAAGTTAAATTAAGTGTTAAAAAGTGACATAAAATGAGTATATGGCATGGTGGTGTTGGCGCATGAGTTGTAGCATGAGGGGAGAGGTTCGAATCCTTGTTTAGCATCTAGGTAAATTTTATTTTAATTTTTCGCACATGTATAGCAAGTGTCGGCCAAGAGCATATATGGTAAGTGTTGACCATGTTATTTTTGGTTAGCATATCAAAGGATTAAGGAAATTGTTAACTTAAGGAAGGGAATCAAGAAATTAAGGAAGGATATGAAGATATGGGGCACATATCAAGGAAAAGTTATGGAAACAATATCATGGCCAATTGACCATGCATAGGGACGGCAATTTAGACTATAGGGGGAGCCGAATTTTTGGTGATAGTGAAACACCCCACACCCGGCCCACGAGAATGGACTGGATCTGGTATGTTCCTCGAAGTAACCCGGTCCAAATTCATTCGAATATTTTGAAAACTGTGAGTTTTGGAAGATAGCTCGTTGTGGGTTGGGCTTGAGTTGAAAACAAATTTATTTTTATAACAAAAACCCATTTATTTCAAGTGACAAAATATTTAAACTCATTTCATATTAAGTGGGCTTACTCTTTATAAAGCCCTAAACTCATAACATAGTAATTATAGTAGAAATAAAAAAAATTCGTCACGGTGGCCTTATTACATAAAATGAAACCCAAAATAATAAATTGTACAGTACTTTAAATTAAAATAAATATTCAAATTAAACTGAACTTCAAGTCGATCATGGCCACCACAAGTTCTGTAGTCCGGTCCATTCTTGCTCATCACCAAACATATTCCCACAACGGGTGAGTCGATAGACTCGGTGTGTAACCAACACTAAACATAATAGAAATAGGCACACCATAAAAATCATATGCATATAACAATTTCAAGGTAATGATGCAAACCCAACCCAAACCTATATGCCATCCGCTACACTCCACCCGTACCAACTTTGTACACCGTGGGGACTACTAAGTCAACCCTCCATCCGCTACACTCCATCGAAGGCGTCATTGCAATCGGCGTGCTCATCGCCCATCGATAATATTGTGGCATAGCCACCATCGTAATGTAACCGAAGTTACCACTTAGTGAGACCGAAGTCATCACATTCACTTAGTGAGACCGAAGTCATCACATTCACTTAGTGAGACCAAGTCATCACTTTCACTTATAACGTTGGTGAGACCGTAGTCAACACCTTCTTCCCTTTCACATAAATCTCGAATGCCCCAAATTATAAATATCATGCATAGCATATTTTTATTTCACTTTCACATCACTTTTCACTTCTATAACATTTATTTCGTAATCACCTGAATACTTTGTACCATAATATGGCACTTTATCCACTTTCTTTCACTTTCACGTTAGCATATATAACATATTTAAACCATAAAACTATTAAGAATAGTGTGGAATACACACCTGATTTGTTTAGCGATTCCTTGAGATTTCGAAAGCAAGATCTAATGTTTAGATCCTAATTCCTACATTTGGTTTATCAAATATTACTTAGCATAAATTCTATTTTGGGCTATAATATCCAAATCCTAGTAGGATTTGTAAAGAGGCTTACCTTTGATGCCGATTTGATGTTTATTCAAATCCGAAATCTTTGTTTTCCTTCACTTGATATTCGCCAACCTTGAAACTTCAACATAAATTAGTTTTCGCTTTTAATAATTACGGATCTCATCTAGGTAATCACATAACTTTGGTAGAATACCTTTAGGGCTTACCTTATGGATTTTAAATCCCGAAACTTCACCTCCCTTTTTCTTTGAAATCGGCAACTTCCTAGATCTCTGAATAGATTAGTTTTTGATCAATTTGATCTAATTGACTAAGATTTGGCCTTGGCGAATGTATAGACTCACTTACCTCAAATCCCAAAGTTGATCTTTATTTCAAATTCCTGCCGAAATCACTTGTTAGATTTGATCTACTATTAAATCATGGAGGGGATCTTTTTGTCGATTGTATAATGATGTACTTACCTTGTTTTCGAATCCCGGAAGATCCCTTATGCTATTCGGCTATGGCACTATTGTGGATCTCAAAGCTTTGGCTTTTGTGGATGAATAGTAGAAGAGAAGAAAAAGAAAGAAAAAGATGGAGAGAGTTTTTGACAAGGGAATTTCGGCTGAAGAGAAGAGGAAAGATTGTTGCTACTTTCTCTAGGAGGTTTCGGCAAGATGTTGAAGAGAAGAGAATGGCTCTTTTCTTTTCTTTCTTTGGCCGAATCTATTAGCCTTAGAGTCCCTAATTCAGCCAATTCTTCACTTGTGATAAGTTTTAGTTTTATCAATATGAAATTCCATCAAATCTCCTAATTAGCCAAGAGTTTTTATTAAATTGAAATTCCTCTTCCTTGTGCCGTCCAACTCTCCATTCATAGAGACAAAATTTTTTTCTTTTATTTGTTTCCTTGATGACTCAAACTCAGGCCCAAACCTCTTGCATTTGGGCCATTTCCTAGGGCCTTAGGGGGCATCTTCAGGCCACATTTCCAAGCCCGTTATTGGGTTAAATTTTATGTTCTTTATATTTTTAGGGTCACTTGGCCCTAAGCTCCCCTTTGGGCTCTTAATTTTGACATTTGGGGTCATTTTTAAGTTTCCTAAAATTTTCGCACGGCTCTGTATTTTCCAAGTTTCCAAAATGTTTAGTTTCCTATTTTGGCTTGGTTTCCAAAATGTTTAGTTTCCTATTTTGGTTTGGTTTCCAAAGAAATGTTTAGTTTCCTATTTTGGTTTAGTTTCCAAAATGTTCACTTTTCCTAATTCCTTTAGGTTTCCAAAAATGTCTAGGTTTCCAAAAATGTCCATTTCCATTTCCATTTCCATTTCCATTTCCATTTCCATTTCCATTTTCATTTCCATTTTCATTTCCATTTTCATTTCCATTTCTAGGTTTCCAAAAGTATCAAAAGTTTATTCATGAAACTTGTCATTTCATACAATTAAACTGGAAATGCATAGGCCCTATTCAGGATGTTACAGTTCTACCCCCCTTAAGCAAAATTTCGTCCTCGAAATTTTTTTAACCAAACAATTGAGGGTATTGTTGTCTCATTGCCTCTTCTGGTTCCCACGAAGCTTCCTCCGATCCATGATTGCGCCACAATACTTTAACTAGAGGAACTGACTTCCTTCGTAGTACTTTCACGTCACGTTCCAGAATTTGAATTAGCTCTTCCTCGTAAGTTAAGTCTGGCCTTAGCTCCACTTCTTCTACTGGTACTATGTGAGAGGGATCCGATCGAGTAACGACGTAGCATGGACACATGGAATCGTCATGCATTTGTTGCAACTCGGTGGCAACTCTAGTTGGTATGCCCTTGGTCCCACTCGCTTTAGTACCCGATAGGGCCCGATAAATCTTGGGCTTAATTTCCCTTTCCGACCAAACCTCATCACTTTCTTCCATGGTGAGACTTTTAGAAACACTTGGTCTCCTATTTCAAACTCTATTTCCTTCCGTTTGAGGTCAGCATAAGACTTCATCTATCGAGGCTTCTTTTAACCGTGTTTGAATTAATTCAACCTTCTCTTGCATTTACGCCACTATCTACGGTCCCAAAACTCGACGTTCTCCTAACTCGGTCCAACAAGTAGAGTACGACACTTCCGTCCGTACAATGCTTCATATGGTGCCATTGAATGCTAGCACGATAACTATTGTTGTAGGCGAACTCGCTAAAGGCAAGTAGTCCTCCCAACTTCCTCGAAAATCCATCACACATCCTCTCAACATATCCTCCAACACTTGTATTACTCGTTCGATTGCCCGTCCGATTGTGGATGGAAGGCCGTAGTGAAATCCAACTTGGTGCCTAAAGCTTGATGAAGTGCCTTCCAAAATTGAGGCGTAAACCTTGGGTCTCTATCGGAGATGATCGACATTGGTACTCCATGTAACCTCACAATTTACGCCACATATAACTTGGCTAGCTTTTGAAGAGGATAGTCTATTCTTCTTTGGGATAAAATGTGCGGACTTGGTCAAACGGTCCACTATCACCCATACCGAGTCCTTCTTAGTAGGCGTAAGGGGAAGCCCACTAACGAAGTCCATGGTAATTCTTTCCCATTTCCACTGTGGAATCTGGATTGGCTGAAGCAATCCCGATGGAACTTGGTGTTCGACCTTAACTTGTTGACACGTCGACATCTTCCCACAAATTCAGTAACTTCTCGTTTAAGATCTGGCCACCAAAATTGTTCTCTTAAGTCTCTGTACAGCTTAATGCCTCCGGGATGCATAGCATAAGGGCTACTATGCGCTTCTCGAAGGATCTTCTGTCTTAACTCCTTGTCTCTTGGCATACAAACTTTCCCTTTGTAGCATAATACTCCTTCATCATTAATCTCATAGTCCTCCAACTCTCTGTTCTGTGCTTTTTGTAGCTTAACATTTAAATCTTCATCAACCAACTGTCCCTCTTTCACTTCCTTCAACCATGTTGGCTTGACTTGTAACTCGGCCAACAAACTTCCATCCTCATATAAGCTTAAATGGGCGAACATTGCTCTTAGGTCCGCCACAACCTTCCTACTTAAAGCATCAGCTACTACGTTTGCTTTGCCCGGATGATATTCTATCGAACAGTCGTAGTCTTTCAGTAATTCCACCCACCTTCGCTGCCTCAAGTTTAACTCCTTCTGAGTCAACAGATACTTGAGACTCTTGTGGTCGGTGTAGATCACCGACCTTTCTCCATCTGAGATAATGCCTCCACACCTTGAGAGCGAAAACCACTGCGCCAATTCTAAGTCATGGGTTGGGTAGTTCACTTCATGCGGCCTTAAGCGCCGGGACGCATAGCGACTACCTTGCCATCTTGCATAAGAACACATCCTAACCCGTATGTGACGCATCACAAGTATACCACAAAATCCTTCCCGCTTGAGTTGAATCAACACCGAGCTTAGTTCAATACCTTTTAAGTTTTTCAAAACTCTCTTGTTGCTTATCCGTCCACACAAAGGTACTTCCTTCCTCAACAATTTTGTTAATGGCGCGCTATCGGCGAGAATCCTTCCACGAACCTTCGGTAATAGCACGCCAACCCTAAGAAACTACGAATCTTTGCCATCGACTTAGGTGGTTTCCAATCCAACACCGCTCGATTTTCTTAGGATCCACCCTTATTCCTCGGCAGACACCACGTGTCCTAAGAAAGCAACTTTTCTAAGCCAAAATTCACACTTGCTGAATTTGGCATAAAGCTTCTTCTCCTTAATACTTGTAACACAATTGGAGATGCTCATCATGCTCCTCTTCGGACTTAGAATATACCAAGATATCATCGATGAATACCACAACAAACCTGTCTAAGTAAGGTTGGAACACTCGATTCATCATATCCATGAACGCGGCTGGAGCGTTTGTCAACCCAAACAGCATTACTACAAACTCATAGTGACCATATCTTGTCCTAAAAGCGGTCTTATGGATATCAGCCTCCTTCACCTTCAACTGATGGTATCCCGACCGTAAATCGATCTTTGAAAACACTGCGGCTCCTTTCAGCTGATCGAACAAGTCATCGATCCTTGGCAAGGGATACTTGTTCTTGATAGTCAGCTTATTCAATTGACGATAGTCTATGCACATACGCATAGTTCCGTCCTTCTTCTTCACAAACAAGACCGGTGCTCCCCACGGAGACACTTTGGGCGAATAAACCCACGATCCAATAATTCACGGATTTGAGCCTTAAGCTCCACTAATTCCTTTGGCGCCATTCGGTATGGAGCAATTGACACGGTACTGTTCACGGTAGTAAGTCTATTCCAAATTCAACTTCTCTATCCGGGGTAATTCCTCCGAAACACATCCTCAAAGTCCCTTCTTTATTCGACTACTTTGACACCTTTTCACTTCCATCCAACGCACTTACAGAGGCTAAGAACGCCTCGTACCCTTTACGTACCATCCTTTCGCCTTAAGCACCGAAACTACATTAGTCAAATAGTTCCTTCTCTCTCCTATCATAATGACCACCTCATCCTCAAGGGTCCTTAGTTCCATTCATTTAGCCGCACAATCCAACACGGCTCGATGTTCTACTAACCAATCCATACCAAGTATAAGGTCAAATTCCCGAAGGGTAATTCCATTAAATTGGACCAAAGCTCACTCCACAATTTCTAGGGGTATATTCGAAAGATCTTATTTACCACTATAGTTTGGCCTAATGGGCTTACTACCGTCATCTCTTTATCGAAAGTTCGAGTCTAGGCCTAGTGTCTCAACTACACTACAGCAACATAAGAATGGGTCGAGCCCACATCAATTAAAGCATAATAGGGTTTACCATGAATGAGGAACGTCTGGGTTATGACGTCCGGTGCATCTTCATCCTCCTTGACATACCGCATAAACTAAACCCTACTGTCTTGCCTCGAGATTGGTGGCACCTCGCCACGTCCTCTGCCAAAGACTATTACCTCATTATTCGAACCTCGACCTCGTTGAGGTCTTTGTCCTCCCTACCGGCTGATTAACATTACGAGTTCTTTGGTCGTCATCATCGATATCTTTGGACAGTCCTTGAGCATATGGTCCTTAGATCCACATTTAAAACATGCTCCTATCTTTTTCCAACACTCACCTGAGTGCTTCCTTCCACAATACTCACAAGAACGATCATCGCCTCGGTATCAACTTGTCGACCTTTTGACCCTCGATTACGGGCCTTTTTCGCACATTTCCCGATGATCCATAACCTCTCTTGGGTCTATTCCTGTCAGAGTTCTGTCTAGTCGAGTCTTTAATTCCTTTAGCTACCTTAGCCTTTTCCACCAATGTAGAGAACTCCCTCTCCTGATGTGGAGCTATCAATAACCTTAGGTCATCCCTTAAACCGTCCTCAAAACGGACACAGCGTTCATGTTCAGTCGCGACTACTCCTCGAGCATATCGGCTTAACCTCGAAATTCAGCCTCATATGCCGCCATCGATTTGTTCCCTGAACTAGTCCTAGAAAAGCTTTTCTTTGCTCATCAATATACCGAAGTGCCGACATACTTCTTCCGATATGCCTCCTTAGCATACTCCCGTCGGATCCTCTGCCGTGGCACCATCCTGAACAGTTAGCCACCATTGGTATGCTTCATCACGTAACAGGGCTACCATCCTTTTCAACTTTTCCTCAGGGGTCGGTCGAGTTCATCCATAATAAGCTCGATTGCTTCCAACCAATACTCGGCGGTACTAGGTGCCACACCGAACACTCCACGAAACACCTCGACCCCGTTGGATCGAGTCACTCGGTCTGATTTTGAGCTCCGAATTTCCACCCGCCACCACCATTTCTAATACTGCAACATGGCTGCGACACGGCCTCATCCCGTCCCGAGCCTCGCCGCTCGACATTAACAAATTGGGGTGGTGGTGGCGATGGTAACTCATTGTCGAACCTTGACACGATCTAACGGGTTCGACACGCTTATTCTTCCTCTCAAGCGTCCTTGACGATCGCGTCCTCTAGAACTCATTTTCTAGCGTCGAGATCTGATTAAGAAATTTTATGGATTAGTCTTTGTTCCACTTGTTTATTAGCGAAGGAGTTTTATGGAAAGTGTTTTAAGAGTGGTTCTTTCGTATTCATACAAACACACAGCCTTATTCATTCATCCATCAAACAAGTATGAACTTTCGTTCATTCAGAGAAATGTTGTAGTTTTTGTTGTTGTTGTTGTTTTCCTCTAACCGGGGGTATTTTCGTAATTTTGTCCTCTGAGGCATTTTCGCAATTTTTAGAAGAAACACGCCCTTGGTGTTTTGTCAAAAATTATTTTGAAAATTTTGAAGTCTAGGGTAATTTGGAAAAGTTTTAAATCTGGGGTTATTTGGTAGTTTTTAACCTCGGGGTATTTTGGTAATTTTTCATAAATCGAGGTAAATTTGTAAAATTTAATAAATCGTGGTATTTCAAAAGTGGGAAAACTCGAGGGTTCTTTTGAAAATTATTCCTTCAAAATGGGAATGTTGCAAAAATTTTGAAAATCAGGGTCATTTTGGTAATTTTGTAAGTTAGAGGCAATTTTGTAATTTTCCAAAATCAAGATATTTTGATAGTTTGCAAGTTAGGTTTTTTTGAATATTTATAAAATAATGAAATTTTGGCAAAACTGTTGAATAGTTGAATCATTTTATAAACAAAGGGCATTTTGGTAATTTTACCGCTAAGGGCATTTTTGTATTTTTTTATGGATCATAAATTTTTCGGAAATAATTGTGTAAGAGATAGTTTTCGTGAATTGAGGATAAGAGAAAGAAAGTGATTTAAGGATTTTAATATTAAGTGTTAAGAAAAAATGGCTAATTCCCTTTCGGGTTTTAGTTATTGAGTTTAGCCTATGACTGAGCCTTCTTGGTCAGGGTGAACCAAAGCTACGCACCAGGCAGGATTCGAGTGGAGAGGAGGTGAGTCACGCGGACTGCTTAAATACCAAGCTCCCACTGAAACCATTCCTAGACATGCGTACAGGGGTTGCCACACCCACTAAGTCCTCTAGGTTAGGGTGAACCGAAGCTACGCACCAGGTAGGATTCAAGAAGAGGAGGTGAGTCACTAGGACTGCTTAAATACCAAGCTCTTCAGGATCCACTCCTAGACATGCGTACCATGGTTGCCACACCCTAGCTTAATTGACTTAGTCATAGGTTGGTTTAGTGCCTTAAATCTTATGTGTTTGTGTTTGAGTAGTCTAATCCTAGGGTTCAAGTTCCTATCATGCTATTCTACGTTCCATGCCTTTTCTACCCTTATATAAATCACAGAATCACACATAGAGTTAGGGGTACTTACCTGGTGGACTGCGGGTCGGAGACTTATGGGCCATGTCTTTATACCTGTCCATTTGTAAAAATACTTTCATAAAACTCATTTGGCCTTGTTTTAAAAATGTTTTGGGCCTTAGGCCACAGGCCGAGAGTTTGAACTGGGCTCTGATACCAAACTGAAACACCCCACACCTGGCCCACGAGAATGGACTGGATCTGGTATGTTCCTCGAAGTAACCCGATTCAAATTCATTCGAATATTTTGAAAACTGTGAGTTTTGGAAGATAGCTCGTTGTGGGTTGGGCTTGAGTTGAAAACAAATTTATTTTTATAACAAAAACCCATTTATTTCAAGTGACAAAATATTTAAACTCATTTCATATTAAGTGGGCTTACTCTTTATAAAGCCCTAAACTCATAACATAGTAATTATAGTAGAAATAAAAAAATTAAATCACGGTGGCCTTATTACATAAAATGAAACCCAAAATAATAAATTGTACAGTACTTTAAATTAAAATAAATATTCAAATTAAATGAACTTCAAGTCGATCATGGCCACCACAAGTTCTCGCCGTCCGGTCCATTTCGCTCATCACCTAAAACATATTCCCACAACGGGTGAGTCGATAGACTCAAAGTGTGTAACCAACACTAAACATAATAGAAATAGGCACACCATAAAAATCATATGCATATAACAATTTCAAGGTAATGATGCAAACCCAAACCCAAACCTATATGCCATCCGCTACACTCCACCGTACCAACCTCAGACAAGTGGGGACTACTAAGTCAACCCTCCATCCGCTACACTCCATCGAAGGCGTCATTGCAATGACGTGCTCATCGCCCATCGATAATATTGTGGCATAGCCACCATCGTAATGTAACCGGTTACCACTTAGTGAGACCAAGTCATCACATTCACTTAGTGAGACCAAGTCATCACATTCACTTAGTGAGACCGAAGTCATCACTTTTACTTATAACGTTGGTGAGACCGTAGTCAACACCTTCTTCCCCTTTCACATAAATCCCGAATGCCCCAAATTATAAATATCATGCATAACATATTTTTATTTCACTTTCACATCACTTTTCACTTGTATAACATTTATTTCGTAATCCTAGTAGAAGTAGGAAAATGTACCTGAATACTTTGTACCATAATATGGCACTTTAGCCACTTTCTTTCACTTTCACGTTAGCATATATAACATATTTAAACCATAAAACTATTAAGAATAGTGTGGAATACACACCTGATTTGTTTAGCGATTCCTTGAGATTTCGAAAGCAAGATCTAATGTTTAGATCCTAATTCCTACATTTGGTTTATCAAATATTACTTAGCATAAATTCTATTTTGGGCTATAATATCCAAATCCTAGTAGGATTTGTAAAGAGGCTTACCTTTGATGCCGATTTGATGTTTATTCAAATCCGGAATCTTTGTTTTCCTTCACTTGATATTCGCCAACCATGAAACTTCAACATAAATTAGTTTTCGCTTTTAATAATTACGGATCTCATCTAGGTAATCACATAACTTTGGCGAATACCTTTAGGGCTTACCTTATGGATTTTTAAATCCCGAAACTTCACCTCCTTTTTCTTTGAAATCGGCAACTTCCTAGATCTCGAATAGATTAGTTTTTGATCAATTTGATCTAATTGACTAAGATTTGGCCTTGGCGAATGTATAGACTCACTTACCTCAAATCCAAGTTGATCTTTATTTCAAATTCCTGCCGAAATCACTTGTTAGATTTGATCTACTATTAAATCATGGAGGGGATCTTTTTGCCGATTGTATAATGATGTACTTACCTTGTTTTCGAATCCCGGAAGATCCCTTATGCTATTCGGCTATGGCACTATTGTGGATCTCAAAGCTTTGGCTTTTGTGGATGAATAGTAGAAGAGAAGAAAAGAAAGAAAAGATGGAGAGAGTTTTGACAAGGGAATTTCGTGAAGAGAAGAGGAAAGATTGTTGCTACTTTCTCTAGGAGGTTTGGCAAGATGTTGAAGAGAAGAGAATGGCTCTTTTCTTTTCTTTCTTTGGCGAATCTATTAGCCTTAGAGTCCCTAATTCACCAATTCTTCACTTGTGATAAGTTTTAGTTTTATCAATATGAAATTCCATCAAATCTCCTAATTAGCCAAGAGTTTTATTAAATTGAAATTCCTCTTCCTTGTGCAGCCCAACTCTCCATTCATGGAGACAAAATTTTTTTTCTTTTATTTGTTTCCTTGATGACTCAAACTCAGCCCAAAACCTCTTGCATTTGGGCCATTTCCTAGGGCCTTAGGGGGCATCTTCAGGCCACATTTCCAAGCCCGTTATTGGGTCAAATTTTATGTTCTTTATATTTTTAGGGTCACTCGGCCCTAAGCTCCCCATTGGGCTCTTAATTTTGACATTCCGGGGTCATTTTTAAGTTTCCTAAAATTTTCATGACTCAGTATTTTCCAAGTTTCCAAAATGTTTAGTTTCCTATTTTGGCTTGGTTTCCAAAATGTTTAGTTTCCTATTTTGGTTTGGTTTCCAAAGAAATGTTTAGTTTCCTATTTTGGTTTAGTTTCCAAAATGTTCACTTTTCCTAATTCCTTTAGGTTTCCAAAAATGTCTAGGTTTCCAAAAATGTCCATTTCCATTTCCATTTCCATTTCCATTTCCATTTCCATTTCCATTTCCATTTTCATTTCCATTTTCATTTCCATTTCTAGGTTTCCAAAAGTATCAAAAGTTTATTCATGAAACTTGTCATTTCATACAATTAAACTGGAAATGCATAGGCCCTATTCAGGATGTTACAGATAGTTTGGCTAAGAATTGAAGTTTCTTTTTGGTCATTCCTAGCAACTTTGTGCAAAATTTTGCATTCCTCTTCTCAACTTTTTCCGTTGGCCGAAATTGAACCTTGGTAAAGCTCTAATCTTTTGACCATTTGGTCATTTTTGCTTATTGCTTTAGCATTTGTTTTGTGCCTTTTCTTTGAGTGCCGAAATCAACTATACCAAAAACCATTCTTTTTCTTTTCTTTTTACCATGGCCGAATGTACCTAGCTCCTAAAACCATCTTTTTCTTCTCTTCTCTTTGAAATCAAAACAATATCATCACCATCTCTTCTTTCATATTTTATTTCTTTTCACTCAAAGTTTCTCCATTAAACTCTCTCATGGCGAATGCTAGAGTGCCCATAGCGAACCTTTTTTTTTTCTTTGATCATTCATAGTCGAATCTTCATCAATCACAAACACCATTCTCAATCCTTTCTTTTCACCGTGGAAATATAGGTAAGCGATTCTTTTTTTCGTTTTCAATTAGTTAATAGTGATATGGCCGAATATTAATGGTGTCATGAAGGACCATTTGGATCGAAATAAACATTCGTTCTATTAACATTTTATTCGTTATAATATAGTGCAATAACGGAAGATCGGAACTCAAGTGTTCGAGAGAATCGTAGAAACGTTGGAATCGATTTCTTGTGGTAAGGAAATCACATCCTTTAAAACCTCTAGTATTATTTCGATATTATTTTAGATTGGATTAATGTTCTTTTGATCTTGAAGACTTTAAAAATAGGGAAGAAAAGGGCGGTGTTTAGTCATATTAAGAGGGGCGGATCTGTAAATCCCCCATTTAAATGAAGAGCGGTTTCGACAGTCCGGGATTTTCCACCGGGTTGCGGACCATCTTCCGAAGGAAGTCAATTATTTGAAGTGGTACGAACTTTCGAGCCTTTATACATTAGTGGATTCTCGGCGACTAACGAACCAATAAATGAGGAGAAACCGAAAATCGAAGTGATTCAAAATCAAGAGGGTAAGGTTTTGGATCTATTATCGATAAAGCATATTTATACGAAATAGTGTTCTAACGGATCAAAATATGTTTTAGGTGTCGAGGAGCGAGAAGGATTAGTACTCTCGGTATCGAGGTGTGTAACTTCACACTTTTCTCGGGTTGGATATCAATTTGATTGTTGAAGTAAAATCGTAAAATGACTAGATCGGTATGAAACGTAACAAGCGATATTTCGATGAAAATACATGAAAACGACTAAAATCGTGAAAATTACGAAAACGCCTCGAGAAATTACTTGTTAATATGTAAGTTGTATGTTTAAGTAAAAATGGTAGTAAAATATGCTAGATCGATAAATGGGCGAAAACTCATTAAATTGATAATCGGTCGAAATCTGCATTTGATTGTAAATTGGGCGAAATCTTCGCTAGATCGATAAATGGGCCGACAACTCGCTAGATTGATAATCGGGCGAAATCTACTTGATTATAAATTGGGCGAAATCCTCGCTAGATCGATAAATGGGCCGTAAACTCTATTAAATTGTTAAACGGACTAAAATACTTGCTAGATCGATAAATGGGCCGAATTCTTGCTAGATCGTAAATTTGGGCCCTAGTTGATAAATAGTTAATTAGGCCAAAGTGTTATTTATGGGCCTTAATAAAGATTTGGAAATATTAACTCTTGTTAATGGGCCTTTTAATAAAATTATTGTATGACCATAGTTTACTATTGCATACATATTGCATTGGTTGGGAAATGATGAAGAGAAGAAGGCATGTTGCCAAAATCTAGTTCGGTGGCTCTGCCACAAAATTATGGCTTTTGCCTCTAGTTGGTGGCTCGCCACAAAAGTTATAAATGGCTATTTGCCTCTAGTTCGGTGGCTCGCCACAAAATAATAATTGGCTCAATGCCTCTAGTTCGGTGACTTTGTCACAATCTAGTTCGGTGGCTATGCCACAAAATATAAATTGGCTTAATGCCTATGATTGGTGTGATGGCGGGGTGGGTTGACTTGATCCCCATAGGTGTGATGGTTGGTACGGGGGTGTGTAGCGGATGGAATTAGGTTTGGGAGGGAAAAATTCATTTTTACATGCATGCTATTAATTATGTTATTCATTATATCATTTTTTGCTTATGGGCTCAAGGCCCAAACCCTTAAATTGAAAATCTGGCCCAGTGGACAAGTAAGTGAGTTATACACTGAGTTCTAAGTAACTCACCCCCTTAAATTTTTCCATCTCAGGTAATGGAAATTGACGTGGACTTGGGCGAGGATGACTTCGTGGAGGCCATCTTGCAAAACATGGGTTTATTAAACTCGAACTTTTAATAAGTATTTCACTATTTTGGGTTAATGTAATAAGGGCCTCTATAAATAATTTATGGATTTTTATGTGTGTTTGGTTTTAAACTATATTTTGGACTTTTAAATATGGGCTATGGTTATATGATGTTTTATTAAAATAAATTTGGGTTTTCAAATATATGAAATTCCTTTATAAATATTTTATTATTGTTAACTCTTAAACAAATTACCTAAGGGTTTTGATAATACAATGTTAATAATGTTTTTCAACTAACGTTTTCTAATATTCATCAAATTAAAATACTCTTCCGATTTTTATTAAACCCGTAATTAAAAATAATATTGTAGTTTTCAACTTATTGAAGATTTTAAAATAGCTCGATTCATGTAACAAACCAAATCTAGTCTCAATGCATAGACCGGGTTTGGGGTGTTACATTTAATAATATCGAGCAGTTTCAAAAACTTCTACTGTGGTTTGGGTTATAAATAATTTCAGTATGAAATCGCTCAATTATATTTTAAAGATCAAGATGGCACCACAAGCATCCGACAACAAGTCAAGTAAGTATTTATTGCTTAATGATTACTATGATATGATCATAGGAACACTCTAGAACTTCTAGTTTTAGATGTGAAAAACCGTAGAGATTGAGACTATAGGATATGTTGCGAAAAAACAACTTTATATCTCAAATCTCATAAAATATCGTTAATAAACACCGAAACAAATTTTCTGATTCATAAAACTTGTAATCAGATAAAAACGAACAAGCTATCATGAGCACTAGAGGACGTGGTAGACGTGGCCGTGGTAGAGGCCGAGGTGCTATGACTGAAGCACCAAATCATATGCCGGAAATGGACGCACCTGCGTCAATTGAGAGTGAGACGGGATCACGCGATCACATGGAAGAAGATAATGCGTTGACTCAAGCAATGCTGCGAGTCTTGGAAAGGGTCGCTGGAACTAGAATTGGGCCAACAACTCGTGGGTCAATTTCAGAGCGACTTA
Source organism: Gossypium rotundifolium (assembly GCA_025506655.1). Lineage (NCBI taxonomy): Eukaryota > Viridiplantae > Streptophyta > Magnoliopsida > Malvales > Malvaceae > Gossypium > Gossypium rotundifolium. The sequence continues at coordinate 154,700,103 of CP106722.1, read as the reverse complement.
AGTCAAATAATGCGAAGTTTTAGAGGAGTCTCGGTGTAGCTCGAATGTGGTGAATCATGGCTCAAGTCGTGGAGCAGATTATGGATGATATGGAATGCCTTTGTTGAGCAAAAGCGAGAGGAGTCAGTATCCTTGTTAAGAGATGAGGCGTATCAGTGGTGGCTCACTGTTCGAGAAGGCACCGAAGCTGCACTGATTAATTGGGAATTCTTTAAAGCTGCCTTCCAAGGAAAATACGTTGGAACGAGTTATGTAGACGCTCGAAGGAAAGAATTTCTGAATCTTGTCCAAGGAAGTAAGACAGTGGCAAGATATGAAGTCGAGTTTTACGTCGAGCCGCTATGCCCGAACAATTATATCAATGATCATGAACGATGTATGCGTTTCAAGGATGGGCTTAATGATGAGCTGAGGGTTCTGATTGCTCCACAGCAAGTTAGAAATTTTTCCACTCTTGTGGAGAAGGCCAAAATAGCCGAGGAGGCTAAGAATTCCAAACGGCAGAACCGAGAAAGATTCGAAATAAGAGAGAGACACAGTAGTCTGGTTCTTCAAAGAGATTCCAGAAGAGACCTCAGAATGATGAACCAGTTCAAGGTAGAACCCCGGTAACAAATAATCGAAGTCGAGATTGCACTGAGTGTGGGAAAAGACACTTTGGAGAATGTTGGAGGAAAGCGGCGCATGCTACAAATGCGATTCAATGGATCATCAAGACAAAATTGTCCTCGACGATGGATACGACTCAAGAAGTTCGTAATAATGATGCACGGGCGGAGGTAATCAGTGACCACCAAGAGGTCGTGGACCGGTCGTGGTAGTAATGGGGCTAGACGTGGTCAAGGTGCACCGGGTCGAGGCAATGGTCCTAGAGGAAATGCAGATGCAAGACAGCCTGGACTGGTCTATGCGATTAGACGCCGCGAGGACGGCAATGCACCAAATGTGATAACTGGTACGTTTCTCATTTTTGATGTACCTGTTATTGCCTTAATAGATATTGGTTCTACCCACTCATATGTTGCTAGCGCCATATCTAGAAACCTGAATTTAGAACCTAAAATTACCGATAGTGGGATGACAGTAATTAGTCCTTTAGGACAGTCGGTAATTGTTAATAAAATGTTTAAAGATGTGCCCTTGAAAATTCAAGAAGAGGTATTCTTAGCAAACCTGATGGAACTACCTTTCGGTGAATTCAATCTCATTCTGGGCATGGATTGGTTGGTTAAACATCGGGCGCAATTGGATTGTGCTGAAAAACGAATGACAGTAAGAACCTCGGATGAGAAGGAAGTCATAATGATTGGTGAGCGAAGGAACTACTTGGCAAATGTGGTATCTGCACTAAAGGCAGAGAAGTTGGTTCGAAAAGGATATGGAGCATTCCTAGCCTTTATCTATGCTTTGGATGCCAAAGAGTTATCTGTGAATGATGTGAGGACGGTGAAGGAATTTCCCGATGTATTTCCCGAAGAACTTCCTGGTATACCTCTAGATCGGGAAGTAGAATTTGGCATTGAGCTTTTGCCTGGGACAGTTCCAGTGTCCATTGCTCCTTATAGAATGGCACCAAAGGAGTTGGCTGAGCTTAAAGCTCAAATTCAAGAATGGTTGGATCGGGGATTTATTCGACCAAGTGTGTCTCCGTGGGGAACACCAGTTTTGTTCGTCAAGAAGAAGGATGGATCGATGCGTATGTGCATTGACTACAGACAATTGAATAAATTGACGATCAAGAATCGATATCCTCTACCGAGAATTGACGACCTGTTTGATCAATTAAAAGGAGCTTCATTTTCTCCAAAATTAATTTGAGGTTGGGTTATCACCAACTCAAGGTGAAGGAAGCGGACATTTATAAGACGGCATTTCGGACACGTTACGGACACTATGAGTTTGTAGTGATGCCGTTTGGATTAACCAATACACCAGCCGCATTTATGGACATGATGAACCGAGTCTTTCAACCATATTTAGACCGGTTTGTGGTAGTGTTCATAGATGACATATTGGTTTATTCGAGAAATGAGGAGGAGCATGACAAGTATTTGCGGATAGTATTACAGCTACTTCGTGATAAGGTATGCCAAATTTAGTAAATGTGAATTTTGGCTAAAGGAAGTGACTTTCCTTGGTCATGTAGTATCAGCCGAAGGAATAAGGGTGGATCCTCAGAAAATTGAGGCTATTCTGGATTGGAAACCACCAACATCGGTAGCTAAAATTCGGAGTTTCTTGGGTTTAGCTGGATACTATAGACATTTTGTAGAGGGGTTTTCGTTGATTGCTACACCCCTAACTAAACCGTTGCGGAAGGGAGTTCCGTATTATTGGACTGAAAAGCAACAAGAGAGTTTTGAGAAATTGAAGAAGATCCTGACGGAAGCTCCAGTTTTGATTCAGCTGGAGGCTGGAAAAGAATTCACTGTTTATTGTGATGCGTCTCACACGGTGCAGGTTGTGTGTTGATGCAAAATGGAAAGGTGGTGGCCTATGCTTTCGTCAATTGAGACCACACGAAGTAAACTACCCTACGCATGATTTGGAGTTAGTCTTGTGGTCTTTGCTCTAAAGATTTGGAGGCACTATCTCTACGGTGAGAAATCATCATCTACACGGATCACAAGAGTCTTAAATACCTCCTTACCCAAAAGGAGTTAAATTTGAGACAAAGAAGATGGGTAGAATTATTAAAGGATTATGATTTCTCAATCAAATATCATCCCGAAAGGCTAACGTGGTAGCTAACGTTAAGTCGTAAGACAAGATTCGATTTGAGAGCATTGTTTGCCCATTTGGGTCTATATGAGGATGGCGGCTTGTTAGCGAACTTCCGGTGAAGCCTCGTGGTGGAACAAATCAAGGAAAAAGCAGGACATCGATGAGAAGTTGGGACCTTTACTTGACAAGTTGAAAATGGTGAAATCGAGGATTTTGGAATAAACACGGAGGGTGTGTTGTGCTTTCAAGGAAGAGTATGTATGCCCAAGGACTCGGATCCGAGGCAAATGATTCTACGGAGGCGATAGTAGCCCTTATGCTATGCATCTCGGAGGAAATAAGATGTATCGTGATCTCCGTGAGCAGTATTGGTGGTGGTTGAAGCGTGAGATTTGAATTTGTGGGAAAATGTTTGACTTGTCGACAAATGAAGGCAGAACATCAATTACCGTCCGGATTGTTACAACCGGTAAGGATTCCTCTTTGGAAATGGGAACGGATAACCATGGATTTTGTTAGTGGGTTACCTTTAACACCTACTAAGAAAAATTACGTGTGGGTAATTGTTGATCGCTTGATGAAGGCGCTCATTCTGCGCGGTTCAGACGGATTATTCATTGCGAAGTTGGCTAAACTAGACGATCCGAAATTGTGAGGTTGCATGGGGTACTGTATCTATTATATCGATAGGGATCCCGATTTACATCATGATTTCGAAAGCTCGCATGAAGCCTTGGGGACAAAGTTGAATTTCAAGACGGCTTTTCATCCTCACCGATGGTCATCGGAGAGGTAATTCAAATATTGGAAGATATGTTAAGAGGATGTGTAATCGACTTGAGGGTAGTTGGGAGGATTATCTACCATGGCGTAATTTATGATAACAATGACTATCGGCCTAGCATTCAGATGGCACCTTACGAAGCATTGTATGGTCGTAAGTGTCATTCTCCTATTTGTTGGACTAGTTGGGCGAACGACAGATGTTAGGTCCTGAGATGATATCTGAAATAGAGGATAAGGTAAAAGTTATTCGAGCACGGTTGAAAGAAGCCTCAGATAGACAGAAGCCGTATGCAGACCTGAAGCGTAAAGACATCGAGTATGCTGTAGGGGATCAGGTTTTCTTGAAGGTCTTTCCTTGGAAAAAGATCTTCAGGTTTGGAAGGAAGAGCAAGCTAAGTCCTAGATACATTGGACCTTATCGTGTGCTGAAGCGTGTTGGTCTAGTGGCTTATCAGATTGAGTTACCTCTGGAATTGGATCAAATTCATAATGTTTTTCATGTTTCCATGTTGAGCGTTATAGATCGGATCCTTCGCACATTATACGGTAGAAGAATTGGAGTTGAATTGATTTGTCTTTTGAAGAAGAACCGTTGGAAATCTTAAACCGAGATGTCAAAGTGCTAAGAAAGAAAACCGTGCCGTTGGTCAAAGTTCTATGGCGAACCACGAGTGGAGGAAGCTACGTGGGAGCCTGAGGATGCAATTCGGCAACAATACCCTCACCTCTTTCAACCAGGTAAATTTCGAGGACGAAATTTTCTTTAAGGAGGGTAGAGTTGTAACACCCTAAAAATCTGAGTATTTATATATTGCATGATTTGGTGTTTAGATTTTAAAGGAAAATTTCTTACTTTTATTTTCGTGTTTATTGAAGTCCTAAAGAAGAGTATAGCATAATTTGGGTAAGGAATAAATTTAATATTTGAGAATTTATTGAAGAGAAGCAAGTGTCATTAATACTTAAGTTAAATTAAGTGTTAAAAAGTGACATAAAATGAGTATATGGCATGGTGGTGTTGGCGCATGAGTTGTAGCATGAGGGGAGAGGTTCGAATCCCTTGTTTAGCATCTAGGTAAATTTTATTTTTAATTTTTCTGCACATGTATAGCAAGTGTCGGCCAAGAGCATATATGGTAAGTGTTGACCATGTTATTTTTGGTTAGCATATCAAAGGATTAAGGAAATTGTTAACTTAAGGAAGGGAATCAAGAAATTAAGGAAGGATATGAAGATATGGGGCACATATCAAGGAAAAGTTATGGAAACAATATCATGGCCAACTAACCATGCATAGGGACGGCAATTTAGACTATAGGGGGAGCCGAATTTTTGGTGATAGTTTGGCCAAGAATTGAAGTTTCTTTTTGGTCATTCCTAGCAACTTTGTGCAAAATTTTGCATTCCTCTTCTCAACTTTTTCCTTTGGCCGAAATTGAACCTTGGTAAAGCTCTAATCTTTTGACCATTTGGTCATTTTTGCTTATTGCTTTAGCATTTGTTTTGTGCCTTTTCTTTGAGTGCCGAAATCAACTATACCAAAAGCCATTCTTTTTCTTTTCTTTTTACCATGGCCGAATGTACCTAGCTCCTAAAACCATCTTTTTCTTCTCTTCTCTTTGAAATCAAAACATCATCATCACCATCTCTTCTTTCATATTTTATTTCTTTTAACTCAAAGTTTCTCCATTAAACTCTCTCATGGCCGAATGCTAGAGTGCCCATAGCCGAACCTTTTTTTTTTTTCTTTGATCATTCATAGTCGAATCTTCATCAATCACAAACACCATTCTCAATCCTTTCTTTTCGACCGTGGAAATATAGGTAAGGGATTCTTTTTTTTTTGTTTTCAATTAGTTAATAGTGATATGGCCAAATATTAATGGTGTCATGAAGGACCATTTGGATCGAAATAAACGTTCGTTCTATTAACATTTTATTCGTTATAATATAGTGCAATAACGGAAGATCGGAACTCAAGTGTTCGAGAGAATCGTAGAAATGTTGGAATCGATTTATTGTGGTAAGGAAATCACATCCTTTAAAACCTCTAGTATTATTTCGATATTATTTTAGATTGGATTAATGTTCTTTTGATCTTGAAGACTTTCAAAATAGGGAAGAAAAGGGCGGTGTTTAGTCATATTAAGAGGGGCGGATCCGTAAATCACCCATTTAAACGAAGAGCGGTTTCGGCAGTCCAGGATTTTCCACCGGGTTGCGGACCATCTTTCGAAGGAAGTCAATTATTTGAAGTGGTACGAACTTTTGAGCCTTTATACGTTAGTGGATTCTCGGCGACTAACGAACCAATAAACGAGGAGAAACCGAAAATCGAAGTGATTCAAAATCAAGAGGGTAAGGTTTTGGATCTATTATCGATAAAGTATATTTATACGAAATAGTATTCTAACGGATCGAAATATGTTTTAGGTGTCGAGGAGCGAGAAGGATTAGTACTCTCGATATCGAGTGTGTAACTTCACACTTTTCTCGGGTTGGATATCAATTTGGCATTGAAGTAAAATCGTAAAATGACTAGATCGGTATGAAACGTAATAACCGATATTTCGATGAAAATACATGAAAACGACTAAAATCGTGAAAATTACGAAAACGCCTCAAGAAATTACTTGTTAATATGTAAGTTGTATGTTTAGTAAAAAAATAGGTCAAAATATGCTAGATCGATAAATGGGCGAAAACTCGTTAAATTGATAATCGGGTCAAATCTGCTTGATTGTAAATTGGGCGAAATTCTACTAGATCGATAAATGGGCGAAAACTCGCTAGATTGATAATCGGGCCAAAATCTGCATTTGATTATAAATTGGGCGAAATCCTCGCTAGATCGATAAATGGGCGTAAACTCTATTAAATTGTTAAACGGACTAAAATACTTGCTAGATCGATAAATGGGCGAATTCTTGGTAGATCATAAATTTGGGCCCTAGTTGATAAATAGTTAATTAGGCCAAAGTGTTATTTATGGGCCTTAATAAAGATTTGGAAATATTAACTCTTGTTAATGGGCCTTTTAATAAAATTATTGTATGACCATAGTTTACTATTGCATACATATTGCATGGGTTGGGAAATGATGAAGAGAAGAAGGCTGTTGCCAAAATCTAGTTCGGTGGCTCGCCACAAAATTATGGCTTTTGCCTCTAGTTCGGTGGCTCGCCACAAAAGTTATAAATGGCTATCTCGCCTCTAGTTCGGTAGCTCGCCACAAAATAATAATTGGCTCAATGCTCTAGTTCGGTGACTTTGTCACAATCTAGTTCGGTGGCTATGCCACAAAATATAAATTGGCTTAATGCCTATGATTGGTGTGATGGCGGGGTGGGTTGACTTGATCCCACAGGTGTGATGGTTGGTACGGGGGTGTGTAGTGGATGGAATTAGGTTTGGGAGGGAAAAATTCATTTTTACATGCATGCTATTAATTATGTTATTCATTATATCATTTTTTGCTTATGGGCTCAAGGCCCAAACCCTTAAATTGAAAATCGCCCAAAGGACAAGTAAGTGAGTTATACATCGAGTTCTAAGTAACTCACCCCTTAAATTTTTCCATCTCGTAATGGAAATTGACGTGGACTTGGGCCGAGGATGACTTCGTGGAGGCCATATCAGTAAAACATGGGTTTATTAAACTCGAACTTTTTAATAAGTATTTCACTATTTTGGGTTAATGTAATAAGGGCCTCTATAAATAATTTATGGATTTTTATGTGTGTTTGGTTTTAAACTATATTTTGGACTTTTAAATATGGGCTATGGTTATATGATGTTTTATTAAAATAAATTTGGGTTTTCAAATATATGAAATTCCTTTATAAATATTTTATTATTGTTAACTCTTAAACAAATTACCTAAGGGTTTTTGATAATACAATGTTAATAATGTTTTTCAACTAACGTTTTCTAATATTCATCAAATTAAAATACTCTTCTGATTTTTATTAAACCCCGTAATTAAAAATAATATTATAGTTTTCAACTTATTGAAGATTTTAAAATAGCTCGATTCATGTAACAAACCAAATCTAGTCTCAATGCATAGACCGGGTTTGGGGTGTTACACTGAGTTTTCATAACTCACCCCTTTCTTTTAACAGTGCAGGTAATCCCCAGCTTTAGAGGATTTGGAGCTGTGGAGGACTCGGAGGTGGCCACATGTCGGATATGGTTGAAAGGCTAAACTTAGCAATTTTAGTCTAATTTAGTTATTTTAAAACAGTGTTGGCTGAATTCTTCTTCTGACCTCTTTCTTCCAGTAGCCAAATCCTTCCTACACCAACTTTTCGTCTTGTGTTCTCTAATTGGTAAGCCTCTACTCCCACATTCTTTCTTTCCTCTTTGCATCATTCTTCTTTCCTTGATCAAATGCCACACTCTCACGTTCATTATTCTTTCTCCCCTCTTTCTTAGCATAAGCCGAAACTCTTCCTTTGGTGTAGACCAAATTCTTTAGCAAACAACGAGCGTAGGTCGTCAACTTTGGTTTTGGTAATGGTGAAGTTGTTCAATTACATTTTTAATTTGATGCCAGTGTATTCATGTGACCCTTTTTATGGAGTTAGCATCAATTCCCTTCTTTCTTGTGGGAGGGCCTAATGTTGGTTAGATGCTAACCTCATTGGTGCATCAATTACTTTCTTTTAGGAACTCGTTGCGGTAGCCAAGGAGCAAGGCCTAATATTGGTACTCTGTAAAGGGATCACATCTTGTGGTAAGTGATTCTAGTGGTATAGTAAATTTTGAGTTTATGAATTCTTTTGAGGAGTTGGGATTAACTCTTGATCATTATTGTCTTAGGGGCAACGAGGCGTAGTTCTTTCGTCAATCCAAATCAGGTGTGTAATCTCACACCAATGTTTATTAAAGCATGTATTGCTCTGTGATTCGGCCAAAAGCTGAAAAACTAAAAAATCGACAACTGTGACCACTCGAGCGTGTGAGCACTCGTAGTGATAAATTGGGCCACTAATGATGGCGGTAAATCGTTGAGAGCGTCATGAGCACTCTCGCGAAATTGAGGCCATAACGGGCCTGATTGAGCTGAATAAATGGGCCCAATGGGCTAACGGGCCCACACGGGCAAAATCGATAGAAAAATGTCGAATGGTGGATGCAACTTCGAAGTCTGCAAAATTGAGACCAAAAACATGCTAAATGGGCCACACGAGCATGTGGGCCTATTTGGGCCAGAAATAAATTTTAGGCCCAATTGCATTGTAGGGACCCAAAAGGGATCCCGAGTCGCTCGAGGCGACAGTAGGCCTCTGAAAAGGCCGTTAAATGATAGAACTTACCGAAATACCCCTAGAGGGTAAATTACTGAAATATCTTTGATGGGTAAAATTACTAAAATACCCCTAGATGGTAAATTTTTGAAATAACCCCAAAGGGGTGAAAATTATCGTTGTACCTTCATATGAGAAAATGACCGTTATACCCTCAATTATGGTTGAATATCGTGTATGTGATATGATTTTATACTGCTTATACTTGCGATATATTGCATTTATATTATGTTGTATGGGGTGGGTATGATTATTGGAGGAAGTGCAGTTTTAGTGGCTCTGCCACATACCGTTTTAGTGGCTTGGCCACATATATACAATGATTAACAGCTTGTCTGCAATATTGGTGCGTTTGGCGGGGTGGGTTGACTAGATCCCCACATGGTGCGATTAGTTGGTACGGGTGGTGTGATGGTTGGATTGGGTTGGGCTGTATTTCTATTTGCATTACGATGATTTTGGGGCTTAGGCCCAGATTGATACCGTAAAGGCCTAGGCCCAGATAGTGATCGTTTAGGGGATTACACACTGAGTTCTCGTAACTCACCCCCTTTCTTTTAACCTTACAAGTAATCTCCAACGTTAGAGGATTTAGAGTTACGAAGGACTCGGAGGTGGCCGTATTTTGGATTTGCTTCATACGGAGCTTAGTAAATTACGGTTTTAACTTACCTTATATTATTTTATTTATTTAGGTTAATCTTTGTTGTAATAAGGCCTTTGGGAATTTTTTTTTAAACTTTCATTTGATAATCCCATTAATTACGAATTGTTAATCAGTTAATCACGGGTTTTTAAAATATTCATAACCGTTTTCAAAATATCACGTTTTCGCAACTAATCAAGTTTGATTTTCACAACTAACACATTTTCCTTAAATAATAACATCTTTACAAGAATAGACATTAAGCGAGTCTTGCTTTTACAAACAAACAACGAAACTCGGAGTTTTAAAAAGGAATGCAAAATTTTTAACAATCGCTTAGCTTTTAAAATTACCGTTTGACGTGACATACTAGATCCGGTCATAATGTCTAGGCCAGGTTTGGGGTGTGACATTTAATCGTATCAGAGCCAGGTTCCAAAACTCGGCTGTGGAATGAGTTTTAAAAATTTTTCCAGATCTATTTAAAACGTGGTTTAGGAAAAAAATGATAACATTACTAGAAGTATGACACACTGAGTCTCCGGCACCAAATTCGTAAGTTCTCCGATTTTATATTCAGTTATATGCTATAGTGAATGTACTGAAAAACTACTAAGGATAGTAGCATTATATCAAAACTCTTGGTTCGGGAAAACTGAGATTATAGAGACTGAAACTTTAATAAAATTGAGTTGCAAAAACTACTCATATTATTCTTTTTTCATAAAACATCTGTTAATAATTACTTGAACAATAAGCTGACGCTTAAAACTCTTAATCAGATTAACTCGTTACAGTGATATAAGTACAAGTGGATGCAGATGAGGTACACGTGGCCGTGGTAGAGGCTGGGGTGCTAGGGCTGAATCTTCAGCATCAGGGCATATGCTCGAAAGGGAGGTGTCGGCATCGCCAATGACTGAGATGGGGTCTTATGATCGAGCCTAAAGAGATAATGCTTTGTCCCAAGCAATGCTACGGGTTTTAGAACTGGTTTTTGGAGTGAGTACTAGGTCGGTAGCCCGGGGGTCCATTTCTGAGCGACTCCAGTCAAACATGGTTAAAATCTTTAAAGGCATCTCTAGTGTAGCCCCGAATGTTACGAAATATTGGTTAGAGGCTGTAGAGCGAATTATGGATGATCTAGACTGCACGATAGAGCATAAATTAAAATGAACAGTGTCTCTACTATGAGATGAGGCCTACCAATGTTGGCTTACAATAAAAGAAAGTACACAAGCGGACTGGGTGACTTGGGATTTTTTTAAAGCGACCTTTCAGGGAAACTATGTCGGGGCAAGCTATGTGGACGCTTGAAGAAAGGAATTCTTAAATTTGGTTCAGGGGAACAAATTCGTAGCAGAGTATGAGGCAAAGTTTCTATGATTGAGTTGGTATGCCCGAGGTATAGTCGTGACCGATTATGAGCACTGTGTACGGTTTGAAGATGGTCTTCGGGATGTGTTACGGGTACTGATAGCTCCGCAAAGAGAAAGGGATTTTACCATTTTAGTTGAGAAACAAAGATTATCGAATATGTGAAACGCTTTGAGTGTCAAAATCGTGAAAAGGGAAAAGGCAGGAACAAGAGAGATTTTGGGTCTTCTAGTACATCAAGTGGATTTCATAAGAGGCCTAGATTTGATGGACCAACTCGAGTTGGGATTCCAATTGCTGCTAGTCGACCGCAACCCTGTGTTGAGTGTGGGAAACCATATTCGGGAGAGTGCTGGAGAAGAACTGGTGGTTGTTTTAAATGTGGGTCCCAGGATCACCGGTACAAAGACTGTCCTCGGGAGCCTGTTCAAATGCAAGTAGTAGGTCAGGGTTTTGTGCAGCCAATGAGAGGTGGTTAGCAGCTACCGAGAGGTCGTGGTCCACCCAGAAGGGGAAATGGGTTAGGATGTAGTCGTGGACCACCAGGCAGAGGTGCTGGTAATGCTGGTAATACAAAGGCGAGGCAACCGGGATCGGTTTATGCTGTAAGCATCGGGAGGATGGTGATGCACCTGACGTCATAACCGGTACATTTCTCATACATGATGTGTCATTTACAGCTTTAATTGATATTAGGTCTACACATTCGTATGTTGCATGTACTATGTCTGGAACTTTGGGTATACCGTTTGAATTAGCTGATAGAGAAATTTCGGTGATTAGTCCTTTAGGACAATCGGTAGTAGTGAATAAATTGTTCAAAGATGTGCCTCTCAAGGTTCAAGGGGTTGTATTCCCGGCGGATGTGATGGAACTACCGTTTGGTGAGTTTGAACTCAATAAAGGAATGGATTGGTTGGTGAAACACCGTGCAAATTTGGATTACGCTGCTAAGCGTATGGTATTGAAGTCTTTGGAGGATGAGAATGATAGTAATAGGGGAGCGAAGGGATTATCTGTCCAATGTAATCTCAGCATTAAGGGCTGGGAAGTTGGTTTGCAAAGGTTGTGAGGCATTCATAGCCTATGTCAGCACATCTGAGGATAAGAGTTTGTCTGGTAAGGGTGTCAGGACTATAAAGGAGTTTTTGGATGTATTTCCTGAAGAGCTTCTAGGGTTGCCACCAAATCGCGAGGTCAAATTTAGTATTGAGCTATTACCGGGAACGGCTCCGGTGTCCATTGCCCCTTATAGGATGACACCGAAAGAGTTGGTAGAACTAAAGGCTCAGATCTAAGAGCTATTGGATCGAGGATTTATCAGACCAAGTGTATCTCCTTGGGGAGCGTCGGCATTGTTCGTGAAGAAGAAGGATAGGTCAATGCGTATGTGTATTTACTACCTTCAGTTGAACAAGTTAACGATTAAGAACAAATACCCCCTACTAAGGATAGATGATCTGTTTGATCAGCTGCAAGGAGTTTCAATTTTCTTAAAAATAGATTTAAGATTAGGGTATCATCAGCTAAGGGTCAAAGATGTAGATATATATACAAGATTGCATTCTGAACTCATTATGGCCATTATGAGTTTCTGGTAATGCCGTTTGGGTTAACGAATGCACCAGCTGCTCTCATGGGCATGATGAATTGGGTTTTCCAACCCTACTTAGACCAGTTCATGGTGGTGTTTATAGACGATATTCTGGTATATTCAAGGACTAAGGAGGAGGATGATTCACATCTCCAAGTTGTTTTGCAGATATTGAGGGAAAAAAGACTCTATGCCAAATTTAGCAAGTGCGAGTTCTAACTGAAGGAGGTGACATTTTTGGGTCATATTGTGTCTGCCGAGGGGATTAGGGTTGATCCTTGAAAGGTTGAGGCCGTATTAGATTGGAAGCCACCGAAGTCAGTATCAGAGATCCAAAGTTTTCTAGGTTTGGCCGGTAACTACAGGCAGTTCGTTGAGGGGTTTTCATTGATTGCGGCACATCTAAAAAGTTGCTGCATAAAGGAGTACCGTTTGTTTGGATTGATAAATAGCATGAGAGTTTTGAGAAACTGAAGATGATTCTGACTGAAGCCCCGGTATTAATTCAGCCAGAGGAAGGAAAAGAATTCATTGTTTATTGTGATGCGTAGCATACGGGTTTGGGTTGAGTGCTGATGCAAAAAGGGAAGGTGGTGGCTTATGCGTCTCGTCAACTAAGGCCGAACGAGGTGAATTACCCCACTCATAACTTGGAATTGGCTGCGGTGGTGTTCGTACTGAAGATATGGAAACATTATCTGTATGGGGAAAAGTCAATCATCTACACCAACCATAAGAGCCTTAAGTATCTCCTTACACAAAAGGAGTTGAATCTTAGGCAACGTAGATGGATAGAGTTGCTAAAGGATAATGATTGCTCAATTGAGTATCATCTGGGAAAAGCCAACGTGGTGGCAGATGCACTAAATCGTAAGGTGGTATCTGATCTAAGAGCAGTGTTTGCTCGTCTTAGTCTATTTGAGGATGGTAGTTTCTTGGCAGAACTGTAGGTGAAACCGACGTGGATTAGCCAGATTAAAGAGAAGTAGATGTTGGATGAGTCATTGGTTCCTCGTTTCTAACAGATAGAAAGAGGAGACATTGAGGATTTTGTGCTGAATGGTGAAGAGGTATTATGTTTCCATGGAAGAGTTTGTGTACCGAGGGACTCTGAATTAGGACAGATGATTCTGCGGAAGGCGCGTAGTAGCCCATACGCTATGCATCCCTGTGGAAACAAGTTGTACCGAGATCTACGTGAATTGTACTGGTGGTTAGGACTTAAGCGTGAGGTTACCGACTTCGTAAGCAAGTGTTTGACATGTCAACAAGTGAAGGCTGAGCATCAACTACCTTCTGGATTACTACAACCGGTGAAAATTCCACTTTGGAAGTGGGAGAGGGTAACCATGGACTTTGTTAGTAGGCTACCCCTGACGCCTACTAAGAAAGATTCAATGTGGGTAATTCTTGATTGGCTGACTAAATCTGCTCACTTCATACCAGTTCGCACTGATTATTCATTACAAAAGTTAGCCAAGTTGTACGTGGCTGAAATTGTGAGGCTACATGGGGTACCAGTGTCTATCATCTCAGATAGGGACCCTAGATTCATATCTCGATTCTGGAGAGTGTTACATGAAGCTCTAGGTACAAGGTTAGATTTCGGCACAGCATTTCATCCACAGACTGATGGTCAATTGGAGAGGGTAATCCAGATTTTGGAAGACATGTTGAGAAGCTGTGCGATTGAATTCAAAGGCAGTTGGGAGGACTATTTACCGTTAGCAGAATTTGCTTACAATAATAGCTACCAATCTAGCATTCAAATGGCACCATACAAGGCGTTATATGGTCGTAGGTGTCGTACCCCCACTTGATCATAGAATTGGGTGAAAGGCGACTGCTCGGTCCAGAGTTAATTTCTAAAACAGAGGAAAAAGTGAAATTGATTCGAGGTCCGTTAAAGGAAGCATTTGATAGATAGAAGTCGTATGCTGACTTAAAATGTAAAGAGATAGAGTTATCTGTGGGGGATTATGTCTTCTTGAAGGTCTCACCGTGGAAAAAAGATTCTGATATTTGGTCGGAAGGGAAAGTTAAGCTCCAGATTCATCGGATCTTATTAGGTGTCAAAACGTGTTAGACCGGTTTCCTATCAGTTTGATCTACCTCTTGAGCTAAATCGGATACATGACGTATTCCATGTCTCTATGTTGAGACGCTACCGTTTAGATCCTTCTCATATAGTGCCTATGGAAGAAATTGAGGTAAGACCTGATCTGACATTTGAAGAGGAACTGGTGCAGATTCTAGATCGTGATGTTAAAGTGTTGAGGAGAAAATCAGTTCCATTAGTCAAAGTGTTGTGGCGTAATCACGGTGCAGAGGAAGCCACGTAGGAGCCTGAGGAGGCAATGCGACATCAATACCCTCATCTCTTTTGATCAGTTAAATTTTAAGGATGAAATTTCTTTAAGGGGGTAGAATTGTAGCATCCCAAAAATGAGGGGTTGGTGATTTTTTGCATAATTGCATGTTGTGCTTGCTCTACAAGTTATTTGTAGGTGTTTAGGGGCTCTAGGGAGGCCTGGGGTCGAGGCCAAGCCCTGAAAAATTTTTGGTTTTTGGGCTCTTTAGTGGAGAGGGCTGTTAGAGGCAAGACTTGTATAAATTAAAGTGTGTTTTACTAACACAAGCGAGCACTTGGTGGAGTGGTGGTGGCGTCAATTGTAGAGTAAGGGGAGAAGGGGTTCGAATCCCATGTTGGCAAATCAAAGGCTTTTATTTTGTGTCAGGTGAGTGGAACAAGTGGAGTTTGGTTAGAACTCTACAAGGCAGATGGGAGACTTGGTCAATCAATTTTGAATGGGAGGTGGAAAGCAAATTGAAGAGCAAAAAGGGGAGAAAATCGTGGGATAGGGGAGAGGGCTAGTGGTGACCGAATTTGGGAGTGTTGTGGGGAGGACAAATTCAGTTAGGGATAATGTTAGGCACTTTGGGCAGTGTTGGTGGCCGAATTCTCTCTTGGCTTTCTTTTCATTATCGATTTTATTTGCTTTTCTAAGTATTTGGGTCGTTTTTGCTTCAATTTTCCTTACTGAAACCTCAACTTCTCTTATTCTTTTCTTCTCAATTTCTTCCCAAACATTCTTGTTTACTTATTGTTGCCTAAACAGTGTTGTCTGAATTCTTCTTCTGACCTCTTTCTTCCAGTAGCCGAATCCTTCCTACACCAACTTTTCGTCTTTTGTTCTATAATTGGTAAGCCTGTACTCCCACATTCTTTCTTTCCTCTTTGTATCATTCTTTTTTCCTTGACCAAATGCCACACTCTCACGTTCATTATTCTTTCTCCGCTCTCTACTTAGCGTAGGTCGAAACTCTTCCTTGGGTGTGACCGAATTTTAGCAAACAACGGGCGTAGGTAGTTAACTTTGGTTTTGGTAAAGGTGAAGTTGTTCAATTACCTTTTTAATTTGACGTTAGTGTATTCATGTGACCCTTTTTGTGGAGTTAGCATCGGTTCCCTTATTTCTTATGGGAGGGTCGAATGTTGGTTAGATGCTAACCTCATTGGTGCATCAATTACTTTATTTTAGGAACTCGTTGCGGTAGCTAAGGAGCAAGGCCGAATATTGGTACTTTGTAAAGGGATCACGTCTTGTGGTAAGTGATTCTAGTGGTGTAGTAAATTTCGAGTTTATGAATTCTTTTAAGGAGTTGGGATTTCTTGATCATTGTTTTCTTAGGGGCAACGAGGAGTAGTTCTTTCGGTAATCCAAACCAGGTGTGTAATCTCACACCAATGTTTATGAAAGCATGTACTGCTCTGCGATTCAACCAAAAGCCGAAAAGTCAGAAAACTGGCAACTATGACCACTCGAGCGTACGAGCGCTTGTATCCATAAATTGAGCCACTAGCAATGGCGGTAAATCATTGAGAGTGTCACGAGCACTCTCACGAAATTAAGGCCGTAACGGGCCTGATCGAGCCAAATAAATGGGCCCAATGGGCTAATAGGCCCACATGGGCAAAATCTATAGAAAAATACCGAATGGCGGATGCGACTGCGAAGTCTGCAAAAATGATACCGAATATATGCTAAATGGGCCACACGAGCATGTAGGCCTATTTGGGCCGGAAATGAATTTTAGGCCCAATTGCACCGTGTGACCCAAAAGGGGTTCCGAGTCGCTCGAGGTGACAGTAGGCCTCCGGAAAGGCCGTTAAATGATAAAAATTACCGAAATATCCCTAGAGGGTAAATTACTGAAATACCTTTGGTGGGTAAAATTACCGAAATACCCCTAGAGATTAAATTACCGAAATACCCTAGAGTACCCCCAAAGGGATAAAAATTATAGTTGTACCCTTATATGAGAAAATGATCGTTATACCCTCGATTATTGTTGAATATCGTGTATGTGATATTATTTTATACTGTTTATACTTGTGATACATTGCATTTATATTATGTTGCATAATGATTATTGGAGGAAGTGTTCTACAATACCGTTTTAGTGGCTCGGCCACATATATATATTGTGATTAGCAGCTTGTCTGCAATATTGGTACGTTTGATGGAGTAGGTTGACTAGATTCCCACATGGTGCGATTGGTTGGTACGGGTGGTGTGATGGTTGGATTAGGTTGGGCTGCATTTCTATTTGCATTACCATAATTTTGGGGTTTAGGCCCAGATTGATACTGTAAGGGCCCAGACCTAGATAGTGACTGTTTAGGGGTTTACACACTGAGTTCTCATAACTCACCTCCTTTCTTTTAACCTTGCAGGTAATCCCTAGCGTTAGAGGATTTTGAGCTGCGGAGCACTCGAAGGTGGCCGTACTTCGGATTTGCTTCATACGAATCTTAGTAAATTATGGTTTTAACTTACCTTATATTATTTTCTTTATTTGGGTTAATCTTTGTTGTAATAAGGCCTTTGGGAATGTTTTTTTTTTTTTTGTTTTTTTTAAACTTTCATTTGATAATCCTGTTAATTACGAATTGTTAATCAGTTAATCACAGGTTTTTAAAATATTCATAACCATTTTCAAAATATCACGTTTTCGCAACTAATCAAGTTTGATTTTCACAACTAACAAAGTTTTCTTAAATAATAACATATTTACAAGAATAGACATTAAGTGAGTCTTGCTTTTACAAACAAACAACGAAAGTCGGAGTTTTAAAAAGGAATGCAAAATTTTTAACAAACGCATAGCCTTTAAAACTACCGTTTGATGTGACACGCTAGATCCGGTCATAACGTCTAAGACGGGTTTGGGATGTTACATAATTTTTGTAATAAGGCCATTGGGTTTTTCTTTTTAACTTTTATTTGGTATTTCTTTAAATTACAAGCTCATTGGTCATAAATGCGGGTTTTAAAACTATAACCACGACTTTCAAAATATCACGTATTCGCAAATGTTTGAATCAAACTTTCGCAACAAACAAGGTTTTGAAAGTAATAATGTTTTTTTTGCAAGAGAATGACTTTTGATAAACTACGTTTTGAATATAAGTAAACGAAATTTGAGGTTTTACATGGCAGAAAGTTTTAAATTCTCTAAGAAGGGTTTCTAATAAAAGCATGGTTTTTGAAAAACTCTTCAGTGTGATACGCCAGATTAGGGCCTAACTTCTAGACCGGGTTTGGCGTGTTACATTTAATGGTATCAGAGCTGGGTTGCAAAACTCGGTTGTGGAATGGGTTTTCAAAATTGAATTTCTGAAAGTGTTGTTTCAAAAAACCTTGAAAGGATTTGAAGTAATCAAAATGTTTTTCTGTATATATTCTTGGAAGTTTGGCTTACCAAGTCTTTAGCGCCGAATCCGTAAGTTTCTGAAACTGTTGTTGTTGAAAAGTAGTAGTTAGAAATACTGTGGTTTCTTTAGATACTAGACTATATTTTTGGTATTTATTCCGTATGTCCTATTTGGATGTGATGTTTGAATAAAGAAATTGTATGCATGTGTGATAAATTTCGGTTTGTTTCTACGGTTAGATATTTGGTTGTGTGTAAGAGGTTTCAAGATTAAGTTAAAAGTGTATTAGCATTATTGGGATAAGAGTGCGCAGCGGTAGCGTAGTGGAGTAGGCTGCGTTAAATGATAGTTAGGTAGTTAAAAATTTTGAGGATGAAATTTCTTTAAGGGGGTAGATTTGTAACGCCCCGAATTTGGCCTAGTAGAATTGGGCCTATTGGGCCTTGGACATGGGAGTGTTTAAAATTTTTGAGAACAAGAGAACAACCCTAATGCAAGTTGGACCTATTAGGTGAGTGATTTTGGAAGGTTAATGGGCTTCCATGAAGTCCCGAGATCAAACCTGGGCTTCAGGAAAAATTTTGGTTTTAGGTGAATAAAAACCTAGGAGTTAGTAAGTAGGCTTTAAGAATAAAATGTGGAGAAAAATGACACAAAAGGACTTGTGGTCTAGTGGCAAATGGTACCACATGGGAGACAAGGAAGTGACGCCATAGAGGAAGTAAGGGGTCCAAGGTTCAAGTCTTGGCGCTTGCAATTCATTTTGATTCTTTTTAAATGAATTTAGACTTTGGCCCATAGGTTTATATTTAGTTGCGCATGTTTTAAGTCACAAAAGGAGCTTGTGTTGTAGTGGTATGTAGCGTCTGGAGCATAGGAGAGGGCAAGGGTTCGAATCCCATTGCAAGCAAAAAGGGATATTTATTTTGCAAAGTTGGGACGACAAGTGGTTGTGATGGATTTAAACTCTGCTGAATGAAGGATACCACATCGGGAAGCTAGCATGAGGGAACGTGAGAAGCTGGCTTTAAATATAGCAATCTATGAGGAGAGTAAGGATACCTTGCTTGGCGTTTGGGCATAGGAGTGTTCGGACTGCGGATTAACTCTAGATTCCTATAAAGTTTGTATTTTGCACTACTCTGATGTAGAGCGGCAAATGCCAGTCACACGGCGATGGTAGCCACACGAGCGTGCAAGCGCACGTGTGGGGGCTTCGATGCAATTGTTGAGGCCATCATGAGTGTTCTTGTGGGTTTAGGCTGTTTGGGCCATGATAGGCCGAAAGGGGCCAAGTGGGCCCAATAGGCCCATAGGCCCATATGAATAAATTGTATGATTGTGTAGTATATATTGGACTGGTCTATGTGAATCTCCTATTTATAGTTAGATTTGGGCTAAATGGGCCACACGAGCGTATGGGTCCATTTGGGCCGAGAATGGGCCCTAGTCTTATTCGCATCGTTATCTCTCTTTAGAATACCTTAGTTTACAAAATTACCGAAATGTCCCGATTTTTAAAATTATCGAAATACCATCGATTTGCAAAATTATCGAAATACCTCGATTTGCAAAAATTACCAAAATATCCCCTTTTGTGAAATTATCGAATTACCCCCGGTTTATGAAATTACCAAAATACCCTCTATGGGTAAAGTTATCAAATACCCCTGAAGGGTAGGATTACCGAAATACCCTTACAGGGTAAATGTCTGTTTTGCCCATTACGGGTAACTGACTGATTAGGACTATGACTGTTCTAACTGTGAATGTAAGACCATGTTTTAACTAATTTGACTGTGGTTGTATGATTGATATGCTTTTATTACATGTTTAAATGATTACTTGAAACACCCCACACCCGGCACACGAGCCTAGACCAGATCTGGTATGTTCCTCGATGTAAACCGGTTCAAAATTCTTCAGTTACTTTGAAAACTGTGTGTTTTGAAGATAGTTTGTTTGTGGGTTGGGCTCGAGTTGAAAACAAGTTTATTTTTATATTGAAAACCCATTTATTTGGTGACAAAACATTTAAAGTTTATTTTAATTAAATTGACTTAATCTTTAAATAACATAAATTAAGTAACATAGTAATTAAAACAACAATAAAATCATCACTATGGCCTTATTACATAAAACAAAACCCAAAATAAAATTTGTAGAGTACTTAAATAAAATAAAATGTCCAAATTAAATAAAACTTTAAGTGAGCATGGCCACCACAAGTTCGCCGTCCCTGGTCCATCACTGTTCATCACCTGAAACATGTTCCCACAACGGGGTGAGTCAACTGACTCAATGTGTAACCCACTAAAATTTAATAGATTTAGGCATACCATACATATCATGTTAACATAATATTTCAAGATAATGATGCGATCCCGAACCCAAACCTAGATGCCATCCGCTACACATCCCCGTACCAACCTGCATACACCGTGGGGACTACTAAGTCAACCCTCCATCCGCTACACACCATCGAAGGCGTCGTTGCAGTGACGTGCTCATCGCCCATATAAAATTCGTGGCATAGCCACCAGATTAAATAATTGTGTCATGAGACACCACATTCAGATAATGTGACCGAAGTCACCACATTCAGATAGTGAGACCGAAGTCACCACTTTCACTTCCCCTTTTTCATATAACCCGAATGCCCCATATTATTCATATCATGCATATCATACTTAAATCCACATTTATGTCACTTTTCACATGTTAAATATAACATATTTCGTAATCCTAGTAGGAGTAGGAAACGTACCTGAGTACTTTGTACCATAACATGGTACTTTAGCCACATTCTTACACTTTCATATTAACACATATATCAAGTTAAAGCCATAAATCTATTAAGATTTGTGTGGGTACACACCGATTTGCTTAACAACTTCTTTGAAATCCGAAATCGATCATCGCCTTAGATCTCAAGTTCCTACATTTGATTAATCACTTCATCGCTTAGTAAAAGCCTATTTGGTCATAAGACTAAATCCAAGGATTATTGCAACCAAAACTTACCTTGTTGCCGATTGAATTAAAAATCAAATCTCGAAAACTTGTATTCTTCCCTTTTGAAATCACTAATCACTAGATCCCTTGAATCGCTTAGTTTTGGTTAAAACAACTAGATCTAAGTACTTAAGATAGGGCCTTGGCGAATATGTGAGTACACTTACCTTGAAATTCTCAAATCTGAAAAGTATCCCTTGCCTCGGATGTCCGTCAAATACCTATACACCTATGTTAGATTCGATTCCAACATTAAACCATCATAGATGGCCCTTGGTCGAATGTAAATCCGACTTACCTTAGATCCTTGAATTCTAAAAGATCCTCCTTGAGTCGACAGATTCGTAACGCAAACACTCCTTATAATTTCGACCACAAAATAATAATGATATTAGTTCCTATGTTATGCTTAAAGAAGAGAATAAATTAATGACCATAAAATTCTTACCCTTAATATTGAATTCGACAGCACCTAAGCTTGAAGCTACTTGAGATATTCGGCTATGGCCTTAAAAGGCTTACTTCCGGCTTTTGGAGGGATTAGAAGAAAAAGAGAAGGAAGAATAAAGATGGAGGATTTAGCTAGAACACAAGGTATTTCGGCTTTGGCTAACAAAAAGAAGAATAAAACCGTAGGAAATTCGGCAGAGAGAGGAGATTCTGCTTAAGAAATTCAGCAAAGGAAGAGTGAATGAATGAATGGCCTCTTTTCCTCTAGTAGCCGAAATTACTAGCTAGAGTCCTTTACTTGGCCACCACTCTTCCTTATTTTGATAGCTTTATCCCTTGAATTATCACTTTATTCAAATTAAAAGAATTTAATCCAACAATTATCTCTTGAAAATAATGATAAATAAATCTCTTGTTTATCCCTTATTTATCCACTAATTATAAAAGAATAAAAGCTCCTAGAATTTAGCCATGTGTCAGTCCACCTCTCTACTCCTTGTAAATAAAACTTTTATTTTAGCTTCCCAAGTGACTCGAACCCGTGCCCAATTGCACTGTGGCGCCACTCTTTGGGCTTTAAGTGGTATCTTCGTGCCACTTTTCCAAGCCTATTTGTGTGTCGAATTCCTCCTATTAATTTTCTTAAGGCTACCTTGTTTTAGTTTCCTCTTTTACTTAACATTTCCAAGTTTCCAAAATGTTCACTTTCCTATTTTAACTTGACATTTCCAAGTTTCCAAAATGTTCACTTTCCTATTTTAACTTGACATTTCCAAGTTTCCAAAAATATTCAAAATACATTCATAACACACAAGACATGTCATTTCGTACAATTAAACTGAAAAATGCATAGGCCCATTTTCAGGATGTTACAGTTCTACCCCCTTAAAAATAATTTCGTCCTCGAAATTACTTACTAACGAATAAAAATCGTACATCCTAACTCACCACACTACACTACTGCTGCGCACTCTGATCTTAAAACTAACACATCTCCTATGCACAATTCCAAAGTTCACATCCAAGGTTTCATACCATTCACTAGCAATACAAGAACGAACTAGCTCTATAATAAACAGGGCAATAAAGGCATTCCAGAAGTAAGAAACTTACCCGTTGTCATATCTGGCACATCACTCTCCTCGCGACGGCCAACTGCATAAACCAACCTTGGTTGCCTTGCATCAGAACCTTCAGCACCTCCGCTTGGTGCTCCACGACCACGGCCGGAACCATTTCCTCCATGGTTCGAACCACGACCTCGGCCGAGGCTATCGTCCTCCTCTACCGGCTGATTAACATTACGAGTCACGATCGACTTTCATCTGGTTTCTTAGGACAATCCTTGAGCATATGGTCCTTGGACCCATACCTAAAACATCCTCCCGTCTTTTTTCAGCACTCCCCTAAGTGCTTCTTTCCACAATGATCACAAGGACGATACTGCCCTCCTGCACCCACTTGCTGACCCTTCGGCCCATCAGTTCTAGGCCTTTTCTGCACATTTCCCAACGATCCTGACGACTCATAATCTCTCTTGGGTCTATTCCTATCAGAGCTCTGCTTAACCGAGTCCTTGATTCCCTCAGCTACCTTAGCCTTTTCAACCAACGCGGAAAACTCCCGCTCCTTATGTGGAGCTATCAATAACCTGAGGTCATCCCTTAGACCGTCTTTGAACCGCACACAACGCTCATGCTCTGTAGCTACTACTCCTCGAGCATATCGACTTAACCTCATAAATTCAGCTTCATACTGCGCATCGACTTGTTCCTTGAACCAAATTTCTAGAAAAGCTTTCCTCTGCTCATCAATATAACGTGTGCCGACATACCTTTTCAAATATGCCTCCTTAGCATACTCCTAGGTCAGGTCCTCAGCAGTGGCATCATCCCTCACTATTAACCACCATTGATACGCTTCATCTCGTAGTAGTGCCACCATTCCTTTCAACTTCTCCTCCGGGGTCAGATCGAGCTCATCTATAATGCGCTCGGTTGCCTCCAACCAATATTCGGCTGTACTGGGTGCTACACCAGACACTCTACGGAACACCTTAGCTCCGTTGGCTCGGAGTCGCTCAGGTATAGACTTTCGAGCCCCCATATTTCCACCCGCTCCAGCCACCATTTCCAGAACTCGCAGACACGACTGCGATAAAGATCATCCCCTCGCTCGAGCTGCCGCCAACACCGACGGTGGGGTGGTGGTGGCGGTGGTAACTCATTGTCAGACCCTTCACCCGATCTAACAGGTTCTGACACAATTATTCTTCCTCTACCGCATCCTTGACGATCGCGTCCTCTAGAACTTATTCCTAACGACTGCGCTTTAATCTGATTAAGAAATTTTATAAATTAGCCTTTATTCCACTGATTAACCGCGAAGAAGTTTTATGAGAAGAATTTCAAAAGTGGTTCTTTCGTATTCATACATGCACACGGTCTTTACATTCATACATACCTCCATCAAACAATTATAAACTTTCGTTCATTCAGAGAAATGTTGTAGTTCGCATTGTTGTTGTTTTTCCACTACCTAGGGGTATTTTCGTAATTTGTCCTACAGGGGTATTTTCGTAATTTTTCAAAAGAAAAATTTCCTTGGTGATTTTGTCAAAAAGTATTTTGGAAATTTTTAAATCCTGGCTTTTCAAGAATTTGGAAAATCCAGGTATTTTTAATTTTGAATTTGGGGTAATTTGGTAATAAACCAGGTAAATTTGTAAAGTTTAATAATTTAGGATATTTCAAAATTTGCAAAACTTTGAGGGTTCTTTTTGAGAAATTTATTTTCCAAAACGATGAAGTTGCAAAAATTTTAGAAATTAGGGTCATTTTGGAAATTTTAGTAAGTTAGGGGCAATTTTGTAATTTTTCCAAAAATCAAGATATTTTTGATAATTTTCAAATAAGGGTTTTTGGACTTGTTATAAAATAATGATAATGTTGATTAAAACTGGGGGTATTTTGGACATTTTTATAAACCAAGGGCATTTTTGTAATTTTACCACTAGGGGTATTTTTGTAATTTTATAAATCAAAATTTTTTTTCGAAAATTGTGTAGAAAAATAGTTTTCACAAATTAAAGAAAAATGATTTTAAGAGTTTTAAAAATTAGGGTTCTTATAAAAAACATGGCTAGTTCCCTTTCGGGTTTTAGTTACTAGGTTTAGCCTATGACCGAAGTCTTCTTGGTCGGGGTGAACCAAAGCTACGCACTGTAGGATTCGAGTGGAGAGGAGGTGAGTCACACAGATCGCTAAGTACCAAGCTCCCATCGAAACCATTCCTAGGCATGCATGTGGGTTGCCACACCCACTAAGTCCTCGGGTTAGGGTGAACCAAAGCTACGCACTGTAGGATTCTGCAAGAGGAGGTGAGTCACTAGGGCGCTTAAATACTGTGCTCTTCCGGATCCAATCCTAGACATGCATTGTGAGTTACCACACCCTAACTCGGTTGACTTAGCCATAGGTTTGTTTAGTTAGGCATTTAAGTCTTATGCAAGAGTTGGGGTAGACTAGTCCTAAGGTTCAAGTACCTATCATTCTATTCTACGCTCCATTCCTTTTTACCCTTCTATAAATCACATAATCACACGATGGTTGGGGTACTTACCGGTGGATCATTCTGAGACTTAGGTGCCATGCCATCAAACCTGCCTATTTTTAGAAATACTTACATAAAACTCATTTGGGCTCGATTTGAAAACGTTTCGGGCCTTAGAACACGGGTCGAGAGTTTAAAACTGGGCTCTAATACCAAACTAAAACACCCCACACTCGGCCCACGAGCCTGGACCGGATCTGGTATGTTCCTCGATGTAAACCGGTTCAAAATTCTTCAGTTACTTTGAAAACTGTGTGTTTTGATGATAGTTTGTTTGTGGGTTGGGCTCGAGTTGAAAACAAGTTTATTTTTATATTGAAAACCCATTTATTTCGGTGACAAAACATTTAAAGTTTATTTTAATTAAATTGTCTTAATCTTTAAATAACATAAATTAAGTAACATAGTAATTAAAACAACAATAAAATCATCACTATGGCCTTATTACATAAAACAAAACCCAAAATAAAATTTGTAGAGTACTTAAATAAAATAAAATGTCCAAATTAAATAAAACTTTAAGTTGAGCATGGCCACCACAAGTTCTCGCCAGTCCGGTCCATCACTATTCATCACCAAACATGTTCCCTATTAACGGGTGAGTCAATGACTCAATGTGTAACCCACTAAAATTTAATAGATTTAGGCATACCATACATATCATGTTCACATAATATTTCAAGATCATGATGCAATCCCAAACCCAAACCTAGATGCCATCCACTACACATCCCCATACCAACTCGCACACGTGGGGATTACTAAGTCAACCCTCCATCCGCTACACACCATCGAAGGCGTCATTTGCAATGACGTGCTCATCGCCTATATAAAATTCGTGGCATAGCCACCAGATTAAATAATTGTGTCATGAGACACCACATTCGAGATATTGTAATCGGTTACCACATTCGGATAATGTGACCAAGTCACCACATTCGAGATAGTGAGACCAAGTCACCACTTTCACTTCCCTTTTACATATAACCCGAATGCCCCATATTATTCATATCATGCATATCATACTTAAATCCACATTTATGTCACTTTTCACATGTTAAATATAACATATTTCGTAATCCTAGTAGGAGTAGGAAACGACTGAGTACTTTGTACCATAACATGGTACTTTAGCCACATTCTTACACTTTCATATTAACACATATATCAAGTTAAAGCCATAAATCTATTAAGATTTGTGTGGGTACACACCGATTTGCTTAACAACTTCACCGAATCCAAAATCGATCTATCGCCTTAGATCTCAAATTCCTACATTTGATTAATCACTTACTATTTAGTAAAAGCCTATTTGGTCATAAGACTAAATCAAGGATTATTGCAACCAAAACTTACCTTGTTGCCGATTGAATTAAAAATCAAATCCGAAAACTTGTATTCTTCCCTTTAAAATCGGCTAATCACTAGACCCTTGAATCGCTTAGTTTTCGGTTAAAACAAATGATCTAAGTACTTAAGATAGGGCCTTGGCGAATATGTGAGTACACTTACCTTGAAATTCTCAAATCCGAAAAGTATCCCTTGCCTCGGATGTCCGCCGAATACCTATACACCTATGTTAGATTCGATTCCAACATTAAACCATCATAGATGGCCCTTGGCGAATGTAAATCTCGACTTACCTTAGATCCTTGAATTAGAAAGATCCCTCCTTGAGTCGACAGATTCTGTAACCCCAAACACTCCTTATAATTTCACCACAAAATAATAATGATATTAGTTCCTATGTTGTCGCTTAAAGAAGAGAATAAATTAATGACCATAAAATTCTTACCCTTAATATTGAATTGACAAAGACCTAAGCTTGAAGCTACTTGAGATATTCGCTATGGCCTTCAAAGGCTTACTTAGGCTTTTGGAGGATTAGAAGGAAAAGAGAAGGAAGAATAAAGATGGAGGATTAGGCTAGAACACAAGGTATTTTGGCTTTGGCTAACAAAAAGAAGAATAAAATCAGAGGAAATTTGATGAGAGAGGAGATTCTCTTAAGAAATTCGACAAAGGAAGAGTGAATGAATGAATGGCCTCTTTTCCTCTAGTAGCCAAATTACTAGCTAGAGTCCTTTACTTGGCCACCACTCTTCCTTATTTTGATAGCTTTATCCCTTGAATTATCACTTTATTCAAATTAAAAGAATTTAATCCAACAATTATCTCTTGAAAATAATGATAAATAAATCTCTTATTTATCCCTTATTTATCCACTAATTATAAAAGAATAAAAGCTCCTAGAATTTAGCCATGTGCAGTCCACCTCTCTACTCCTTGTAGCAAAATAAAACTTTTATTTTTAGCTTCCCAAGTGACTCGAACCCAGGCCCAATTGCACCTGCTTGTGGCGTCACTCACTGGGCTTTAAGTGGTATCTTCAGGCCACTTTTCCAAGCCTGTTTGTGTGTCAAATTCCTCCTATTAATTTTCTTAAGGCTACATTGTTTTAGTTTCCTCTTTTACTTAACATTTCCAAGTTTCCAAAATGTTCACTTTCCTATTTTAATTTGACATTTCCAAGTTTTCAAAATGTTCACTTTCCTATTTTAACTTGACATTTCCAAGTTTCCAAAAATATTCAAAATACATTCATAACACACAAGACATGTCATTTCGTACAATTAAACCGAAAAATACATAGGCCCATTTTCAGGATGTTACATTACTACTGAGCATGGCCATTTTGCATACACATGTAATGATTGAGCATGACATACATAACATATTACATTGGGTTGGGTTTGCTGATTGGAGGAAGTACCATTTTAATGGCTTCGCCACATACCGTTCTAGTAGCATCGCCACATACCGTTATAGTGGCATCACGACATAATCTGGTTATGGCTCTTTGCCAACCTAAACATGGCTATGTGCCATCTTAATTATGGCTTTGTGCCAATCGTATTTACCCGTGGCTATGTGCCTAACATATATCTCGATGACTCTGTGTCGATCATATTTACCCAAGGCTGTGTGCCGAATATATTACTGTCACTGATGGCTATGTGCAAAACATAATACACTTACTAATGGCTTTGTGCCAATTATAATGCCGTTACTGAAGGCTTAGAGTCGTATATATATTAGCATATTTGCTGCATTGTTATTCGCAGCTTGGCTGCATTATTGGAGAGTTTTGGCTGGGTGGGTCGATTTTATCCCCACATGGTGTGTTGGTTGGTACGGGTGGAGAGTTTGGTTGGATTGGGGTGGGTACATATTCATTGCATTGTTATGACTTGGGGCTTAGGCCAAGATTGTTACCGAATAGGGCTTAAGCCCAGATTGTTATCGAATGGGGCATAGGCCCAGACTAATACCGTATGGGCTCAGGCCTAGACTGTGACCGTATCAGGGGAATACACACTGAGTTCTCGTAACTCACCCCTTTCTTTTAACCGTGCAGGTAATCCCCAGCTTTAGAGGATTTGGAGCTACGGAGGACTCGGAGGCGGCCACACGTTAGATATGGTTTAAAGACTAAACTTAGCGATTTTAGTTTAATTTAGTTATTTTAAATTACTGGGTTAATAATTTTTGTAATAAGGCCATTAGGTTTTTCTTTTTAACTTTTATTTGGTATTTCTTTAAATTACAAAATGCTGGGCTGTTAAACACGGGTTTTAAAAACTATAACCACCGCTTTCAAAATATCATGTATTCGCAAATGTTTGAATCAAACTTCCGCAACAAATAAGGTTTTGAAAGTAATATTGTTTTTTTTTTTTTGCAAAAGAATGACTTTTAATAAACTACGTTTTGAAGATAAGCAAATGAAATCTGAGGTTTTACATGGCAGAAAGTTTTAAATTATCTAAGAAGGGTTTCTAATGAAAGCATGGTTTTCAAAAAAACTCTTCAGTGTGACACGCCAGATTCGGGCCTAACTTCTAGGACGGGTTTGGGGTGTTACATTCATTGCTGCCACTTTTCAGACCATTTTCTGCCATTGTCGTTGCACCAAAATTGTCCCTTTTTCCGTCCATTTTAACCTCTTATTTCCATTTAATCTTACTTTTATGCCAAACATCACAACCGTCTTTTTTTTTTTGTTTTCATTTGTTTCATTGTCGCTCCCTTAAATACCCTTTTGGTTGCTGTTTTGTTCTTTTTATTATTACCGCACCTATAGGTTGATTTTATTCTCTTATTTTCATTAGTTAAATCAACCCCTAATCTTGCTTGTTTAGTGTGCATTTGGGATTTAAGAGATCAAGCATCTCAGATTTAGAAATCAGAGTGAGTAAGTGTTGTTTTTTTTTTCTAGCATCATTTAGTTTTATTAATTCTTTTAATTTGGCCAATTGCTTCCAAAGGCCATAAGTGGTTAATCCTTACTGATTTGAGTGTTACCTTTATGTTAGTAACTGATTTAAAAACTCCAGGTCAGCCTTGACTTTCGAGGTTGCTTTAATTTATATTCAAAGCCGAAGTAAAAATTAAATAGACCCAGTCTAGACTTAAGATCTAAGAGTTGCGGATTAAATAGTAGTGCACTGGTTTAGCATTAATCAGGTGTGGGTTTTAAACCTTATGTGTGATTGTATAATGATCTATAATTGTATTTGGTTGCTAAAATTTTGTGCATGGCCGAATGGTCAATGAAATTGGTATATTGGTAGATTGAGGTACGTAAATTAACTGAGTGGTGTGCTTATTAAATATGTTTCATGAATTGAATTTTTGCATGACTTGAAATATGGCGATTGTGATATTGAGTATTTTTTCTTTGTAAGCATGCCATTAATTGAAATTGAATTGATCAAAGCATGAAAGTATGTCATTGTTATTGATATATGGAAAGTATGATAAGCATGAATTGTTTCATTGAAAAGTATGCCATATTGCATTGTATGGGGTTGGTTTTTGTAGATGACGGAGGAATTCCAAGGGGTATTGGCGGTATACCCACAATCATTGGTTAGTCAGTATACTACATTAGAGTATTGGGGAGATTGACAGCTTGTCTGCAGTTGATGTTGGCTATTTATTTGCAACTTTAGTTGACAATTTTAACTACCAGATTGATATTGGTGGTTCAACCATACTGAGCTTTGGATACAATTGTTTGGTGTTCGGATGATGAGTTCTGGGAAACTTGTGGTGTGTAGTGAATAGTATGGGTATGACTTGCATTGTTGCATAAAATGTGGCATGAACATGACATTTGAGAAATTTGTTGAATTGATGCCATAGAGTTTTGATAAAATTGCTACCTGATGATTAATTGTCTAACTGTTTGAAATTGTGAATATTAATTGGTTTCCTTGTTTAGACTCACACTGAGCTCTTGAAACTCAGTCCCCTTAGTTTAAAATTTTTAGGTAAACCTATGAGCTTAGGGTTGGATTTGGGCCTTCGAAATTCTCGTCGAAACTAGACTTATTTAAAGTTTTGAATTAGTTTTTATTGGAATTGTAATTGCTTTTATTTCTTTTGGATTTGTGGATTTTGGGATACGTTATTTGGGTTTAGTTGCATGCATGGTTTTTATTACAATGAATTGACCTAATAATCGGTAATTGCATGATATTGGGCTTAAGTAAAAATTATGATTTTTCGCTGGGTAGTAAATAAATTGATTTTGAAAATATAAATTGCTTTGTGATTTGAATGCATTTTTTTTCTTTTCCAAAATGTCATTACTAAGTAAATGAATGATAATTATAAAGATGACCCTAAAACTTGATGTTTTAACAAAGATGACGAGTTATGTAAAGACATAATTGCATAAAATACCCTCCAACGTTTATGTGTTTTTGGGTTTGAACAGTTAACCTTTTTTGACACCTTTAACGTTATGATTTTTTCAAAAATCAGCCAATTTTAACAGTAAATGTGAGTTGACCATCAATCAAATTGCAGGTTAACAATGTAGCCTATGTGGGATGCCACATAACCATGATGTCATAGATGATATAATCTATTTAGCATTTTATTCATTTTGTTTCCATCTTCTTCTTTTCTCTTTCACTTTTCCCCTCTATTCTAAAACCAAACTTCAATTTGGCAAGGACAAAGATTTAATTGCTTAGACAATGCAAATTTTTGCTTCTGAATAAAAAATTTAAAATAAATAAATAAATAATTTAAAGTAAAACCCAAGAGGCAAGTAAAGGAAATTTGGATTCTCATTCAAGCTCAAAGTTTTATGCAAATCACAATGAAGAGGCTTCAAAAGGATTTTTACCAAATTTTATCGATGAACCGGGCTCATTTGGATCCAGAATTGATTTCCACTCGATCATCATAGATATCCATGCAATCAAGAACTAATTAGAAGCAATGAAGATTGATCGCTGCAAAACAGTCTAGCTTTAATATTTATAAAAGAGTGATCGAACCTGTAGACTGACTGCGACAATGATAGAGGCAAGCGCACCTATCAAACAGTAGTATAGCTTAGGAAAGAATATCTTATCGAACTACTACTACTCACTTTCTTCCTATTATTTAGCATTAAATATGGAGTGTATCTAAGACTAATGAAATACTTAAACTAAATGCAAAGACAAAAGAATAAACTGGGAAAAGACTTCGGAAAACTCAGTTGATAAAGAAGATACCCTCGGGAAGAATCCACCTATGACTTCACTTATTATCTAACTTTCAATTCATATGATTTCTTTTTACTTAGCTTGATCCGTGAGACTCCCTAACCTATATTAAACCTTCTCTCGAAGTTTAATAACGTCTAACCTTAGGTTAATTAGTGGAACTCTCGTTCTCTTATAATAACCCCCTAAGGAAGCAAAGAATCGATCAATGGACTCCCATATTAGGCTTCACCCTAATCCGCAAAATCTCGTAACCCTATCTCTAGGCGCTGATAAACTCCACTTAATTTCGCTAGATCTACTCTTAGGCGTGGTCTATTCCTCCTCCACCTAAGCACATCGATTAAATTAAGCCACATAATTAAGAACAAACTAAGTATTTATCATATAAACCAATAAATCAAATAACAAAATCCATCATAGGTTTCATCCCCTTCAGGTATCTGAAGGATCTAGTTCATAATAAAATAAGAAAACATCTCAAGAGAAAAGATAAAACAAAACATAAGAAATCCATAAAACCCCCTGAAGGAATTGAAGGAGAGATCCTCCGTCTTGAGTAGAATTTTGACTCTTCGAGATGGATCAACTGGCTATCTTCGAGTAATTCCCTAAACGAGTAAAGCTCTGGCAGAAAACTCTGCTAAAACCTGATGATCTTGAATTGCTGCCTTGGATTATATATATAGACATTTGGGATGCTTTACTTGGCTCCTAAGTACTTGTAATTCAAGTGAAATTCATCCTAAGTGTTTGAGTGGACCTAGGATTGCATTTCTTGGGCTCCAAGCATCCAATTTCGAGTGAAATTGCTCTTTCCCGCGGCAGGGGCACTGCTAAGGCACGCCCGTGTAAATTGTGGTCCAGCCCGTGTCTCCATTCTGTTGATTTAGGCACGGCTATGTCACGCCCGTGGGTAGAGGCCGTGCTTCGGGTTTGCTAATTGGGGCACGACCGTGTACATCGGGGTCAGGCCGTGTTAGGCTTTTTGTCAACGAGGCACGGTCGTGTAAATCAGGGTGTGACCGTGTGCAATCTAAATATTGGGGCACGTCCGTGTGGCATGAAGTCTAGGCCATGCCGACTTCTTGGGTTGGCCCACTTTGGTCCGTTTTAAACCCGTTTTACGTCCTTTTTATCCTTGGGTGCTTTCCTGAGCATAAGACATGAAAAGAAAGGATTAAAAGCATCTTTTTACATAAATTAAGGATAAATTCATCCAAAAGCATACTAAATGTGGGATTAAAATATGTTACTTTTACAGTTTATCAAATACCCCCACACTTAAGCTTTTGCTTGTCCTCAAGCAAAATTCTCAATTTACAATTAAAACAAACTTTCCAAAATTTATAATTCCCATTGACAATGTCTCATCATAATTCATAGATAATTTATACATGGATCATTTAGCTCGAAGTGCCCTAAAGATTCAAACGAGATAAGTCATGATTTTGTAGCATGAAAACATAGGTATCTCCCCTTATATAAATAATTACCTTTGATTCAAAACAGACAAGGATTGACATCCTCACTAAACATTCACTCAAAGCACTCAAAGTGTTTAAGGATCAAGAAAAAGTGCTCAAAAGTCAAACCTAAAAAGCTAATCCCATAGGCTTGCCTGAAAATTAAATCCCCATCACTGTATATGAGATGATAAACAGATCAAAAGGTCTTTATTAGGGTTGTAATGGGGCTTGGGTTAAAAGGTGTCAATAAAGGCTGAATTAGAGAGTTAAAATCGAGATTGAATTGACTAATTACCTAATCAAAAAAAATAATGAACTAAATATGAATATTTACATCGAATGAAAAGTAATAATACCACTATTGATAAATACTCTATAATAAAGAGTATTTTCTTCACTTTAAAATTTGATAATACTTTTAATACGAGCTTTTTCTTCAACAATTGGAGTTTAATTGCTCTAAGCTCTTTTATTGAATAAACTTGGATTTTTTTTAATTAAGAACAAACTAAGTAAAACTTAATAGAAGGAACTTTGATAATTGAAATAACCTAATTTGGCAATTGATCAAGTCAATTCTAGATAGAGGGGTAGTTAAAAGAATGTTGATAACAAATACAAAGGGATTTTGGGTTAATATTAGTGGGTGAGTCAATAAAAAGGTTGTTAGGATTCAACGGGGTTCACTAGGGGTTAATTTGTGTAGGTAGGCTTTTTAGTGGAGTGAATGGGTTAAAACTTAGGTGCCTTTATCATCTCAATATATCAAATCATTATTGTGGTCTCGACATGCATAAACGAGGCAAGGTCTAGAATAATGTTTAAAGTTGACACACTCAATATCAATAAAAGTGAGCATGAAAATAATATATGCTCTATAAGGCTCAATATCTCACGAAATTATGGGTGTTTTGACATCAATCCCTATAGATTTCAAATTTCAAAGTAATACTCGATTTAGTTCAACAACCTATCAATTTTTATTTTGAAAAATAGACTTATCATCCTTGATTCTCTAGTATTCTTCAAATTTAATCATCAATGCACAATTAACTATGATTTGTTCTAAAACATATCAATAAAATCATAAATCATTAGAAATTTCATCCTAATTAATATTATGAGAATAATACTTAAGATCAAGACTAATTTTAGGGTTTTAAAAATTATGCAAAAAGTTAGACACTATTACCCCCACACTTAAGATGTACATTGTCCTCAATGTACATAGATAGATAATGAAATTTATGTGCCAAATCAAGAAGATAAGTGGGGAAAGTAATACTCCCTGAAATCTGGATAATCCTGAGCGTCTTTGGTGGCGGTGATGGTGTTTTCTATCGACTCGGTGGAGTGGCTACCGAGAAGTAATTTGCTAGATGAAGAAATTGGGTAGCCTGTGAAGATATAGCCAAGAGATTTAGAGAAATAATAATAATATACTAATAATAAATTTAAAGATTAAGGAAATAAAAAGAAGGAGACTAAGAAGAAAACTGAAATTGAAAGAAAAGACTAATGGACTAAGAAGTCCTTATTGTTGGATGGTTTGCGAAGTGGGTGTGACCTCAAAGGCTATGGTATGTGATTACCTAGTAGCCTTTAGAACCTAAAACCAAGAAACTAATATGAAATAAATTAAATTAAGTAACAGAAGTATAGATAAGGAAAATAAAGGAGACGAGAAAAGAAAAATAGAACCAAAAAGGTTTCCGAGACCCTCGGCGTGTCAATTAAGTGAAGTTGCCAGCATGAACTCATGTTGAGGTCTCCTCTAAGGAGATAATGCTTACGTTTCTTCGGTAAGATCTTTGTGTTGCTCAAGTGCCTTGGATCTTTTCTATGAATAGGCAGAAAAATTTGAAAGAAAAGAGAAAGAAGGAATAAGAAAGAAGATGGGACAAAGAGGACGGGCTGTGGGGATTTAAATAGGATTTCAAATCTGGCGCGTTCCCACGCCCGTGTACCGAGGGTGTGTCGATTCACACAGTCGTGTGGCACAGCCGTGTTGTGGGGTGTGTTGTCCTTCCACGCCCGTTTTGTTGGTTTGCACGCCCATTCCTAAAAAGCCAGTATAGGAGCACGGTTGGAATGCAAGGGCGTGGTCTGCCCGTGCTAAATAAGTCAGTATCTTAGCACAGCTTTGAGGCACAGCCGTGCTGTTTTTGTCGGTGCCGTGCTATGGGTGGTTGGATCCGTGACATTGGGGGGTGGTTGGACTAACTTGCACAGTTCTACTCTGTCAGTGTGGTAGTTCTGGTGGTCCACATGGCCACGGGCACGGCCGTGTATAAGGCGGTGTGGCCTGGAAATCTGCACTTTTATGTTAATTTTCAATGAAATAATTAGGACAGAAAGATGGAAAGAAAAGAAACTGAGAATAAAAATTGTTAGTGTTCGGGTTGCCTCCCGAAAAGTGCTTGTTTATAGTCTTGAGCTTAGACTATTCTTGTGTTAAAGATTTCAAGGAGGTTTAAAGGTTTGAATATCTTCCCTCATGTCTGTAGTTCTTCTTTCATGAAAAAATTGGGGTCGAGAAGTGTTTACCTTGAAATTTCTGAATATTGGATTGCTTACATCGACCGTGTTGTGGGGGAAGATTTCATGTACCTCATCTTTTATTTTAAAGTGATTCGATGTCCCTATGAGCTGTTCTGGCGGTCCCTCTGACTTTACTTCGTGTGGATCCATCTTTGCTTGTGTCTTTTGCTCTTCTAATTTGTTGACCTTAAGTGTACGTGATTCTTCTATGTCGACTAAGATGCTATGATTTGACTCAGATTTGATGTCGTGTGGTGTTTCCTGTAATGAAGGTTGAATAATTTGATTATCGGCTAGAGTAATTTCCGTACCTTCATCATTCATGGCTCTGGCTGAGTTGAGAGCTTGAACATTTATTGATTCATCTCCCATGCAAAGTATGAGTTCTCCTGTGGCAACATCAATCTTAGTTCTAGCAGTTTGTAACACCCCCAAACCCGGCCCACGAGCCTTGACCGGATCTGGTTATGTCACTGCGAAAAGACGGTTGAAAATCTTCTTGTGACTTTAGAGTAAAACATGAAAATATACTAACTTTTGAAAATCATGTCCATTAAAATTACAAGTGACACTTTGTTATTGTAAAATGTTCAATTTAAACTTTAGCATATAAATAATTTGAATAAATAGGTTGCTGAAAATAAAATCATCTTCAAATAGCAATTCAGTTTCATCAAGCCATAGTTAAAATAATACCCAAAAAAAATAATAATAATAAGGCCTTTATTACAACCCATACTTAAACAAGTACTTAATATTAAGAAGGCTTAAAATAATTAAAACATTTCCTTTCTGCATGGAATTAAGCTTCTGCATGGCCACCTTTGCACACCCTCCAACCCGGTCCAACCTTACGCATCACCTGAAATGGTTAAGGAAATAATTGGGTGAGTCCACTGACTCAGTGCATAATCATTACATATGTTTCCACACGTATGGGCTTAACCTGCACTCCACAGATCCATACCAATAGATATGCAATTATGACCCAACCCAACCTAAGCCCATCCAATACACCAACCTTAGCAGACTCCCTGCCCAAGGCCATGGCTAATCCACCGATCACAACCGAGTGATCCCACATATCTTACCTAGGCGGACACTGCTTTGCACAAGGTCAGTGGTGAGCCATCGATCACATCAGTGATCCTCACATTAATCCGACTTCGGTGATGCACACAGCTCTCAACCGCCGAGATGGGCACCTAGCCAACATCTCCCTTGATGAAGCACACAGCTAATCATCAAGCGCTAATGTTGCACGAGGCTAACATTAGACCACGTACATAACTATGTACACCCATCCTTCCTTGATCAAATCCAATCCCCATGCATATATGTAAATGCATTATGTCAGATCAACATATAAAATGAGTAAACGTCACATGCACATTACCATATCATACATATACCATAAATGATTTAAATAGCACAACTGCTAACCTACCAACCAATTACCCCATCTATGGGTATCCACCACATTAGCCTTTAATGCCGGCTATCACACACAATACACAATGCACAAGTATATACATCCATATACAATCAACAGGAAACCAAGGCGATAATTACGCACCTTAACACTTGGAGTTCTAAACTCTCGATCTCAATGCTATCGCTAAACGAAACTACGACGATCCGCCTAAGCTCTTTGCTCTCGATTTGGCCCACACCCGGTGGCCAATCTCGAATCGCCGAGACGCTCTTTTCTTAAACTTGAATGTGGACTTTCCTTGCCCTCCTTGATGGAACTTGCCTCCATCAACACACTTAATCGTAAACGGTTAAACCTCCACATCATAAACCCAAGTATTGAACTTTTATTAAAATTGCTTACCAAAACCACTTGAATCCTGGATGCTACTTAGGCCTCTGCAAATGCTGATTATACGCCTTTTGAAAAGGTCTCCTGCGTTAGGCTCTACCTTCCTCACAATCGGTCTTAGCACAATAACAAAGAACACCTAGGGCCATTCGGCCAAGTCAAGAATATCAGCACTAAGACCATTCGGCCAAACATAAATCCTAAATCAAAGAAAAAGCTATCGCACCCTTACCTTGCTAACCACTCTCCTTTTTCTCTAACAAGAATCGGCCACCACAAGAACTAAGGTTCGGCTTCAGGGACTTGTAACCAAAGTGGAGAGAATGAGAGAATGACCGAGTGATTCGACAATGACTCTTAGATGGAGTTGGGATATTCGGCAAAGGTATCCTTCAGGGGTGATTTTGGCTTAAGTAGAGTTTACAAAGAGAAGTGTGTGGAAGAGAGAAAATAGATGCACAAACTTTCGATTTTGGCTTCAACAAAATAAAAGGAAAAGAAAGGGTGTTTCTTTGACTTAATTTCGGCAAGAGACTAAGGGAAGAATAAGAAATAATTCGACACAAGGGGAATGGTGAAACAATTTCGGCAAAGGGGAACAAATGGGGAAAAGGGTGGCCAAAAGGGTGAGCACCCCCTATTTATACTACTAGCTTTGGCACCCACCTAACACCCTCAACAAAACCAAAATGCCCTCCCCAAGCTCCCCAAAACCGCCACTAGCTCCCTCCTCCTAAATCCCAAGATTTTCTCCTAAACTTCCTCCCTAACACTCATTCAAAAGTTTGAATGAGTCAAACCTTAATCCTACCCTCCTAGCCGATTCAAAATGGAAGACCAAGTCTTCCTCATCTTTTCAACATTCAAAATCGCCTAACACCTTACCTCTTTGACGCAAAAACAAAGGCCAAAGTGCTACCCTTGCATTCGAACATGAGACCCTTAGCACCCTTGAGGCGCCACTTCTCCATGCTCTAAGTGGCATCTCCTTGCCACTCTACCAAAGCCATTCTTGAGTCTTAACCTCCCAAATAATTCTTTTAAGGCCCCCTATAGCCAAGCTTCCCTTTTAACCACTAAAACTAAAAATTTCCTAAGGCATTCCACTACCTCATAAGGTTCTCAAGACCCTAAAACTCACCCAACCACATAATCAAGTATGCCAACACCGAAGTTAGGCACTAAATGCATAACCCCTAGAACCAGGGTGTTACAATTCTACCCTCCTTAAAAATAATTTCGTCCTCGAAATTACTTGGCTAAACTAAACAGGAACTACTGCTGCGCACTCTGACCTTAAAGAACCATCATATTTCTAGGCACAGTTCCTAAGTCCATACTCAAGGTTCTAGATATTTTGCTAGCAATAAAAACAAACAGCCACCATAGCGAACAAAACAACAAAGAATATTCCAAACATAGGAAACTTACCCGCTGGCACATTTATTACGTCACTATCCTCCCTCCGACGAACCGCATATACCAAACCTGGCTGCCTTGCCTCAGTGCTACTACTCCCGTGGCCTACTACTCCACGACCTCGACCAGAACCAATTCCTCCATGGTTTGGACCACGACCCCTCGTTGCCTGCTGACTACCTCTGCCTGGCTGCACATAACCTTGGCCTAATGTCCGCGTCCTATTCGGATCCTAAGGACAATCCTTAATCAGATGGGACTTGGATTTACATCTGAAGCATTCTCGATCCCGATTCCAGCACTCACGAACATGATACCTTCTACACCGAGCACACGAACGATCTGGATTCCTAGCAGCTGGCTTAGAAATAGGAATAGGAGTCTCAACTCTCGGTCTTTTTTGAAATCTCTCAAACGATTCTAGCAATCCAAAACTCCTCTTATCCGGTTTCTTTCTCTATCTCTATTCTGCCTCTCAGTCCTTTTGACCTCCTCAGCTATCCGAGCTTTCTCCACTAAAATGGCGAAGTCTCTTTCTCGTTGCGGAGCAATCAAAACTCATGACTCATCCCGACCCATCTTCAAATGACGCATCTCTCATAATCGGAGCCACGATGCCTTGAGCATACCGGCTCAACTGCAGGAACTCAGCCTCATACTCTGCTATTGACTTGCCACCTTGTACCAAATTGAGGAACACCTTCCTCTGAGCATCCACATAACTCGCTCTGACATACTTCCCCTCAAACTTGATCTTAAAGTAGCCCCAGTCCACTCGATCCGCAGGGGTACCATCCTTAACCGTGAGCCACCATTGGTAGGCTTCATCCCGTAGCAACGAAATAGCACCCTTAAGCTTCTCCTCTGCAGTTAAATCCAAGTCGTCCATAATCCTATCCACTACCTCTAGCCAATATTCTGCCACGTTCGGAGCTACCCCAGACACTCCTCTGAAAACCTCAGCTCCATTCGACCTACATCTTTCAACCACTAACTTCCAAGTTCCATTGCCCACATTGGCTCCTGCCACTCTCTCGAGCACCCGCAAAGATAGCTGCGATCATCGTGTCGCTCCTCCTGGCCCGATCCTCGATATTCAACCTCAACAGCTGGTGGTGGCGGCACATCGCTCTCTGACCCATGGCCAGGCCCTAAGGTTCTGAAAGGGTCATCCTACCTCTACCACAGCCACGCGGCGGACATCCACGACCTCTTGAACTCATATCTAGCGTCACGACTTAATCTGTTTAAAAAGTTTTATGCATTAGAAATTTTTTTGTTCCTTTGCTTATCCACGAGCAAATTTTATGAATAATAGTTTCGTAAGTAGTTCTTTCGATCAATCAAAGTTTCATCTAAAGTTCTCTATTCTAATTCAAACATTCACATTCTTCACTAAAGACACATACATTCATCCATGTCACTTTCTTGAGCATTCCCAACCTGTGGGTAATTTCATCATTTTCCTCTGAGGGTATTTTGTAATTAAACAGAGTCAATTTGAAAATAATTTTTCAAATTAAAGACATTTCAGAATTTACCAAAATCTTGGGGGTCATCTTGAAAATTTGTTTTTCAAACCAGATGTGTTGCAAAAATTTTAGAAACCAGGGTTATTTCCGTAATTTTGGAAATCATGATCGTAAATTCTCCCAAATTAGGATAGCTTAATACTTGCAAAACAGAAGTTTTGTAACGTAGAAACATTTTAGTAAAAGTCGAGGGTAATACGAAAATTCAAAAACCAAGGGCATTTTGGTAATTTTATCAACCAGGGGTAATTTTGTAAATTTCCAAAATTAGGGTATTATTTTGAATCACAGGATTTTTGAATACTTTTGCAAAGTAAAAAGTTTGATTGAAATAAGGACAATGCGGTAATTTTAGAAACTGAGGGTATTTTTGTAATTTTGCCACTAGGGGCATTTTGGTAATTTTTCAAGTAGGGGTATTTTTAGCAATTTTGTAAATAAGAAAACGTTTTTCAAAATCAAATTTAGGGTTTACAGACCAAAGGGTAAATTTGAAAAAATTTAAAAGAATTAAGGGTTTTAAAACAATAAGGCTAATCCCTTTCGGGTTTTAATAATTGGTTCAGCCTGTGAACAAGTCCTCTTCGTTAAGGTGAACCGAAGCCACGCACCAGGTAGGATTCGAGTAAAGAGGAGGTGAGTCGCTAGGACTGCTTAAATACCAAGCTCTTACTGAATACCATTCCTAAACATGCGTACAGTGGTTGCAACACCTTAACTCGGCGACTTACTTCACAGGTTGGTTTAATAATCCTTAAGTCTTATGCATATGTTTGCGTAGACTAGTCCTAGGGTCCAAAAGCCCTATTATTCTAATCTACGAGCCCAAACTAAGCCCATAATAATTCACATCAAAAAATCACTTCAATAGTTTAGAAGTACTTACCTGGTGGACTTCGGGCCGGAGGTACAGGTGCCATGCCAGAATAACCTGAAAACTTTTTATAAAAGCCCATATTTTGAAAAGCCCATTTTGAAAACTGTTTGTGGCCCAAACCCTCAAAGCTGAGTTTTGAACCGGGCTCTGATACCAATTTGTAACACCCCCAAACTCGGCCCACGAGCCTTGACCGGATCTGGTTATGTCACTACGAAAAGACGGTTGAAAATCTTCTTGTGACTTTAGAGTAAAACATGAAAATATACTAACTTTTGAAAATCATGTCCATTAAAATTACAAGTGACACTTTGTTATTGTAAAATGTTCAATTTAATCTTTAGCATATAAATAATTTGAATAAATAGGTTGCTGAAAATAAAATCATCTTCAAATAGCAATTCAGTTTCATCAAGCCATATTTAAAATAATACCCAAAAAAAAAATAATAAGGCCTTTATTACAACCCATACTTAAACAAGTACTTAATATTAAGAAGGCTTAAAATAATTAAAACATTTCCTTTCGCATGGAATTAAGCTTCGCATGGCCACCTTTGCACACCCTCCAACCCGGTCCAACCTTACGATCACCGAAATGGTAAAGAAAATAATTGGGTGAGTCCACCGACTCGATGCATAATCATTACATATGTTTCACACGTATGGGCTTAACCCATACCCACACATCCATACCAATAGATATGCAATTATGACCCAACCCAACCTAAGCCCATCCAATACACCAACCTTAGCAGACTCAGCCCAAGGTCGTGGCTAATCCACCCATCACAACCGAAAGTGATCCCACATATCTTACCTAGGCAAACTCACAGACAAGGTAGTGGTGAGCCACCGATCACATCGATGATCCTCTCATTAAACCGACTACGGTGATGCACACAGCTCTCAACCGCCGAGATGGGCACCTAGCCAACATCTCCCTTGATGAAGCACACAGCTAATCATCAAGCGCTAATGTAGCACGAGGCTAACATTATACCACGTACATAAATATGTACACCCATCCTTCCTTGATCAAATCCAATCCCCATGCATATATGTAAATGCATTATGTCAGATCAACATATAAAATTAGTAAACGTCACATGCACATTACCATATCATACATATACCATAAATGATTTAAATAGCACAACTCCTAACCTGCCAACCGATTACCCCATATATGGGTATCCACCACATTAGCCTTTAATGCCGGCTATCACACACAATACACAATGCACAAGTATATACATCCATATACAATCAACAGGGAAACAGTGCGATAATTACGCACCTTAACACTTGGAGTTCTAAACTCTCGATCTCAATGCTATCGCTAAACGAAACTACGGTGATCTGCCTAAATCGCCGCTTTCCGACACCGCCCACAACCCGGTGGCCAATCTCGAACTGTCGAGACAGCTCTTTTCTTAAACTTTGAACATGGACTTTCCCTTGCCCTCCTTGACTGGAACTTGCCTCCATCAACACACTTAATCAGGTAAACCGATTAAACCTCCACATCATAAACCCAAGTATTGAACTTTTATTAAAAATTACTTACCAAAACCACTTGAATCCTGGATGCTACTTAGGCCTCTGCAAATGCTGACTATACGCCTTCTGAAAAGGTCTCCTGCGTTAGGCTCTGCCTTCCTCACAATCGGTCTTAGCACAATAACAAAGAACACCTAGGGCCATTCGGCCAAGTCAAGAATATCAGCACCAAGATCATTCGGCCAAACATAAATCCTAAATCAAAGAAAAAGCTATCGCACCCTTACCTTGCTAACCACTCCCCTTTTGCTCTAACAAGAATCGGCCACCACAAGAACTAAGGTTCGGCTTCAGGGACTTGTAACCAAAGTGGAGGGAATGAGAGAATGACCGAGTGATTCGAAAATGACTCTTAGATGGAGTTGGGATATTTGGAAAAGGTATCCTTCAGGGGTGATTTTGGCTTAAGCAGAGTTTACAAAGAGAAGTGTGTAGGAAGAGAGAGAAAATAGATGCACAAACTTTTAGTTTTGGCTTCAACAAAATAAAAGGAAAAGAAAGGGTGTTTCTTTGACTTAATTTCGGTAAGAGACTAAGGGAAGAATAGGAAATAATTCGGCACAAGGGGAATGGTGAAGCAATTTCGACAAAGGGGAACAAATGGGGAAAAGGGTGGCCAAAAGGGTGAGCACCCCCTATTTATACTACTAGCTTTCGGCACCCACCTAACATCCTCAACAAAACCAAAAATGCCCTCCCCCAAGCTTCCCAAAATCGGCCACTAGCTCCCCTCCTCCTAAATCCCAAGATTTCCTCCTAAACTTCCTCCCTAACACTCATTCAAAAGTTTGAATGAGTCAAACCTAATCCTACCCTCCTAGCCGATTCAAAATGGAAGACCAAGTCTTCCTCATCTTTCGACATTCAAAACCGCCCAACACCTTACCTCTTTGACTTAAAAACAAAGGCCAAAGTGCTACCCTTGCAGTTCAACATGAGACCCTTAGCACCCTTGAGGCGTCACTTTTCCATGCTCTAAGTGGCGTCTCCCTTGCCACACTACCAAAGCCATTCTTGAGTCTTAACCTCCCAAATAATTCTCTTAAGGCCCCTATAGCCACGCTCCCTTTTAACCACTAAAACTAAAAATTTCCTAAGGCATTCCACTACCTCATAAGGTTCTCAAGACCCCTAAAACTCACCCAACCACACACTGAAGTATGCCAACACCTGAGTTAGGCACTAAATGCATAACCCCTAGAACCAGGGTGTTACACAATTGCTAGAAAAGGCCTTCCTAAAATCAAAGGGATTGAATTATCCTCATCCATGTCTAAGATAACAAAGTCTACTGGGAAAACAAATTTATCGATTTTGACTAAAACATCTTTAATAATGCCCCTAGGGATTCTAACAGTTTTATCAGCTAGTTGAATACTCATCCTAGTTTGTTTGGGCTTCCTAGACCTAGTCGTTTAAACGAAGGCATAAGGCATAACATTTATACTTTCCCCTAAATCAGCTAATGCATTATCAATAGTCAAACTACCAATTAAGCATGGAATCGTAAAACTCCCTGGATCTTTTATTTTTTGTGGTAGCTTGTTCTGTAGCATTGCTGAGCATGTTACGTTTAATTCTACATGGTGCTCTTCATCTATTTTGCGTTTGTTCATCAAGAGCTTGCTTAAGAATTTCCTTGCATCGGGCATCTGAAAAAGAGCTTCAAGAAGAGGTAAGTTAATATGTAATTTCTTCA
Organism: Gossypium rotundifolium; assembly: GCA_025506655.1. Classification (NCBI taxonomy): domain Eukaryota; kingdom Viridiplantae; phylum Streptophyta; class Magnoliopsida; order Malvales; family Malvaceae; genus Gossypium; species Gossypium rotundifolium. The sequence continues at coordinate 154,655,375 of CP106722.1, read as the reverse complement.
AGAGTTTTAGAAACTTACCGAATTGTTCCTCTAAATCATCTTTTTTTCAATGCTTCGGGATAAGGTATGTGAGGTTGGTATTCTTTGATTATCGGTTTTGGCTTTTCCTGAGCTACCTCGGTCTTCTCCTTCTTTTCTTGCGCTGATGTGGGTTTATCTACTTCTGTACCCTGTTGAGTTGTAATGGCTTGGATTTGCTCTTTTGGGTTTATTTCTGTGTTGCTTGGTAGGCGTCCTTGTTGGCGTTCATAAATTAGCTTTGTCAGGTGTCCCACTGATCTAGTAAGTTCTCCAACTTGATTCTCAAGTCCTTTCATCGACTTCTGTTGTTCATCAAGGTTTGTATCAGTCTTTTGAAGATGAGATTCTGTGGCTGCCATGAATTTTGCCAGCTTCTCTTCAAGGCTTGATTTTTTTTCCTGTGGGTATGGCTGATTTTGATAATTTGGAGGAGGTTGCTGCCTTTGAATTCCTTGATTTCCTTGTCCTCCCCATGAAAAATTTGGGTGGTTCCTCCAACCTGGGTCATAAGTATTACTATAAGGATTATTATTGGATCTGAAATTGTTACCTATATAGTTTGTATGCTCATTTTTTGCTCCTGGTTGGTAGGGTGGGTACTCAACATTCGCCACATTCCCGCTTCCTTCACATTGCATTACTGGATGTACCTGCGAAGAACATAAATTATCAAGCTTTTTATTCATTAACTCCACCTGTGTTGATAGTATTGTCACTGCGTCTATGTTGAAAACTCTGGCTGATTTTGTCAGTTTTACCCTTGTGATTTGCCATTGATAAGTGTTTAATGACATCTCCTCAATAAAATCGTGGGCCACTTCAGGAGTTTTGTTGTTCAGAGTTCCACCGGCTGATGAATCAATCATTTGCTTGTTGAAGAATTCAACCATTGTAGAAAGTTTAGACTTGAAGCCATAAAGATAATCCGTGGTGTGGGCATCTTCTTAGGAGATCCTTGTATCTTTCCCATGCATCATATAATGTTACTATGTCATTCTGCATAAAAGAAGATATGTCATTCCTAAATTTGGTCGTTTTGGCTGGTGGCAAATACTTTAAAAGAAATTTTTCGGTCTTTTGGTCCCATGTGGTGATTGACCCTTGTGGTAACGAGTTCAACCACTGCTTTGTTTTATTCCTTAATGAAATAGGAAATAACTGAAGACGTATGGCATCATCAGAAATGCCATTTATTTTGAAAGTATCATAGAACTCTAAGAAATTAGCTCAATGAGTATTTGGATCTTCATCCTGCAATCCATCAAATTGAACAAACTGTTGAATCATTTGTATTATGTTAGGTTTTAATTCAAAATTATTAGCAGCTGTAGCAGGCCTAACAATACTAGATTCCGCTCCTGTCAAATTAGGTTTAGCATAACATACATAGTACGCAGAGCATTCTGATCTTGTGTATCAGGCGGATTATTTTCGGCCATCCCTTTAGTAGGATTGGATCTGTTTTGTTGTTCTTCTCTTTGGTAGTCTAGACTCGTCTAGTTTCTCTGCGATTTTTGTGAGCGGTAGCTTCAATATCACTGTCGTATTCTAATGGTCCTCTAGGGTTTCTTCTAGTTATAAACTAGAGGTACCTTGCAAATTTAATAAAGAAAGAAGATTAGTAAAATTAGAAATTTAATAAAAATTAGAAATAATGGCTGAAGTAATAAAAATAGAGCTTTCGTAATATTTTAGAAATCCCCGACAACGGCGTCAAAAACTTGATCACGCAAAAGCAGTCTAGTTTTAATATTTATAAAAGAGTGATCGAACTCAGATCGATTGCGACAATGATAGAGGCAAGCGCACCTATCAAACAGTAGTACAGCTCAGGCAAGAATATCTTATCGAACCTAAGGAACCTAATAGTACTACTACTCACTTTCTTCCTATTATTTAGCCTTAAATATGGAGTGATTAATTAACTTATCTAAGACTAATGAAATACTTAAACTAAATGCAAAGACAAAAGAATAAACTGGGAAAAGACTTTGGAAAACTCAGTTGATAAAGACGATACCCTCGGGAAGAATCCACCTATGACTTCACTTACTTTCAATTCATATGATTTCTTTTTACTTAGCTTGATCCGTGAGACTCCCTAACCTATATTAAACCTTCTCTCGAAGTGAATAACGTCTAACCTTAGGTTAACTAGTGGAACTCTCGTTCTCTTATAATAACCCCCTAAGGAAGTAGTAAATCGATCAATGGACTCCTATATTAGGTTTCACCCTAATCCGATAAAATCTCGTAACCCTATCTCTAGGCGCCCGATCAACTCCGCTTAATTATGCTAGATCTACTCTTAGGTAGGGTCTATTCCTCCTCCACCTAAGCACATCAGATTAAATTAAGCCACATAATTAAGAACGAACTAAGTATTTATCATATAAACCAATAAATCAAATAACCAATCCATCATAGGTTTCATCCCCTTCAGGTATCTAAAGGATCTAGTTCATAATAAAATAAGAAAATATCTCAAGAGAAAAGATAAAACAAAACATAAGAAATCCCTAAAACCCCCTAAAGGAATTGAAGGAAAGATCCTCCGTCTTGAGTAGAATTCTGACTCTTCGAGATGGATCAACTGGCTATCTTCGAGTAATTCCATAAACGAGTAAAGCTCTGGCAGAAAATTCTGCTAAAACCTGATGATCTTGAATTGCTGCCTTGGATTGTTTATATAGACGTTTGGGATGCTTTACTTGGCTCCTAAGTATTCGTAATTCAAGTGAAATTTGTCCTAAGTGTTTGAGTGGACTTAGGATTGCGTTTCTTGGGCTCCAAGCATCCAATTCCGAGTGAAATTGCTCTTTCTCGTGGCAGGGGCACGGCTAAGGCACGCCCGTGTAAATCGTGGTCCAGCCCGTGTCTCTATTCTGTTGATTTAGGCACGGCTATGACACGCCCGTGCAATATCTCGGTAGAGGCCGTGCTTCGGGTGCATGAATTGGGGCGGTAGTGTACATTGGGGTTAGGCCGTGTTGGAATTTTTGTCGACGAGGCACGGTCGTGTAAATCAGGGTGTGACCGTGTGCAATCTAAATATTGGGGCACGGCCGTGTGGTATGAAGTCCAGGCCGTGCCGACTTCTTGGGTTGGCCCACTTTGGTCTGTTTTAAACCCGTTTTGCGTCCTTTTTATCCTTGGGTGCTTTCCTGAGTATAAGACATGAAAAGAAAGGATTAAGAGCATCTTTTTACATAAATTAAGGATAAATTCATCCAAAAGCATACTAAATGTGGGATTAAAATATGTTACTTTTACGGTTTATCAAAGATTTCAACGCGGGTACTTTTTACTAGAAAAAGAGTCTTCTATGATTTCATCCTTTCCTCATTTTTAGTGAAATCCAAGGTCAAGATAATTATTTTATTATTATTTTAATTTCTACATCATGATAGTAGGATTGTGTAAAAATTTTGTTAAGAAATTTTATCGTTTGAATACTCAATTTAATAAAAAAGGACTAAATCGCGTAAAATGTAAAACTTGTGTTCTATTAGCTAAAGGTGTCTAATAGCTATGGAACCTTAAAGTGGAGGTCCTTAATTGGTAATTATACCATTTTTAATGTTAGTGGACAAATATGGACATCATTTTAATGGCTTTAAAGGTTATATAATAAGGTTAATTAGGTAATTTATTATTTAAAGTTAAAATTAATAAAACAAAAGCAAATTATTTTCATTCGTCTTCAAAATCCACCAAATTTTGAATGAATAAAATCCATTTTAGGGTTCTTAATTTTAGCTAGCTTGGGGAAGTGCATGTAAGTGATTTTTGACTCGGTTTTTAATGATTTCTATGTTTTCGGAGTCATTGTAACTTAATCTAGCTAGCCCAGGGACTAATTTACGAAAATGTTAAAGGTTTAGAGTTTTTCCATTAATTAATGTGTGTGTATTTTGATGTTTTATGATAGAAAATGTATGCTTGTTGTTAGATAAACAACATTTGTAAAGTGATTTTTGGTAAAATTGCCAATTAGGGATTAAATTGTGAAATGTGTAAATTTTGTGGTTTAATTGTGAAATAAATGAAATATATGGGCTGCTATGGGGCTATATGAAATTCGGCTAGCATGGGTAGGGACTTAATTGCATGAATTTGTATTTTTATGAGTTAAAGACTAAATTGTAAAAATGTTGAAATATTAAGGGCAAAAGTGTAAAGTTGCCATAATATGCAATTTGGGCTAATTGAATAGAATGATAAATAAATAATCTAAATTTGATTACATATAGATCAAGAAAAGCGAAGTTCAGATTTAGATCAGGGGAAAAACAAAGTGTTGGACTAATCGACTCATTTCATCATTTTTGCATTCGAGGTAAGTTCGTAGGTGAATAATCATTAATATAAATGTGTTATAAATGCTTTATTATTCAATTATTTGTGAATAAGTCTTTGCGTAAATGTTCGAAGATGATTCAGCAAATGAGAAATCCCGGTTGAACCCTAGGAATAGATTACGTACATAGGACATGTCATTAGGGATTATGTGATTTGGGTGTTGGTCCGTACATCCTACCGGTGGCTGAGTTATCCGGCATGTGTTGCGGATTCTCATCAGCTTGTGTGAGCAGCACCGCGCAGCTACGTCATGACCGTCAGCTTGTGTGAGCAGACCCGTTGATAACTCGAGAGTGAGCATTATATGTGATATGAGATTGAAATAGCTTCAGCTATGTATTGGCACTTAGGGTGCGAGATTCCCGAGTATCAGATGGTATTCCAAATGGTTCAACTGGTATGTCAAAGATATGGATGATTATGAGATTAGTACGAGATGGTACAGGTATGTACATGAATCGTGTAAGCTTTGAATCAAAGAAATTTTTGAATTTCACATCCAACCTTGTAAATGATCTTGTGATAGCTTTGTGGATTAATATGAGTTGTATATTGTTATATTCAATTGTGTGAATTGTGTATTTATGGAAAGTTGAGTTTATTACTATGCAAACTTACTAAGCTTTATAGCTTACTCTGTTTATTTTTCCATGTTTTATAGTGTTTATCGAAGCTAGCTCAGATTGGGAGTCATCGGAGATTGCATCACACTATCAAGCTTTCACTTTGGTACTTTTGAAATTATGTTTTGTTTATATGGAATGTATAGGAATTATGGTCATCTTGGTATATAGTTTGGTAATAAATTTAGCCATTTGAGTTGGCTTGTAAATGTTAAGTGTTTGGTTTTGTGTATAGCCAAGAGAGTTGACTTATTTTGGTATGTTTGGTGATGTATATATTTGTGCAAATAGCCTTTGTTATGTTGTGTAATATTTCCATTTATATGCTTGTTGTGAATTGGTATTTTGGAGTACCATATGGTTGAAATTTGAAGATTTCGTATGCATGTGATTAGAGGTAAGAAAATGCATATATGAAGTTAACTAGTTAAGTGAATTGAAAATATGAATTTGGTAAGAAATTGAATAGCATATTGTGGTATTTTTGTGCCTTTTATTTGATGGTATTGAAATGGCATGAATTATGCTTGGTTTAGATTGGTTTGAATGTCTATTGATGCTATGTTATATGCCAATTGAAGTTTTTAGGTGGTTGTATTTTGGGTGAGAAAGATGGCTTGGTAAATAGCCTATTTTTGTCCACACAAGTAAAGATATGGGCATTTGTCTCAGCCGTGTGTGACGCACAGTCAGGTGACATGGCTGTGTGTCCTCTAGTGTTTAATTAAAAATCAAATCGGTATGTTCCACACGGCCTAGCACACGGGCGTATGACTTGGCCTTGTGGCATAAGTAAGTATACCTTACAGGTTTGGCACGGCCTAGCACACGGCCAGGTACATGGGAGTGTGAGGCCATTTCGAAGGGCACACGGGCATGTGGTTGGTGTATCACCCAAGTCAGAGAGTTACACGGGGTAAGACAAGGGCAGGAACATGGCCATGTGATCCTTTTTCGAATGTCTTCACGACCTGTGAGACGGGCATGTCTTTGGCCGTATGAGACACACGGCTAGGCCACACAGGCATGTATCCTTTGTATATTGAAAAATTTTCTAAGTTTTCAAAATTTTCCTAATATATTGGTTTAGTCCCGAACCACTTCTAAAGCATGTTTTGGGTCTCATAGGCTTGTATTAGGGACTTGATGAATGATTATGAATGACTGGTATTTTAATTTTATAATTGTATGAGAAATGTATGTTCGATTATGTAATAAGTCTAGTAATGCTCCGTAACCCTATTTCGGCTATGGATATGGGTGAAGGGTGTTACATTTATTAGTATCAGAGCCATGGTTTAGTCGATTCTAGGGCTAACGTAGCATATGTGAGTCTAGCTATACATGCCATCTATAACCCATGATAGTGTGATATCTCTTGACAATTTTAAATCGTGCTTTCGTATAGTAGTAGATCTCAATCGAGCAGTGGCTGATGACGTTGAGAGTAATGCGCCAGCCTCCATTCACGGAGTAGTAGAATCTGAGTCGAGACCCATATTGGGTAGTCAGGGAGGAGAGGCCAAGGAAGCCTTCTTCCAAATGATGAACTAGTGATTTACTGAGTTTGTCCGAACAAATCTGGCTGTTCAACAACCTCCACCCCAACTATTCCTCAACCAGTTCTTGTAGCTCCTCAAGGTGTGGAACATTTACGATTGAGTAAGTCGCCAGTTGATATAATCTAAAAATACGGGGCTGAAGAGTTTTAGCTTGAGAATACGATCAGAGTATTTGATGAACTATCTTGCACACCAGCTGAATGTGTAAGATGCGTCGTATCACCTTTAAGAGACACTATATATCAGTGGTACAATACTTTGATATCTTTAGTGCAGAGAGATCAGGACATGTGGGAATTCTTTCAAGCTGAGTTTAGAAAGAAATACATCAGCCAACGGTTTATCGATCAAAAGCGAAAAGAATTTATGGAGTTGAAACAGGGTCGAATGTATGTGACTGAGTATGAAAGAGAGTTTGTGAGACTCAGTAAATATGCTCGAGAATGTGTGTCCATTGAGGCAATTATGTGTAAGAGATTTGAAGATAGGTTGAATGAAGACATAAGATTGCTAATTGGGATTTTGGAGTTGAAAGAATTTCTTGTGTTAGTCAACAGAGCATGCAAGGCCGAGGAACTGGGCATAGAAAAGAGAAATGCTGATTTCGAAGCTAGTGATTCGAGAAAGAGGTCAATGAGTAAATCATATTACTCTTTGTCAAATAAATCATGGGATTCATATAATCGTTTGACAGCTTCAGTGGGATATTCAAATTGAGATCGTAGGAAGCAATACACGAGTCCTAAAGCTCAGGCTACTTGAGTGTCGAGTGTGGGTAGTGTGAGGATCAATAAACCCGAATGTCAATAATATGGAAGGTGACATTTTGGAGATTACTGGATGACTAGTAAAGGTTTTTTTTAAATGTGTCTCATAAGGTCACTTTTTTCGGGATTGTCTTGAGTTACCCAAGAAAGATAGATATCAGAATGAAAGACCGAGTAACACAGCTGCTAGAAAGAGACCACCTAGAAATACGGAAATGTGACTAGTAGCAAAGGAATGACAAAGGACTCTACTTTGAGATTCGAGGCTAGAGCACTAACTAGAGCTTAAGCTATTCGCGTTTGCGAAGATGCGTAGTCACCAGATGTTATCATCGGTACATTTTCTCTCTATGAAACTAATGTAATTCCCTTGATTGATCCTGGATCGAATCATTCATATATCTGTATGAATTTAGTGTCTAGTAAAGTTTTCCTATTAAGTATACTGAATCTGTGATTAAAGTATCGAACCCCTTAGGCAAGTATGTCCTAGTTGATAAAGTTTACAAGGATTGTCCTTTGATGACTCGGGGTTACTGTTTTCTGGCTAATTTGATGCTTTTACTATTTGATGAATTTGATATGATTTTGGGTATGGATTGGCTAACTCTACATGATGCTGTTGTGAATTGTAGATGAAAGACAATTGAATTGAAATGTTAGAATAGTGAAATTCTTCGAATTGAATCAGATGATTCGAGTGGGTTGACTGTTGTGATATCGACGATGCTAGCTCAAAAATATGTGAGAAAAGGTTGTGATGCTTACCTTGCGTATGTACAGGATCCAAAAGTATCTGAATCGAAGATTGAATCAGTACTAGTGGTTTGTGAATATTCGGATGTGTTTCCAGAAGAGTTTCCTGGGTTGCCACCGATCAGAGAAGTTGATTTTGCTATTAAATTAGTACTGGGAACATCACCGATATCGCTAGCTCCATACAAAATGGCCCCAATAGAATTGAAAGAGTTGAAATCTCAGTTGCTGTAACACGTATATTTGTGAAGTGTACACAGTCGTTATCAAGTAATAAGTAAGTATCGAGTTATCGTCTCCACAGGGATTGTATTTGTTCTAAGTCACTTTGTAAAATTATATTAACAATTTGGTAAATAAAAACACAATATAGTTGAGAAGTGGTGATTAAAATATATTAAACTAAATGCAATGATCCCTAATACAAATTATCCTAAGTATGCAAACTATATGAATGAAATAGATTTTAGTAAAATAAAACACACTTTGCATCAATTATAACATAAATAAACTAGGACAATTAACTTAATTAAACTCAATTTATTATCAACATGCTTAATAACATTCAGAAAAACATTCCATGGCAACTCGATCTTTCAAGAGTTTGAAAACCACATTAGGTCCTTTTGGAATCCTTTACTTAGTAAATATGCATTTTACTGATCCTTATTTACTAAGGGTTTCTTAGCATTCATGTCAGGTAACAAGGACGTGTTAGGTTTGAAACAGTCTAATCGCACAAATAAAAAAACAATGCAGATAACAGAGGTTGGTCAGAGTTGTTATGCAACCTACAATTTATTCGGGTCAGGATCTAAATTGAGCATGCACATTTCAATTATGTGTCCATTAGCCGTCGTCTGGTCAGGATCGCTCAGCTAATTCAGGTGCATTTCAATCACGTATAAACGAAATATAGACTTGATTTTAATTGAAAACATGATCGATTGAGGCACAAATACTATAAGCATGAGTCAAATAAATATTATTTAATTAAAGAAATCATCCTACTTAAATAAAATTAAGGTAACATTGTTGTAAACAAGAACAAAGAACACACAGCAAACATCTTTAGATTAAATTAAAGAAAAGAAAGATTAAACCCAATTCAGAGTGGCTGTCACCCAAGACTCTGACTGACGACGGTCCTTCGTTCCTTTGCTGATGGCTCTCTAAGGTGGCCGACCAAGGGTTCTTTAAGAGGCTTAATTGCTAAAATTTCTATGAAGAGATGATGCTAGGCGTGGGAATGGAAAATGCTAATAGAATTTGGAGAAAAGAAAGAATGAATGAGGAATGACTGAGGGATGATTAATGAGGGAATGAGAGAGTCTTATTTATAGGTGAGGAGAGGGGGATAGTTTGCTAAAAATAGTGGATGTTAACCTCTTCAAATCTCCTCATATTGTGTCCAGCCATGCTTAGTGGCTTTTGACTTGATTTTTGCAATATTTTAAAGCAACTTTGGATGCCACACAACTCAATACTGAGACTCGGTCAATCATAAATCTTCGGGCAAATCTATAATTTCTTCAACATTGCAAGGACCTTGAGTATTTAAACCAAAGAATGGTTTAAATAGACAGCCATGTGTAGCCAAATATTGGGTTGACTTGGTCTGCAATTTGGACAGTTTTGTAATCCAACAAATCTATCAGACCTGTCCAGAATAAATCAACAAGTTAGAGGACCAAAAAATAAAATTTATCCAATTTAATTAATTAATTAAAACCCAAATTATTAATGAAATATTTTAAAATAAATTATTAAATATAATTTTATATTTTATTATTTAATTTAATCATGCATGGCCCACTTTATGTCTTAAAAAATATAATATATTCAAATTAATATAAAATAAGCCATTTATTGCATGAAAACTATATAATAAAGCATAAAATCACATTTTAATAATTTATATGTCCTAATTTCATATTTTCACATATTTCATTAAGTTATTAAACAGTTACTTAGTTTTAACAACGGATTTAAGTAAAAAGGTGATAAATTACATAGGAAAAATCCTATATATTTTTTCGATTACACACCCCCAAACTTAAATCATTGCTCGTCTCGAGTAATGTTTATGCACAGGAAAAGGTATTGCTAAGGCAAAATTGCTAATTGTGTAAGCAGCATCAATCTTTGTCCCATAATCATGCATTAATAACTTCATGCTTATCAATCTTCTTTATTAACAAGTAATTCATATGCAAACATTCCTTAAGATTATACTAAGCTTCAAAATATGCCAACATGAATCATAGTTTGCATGTATGTCACAGCCATAGATAACATTCTTCATTCAACATAATTTCCTATCAATGAAGCAAACAATCACAAGGCTTATTTATGATCCTTATATGTTGAACTCAGGACTTCCTCTCCACTAATGTAGGTGACATAATAATCAAATCAATAGGTCTTTTATAAGGTTATAATGGGGCTTGGTTAAAGGTAAGGATTTTAAGAGATGAGACATTTCGATTTTAAAAATCTTAACCTTTAGCTTTTTCTTGGTTTTCTCGTAATACAACCTTTTTCATTAAGTGAACCTTTGGAACAACCCCCAAACTTATTTTGAACTCAAGCACATACATTTTTCCTTTTTTGGAGACTAAGCAAACTTTTCTTCGCTCTTTTTTTAGCATGAAAACATACATCTTTATGAAAATTTCCTCAAATGTTGATTCCCAAGAAAAATTTAGTTAAGATAGCTCCATAAAATTAGGATAACTTTAAAAAGATGGTAATTGGCTTATAATTTAGGTTCATTGCAAAAAAAACAGGCCTTTAAGCTCAAAATTACAGTTTCAAGGGTCTAATATCATAGGGTTGGCTTGAAAAGGCCCAAATGGTCCAAAGAAATAGTTCCTATATCATTTTAGATTTTTATGTCCCCTAAGATTTATCCTCAAGAAAGTTACTAAGTCAATTCTAAATATATAAACCTTCATGCATGTCCAATCTCAAAAGAAACTAAGTTTTCATGGCAAACATTAGTAAGGCTAAAATCATACAAACATTCCATTCTTCATGATAAAATACTTTCACTTAGATAAAATCATCATTCATACTTGCATACAAAATATATCAGTAACAAAAAATATCTCTAAACATTCATTTATTAAAACATACTTATGAAAGAAATGATTGAAACATGATGGAAAATTTTAAAAGTTTGAGCAATTTATTTGCCTTACCCCGTTTAAAAAGAAGCAAAGTCCTCATTGTAAGAACAAAGTAACGAATGAAAACTGAACACCAGGTAGGGTTGTAAAGAAAGAGAGGTGTAACATCCTAGATTGGGGGCTCTGCATTTGTGATGCGTTGTGTGTGCATGCCATGATGTGTGTGTGTTTGGTGTGTTTAGAGCTTTCGGGAAGGCTTGAGGTGAAGCCTGAGCCTTGGTAGAAATTTTGCTTTAAAACACTGCAAGGGAGAACTAGGTGAAGTGGGCCTTAAGGGTACTTGAGTGGGAAAATTAACACAAAACTCTAACTGGTAAAGTGGCAAGGAGGCACCACTAAGGGAATAGGTAAGTGACGCCATAAGGAGGTGGTGAGGGAGCATGTTCGAATCCCATGTCAAGCAAAAAGGAGTGTTTTTTTTATTATATGCGACTGAGGAGTTGAGAGGTGGTTTCGGTTGGGACTCTAAAGAAGTGAGTGTGGATTGAGTCAGAAGATAGGAAGATAAGGATAAGAGGAAAATGTGGGATAGGATTTGAGTGTAGGTGGTGGCCGAATGTGGGACACTAAGTGCAAGAAGGGAAATCGGCTAAATGTGGCTAAGGGTGTGCTGAATTTCCATTGTTTTTCTAAGAGCATAGTTTTTTTCTCTCCTCCTATTTTCGGTAATTGAGGGTTTCTTCTTCATCTTTTTTTCTTCCAAAATCGAAAACTCCTAACTCTATTCCCATCTCCACTTTCATGCTATGGCCGAATGATCTTGTTCTCAAATCTCTTCTCTGTTTCTTCTAAAACCGAAACACCTAAGCTTCTATTTGAAGTATCTTTATTTTTCTTTCATGCTCTCTCTTCTAGTTTTTTCTACTTTAATCATTGCCAAATCTCATTCATTGTTGAGCTCCGCCAATTCCCTAAGTGTTATTCGAATCATTGTGATAAGGTAAGAAGCACTCTCTTATTCCTTTGTTTGTCTTTCGATTTCTGATAGCCAAAGCCAAATGACTAATTGACTCAGTGAATGACTTGTGTGTTTACACTTTCTTTGGGGCGCCTACTCCGGGAAATCCTGATTAGTTGAAGCAATCGAATTCCAAGTCAAGGAATCAAGTGAATCCTATCACTTCATTTGAGATCTCAAGGTAGGGTTTCAATTCTCTCTAAGTGGTTCGATCAGTTTTCCTTTCGTTATTCGTATCTTAACCCGATGTTTCATTAAGCGATCATTGTTTCAATATAGTACCTTCTGACCAAGATCATTCATGGACTCGAATGTCAGTGAATCGAAGGAAAGGGTTGGATCCATAGTCCCAGCCTTAAAGTTCAAGAAGCGTGCGTTGTCTGCTATTCGAGATTAGCCACCGGGTTGTGGGTCGGCTTCTGAGCAAAATAGTAGGCAGATAGCAGTTGTGATAACTAGTGATAGTGTCAACATAGAGAGTGTCGTTTTTCATGTTACCAGGTGTGTAAACCTTTACACACTATACTATATCTATACTAACATTTGTGTGGGCTGAAAAGCCAAAAAAAGGGCTGTGTAGACAGTCGTGATGCCCTTAGGAGTAAGGCTAGATTGATGTGCACGTGATCGTGCTGTGCACGTGATCGATTTCTTTGCATGGCCGAATGCATGTATGGCAAAATGATGTGTTATGAATATCATGTTGCATTTGTTAGGATTTGTATGTAGATCATGGGGTATGGGTTTGATATGAAGGGGAAGTGCATGATTAATTGGTCACATTGTGATCGGTGGCTTTGCCACGATATATATATATATATATATATATATGTTTATACACTACTTTTGGTCACACTGTGATCGGTGGCTTTGCCACGATATATATATTTTATTTGGTCACATAGTGATCGGTGGCTATGCCATGATGTATTATTGGTCACCTAGTGATCGTGTATAATTGGCAGCCTGACTGTCGAAATGGAGTGTAGCGGATGGAGGGTTGATTGTAGAAATCCCCACGGTGTGATGGGCTGGTACGGGTTGGTGTGTAGAGGATGGAAAAACTAGGTTTGGGTTGGGCTTATTACATTCATATGTTGTATGTTGATATGTGACTGTGGGCTACAAGCCGTATGTATAATGTGGGAGAATTTACACACTGAGTCATGGTGACTCACCCCTTTCCTTAACTTTTTAGGTGAGCAGTAACTCGTGGATGCGCAAGTCGAGGCGGACTCGTGGAGGCCATAATTGCTTTTTCTTTATTTTATAGTCTCAGTATTACTATAAGTTTATTTTGATTTGGGACTTTTGTTATGTAATAAGGCCTTTCAAAATTGTACTTTGGTTTTTATTAGTTACTGTTTATATCAAATTCGACACCACGGCAGTTTAAATATTAAAGTAAAAGTGGAGTTTCATTAATCTACACATCGATGTTTCCAAAACACCACAGTAATAAGAAAAAAAAGTTTTCTTTCAAATCTTCAGTTTTTCTTAAGTATAACTAAGACTTGATTTTACTTCACCCTGTGACATACCAGATTCAGTCGTAACGTATAGGCTAGGTTTGGGGTGTTACAAGAGGTCAGTCATTAAGACTGCTTAAATACCAATTGTTCCCTAATAACCCAATCCTAGATATGTTCATTCCCATTACCACATCACTTAGTCTTATTCTTTCTAAAGAAGTGTTAAGTTTGTTCATGCTTCCTATGTTTTATTCTGCAGAAATTAAATCCTAATTACGAAATAAATAAATTCCTAAGGACCTAAAATAATTAAATAAATAACAAGACAAGAATCCCCCCTTTTATTTTTCTGAGTCATTCCTTTTGTCTTCTTTAGCTTCATCTCACCTTGCATAGTCAGTATCTTCCGTCCATGTCTCAAAGATAGCATCTAAGAACTCAGGAACAAAAGTATTAGAGATATTCATAAAAGTATTTCAAATTAAGTCATCTCTAATTTTTGCATATTTCCAGTAAGTTTGTTGTTGATTGTGCATGAACTTGTACTTATCCTTCAAAATTGATAACTCCAATTTCCTTGAAGTACTTGTAGAAGTCGGCATGGGAGTTGTATATTCAAGTTCAACACTTAGCTTGACTGGTTCTACTTCTGGCTCAACCCTTGGTTTAGGAATGTCCAGTTCCTTTTTAGATTCTTCATCTTCAGTGTCTGTAACTGAATTAGCTTCAATTTTAGTTCCATCTGTTGACTCATCAGTATCCGCACAGTTGGCTCTTCTTGCTCGCCTTGATTCAGCTCATGCACCCTCTCTACTAATCTTTCAAGATCATAATTTGTCATGTATCCTTAAACATATTGCCCTTTCAGATTTGCTTGTGTTTTAACACTAGCCTTTAAGCAAAGTGAAGTGATTAATGATGGGAAATAAGCAATTCTTGCCTTCTTTTTAGCACAATTGTGAATCTCCTTGAGGATAATTTTCCCAACATTAATGGACTTTTCTCTTAAAATTGCATATAACAAAAGCATTTGTTCCATCGAGATGGTGGAACTATGTGAGATAGGCATAAAACTGTAGCGAATGAAATAAAACCATACCTTTGCTACTAGTTTTAAGTATTCTCTTCGACAAGAATGGCTCCCATACTTTCTTATAATCCATTGGGATCCCAGATTTGTCACAACATCAAGCACTTGTTGAAGAAAACCCCAATTGATATTGTTCATCATAAGGTAGTACTCATCTTCTTCAACATCAGGTAAATTAAACAAATCATTGATGGACTTAGAAGTAAGAGGTAGCTTTTTCTTTCGAACGATGACTTTAGTAGCATCTTGCGTAGTCAAGCTAGCATAGAATTCTCGAACTAGTTCACCATCGGAAAGTGAACGAGCATCACAAAATCGTTCCCTCTTGAGAGCATTGATTTTCTTTCTAATCGATATAGGAACAACCATCAAATCATTACTCTTTAAGTCAAAACCTTTTTTCTGCATCATAGGTTGATGCTGGAAGATTGAATCAAATCTTTCTTTCACTTCTTCATCAATCAAAATCGGGTTTTCAGGAGTAATCTTTGAAGATCTGGTTCTTTTGCGAGACATGGTATCTTTTCTCGAAATTTGGCAAAGTTTCTACACAAGAAAGAAAAGAGAAATCGACAAAGTGGGTAGAACTTGCTACAGTAAAAATCTTGCAATGGCAAGGTAGTGCGACAACGACGATGTGCGGCAGTAATGTCGGGGTACGGTAACAACAACAGTGTGCGACAGCAATGCCAGTGCTTTAGCAATCTCTTTACGGCGGCAATAGGGAATTTCAGAAAAAAAGGGAAGAGAAGTAGGGTTTTTTTCGGGATTTGAGGTTGACGGCACAAAAGGGAGATTTATGGATTTTTAGGGTGTAAGCAAATTGCTTTGAGGGATATGAAAATTAGTAGAATGGAGAGGGGTTTATATAGGGAAAAAATAGGGCAACATGTTGCAAAAATTTAGCTACATTAGGGTTACTTGGGCGGCAGCAATGGGTGTGATGGCAAGGCATGGATTTTTCCCTCCTTTTTGCTATCTTGGGCAAACTTAGACTGTATCTTACTAAAAAAAACTAATTAGTACTTGGGCCAAATTTGACCCCCTTTATTAACATAAAAATTTAAAACAGAACAAATGAAACTTAAAAATTTTAAATCTTAATTAGAAAATTTCTTCTTAACAAATTACATTAAATTAATTCCCAGGAAAGGTTGGAGGGGTCATAGCGGTCCCGCTTAAGTTCCAATCTCCTTTGACAGAATTAATTAAATGTAGTAAGTTAAGAAAATAAGTTCTAATTATTTATTTTTTTACAAAATGAGTTCATGAAAAATTATGGGTCTATTAATTTGAACGAGGATTCAATTCGCTCAACGTCACCATCCCAGTAGTGTTTGAGACATTGACCATTAACTTTAAACGTACCTCCGTAATTTTTGTATCCTTCAATAGCTCCATAAGGATAAAATTGGTAGATGGTATAAGGTCCTTTCCATCGGGATTTAAGCTTCCTAGGAAATAACTTCAACCTTGAATTAAACAACAAAACCTTCTGACCTTCTTTAAACTCGCGAGGTTATATATGACTATCATGCCATCTCTTTGATCTTTCTTTACACATTTTGGCATTCTCATATGAAAGCAACCTCAACTCTTCCAACTCATCAAGTTGTAACATCCTTCTCTCACCGTCTTTCTTAAGATCAAAGTTCAACTACTACAAAGCCCAGTGAGCTTCATTCTCCAACTCTAATGGCAAATGACATGCCTTTCCAAAGACCAACTGATAAGAAGTAATTCCTAATAGTGTCTTAAATGATGTTCAATAGGCCCATAATGCATCATCGAGCCTTTGAGACTAATCTTTTCTGCTAGGGCGTACTACCTTTTCAAGAATACCTTTGATTTTGCGATTCACTCTTTCAACTTGCCCATTAGACTGGGGGTGATAGGCAGTAGCGATCTTGTGCTTCGCATCATATTTGTCAAGCAACCACTTAAGCCATTTGTTCACAAAGTGAGAACCTTCATTACTAATAATAGCTCTTGGTGTCCCAAATCGTGTAAACACATGCTTATGTAGGAATCGCATGACTACCTTAGCATCATTTGTAGGGTATGCTTTAGCTTCAACCCACTTGGATACATAGTCCATAGCAACTAAGATGTATTTTTTCCCATACGAAGAAGTAAATGGGCCTAAAAGTCAATGCCCTATACTTCGAACAATTCAATCTCCAAAATGTTTGTCAAGGGCATCTTATTCATCCTTCATATATTTCTGGTCCTTTGGCATTTATCACAGTTTTTCACATAACATAAGCATCTTTAAATAGCGTAGGCCAAAAGAAACTTGCTTGCAAAATCTTTGCTGCAATACGTGAACCACCAAAGTGTCCCCCACTTGGAGATGAATGGTAATGATACAAGATGTCAGCAATCTCGCTTTCAGCTACATACTTTCGGATTATATTATCTGCACATTGTTTAAACAAAAATAGATCCTCCCAAAGATAATACTGACTATCATGAAGGACTTTTTTCCTTTGTTGGTATGCCATTTCTCGAGGAATTATTCCACATGCAAGATAATTGGCAAAATCAGCAAACTAGGGTATTGCATGAATTTGATTTACCTCAAATAAGTGTTCGTCTGGGAAATTATCGTTGATAGGCACACATGACTAAGTTACCTCATCTTACTCCAACCTCGACAGATGATCAAATATTTGATTTTCAACACCTTTTCTGTCTTGAATCTCAAGGTCAAATTCTTGGAGTAAAAGTATTAATGGCCTCATGGTCAGTAAATACTATAACATTGGTACCTATAAGATATGAGCGGAATTTGTCAAAAGCAAAAACTATAACGAAGAGTTCCTTTTCGGTTACTATATAATTGAGTTGGGCTCTCGTCAAAGTTCTACTTTCATAGTAAGTAGGGTGAAACACTATGTTTTTTCTTTGACCCAACATAGCTCCAACGGCATAGTCACTTGCATTGCACATCAACTCAAAAGGTGAGTTCCAATCAGTTATAATGATTATTGGGCTGAAATTAATCGCTTCTTTAGATCTTCAAAAGCTTCCAAACATGCTTTGTTGAAATCAAACACGGTATCTTTCTCTAACAGCAAACACAATGGCTTAGAAAATTTTGAGAAATCTTTGATAAACCTTCGGTAAAAGTCGGCATGGCCTAAGAAACTTCTATCTCCTTTCACATTCATTGGTGCTGGTAATCTTTCAATTACATCCACTTTTTCTTTATCAACTTTAATTCCTTTCTTTGAGATCTTATCACCTAAGACAACTCCTTCCTTAACCATAAAATGGAATTTTTCCCAATTAAAGACAAGATTCATCTTTTCCCATCTCTTCAGTACCTTAGCCAAATTACTCAAACAGATATCATAAGTGTTGTCAAAAATAGAAAAAAATCCATGAAAACCTCAACAAAATTTTCAACCATATCAGTAAATATTAATATCATGCATTGTTGAAAAGCTGCAAGTGCATTGCATAAACCAAAAGGCATTCACCTAAAAGCAAACGTACCGTATGGACAAGTATAGGTTGTTTTATGTTGGTCCTCCAGGGCTACAACTATTTGGTTATATCCTGAATAGCCATCTAAGAAACAATAGAATTCATTACCCGCCAGTCGATCTAACATCTAATCCATAAAAAAACTGAAAATTGTCCTTCCGAGTGGCTTTGTTCAACTTTTTATAATCAATACAAATTCTCCAACCAATAACAGTTCTCGTCGGAATTAACTCGTTACATTCATTTTCAACAATCGTGACTCCACCTTTCTTCGATATACACTGCACCGGACTTACCCACAAACTATTTAAAATAGGATAGATGATTCCTGCATCTAACCATTTGATCACTTCCTTTCTCACAACTTCTTTCTTAATAGGATTGAGCCTCATTTGCCCATCAATTCAAGATCTTTCACCTTCTTCTAAAATGATTTTATGCATGAAAAAAGAAGGGCTTATACCTCGAATATCAGCTATGGTCCAACCAATTGCTTTCTTAAATTTCTTTAGAACAGTAATTAGTTACTCCTCTTGATCTTTCGTCAATTCTGCTAAAATATTCATAGGCAAAGTAGAACAGTCACCTAAATAAACATATTTCAAATGGGAAGGAAGTACATTTAGTCCAAGTTTAGGTGGTTCTTCAATTGACAACTTGGGTTGCACAAATCTTCTAACTTCCAACTCCAACAGTTCAAACCATGTGGATTGAATAAAATTTCTTGGATTGGCTTCCATCAAAGCCATGTTTTCTTCACTTTCTTCATCTTCCAAAGGGTCAAGATCTAAGGCTTTCTCCA
Organism: Gossypium rotundifolium; assembly: GCA_025506655.1. Classification (NCBI taxonomy): domain Eukaryota; kingdom Viridiplantae; phylum Streptophyta; class Magnoliopsida; order Malvales; family Malvaceae; genus Gossypium; species Gossypium rotundifolium. Next base: position 154,636,279 of record CP106722.1, on the reverse strand, counting down.
ATGGATCTTCTTCAAAATTGCTTTCCATAGAAACCAAGGTTCTATCTCCTCCATAACTGAACACTCTTCTACCAGATTGGGAAATTTCATCACTTTAAGAATGTTAAAGGTTACTTGATCGTCTTGAACTCGCATGGTGAGTTCACCTTTCTGTACATCAATTAACGTTCTTCACGTGGCTAAGAAAGGTCTCCCAAGGATGATTGGCACTTCCTTGTCTGCTTCAAAATCTAAGACAATGAAATCAGCAGGAAAAATAAATTTATCGACTCTTACCAAAACATCCTCGATCTTTCGTTCGGGATATGCTAAAGATCAATCCATTAGTTGAAGCGTCACAGCACCTATCCCTAACATCTTGAAAATAGACTTAGGCATCTAGTTGATACTCGCTCCTAAGTCACACAAAGCTTTACCACAGTAAGATTCACCAATGTTACAGGGTATAGTAAAGCTTCTTGGGTCTTTCAATTTCGATGTCAATTTGTTCTGTAGGAACGCACTGCACTCCTTTGTCAAGGCAACAGTCTCATACTCACTCAGTCGTTTTTTCTTGGATAGTATATTCTTCTTAAACTTCACATAATTCAGAATTTGTTCTAAAGCCTCCACCAATGGAATATTGATGTGTAACTGCTTCAGAACATCCAAAACTTCTTGAATTACACCTATTGTTTCTACTTTTGTTGCTGCAATATTTGTGGATATGGAGGTGATGGAGCTTTCGGTTGAATCGGACAACTTCTCTGAGTAGGTAAATCTGCATCCAAAGAAGATGTTAAAATATCTGAATTCATAAGTCAGGGTTTACCTTGTCAGACTTTGCAGATTTCGATTCCTTTAACAGCTGGTTGATTCTTCTCAATGGGCTTATCTTCAACATCAATCCATCGGGGCTCTAGAATTTTACTACTGCGCAATGCCACTGCCTTGATATGTTCTTTACCTAAATTTCTTAGATTCTCAGTATCGCTTGGTAAGGTTCCTTGTGGTCTATTACGAAGCTCCGTAGCTAGTTGACCCATTTGGTTTTCCAAATTTTTCAGTGTTGCTGCTTGGCATTGGATCAAAGCGTCATTCTTTGCCATGTACGCTTTCAACAAGTTCTTCAAACTGTTTGATGCCTCAACTTGAGGTGGTTTTGGAGCTTTCTAATTAAACCCTTGAGATTGGTTGGGTCTTTGCTACAATAAGTTTCTGTTCAGTCCATTTTCTTGGTTGCTCAAAGAAAAGTTAGGATGATTACGCCATGAAGGATTGTAGAAGTTGGACTAGGTCTTTGTCCACTCCTATTTTGATATTGGTTCCCCACATAGTACACTGACTCGGGATTTGATGGAAAATTCTCAAAAGAATGACCTTCCCCACAGTACACACAAGAAACTACTTCAAACAGACTTGGTGGCTGAGCTGCAAAATTGTTAGCACTATTAGCGGTAAACTATTTTAACATAGAGAAAATAGACGATACCTAAGTTGATAACAAAGTGAAGGCATCAACTTCATGAAATCCGGCTACAAGTCTTCCTGAAGTTGTTCGATTTGTTGGCCATTGATAGTTATTACTCGCGATCCTCTCGATGATCTCATAAGCCTCATTATAAGACTTAGACAAAATTGTACCATTTGCAGAAACATCTACCATCAATCTTGTACGTGTATTGAGACCATTATAGAATGTCTCCAACTGGATACAATAAAGAATCCCATGATGAGGACACTTACAAAGTAACTCCTTGAACCGCTTCCAAGCCTCATACAAAGACTCGTCATCCAATTGTTGGAAAGTTGTGATCTCGTTCCTCAACTTAGCGTTTTTGCTAGGAGGGAAATACTTAACCAAAAATCTCTCTGCTAATTCTTGCCATGTAGATATAGAACTTGGTGGCAATGAATTGAGCCACGCTCATGCTCGATCTCGCAACGAGTACGAAAAAACTTTAACCTTAGTGTATCTTCAGTCACACCTGCTATCTTGAATGAATCACTCACCTCCATGAACAATCGAAGGTGGAGATATGGATCTTCCATGGGCATACCACTAAATTGGTCCACCGTTTGTAGCATTTGAAACATCACTGGTTTCAATTTAAATTGGGTTGCCTCAATATATGGCCTTCTAATCCCTGGATTTAACTCACTGAAAAGTGGCACATCATATTGTTTGATGCATCGATCCCTATCATCGGCAATGAGGATCAGATTTCATACATGATCGTCTTCATTACCTTGGTCTTGATTTTTATTTCCAAGGTCCATCTCGACTTGTCTTTGAGTTGTTCATTAACGTCTTATTTGTCTGAAAGTTCACTCAACTTTAGGGGCTATAGGGAGTAAATCGATAATTTGATCTATTCTCATAAACACCTGAAAAGAAAATCAAAAAATTTAAAAGAATAAGTTAGTAATATTAGAAATAAATCAAACTGAAAATAAATAATTTCACGAAAGAAATGACTATGGCAGCAGTTGACAATCCCTGGCAACGTCGCCAAAAACTTGTAACACATAGGTTTGTGCAAGTGTACGCAGTCGTTATCAAGTAATAAGTAAGTATCGAGTTATCATTTCCATAGGGATTGTATTTGTGCTAAGTCACTTATTTTTGTAAAATTATTTTAACAATTTGGTAAATAAAAACACAATATAGTTGAGAAGTGGCGATTAAAATATATTAAACTAAATGAAATGATCCCTAATGAAAATTATCCTAAGTATGCAAACTATATGAATGAAATAGATTTTAGTAAAATTAAACACAATTTTCAACAATTATAACATAAATAAACTAGGAAAATTACCTTAATTAAACTCAATTTATTATCAACATGCTTAATAACATTCGAAAAAACATTCTAGGGCAACGTGATCTTTCATTAGTTGGAAACCACATTAGGTCCTTTCGGAATCCTTTACTTCGTAAATACACATGTTACTAACCCTTATTTACTAAGGGTTTCTTAGCATTCGTGTAAGGTAACAGGGACGTGTCAAGTTTGAAACAGTTTAATCACACAAATCTAAAAACTATGCAGATATACCGAGCATGGTCAGAGTTGTTATACAACCTACAATTTAATCGGGTCAGGATCTAAATTGAGCATGCACATTTCAATTAAGTGTCCATTAGCCGTCGTCTGGTCAGGATCGTTCAGCTAATTCAGGTGCATTTCAATCACGTATGAACGAAATTTAGACTTGATTTTAATTGAAAACATGATCGATTGAGGCACAAACATTATAAGCATGAATCAAATAAATATTATTTAATCAAAGCAATCATCCTAGCTTAAATAAAACTAAGCTAAATTTGTTGTAAACAAGAACAAAGAACACATAGCAAACATCTTTAGATTAAATTAAAGAAAAGAAAGATTAAACCCAATTCAGAGTGGCTGCCACCCAAGACTTTGACTGACGGGGCTCCTTCATTCCTTTGCTTTGCTCCTTTGCTGATGGCTCTCCAAGGTGGCCGACCAAGGGTTCTTTAAGAGGCTTGATTGCTAAAATCTCTATGATGAGATGTTTCTAGGTGTGGGAATGGAAAATGCTAAGAGAATTTGGAGAGAAGAAAGAATGAATGAGGAATGATTGAGGGCTAGTGGACACATAATTGAAATGTGCATGCTCAATTTAGATTCTGGCCCAATTAAATTACAGGTTGCATAAAAACTTTGACCAATCCCTGTTGTTATCTGTATAGCTTTTAGATTTGTGTGATTAAACTGTTTCAAACCTGACGCGTCCCTGTTACCTCACACAAATGCTAAGAAATCCTTAGTAAATAAGGATTAGTAAAATATGTATTTACTAAGTAAAAGATTTTGAAAGGACCTAATGTAGTTTCCAAACTCATGAAAGATCGAATTGCCATTGAATGGTTTTCTGAATGTTATTAAGCATGTTGATAATAAATTGAGTTTAATTAAAGTAATTTCCTAGTTTATTTGTGTTATAATTGTTGAGAATTGTGTTTAATTTTGCTAAAATCTATTTCATTCATATGGTTTGCATATTTAGGATAATTTGCATTAGGGATCATTGCATTTAGTTTAATATATTTAATTTTAATCATCACTTATCAATCATATTGTGTTTTTATTTACCAAGTTGTTAATTTAATTTTACAATTAACTAACTTAGCACAAATACATTCCCTATGGAGACGATAACTCGATACTTACTTATTACCTGATAACGACTATGTACGCTTGAACAAACCTACGCATTACACTACCCAGTAGGGATAAGGCTAGGATAAAAAATAACAGCATTGCCAAAAGAGGGACTTGAACCCAAGACCTCACACACACACCCAAAACACTTAACCACTGAAATAGATACACATTTATGACAAATTTCACCAAAAGCAGACTTAAATTATTAAAGGCATTAAAGCTCTACCCCGTAAAAGAAATTTTGGCCTCGAAATTTACCTGGCCTGAATAGATGAGGATACTACTGATGCATCGAGTCCTCAGGTTCCCACGTGGCTTCCTCGTTGCCATGATTTTGCCACAGAACCTTTACTAACAGAATGGCTTCTTCCTTAGAACCTTAATATCTCGATCCAAAATCTGGACCGGCTCCTCAAACATCAAATTTGGTCTAACCTCGATCTCTTCAATAGAGACAACGTGAGATGGATCAGACAGATACTGCCTCAACATCAAGACATGAAACACATCATGGATACGATTCAGCTCTAGAGGTAGTTCTAACTGATAAGCGACTAGTCCCATAGGCTTCAAAATTCGATACGACCCAATACACCTAGGGCTCAACTTGCCTTTACGACCGAACCGCAGAACCTTCTTCCATAGAGATACCTTAAGGAATACAAACTCACCCACAAAGTACTCGACATCCCTCTTTTTTAGATTCACATAGGACTTCTGTCTATTAGAAGCCACCTTCAAATGATCCCAAATCAGTCTAACCTTATCTTCAGTCTCAAAAACCAACTCAGGACCCAAAATCCATCGCTCACCCAACTCAGTCCAACATAGCTGAGTACGACACTTACGACCATACAAAGCCTCGTAAGTTGCCATCTAAATGGTAGACTGGAAACTATTGTTGTAGGCAAACTCAGCTAACGATAGAAAATCCTCCTAATTACCTCGTAAATCAATCACACGGCTCTGAAGCATGTCCTCAATGTCTGAGGATAGAACGCTGTACTAAAGTCCAATCTCAAACCCAGAGCTTCATGAAGTTTCTTTTAGAACCAAGAAATGAAGCAAGGATCCCTATCAGAGATTTTGAAAATAGAACCCCATGCAGTCCCACAATCTTAAAAATATAGAGCTTCGCTAACTTTTGCAAAGAGTAGTCCGTCCAAACCAGAATAAAACAGGCAGACTTGGTCAATCAATCCATGATGACCCAAACAGAATCCTTCTTAGTGGGTGTCAAGGGCAACCCACTATCTTAGCCCATCGTCACTCGTTCCCATTTCCATAACGAAATCTTAACAGCTTGAAGCAAATTCGAAGGCAACTAATTCTCAGCCTTAACTTGCTAGCACATCAGACAATGAGCAACAAAATTCGCTACCTCTTGTTTCAAACCTGGCCACCAGTATAGCTCATGAAGATCCCGATACATTTTATTACCATCGGGATTCATAGATTAAGGGCTATTATGCGCTTCCCTCAAAATCAATGGTCTCATATCAGAATCGTTTGGTACACGAACCCATCTTCGGTAACATAAAACTCCATCTTTAGTCAGTCTAAAATCAGGAGTACTGCCACTCTGAACCTGACGAAACTGTGGACCCAGAGACTCATCCCTTAACTACTTTTCCCAAATCTACCCAATCCAAGTCAGCTTAACCTGCAACTCGGCTAACAGACCCCCATTATCAAACAAACTGAGATGAGCCAACATTACCGTCAAATCAGTCATCACTCTACGACTGAGAGCATCAGCCACCACATTGGCCTTACTAGGATGATACTTTATTGTGCAATCTTAATCTTTGAGTAGTTCAACCCATCGATGTTGTCTAAGATTCAACTCCTTTTAAGTAAGGAGGTACTTGATGCTTTTGTGATTGGTGTAGATAATACACCTCTCACTATACAGATAGTGCATCTAGATCTTTAATGCAAACACCACTGCAACTAACTCGAGATCATATGTCGGATAATTTCCCTCATGTAACTTAAGCTGCCAGGATGCATAAGCCATGACCTTACCATCTTGAATCAGTACATACCCCAGATCGACATGTGATGCATCACTATACACTACAAACTCTTTACTAGATTTAGGCTGTATCAGAATAGGAGCCTGAGTCTAAATAGACTTAAGCTTCTCAAAGCTCGGCTGTTACGCATCAGTCCAGACAAAAGGAACATTCTTGCATAGAATCTTAGTTAGAGGAGCTACAATCAATGAGAACCCCTCAACAAACCTCTGATAATAACCCGCAAAACCTAGAAAACAGCGAATCTCAGAGACGTTCCTAGGCTATTTCCAATCAAGCACAATCCCAATCTTTCTAGGATCAACTTAGATCCCCTCAGCAAAAACCAAATGCCCCAGAAATGTTACCTCTCGCAACCAGAACACATATTTACTCAACTTAGCATAGAGTTGTTTCTCTAGAAGTATCTAAAGCACTACTCTAAGTTGCTCATCATGCTCATCCTCAGTCTTAGAGTACACCAAGATATCGATAATGAAGACTACGATAAATTGATCTAGATACGACTAAAAAACTTGATTCATTAGATCCATGAATGCAGCCAGACCATTCGTCAAACCAAAAGGCATTACTAGGAACTCGTAGTGCCGTCTTATGAATATTAGCTTCCATAACTCTAAGCTGATGATACCTAGAATGGAGATCTATTTTTTAGAATACTGAAGCCCCTCAGAACTGATAAAATAGATCATCGATCCTTGGAAGTGGGTACTTATTCTTCATAGTTAGTTTATTCAACTATCGGTAGTCGATGCACATCCTCATGGTACCATCCTTTTTCTTCACCAATAGAATCGGTGTCCCCCACGGAGAAACACTAGGACAGATGAAACCACGATCCAAAAGCTCTTGAAGTTGAGCCTTAAGCTCTATAAGCTCCTTCATTGCCATACGGTATGGAGCGATAGACACTAGATGTAACATTTTGAATTGGGGGCTATGCATTTGATGTATTTTTTTTGTGTATGCTTTGTTTAATGTGCTAGTTTAGGGTGTATGGGAGTCTAGGAAGGTCTCGGGGATAAGCCGAAGTCCTGGCCAAAATTCTCTTTTTAGGCACTTTAGTGGAAGAGCTATCTGGAATAGGACCTAAGGGGTATTATTTGTGTTTAGTTGACACAAGCAAGGTGTTGGTAAAGTGGCAAGGTGACGCCACATAAGGGTTGGAAGGTGACGCCACAAGAAAGCAGAGAGGAAGCAGGTTCAAGTCACAAGAAGTTCATTTTGGGGATTATTTTTGGCGTCAAGGAGAACAGAAGTAGAATTCGACTGGGACACTTCAGGATGGGAGAGTGGACTGGATCAAATATTTTGAATGAGTGGTTGAGAGGAAAAAGTGGAGGTTGAAGCATTCAAATTAATTCAAATGAGTGGTCAGGAGTGAATTGAGGAGAAAAGAAAGGGAAGGGCACGTGATCATGGTGTTGGTCGAATTTCAAACACCGGGTGTGGTGGGGGAATCAATTTTGGGTTGTTTAGGATGTGTCGAATTTTAACATTGGTGATTGACATTGCTTTTTTCAAAAGTGCATTTTTGGCTGTGGGAGTGGTAAGTGCTGAATTTTTGCCTTCTTGTTAGTTGCCAAATCATTTAGCTTCATTCTTTTTTTTCTTCTTTTTCACTTCTTTTCTCATCTATCAACTAGGGTGTTCTCCACTTTTCTTCTTATTACTTTCTTTGCTAGCCGAATACCTTTCCCCTTCCTTGCGTTTTCTTAAGCATCATAACCGCATCCAAGGTAACTCCTATACCCTTTCTTGCCAAGCCGAAATCTGTTTCTCATCTTTTATCTCTTCTTTATTTGTTCTATCTCAAAGTCGAAACCCTAAACTCCCACTCTCTTCTCTATTTTCTATTAAAGTCGAATATTTCTTGTCTATTATTCTCTTCTCTAAATCTTCTCTATAGGCTGAATCTCTCTAGCCATTCTTTCCTACTTTCTTTCTCTTTTGATTCTTCTAAAAGCTGAAACTCTGAAGCCTCCATTGAGGTTCTTTTATCTTTATTTTCGGTTCTTTCAACTTGTTCTCTTTTATCATTAGTCATTGCCGAATCTCCTCTACTGCTATGCCAGTGCCAAATCCTCTTAGGTGCTAATGAATCCTCGGTGTTCAGGTAAGAGGCAATTTCTTCTATTTCTTTATCTCTCCTTTCAATTTTTGGAAGCCAAAGCCGAATGGCTAATTGGCTTGGTGGAGGCCATCGTTTGGACTTATGGTTTGCTTTATTTTATCTTCTTATTTTCTTTGGGGCTCCTATTCCGGGAATCTAAGCTAATCAAATCATCTGAATCTCAAGCCGGAAGTCGTTAATCTCTGAACCCTATCTCTCTTTTCGAGATTTCAAGGCAAAAGAGGGTTGGACCCATAAACCCAGCCCCTAAGTTTAAGAAATGTGCGGTGTTAGCAGTCTGAGATTGGCCACCGGGTTGTGGATCGGCTTCAGAATAGAGTCTTAGGCAAATTGCAGTCGTTTTTGCTATCGATAGTGTTGACGTAGAGAGTATTATTTTGCGTGTTACCAGGTGTGTAAACCCTCACACACTTTATTTTAACTGTAATATTGATTGTATGGGTTGAAAGGCCAGAAAAGGCTGTGTATACAGTCGAAATACCCTTGTGGGTAAGGCAAGGAGCGTCGAGTACGTATCTATAATAACTTATTGCGAGTTTGGATGTATGTGATAATCTATTGCCAATATAATAGCATGTTGCATTCATTATGACATATATGTTGTTCATTGGACATGGATATGATGATAAAAGGGAAGTGTTGACTATAAGGTCACTTAGTGATGGTGGCTCTACCACATTTGATTATAAGGTCACTTAGTGATCTGTGGCTCTGCCACATTTGATTATAAGGTCACATGGTGATCGGTGGCTCTGCCACATTTGATTTTAAGGTCGCATAGTGATCGGCATTATAACTGACAGCATGACTGTCAAGACGGCGTGTAGCGGATGGAGAGTTGATTGTAGAAATCTCCACGGTGTGATGGCTGGTACGGGATGGCGTGTAGAAGATGGAAAATACTAGGTTGGGCTGGGCTTGATGCATCATGTAGTTGTATGATATCTTGTATGAGTTGTATATGAGATTGTGGGCCGTGGGTTGTTTTGTGTGTTTTGATGGTTTTACACACTGAGTCTCTGTGACTCACCCTTTTTCTAACTTTTCCGGTAATCAGTAAATTATGGATTTGGGAGCCGAGGTGGACTAGTGGAGGCCATAAAGTCTTTTCTTTTCGTAAACTTTTACTGCTTTAATTTAATTTTAAATTGGGGATTTTTGATGTAATAAGGCCTTTCTGAATTAATATTTGGTTTTATTTTATATTTATACCTTATTTAATGACTACTTAGTCATTTAATTTAAAGATGAGGTTTTAGAAATATGAGTTCACAAAATCAACATTTTTTTAAATTTCACTTAGTATAACAAATAATTGTTTATTTAAAATTTGGAATTTCTCCTAAACTAAAAATATAAACCTTAGTTTTTTAAGCCATCGTCTTAACCGGAAAGTTTTCAAAATTATGGTTTTTTTTCCTAAAGACAAAGAAAAATAATTTAGGCCGAGTTTAGAGTGTTATACTGGAGCTATTCCAGGTAGAAGCTCAATGCCGAACTCAACTTTCCAATTTCAAATTAAACCCAGTAACTCATCAGGAAAAGCATTCAAAAATTCCCTCACTGTTTTGATATCCCGGACAGAAGAGTCCCTAGAAACTGAAACATTAACGTAGGCTAAATACGCCTTACACTTTTTTCGAAATAATTTCTCAGCCACTAGAGCGGAGATTACATTAGGCAGGTAATCTCGATGCTCACTAATCACAACCACCTCCTTATCATCCTCAGTCCTCAGAACAACTCTCTTAGTCTTGCAATCTAAAATAACTCGGTGCTCAACTAATCAGTCCATACCCAGAATTAAGTCAAACTCCCCAAACAGTAGCTCCATCAGATTTTTTAGAAACACAGCCCCTTGTACTTCCAACAGAGCATTCCTGTAAAGTCTATTTACCTGAAGAGACTGTCCCAGTGGGCTCAGTATGGTAATCTTACAAGAAGTACACTCAATAGAAATCTCCAAGTTCTCGGAAATAGAACTAGTTACATAAGAGTGTGTAGAACCTCTGTCTATCAAAGCAGTATATGGAACATCAAAAATAAAGAGCAAACCCATGATCATATTAGCGACTTCTCTGTCTTCTTGGCATTGAGCAACATAAACTAGTGTAGGCTTCCTCACCTCAGTTCGATTATCACCTCTGCCCAGTGCTCTATGTCCTCGGCCCATACCATTACCGTCCCTAGTCGATCCACATCCCCTAGGTGGCTGTTGTACTACCCTCTGAAGCTGAATAAAACCCGAACCCGAAGCTTGCATCTAATCAACATGATGTGGGCACTCTCTAGTCCAATGCTCTAATGACCCACACCGTAGACAAGCCCCTAATCTCCTTCAACCCTCGCCCGGATGGTGCCAACCATAATCACCACAAGGCTGAATCCCAGTAGAACCAACATGAACTCCCACTCTAATAGGCACATTAGGTCTGGCCCGTTTCTCAGGCCTCTGAAAAGAGCTAGAGGGCTTTGAATCCCTCTTATTATTGCCTCTCTTACAGTCTCTATTCTGGCGCTTTGCGCGCTTAACCTCCTCGGCAATCTTCGGCTTATCCACAAGAACTGCAAACTCTCGCTCTCTCTGTGGAGCAATCAATACCCTCAGACTTTCCCTCAAGCCATCCTCAAAATAGACACATTTCTCATACTTGTATGCCACCATGCCATGAGCATAACGGCTCAGTCTCAGAAACTTGACCTCATACTCGGCCATAGATTTATTTATCACCTTGCGTGATATTTATGAACTCATGCCTATGAGCATCCACATAGTTCGCACCCACGTACTTTCCTTGGAAGGAAGTTTTAAAGTAATCCCAGTTCAAACGATCCAGTTGAGTACCCTCCTCAATCTACAACCACCACTGATATGCCTTACCACGAAGCAAAGAAACTGGACCCTTCAATTTCTGCTCAGGAGTGCAGTCGATATCACTCTTTATTCTCTCAGTGGCCTCTACCCAGCACTTTGCCACAATAGGGGCGACTCTAGTGACACCCATACACAGCTCAGCTTGATTAGACTAGAGTCATTCAATTACCGACCCACGGCCTCTAGATCCAGAATGGGGTCCAACGACCCTCTCCAAAACCCTCAACATAGCTTAAAAAAGTACGTCACCCCTAGCCGATCTATTTTCAAACTCAATCTCAGTAGTAGGTGAAACCGGTGACTCATTCATGTCTAAATTCAGCATACTGCCCAGAGAGAAAGTCTCAGCTCGAGCCCCCTACGGTGACCACAGCGCCTACGAATACCACGACTGCGAGTTCTACGAGCGCTCATTGTATTTTCAGTTTTATCTACATCATAAAATTTTATGCATCAATTCCAGTGTTTATTAGCAGATATTTTATGCTAGAGTTATCAGAAGTTCAGTGGTATTTCAGAGTTTTAGTCTCAAACTAACTCAGTACAATTTTAGAAAGTACTAACTACAGTGTTTTCTAAACTCAAAGATACTTACAGGATTAGTGCCGGAGACTCGATGTACGACATACTTAAAATTATTCAAATTGTTTGAAAACCAGTTCTTCTTCAAAACACAATTTTGGAACCCAAAATTCACATCTTGAGTTTTGTAACCCCGCTCTGATACCATTAAATGTAACACCCCTACTCGGCTTAGACGTTATGGCCGAATCTAAGTGTGTTACAAAAAAGGGTTTAAAATTATATCTTTTAAGTTAAAACATATCGTTTTATTAGTTTACCAATCAGAGTCTTAATATCTAAAAAAAAATTTAGTTTATAATCTTATTTGAAACCATTTTAAGTTATCAAGAATTTGCAATGAAATTTTGAAAATGTTTTATTTGAATCCAAGTGTAACACCCCTTACCTGTGTTCAACGCTGGAACCGGATACTATTCATTACCAAACTTATCTTGCTTACACATACAACTTTGGACTATAAAATTTCATTCTAACTTAAAACTCTTCATTTATAAACATATTGTCCCTATCAAAGGTCTACAAGACCCTAAACATACATTTAGAGTGATTTGAGACCAAACCGAAAACTTTCATGCACTTAGAAAAAATTTGCCTAAACAGGGCCACACGCCCGTGTGAAATGGAACACGCCCGTATGGTCAGGCCCTGTGATCACACACGCCCATGTTCCTAGCCCATGTGGAATTTATTTTCTAATTCAAACCTACAATGGTTTTCACACGACCAAACACACGCCTCGTATCCCTAGCCCGTGTGCCAAAACCATGGCATTCTGTTTATAACGTTATCATCTCACTATGGTCACACGGCCAAGGCACACGCCCGTGTCCTCAGACCGTGTAACGAATTAAATTCTTAATTTAGGTGCAGACTTCACACGCTTGGGTACACATCCATATCCATGGCCGTGCCTCTCCCACACGGCTGAGACACACAGCCGTGTCTCTGCCCGTGTGTTTACTACTGAGCATATTGACTTGTAAACTTAGCATGAATGGGGTCAAACGGCCAACCAACACACCCATGGGACTAACCGTGTGTCACACACGGCCTAGACCCATGCTCATATGTCTACTCGTGTGGACATTTGAAAGGCTATCTACTAAGCCAAATGCCACCCTATACAGCAATCATACTTACACCAATTCAATCCAACATATAACAAGACTATAAAGCACTTCTAAAGACTCAAAATCAAGACATCCACACAACCATACACATAATGAATTTCATCATCATTGAACATATATAAACTTGTCCAGTATTTGCCCAATTCCAAGGACCACTTACAAAATCAATTTAACTACATTAATAGCCAACACCTTGGCTAACCAATATGACATAACAAAAGAGACTAAGTCCTATACATGCCATACTCAAGATGAATCTATCTTTTCTATACCAAAAGTAATCAATAGTGCGATTTCCAAACTCCGACGTTCAATGAATTCTCGAGCTAACTTGGCAATGCTACAAGGAAAAGGAAACGAGAGGGGTAAGCATAAAGCTTAGTAAGTTTGCATGAAAATAAATAACAACATAAGCTCACAATGTCATCCAACCATGGCATTGGATAAAAACATAAAGTCTTAAGCACTTCGCCAACACTTACTTATGCTTATTCTTATCGAACACATACCATGTCATATATCGTAAACATTTCTCATGAATTACTCACGGGTATCTGTGAACACTCAATCACATCACTTTAGCACAATCTCATTTCTATTTCAAGGTTAACTATTTATCCCACTAATCACTGGGGATAATTGATGATACATGTTCATCGTCATTCACATAATATGACGCAAATGCCACATCCCGGATGTGGTCTTACATGGGTCACCTCTGAATGTCGATGCCATATCCCAGATATGGTCTTATATGAGATCTCATATCAATTATCGATGCCACATCTCGGATATGGTCTTATACAATTTTTCTTATTCAATACCGATACCATATCCCAAATATGATCTTATACGGGATTTCAATCCAGTGCCGAGGCCATGTCCCAGGCATGGTCTTACACGGGACCTTATCTACCTCCTATCTCGCTAATAGCATTCTCACACTCACTATAGTCCCACCGGACTTCAACATCACAATTTTTCATCATTTTTCTCATTCAACATCATAACTCAATTTCATAGAAAGGTTATACAACATCACTACTATCAAACATTTAGAAATTTAATAACATGATGTTGTATTTATTACACTCAAACTTACTTCGATAATCAAAATAGGCTAGATTGTCGATCTAGTCTGATACTTTGCTCTTTCCTCAGTCGAGGTTAATTCTTCGCTCTTCTTGATCTGTAATAGCAATTTAGCTCATTTAGTTATCACATTAACTAATGCATTTCAATAATCATGCTTTGGTAAAATTACTATTTTGCCCTTAAATTTTCTCAAAATGATCATTTTACCCCTAGGGTCGTAATTTGATTCTAATCGAATTTCATCCTCTTACAAGCCTAGATGAACATTTATTTCTCTTATGGCAACCATTAAAACTCAATATTTCACACACTTACCTCTTATTTTACAACCTTTACAAAAAAGGTTCTTTTTGGTATTTTCATGGTAACACCCTTCACAAAAGTTATTTATTAAACATCTATGACTCATTTTCTTCCATAAAAATGCAGCAAACAACATACATGCTCACATGGTAAAACTCTAAATGTTTCACCATTTTGCAAAATAGTCCTCTCTTTAGCTAGCTTAAGCTTTAGGGGTTCCAAAAGTACAAATATCATCAAGAAAAACCATTAAAATCAGTTACTTGTAGGGAGAAGAGTTTGCTAAAATTTTTGAGCTTTCAAACCCCTATTTTTCTTGTATTTTTTAGTGGAAAAAGATGAGTGAAAAGAAGGATACCATCTTTTCTTTATTTTAATATAAAACAATCAATTTAGTCATCAATTTATTTTTAGTCCCCTATGGTCGGCCACCTTATGTCTAATGGTCTATTTTCACATTAAAGGCCTCCAATTAATATTCTATGGCTATTAGGCACCTTTAGCTTATAAAATATAACTTTAACACTTTAAGCGATTTAGTCAATTTTCACAATTGAGCATACAATCACTGAAATTAAAGCACCAAAATTTTCACGCACTTATATAATCATGCTATAACTCATAAAATAACATAAAAATAATTTTCTATGACCTCAGATTAGTGATTCTGAAACTATTGTTCTGACTAGCCCTTAAATCGGGCGATTACAATTCTCCCCCTTAAGGATTTTCGTCCTCGAAAATCTTACCGGTAAAAAGGTTGGGATATTAGTTTCTCATAGTCTCCTCGGGCTCCCATGTAGCCTCCTCTATTCCATGTCTTTTCCATAATACTTTAACAAGGGCTATGCTTTTATTTCTCAACGGTTTGACTTCTCGTGCTAAAACCTTAATCGGCTCTTCACCATAAGTCATGTCCGGTTGAATTTCTACCTCTATTGGCACAATCACATGTGAAGGGTCCGAATGGTATCGGCATAACATAGACACATGAAAAACATCATGAATCTTTTCGAACTCAGGTGGCAAGGGCAAATGATAAGCTACCGGCCCTATCCTCTCGGTAATATCATATGGTTCGATAAAACGCGAACTCAATTTGCCTTTTCGGCTAAAATTTAAGGACATTTTTCCATGGTGATACTTTTAGAAACACTTTATCACCTACTTGGAACTCAATCTCTTTCCTTTTTAAATCTGAATAGGACTTTTATCTATCTGAGGCCGTTTTTAGACATTCACGTATCACATTTACTTTTTCTTTAATTTCCCTGACCAAATCGACCCCGTGAATCTGATTCTCTCTGAGTTTTGTCCAATACAAGGGCGTTCGGTACTTACGCCCATACAATGCTTCATAAGATGCCATTTTCAAACTTGACTGAAAATTGTTGTTGTAGGTGAATTCCACCAACGGTAAGTATTTTTCCCAGTTACCTTGGAATTCCAAAACGCAACATCGAAGCATGTCTTCAAGTATCTGAATTACTCTCTCTGACTGCCCATCGATTTACGAATGGAAAGCTGTACTGAAGCTCAATTTTTTACCTAAGGCCTCTTGCAACTTTTTCCAAAACCATGACATAAATCTCAGATCTCTATTTGAAATAATTGATAATGGTACTCCATGAAGTCTTACTATCTCTGACACATACAAATCAACCAACTTATCAAGCGAATAATTGACTCGTACTGGTATGAAATGGGCTGACTTCGTGAGTTTATCGACCATGACCCATACAGTATATTTCTTCTTCAGAGATAACGGTAAACCCATCACGAAGTCCATGGTAATATGGTCCCATTTCCACTTGGGAACTATAATAGGCTGAAGTAGACCCGAAGATACTTGGTGTTCAGCCTTCATTTGTTGAAAAATTAAGCATCTGGAAATGAACTCGAAACTGTCTTTCTTCATACTTGGCCACCAATACCATTTCCTCAGGTCGTTATACATCTTCATGCTGCCTGGATGTACAGGCAAACATCCTCTATGTGCTTCATGGAAAATCTTTCGAATAAGCTTATCATCTCTTGGTACACAGACCCTATCTTGAAACATCAAACATCCATCAGGACTTATCCGAAAGTCTGACTCAATATTTGACTTACATAGAACTCTTTTGGCTTGTAAGTCGCTGTCACCTTTTTGAGCTTCCCAAATCTCTTAGAGAAACAATGGTCTAGCCCTCAAATCTACTAGAATAGAATCATCATCTGACAAAGTTATTTGTGTGTTCATGGCTCTCAGTGCAAACAAATATTTCCTGCTTAAGGCATCGGCAACCACGTTCGCCTTTCCCGAATGGTAGTCTGTTACTAACTCGTAATTCTTTAACAACTCTAACCACCTCCGTTGCCTAAGGTTCAACTCCTTTTGAGTCATCAAATACTTTAAGCTCTTATGATCCGTAAATGTCTGACATTTCTCACCATATAAATGATGTCTCCAAATTTTTAATGCAAAAACAATTACAACTAACTCCAACTCAAGAGTCGGGTAATTCTTCTCGTGCAGTTTTAATTATCTAGAGGCATATGCTATCACCTATCCATCTTGCATAAGTACACAGCCTAACCCGTTCAAGGATGCATCACTGTAAACCACAAATTCTCTTTCGACTCAAGTTGTACAAAAATAGGAGCCTCCGTCAACAACGCCTTGAGTTTCTCAAAACTCTGTTGGCACTTTTCTGTCCATTCAAACTTTACATCCTTCTATAGCAACCTCGTCATCGAAGTAGCTATCACAGAAAATCCCTTGAAATAAGGTCTATAGTACCCAACTAGGCCCAAAAAACTCCTAACTTCGATTACATTCTTTGGTGGCTTCGAATCCACAATTGCTGAGATCTTACTCGGGTCGATTCTGATTTCATCTCCCAATATAATGTGCCCCAAAAATCCAACTTCCTTCAACCAATATTCACTTTTACTAAACTTGGCATATTATTATTTATTTCTCAAAATTTGCAAAACTGTTCTCAAATGCTCGGCATGCTCATTCTCATCCCGAGAGTAGATTAATATATAATCGATAAAGACCACCATAAATTTATTTAAATACGACCGAAAAATATGATTCATCAAATACATGAAAATTTGGGGGCATTTGTTAAACCAAAAGGCATGACAAAAAATTCATAATGTCCATACCTTGTCTGAAATGTAGTTTTCGGCACATATGAGTCCTTGAATCTCAACTGATAATACACAGACCTTAAGTTTATCTTGGAAAACACCGTGGCTCCTTTCAATTGGTCAAACAAATAATCGATTCTTGGCAATGAGTACTTTTTCTTCACAGTTACCTTGTTGAGATGCCGATAATCTATACATAACCATATGAAACCATATTTCTTCTTCACAAATAATATGGGAGTACCCCACGGAGAATAACTCGGTCTTGTGAAGCCTTTATCTATTAATTATTGTGTAACAGGCCAGTTTAGACCCTAGTCAGAACAGTGGTTTCGAGACCACAAATTTGAGGTCAGAATGATAATTTAATATTATTTTTTGTGTGAATAGTATGTGATTTAGCCTATGTGAAATTTCTATGTGATAATTTTATAGACTGTCTATTGAATTGTGAGAAAGGACTTAATTGCATAAAGTGTAAAATGTTGAGTGTTGATTTATGAGTTCTTAATTGTTGTTGTCTTTTTAAGGTGGAGGCCTTATGTTGTTATTAATCCAATTTTAAGATAGTGGATGGTTAAATGACTAGATAACCATAATGTAAATTTGTCTTATATGACTAATAAAAAGGCAAAATTAGCATTTGGTTATTAAGTTAATTTATAATAAAACAATGCATAAAAATAAGCCATTTTCTATCCATCTTTGCACTGAATATTGAAGAAAGAATAGAGGTTTTAAGTTTTGGTAATTTCGGCAAGCAATTAGCTTGATTAAAGGTTATATTTTGCTCGATTTTTATTAATTTCTACATTTTCGTAATCGTTGCTTTGTGCATTAGCTAACCCATGTTGTAATTTTGTGAATTCATGATGTTTATGAAATGTGCCATTGATGAAATGGTGAGCTTTGTGATGAGTTTTGGTGTTAAATGAAAGATATGTGTTTAATGAGCATGTTTTGTTCTTGGAGTTTTGATGAATTTAGCTAATTAGGGCTAAAATTGAGAAAATAACATTTTGAAGGACTAAAATATGAAATAAATGAAATGTGTGGACTTGTATGAGTATAGTGAGAATTCAGTTAGGCATGGGTGCAAGCTAATTATGTGTATTTGATGATTTTATGAATAAAGGACTAAAGTGTTAAAATGTGAAAATGTGAGGGCTATTTGTAAAATACCCTAAATATGTGTGTTTGGATTAAAATGAATGATTTTATGATTGAATGGACTGAATTTGAATGTGTATAGACCAATAGAGGAGAGGTTCAGATCGAGATCGAGGAAAATATAAAGTGCTCAAGTATTCGACCGTTTTGATAGTTTTACGTTTGAGGTAAGTTCGGATAGAAGACAAGTTGTTAACTTATGTTCTATGTGATGTGAATTTAATGAATATCTATATAATTATAAGATTAGAAATGTTATGCACGGAATTGAATTAGAGGCACTAAGTGTGCGAAATTAGAATCGAGATAGAGATGATTGGCACTGTGTGTGCGAGATGATAAAAGTTTCGGCTTATTGAATTGATACTGTGTGTGTGATACCAATATAAGCTCAGTTTAATGATTTTGCACTAAATGTGCGATGAAAATTATGTTTTGTTTACGATTTGGCACTAAGTGTGCGATGAAAATTACGTTTTGTTTACGAATTGGCACTAGGTGTGCGAACAAAGCATGGGAATAGAAAAGGTGGATTGGATTGTAAAATCAAGTAGTTGAATAGCATGGTTGGTGAGTAACTAAGTTTTGGCAATGATATTTATGATACCTATGTGGTTGATGAGATTGAAAGTGGATGAATTGAATTCTATGTGAATACTTGATATGGTTGAATTTGTGTATCAAATGTAAATTATCTATGTGCTGGTTTAATATATACATTGGTTTGATTTGATGAGATAATTGTATTGTATTTCGAACTTACTAAGCTTTTGAAAGCTTACTGTGTGATTTTTTCTCTATTTTATAGGGTCAGTAAGGCTAGCTCAGATCCGGGGATCGTCAGCATATCTATCACATTATCGGAAAATCTATTTTGGTACTTTTGTAAGGATGTATTTAATAGAATATGGCATGTATAGGCTAGTCACTTGGTATATGTTTGAGATGCTAATAGCTATGTGATTTGGCTAGTTAAATGTTAGGAGGGTACATGAGATGAAACACCCCAAACCCGGCCCACGAGCCTCGACCGGATCTGGTATGTTCCTTGAGAAAAACATTTCAAAAACTTGTTTGTTACTTTTGAAAATTTGGGTGGTGTTGAAGAAAGATTTGTTTGTGTTGAGTTCAAATTGAAAACGGTGTTATTCTTGAAGTCTGATATCTATTAAATTGGAAATCATTTGTGTTTAGGTGTCAAACATACAAAATTTATTTTCAAGAAAAGTTGTTAAACCTTGATTTAATAATAATCGTATCATAATAAAATCAAATAAAATGCATGCATAAAATAGTTAATAGTAATGGCCTTATTACAACAAAGCATATCCCGAAATAAATCCAAATCTTAAATATAAAAATTTAAAATAAAATAGTTCCTGCCGACCCGATCCATTTACTGATTGTCACCTGCAAAATGTTAGCCCACGAGGGGTGAGTCAAACAGACTCAGTGTGTAACAACCAACACAAACTCCCAAACAACTTAGGCATATCAGATCATACATAACAAATATAGCAATGATGCAATCCCTACCCCACCTAAATATCCATCCTCTACACATCACCGTACACCGCCATCACACCGTGGGATTACTAAATCGACCCTCCATCCGCTACACACCATCGAAGGCAGTCACTGTAGTCAACTGCACATCGCCCTTATAATTGTGGCATAGCCACTAGATAATGTGACAAAGTCACCAGATAGTAATACGTGACATTAGTCACCACATTGATTATGTGACATGAGTCACGGATATTGTGGTAAAACCACGGATCACTTCCCTTTTCAATATCACCCATATGCCCCATCGTCATACAAACCATACGTAAATAATGCAATATACCTTATTTCATATTAAGTAACAAATTCACATATGTGTCATATTCAATGTTCATAACACTATTAATGAGCTTTAGAGGATAACGTGCACTGGATACACTGTACCATTGAATGGTACCTTAAGCCACATCTTTCATATTTTCATTAACACATGTTTTAAATTAATACCATAAATCTTATTAGGAATCAATGTAGGGCTACACACCGGTTTACTAATGCGTTCACTTTGAATCCAGAAAGTCTACTAGAGCAGTTGTACTCCTCCCTAAAATCAATATCGAATCGGCTAGACACTAACACTTAATATGGCCTTGGCCGAATATTAACACTCCCTTACCTTGTGGATCTAAATCCCGAAAATTGTCACTTGGCTATGGAGATGTCTAAATCCTATATAGTACATGTTAGATCCAATTCTAACATTTAAACACAATAAATGGCCTTCGGCCTAAAACCTCACTTGCTTACCTTAGACCTTGAAATCTCGAATGATCTCCTCCTTGTAGTCGACAATAACCAAATCCCAAAACCTCCTTCATAGTTTCGGCCAAAGATCAGTAAAAGAGATTAGATCCCTAATTTCGGCTAACCCAAAAGAAAAGAAAGAAGAAAAACAACAGTTGATCCTTATCCCTTACTATAGAAATCGACTACACCCTTGCTTGAATCCAAAGAGATATTCGGCTATGTAGGCTAGATGTTGATCAATTGGTTTCGGCTTTTGGAGTTTACTGAACAATCGACTATGGTCTAGGAAGAACTTACTTTCGGCTTTTGAAAATTGTGAAAAGAAGAAGAGAAAGGTTTAGCAATTCGGCAATGGTGATAAATGAAGATTTGGCTAGCACAAGGGATATTTCGGCTTTTAGTGCTATGATCAAATCGGCTATATGGAATAGTGATCAACTTAAAGAAGAAAAAGATGAAGAAATCGGCTAGGCTTAATTGTGTTTTCGGCTTTGACAAACTAAAAGGAGAAGAGAAGATTCACTTTCGATTTTCAGCAGAGAAAGAATTTCGACAGAGGCACAATTGAAAAGAAAAGAAAAGAAAATGGCCATACTCCTCCCTTTTGCCGAAAATACCACACCTAGACCCCTCCATTCGGCCAACTTTCTTTCCCCCTATCTAATCCCTTCTTTTTCTCCTAAACTTCTCTTTATCACTCATTCAAAATAATCGAAATAAATCAACATTTATCTTCCTACCTTAGCTGAATTTTAAAAAGAAATTGACCACATCTAAAGCTCATCCCTTTAGTGTCCCATTGCCGTCCACCTCTGTTTCTCCTTGCTGCAAAATAAAAATCCCATTTTGCTTCTATTGCTGCTCGAACCTGAGCCCTTCTCCACTGCTTGAGACGTCACTTACCACGGCCTTAACTGGCGCATCCTTGCCACTTTAACAAGCCCACTTTTATGTCCAATTTCCCCTACAAATTCTCTTAAGGCCTTATTTCCCTAGCTGCCCCTTTAAGACTTAAAATCTAATATTTTCTAAGGCACTTACCTACACTCTAAAGTTCTCAAAATCCACAAGACACATTCAAAATACACACAGGCATGCTTCCACGTATATTTAAGCAAAAATGCACAACCCCTAAATCCCGGATATTACATGAGAGAATATGGTATTTGGTGCATATTTTAATATAGCTTGATGGAAATGAACTAGTTTTATGAATGGTAAGTTTAATGATGAATTGATGCCTTAGTGATTTAGTGAGGTTATGGATGATTTATACTTAGATTTATATGGAAATTGGTTGTACAAATTGGCATGTTTAGAAATGATATGGAATAGAATGATATGATGTTCATTTGATGTGTTTTTGTTGTCATCTGTATGGATAAGTATGCTTGTATGTATTTGTAGAGATTGGCCCTTGCGTGGGTGGCAAATTGGCAACACAAATGGCCTACTTTGCCACACGGCTGTGGCACATAGGCCTGCCTAGTGACCATGGGACTAAGTTAGAAGATAATTAAGTGTACACAGCCTTATCACACGGACGTGCCTAGTAGTAGTGGAGCCAAGTCAGGATCAACCACGACCAGAGTATAAGGGCGTGCTTGGTGGCCATGGAGTTAAGTCAGTTTTGACCACAGGGAAGACACATGGGTGTGTCTAGCAACCGTGGGAGACACACGGCCTGCCCACATGGGCATGTAACCCCTAAAAATTTGAAAAGTTTTAAATTTTTGAGAATTTTTGTATATGTTTCGATTTAATCCCAAACCCTTTTCTAACATGTGTTTAAGGTCTCGAAGACCTCAATAAGAGACTATATACTTATGATTGAATATGTTTGATTGATGTTTGACTTTTTGTCGTGAAATGGTAGTGAAATGTTTTGAATGTTTGGTAATGCCTCTTAACCTTATTCTGGCGACGGTCTCGGGTTAGGGGTGTTACATTTTATTGGTATCAGAGCTACAATTTAGTTGATTCTCGGACTAACATAGCGTGTGTGAGTCTTTCTATACATGCCATATATGAAATTGTGATAGTGTGATAAATTCTGACAGATAAAAATATGTTTTCGTATAATAATAGATCCCAATCGAGCAGTTGCTGACGATGTATAAAGTAACACGCCTCTCCCGCTCAAGGGACAACGCCGACCGCATCTAGGCCGAATGAAAGTAGTGAGGAAGGAGAGGCTAATCAAGCCTTCTTCCGAATGATGAGCGAATGGTTTACGGAGTTCGTTCAAATGTATCCGGCTACTCCACAACCTCTACCCCCACAAGTACCTGTTGTGCCACAAATGATAGATCCGATTCGACTGAATAAACCTCCTTTGGATAAGATTCGTATGTACGGGGCCAAAGAGTTTAGGGCCACAGCTAATCACGATACTAAACGAGCTGAGTTTTGGCTCGAGAATACGGTCCGGGTATTCGATGAGATGTCGTTGACTCCTGATTAGTATATTAAGTGTGCATTTTCTCTGTCGAGAGATACAGCTTATAACCGGTGGAAGACGTTGATATCCGTGGTTCTGAAAGAGAGAATCACTTGGGATTTCTTTCAAGCCGAATTCAGAAAGAAGTATATCAGTCAACGCTTCATTGATTAGAAACATAAAGAGTTTTTAGAGCTGAAATAGGGCTGTTTTCCGTTACTGAGTACGAGCAGGAATTTGTAAGATTGAGTCAATACACGGGAGAATGTGTTTCGACTGAAGCTACTATGTGCAAACGCTTCATAGAAGGATTGAATGAAGACATTAAATTATTGGTTGGGATACTTGATATAAATGAATTTATTGTGTTAGTTGAAAGAGCATGCAAAGCCGAGGAGCTGAGTAAAGAAAAGAAGAAACCTAATTTTGAAGCTCGTGATGAAAGAAAAAGATCAATGAATAAGTTTTTCACCCTTCGACGAAGAGATTTAGATATGCAAGAAATCATTCAAATGCTTCGTTTGGGCATTCCAAGTTGAGATCGTTCGAGACCAAGTGCTGGTCCACGAACTCAAGCTCCGACTGAATCAAGTGTTGGTAGCGTCAAAAGTAGTAAGCCTGAGTGTAGACAATGTGGGAGATGACATGTGGGAGAGTGCTTGGGCAAGTATAATAATAGAACATGCTATCAGTGTGGATCACGAGATCACTTTATTCGGGATTGCCCAAAGCTGGTTAGGAAGAAAATGTTTAGAATGAAGGACCAAGTAATGTATCGATTAGGGGTAGACCATCCAGAAATGTCGGGAATGTGAGTGGAAGCTAGAGAGGGACAACTAATACAACTGTGAAATCGGAGGTGAGAGTTCCTACTCGAGCCTATGTTATACGAGTGCGAGAAGAAGCGTCATCTCTAAACATCATTACTGGTACTTTTACTTTATTCGATACTGATGTGATTGCATTAATAGGTTCGGGATCCACTTATTCCTATGTGTACGTGAATCTAGTATCGAGTAAGAGTCTACCTATTGAGTCTACTGAATTTGTGGTTAGAGTATCGAACCCCTTAGGCAAGTGTGTCTTGGTGGATAAGGTGTGCAAGAATTGCCCATTGATGTTTCGTAATTTATGTTTTCCGGTCAATTTGATGTTACTTCCCTTCGATGAGTTCGATATAATTCTAGGTATGGATTGGCTCACTTTGCATAATGCTACTGTGAATTGTAAAAGAAAGAGTATTGAATTGAGAAGTGAGAACGGTGATATAGTTCGAATTGAATCCAGTGATATGAAAGGGTTATCGGCTGTTGTATCTGCAAAGAAAGCTATGAACTATATGAGAAACGGTCACGAAGCCTATTTAGCATATGTGATTAATACAAAAGTGTCAGAAAAGAAAGTTGAATCTATACCTATGGTTTTTGAGTTTCCAGATGTGTTTCCAGAAGAGTTACAAGGATTACCTCCAATTCGGGAAGTTGAATTTGGTATTGAGTTAGTACCGGGAATAACCCCTATCTCAATGGCTCCGTATAGAATGGCACCGACAGAATTGAAAGAGTTAAAGTCTCAGTTGCAAGAGTTGATTGATAGAGGATTTTCTTGACTGAGTTTCTCACCCTGGGGAGGTCCTGTGTTATTTGTGAAAAGGAAAGATGGTATTATGAGAATGTGTATCGATTATCGACAGTTGAACAAGGTGATGATAAAGAACAAATACTCGTTGCCTCTTATTGATGATTTGTTTGATCAGCTAAGATGAGCTACAGTGTTTTCTAAGATAGATTTGAGATCAGGCTACTATCAATTGAGAGTTAAAGAATCTGATGTACCAAAAACTACTTTTAGAACGAGGTACGGACATTATGAATTTTTAGTGATGCCTTTCGGATTAACAAATGCTCCTGTAGTGTTTATGGATTTAATGAATCGGATATTCAAACCTTATTTGGATCACTTTGTTATGGTGTTCATTGATGATATTTTGATCTATTCGTGTGATGAGACGCAACATGCCAAGAATTTGAGAACCGAGCTACAAACTCTGTGTGAGAAACAATTGTATGCAAAGTTTATCAAATGTGATTTTGGTTGTGTGAGGTTGGTTTTCTGGGGCATATTGTATCAGCTGGGGATATTGATGATCCTCAGTATTCTCCTCAATATTAACCACAGGCTTTTTCCTTTATCTGTAAACCCCTTCAACAGCTGCATCATCTAAGTCATCATATTTCTCTGCGATTCCATCATTTTGTCCATTATATCCTGCTGGATCTTAGCAAGATGCTCTTGCATTTAGAGCTGAAGTTTATCCTGCATCTCCCTTTGGAGTTGTTCAAGCTTCTCCAATCTCTGATCCATATCCTTCGTCATCTTGTCATTGTATTATGTTGCGAATTCTAATGTTTATAGCTTGTTGTTAATATGATTTTTAACTTGTGTATATTTCATGATTAATGTTTATGCATCTTGTCATTGTATTATGTCGCGAATTCTAATGTATTAAAGTCTCTACTAAATATTCCATTCGTTTAAAATACATTTTGAGCGGAGTTTAAGATCGTGTTTTTAAAAACTTTCTTCCCAAAATAAGGCAATATTTGTGCATTTGGAAGGTCAGAAAATAATGCCCTAACGTACTGGGTGTCAATTTTCCGTCCAACCAAATATCCAAATACCCTTCTTAATTGCATGTTTTGAATATCAAAGATGATCTCAGTGTCGAGGTATAAACGTGTTATATCCTAACGTACTGGGTATGATATTTTATTCCTTTGAAACCAATTTATCTTAAGATTCAATTCAAGGTTAATTAACCCTCTTTAAAAAAAATTTACCTTAAATATTTTCATGTTTTCAACACAAAGACACTATTTAATCAATTTGGTACCAATTTTGGGTGTTGTGAGAGTGCTAACCCCTCATCACACGTAATCGACTCCCGAACCTATTTTCTCAAATTTTGCAGACCAAAATGTTTTATAGGTGATCCAATCACACCTAAACAAAAAGGATTGGTGGCGACTCCATATATTTTTAAAGTCGATCCCTATTTTTTCCAAACCCGATAAAAAATATTTTCGACAGCTTGGCGACTCCACTGGGGACTTGTTGAGAGTCAGGCCATAGATTGATTAATTTTTGTTCTTGTGATTGAAAATTTGGAAAATCGTTTTAAAAAAATAGTTTTTTTTGATCTTTTTGAAAAATCATGTTTCTTTTGATGCATTTGTGCTGTGATTAATATTTAGTTTTGTAGAATACTCTTGGATTGCATTGCATAACCATTGTGGTTACACCTTTAAGTGTGAGTGAGAAACTATGCCTTCATGAGGTTTCCACCTCCGCATAGGCTAGTGGACTGCTTCCGGGATACATCTGTACCTATGTGCTTCGTGAGATTTTCATCTACGCATGGCCATAGGGAAATGTATTCCCCTGAACCGAGCTCAATTCATATGAGCCTATAATGGGTGAGGATTAAGAAATCTGCTGGTTCAGGTACCCATTCTTTAGAACCAAGCCACATATAGAGAACTCAAAAGGCCTACCATAAATAGTGCCGCAATAAACCATAGTGGCCATTCGAATAAGTATTCTACTTGTTTCTCTTTGCTTACTTTTACCTTATACTAATATGTTTCATTTTGTTTTGGTTATGATCGCATCACATATCATCTCATACCTAAAAGAGTATCGATTCATGTTTAATTACTAAATTAGAGAGTTTGTCATGGAGAACGATTTCTTGATTAAACGGAAGACAATACGGTTGTCCGTATATTTGTAGTCCATTTCATGTAAAGAATTTTGCCCTCTAGAAAAGTTTTCTAATGGGAATTGAATTAGAATCGATACCTTTTGCATCCATTGCATGCATTACATGAATTTACATGGCATTACATCATATGCATTAGATTTCATGATAGGACCCTGATTGGTTGAAGTTATTTCAGCATTAACCTGGACACCGGCAAAACCAAACATCCCTACGGTACTCAAACCAAGACGAAGGATATGGATCAGAGATTAGAGAAGCTTGAACAACTCCAAAGGGAGATGTAGGATAAACTTCAGCTCCAAATACAAGAGCTGCTTGCTAAGATCCAGCAGGATATGATGGACAAAATGATGGAATCATAGAGAAATATGATGACTCAGATGACGCAGCTGTTGAAGGGGTTTATGGATAAAGGAAAAAGCCCATGGTTAATATTGAGGAGAATACTGAGTATGATCAATATTGAGGAGAAATATGATGGCTCCCAAAAGAATTACTCTTCAAAACATAGAAAAAAGGGTAAATGAAAGTTTTAGGCACTATGCGCAGCGGTGGAGAGAAGTTGCCATCCAAGTCCAGCCACCACTTTTGGGGAAAGAGACCACAACGCTCTTTATTAATACACTGAAGGCCTGTTTATCACTCATATGCTAGGGACCGCTACAAAGAGCTTCTCAGACATCATAATGACTGGAGAAATGATTGAGAATGCCATAAAGAGTGGAAAGATAGATGCTGAAGAAAGTGTCAAAAGATCAGCCCTAAGAAATAGGGAAAATGAAGTGAACAGCTTGAGCAAGCATCCCAAATTAGTCACTGTAGGTCAACCGAGGGCTGTGACCACTGGCCATCAGGGCTCATCAAGGCAAGAATCCAGTGCAAAGCAACTCCAGTTTACACCAATTCTGATGACATATAGAGAGTTGTATCGAAGCCTATTTGATGCACATGAGGTGGCTCTTCACTACCCAAAACCGATGCAACCTCCATATCCAAAATGGTATGACCCAAATGCCCAGTGCGAGTACCACGCAGGGGTCATAGGGCATTCAATAGAAAATTGCCTTCCTTTAAAGAAATTGGTGGAAAAATTCATCATCATGGGTATTGTGTAATTAGATGACACGCCAAATGCAGAAATATGAGCTTGGGAGTGTTTTGAGCAATAGGACTATCAAAGAGACATGTATTTTTTAAGGCTAATCTAAAGTAATATTCGAAACACACTTATTGCTTTTAGCCTAGAGGCAATAAGAATCATTTTATGAAATAAGCTCATGCTCAGAATCTTATTTCAATAAAAAGCATCTTTTTGAGAAAATATTTTTCCATTCTTTCTATTTATAGATTCTTTTGGTAATTTGGATTACTATTCAAATATTCTTTCATGATCATACCATACAAATAATCATCCTTAGAATCATTTATTCTTTGGAATTTACCTTCATACCTACGATAGGTACCCAGATATCAATGACATGAGTGAGGCTGTTACTAACTCCCTTCCTAAATGAAATAAGGGTCTAAGGGATCTCAAGACTTTGAAGATGACAAAAATTGCATCATATCTTCTGATTTGTTAATACTGGATGAAAAACAGATCCTACATCGCGAGCCAAGGAAGGAGATGAAGATCAAAGCCTGGCTCAATGCAGAAATAAGATTTCCTATATGTAGGGCATGGATGTTATCAAGCCAGTCTCATCAAAAGCTTCGCCAACACCAATTCATTTTCGTGGAAGCCGGTTACTTCACTAAGATGGTAAAATTCGCTTCATATGCCAATATTACAAAGTCAATAGTCATCAAAAAGAGAAGAAAGAAAGACAGAAAGAATGCCGACACAAAAAATGTCAATAAGATCACATTTAACAAAGACAAGGTCAAAAGTCCGTGGTGCATGCTCAAAGATTAGGTGCCACATTAGTGCGACAAGAAGGCGACCAAAAAGAAAAAAAGATCAAAAAAGACCGAGACTTGTAAATATTGGCATACAGAAGTTACTATTTACCCTCTATGCTCATCAAACTTTGGCCAGGACTGTCACCGGATCAACACATTTCTCATTGGTTTCGCCCATTGAAGTCAAAATTCCTTTTTTCAAGTTTTATCAAAATTGAAGTTGGATGAGGCAGAATGGATCCAATCCCGATCTGATCAATCAGATTTGTAAGGAAAGGTTAATAGCTATCCGTTACAGTCAGATGATACGGGTTTGAGACAACGAGGTTTATCCAAGACAATTTCCAAAGGGGACTTGATATTAAAGAAGATCCTTCATATACAAAAGGATTTTAGAGAAAAATGGAGGCCAAACTAGAAAAGATTTTATGTAGTGAAAAAGTCTATTCTGGAAGCATTGACCAAATGGATGGTAGGGATATGCCCAATCCGGTGAATTCAGTCAAGAAGTTTTTCACTTAAAAAGGAGAAGGAAAAGTATATTTTAAAAAAAAACCAAAAAAAAAAAAAAAAGAAAGAAAAACTTCAATAAAAAAGAAAGAAAAATGAGAGGCCAATGTGGAAACCCGCAAAGGGCGCTTTGAGACCAAAGGGGATTTAAGTTGAAAACCCGAAAAGGGTGGCTCAAATTTTGATCAAAGGGAGGCATATAGCAGTCTTGCTATGCCTGAATTAACAATGAAGAAGTATGCTACATCTTGGGGCATCGACAAAGTACTTCAGATCCCATAAACACATGTCGAGCTTAAAATGGACCTTAAGAAGTTTGAACAAAGAAGCTCAAGCAGTGATATCTAGGGCACCTAGTTTTCTATCTTATCCATTTTGAATTTGCTATCTTTGATTACCTTATTATTTTCAAGATACGCCTTTAATAAACTCCCTACTTAATTACATTTGCTAGCTTTGATTAACTTGCTTATTTCGAGCTATGCTCTCAATTAATTTCTTTTTTGTCCATGGTTATGATCTTTTTCAGTCATTTTGCATTGAAATAACGATTAGTGGACTAATATAATTTTCATAAAATGAGTTTTGCATATTACTCTGGAAACTTCTGAATAATGCGAGAAATCAAAATAAGACTATTATTTAAAACTCACCAAGTTTAAGGAAGAGTCTAAATTGAGGCAATCTCATTGGATTTTCTATCAAAAATAGTTGGTGATACAACCTTGACGAAAATGGGCAATGTTAACCCAAGTGTAAAAGGGGAATCATTCGCAAGAAAAAAATGATATTCTACCTCTATGTAGATATCATGCATACACACATGGTTGGATCACCTGGGAAGCGATCAATTGACTGAACAAGTTACAGTCCTTTACCCCTGAGTTGCGGTGACATGGATGGAAAACGATACAAGTCCTGTACCCTTGAATAGTAATGGGATGGATTAAAGAAGAAGCAAATCCTATATTTTGGAGTTTCAGTAGATTGGATTCAGATCCTATACCCCTAAGTCACAATGATATAAACCCTGAAGTTATAGTGGGGCAAATCTGTTGGGCAAGGTATAATCGTTTTCTTGGGTTTTCTGTTGAAAATACTAGCCAAACAAGATGGTAGCATAATACATCAGTGATAAAGCCTTAATGAATAATGAGCGATGACACCTTAAACTTTTAAAAAGGGATCATTCTCATAGAATTTTGCATTCATGCAAAACACATTCGGTTAGGAGCATTTGATTCATTCCGATCATTGCATCCTAATCCTTAAACATTTAAAAAGAGATCAGTCTTATGACATTCTGCATTCAAATGTCATCCATAAGACACATTTATTTAAGGGCATTTGATTCATTCCGATCATTGCATCCTTATCTTTGTAAAAAGACCATTCTCATGACATTCTGAATTCATACAAATGTCGTCCATAATACATTTAGTTAAGAGCATTAGATTCATTCTGATCATTGCATTCTAACCATTTTGCATAAGCATAAACACAAAACTGATTTTACAAGACAAGTCCCCCAGAAGACGTTGTCGTAACATTGGTGAATTCGAATATCTTGCCTTCCTAAGTGAAGCAGATTGAAAATAGCAAATCTGGCAGTCCTGAAGTTGCAAGAGCAGATCAAAGCCATACAAGTCTTATTTCCTCAAAGTTCTAGCAGAGAAGATTGAATCTACGAATCTCTTATCTCTAAATTTCTATCTCCTCGAAGTTCCAGTGGAGTAGGTTGAGGCTACAAATCCCTCCTCCCTGAGTTTATAATGAGGATCAGTCTGTATTTCTTTGAAGTTTTAGCAAAGAAGATTGAAACTACGAATCTCTTCTCTCTAAATTTATATCTCCTCGAAGTTCCAGTGGAGTAGGTTGAGGCTACAAATCCCTCCTCCTTGAGTTTACAATGAGGATCAGTCTGTATTTATTTGAAGTTTTAGCAGAGAAGATTGAAACTATGAATCTCTTCTCTCTAAATTTCTATCTCCTCGAAGTTTCAATGGAGTAGGTTAAGGCTACAAATCCCTCCTCCCTGAGTTTACAATGAGGATCAGACCGTATTTCTTTGAAGTTTCAGCAGAGAAGATTGAAACTACGAATCTCTTCTCTCTAAATTTCTATCTCCTCGAAGTTCTAGTGGAGTAGGTTGAGGCTACAAATCCCTCATCCCTGAGTTTACAATGAGGACTAGTCCGTATTTCTTTGAAGTTTCAGCAAAGAAGATTGAAACTACAAATCTCTTCTCTCTAAATTTCTATCTCCTCAAAGTTCTAGTGGAGTAGGTTGAGGCTACAAATCCCTCCTCCTGAGTTTACAATGAGGACCAATTCGTGTTTCTTTGAATTTTTAGCAAAAGAGATTGAAACTACAAATCTCTTTTCCCTAAAATTACATTGGAGCAAGTTGAGACATCATTTCTCATACCCTGGAAGATGCAATGAGGCTACTTGAAGAAAAGCACCGAAAGAAGTCAAAGATTTGAAGAACGGGCAAAAATGGTCCTTTTTGAAGTCTTTGTTCTATTCTCATTACACGATAATGAGCAAAGAGGGGCAGCTGTAAGAGCCCATTTATGCCCGGGGCCCATATTAACCAAAAAAACCAAAAAACAAATAAATAATAAAGTCCATAAAAGTCCATTACAAATTTAAAACCCAAACCAGCCTATCCAATCGCAATAAACCTAACCCATTTACATACCCACTAAACAAACCCCAACCCAATTTTAGAACTGGCCCAAATGACCCAATATGTTTGACGCTCCAGAAACCCTAGGAGGGCTTCCAGAACGTTCCAGTGCCACCTCAGCTTCCCTCGTGTGTGCTTTTTACGCGACCTTTCAGTATCCCTCAAGACAAGCCTTCACCAACAAGACATCTCAGATCGCCAAAGGTGCATCAGTGTCATACGACCTCTGCATCTTGGCCACGTCTGTACCTGTAAACGAATAGAAAAAAATGACAGCAAATACAGAAAACAAAAAAATAAAACTTTGGTATTTTTTTATTTTATTTTCAAATCGGCTATATAAAGAGCCGAAGAAATCACTGTAAAGGAGGTTTTTTTTTAATACAAAAAAAAAGAGAACAGAGGTATATTGCCCATCCATCTTTTTTTCATCTCATTTTCGCTTTTAATATAATGTATATATATATAGATAAAGAAAGATAGAAACTTTTACCCATTTTTATGTTGATCGAAGAACCCGAATTCGAAAGGTTTTTGGTTTTTTTTTGATTTTGGTGAGGGTTTTTGGTGTTTTGAGTTTAGATTTGACTTGAGGTGTTTGAAAGGTCTAAAATGGCCGACTTTTGGGGTCTCCAACCACCGTGCATGGTGGCAAACAGTGGCAGAGTACGGCAGCTCGGTGACGGGGCTAGGTTAGAACCCCAGAGAGTTTTTTAGAGAATTTTCTTTATTTTTTAAGACAGTGTTAAAATGTATTTAAAAACTGATTTTTAATATTTAAGGGAAAACCATACGACATCGTTTTGGAGTAGCAATTCAATGCCCAAAAACAGCGTCGTTCAGAGGCCACACCGCGCGAGTGACCAGACCCGGGGAAGGATCCGCGCGTTTTATGGAATTGGGTTATTTACCCTCTTAGTCCTTCCGCATTTTTTGTCATTTCTAATTAATTTCTATTTTATTTTAATTTCACTTTTAATTTTTTCTGTTTTAATTTAGTCCCCATGTACACAGTGCGTTTTGGGCTTGGAATATTTAATCCCTAATATTTCATGCGCTTTTTAATTCAGATCCTTAACTATGTTTAAATTTTTTCATATAGCCTCGTTAATTTTATTCTTGTTTCAATTCAATATTTTTTTAGCTTATAAAGTTTATTCATTACTTATTTTTGGAAGTTGCTTTAATAAATTTTTTGGACTGTTTTATTGATTTTACAATGTTTTAATTAGTTTTAAACTTTCATTTTTTCATATTTTAATATACATGTTCGATTCCAAAGTATTTATTGTATAAATGTTCAATTTTAAACCACATATTATGTATTTCTCGATGACTTATATTTAATCTTGAAACAATTATCGTTATTATTTTGTACAAACATATGTAATAATAAAATTTTTGGTACAAATTATCCGTCTTAAATAATTTTATAAATTGTTTGATTTCAAAATTTATTTATTTATTTTAAACACATTTGTTAGCATTCGTAATTTTATTTTATGTTAATTCGCATTTATCAATTTGGTAGGATTATTAAATTTCATAATTTCATCGTTAACATAAGCGTTTAATTTATGAATAATGCTCGATTAATGTTTGTACATCTTGTACCATAGCATGCTTCAAAATTCCAAAACATGTATGCCTTATATCAAATATTTTGTATACATTGAGTTCATTTTAAAATTTCACGTACATAAATTTTTTAAAGATAAGGCAATGTTTGTATGTCTGGGAGTATGGAAAATTATACCCTAACGTACTGGGTGTAATTTTCTGTTCAACCAGATAGCCAAATATCCTTTTAATCAAATATCTTGAGGATCAAAGATGATCTCGGTGTTGAGGTATAAAGGTGTTATATCCTAACGTACTGGATGTGATATTTTTATTTCCTTCGAAACGAGCTAATCTTAAAGTTCAAGATTCAACATAAATTAACCTTCTTTAAAAATTATTATATTTTATAGCTTGTTGTTAATATGATTTTTAACTTGTGTATATTTCATGAGTAATGTTTATGCATCTTGTCATTATATTATGTCGCGAATTCTAATGTATTCAAGTCTCTACTAAATATTCCATTTCGTTTAAAATACATTTTGAGCCGAGTTTAAGATCGTGTTTTTAAAAACTTTTTTCCCAAAATAAGGCAATATTTGTGCGTTTGGACGGTTGAAAAATAATGCCCTAACGTACTGGGTGTCAATTTTTCGTCCAACCAAATATCCAAATACTCTTCTTAATTGCATGTTTTGAAGATCAAAGATGATCTCAGTGTCGAAGTATAAACGTGTTATATCCTAACGTACTGGGTATGATATTTTATTCCTTTGAAACGAGTTAATCTTGAGATTCAATTCAAGGTTAATTAACCCTCTTTAAAAAAAATTTTACCTTAAATATTTTCAAGTTTTTAACACAAGGACACTATTTAATCAATTTAGTACCAATTTTGGGTGTTGCGAGGGTGCTAACCCTTCCTCACACATATCCGACTCCCGAACCTGTTTTCTCAAATTTTGCAGACCAAAATGTT
The DNA here is from genome assembly GCA_025506655.1 of Gossypium rotundifolium. Lineage (NCBI taxonomy): Eukaryota > Viridiplantae > Streptophyta > Magnoliopsida > Malvales > Malvaceae > Gossypium > Gossypium rotundifolium. Next base: position 154,601,447 of record CP106722.1, on the reverse strand, counting down.
TTATAGGTGATCCGATCACACCTAAACAAAAAGGATTGATGGCGACTCTATATATTTTTAAGGTCGATCTCCATTTTTTCCAAACCCGATAAAAAATGGTTTCGATAGAATGACATGATGTTCATTTGATGTGTTTTTGGTTGTCATTTGTATGGATAAGTATGCTTGTATGTATTTTTAGAGCTTGACCCTTGTGTGGGTGGCAAATTTGCAATACAAATGGCCTATTTTGCCACACGGTTGTGGCACACAAGCATGCCTAGTGACCGTGGGACTAAGTCAGTAGATAATTAAGTGTACACGACCTTGGCACACGGACGTGCCTAGTAGCAGTGGAGCCAAGTCAGGATCGACGACGGCCAGAGTACACGGGCGTGCTTAGTGGCCCTGGAGTTAAGTCAGGTTCGACCACGGGGAAAACACATGGGTGTGTTTAGCAACAGTGGGAGACACACGGCCTACCCACACGGGCGTGTAACCACTGAAACTTTGAAAAGTTTTAAATTTTTGAAAATTTCTGTATGTGTTTCGATTCAGTCCCGACCCCTTTCTAAAATGTGTTTAAGGTCTCGAAGACCTTAATAAAGGACTATATACTTGTGATTGAATATGTTTGATTGATGTTTGACTTTTTATCGTGAAATGGTAGTGAAACGTTTTGAATGTTTGGTAATGCCTCTTAACCCTATTTTGGAGACAGTCGCGAGTTAGGGGTGTTACATTTTATTGGTATCAGAGCTACGGTTTAGTCGATTCTAGGACTAACGCAGCGTACGTGAGTCTTGCTATACATGCCATATATGAAATTGTGATAGAATGATAAATTCTGACAGATGAAAATGTGTTTTCCTATAGTAATGGATCCCGATCGAGCAGTTGCTGATGATATAGAAAGTAACGCGCCTTTCCCACTCAAGGGACAGTGCCGGCCGTATCTAGGCCGAATGAAAGTAGTAAAGGAGGAGAGGCTAAGCAAGCCTTCTTTCGAATGATGAGTGAGTGGTTCACGGAGTTCGTTCGAACGAATTCGACTGCTCCACAACCTCCACCCCCACAAGTACTTGTTGTGCCACAAATGATAGATCCGACTGTACTGAATAAACCTCTTGTCGATAAGATTTGTAAGTATGGGGCCAAAGAGTTTAGGGCCACAGCTGATGACGATGCTGAATGAGCCGAGTTTTGGCTTGAAAATATGATCCGGGTATTCGATGAGATGTCGTTGACTCCTAATGAGTATATTAAGTGTGCAGTTTCTCTATTGAGAGATATAGCTTATAACTGGTGGAAGACGTTGATATCCGTGGTTTCGAAAGAGAGAATCACCTCGGATTTCCTTCAACCATAATTCAGAAAGAAGTATATCATTCAATGCTTCATTGATTAGAAACGTAAAGAGTTTTTAGAGCTGAATCAGGGTCGTTTGTCTGTTACTGAGTACGAGCGAGAATTCATAAGATTGAGTCAATAAGCAAGAGAATGTGTTTCGACCAGAGCTACTATGTGCAAACGCTTCATAGAGGGATTGAATGAAGACATTAAATTTTTGGTTGGGATACTTGATATAAATGAATTTATTGTGTTAGTTGAAAGAGCATGCAAAGCTGAGGAGCTCAGTAAAGAAAAGAAGAAAGCTGATTTTGAAGCTCGTGATAAAAGAAAAAGATCGATGAGTAAGTTTTCTCAACCTTCAATGAAGAGATTTAGAGATGCAAGGAATCATTCAAATCCTTCATTTGGACATCCAAGTAGAGATCGTTCGAGATCAAGTGCTGGTCCACGAACTCAAGCTCCGATTGAATCAAGTGTTCACAGTGTTAAAAGTAGTAAGCCTGAGTGTAGACAATGTGGGAGACGACATGTGGGAGAGTGCTGGGGCAAGTATAATAATAGAACATGCCATAAGTGTGGATCACGAGATCACTTTATTCGGGATTGCCTAAAGCTGGTTGAGGAAAAAAATGTTTAGAATGAAAGACCGAGTAATGTATCGACTTGGGGTAGACCACCCAGAAATGTTGGGAATATGAATGGAAGCCAGAGAGGGACAACCGATACAGCTGTGAGATCAGAGGGGAGAGTTCCTGCTCGAGCCTATGCTATACGAGCGTGAGAAGAAGCTTCATCTCCAGACGTCATTACTGGTACTTTTACTTTACTCGATATTGATGTGATTGCATTAATAGATCCAGGATCAACTCATTCTTATGTGTGCGTGAATCTAGTATCGAGTAAGACTCTACCTGTTAAGTCTACTGAATTTGTGGTTAGAGTATCGAACCCTTTAGGCAAGTGTGTCTTGGTGGATAAGGTGTGTAAGAATTTCCCATTGATGTTTCGTGATTTATGTTTTCTGGTCAATTTGATGTTACTTCCCTTCAATGAGTTCAGTATAATTCTGGGTATGGATTGGCTCACTTTGCATAATGCTATTGTGAATTTTAAAAGAAAGAGTATTGAATTGAGAAGTGAGAATAGTGATATAGTTCGAATTGAATCCAGTGATATGAAAGGGTTACCGGCTATTGTATCTGCAAAGAAAGCTATGAACTATATGAGAAAGGGTCGCGAAGCCTATTTAGCATATGTGATTGATACAAAAGTGTCAGAAAAGAAAGTTGAATCTGTAACTGTGGTTTTTGAGTTTCTAGATGTGTTTCCTGAAGAGTTACCAGGATTACCTCTAATTCGGGAAGTTAAATTTGGTATTGAGTTAGTGCCGGGAACAACCCCTATCTCAATAGCTCCGTATAGAACGGCACCGACAGAATTGAAAGAGTTAAAAGCCTCAGTTGCAAGAGTTGACTGATAGAGGATTTGCTCGACTGAGTTTCTCACCCTGGGGAGCTCCTGTGTTATTTGTGAAAAAGAAAGATGGTACTATGAGAATGTGTATCAATTATCGAAAGTTGAATAAGGTGACGATAAAGAACAAATACTCATTGCCTCGTATTGATGATTTGTTTGATCAGCTGAGAGGAGCTACAATAGATTTGAGATTAGGCTACTATCAATTGAGAGTTAAAGAATCTGATGTACCGAAAACTACTTTTAGAATGAGGTACGGACATTACGAATTCTTAGTGATGCCTTTCGGATTATCAAATGCTCCTGCAGTGTTTATGGATCCGATGAATCAGATATTCAGACCATATTTGGATCGCTTTGTTGTGGTGTTCATTGATGATATTTTGATCTATTCATGTGATGAGATGCATCATACCAAGCATTTGAGAACCGAGCTACAAACTCTACGTGAGAAATAGTTTTATGCAAAGTTTAGCAAAAGTGAATTTTGGTTGCGTGAGGTTGGTTTTCTAGGGCATATTGTATCAGCTACCGAGATACAAGTTGATCCGAGTAAAATCTCTGCTATTTTAGAATGGAAGCCTCTAAGAAATGTGTCTAAAGTTTGTATTTTATTGGGACTAACGGGATATTATGGACGATTTGCAAAAGGTTTCTTGATGATTGCGACTCCGTTGACAAAGTTGCTACAGAAAGATGCTAGATTCAAGTGGTAAGAAAAGTGCCAGCAGAGTTTTGAGCAGTTGAAAGTGTTGTTGATAGAGGCGCCAGTGTTCATTCAACCAAAATCGGGTAAAGAATTTATAGTTTATAGTGATGCATCGATGAATGGTTTGGGCTGTGTGCTGATGCAAAAAGGCAAAGTCATCGCTTATGCTTCGAGGCAGTTAAAACCGCACGAAAAGAATTATCCGACGCACGACCTGGAGTTAGCTACGATTGTGTTTGCGTTAAAAATTTGGCGTCACTACTTATTCAGTGAGAAATTTCATATTTATACTGATCATAAGAGTTTGAAGTATTTATTGACTCAGAAAGAATTGAATTTGAGACAGAGGAGATGGTTAGAATTGTTGAAAGACTACAAACTTGTAGCTAATGTTGTAGCTGATGCCTTGAGTCAAAAATCGTTATGTGCTTTACGAGCTATGAGGACTCAGATAGATCTGTGTGATGATAGTGCGGTTATAGCTAAGTTGACAGTTATGTCGATGTTTGTACATCATGTAATATCCCGGATTAGGGCTTATGCACTATTGCTAAATTATATGAAATAGCAAGTCTTATGTGTTATGAATGTGTTATGTGAATTTTAGAATCTTGAAACATAAGGAAAATGCCTTAGAAGAATATCGAGTTTTAAGTCTAAAAGAGGAGGCTGAAGCAAAGTGGCCTTAAGAAAATAAATAAGGAAATATGACATATAATTGGGCTCGGGTTTGGACTTTAAAACACAGGTTAAGTGGTGATAAATAAGTGTTAGTAGTAATTGATGTTGGATTATTAAATTAGTAGCAAGTTGGGCTTGCGACCCAAAAATTTAGCAATGCTAAATTAGGCATGAGGGTGGCGTTACTTAGGGGGATGACTTGGGCCTAGTATGGCCACATGAAGCCCAAAATAATGGGTTAAAATTTCGGCACTCCTAAGGTAAGGAGTTGGACGGCACCAAGGCTAGATTTTAGGAGTTTAAGTTGAGGTCAAATTCTTTTGGAATTTCGGCTAAGGTAGGAAAATAAGGATATGAGAGTGATGGCCAAGAAGGGGACTCTAGGCTTAGTAATTTCGACAAAAGGAGGAAAACTAAGGCCATTCAACATTCTTTCTTCTCCTTTTCTTTCTGTCGAATTCTCTCTGCCATTATTCTTCTTTTCTTTTCAATTCTCTACAAAGCCGAAAAGAAAAGTAGTCATAGCCGAATTTCCCCTCTACCTCTCTCAAAGTCTTCTTTTTCTTTTATCTGTTCTAGTCGAATACCCTCCTCTCAAAACCCCACCATAGCCGATTCTTCCTAAGCCCATACTCTCTCTTTGCTAACCCTTTTCTCAAGCCGAATACTCAAAGTGAACCCCTAGCCGATTACTCCATTAAATCACAAAAGTCGAAATCTTTTGATCACTATTTAGTCTACAAAGCGAATCTCCTTGAGGTGTCGTGCAAAGGTCTTTGTCGACTACAACATTAAGGGTAAGAACGGATGTTATTCAATTTCCATTCCTTCTTCTTTTAACCGAAAGTTTGAAACTAATCCCAATAGCATTCTATGGCCGAAACTATGAAGGGTCATTCGAGATTTGGCCTATTGTCGACTGCAAAGGAGGAAGGTTTCGGGATTTCAAGGATTTAAGGTAAGTGAACATACTAATAGGCCAAAGGCCATTTTTTGTGATTAAATTTTAGAAATTGATCTAACATGTGCCATAGGGATTTCGATAGGACTACAAAAAGTGACAGTTTTCGGGATCTAAGATTTACAAGGTAAGTCATGTATGATATTCGGCCAGGGCCTATTTAGTAATTTGGCTATGTTTCTTATTTATTCAAAAGCCAGAAACTAACTAGTTAAGGGATTTGGTGGCTAGCCGATTACTAGGGTGAACATCATAAAGTTTCGGGATTTGATTTCTAATCCGATCGGCAGCAAGGTAAGAATTTGATTACAATGATCCTACTAGGATTTGGATTTATAATAGAATGGCTTTTACTAACATGTTAGGGTTGGTAGAATATAGGAACTAGAGGATCTAAAGCTTAGATCGGGATTTTTGGGATTTGGAGTGAATTTACTAAGTAAATCAGGTGTGTACCCCACACTAAATCTTGATAGATTTATGGCTTTAATTTATTATATGTGCTAATATAAAAGTGTAAGATTATGGTTAAGGTACCATGTAATGGTACAAAGTATTCAGGTACATTTTCCTACTCCTACTATGAGTATGATAAGTTTTGCTATGGCATATACATGAAATTATAAGAATGTGAATAAGGAAGATGATATGGTTAATGCATAATTGTATGACATAGGGCATATGGGTGATATGTAAAAGGGGAAGTGAATTGGTGGTTTTATACCCCAATATAAGAATGTGGTGACTTATGTCACAATATAAGAATGTGGTGACTTTTGTCACAATATAAGAATGTGGTGACTTATGTCACGAATATATATATGGTGGCTATGCCACGAATTTTATAAGGGCGATGAGCACGTCGACTGCAGCGACTACCTTGGATGGTGTGTAGCGGATGGAGGGTTGACTTAGTAGTCCCTACGGTGTGATGGTTGGTACGGGTGACGTGTAGCGGATGGATAACTAGGCTTGGGTCCGGGATTGCATCATTTTATTTAATGCTATATGAATATGTCTGATTTGACATGCCTAAATCTGATTGAGACTTTGTATGATTTGACATGCCTAAATCTGATTGAGACTTAGTGTTGATTGTACACATTGAGTCTGTTTGACTCACCCCTTGTGGGACTATTTTTTTCAGGTGATGATCAGTAATGGACTGGGTCGGGAGAAGCTCAGGGGTGGCCATGCTCACTTCGACGATCGTTATATTTTGTTTTTATAGTTTTAAAATTTCCAAGTTTTGAATTATTCCGGGTTTTCATTTGATGTAATAAGGCTATCAGTACTAAATTGTTTATGCATGCTATTAAAATTCTTAGTATGAAATAATTTTTGTCATATTAAAATTATAAGTAAAATTTTTCTTAAGTATAAATATCAAATTGTTTTTAACACCTTATCGACACGGGTTCTTAATTCGAGCTCAACCCAAATCAAGTGTTTTCAAAAATGCACAAGTTTTTAGCAAAGTTTCAAACAAGATTTGAATGGATTTTCTTTAGAAGCATGTCAGATCCGGTCAGGGCTTGTGGGCCGGGTTTGGGGTGTTTCAGTTTGGTATCAGAGCCCGATTCAAAACTCGGCCTTGAGGGCTTTTAGGGCCCAAAACGTTTTCTTTCTTTAGAAATTGGATTTTTATTGAGAAACAAGAAGATTTTTCTGGCATGGCACCTGAGTCTCCGACCCGAAGTCCACCAGGTAAGTACTTCTAACCTCTTTGTGATTCGTATGTAGGGATATATAGGGATGTAGACTAGTGGATTAGGAATTAAACCCTAGGACTAGTTTACCCCCAACAAATACATAAAACTCTAAGGCACAATTAAACAAAACTGTGTCTAAGTCGCCGAGTTAGGGTGTGGCAACCATTGTGCGCATGTCTAGGATTGGTTTTGGTGGGAGCTTGGTATTTAAGCAGTTCATGTGACTCACCTCCTCTTCACTCGAATCCTACCTGGTGCGTAGCTTCGGTTCACCCTAACCAATAGGACTTAGTCACGGGCTAAACTCAATAATTAAAACCCGAAAGGGACAAGCCATATTTTTATGGAAACCCTAGTTTTAAAAAGTCAACAAACTACCCTTTTGAAATTTTGAAAATTAATATTTTGGAAAAACTTTCTAAGAATTTTCGATTTACAAAATTACCTAAATACCCTCAATGGTGAAATTACTAAAATGCCCTTGATTTTCCAAAATTACCATACTACCCCCGATTTCAATAACAATTTCTATTTTTGCACACTTTACAAAATATAAAAGACACCCTGATTTGGAAATTTTACGAAATTACCCCTGATTTGTAAAATGACCAAAATACCCCCAATAAGGAAAATTACCGAAGTACCCTCAAATTAGAAATTTTTAACAATGCCCTTGTTTTGAATAGTCACCAGGAACCATATTTTTGCGAAAAATTATCGAAATGACCCTGGCTTGTAAAATTACAAAAATACCCCTAGTGTATAAATTACCATTTTACCCTTAAAATTTTTCCAGCAAGTAATTTTAATTTTGTAAAATATCAACAATCTCTATTTTACAACATTTTCAAATACCCTAATTTGAAAAATTACCAAATACCCCTGTAAGACAAAATTACAGAAATACCCCTGGGTAGTGGAAAACAACAAACAACAACAACTACAACATTTCTCTGTAATGAATGCAAGTTCATGTGTGTGACTAAATGAATGATGTGAGACTGTATGTGTATGAATCGAAAGAACTACTTCTTAAAACTATTAAACATAAAACTGCTCGTGATAAATCAGTGGAACAAAACTAATTCATAAAATTCTTTAATCAGATAAACGCAAAGCGGAAGTATGAATTCAAGGGGACGTGGTCGTAACATACGTGGCCGTGGAAGAGGCCGAATGACCGTGTCTGAACCCATTAGATCGGGTCAAGGATCTGAAAATAAAATGCCACCACCACCCCCAGCCGCTGATGTGGAATATTAGGACCAGACGGGGGATGACGCAGTGTCACAAATGATGCTGTAGGTCTTGGAAAGGGTGGCAGGAGTAGGTGGAGGCATGGGAGCTCGGAAGTCGGTACCTGAGCGACTCTGAGCCAACGGAGCTGAAGTGTTCCGCGGTGTATTAGGTGTAGCACCCAAAACCGCAGAGTATTGGTTGGAGGCGACTGAGCGGATTATGGATGAGCTCGACTTAACTAATGAGGAAAAGCTAAAAGGATTGGTGTCGCTTCTTCGCGATGAGTCATATCAATGGTGGCTCACGGTGCGAAATGGTGCCACTGCTGAGGAACTCACGTGGGAGTATGCTAAAGCAGCATACCAGAAGAAATATGTTGGCACTCATTATATTGATTCCCAAAGAATGGCTTTTCTAGGACTGGTTCAAGGGAACAAGTCCGTAGCTGAGTACGAAGCTGAATTTCTAAGGCTGAGCCATTATGCTCGAGGCATAGTGTCAACTGAGCATGAGCGGTGTATCCGTTTTGAGGACGGACTGAGGGATGACCTAAGATTATTAATAGCCCCGCAACAGGAGCGAAAATTTACTATGTTAGTGGAGAAGACTAAGGTAGCCGAGGGTATCAAGGATTCTATAAGGCAGAACACTGATCGAAATAGGCAGAAAAGAGGTTTTGGATCGTCAAGGCCATCTAGGAATGAGCAAAAGAGGCCTAGTGTTGATGGGCCGCGAGGTCAGCAAGCTGCTGCTAGAGGGCAGTATCGTACTTGTGATCAGTTTGGGAAAAAGCACTTGGGTGAGTGTTGGAAAAAGACGGGAGGATGCTTCAAGTGTGGGTCCAAGGACCACATGATTAAGGATTATCTCGAGAGAACCGAAGGGGGACGACCAGTAAGTCAAGGATCTAATCAGGCTGAGAGAGGAGAACAGCAGCCACCACGAGGTTGTGGTACGGCTGGCAGAGGTAATGGTTCTAGAAGAGGACGTGGAACACCGGGCCGAAGTGGTAGTAATACAAAGGCAAGACAGTCGGGCTTGGTGTATGCTATTCGTTGTAGGAGGACGGAGACACGCCAGACGTCATAACCAGTACATTCCTTATTTATGGCAAGCCTTATTTTGCTTTGATTGATGTTGGCTCGACCCATTCCTATGTTGCATGTAGAGTAGTTGAAACTCTAGGAATAGCCCCTGAACTTTCTAGTAGGGAGATGACTGTAGTAAGCCCACTAGGTCAAATTATAGTAGTGAATAAGATGTTTTGGAGAGTACCTTTGAAACTTCAAGGAGCGGTATTTCTTGCCGACTTAATGGAATTACCCTTCGGGGAATTTGATCTTATACTTGGCATGGATTGGCTAGTGGAGCATCGAAATGTATTGGATTGTGCAGACCAAGCGAATGGAATTAAGGACCCCTAAGGATGAGGAAGTAGTTATGATAGGAGAAAGAAGAAACTACCTATCGAATGTAGTTTCTGCTTTAAAGGCTGATAAGATGGTTCGAAAAGGATGCAAGGCATTTTTGGCTTTCATTAGTACTTTGGATAAGAAAGAAGGGGGATTTAGTGGAGTTAGAACTATAAGGGAGTTTGAGGATGTCTTTTGGAGGAATTACCAGGAATACCCCCAGACAGGGAGTGGAGTTTGGAATCGACTTACTGCCGGGTACAGCTCCTATGTCCATTGCCCCGTACAGAATAGCACCAAAGGAGTTGGTTGAGCTCAAGGCACAAATCCAAGAATTGCTAGACCGTGGGTTTGTTCGACCCAGTATGTCTCTATGGGTAGTACCGGTCGTATTCGTAAAGAAGAAGGATGAAACTATGCGCATGTGCATAGATTATCGTCAGTTAAACAAGCTGACCATCAAGAACAAGTATCCTCTGCCAAGGATAGATGACTTGTTCGATCAGTTTAAAGGAGCCACAGTTTTCTCGAAGATAGATCCAAGGTCTCAATATCATCAACTTAAGGTGAAGGAGGCTGATATCCATAAGACGGCTTTCCAGACAAGGTATGGCCATTTTGAGTTCGTGGTAATGCCATTTGGATTGACGAACGCCCCAGCTGCGTTCATGAATATGATGAATCGGGTTTTTCAACCCTACTTAGATAGGTTCGTCGTTGTGTTCATCGACGACATCCTAGTGTACTCTAAGTCTGAATAAGAGCATGATGAGCATCTTCGGGTTGTGTTGCAAGTGTTGAGGGAGAAGAAGCTTTATGCCAAATTAAGCAAGTGTAAATTTTGGCTTAGGGAAGTTGCCTTCTTAGGGCATGTGGTATCCGCAGAAGGAATAAGGGTGGATCCTAGGAATATTGAGGCGGTGTTGGATTGGAAATCCCCTAAGTCAGTGACGAAAGTTCAAAGTTTCTTAAGATTGGCAGGCTACTATAGACGGTTTGTGGAAGGGTTCTCATCGATAGCCGCGCCTCTGACAAAGTTATTAAGGAAAGAAGTGCCTTTCATATGGACTGATAAGCAATAGAAGAGCTTTGAGAAGCTTAAAAGGGTCTTGATCGAAGCTCCGATTTTGATTCAGCCGGAGGCGAGGAAGGATTTTGTAGTGTATTGTGATGCTTCCCATACAGGATTGGGAGGTGTCCTTATGCAAGATGGAAAAGTAGTCGCTTATGCATCTCGGCAACTAAGGCCACACGAGGTTAACTACCTGATGCACTACTTGGAATTAGCGACAGTGCTCTTTGCCCTTAAGGTGTGGAGGCATTATCTTTATGGAGAAAAGTCGGTGATCTACACAGACCACAAAAGCCTCAAGTATCTGCTGACTCAGAAGGAGTTGAACCTGAGATAGTGGTGGAACTATTGAAGGACTACGATTATTCCATAGAATATCACTTGGGCAAGGCAAATGTAGTGGCGAATGCCCTAAGTCAGAAGGTAGTGATGGATCTGAGGGCGATGTTCGCACATCTAAGTCTCTATGACGATGGAAGTTTGCTAGCAGAGTTGCAAGTCAAGCCGACGTGGTTGAATGAAGTAAAAGAAGGACAGTTGGTGGATGAGGATCTAAGTGTTAAGTTGCGACAAGCGCAGAATGGAGAGTTGGAAGATTATGGTGTTAATGACGAGGGAATATTATGCTTCAAGGGTAAGGTCTGTATGCCGAAGGATGTGGAACTTAGGCAAAGAATTCTTCAAGAATCGCATAGTAGCCCCTATGCTATGCATCTCGGAGGTAGTAAAATGTACAGAGATTTAAGGGAACAATTTTGGTGGCCTAATCTTAAACGGGAAGTGACCGAATTTGTAGGGAAGTGCTTGACATGTCGACAAGTTAAGTGAACACCAAGTTCCATCGAGTTGCTTGATGTCTGATTCCCCAATGGAAGTGGGAAAGAATTACCATAGACTTCGTTAGTGGGATTCCCCTTATGCCTACTAAGAAGGACTCGGTATGGGTGATAGTGGATCGGCTGACAAAGTCCACGCATTTTATTCCAGTACGGGTTGACTACTCCCTACAAAAGTTGGCAAGGTTGTATGTGGCGAAAATTGTAAAGTTGCATGGAGTGCCAATGTCAGTTATCTCGGATAGGGATCCAAGGATCACATCTAGGTTTTGGAAAGCACTACACCAGGCTTTAGGCACTAGATTGGATTTTAGTATGGCTTTCCATCCACAGTCAGACGGTCAGTCTGAACGAGTGATCCAAGTACTAGAGGATATGCTAAGAGGCTGTGTGATAGACTTTAGAGGAAGTTGGGAAGAATATTTGCCTCTAGCAGAATTTGCTTACAACAACAGCTATCAGGCCACTATTAAAATGGCACCGTATGAGGCGTTGTATGGTCGGAAGTGTCGGACTCCTACGTGTTGGACGGAGTTGGGAGAACGTCAAATTTTGGGTCCAGAGTTAGTAGCGGAATCAGAGGAGAAGGTTAGTATAATTCAAGCTCGATTGAAGGAAGCATCCGATAGACAAAAGTCGTACGTAGATATCAAACGAAAGGAGATTGAATTTGATGTGGGAGATCAAGTGTTCTTTAAAGTATCGCCTTGGAAGAAGGTGATGAGATTTGGTCGAAAAGGGAAGCTAAGCCCAAGGTTCATAGGACCCTATCGGGTATTGAAGCGAATCAGACCAGTGGCATACCAATTAGAGTTGCCTCCTGAATTGAAGCAGATGCACGACATATTTCATGTTTCCATGCTACGTCAATACCGATCGGATCCATCTGACGTAGTTCCGGTGGAAGAGGTGGAGCTAAGGCCAGACCTATCCTACGAGGAAGAGTCAATTCAGATTCTAGAACGAGATGTGAAAGTGCTACGAAGGAAATTGGTCCCTTTGGTCAAGGTATTGTGGCGAAATCATGGATCGGAGGAAGCCTCGTGGGAGCCGGAAGAAGCAATACGACAACAATACCCCCACCTATTCTAGCCAGGTAATTTCGAGGACGAAATTATTTTAAGGGGGTAGAACTGTAATATCCTGGATTAGGGCTTATGCACTATTGCTAAATTATATGAAATAGCAAGTCTTATGTGTTATGAATGTGTTATGTGAATTTTAGAATCTTGAAACATAAGGAAAATGCCTTAGAAAAATATCGAGTTTTAAGTCTAAAAGAGGGAACTGAAGCAAAGTGGCCTTAAGAAAATAAATAAGGGAAATATGACATATAATTGGGCTCAGGTTTGGACTTTAAAACCTGGGTTAAGTGGCTGAGAAATAAGTGTTAGTAGTAATTGATGTTGGATTATTAAATTAGTAGCAAGTTGGGCTTGCGACCCAAAAATTTAGCAATGCTAAATTGGGCATGAGGGTGGCGTTACTTAGGGGGATGACTTGGGCCTAGTATGGCCACATGAAGCCCAAAATAATGGGTTAAAATTTCAGCACTCTTAAGGTAAGGAGTTGGACGGCACCAAGGCTAGATTTTAGGAGTTTAAGTTGAGGTCAAATTCTTTTGGAATTTCGGCTAAGGTAGGAAAATAAGGATATGAGAGTGATGGCCAAGAAGGGGACTCTAGGCTTAGTAATTTCGAAAAAAGGAGGAAAACTAAGGCCATTCAACATTCTTTCTTCTCATTTTTTCTCTGCCGAATTCTCTCTGCCATTATTCTTCTTTTCTTTTTAATTCTCCACAAAGCTGAAAAGAAAAGTAGTCATAGCCGAATTTCCCCTCTACCTCTCTCAAAGTCTTCTTTTTCTTTTATCTGTTCTAGTCGAATACCATCCTCTCAAAACCCCACCATAGCTGATTCTTCCTAAGCCCATACTCTCTCTTTGCTACCCCTTTTCTCAAGCCGAATACTCAAAGTGAAACCCTAGCCGATTACTCCATTAAATCACAAAAGCCGAAATCTTTTGATAACTATTTAGTCTACAAAGCCGAATCTCCTTGAGGTGTCAGGCAAAGGTGTTGTCGACTACAACATTAAGGGTAAGAACGGATGTTATTCAATTTCCATTCCTTCTTCTTTTAACCGAAAGTTTGAAACTAATCCCAATAGCATTCTATGGCCGAAACTATGAAGGGTCATTCGGGATTTGGCCTATTGTTGACTGCAAAGGAGGAAGGTTTCGGGATTTCAAGGATTTAAGGTAAGTGAACATACTAATTGGCCAAGGGCCATTTGTTGTGATTAAATTTTAGAAATTGATCTCACATGTGCCATAGGGATTTCGACAGTACTACAAAGAAGTGACAGTTTTCGGGATCTAAGATTTACAAGGTAAGTCATGTATGATATTCGGCCAGGGCCTATTTAGTAAGTTGGCTATGTTTCTTATTTATTCAAAAGCCAGAAACTAACTAGTTAAGGGATTTGGTGGCTAGCCGATTACTAGGGTGAACATCATAAAGTTTTAGGATTTGATTTCTAATCCGATCGGCAGCAAGGTAAGAATTTGATTACAATAATCCTACTAGGATTTGGATTTATAGCCGAATGGCTTTTTACTAACATGTTAGGGTTGGTCAAATATAGGAACTAGAGGATCTAAAGCTTAGATCGGGATTTTTGGGATTTGGAGTGAATTTACTAAGTAAATCAGGTGTGTACCCCACACTAAATCTTGATAGATTTACGGCTTTAATTTATTATATGTGCTAATATAAAAGTGTAAGATTATGGTTAAGGTACCATGTAATGGTACAAAATACTCAGGTACATTTTCCTACTCCTACTATGAGTATGATAAGTTTTGCTATGGCATATACATGAAATTATAAGAATGTGAATAAGGAATATGATATGGTTAATGCATAATTGTATGACATGGGGCATATGGGTGATATGTAAAAGGGGAAGTGAATTGGTGGTTTTATACCCCAATATAAGAATGTGGTGACTTATGTCACAATATAAGAATGTGGTGACTTTTGTCACAATATAAGAATGTGGTGACTTATGTCACGAATATATATATGGTGGCTATGCCACGAATTTTATAAAGGCGATGAGCACGTCATTGCGATGGTCGCCTTCGATGGTGTGTAGCGGATGGAGGGTTGACTTAGTAGTCCCCACGGTGTGATGGTTGGTACGGGTGACGTGTAGCGGATGGATAACTAGGCTTGGGTCCGGGATTGCATCATTTTATTTAATGCTATATGAATATGTATGATTTGACATGCCTAAATCTGATTGAGACTTAGTGTTGTTTGTACACATTGAGTCTGCATTTGACTCACCCTTGTGGGACTATTTTTTCGGTGATGATCGGTAATGGACCGGTCGGGAGAAGCTCGGGGTGGCCATGCTCACTTGACGATCGTTATAGTTTGTTTTATAGTTTTAAAATTTCCAAGTTTTGAATTATTACAGGTTTTCATTTGATGTAATAAGGCTATCGATTACTAAATTGTTTATGCATGCTATTAAAGTTCTTAGTATGAAATAATTTTTGTCATATTAAAATTATAAGTAAAATTTTTCTTAAGTATAAATATCAAATTGTTTTTAACACCTTATCGACACGGGTTCTTAATTCGAGCCTAACCCAAATCAAGTGTTTTCAAAAATGCACAAGTTTTTAGCAAAGTTTCAAACAAGATTTGAATGGATTTTCTTCAGAAGCATGCCAGATCCGGTCAGGGCTTGTGGGCTGGGTTTGGGGTGTTTCACATCAGATTTGTAATGCCCAGAAAAGTGATGTTGAAATGATGGCTAAACGAACTCTGTGTGAATCAAATGATAATTTAGAATTTTGAGTTGATAGTGATGATTGTTTGAGATTTAGAGATCAGAATTGTGTTTCGAGAAATTCATAGTTGATTCAAACAATTTTGAACGAAGCTCATAATAGTCGACTGACTGTTTATCCTGGGAGTACAAAAATGTATAATGATCTGAAACAGTTCTATTGGTGGCATGGTATGAAACAAGATATATCTAACTTTGTGTCGAAGTGTCTAGTTTGTCAGTAAGTTAAAGCTGAACATCAAGTTCCGTTTGGTTTGTTGCAACTGATTATGATTCCTAAATGGAAATGGGAAAGAATCACGATAGACTTTGTGTCGAGATTGCCTTTATCTCTGGGAAAGAAAGATGCAATCTGGGTGATAGTTGACAAATTGACGAAATCAGCTCATTTTGTCCCGGTGAGAACAGATTATTCACTCGATAGATTGGCTGAAATGTATATTGCTTAGATTGTGAGATTGCACAGGGTGCCACTATCTATTGTATTTGACAGAGATCTGAGATTTACCTCGCGATTTTGGAAGAAATTACAAGAGGCTTTAGGCACAAAATTACATTTCAATACTGCGTTTCATCCGCAAACGGATGGTCCGTCCGAGCGGATCATTTAGGTTCTTGAAGATATGTTGAGATGTTGTATACTTGAGTTTGAAAGTACGTGGGAAAAACATTTGTCGTTGATTGAGTTTGCATACAACAATAGTGTTCAATCTAGCACTAAAATGGCACCATATGAGGCTCTTTACGGTCAAAAATGTCGAACTCTGTTGTATTGGACTGAGTTAAGTGAAAATAAGATTCACGGGGTTGATCTTATAAAAGAGACTGAACAGAAAGTGAAAGTGATTCGTGACAGTTTAAAAGCGGCCTCTGATCGTTAGAAATCGTATACGGTTTTGAAACGGAAGGATATCGAATTTGATATTGGTGACAAAGTATTTTTGAAAGTGTCTCCATAGAAGAAAATACTTTGTTTGGCCGAAAAGGCAAGTTGAGTCCGAGGTTTATCGGGCCGTATGAGATCATTGAACGAGTTGGGCCAGTTACGTATAAATTGTTATTGCCATCTGAGTTAGAAAAGATTCATAATGTGTTTCATGTGTCAATGCTTCAATGGTACAGATCAGTCCCGTCCCATGTTATTGCTCCTACTGAGGTTGAGATTTAGTTGGACTTGTCGTATAATGAAGAACTGATCCAAATTTCGGCACGAGAGATCAAAGAGTTGAGAAACAAAATAATTTCCTTAGTTAAAGTGTTGTGGCATAAACCCGAAGTTGAAGAGGCTACGTGGGAGCCTAAGAACATTATGAGAGAGTAATATCCACAACTATTCTCAGGTAAGATTTTCGGGGACGAAAATCCTAAGGGGAAGAGGGTTGTAACAGCCCGATTTAGACCCTAGTCGTAATAGTGGTTTTGAGACCACACATCTGAGGTCAGAATGATAATTTAATATTATTTTCTGTGTGAATAGTATGTGATTTAGCCTATGTGAAATTTCTGTGTGATAATTTTATCGACTGTGTGTTGAATTGTGAGAAAGGACTTAATTGCATAAAGTGTAAAATGTTGTGTGTTGATTTATGAGTACTTAATTTTTGTTGGCTTTTTAATGTGGAGGCCTTATGTTGTTATTAATCCAATTTTAAGATAGTGGATGGTTAAATGACTAGATAACCATAATGTAAATTTGTCTTATATGACTAATAAAAGGGTAAAATTGGCATTTGATTATTAAGTTAATTTATAATAAAACAAAGCATTAAAATAAGCCATTTTCTATCCATCTTTGCACTGAATATTGAATAAAGAAGAGAGGTTTTAAGTTTTGGTAATTTTAGCTTGTAATTAGCTTGATTAAAGGTTAGATTTTACTCGGTTTTTATTAATTTCTACGTTTTCATAATCGTTGCTTTGTGCTTTAGCTAACCCATGTTGTAATTTTGTGAATTGATGATGGTTATGAAATGTGCCATTAATGAAATGGTGAGCTTTGTGATGAGTGTTGGTGTTAAATGAAAGATATGTGTTTAATGAGCATGTTTTGTTCTTGGAGTTTTGATGAATTTAGCTAATTAGGGCTAAAATTGAGAAAATAGAATTTTGAAGGACTAAAATGTGAAATAAATGAAATGTGTGGACTTGTATGAGTATAGTGAGAATTCAATTAGGCATGGGTGCAAGCTAATTATGTGTATTTGATGATTTTATAAATAAAGGACTAAAGTGTCAAAATGTGATAATGTGAGGGCTATTTTGTAAAAGGCCCTAAATATGTGTGTTTGGATTAAAATGAATGATTTGGTGATTGAATGGACTGAATTTGAAAGTGTATAGACCAAGAGAGGAGAGGTTCAGATCGAGATCGAGGAAAAGATAAAGTGCTCGATTAATCGACCGTTTGATAGTTCTATGTCCGAGGTAAGTTCGGATATAATACAAGTTGTTAACTTATGTTCTATGTGATGTGAATTGAATGAATATCTATATAATTATGAGATTAGAAATGCTATGCACAGAATTGAATTAGAGGCACTAAGCGTGTGAAATTAGAATCGAGACAGAGAGGATTGGCACTGTATGTACGAGATGATAAAGGCTTCGGCTTATTGAATTGACACTGTGTGTGTGATACCGATATAATCTCAGTTTAATTATTTGGCACTTAGTGTGCGATGACAATTACGTTTTGTTTATGAATTGGCACTAGGTGTGCAAACATAGCATGGGAATAGCAAAGGTGGATTGGATTGTAAAGTCGAATGGTTGAATAGTATGGTTGGTGAGTAACTAATTGTTGGCAAAGGTATGTATGATACCTATATGGTTGATGAGATTGATAGTAGATGAATTGAATGCTATGTGAGTACTTGATATGGTTGAATTTGTGTATCAAATGTAAATTATCTATGTAATGGTTTAATATATACATTGGTTTGATTTGATGAGATAATTGTATTTTATTTCAAACTTACTAAGCTTTTGAAAGCTTATTGTGTGATTGTTTCTCTATTTTACAGTGTCAGTAAGGCTAGCTCGGATCCGGGAATCGTCAGCATATCTATAACACTATCGGCAAATCTATTTTGGTACTTTTGTAAGGATGTATTTAATAGAATATGGCATGTATAGGCTAGTCACTTGGCATATGTTTGAGATGTTAATAGCCATGTGATTTGGCTAGTTAAATGTTAGTAGGGTACATGACAGAATATGGTATTTGGTGCATATTTTAATATACCTTGATAGAAATGAAATAGTTTTATGAATGGTAAGTTCAATAATGAATTGATGCCTTAGTGATTTAGTGAGGTTATGGATGATTTATACTTAGATTTACATGGAAATTCGTTGTACAAATTGGCATGTTTAGAAATGAGATGGAATGGAAAGATATGATGTTCATTTGATGTGTTTTTGGTTGTCATTTGTATGGATAAGTATGCTTGTATGTATTATTAGAGATTGGCCCTTGTGTGGGTGGCAAATTGGCAATACAAATGGCCTATTTTGCCACACGGTTGTGGCACACAAGCGTGCCTAGTGACCGTGGGACTAAGTCAGTAGATAATTAAGTGTACACGGCCTTGGCACACAGACGTGCTTGGTAGTAGTGGAGCCAAGTCAGGATCAACCATGGCCAGAGTACATGGGCGTGCTTGGTGGCCGTGGAGTTATGTCAGGTTCGACCACGGCGAAGACACATGGGTGTGTCTAGCAACCGTGGGAAACACACGGCCTACCCACACGGGCCTGTAACCCCTGAAACTTTGAAAAGTATTAAATTTTTGAGAATTTCTATATGTGTTCCAGTTTAGTCCTAACCCCTTTCTAACACATGTTTAAGGTCTCGAAGGCCTCAATAAGGGACTATATACTTGTGATTGAATATATTTGATTGATGTTTGACTTTTTGTTGTGAAATGGTAGTGAAATGTTCTGGATGTTTGGTAATGCCTCTTAACCTTATTTCAGCGACGGTCTCGGGTTAGGGGTGTTACATCTTGCAACTGTGCCTTCAGTTCCTTTAGCTCGGTTGGAGCCATTCCGTATGGAGCAATAGAAATGGGGGAAATACCGGGAGCTAACTCAATCCCAATTTCGATTTCTCTAACCGGAGGTAGCCCTGGCAATTCCTCTGGGAAAATGTTTGGGTATTCACATACTATGAGTACTGATTCAATTTTTAACTTAGTATCTCTCGTATTCATCACAAAAGCAATGTAAGCTTCGTACCCCTTTCTTAAATACTTCTAAGTCAACAAGGAAGATATCACTACTGGCAATATGTCTTGCTCATCTGATTCAACATGAATAAGATCCCCATTTTCACATTTTAACTCAATAAACTTCCTTCCACAATTCACTATCACATCATGAGTAGCTAACCAATCCATCCCAAGGATGACATCGAACTCATCAAACAGTAATAACATAAGATTAGCCGGAAAGCAATAACCCTATTCATCAAAGGGCAACCTTTGCATACTCTATCAACCAACACATATTTGCCTAGGGGATTTGACACTCTTATCACAAATTTAGTAGACTCTACAGGAATGCTCATGCTAGAGACTAATTTCATGCAAATATACGATTGGGTAGATCCTGGATCAATTAAATCTATAACATGAGTATCATAGAGAGAAAATGTACCCGTGATCACATCGGGGGAGGATGCCTCTTCGCGAGTACAATGGCATATGTTCTCACCGGTGCTCTACCCCCAACTCTTGCAGTCTGCTCTTTAGATAATTCTTGCTACTCATTTTATTTCCCAGATTTCTCTGTGGTCTTCCTCTAGCAGTACTTCCTGGTCTTGCATTCTGAGGCTTCTTTTTCTCTCCTACCTCGGGGCAATCTCTGATAAAATGGTCTAAAGATCTACACTTGAAACAAGTTTTCTCATTTGCTTGACACTCCTTGGGATGACGTCTGCCACACTGCGGGCATTCCTGTCTACTCAGTCGAGCGTTACTAGCACTAGCAACTGATGTAGTTTGGGCTTTAGACCCCGAGAACTGTTTACCCTTACTTCTGTTTGAAAACCCGGCTGAAGTGGCTGATCGAGCAACGAAATCCCTTGATTTCTTATATGAGTATTGGTATGACTTGTCTAACTGTCTCTTCTTCGAGTCGTGAGACTCAATTTCAGCTTTCTTTTTGACTTTGACTAGTTCCTCAGCTTTACAGGCTCGATCTACCAGCACTACAAACTCTTTTAGTTCGAGGACGCCAACAAACAAACGAACATCCTCATTTAACCCATCCTCGAATCTTTTGCACATGATGGCTTCTGTCAACACGTACTCTTGAGCGTATTTGTTGAGCCTTACAAACTCGCGCTCATATTCAGTCACCGTCATTCGACCTTGCTTTAACTCTAAGAACTCTTTTATTTTCTAGTCGATGAACCTTTGACGAATGTACTTCTTCCGAAATTCCTCTTGGAAGAATTCCCAGTTAACTCTCTCCCTTGGTACCAATGACACAAGGGTGTTCCGCCACTGATAGGTTGAATCTCTAAAGAGAGATACCACACATTTCATGCACTCTTCAGGCGTGCATGACAACTCGTCAAATACCCCGATGGTATTCTCAAGCCAGAATTTTGCCTTCTCCGAGTCATTGTCTTTACTAGCCCAAAATTCCTCTGCTCCTTGTTTCTTTATCTTATCGACTGGAGGCCTTTCTCTTCTTACTACCTCTGCCACTTGAGGAGCTATAGGAGTAGGCTGAGGAATAGGTAAGGGTGGAGGGGGTTGAGCATTAGGATTTGCTCGAATATACTCAGTGTACCAGTTGTTCATCATATGGAGAAATACTTCTCGAGCCTCTTCTTCTTGACCCAAAGTCTCGGGTCTGCTCTCTACTAGCACGGGCCCTTGCGCGGGAGCCGACACGTTACTTACAGCATCATCGGTTGTAGCTCGGTCGGGATCAGGATCCATTTACTATATAAAAACACAATTCAACTCGTCAAGAGTCGTCACACTATCATTACACAAATACTCTTACGTATGGCATGTATAGCTAGACTCATACTTATGCTATGTTAGCTTGAGAATCGACTAAACCATAGCTCTGATATCACTAAATGTAACACCCCTTACCCATGTTCAACGCCGGAACCGGATACGATGCATTACAGAACTTATCTTGCTTACACATACAACTTTGGGCTATTAGATTTCATTCTAACTTAGAACTCTTCATTTATAAAAATATCGTCCCTATCAAAGGTCTACAAGACCCTAAACATACATTTGGAGTGATTCGAGACCGAACCGAAAACTTTCGTGCACTTAGGTGTGAAATGGAACATGCTCGTGTGGTCAGACCGTGTGATCACACACGCCCACGTTCCTAGCACGTGTGGAATTTATTTTCTAATTCGAACCTACAGGGGTTTTCACATAGCCAGACACATGCCCGCGTCCCTAACCCGTGTCCCTTACATAGCCTCAACATGCCCGTGTCTTAGCCCGTGTGTCAAAACCATGGCATTCTATTTATGACGTCATCATTTCACTATGGTCACACGGCCAAGGCGCAACCCGTGTCCTACGACTGTGTGACGAATTAAATTTCTAATCTTAGGTGCAGACTTCACACGGCCTGGGTACACGCCCATATCCATGGCCGTGCCTCCCACACGGCTGAGACACACGGTCGTGTCTCTGCCTGTGTGTTTACTACTAAGCATACTGACTTGTAAACTTAGCATGCATGGGGTCACACGGCCAACCAACACACCTATGGGACTGACCGTGTGTCACACACGGCCTAGACCCACGCCCATATGTCTACCCATGTGGACATTTGAAAGGCTATCTACCAAGCCAAATGCCACCCTATACAACAATCATACTTACACCTATTTATTCCAACATATAACAAAACTATAAAGCACTTCTAAAGACTCAAAATCAAGACATCCACACAAGCATACACATAATGAATTTCATCATCATTGAACATATATAAACTTGTCAAGTATTTGCCCAATTCCAAGGACCACATACAAAATGAATTTAACTACATTAATAGCCAACACTTTGGCTAACCAATATGACATAACAAAAGAGACTAAGTCCTATACATGCCATACTCAAGATGAATCTATCTTTGCTATACAAAAAGTAGTCGACAGTGTGATTTCCAACCTCTGACATTCCACGAATTCTCGAGCTAACTTGGCAATGTTACAAGGAAAAGGGAAATGAGAGGGGTAAGCATAAAGCTTAGTAAGTTTGCATGAAAATAAATAACAACATAAGCTCACAATGTCATCCAACCATGGCATTGGATAAAAACATAAAGTATTAAGCACTTTGCCAACACTTACTCATGCTTATTCTTATCGAACACATACCATGTCACATATCGTAAACATTTCTCATGAATTACTCACGGGTATCTGTGAACACTCAATCACATCACTTTAGCACTAATCTCATTTCTATTCTAAAGTTAACTATTTATCCCACTAATCACTGGGGATAATTGATGATAATTGTTCATCATCATTCACATAATATGATGCCAATACCACATCCGGATGTGGTCTTACATAGGGTCACCTCTGAGTGCTGATGCCATATCCCAGATATGGTCTTATGTGGGATCTCATATCAATTATTGATGCCAAATCCTAGATTTGGTCTTATACAATTTTTCTTATTCAATGCTGATGTCATATCTTAGATATGGTCTTATATGGGATTTCAATCCAAGTGCTGAGGCCATGTCCCAGACATGGTCTTACACGGGACCTTGTCTATCTCCTATCTCGTTAATAGTATTCTCACATTCACTATAGTCCCAACGGGACTTCAAGATAATAATTTTTCATCATTTTTCTCATTCAGCATCATAACTCAATTTCATAGAAAGGTTGCACAACATCACTAATATCAAACATTTAGAAATTTAATAACATGATGTTGTATTTATTACACACAAACTTACCTCGATAATCAAAATAAGCTAAATTGTCGATCTAGTCCGATACTTTGCTCTTTCCTCGGTCAAGGTTAATTCCTCACTCTTCTTAATCTATAATAGCAATTTAGCTCATTTAGTTATCACATTAACTAATGCATTTCAATAATCATGCTTTGGTAAAATTACTATTTTGCCCTTAATTTTTCTTAAAATGACCATTTTACCCCTAGGCTCGTAATTCAATTCTAATCAATTTTCATCCTCTTACAAGCCTAGATGAACATTTATTTCTCTTATGGAAACCATCAAAAATCAATATTTCACACACTTACCTCTTATTTTACAACCTTTACAAAAGGTCCTTTTTAGTGTTTTCATGGTAACACCCTTCACAAAAGTTGTTTATTAAACATCTATGACTCATTTTCTTCCATAAAAATGTAGCAAAAAACATACATGCTCACCTGGTAAAACTCTAAACTTTCCACCATTTTTCAAAATAGTCCACTCTTTAGCTAACTTAAGCTTTGGGGGTTCCAAAAGTACAAATATTATCAAGAAAAACCATTAAAATCACTTACCTGTAGGGAGAAGAGTTTGCTGAAATTTTTGAGCTTTCAAACCCCAATTTTGCTTTTATTTTTCAGTGGAAGAAGATGAGTGAAGAGAAGGATATCATATTTTCTTTATTTTAATATAAAACAATCAATTTAGTCACCAAATCCTTACCAACTTTGACTAATTTTGACTTCCTTGTCCCCTATGGCCGGCCACCTTATGTCTAAGGGTCTATTTGCAAACTAAAGGCCTCCAATTAATATTCTATGGCTATTAGGCACCTTTAGCTTATAAAATAGAACTTTCGCGCTTTAAGCGATTTAGTCTTTTTTCGCAATTGAGCATACAATCGCTGAAATTAAAGCACCAAAATTTTCATGCACTTATATAAACATGCTCTAACTCATAAAATAACATAAAAATAATTTTATTCGACCTTGAATTAGTGATTTCGAAACCACTATTTTGATTAGCCCCTAAATTGGGCTGTTACACCAAGCTCGTGTTTCCAAAAATAATTTGTTAAAACCATTTGTTTGCGTAAAGTGTTTTTATCAACGTTGCTGAAAAGAAAGCAAAACAAATCCAAATCCAAAAGTTAAAAACTATACAGTCCAGAGAGTCCCGAAAATTATAAACTCTCAAGAAAAACCAGATTTTAAAATAAAATCAGTATTACTAAATAAAAATAGTTCTATGTCGAGTGGTCACTGATGAGCCTCCGTTGCACCGACCCGCCTAAGCCTGTGGATTACCTGAACAGAATAGAAAAACAGATGTGAGTTTTCATAAACTCAGTCTATAACCCAACAGAAATAGTCATGCAACTTACACATAATTTTATATACAGTCAGATATAGATTAGGACCTAAGTCCTTAACAGATACGGATATCCGAATCAGATAAACAGAACAGATATACAAAATCTTACTCCCATCCTCTACACACTATCTCTGACCATCCAATCATACTATATGGGGTTAAAAACACCCACCTATCCCAACACACTATATAGTGTCGATGCAACACATAACAGAATAATATGCAGCCAAGCTGTTAGAATATAGGTGACAAGTCGCTTTACAGATCACTTCCTCCACATATGCATGTCTTTCCCCAAACACAAATATAGAATACATAATTAATAGAATTAATATGCTTAACATGCTCGTATACAGATAATATATATACTCAAATAGAATAGTCAAACATCCCTATCAGTGTACTACTCAAATCAGACTATCAGAATATAAGATGACATGAATTAGGGTTTGGTTACCCCTTACTGACCCTACGGTAGACCCACAGTTGATCAAAGTGACCCGCACGACCCTAAGGAAGATTTCAAAATCCTAGGCCCACATGCCCGTGTGGCTTGCCTATGTGGGCCGCATGCCCAGATTGGCCTTGCCCATGTGAGCCCAAACGCTCGTATGGCATGCCCGTGTGGGCCTACACACCCAATCTAGCCTAGCTCATGTGGCCCACACGGCCGTGTCTCACACACGGCTGTGTCTCACACACAACCGTGTCTCACACATGGCCAGGCACAGGCCCGTGTGGCGCCGACAGTGCCCATTTTTAGCTGTCATTGAACCTCAATTTTTCGTGTTTAGGGTATACACCTAGTATGATTTTGATGCTACTGCAATCCCAAGCCCACTAGAACATAAAGACAGCATTCCAATGACCTATTAGCAACCAATTTATGATTTCATTAACGCAAAAACTGAGTAGCACAACCAAACTTACCACCAATGAAAACAACTACAGACACGGTTTAAGCCGTTGAAGAAAAATTCATTGATTCAACGCCCTTTCCTACGAAAGAAAAATCCTTAACGATCAAAAACTTCCAACCACACCACCACGCTAATTCCGAAAAGAAAGAGATGGTCACACTAAAGTTTAAACCACCATCAATAAAGCCCTACTTACTTAAACCAAATGGGAAGCAATGATTTTACAGATGCAATGATAGGAATTCAATAGATGAAAAGCAAAATTTAAGAGAAAATAAAAGAAAGTGGAGAAGGAAGAAAGGGAACATCAGAAACAGAAGGGAAATTGAGAATATAGAGAAAAAAAAAGATAATAAAACAATATCTCAACTCCCCCATTATCCCATTAACTAACCGACCCACAATCTCACATCTTGATTCTCATCCAACAACTTCAGAGTTTCAATTCCACCGAACCTCTATCACATAACTGAAGCAAAAATTATCACTCACGCTCACGCAAGGGTTCAAACACAGGACCTCCAACACATTAACTCCTTACTACTCGAACCAGCAGGCTCATTCTGATATGAGTTTACAAACAATATTACAAAAGCCTACCCAATAGGGATAAGGCTAGGATAAAAAATAATAGAATTTCCAAAAGTGGGACTTGAACCCAAGACCTCACACACACACCCAGATACACATTTAGGGCATTACACTACGAGTTCAGATGTTTTTAAATTTTGTTAATAAAGAATGTCCGAGAAAGCTTTGGGTTGTTGGATCTGGTGCCCTAAGTGTAGTATTTTTGTCAATATACACTTGTAATTTTTTTTAACAGATTGGTTAATAAAATAAATTCATTGATTATGATTAATATACTTTGTATTATTGTCCTCAAATGGTTTTTGCAAGCAAAGCAAAATGGAAACAAATGTTGCCTATTGGTTGCCTAATGTTTAAGTAATACTAAGCGGTATTACATGGTTGGATCGTAGTATGAAAACAAAGTTTATATTAGTAGACTAACCTAAACATGACCTTAGTCTAATCAAGAATAAGCAAACCAATTGAAAAACAAATATTTCGTCTATCAAGTCCAATTGGGAAGATGCCTTGTCTTGGGTATCGGAGCGTATGACTCCTAGAAGATAGAGACATAGATGTGACTGAATGTACTAATAGTATATCGGACATGACCCAAGCAAAATAGATCCTGAATCTATTTATGGATTTATTCACTTGTGACATTCATAGTGTGGCATACCTAAATCCTAAGTGGATGGCAAACTATGTATGCGTGACTCTTACACTTTATTGTAAGTAAAAGCTTGAGTTCAAATAGATAAGGAACCAAAACCTGGTGCGTTGGGTGTACAATTTCTGTTTTATGTAGTGTCATCTATAATAGTGGAATTCATAGCCCAAAAAAAGGGTAAATGATATCCTCTCATTGGCATTACATGGGAGATGAAAAGTAAACGTGGCCACGAGTCGTCCGTATTTGTGATGGATGACTTGATAACTAATTGATAGTGATTGAGTTTTCATGAAGTAAGATGTAATGGTTACCATGAGATAAAATAGGTTCACATTGGGAGAATGAATATTATACCAAAGAGATCAATGATATCCTATTAGGGTAACACACTACTGACAAGGTTATTGGACGAGCACTAAATAGTTGCTTCTGTAATGGTATGTCGTTGGGGAAAGCTCAATCACAATACTATAGTGGAATGACTTTGTGACTACATGAGTTTATCATTAATAAGCGAAAACTCAAAACTTGATTATAAATCATTTGAGCCTAAACTTCATATATCCAATTGTTCCCTTTGCTAGCTCATTAAAACTATAAATGAATTGTGTGTTTAAATAAAAATGAACAAAATGAATAGAAAATGACAAATGGGAAACATTTTGGATTGATTATGGTTTTTTTTTTCCAAAATGAAGAAATGGAATCATTTGGAAATGAATGTAGGTTTCCAAAAATGAAAATAAAAATTTGCAATCCTTTATAGGATTACTTAAAAAATGATGGAAGAATGCGTTTACGTTTTGGATTATTTTGAAGCCCAGAAATGAAAATAAATCATTCAGTCATAGTGAATATGTTGAGTTGTGACATATTAAATGAAATTTTTAGAAATTTTATTAGGGGTAAAATCATTAAAATTTTAACAAGGGTAAAATCATTAAAATTTTACCCAGGGTAAAATCATCAAAATTTTACTAGAGTAAAATGAGAAAATTATTTAATATTTAAATATTAAAGTTTATTTTGGGAAATAGAAAAAATGAATCGAGTTGGATCACATTACAGAGTATTGGGTCAAAAAAGCCTAGGAAGTACTCATAATTGAACCCGATGTGAGAGAGGCTCAAATCCCCTCATATAACATAAAGGCGGCAATAACCCTAGTAGAAATACTAGTGTGAGTCGTTCACCCCTCTCCTACTCTAAGTAGGAATTTTTTTTTTCCATTTAAAATAAACTTTTACAACTCTACAAGGGTTCTACCTTCTCTTCCTATAAATAGATGGCACCGGTGGAGCTATTAACACAACTTTTGAGAGATTTTTCTTTATTTGAAAAATAGAGAGAATTTATTCTCGACTTATAGAAATATTTTCCAGAATAACAATTTTATCGGTTTCTATTAAAGAAGAGAGAATTTTAGTTTTCACCCTAAAAGGAAAACTTTTTCTAATTTTGTGTTTCGGTTCAATTGGTTCGAGCCCACACTCGAAGCAATTCATGGTACGAGAATAGCGAAGAAAATCATTTTTTTGAAATTCAAAAAGCATCAAGGATCTGCTTATCCTAAAACATAGGTACGAATTTAGTTAAGGTTTATTGCTATAAGTATCACAAACCGGGCCAGTTTTCAAAATTTTAATTTTATGTTGTGCAATAAAACCATTTTCAAACCGGATTTTTTTCCAACAATTGGTATCAAGAGCCAAGTTGTGCTATGTTTATGGTGTAAACCGAGACCAAATTTCTGTCTTCATCTTGTTTGATTAATATTTGATAAGATATGTCATTCTTGTAATTATCCGCATGTTTAAGGGAATGTATATGAATGGATGCAATATTATATATATTCGTTATATAATTATTATTTTTTGCCAAGGTTGTGGTTCTCATGAAATAGACCGTGGACTATTATCTCCATGTAGGATTATTTTTTGTTATAAAATTCTTGTGAGTTGGAAACAGATATAGGACATAAATGTAAATTTTCCAAAAAGGAATTCATGATGAGAAAATGGAGCGATGGCGGTCAAAGACACAAGGGATGCCTTATGAAGAAAAACTATGTATTTTATGTATTTTATTTATTTTCTAAAAATAGAACAATGGAAACATTGGCTGGCAAATTTATTTTATTACCCATCTCTTTATATATCTACTTAATAATTATTTATGATATAATTGTGGTATATATGTATGAGATGATCCACAGTTGATCTATCAAAGATAAAAAGTGTGGTAATGAGAAAATACATGTGTTGTATTGTTCCATTCACTTTTTTAAGTTATTTAATTATTGTGAGAAGTGTGGTAATGAGAAGGTGCATGTTTGGGATAGGATATGGCACGAAAAGGCCTGGTTTTTAAGTAGTCAAATACGACTCACCTCTCTTTCCTAGGAACCTACCTGGTACACGGTTCGCATTCACTTCTTTGGTTTTTCCCTTAAAAGGAAAACTATGAGAATTAGAATTGTTCGATTGATTCTTTTGAATAATCGAATGTGAACATTATAAAATTATCATAGCATGTCATGCATACATGAGATAAGCATATCATATAGTTTAGGAAAGAATGTCACATGTACTTGTCATGCATATATTAATCATACATGATTGAAATTGAAAATTAAAAACCTTGCATGTTTTTTTAAAATATTGAGTGGAAGAATATCCCTAAACAAGACCTACGGCCTCCATTAATGGTCTCTTGTGATGGCATGAACTGGACCTGCCCCAAGGTAGACATGGTCATGTGGATTTCACTAAGGAGACTTCTTAAAAGTAAGCAGAATTCTCTTATGATCATATGATAGTTGGACCGACCCCTGTGGTAGGTATTATCATGCGATACATTAAGAATTTTTCTTGTCAAATAGGACGACTAGTCACAGCATGCTACTCGGTGAAATTGTCCTAAGATGACTCATTTGTGGTGCATGATACGATAGGTTTTGAGTTAATGGTTATATACTCAATATCATCTAGTTAAGTAACTCCCCAAGGAGTTATGCTTAAGTTAGAATGATGGTCAAATGTTACATGATTATTAGTACGTTTGAATGCCTAAGGAATTAGTGTCATATACTAATTGGATTGAAATTCATATTCTTACTAATTGATCATGATCACCTCTAGGTGGCTTAATTCAATAGGTGTGGGAATTATCGTTGTAACGGCTTACAAATGTTGTTTTTCAATTTAAAGTAAACTTTACAACTCTACAATGGTTCTACCTTCTCTTCCTATAAATAGATAGCACCAGTAAAGCTATTAATACAACTTTTAAAAGATTGTTATTCTGTCAAAAAATAGAGAGAATTTATTCTCGACTTATAAACATATTTTTCAAAATAACAATTTTACTGATTTCTATTAAAGAAGAGAGAATTTTCGTTTTCATCCTAAAAGGAAAACTTTTCTAGTACTAATTTTTTATTCAATTGGTTCGACCCCACACTCGAAGCAGTTCATGGTATGAGAATAGCAGAGAAGACCATTTGGTTGAAAGCTGAAAAACATTAAGGATATGTTTATCAAAAAACACAGGTACGAATTCAATTAAGGTTTATTGTTATAAATATCACAAACCAGGTAAGTTTTCAATATTATAATTTTTCGCTACACAAGAAAGCCGTTTTCAAACCGGACTTTTTCCAACATGGGTTTGGATAAAAAAAACCCACTGAGATCAAGGTTACTAGTAAAAGGGTCAGAGGAACTTGTTTGTTGCCTGCACCCAAGCGAGCTAGAGATTTCCATAGGTCAAGGAGATCATTCCCCTCAAATTTTAGATTGGAGAGAAGTCAGCCTAGACAGTTGTTTGTCTCTGTGGCTAGTAGGAGTGGTTCAGCCCGAGTTATAAACATTTCAAATTGTGAGCATTGTGGGAGAAACCATAATGGTGAGTTTAGGAAGAAGACATGAGCATGTTATCGATGTGGTTCTACGAGCCAGTATGCTAGGAATTGTACTATTAAACTGAATGATGCTCCAGTACAATCTCAGAGATCCACTCCTGCTTCAAGGGGTCGAAGTCCTACATGAGGTGGCGCCACTTTAGGTGGTGGTAAAAGAAGAGGTAATGATTCGGTTACTTCTCAACTAGAGGTTAGAGCGTCTACCTCAACATACACCATAAGTACTCGAGAGGAAGTTGACAGCACGGATGTTGTGTCATGTATATTCTTCATATTTAATATTCCAATGCATACATTAATCTATCACATGTCCATACACCCCTATATTAGCACTAGTTTAATTGTAATATCCTGGTTTATGGCTTATGCATTTATGCTTAATAGCATGCTTGAGTGTGTTGTGAATGTGTATTGTGAATTCTGTGAACCTTCAAATGTAGGAAAATGCCTTAGAAAATATTTAATTTTAAGTTTTAATAAGGGAGCTAAGCTTAGTAGGGCCTTAAGAGAAATTGTATGTGGAATATGACACGAAATGGGCTTGTCTAAGTTGCTTGGGCGCCACTTAAAGCCCGAGTAAGTGGCGCCATATGGGGGTGAGGGCTTGAGTTCGAGCTGCATGGGTAGCAAAAAGAATTTTTATTTTTGGCTGCAAGGAGCTAGAGAAGTGGACGGAAAAAGGGCACTTAAAAGATAATTTTATCTTTTTTAAAATTCGGCTAGAAGAGTAGGGGATAATTATGTTTTTTTTATTTATTTTGAATAGGAGATTAAGGGATAAAATAGGATAAATATGAGGGATATGATAAATAAAGATAAAGTGGCCGGCCAAGGGACTCTCTTGGTAGTATTTTCGGCCAAGGAAGGAGATTAAGGCTTTTCTTCATTCTTTTCCACCCCTTTGAGTCTCTGCCGAATTCTCCCTGCAACTCTTTCTCTTTTCTTTTTTATTCTCTAAAAGCCAGATATAGGATCATCTAGTCTTGCCAATTTTTCCCTAAGTCCTACACCTTTTCCTTTCTTTCCTTGTTGAAGCCGAAATCCTATAGTGTTCATCAAAAGCCGGAATCAAGTGGACAGCATTTAGGCCATAGCCGAATAGCCCTGTGGATTCAAGTAAAGGTGCTGCCGATTTTAATATCAATGGGGTAAGGATCTATAGTCATCATCTTGTTTCTTTTCCTTTAAGCCGAAGTTAAGATTCTAATGTCATTGGTGTCTCTTGGCCGAGACTACAGAGGATCTTTCGGGATTGTGTCTATAGTCGACTAGAAGGAGGATTATTCGGGATTCAATATCCAAGGTAAAGTCATGTGTATATTCGGCCAAGGGCTATTTTTCTTGTGATTAAATGATAGAAATTGATCTAACATGTGTTTATAGGGGTTTCGACAGATACCAAGAGTAATTAGCAATTTCAAGATTTAGATTTATAAGGTAAGTGTACATGTACATTCGGCCAAGGCCATGTTTGGTGATATAGATCTACTTCTTAATTATTCAAAAGCCCGAAACTAACCCTTTAAGTGATCTAATGTTGGCTGATTACAAGGTAAAAGGATTTCAATGTTTCGGGATTTGATTAGTGGCGAAATCGGCACCAAGGTAAGAATTTGATTACAATAATCCTATTAGGATTTGGTTTTATAGCCGAATGGCTTTTTACTAATAAGATTGGGGTTGGCCGAATATAGGCAGTAACTATCTAAAGCAGTAGATTGGATTTTCGAGATTTGGAGTGAATTTGCTAAGTAAATCAGGTGTGTAACCCACACTGAATCTTGATAGATTTGCGGATTTAATTTAAAATATGTGTTAATAAGAATGTGAAAAAAATGGCTAAGGTACCATGCAATGGTACAAAGTACTCAGGTACGTTTTCCTACTCCTACTAGGATTATAACACGATTTGTAATGGCACATATGTGAACCTATAAGAATGTGAATAGAGAACTTGGCATGGTAATGCATGATTTGTATGACATGGGCATTTGGGGTGGTTATGAAAGGGGAAGTGAATGTGGTGACTTCGGTCACATTAAGTGAATATGGTGACTTCGGTCACATTATCTAAATGTGGTGTCTCATGACACAAAATAACTACCTGGTGGCTATGCCACAAATTATAAGGGCGATGAGCACGTCGACTGCAGCAACTGCCTTCGATGGTGTGTAGCGGATAGAAGGTTGACTTAGTAGTCCCCACGGTGTGCAGGTTGGTACGGGTGATATGTAGCGGATGGTAACTAGGCTTGGGTTCGGGATTGCATCATTATTTATGTTATTATATTTGTATGTATGATTTTGTATGCCATAATCTGTTGGGCCTTAGTGTTGTGGTTACACATTGAGTGCCTTGACTCACCCGTTGTGGGAACCTTTTTGGTGTGCCTTACGATAATGGGCCGGTCGGCGAGGAGCTTCTTGGTGGCCATGCTCGACAAGGAACTTATTTTATTTGGACTTTTATTTTAAAGTACTTTGAACTTAATTTTGGGTTTTATTTGATGTAATAAGGCCATAAGTATTTAATTGTTTTTTTTTTTTGCATGCTTTTAAATTACTTAGTACGACACGTTATCATCGAATTGAAGTTGAAAGTAAATTTCTCTGAAATATTAGAAATGAATGTATTAACACCTAAACAACACGGTTTTGTTTTAAAAATTAAGCCCAACCCAATTCAACTGTTTTCAAAGACACATAAGTTTTGGCAAAGCTCAAATAGAATTTGAAAGGTTTTCTTTAGAAGCATACCAGATCCGGTCGGGGCTTGTGGGCGGGTTTGGGGTGTTTCGATTTAGTATCGAGCAGGTTCAAAAGCGTAACATCGATAATTAGGGTTATGCATTTTACTTAATTGAATGATGTTGCATGCTTAATTATTAATGAGTGTATTTTGGAAGTTATTTGAGCTTCATTAATTGAGTGAATGCTTAGTGAAACTTTTAATTTCTAATAATTAAGAGAGAGCTAAGCAAGTTAGGCCTTAAGAATTAATGACAAGGAGTTTTAAGCATAAGTTGAGTAATTGGCAAAGTGGTTAGGATGCATGAATGAGTCTTTGGAGGGAGAGGTTGAATCCCTAGCTAGCAAATGGGAAAATTTTAATTTTATGTTTTCCTTCCTATAGTGTCGGCCAAGAATATTCTAGAGTGGATGAGTATTCTTTTATTTTGGCCATTTGACCATATGAAAAAGGAAGCTAAGAACTTATGGTATGGAATCATGAAGGATGATAAGATGAGGGGGGACAAAAGGCATGATATTGGGCAATGTTTTGGGAGCTTGTTCATGGTCATTTGACCATGAACCTAGACGGTTTTAGGGGCTAAAGGGAGTGGTTAATGGTGATAGCAAAATTAAGGTTGATAGGGAAGAAATGTGGAGCAAAAAGGGGGAGTATGTTGGCTTCCTTATTGGCCGAATTTTGGTATGGGATTAGGGAGGTTTTAGTTAACCAAAAGGTTATCAATTATGCATTTTTCCTTTGTCCAATATTCTTCTTCTCTTAGCCGAAATTGTCTAGTGACATTTGGTACAAAGCTTGCTTTGTTTTGGCCTTTGTATTTTTGACCAAATAGGTACCTTTATTTCATCTTTTCCTCTCAAAATTTTATCTCCTTTT
Source organism: Gossypium rotundifolium (assembly GCA_025506655.1). NCBI lineage: Eukaryota > Viridiplantae > Streptophyta > Magnoliopsida > Malvales > Malvaceae > Gossypium > Gossypium rotundifolium. The sequence continues at coordinate 154,567,108 of CP106722.1, read as the reverse complement.
GATACCAAATTATTGTCACTTTTGAAGACACTTTCTTTTCTTCCTCTCTAGTTAGAATTCAACTTTCACCAAAAGCTTTCTCTCATTTTCTTTTCCTTTCTTTTCATTCTATTTCTCTCTTCTCTTTCCCTCTCATAGCGAAACTACCAAATTGCAAAGAACTATCTTTTCTTCATTTCTTCCCTTGGTAGAATGAGCATAGGTTCCAAAACCAATCTCTTTTCTTTTTGAGAAACAACATCACCATCATCATCTTCTTCCTTTAATCTCTCTCTTTCTCTTTCTCTTTTCTTCCTTCTCTCTTTCCTTCTCTTTTCATACTTCTTTCTTCTTTCTCTCAAAACCGAAACCATCATATTTGAAACCACCATCTTTTCTCTTCTCTTTTGTTAAAGCCGAATCATCAATTCCTTTCTTCTTTTTGTTCAAGGCCGAACCTTCATGTGAATCAAAGTAAGGTTTTTGTTTGTCAATAGTTTTCATTATTCCTTTTTATTATAATTGATCTAGAAAAATAAATCTTTTATTTTTCTCTCCTAGGTCGAATCCTTGGAAAGGATTTTGAAGGATCTTTGTTGAAGACAACTTTTAAGAAGTGATCTTTCAAATCATCAAAGTAAGATTATCCTTTTTGGTTATATCGATTTCTTTAGATAGACTACTAATCGATCGTATTTTTAGGGCGATTTGAGACTAACAAGATAGGTAAGAAAAGGCGATTGAGTGTTTGGAAAAGAGGAGGTATTCCTTTACCATCAAACTTCAAGCGAAGGGTCATATCGGCGGTTAGAGACTTTCCACCGGGTTGTGGACCCTCCGCTAACAAGGATCGATTATTTGAAGTAGTCGGACAATAGAACCACTTTACGTTGGTGAAATATCGGCGGGTTTTGATCCATCTAGTGGAAAAACCACAAATAACTGCTGTTCGAGAATCCGAGGTAAGGATTTAGATCCTCATCAATAAACATAGTTTTATTAGTTAAAGTTTATACTAATCAAGTGTGTTAATTAATTAGGTGTTGTGAGCGAGAGTATTGTTCTCACCATCACGAGGTGTGTAACCTTACATTAAAATCTCATAGATTTACATATATTTAAATGTGATTATATGACCATGTGTATGATTGTGATTTTGGATACCATTCGGTGGTATCGATATTCGAGTATGTTTACCCTAATATTTTGTTCATTTTGCTATATGCATAAATGTGAGATAAGTATGACTATATTATGATCGTGGGGTAAATAGCATGAAAATTTATTGATATGTATGTGCATGGGCATATGGGTATATTTGATAAAGGAGGAAGTATTCGGTGGTTTTACCACATTTACGGTGACGGTCACATATGTGAATCTGGTGACTTGGTCACGTATATTTGAATCTGGTGACTTGGTCACGTATATGTGAATCTGGTGACTTGGTTACATATTTGAAATCCGTGACTTGGTCACATATTTGATATCCGGTGACTTGGTCACAATTTTGTCTGGTGGCCTTGCTACAATATTATAAGGCGATGTGCATGTTGATTGCAAGAATCGCTTGGAGGTCGATTTAGTAATCCCACGGTGTGTTGGTTGGTACGGGTGGTGTGTAGCGGATGGATATTTAGGTGGGCGGGCTTGCATTTCATTTCATGTACATAATCATGAATATTGAATGATTATTATTTGATCTGCTATGAAAATGGGCTTTTGGGCTAAATGTGAGCTAAAGCGGCTTTTAAGCTAAATATGAGCTAAATGGGCTTTTGGGCCAAACATGACTTAAATGGGCCTATGAATAAATGTGATATGAAAATGGGCTTTTTAATGTATGTGTTATACATTGAGTTTATGACTCACCCTTTGTGGGATAAACTTTTTGGATGATTAAATAAGCGATGGATCGGGTCGACAAGGATTTCGAGGTGGCCAATGCTCAAATATTGAAGTTTGAAAATTTTCCTACTTAAACTTATTAAGTTAATTTTTATTATTTAGACTTTATTATGGGTTTGCCAATTTTATGTAATAAGGCCACTATAAACTATCTTTAATTTTGTGTTTGGAATTATTTTTATTTCGCTATGAACAATAACTATTAAATAACTAAATAGTTTTGATAAATAATAATTTAAAATGTCTTTGTCAAAATATATATATATATATATGTGTGTTTTAAAGTAATTTCCTTAAATGTGGTTTTCTTTTGATTTATCAATTCCTCCTACAAGTAATGATTTTCTTTTAAAAGATATAAATTTTTCTTTACAAAAATGTTAAGTTAATCTGTTTTCTACAAAATCATCAAGTTTTTCTTAAACAAAAATGAGAATTCACTATAGATTTACTCGAGGAACATACCAAATTCGGTTGGGCTTTTTGGGCCGGGTTTGGGGTGTTTCAAAAACTCGGCCCTGAGGGTTTTTTGGGCCCAAAACGTTTTCTTTTGGAAAATTGGATTTTATTAAGAAATAAGCAGGTTTTCTAGCATGACACCTGAGACTCCGCCAAGTCCACTAGGTAAGTACTCCTAACCTCTTTGTGATTTGTATGTGGGGATATATATAGGGATGTAGACTAGTGGATTAGGAACTAAACCCTAGGACTAGTTTACCCCAACAATTACATAAAACTCTAAGGCACAATTAAACAAACCTGTGTCTAAGTCACCGAGTTAGGGTGTGGAAACCAATTTGCACATGTCTAGGATTGGTTTCGGTGGGAGCTTGGTATTTAAGCAGTCCGCGTGACTCACCTCCTCTCCACTCGAATCCTACCTGGTGCGTAGCTTCGGTTCACCCTAACCAAGAGGACTTAGTCGCGGGCTGAACTCAATAATTAAAACCCAAAAGGGACTAGCCACATTTTTATAGAAACCCTAGTTTCAAAAGTCAACAAACTACCCTTTTGAATTGTGAAAATTATTATTTTGGAAAAACTTTCTAAAAATTTCTAATTTACAAAATTACCTAAATACCCTTAGTGGTAAGATTACTAAAATGCCATTGGTTCTAAAATTACCATACTACCCTAGATTTCAATAAAATTTCTCTACTTTGCAAAAGTATCCATGAAACCCTAACTTGTGAAAATTCAAGATACCCTGGTTTGAGAAATTTAAGAAATTACCCCTGATTTGCAAAATGACCAAATTACCCCTGATTTGCAAAATGACCAAATTACCCCTAATTTGCAAAATGACCAAAGTACCCTCAGTAAGGAAAATTACCGAAGTACCCTCAATTTAGAAATCTTTAAAAATACCCTTGTTTTGAACAGTCACCAGGAACCTTATTTTGCGAAAAATTATCAAAAAGACCTTGGCTTGTAAAATTACAAAAATACCCCTAATACGTAAAATTATCATTTCATCCTTGAAATTTTTCCAGCAAGAATTTTAATTTTGTAAAATATCATCAATCTCTATTTTGCAACATTTTCAAATGCCCTAATTTGAAAAAAATTTACCAAAATACCCCTATAGGACAAAATTACGGAAATACCCCTGGGTAGTGGAAAACAACAAACAACGATAACTACAACATTTCTCTGTAATGGACGCAAGTTCATGTGTGTGATTAAATGAATGATGTGAGACTGTATGTGTATGAATCGAAAGAACAACTTTCTATTAAACATAAAACTGTTCGTGTTTAATCAGTGGAACAAAGCTAATACATAAAATTCTCTAATCAGATAAACGCAAAGCGAAAGTATTAATTCAAGGGGACGTGGTCGTAACGTATGTGGCTATGGAAGAGGCCGAATGATCGTGTCTGAACCTATTAGATCGGGTCAGAGATCTGAAAATGAAATGCCACCACCACCACCAGCCGCTGATGTAGAATATCAGGATCAGACGGGGGATGACGCAATGTCACAGGCAATGCTGCGGGTTTTGGAAAGGGTGGCTAGAGCAGGTGGAGGCATGGGAGTTCGAAAGTCGATACCTGAACGACTCCGAGCCAACGGAGCTGAAGTGTTCCGTGGTATATCTGGTGTGGCACCTAGTACCGCTGAGTATTGGTGGGAGGTGACTGAGCGGATTATGGATGAGCTCGATTTAACTGATGAGGAAAAGTTGAAAGGGTTGGTGTCGCTTCTCCGTGATGAGTCATATCAATGGTGGCTCATGGTGCGGGATGGTGCTTCAGCTGAGGATCTTACTTGGGAATATGTTAAGGTGGCATATCAGAAGAAGTATGTCAGCACACACTATATTGATGCGAGAGAAAGGCTTTTCTGGGGCTAGTTCAAGGGAACAAGTCCGTAGCTGAGTACGAGGCTGAATTCCTAAGGTTGAGCCGTTATGCTCGAGGGATAGTGTCTACCAAGCATGAGCGGTGTGTCCAGTTTGAGGACGAACTAAGGGATGACCTGAGGTTATTGATAGCCCCACAATAGGAGCGGGAGTTTGCTATATTGGTGGAGAAAGCTAAAGTAGCCGAGGGTATCAAGGATTCAGTAAGGCAGAACTCCGATCGAATAGGCAGAAGAGAGGCTTTGGATCTTCAAGGCCATCTAGGAATGAGCAAAAGAGGCCTAGAGTTGATGGGCCACGGGGTCAGCAAGCTGCTACTAGAGGGTAGTATCGTACATGTGATCAGTGTGGGAAGAAGCATTTAGGGGAGTGTTGGAAAAGAATGGGGGGATGCTTTAAGTGTGGGTCCAAGGACCACATGATTAAGGATTGTCCGATGATAGCCGAAGGGGGTCGACCAGTGAGTCAAGGTCCTAACCAGGCTAGAAGAGAGGGACAGTAGCCACCGCGAGGTCGTGGTTTGGCTGGCAGAGGTAATAGTTCTGGTAGAGGACGTGGAGCACCGGGCAGAGGTGTTAGTACTACTGAAGCTAGACAGTCGGGTTTGGTTTATACGGTTCACCGGAGGAAAGATGGAGATGCACCGGACGTCATAACCGGTACGTTTCTTATATCTAGCAAACCCTATGTTGCTTTAATTGATGTGGGCTCGACCCATTCTTATGTTGCATGTAGTGTAGTTGAAACACTAGGCATAGCCTCTGAACCTTCTAGTAGGGAGATGACTGTAGTAACCCCACTAGGTCAAACTATAGTAGTGAATAAGATGTTTCGGAGAGTGCCTTTAGAGCTTCAAGGAGCGGTATTTCCTGCCGACTTAATGGAATTACCCTTCGAGGAATTCGATCTTATACTTGGCATGGACTGGCTAGTTGAACATCGAGCTATTTTGGATTGTACTGCTAAGAGAATGGAGTTAAGGACCCCGAAGGATGAAGTGGTGATTATGATAGGAGAAAGACGAAACTACTTGTCTAATGTAGTTTCTACTTTAAAGGCTGATAAGATGGTTCGGAAGGGGTGTAAGGCATTTTTGGCCTTCATTTGTGCTTTGGATACAAACGAAGGAGGAGTTAATGGAGTTAGAACTGTGAGGGAGTTTGTGGATGTCTTTCCGGAGGAATTACCCGGAATACCCCCAGACAGGGAGGTAGAGTTTAGAATTGACTTGTTCGGAGGAGCGACTCCGTGTCCATTGCCCGTCATGAATGGCACCAAAGGAGTTGGTTGAGCTTAAGGCCCAGATTTAGGAATTGCTTGACCGTGGTTTCATCCGACCCAGTATGTCTCCATGGGGAGCACCAGTCTTGTTTGTAAAGAAGAAGGACAGAACTATGCATATGTGCATAGATTATCGTCAGTTGAACAAGCTGACCATCAAGAACAAGTACCCGTTGCCAAGAGTTGACGACTTGTTTGATCGACAAGGGGCATGATATTCTCGAAGATAGATCTAAGGTCTGGATATCATCAGCTTAAGGTGAAGGAGGCTGATATCCATAAGACGGCTTTCCAAACAAGGTACAGACATTTTGAATTCGTAGTAATGCCATTCGGTTTGACAAATGCCCCAGCCGCGTTTATGGACATGATGAACCGAGTTTTCCAACCCTATCTAGACCGGTTCGTTATTGTGTTCATAGACGATATTTTGGTCTATTCAAAGTCGGAGGAAGAACATGATAAGCACCTCCGGGTTGTGTTGCAAGTGTTGAGGGAGAAGAAGCTTTATGCCAAAATTCAGCAAGTGTGAATTTTGGCTTAGGGAAGTTGCCTTCTTAGGGCATGTGGTATCCGCAGAAGGAATAAAGGTGGATCCTAGGAAGATTGAGGCGGTGTTGGATTGGAAACCCCCTAAGTCAGTGGCAGAAGTCTAGAGTTTCTTAGGATTGGCAGGCTATTATAGACGGTTTATGGAAGGGTTCTCGTCAATAGCCGCGCCTCTGACAAAGTTGTTAAGGAAGGAAATGTCTTTCATTTGGATTGATAAGCAACAGGAGAGCTTTGAGAAGCTTAAGAAGGTCTTGACCGAAGCTCCAGTTTTGATTCAGCCGGAGGCAGGGAAGGATTTCGTGGTGTATTGTAATGCTTCCCACACAGTATTAGGAGGTGTTCTTATGCAAGATGGAAAAGTAGTCGCTTATGCGTCTCGACAACTAAGGCCACATGAGGTTAACTACCCGACGCACGACTTGGAATTGGCGGCAGTGGTCTTTGCCCTTAAGGTATGGAGGCACTATTTATATGGAGAGAAGTCGGTAATCTACACAGACCACAAGAGTCTTAAGTATCTGCTGACTCAGAAAGAGCTGAATCTGAGACAGCGAAGGTGGGTGGAACTATTGAAGGACTATGATTGTTTGATAGAGTATCACCCGGGCAAGGCGAATGTGGTAGCGGATGCCCTAAGTCGGAAGGTAGTGTCGGATCTGAGGGCAATGTTTGCACATCTGAGCTTGTATGATGATGGAAGTCTGCTGGCAGAACTACAAGTTAAGCCAACGTGGTTGAATGAAATGAAGGAGGGACAGTTGGTGGATGAGGATCTAAGTGTTAAGTTGCGACAAGCGCAGAATGGAGAGTTGGAAGGTTATGGTGTTAATGACGAGGGAGTATTATGCTTCAAGGGTAAGGTGTATATGCCAAAGGACGAGGAGCTTAGGCAAAGAATTCTTCGGGAATCGCATAGTAGCCCTTATGCTATGCATCCCGGAGGTAGTAAAATGTCTGATTTAAGGGAACAATTTTGGTGGCTTTGGTCTTAAGCGGAAGTGACCGAATATGTTGGCAAATGCTTAGCGTGTCGATAAGTTAAAATTTGAACACCAAGTGCCATTGGGGTTACTTGTGTCTGATTCCCCAATGGAAATGGGAGAGAATTACCATGGACTTCATTAGTGGGCTTCCCCTTACGCCTACTAAGAAGGACTCGGTATGGGTGATAGTGGATCAGCTGACCAAGTCTGCTCACTTTATTCCAGTGCGGGTTGACTACTCCCTACAAAAGTTAGCAAGGTTGTATGTAGCGGAGATTGTGAGGTTGCATGGAGTGCCGATGTCAATTATCTCAGATAGGGACCCGAGGTTCACGTCTCGATTTTGGAAAGCACTACATCAGGCTTTAGGCACCAAATTGGATTTCACTACGGCTTTTCATCCACAGTCGGACGGCCAGTCTGAACGAGTAACCAAGTCTTAGAGGATATGTTACGAGGCAGTGTGATGGATTTCAGAGGAAGTTGGGAGGAATATTTGCCTTTAGCAGAGTTTGCCTACAATAACAGCTACCAGGCAAGTATTCGGATGCCACCGTACGAAGCACTGTATGGTCAAAAGTGTCGGACTCCTACATGTTGGACAGAATTGGGAGAACATCAGATTTTGGGTCTGGAAATTGTGGCAGAATCCGAGGAGAAAGTTAAGATAATTCGTGTACAGTTAAAGGAGGCATCTGATAGGCTGAAGTCGTACGCAGATCTCAAACGGAAGGAAATAGAATTTGATGTGGGAGATCAAGTGTTTCTTAAAGTCTCGCCTTGGAAGAAGGTAATGAGGTTTGGACGAAAAGGAAGTTAAGCCCAAGGTTTATAGGGGCCTATCGAGTGTTGAAGCGAGTTGGACCAGTGGCATACCAGTTAGAGTTGCCTTCGAAATTAAAGCAGATGCACGACGTATCCCATGTGTCCATGCTACGTCGTTATCGATCGGATCCATCTCATGTGGTACCAGTTGAAGAGGTAGAGCTAAGGCCAGATTTGTCCTACGAAAAAGAGCCAATTCAGATCTCGGAGCGAGATATGAAAGTGTTACGGAGGAAGTCAGTTCCTCTAGTCAAGGTGTTATGGCGCAATCATGGATCGGAAGAAGCTTCGTGGGAGCCAGAAGAAGCAATGCGACAGCAATACCCTCACTTATTTCAGCCAGGTAATTTCGAGGACGAAATTATTTTAAGGGGGTAGAACTGTAATATCCTAGTTTATGGCTTATGCATTTATGCTTAATAGCATGCTTGAGTGTGTTGTGAATGTGTATTGTGAATTCTGTGAACCTTCGAATGTAGGAAAATGCCTTAGAAAATATTTAATTGTAAGTTTTAATAAGGGAGCTAAGCTTAGTAGGGCCTTAAGAGAAATTGTATGTGGAATATGACACGAAATGGGCTTGTCTAAGTGGCTTGGGCGCCACTTAAAGCCAGTAAGTGACGCCATATCTTGGAATTTGAGGGCTTGAGTTCGAATTGCATGGGTAGCAAAAAAATTTTATTTTGGCTGCAAGGAGCTAGAGAAGTGGATGACAAAAGGAACTTAAAAGATGAGTTTTATCTTTTTAAAATTCGCTAGAAGAGTAGGGATAATTATGTTTTTTATTTATTTTGAATAGGTGATTAAGGGATAAAATAGGAGAAATATGAGGGATATGATAAGTAAAGATAAAGTGGCCGGCCAAGGGACTCTTTTAGTAGTATTTTCGGCCAAGGAAAGAGATTAAGGCTTTTCTTCATTCTTTTCCTCCCTTTTGAGTCTCTGCCGAATTCTCCCTGCAACTCTTTCTCTTTTCTTTTTTTATTCTCTAAAAGCCGGATATAGGATCCTCTAGTCTTGTCGATTTTTCCCTAAGTCCTACACCTTTTCCTTTCTTTCCTTGTTGAAGCCGAAATCCTATAGTGTTCATCAAAAGCCAGAATCAAGTGGACAGCATTTAGGCCATAGCCAAATAGCCCTGTGGATTCAAGTAAAGGTGCTGTCGATTTTAATATAAATGGGGTAAGGATCTATAGTCATCATCTTGTTTCTTTTCCTTTAAGCTGAAGTTAAGATTCTAATGGCATTGATGTCTCTTGGCCGAGACTACAGAGGATCTTTCGGGACTGTGTCTATAGTCGACTAGAAGGAGGATTATTCGGGATTCAATATCCAAGGTAAAGTCATGTGTATATTCGGCCAAGGGCTATTTTTCTTGTGATTAAATGATAGAAATTGATCTAACATATGTTTATAAGGGTTTTGACAAATACCAAGAGTAATTAGCAATTTCGAGATTTAGATTTATAAGGTAAGTGTACATGTACATTCGGCCAAGGCCATGTTTGGTGATATAGATCTACTTCTTAATTATTCAAAAGCCGAAAATTAACCCTTTAAGTGATCTAATGTTGGCCGATTACAAGGTAGAAGGATTTCAACGTTTCGGGATTTGATTAGTGGCGAAATCGGCACCAAGGTAAAATTTGATTACAATAATCCTATTAGGATTTGGTTTTATAGCCGAATGGCTTTTTACTAATAAGATTGGGGTTGGCCGAATATAGGCAGTAAAGATCTAAAGCAGTAGATTGGATTTTCGGGATTTGGAGTGAATTTGCTAAGTAAATCAGGTGTGTAGCCCACACTGAATCTTAATAGATTTGCGTGATTTAATTTAAAATATGTGTTAATAAGAATGTGAAAAAAATGGCTAAGGTACCATACAATGGTACAAAGTACTCATGTACGTTTTCCTACTCCTACTAGGATTATAACACGATTTGTAATGGCACATATGTGAACCTATAAGAATGTGAATAGAGAACTTGGCATGGTAATGCATGATTTGTATGACATGGGCATTTGGGGTGGTTATGAAAGGGGAAGTGAATGTGGTGACTTCGGTCACATTAAGTGAATGTGGTGACTTTGGTCACATTATCTAAATGTAGTGTCTAATGACACAAAATAACTACCTGGTGGCTATGCCACAAATTATAAGGGCGATGAGCACGTCGACTGCAGCGACTACCTTCGATGGTGTGTAGCGGATGGAGGGTTGACTTAGTAGTCCCACGGTGTGCGGTGAAATGCGGTACGGTGATGTGTAGCGGATGGTAACTAGGCTTGGGTTCGGGATTGCATCATTATTTATGTTATTATATTTGTATGTATGATTTTGTATGCCATAATCTGTTGGGCCTTAGTGTTGTGGTTACACATTGAGTCTGCTTGACTCACCCCGTTGTGGGAACCTTTTTCAGGTGACGCATAGTAATGGACCGGGTCGGCAGGAGCTTTGTGGTGGCCATGCTCAGCAAGGAACTTATTTTATTTGGACTTTTATTTTAAAGTACTTTGAACTTAATTTTGGGTTTTATTTGATGTAATAAGGCCATAAGTATTTAATTGTTTTTTTTTTTTCATGCTTTTAAATTACTTAGTACGACACGATTATCATCGAATTGAAGTTGAAAGTAAATTTCTCTTAAATATTAGAAATGAATGTATTAACACCTAAACAACACGGTTTTGTTTTAAAAATTAAGCCCAACCCAATTCAACTATTTTCAAAGACACATAAGTTTTTGGCAAAGCTCAAATCGAATTTGAAAGGTTTTTATTTAGAAGCATACCAGATCTGGTCAGGGCTTGTGGGCCGGGTTTGGGGTGTTTCATTAATTGGTTTGGGTAGTTTCATCGTAGAAAAGTCTAAAATTGAGATGAATGGATTGAGTCCACTAGGTTAATTAGTAATAATGAATCAAGTGTCATTTTTTCGATTTTAAATCAATGGTAAAACATTTTTTTGCTAATCTTTTTATTATGTCATTTAACGAGTTCGATATGATTCTGGGAATGGACTGACTTACAGATCATGGTGTGATTTTAGACTGTCGACAAAAGGAATTTAGGATCCAATGTCGAGAGGGCGATATTATGATAGTTGAAGGCCTAAGGTTGAGTAATTTCATTCAAATCATATTCGCAGTGCAACCCAGTAAACTTTTGAACCAAGGTTGTAAGGCATTCCTAGCAAACTTCATTAACTCAACCTCTGAAAATCTAAAGTTGAATGAAATTTGTGTCGTATGTGAATTTGCGGATGTATTCTCGAAAGTCTTACATGGGTTACCTCTTGATTGTGAGGTGGAGTTTGCAGTTGAAGTTTACCCTGGTACGACTTCGATGTCCATCTCCCCTTATCATATGGCAATGGTTGAGTTAAAAGTGCTGGAAAAAAAATAAGGTTTGAAAACAGTTTTCTTGCACAATGAAAAATAAAAATTTTGAAAACTGAGTCAGTTTGTGATATTTATAGCAATAAACCCTTTAGCAAAATTACACCTTTATTTTTGGCTAAACAGATCCTTTATGTACCCGAGTTTTCATCGAATGACCTTCTCTACTATTCTCGTACCACGAACTACTTTAAGTGTGGGCTCCAACAATTCGAATCAAGCACAGAATCAGAAATAGTTTTCTTTACTTTTCAATGTGAAAGCAAATATCTCTCTCAATAGAAATCGATAGAATTGTTATTCCAAAAAATATAATTTATATTTATAGAATAAAACTCTCACTATTTTTGGGCAGAATAACAATATCTCAAAAGTTGTTGTTTTTATCCCTACCAACGCCATCTATTTATAGGGAGAAGAGGTGAAACTATAGTTGAATTGTAGAAGTCTATTTAAAATAGAAAAATAGACTCCTAGTCTAACTAGGAGGATAGAGGGTGACACCGCTAGTTAAACAAACTAGGGTTTGTCGTCCTTCTCTTTAAACATGAAGGGCTTTTGGGCCTCTCCCATATCGAGTTCAACTACAAGTGGTTCTTAGACTTATAACCCAGTACTTTATAATTCGATCCAACCCGATATTTTTTTCTATTTCTCAAAATAAACATCTCAAATTAATTTAAATTAATTAATTTTTCAATTAAATAATTTTCTCAACCAAATTCTAAATTCGTTAAAATCATGACGAATTTTCCATAAAAAATATATGAGAAAATATATTATATTTCTACATTCAACGGATTCACTATGACAAAATGATTTATTTCCATTTTCTAACTTCATTTAATTCGAAAACCATAAATTCATTTCTAGGTCATTTTCATTTTGGAAAAAACTACATTCATTTCCAAATGTTTCCTATTTCTCCATTTTTACCATTTCTATCCGTTTATGTTCATTTGATTCAACATATGATTAGGGATCAAATAAATTATAATTAGGTTCTAACTTTTCGCCTATTAATTATAAACTCATTTAGTCACAAAGTCATTCCACTATAATATTGTGATTGAGCTCTCCTCAATGGCATACCATTACGAAAATAACTCGATCAGTGCTCATCCAATGGCCTTGCCATAAGTGTGTTACCCTCATAAGATATCCTCAATCTCTTTGGGATAAATCTGTTCTCCCAATATGATCCTATTTTATCTCACGGTAACCATTACATCTTCCTTCATGAAAAGTAAATTACTATCAAATAGTTATCAAGTCATTCATCACAAAGACAAATGACCCATGGCCATGTTTACTTTTCATCGACCATGTAATGCCAATGAGATGATATCATTTACCCCAATCTCGGGCTGTGAATTCCATGGTTGTAAATGATATTACATACTGTAGAAGTCGTATACCCAACGCATCAGCTTTCAGTTCCTTATCTATTTGAACTCAGGCTTTTTACTTATATCAAAGTATACGAGTCATGCATACATAGTCCATCAACCACTAAAGATTAGTGTATGTCACACTTTAAAAGTCATAAGTGAATAAATCCATAAATAAATTCAGGATCTATTCTTATTGGGTCCAATCTGATGTACTATCAGTCTAGTTGATCGCTGAAATCAGAGCTTTAAAATTTAGAATGAATGATATCGAACCTTGAGACTAACTCTGACAACGATTAAAGGCAAGTGTACCTATCGAACAGTAGTATAGCATAGGCAAGACCAGATTATCGAACCCAAAGGAACTAAAAGTACTAATACTTACTTTCTTTTTATTATTTAGCCTAAAATATGGAGCGATTGGTTGATTTAATCTAGTTTAACAATTTCTAAGCTAAAGAAAAAGACAAAAAGAACGAATAGGGAAATAACTCAAAGAAAACTCAATTGATCACAACGATACCCTTAGGAAGCATCCACCTAGACTTCACTTGTTATTTAATACTGAACCATATGATTTATTTACTTAGTTTGATCTGTAAGACTCCCTAACATATATTAAACCCTCTCTCGAGTTTAATAACGTCTAACCCTAGGTTAATTAGTGGAACTCTCGTTCACTTATAATAACCCCCTAGAATAGCAGTAAATCGATCTATGGATTCCTATATTAGGTTTCACCCTAATCCGGAAAAATCTCGTCGCCCTATCTCTAGGAGTGCGATCAACTACGCTTAATTATGTTCAATCTACTCTTAAGCAAGGTCTGTTCCTCCTCTACCTAAGCACATCAGATTTGGATTAAGCATGCATAATTAAGAACAAACTAAGTATTTATCATATAATTCAGAAATCAATAACAAAATTCATCTAGGTTTCATCCCCTTTAGGTATTTGAAGGGTTTAGTTCATAACAAATAAAGAAAACATCTTAAGAGAAAAGGTAAAACAAAACATAGAAAGTCCCTAAAACCCCCTGAAGGAATTGAAGGAGAAATTCACCGTCTTAAGTAGAATTCTGGCTCTACGAGTGAAATTCGAGTGAAATTGCTCTCTCTCAAAATAGAGGCACGGCCATGGTACACGCCCGTGTAAATCATTTTCAGGCCGTGTCTCGATTCTGTCGATTGGGGCACTGCCGTGTAAATCGTGGCATGGTCATGTCTTAGTTAATTATCGAGGCACAGCCATGTGGCTTGAAGTCCAGGCCGTGTCAATTTTCTCTTTAGCCCAAATTGGCCCGTTTTAAGCCCGTTTCTTGTCCTTTTCGTCCTCGGGTGCTTTCCTGAGCAAAAACATGAAAAGAAAGGATTAAGAGCACCTTTTTACATAAAACAAGGGCTAAATCATCCAAAAGCATACTAAATGTGGGCCTAAAATATGTTACGTTTAGGGTTTATCAAATACCCCCACACTTAAGCTTTTACTTGTCCTCAAGCAAAATTCTCAACTTATAATTAAAACGAACTTTCCATAATTCATAATTCCTATCAACAATGCCTCATCATAATTCACAGATAATTCATACATGGATAATTTATCTCAAAGACTCCTAAAGATTTAAAAATTCTAAGTCATAAATTTGTAGCATAAAAACATAGGCGTCTCCCCTTATCTAAATAATTACCTTTAATTCAAAACCGACAAGGATTGACATCCTCACTAAAGATTCACTCAAAGCACTCGATGTGTTTAGGGTTCAAGAGAAAGCACTCATAAGTCTAACCTGAAAAGTTAATCCCATAGGCTTGCCTGAAAATCAAATCTCCACCACTGTAATATGAGATGATACACAAATCAAAAGGTCTTTGAAAAGGTTGTAACAGGGCTTAGGTTAAAGCTGTGGATAAAGGCTGAATTAGAAGGTTGAATCATCGAGATTGACCTGATAAATTACCTACTAAGAATACTAAACTAGAAAATAATTGATTGCTTTGAAACTAGTAATACTACTATTGATAATACTTTTAATACGAGCTCTTCTTCAACAATTAGAATTTAAACGCATAAGCTCCTTTAATCTACTACTTGAATATACTTTTAGTTTTTTAAGAACAAACTAAGTAAATACATAATAAAGAAAGAACTTTATCAACTAAAATAAACTAATTCGGTAACTGATCAATTCAATTCTCGATAGAAGGGTAGTCAAAACGAATGGTGATAACAAATACAAATGGTTTGGGGTTAATATTAAGTGGGTAATTTAATAAAAAAGGGTTGTTAAGATCAACGGGGTTCACTAGGGGTTAATTATGTAGGTAAGCTTTTTAGTGGAGTGAATGGGTTAAAACCTAGGTGCCTTTATCATCTCAGTATATCAAATCATTAATGTGGTCTCGACATGTATAATCAAGGCAAGTTCTACAACAACAATTCAGTGTTGACACACTCATAATCAATAAAGTGAGCATGAAAAAGAATATATGCTTTATAAGGCTCAAAATCTCACACAAATTATGGGTATTTGACATCAATCCTGTAAATTTCAAGATTCAAGGTAGCATTCAAATTCAGTTCAACAACCTAGGAAATTTTTAATTTTTGAAAAAATAGACTTATCATGCTTGATTCTCTAGTATTCTTCACATATAAATCATCAATGCACAATTATCAATGACTTACTCAAGAGCTTATCAATAAAAATCATAAATCATTAGAAGCTTCACCTTAATTGATAATATGAGAAACTTACTTAGGAACAAGACTAAAATTCAGGATTTGAGAATAATGCAAAAAGTCAGGTACTTTTACCCCCCCACACTTAAGATGTACATTGCCCTCAATGTACAAAGATAGATAAACAATTATGTGACAAAATAATCAAAAGAGAAGGGGAGAAGCAACACTTTCTGAATTTTGGATGATTCCGGTAGTTGGCATCTTTGGTGTTAGAAAGCAGGTAGAGGAGGCGGTGGTGGCGTTTTTTATGGGCCTGGTGGGGTGTCTACCGGTGATCTTTGTGCTAGATAAAGAACTTAGGTAGCCTGCAAAGATATAGCCAAGGAATCTAAAAAAACATTAATAATATACTAATACTATAATTAAAGACAAAGTAAATAAAGAGAATGAGACTAAGAAGAAAACTGAAATTGAAAGAAAAGACTAATGGATTAAGGAGTCCTTATTGTTGGATGGTTTGCGAGGTAGGTGTGACCTCTAAGGCTGTGGTGCATGATTCCCAAGCAGCCTTTAGAACCTAAAACTAAGAAACTAAAAGAATTTAAAATATATTAAGTAGAAGAGAATTATAGATAAGTAGGATAAAGGGGGAAATAAACATAAAGAAGAATTTAAATGGTCTAAAAGACCCTTGGCTTTATGTTTGAATGAAGCGGCCGGCATGAACTTATGTGTTAGGGTCTCTTTAAGGAGACAATGCTTGCCTTCTTACGCTTCTTCGGCATGATTCTAGTGTAGCTCAAGAGTCTGGACACTTTTTCTAAAGAAAGAAGAAAAAAAGGAAGAAAAATAAGGGGAGAAGGAGGAGGGCTATGGGGTTTAAATAGGGTCTCAAATCTAGCACGTTCTCATGCCCGTGGACCGAAGGTGTGTTGAATTACATGGCCACATTGCACGGCCTTGTGTCTAGGCGTGTTTGTTCACCCACGCCCATTTTCTAGGTGTCACGCCCGTTCTTCAAAAGGCAGTGTGTTGGCACGGTTGGATAGCATGGGCGTGTTTGTCCCGTGTCTGATAAGTCAGTAGCTTCATACAGTTGTGGATCACGGTCGTGCCAATTTACTGGAGCCCGTGGGGGGAGTGGTTAGATCCGTGACGTCATGTGGTGGTTGGGACTAATTCATACGGCCTCTATTGTGTCAGTACGGTAGTTCTAGTGGTCCACACGGTCACAGACACGGCCGTGTATAAGGCCGTGTAGCATTGAAGTTCTGTACTTCCGGTTAGTTTAAAAGGAAAGAAAGAAGGAAGGGAAAGAAACTGAAAATAAATTTGAAAGTAAATAGTGTTAGTACTCGGGTTGCCTCCTGAGAAGCACTCGTTTATAATCTTAAGCTGGACTTTCCTTGAATTAGAAAAATTAGGGAGGTTTGAAGGTTTGAATATCTTTCCTCTTACTTAAAATTTTATTTTCTTGATAAGGTTCAAGTCGAGAAGCGTTTACCTTAAAAGTACCGAATGTTGGAGTGCTTACCTCGACTGTTCCATGGGGGAAGATATCGTGTACCTTAAGAGGAATTTCCTTGCTTACGTTCAGGTCTATTGTGATGATGCGAGGATCGACTTTGTCGAGCAGCACCTGGTCTCCTATTTTGAAGTGATTTGATGTTCCTATGAGTTCTTTTGGTGTTATTTCGTATGGGTCTGGTTGTTCTTTAACTTGTGTCCTCTGCTCTTCTAAATTGTCGATCCTAAGGTCTTGTTCCCTGTGTGATTCCTCTTTGTCACTTTGGGATCTATAAGTCGGCTCAAAGTTGTGCCTTTGTGGTGTTTCCTGCGATTATCATCTGTATTCACTTTATTACCTTCATCTATTGTTGCCCTGGATGAGTCAAGAGCTTGAAGACTGATTGATTCGTCACCTATATAAAATATGAGTTCTCTTGTGGTAACATCAATTTTAGTCTTGGTAGTTACTAGAAAAGGTCTTCCTAAAATTAAGGGGATTGTATTATCCTCATCCATATCTAAAACAACAAAATCTACTGGGAAAACAAATTTATCGATTTTGACAAGAACATCTTTGATAATGCCCTTAGGAATTCTAATAGTTTTATCAGCTAATTGTATACTCATCCTAGTTTGTTTGGGCTTCCCTAGACCTAGTCGTTTAAATAATGTATAAGGCATGACATGTATGCTTGCCCCTAAATCAGCTAACACGTTATCAATAGCTAAACTACCACTTAAACATGGAATTATAAAACTCCCTGGATCTTTTAACTTTCGTGGTAGTCTATTCTGTAACATTGCTGAGCATGCTGCGTTTAATTCCACGTGGTGCTCTTCGTCTAATTTGCGTTTGTTAGTCAAGAGCTATTTTAAGAATTTCCTCGAGTCTGGCATCTGAAAAAGAGCTTCAAGAAGGGGTAAGTTAATATGTAATTTCTTTAAGAGTTTAAGAAACTTACCGAACTATTCTTCTGAATCATCTCTTTTATCGCCGGGATAACGATCGAGGTGGTACTTCTTGATTACTGGTTTTGGCTTTTCTTGTGTTACCTCTACCTTACCTTCGTCTACTTTATTTTCTTGTATTGGAATGGGTTCCTCTAACCCTTTACTGTCATTAGCTGAGATGGCTTCAATTTTCTCTTTTAGGTTGATCTCTGTGTTACTTGGTAGACGTCCTTGTGGTCATTCTAACAGTAGCTTTGCAAGTTGTTCGACTGCATTAGTTGCTTCCTTCACCGACTTCGTAAGTTCCCCCATTCGGTTCTCGTTACTTTTAATTGTTTTCTCAGTTTCTTGGAATCGATTTTCTGTGTTTACCATAAATTTTGCCAGCATCTCTTCGAGGCTTGGCTTTTTCTCTTGCGGATATGGCTGATTTTGGAAGTTTTGAGAAGGTTGTTGTCTTTAATTCCCTTGATCTCCTTGGCCTTCCCATGAAAAATTTGGGTGGTTCCTCCAACCAGGATTGTAAGTGTTACTATAAGGATTGTTATTGGATCTGAAATTATAACCTATATAGTTTGTCTGTTCGGTTTCTGCGTCCAGTTGGTAAGGTGGGTACTCAGGATTTGCCACAGTTCCACTTGCGTTGCATTGCATGACTGGGTGTACCTGCGAGGAACATAAACTGTCAAGCTTTTTATTCATCTACTCTACCTAATTTGACAACATGGTTACTGCATCGAGGTTGTAAACTCTGAGTGATTTTGTCGGTTTTGTCCTTGTAACTTCCCACTGATAGTTATTCAGTGACATCTCTTTAATGAACTCGTAGGCGGCTTCAGGAGTTTTATTATTTAAAGTTTGGATTTACACCGGCGGGTGGACATCTCCTCAAGAGATCCTTCTATCTCTCCCATGCATCGTATAATGTCTCTAAATCCATCTGCACAAAAGAAGAGATATCATTCCGTAATTTGGCCGTTTTGGAAATATTTTAATAAAAAATTTTCGGTCATTTGTTCCCATGTAGTGATTGACCCTCGTGGTAACGAGTTCAACCACTGTTTGTCTTTATTCTTTAATGAAAAAGGGAATAACCGAAGACGAATGGCATCATCAGAAACGCCATTTATTTTGAAAGTATCACAGAACTCTAAAAAATTAGCTATATGAGTGTTCGGGTCTTCGTCCTATAAACCATCAAATTCAACAAATTGTTGAATCATTTGTATTGTGTTAGGCTTTAATTCAAAATTATTAGCGGCTATAGCAGGCCTAACAATACTAGATTCAGCTCCTGTTAAATGAGGTTTAGCATAATCATACATAGTACGCGGAGCATTGTTTTCTTCCACATCTCGTGGTGGATTATTTTCTTCCATCCCTTCAGTAGGATTGGATCTGTTTTCTCGCTCTTCTTCTGTGTAATTTAGGGCTCGCCTAATTTCTCTACAATTCCTTCGAGTGGTAGCTTCAATTTCACTATCGTATTCTAAAGGTCCTTACGGGTTCCTTCTAGTCATAAACTAGAGGTACCTGCTAGGAAAAAAATAATGAAGAAATAAAATTAGCAAAAGATACTAAAATAATAAAAATAGTGGCTAAAGTAATAAAAATAGAGCTTTCTTAATATTTTAGTTCCCCGGCAACGGCACCAAAAACTTGATCGCTGAAATCAGAGCTTTAAAATTTATAATGAATGAGAAACTTGATCGCTGAAATCAGAGCTTTAAAATTTATAATGAATGAGATCGAACCTTGAGACTAACTCTGACAACGATTAAAGGCAAGTGTACCTATCGAATAGTAGTATAACTTAGGCAAGACCGGATTATCGAACCCAAAGGAACTAAAAGTACTAATACTTACTTTTTATTATTTAGCCTAAAATATGGAGTGATTGATTGATTTAATCTAGTTTAACGATTTCAAAGCTAAAGACAAAGACAAAAAGAATGAATAGGGAAATAACTCGAAGAAAACTCAATTGATCACAATGATACCCTCAGGAAGAATCCACCTAGACTTCACTTGTTATTTAATATTGAACCATATGATTTATTTACTTAGTTTGATCCGTAAGACTCCTTAACATATATTAAACCCTCTCTCGAGGTGAATAACGTCTAACCCTAGGTTAATTAGTGGAACTCTCATTCGCTTATAATAACCCCCTAGAATAGTAGTAAATCAATCTATGGTTCCCATATTAGGTTTCACCCTAATCCGGCAAAATCTCGTCGCCCTATCTCTAGGAGTGCGATCAACTCCACTTAATTATGCTCAATCTACTCTTAAGAAGGGTCTATTCCTCCTCCACCTAAGCACATCAGATTTGGATTAAGCATGCATAATTAAGAACAAACTAAGTATTTATCATATAATTCAGAAATTAATAACAAAATTCATCTAGGTTTCATCCCCTTTAAGTATCTGAAGGGTTTAGTTCATAACAAATAAAGAAAACATCTCAAGAGAAAAGATAAAACAAAACATAGAAAATCCCTAAAACCCCCTGAAGGAATTGAAGGAGAAATTCGCCATCTTGAGTAGAATTCCAGCTCTTCGAGATGGATCCACTTGGCTATCTTCGAGTGATTCCACAAAACGTGTTCCTGGCTCGGCTCCTTGGCCTAGCTCACCGCCTAACGCCCCCTTTTCAGGTTTCACTTAGGGTGTTTATATAGACTTTTAGAATGCTTTGCTTGGCCTCTAAGTGTCCCAATTCAATTATACTTCCTACTCGGTGTTTGAATAAGCTTTGGAAAGTGTTTCTTTAGCTCTAAGTATCCAAATTCGAGTGAAATTTCTCTCTCCCTTAATAGGGGCATGGCCATAGTACACGCCCGTGTAAATTATTTTTAGGCCGTGTCTCGATTCTGTCGATTAGGGCACGACCATCTAAATCGTGGCATGGTCGTGTCTTAGTTAATTGTCGAGGCACACTGTGTGGCTTGAAGTTCAGGCTGTGTCAATTTTCTCTTTAGCCCAAATTGGCCCGTTTTAAGCAGTTTCTTGTTCTTTTCGTCCTCGAGAGCTTTCCTGACTAAAAACATGAAAAGAAAGGATTAAGAGCACCTTTTTACATAAAACAAGGGCTAAATCATCCAAAAGCATACTAAATGTGGGCCTAAAATATGTTGCTTTTATGGTTTATCACTAGTCACATCTATATCTCAATCTTTTTGGAGTCATTCGTTTCAATGCCCAAGACAAGACATCTCCCAATTTCACTTGATAGACAACATATTAGTCTTTTAGTCGATTTTATCATTTCTGATTAATTTCTAATTAGACTAAGTACATGTTTAGGTTCTTCTACTAATATAAGTTATCTTTCCATATTATGATCTGACCATGTAATACCATTTAGTATTAGTTTAAACATTAGACAAGCAGTGAGCCAATATTTGCTTCTATTTTGCTTTGCATGCAAAAACCACATCAGGAAAATTATACAAAATATATTAATGTAATCTATGAATTATTTTATTAACCAATTTTTTTGAAAAATTACAAGTGTACATAGACGAAAATATTACACTCAGGGAACCAGATCCAACAAAAAGAACTGAAAGTGCAATTGCAAGGCTTGTTAGATCAAGGCTTTATACAATCTAATAGATTGCCGTAGGGAGTATTAGTTTTGTTTGTAAAAAAGAAAGATGGCACAATGACTTTACATTAATTACTGACAGTTGTATAAGTTGAATAACCATGTGTGCGCGTGCGTATAGAACAAACATTTTTATAAAATGATTTAAAATTTTGGTTTTAACTACAACTGTACAGTATCAGTTGTAATATTTGTATTGTCAATGGAACACTAAAGCATTCCAAGGATTGAACCCAAAGGATTGTCAAATCGGTAAATGTGTTATCAAGTTAATTACAATTTAAACAATCACTAATCTAATTGAGTCAGAAATTATTAATTAAAATTCAAATACAAATTGTTTATAAACTAAATTTAGATTAACAAATAAAAACATCAAACTAACTTTCTTCCTTTTAACTAGAAACTATGCAAATTGATTGAGATAATGGTTGAATGAGTCATGGATTACTAAGATGATAAACCTATGATGATCATATTGTTTGTCATTCTTAGCTAAGAACCTCCTCTCGATCTCATCCTAGACTAAAAGATACCACCTAGGTTTTCCTCTCAGTCTCACCTCGGTATATAGGTATCCTCTTGGTTTCACTATTCAGCCCAAATGTATCAAAGTCCTACACGATGGAGTTTCTTCTCGATCTCGTCTATCTAAATATTCCACTAGAGGCCTCAATTCTAGTGTAATATGCAATTTAATACACTTGAACAAAAAACCAATAAAATCATAGATAACAACTTAGCTAAGTAACCGACTTATCAACCAACCAATAAAACGATTCAGCACATGATTAAACCCAAATTCTGCATAGTCATTTTAACAAACACATAGTAAGCATAAAAGATAAAGGATAAGGGTTGAGAAAATTCTCATTAATAGATAAACATCCAATGAAGCACAAGCGTTTAATATATCTCCATCCACAATGTTCCAGCAAAAACGAAGAAATAAAAATACTACAACAAAAACAAAAGGAAAAGAAAAGAAAACCTAAACTAAGAGCTATGAAACTAAGGAAAATGTTTTTCAACTAACAAAATCTGAAAAAAAGGCTTATAAAGTTGTATTTATAGCCTACTAACATTTAACTTGACATTGACCATTATGCCCTTAAATGAAAAATAGACTTAAGCTTGTTTGGACATAAAACAATCTTGAGATTGGGAGTTTTAGGGGTCTTGGTATCGCGATACCCAAGGTCTAAGAATGCGACACCATTGTAGATGACCTCTGTTCTCTTCATTTCAACACTGTCAAGGGTATCACGACTTTCATGCTTCGATATCGCGATACCCCTTTCTTGATGATGTTTTCTTCACATTTGGGCCACCATAGACTCCTTACACCATTCAATCACATTGTTAGGTTCCCCATGGCACGATTGGACAATTTGGATCTTAAAAATGGCTTAAAATTGATCAATATAATTTATTAACAACAAAACTGTAACACCTCTTACCCGGGTTCTCCGCCGGAACTGGGCATGAGGCATTACCGGACTTGACTTGCTTAATCATTCCACTTTAAACTATAAAAAGTTTTCTCCAATTTAAAACTTTTCATTCACCATCGTAACATCCCTATCATGGGTCAACGAAACCCTTTACACCCACTCGGGATGTTGCAGAACCAAATCGAAACTTTACGGACACTTAGAAAATTTTCACCTAAAAAGGGCCAACGCCGGTGTTGGTCTAGGGACATGCCCATGTGCCCCTAAGACATGCCCGTGTCTTCCACCCGTGGTCGACACTGACTAATTTCACACGGCCTAGTCACATCCGTGGCCCTGGCCCTGTGCCAAACATTGGCATTCTGACTCATTCACACAGACTATACACACACCCGTGTTCTTCAGCTGTGTGGCAATTCAAATTCTAAGTGCAAAGTGCAGACTTCACACGGCCTCGGCACACACCCAAGTGCTAGCCGTGCCTCCCACACGATGTAGACACACGCCTATGTGTCTACCCATGTGGACAATTAGCAGGCTATCTACTAAGCCTTTAAGCCACCCACACTTGCATACATTCATACACCATCACATAAACTTCCACATCATCAATCATAACTCTTGAATTATCACATTTAAACTATAAAATGAAGTCTTCATCCTATACACGAGGGAAAACTATCTCTGGTATAATTACAAATGACTTAAGCCATCATATATGGCTATGCATAATTGAACCATAAGCCCACTTAGGCCAACACATTTGGATACATCAACTATGACTTAATCAACATTAAATACTATCCCCATACATGCCATAACTTATAAGAACTTGAAGCCTCATACCAAGTGTCTGCTTGATAGTGTGAAAACATCTCCAGCGATCTCCAACCCGAGCTAGTTAAGCTAACCTATAAGAGATAGGAAAAGAAAAGGAGTAAGCAATAATGCTTAGTAAGTTCACATGCAAATATTAATCAATTATTGATATTCATTGATTATACACAATCTCAAGCTATTATAATAAGTTTCACTCGAAAACTCATGGTTACCTAATCAATTGATAAACCGTAATATGTTCATATTTTAATCTCACATTTAGCATACTTTTGGATGATTTAGTCCTTGAATTGTGGAATTTGGTGCTCCTAATCCTTTAATTTCATGTTTTATACTTAGGAGAGCACCGGAGGATGAAAAGAACGAGAAACGGGCTGAAAACGGAGAAACTAGGCCAAAATACGAAATCAACATGGCCTGGGCCCGAAACACACTGTCGTGCCTCCTTAGCAGATCCAACCACAGCCTGGCCTCGAATCACACGGGCGTGTACCTGCCACAGCAAAGAAGAGTTTCATTCGGATTAGGGTACTTAGAGGCAAAGAAAGACATTCCAAAAGCCTATATAAACACCTTAGAGGCCAACCTAAAAGAGGGAGTTCAGCTAGGCCAAGGAGCCAAGCTAGAGGGCCAGAATTGTGGGATTCACTCGAAAAAAGCCAGTTGATTCATCCCAGAGGCCGGAATCATACTCAAGACGGAGGATCTTTCCTTCAGTTCCTTTAGAGGGTTTTAGGGTTTTCTTTATGTTTTGTTTTATATTTTCTTCTGAGATGTATTCTTTTATGATTATAAACTAAACCCTTCAAATAACTGAGGGGGATGAAACCTAAGATGGATCTTGTTATTATTTTCTGAGCTGTATGATAAATACTTGATTTGTTCTTAACTATGTGTTCTTAATTCTTGTTTTGATATTTCAGGATATTGATTTAAGCATTTATGCTCTTAGGCAGAGGAGGAATAGACCCTGTCTAAGAGTATATCTAGCATAATTAAACGGAGTTGATCGTAAACGTAGAGATAGGATGACGAAAATCTACCGGATTAGGGTCAAACCTAATATGGGAGTCCATAGATCGAGTTAATGCAATTCTAGGGATTTTAATTAGAAAGAGATTTCAATTAATCAACCTAGGGTTAGATGTTAGTATCCTCAAAAGAGGTATTAATATAAGTTAGGGAATCCTATGTATCAAGTCAAGTGAATAAATCGTCTGGTTCAGAGTTAAATAACAAGTGAAGTCTAGGTGGATTCTTCCTCGGGTATTGTCTTAATCAATTGGTTTTTCCCTCAAGTATTTTCCCCAATTCCTTCTCTTTGTCTTAGCATCTTTAGCTGAGTAGTTTGTTAATTTTAGGTTAAACAACAATTCCTTTAATTCTTAGGTTAAATAATAAAAAGAAAGTTAGTATTAGTACTTTTGGTTCCTTTGGGTTCGACAATCCGGTCTTACCACTAAACTATACTATTGTTTGATAGGTGCACTTACCTCAAGTCATTGTCACGGTTAGTTTTTAGGCTAGATCATTCATTATATAAATTTTTAAGACTCTGACACACAATCAAGTTTTTGGCGCCGTTGCCGGGGAACTGAAATATTAAGAACGCTCAATTTTTATTACTTTAGCCATATTTTATTTTTACAATTAAATTTTATTTTTACTTTTCTATTTTTCTTTTTTCTTTTTATCTGTTCCTAGCAGGTACCTCATAAACTCTAGTTTATGACTAGAAGGAACTCGACGGGACCCTTGATTTACGACAGTGATATCGAAGGTACTGCTCACAGAAATCATAAAGAAATAAGGCGATGCTTAAACTACATACAAGAAGAGCAAGAAGACGAAATTAATACTACCGAAGAGATGGCTGAGAATAATCCTCTACCTCAAGAGATGGATTGAAAAACACTATACGATGCATGGGAGAGATACAAAGATCTATTGAGAAGGTACCCACACCATGGATTACCCTTGTGGCTACAGGTCCAAACCTTTTACAACGGTGTGAACCCTTCAACGAGACAACTGATTGATTCAGTAGCCGACGGAACCCTGAATAATAAAAATCCTGAGGCAGCCTATGAGTTTAGAGAGGAGATGTCAATGAAAAACTATCAGTGGCAAGTTACAAGGACAAGGCCAACAAAAACAGCTAGAGTTTTCAACCTCGACGCAGTCATTATGCTATCAAATCAGGTAGAGATGTTTAAAAAGATTGATGGCTTATGTGGTTCCTTGCAGGTACACCTAGTAATGAAATGTGATTCAAATCTAGGAGGTGTGGCGAATCCTGAGTACCCATCCTACAATCCTGGCATGGAAAGCGAACAGATAAACTATACGGGTAACAATTTCAGATCTCAAAATCACCCTTGTAGTAATACTTATAATCCAGGTTGGAGGAATCACCCCAATTTCTTATGGGGTGGTCAAGGAAATCAGAGACAACAACTTTCTCCAAACTTTCAACAACAGCCCTACCCACAGGAAAAGAAGCTGAACCTTGAGGAGATACAAACAAAATTCATAGCAGTGCCAGAAACTCATTTCCAAAACATCAAATAACACTTAAAAATCAACAAGCATCAATTAAAGGAATCGAGAACCAGTTAGGGCAACTCGCTAAGCTAATCTCTGAACGATCACAAGGTAGCTTGCCAAGTAACACTGAGACTAACCCAAAAGAGCAACTTCAAGCCATAACTGCTCAGAATAGTGAAGGGTTAGTAGATTCTGAACCTGAGCCAAGGCAAGAACCTGTGGTAAGTGAAGGTAAGGTTGAGGTAACCAAGAAAAGCCAAAATAAGTAATTAAAAATACCAACCTCGTATACCATCTCCCGATGCGATGAAGAAAGACAATTCAGATGAATAGTTTGGTAATTTTCTTAAAATTTTAAAGAAAATACATATTAACTTACCGTTTCTTGAAGCTCTTTCGTAGATGCCAGATTCAAGGAAATTTTTAAAAGAGCTTTTGACAAATAAGCGGAAGTTAGACGAGGAATTGCATGTGGAACTAAACGTAGTGTGCTCAGCAATGTTGTAAAATAAACTACCACAAAAATTAAAAGATCCAGGGAGTTTTACAATTCCATGCTTAATTGGTAGTTTATCTATTGATAATGATTTAGCTGATTTAGGGGCAAGCATCAATGTTATGCCTTATAAAATGTTTAAACAGCTAGGTCTATAGAAACCCAAACAAACTTGGATGAGTATTCAATTAGCTGATAAAACTATTCGAATTCCTAGGGGTATAATTGAAGATGTGCTAGTTAAAATTGACAAATTCATATTCCCAGTAGACTTTGTTGTTTTAGACATGGATGAAGACAATAGTATCCCCTTAATTTTAGGAAAACCCTTTTTAGCAACTGCCAGAGCTAAAATTGATGTTGGTACAGGTGCACTCACACATTGTGTAGGTGACGAACCAATCAGTCTTCAAGTTCTCGACTCAGCTAGGACATCGAGTGATAAAGGTGAGAACGTAAATTCTATTGATAATCATTTGGTTCAACTTTCTTTACAGGAAGCACCATAGAATTACACAACTGAGCTAGATCTTAGACCTCATATCACTAAAGAAGAAATAACTTATGAGGAACAAAGGCTTCAGATTGATGAACTAGACGAGTGGAAGGCACATTTCAAGGAGGAATCAAAACCACACGAAGTGAAACCGAAGGAACCCCCAAATAAGCTTATAGGAACATCAAATCACTTCAAAATAGGAGATCAGGTACTGTTAGAGAAAATAGACCCTCGAACCGCCACTTTAGACCTCGATACAAATGAAGAAATCCCTTTCACGGTACTGAATATCTTCCCATACGGAACAGTCGAGGTAAGTAATCCCATATTCAGCACTTTTAAAGTAAACACCACTCGACTTAAACTATATATCGATAATCGAATTGATAGTATGAGAAAGGATTTTCACCTCCTCAAACCACTATGATTATGCCAATGAGAGGTAAGTCTAGCTTAAGACTTTAAACGAGCACTTCTCGGGAGGCAACTCGAGCACTAACTTCACTAATGTTATATTTTCAATTTTTAGCACCTAACTACAAACTAACCAATTTAATAAAGCGCAGGTTTCCCTACCACACGGCCTTGCACACGGGCGTGGCCGTGGCCATGTGAATACCAATAGCAAGCACAAGGTGCGTGGCGGAGATCGTGCAGAAACAAGACGAAAATTTTCCCTAAGACACAGGCTCCGACTAAACGCCACGGCCGTGCAACGCGACCGTGGTTGAAACTGCCTAAAGAACACGGGCTGAGATAAATATACATGGTCGTGCAAGGTGACCGTGGTCGACATTATCAGCTTTTTCACATATTTCTGCCACCACTACGTCGAGATCACTCGATGATGAGGACCTTTGAGTCCTTTTATTATTATTATTATTTTATTTTTCATTATTAAGTATAATTTGATTTCTTTTATCTCTGGCTGTTTAACTCTCGAATAACTATAACAAACGTCCATTAAATAAGAACTCCCTAAAAACTTTACTGATGACTTCGCAGTTTAAAAAGGTTCAAGGTGCCACTCAAGGAAAGAACACACCACCGGAGTATTCTCTACCACTTTCACCTATACCTAGTCATTTTTGATCATCCTCCAAGAATTTCATCCATAATTCAGTAAGTTTCACCTCTCCCCCTCTCTTATTACTTTTTTACTAATCATTATCTATCTTTGTACATTGAGGACAATGTACGTCTTAAGTGTGGGGGGTCAACTATAGTATTATTTAAAAATCCCTAAATTATGCCTTATTCTTAAGTAATTTTCTCATATCACTAATTAGAATGAAACTTCTATTGACTTATGATTTTTATTGATATGTTTTAGATTAAGTCATAGTTAATTGTGCATTGATAATTTAAACTTTAAGATACTAAAGAATCAAGCATGATAAGTCTATTTTTCAAAATTAAAAATTTGCTAGGTTGTTGACCTAAATTTGAATCTAATTATTACCTTGAAGTTTGAAATTTACAAGGTTGATATCAAAAACCCATTATTTTTGTAAGATTTTGAGCCTTTTAGAGCATATATTTTTTTCGTGCTCACTTTATTGATTATTAGTGTGTCAACATTGATTTGTTATTCTAGAACTTGCTTTGATTATACATGTCAAGAGCACACCATTGAATTGATATACAGAGATGATAAAGGCACTTAGCATTTAACCCACTCACTCCACTAAAAAGCCTACCCTCACAATTAACCCCTAGTGAACCCCTTTGATCCTAACAACCCTTTTATTGACTCACCCACTAATATTAACCCAAAACCCATCATGTATTTGTTATCACCATATCTCTTGACTACCCTTCTATCGAGACTTGATTTGATCAGTTGCCTAATTATTTTATTTCAGTAGTTAAATTCATCTAATATTATGTATTTATTTGATTTGTTCTTTAAAAAAATCGAAGTATATTCATTATTAGTTCTGTGATTAAGTGAGCTTATACATTTAAATTCAACATCTTGAAGAAGAAGCTCGTATTATTAGTATTTCAAGTTTTCAATTGATGTAATTATTCAGGATTAGTTCATTTTTCTAGTTAGGTAATTTGTCAATTAAATCTCGATTTTAACCCTTTAATTCAGCATTTATCCACGCCTTTAACCTAAGCCCCATTACAACCCTTTAAAGACCTTTTGATTTGTGTATCATCTCATTTTGTAGTGGTGGAGATTTGATTTTCAGGCAAGCCTATGGTAATAATTTTCCATGCTTGACTGATGAGTGCTTTATTTTGACCCTTAAGCACCTTAAGTGATTTTAGTGAATCTTTAGTGAGGATGTCAACTCTTGTCAATTTTGAATTGAAGGTAATTATTTAGATAAGGGGAAACATCTATATTTTTCGTGCTGAAAACTATGACTTTGATTGTTTGAATCTTTAGGGCTCTTTGAGTTAAATTATCCATGTATAAATTATCTATGAATTATGATGAAACATTGTTGATGGAAATTATGAATCGAGAGAAGTTAATTTTAATTGTGAGTTGAGAATTTTTCTTGAGGACAAGCAAAAGCTTAAGTGTGGGGGTATTTGATAAACCGTAATATGTTCATATTGTAATCCCACATTTAGCATATTTTTGGGTGATTTAGTCCCTGAATTGTGGAATTTGGTGCTTCTAATCCTTTAATTTCATGTTTTATACTTAGGACAGCACTGGAGGATGAAAAGAACGAGAAACAGGATGAAAATGGATAAAATGGGCCAAAATACGAAATCAACACGGCCTGGGCCCGAGACACACGGCCGTGCCTCCTTAGCAGATCTGACCACGGCCTGGCCCCGAATCACACGGGCGTGTCCCTGCCGTAGCAAAGAAGAGTTTCATTCGGATTAGGGTACTTAGAGGCAAATAAAGACATTCCAAAAGCCTTATAAACACCCTAGAGGCCAACCTAAAAGGGGGCGTTTGGCTAAGCCAAGGAGCCAAGCCAGAAGGCCAGAATTGTGGGATTCACTCGAAAAAAGCCAGTTGATTCATCCCAGAAGCCAAAATCATACTCAAGATGGAGGATCTTTCCCTCAATTCCTTCAGGGGGTTTTAGGGTTTTCTTTATGTTTTGTTTTATATTTTCTTCTGAGATGTATTCTTTTATGATTATGAACTAAACCCCTCAAATACCTGAGGGGGATGAAACCAAAGACGGATCTTGTTATTGTTTTCTGAGCTGTATGATAAATACTTGATTTGTTCTTAACTATGTGTTCTTAATTCTTATTTTGATATTTCAGGATATTGATTCAAGCATTTATTCTCTTAGGCAAAGGAGGAATAGACCTTGTCTAAGAGTAGATCTAGCATAGTTAAGCGGAGTTGATCGCAACCCTAGAGATAGGATGACAAAAATCTGCCGGATTAGGGTCAAACCTAATATGGGAGTCCATAGATCGAGTTAATGCAATTCTAGGGGTTTTAATTAGAAAGAGTTTTCAATTAATCAACCTAGGGTTAGACGTTAGTAGCCTCAAAAGAGATATTAATATAAGTTAGGGAATCCTACAGATCAAGTCAAGTGAATAAATCGCCTGGTTCAAAGTTAAATAACAAGTGAAATCTAGGTGGATTCTTCCTCGGGTATTGTCTTAATCAATTGGTTTTTCCTTCAAGTATTTTCCACAATTCCTTCTCTGTGTCTTAGTATCTTTAGCTTAGTAGATAGCTAATTTTAGGCTAAATAACAATTCCTCTAATTCTTAGGTTAAATAATAAAAAGAAAGTTAGTATTAGTACTTTTGGTTCCTTTGGGTTCGACAATTCGGTCTTGCCACTAAACTATACTACTATTCGATAGGTGCACTTGCCTCAAGTCGTTGTCACAGTTAGTTTTTAGGCTAGATCTTTCATTATATAAATTTTTAAGACTCTGACACACGATCATCAATCATTCATAATGCTTACTCATTTCGTCTCTTACCACGTTCTAATCATATCTCGAGCTTAAGGCTCGCATTCATTGACTTACATCCGTGCACTTAACACCACTTAGCCACATGATACAACACATTATAACTTTTCAATGAATCATTCATACTACCAGTCACTCGGTGGTTTCGCACTTAGCCCACCATCAATCTCTAATAGGGTGGTATCGCACATAGCCCACCATTTGTTACTAAACTCGATGGTATCGCACACAGCCCATTTAAAAAGGTGGTATCGTACATAGCCCACCGTTATTATACATTCACGGATATTTATCCACATGCATTTCCCTATTTCAAATATTCGTCCGGGAACATCCTCACATACTATCGTTCTTACTTAGATTTCTACAATAATCATTTGCTTTCATGCAATGCATTTATAAATACAACATATGCAATTAGGATGCACCATTTACATATGACCCACTATAGGTTTATTATATACCAAATTCACCTCAATTTAGTTCTAACACATACCTGTACCCCTCATGGTACAACCACTTACTTTCTCGTTTTCAACATACCTGTTGAATCACTCAAATTGTTAAATAACACTTTTGAATCTCATACTTATCATTTCACGTTGGCATCATGCCCCTGATGGGGTCTTACACAAGATACCATATCGATGTCATGTCCCTGACATGGTCTTTTCCAATATTTCACGCCAAGGCCATATTCCAATATGGTCTTATACGGGACCTTAACTACCATCCTATCATACTATTTGCATTTCCCATTATTCTTAGATTTAATTCTCTTGACATCTAGTCAAACATATTTAATACATTCCTAGAGTAATTATACATTCCATACAGCATTGGTATATTAAATAACCCACACGTAATTGCAACGTTGCACCTGAACTTACCTCGATATCGGAAATGGTAGAAAGGGACCTTTTTGCCCACATTTCTCTTTTCTCCCTTTCTAGGTTCGAATTTCATTTTCTTTGATCTAGAACAATAAAATTTACTCATTTAATCACTTTATACATCATAATACATCATAATCTACACTTAGACAAAAATGACTATTTTGCCCTTATACTTGGCAAAATTATGATTTTACCTCTAAGCTCGTAAACCACTTTTCATCACATTTTCTGTAACATCCAAGGTTTAGGGGCTATGCAGTTTGAGTATAATTTAGGTGTTGGAAGGTTTTTGGGTGTGCTTGGATGTGTTTAGAGGATTTAAGAATGCTTGGATAAAAGGAGAAGGCTTTGGAAAATTTTAGATTTTTAGTGTAAAAAGGGGAAATAGGGCAAGAAGGCCTTAAAATAAATTGGTGGAATTTAGGACACAAAAAGCAGTTGGGTGGAGTGGCATGGAGGGCTGCTTGGAGCACAGGAAGGTGGACGCCTAAGGGAGCAAGGGTTCGAGTTGCTAAGGCAAGCAATTTTGTTTTATTTTTCGTCGACCAAAGGATTGGGCTAAGTAGGCCTTAAAATTAATGGCGAGGATGGTGGACATGAAAGTCCGATTAGCAAAGTGGCTCTCATCGCCACTTAGGCGCTGGAGTAGAGAAAGGGTGAGTTAGAAATTTGGAGCGGCATTTTTGGCGTTTTATTTTGTTATGTGGTGATGGGCTAAAGTAGGAAGGATTTAAAATAAATGTTGGGGCTTTTTGTCATGAAAGGCGGGTTGGTAGAATGGCTGGGCGCTACTTAGTCTTTGGTTTCCCAGGTCCTATGTTGAATCTTGGAGGCTGCGGTGGGGTTGTTTTCTTCTTTTTCTTTGCTGATTGGCGTGAAGGTGGACGACACATGGGCATTGGAAGATAAGGATGAGTTTTGTATTTATTTTTTTGAATTGATGGGATAATGGATTAATATTAGTTTATTTTTATTTTGTATTTTAAATTGGAGGGTGGTAATGGATAAAAGGTGGGATATATTTTATTTTTTATTTGAATTGATTTTAAATGGTTGGCGGGGGTAAGTTAAAAGATTTGATTAATTCAAATGTGTTTGAATTAATGGCTAGGAGAGATTCTAGAAATGGTAGTATGTTGGAGTCTTCAAGGGAGGGGTGCGAATTCTATAAATAGGGGTTAGAATGTGAATTATTCTTTTAGTCTCTTAGAAAAGTTGTAAATTGTGTCTCCTAAATTTTGCTAGCCTCATTCATCTACTTGATTTCTTTTGAGCTCTCCTAAAATTCCCTATTCACTTTGTTCTACATTTTATTTGGTGACCGAATCTGAACATTCTCCTCTCATTTCTTTTACTTTCTTTCATCACTTTGCAAGCGAATCTCTCCTTTTATTGTCAAAATCTTCCTTTTCTTTTTGCCTTCATCTTGGCGAATATTTGGTGTTGATCTCTTTGGGCTATTTCTCAATCGGTTAAAGTAGGTAAGTGTTCTATCTTAAGCAATCGATTTGGATTTTCTCTTTTAGTGGCCAAAACCGAATGGTTGGCCTTAGTTTTGGTATTAGCCGATTCTAATATCGTGTAACAGGGATTTTTGGCAACTTCAGAAGATCAGTGGTGTTTCGGGATCCGAGTAAAAGGGGTAAGTGATTCATTGGTAATCGGCCTTAGGCCATTGTATGTGTTTATGTGTTGACCAAGTGGTGGCTATGATCTTTTAGGGCCAAATCGACAAGAGTAAAGAGAAGCCTTTGGGATCTCAGTTCGTTTCGGTAAGAATGTATAGTTTGTGGTTTATTCATTTGAGATCGGTATTAATCGTGTGTTGATTAGATATCGTTATGGATCGAGTGCCGATCAAGAGGGCAAGGAAAACTCCCATCCGAAGTTCAACAAGAGGTCGATTTAAATTATTCGGGATTGGCCACGGGGTGTGGGCGTCTTGAAAAACTATAGGTAGATAGCGGTAGTCTCGCTAAGCGATAGCGTCGGGATCGAGGTTTAGAGCTTGAGGTTATAAGGTGTGTAGTTAGCCATTGTTTTGGGATCTGTATGATCTCTGTTGTGCTATATCGTTTACTAATGAATGCGATTACCATATGTGAAATGGATACCCTTAAGGGTATGATGATGACCGAGTTAGTAGCAAATTGGTTAATATGTGATAGTTGATTTTTTAATATGTGAGTATGCCTATGATTGTGAATGACATGCACATGCATCATCTTGTCATTATATCATGTTACATGTGCATGGGTGGGTTATGAAAGAAGATGCGGTGTACTTGATGCGTGGTTGATGTCGACTTTGTGCTACATCGTGGATTGGCGCCGATCGAGGTCGCGTTGTGGATCTTCTTGATTTAGTTCGCGTGGTTACTGGTGATATCGGCTTATGCCATATCGTGGCTTGATGGGTTGCTATGTGCCCCATCGTGGTTTGATGTTAGCTACGTGCTACATCGTGGATGGCATTGGTTGCCTTTAGGAGGGAAAAGGAGAGGGTGACTCGATAGTCCCACGGTGTGTGGTATTTGGTTAAGGGGTGTGTAGCGGATGGACCTTAGGATTGGGTTAGGTTTCATGTTGCATTGTTAGTTATGAAAAGATATGGTAATGGGCCAAGCCCGATATGACATGTGGATAGGTATGTTTTGAGAACATACGTGGAAATGGGCCAAGCCAGTGTCGTGAATTAATGAGAAAAGGGCCTAGCCCAGTACTTGAATGTGGATTGGTATGTTATGAGAACATACGTGAATGTGGGCCAAGCCCAGATTGTGGTAATGTCTAAATGTTTATATTTACATGTTGCATTTGATAATTGGGATGTTATGTGGCTAACATGTGGGTGGATATCAGTGGTTTAATTACACACTGAGTCCGTGTGACTCACCCAATTATTTATCCAACATCGCGGTGACTTGTTGATCGGACCGAGTCGGAGAGGATGCAAGGTGGCCCATGCGAAGGAGATTGATTTAATTATTTTAAGCAATTTTTAACACTAAGCGTTTTGTTTAGTATTGGTTGTAATAAGGGCCACTTTTGATTAAAGTACTCTATTTATAGTTGATAAAGGTTATATCGTACTTAGTGATATTTTTACAAATGATTTATTTTATAATAAATTGTAATAAAGTTTTAATTCAAACCAAGCTTATATTATTTATTAATTTTTAAATGGACATGATTTTTAGAGTTAACAAATTTTCACGTTTTAATCTGAAGTCAAAGATTTTCAACCGTCTTTCCGCAGTGACAGAACCGGATCCGGTCTAGACTCGTGGGCCGGGTTTGGGGATGTTACAGTTTGGTATCAGAGCCCGGTTCAAAACTCGGCTTTGAGGGTTTTGGGACCCACAAACAGTTTTCAAAATGGGCTTTTCAAAATATGGGCTTTATAAAAAGTTTTCAGGTTATTCTGGCATGGCACCTGTACCTCCGGCCCGAAGTCCACCAGGTAAGTACTTCTAAACTATTGAAGTGATTTGTTGATGTGAATTATTATGGGCTTAGTTTGGGCTCGTAGATTAGAATATTAGGGCTTTTTGGACCCTAGGACTAGTCTACCCAAACATATGCATAAGACTTAAGGATTATTAAACCCACCTGTGAAGCAAGTCACCGAGTTAAGGTGTGGCAACCCTGGTACACATGTCTAGGAGTGGTATTCAGTAAGAGCTTGGTATTTAAGCAGTCCT
This sequence comes from Gossypium rotundifolium, assembly GCA_025506655.1. Taxonomy (NCBI): domain Eukaryota; kingdom Viridiplantae; phylum Streptophyta; class Magnoliopsida; order Malvales; family Malvaceae; genus Gossypium; species Gossypium rotundifolium. The sequence continues at coordinate 154,531,301 of CP106722.1, read as the reverse complement.
AGCGACTCACCTCCTCTTTACTCGAAACCTACCTGGTGCGTAGCTACGGTTCACCTTAACCAAGAGGGCTTGTTCATAGGCTAAACCAATTATTAAAACCCGGAAGGACTAGCTTTCTTGTTTTAAAACCCTTAGTTTTAAAATTTTCAAATTTACCCTACGGTTTGTAAACCCTAAATTTGATTTTGAAAGACATTTTCTCGATTTACAAAATTCTTGAAATACCCTACTTACAAAATTACAAAATGTCCTGTGTTGTAAAATTACGCATTACCCTCAACTTTTGTTAAAATGATTTTACTTTGCAAAATACCAAAATCCTTAGTTTTCAAAGTATCAGGATACTCTGATTTAGGGGAAAAATTTACGAAAATACCCCTGGTTTTCAAAATCCTGTTATACCTTCAATTGGCGAAATTTTCAGAAATACTCTTCAGTTTTGGGAATTTTAAAAAGATCCTGACTTATTAAAGTTTTAGAATCGCTTTGATTTATTACCAAAAATACCCCTGTAGGAAAATGACGAAAATACCCCTGGGGTAGAAACGGGCAAAAATGTCTGAATAGTGAATGTGTGTGGTGGATACCACTGAATGAGTGTGTCTCTATTTATGAACATGAATGTGACTCCCTGTATTAAGGTAGTGAACTTGAACCGAACCCTGTGTGATCGAAAGAACTACTTCTAAAATCTTTCATTCATAAAATATGCTCGTGGTTAAATAGTGGAACCAAATTTCTAATGCATAAAACTTGTTAATCAGATTAAATCGCGACGATAGAGATGAGTTCTAGGGGACGTGGTAGAGGTAGAATGGCGACATCGAATCGGTAGGGTCGGCCATGGGTCGAAAGTGAAGTCCGCTTGACGGTGGACGTAGAGGAGCAAGATCGAGACGAGGAGAAGATGACGATGATCGCGGGCTATGTTACGAGTGCTAGAGCGAGTAGCAGGAGTTAGTAGGGGAAATGGAACTCGAAAGTCAGTATCGGAAAGGCTTAGATCGAACGGGGTCGAGGTCTTTAGAGGAGTGTCAGGAGTAGCTCCTAATGTAGCGGAGTACTGGCTAGAAGCAGTCGAGAGAATCATGGACGATTTGGACTGCACCAATGAAGAAAAGCTGAAGGGTGCTGTTTCATTGCTTCGCGACGAAGCTTATCGTTGGTGGCTCACTGTCAAACAAGGTGCACCGGCAGATCGATTGGATTGGGATTACTTTAAGGCCAAGTTTGAAGGAAAGTACGTAGGAGCCAGTTATTTGGACTCGCAAAGGAAAGCGTTTCTAAATCTAGTGCAAGGGAATAAGTCGGTAGCGGAATATGAAGCTGAGTTTGTGTGACTAAGTCAGTACGCCAAAGGAATCGTGGCTACTGATTACGAAAGGAGTGTTCGATTCGAAGATGGGCTACGAGATGAGTTATGGAGTTGATCGCTCCATGAGAGAAAGGATTTCGCCATTCTGGTGGAGAAAGCGCGGATCACTGAAGAGGTTAAGAAGACTATAAGAGAAAACCGAGAGAAGAGTAGGAACGAGAATAAGAGAGCTGTTGGACCATCAATATCGTTTGGTAATGTCCAAAAAAGACCAAGGACCGAGAACCTTGTACGTGCACTTGTACCAGTTGATCGGAATCATTCATGTGTTAAGTGTGGGAGAACCCATTTAGGGGAGTGTTGGGGAAATAGTAAAGAATGCTTTCGGTGCGGATCTAAGGCACATCTGGTTAAGAATTGTCCTCGAGCGACGAGGGGTCGTGGTTCAAGCCATGGAGGGAATGGTTCCAGTCAAAGTCAACCAAGGATGTGATATCAGGTAATCTCCTTTGCTTTGGTACATGCTTTAATTACTTTGCTTGCTTATGAGTTAGCCCTTTTCCGTGTTGCTAAGAGAGGTGTTTGGAATTTTGAGTGCGAACTTAGAGACTGTGTCGGGAAGTATGGTAGATTAAGTTCAGAGTCTTGTGCAGAGGTGTAGAATAGCGAGTTATGACTATCCGGTAATAAGTAATTTCGAGGACGAAATTATTTTTAAGGGGTTGAATTGTAACATCCAAGGTTTAGGGGCTATCAGGTTTGAGTATAATTTAGGTGTTGGAAGGTTTTGGGTGTGCTTGGATGTGTTTAGAGGATTTAAGAATGCTTGGATAAAAGGAGAAGGCTTTGGAAAATTTTAGATTTTAGTGTAAAAAGGGAAATAGGGAAAGAAGGCCTTAAAATAAATTGGTGGAATTTAGGACACAAGAAAGCAGTTGGGTGGAGTGGCATGGAGGCTTGCTTGGAGCACAGGAAGGTGGCGCCTAAGGGAGCAGGGTTATTTGCTAAGGCAGCAATTTTGTTTTATTTTTGCGTCCACCAAAGGATTTGGCTAAGTAGGCCTTAAAATTAATGGCGAGGATGGTGGACATGAAAGTCCGATTAGCAAAGTGGCTCTCATCGCCACTTAGGCTGGAGTAGAGAAAGGGCGCAGTTCGAGGGTGGAGCGGCATTTTGGCGTTTTATTTTGTTATGTGGTGATGGGTGAAGTAGGAAGGATTTAAAATAAATGTTGGGGCTTTTTGTCATGAAAGCGAGTTGGCGAATGGCTCTGGGCGCTACTTGGCTGCTTGGTTTCCCAGGTCCTATGTTGAATCTTGGAGGTGCAGGTGGGGTTGTTTTCTTCTTTTTCTCTTGATTGGCGTGAAGGTGGGATGACACATGGGCATTGGAAGATAAGGATGAGTTTTGTATTTATTTTTTTTGAATTGGTGGGATAATGGATTAATATTAGTTTATTTTATTTTGTATTTTAAATTGGAGGGTGGTAATGGATAAAAGGTGGGATATATTTTATTTTTTATTTGAATTGATTTTAAATGGTTGGCGGGGAGTAAGTTAAAGATTTGATTAATTCAAATGTGTTTGAATTAATGGCTAGGAGAGATTCTAGGAAATGGCCGTATGTTGGAGTCTTCAAGGGAGGGGTGCGAATTCTATAAATAGGGGTTAGAATGCGAATTATTCTTTTAGTCTCTTCTTAGAAAAGTTGTAAATTGTGTCTCCTAAATTTTGCTAGCCTCATTCATCTACTTGATTTCTTTTGAGCTCTCCTAAAATTCCCTATTCACGTTGTTCTACATTTTATTTGGTGACCGAATACGAACATTCTCCCTCTCATTTCTTTTACTTTCTTTCATCACTTTGCAAGCCGAATCTCTCCCTTTTATTGTCAAAATCTTCCTTTTCTTTTTGCCTTCATCTTGGCCGAATATTTGGTGTTGATCTCTTTGGGCTATTTCTCAATCGGTTAAAGTAGGTAAGTGTTACATCTTAAGCAATCGATTTGGATTTTCTCTTTTAGTGGCCAAAACCGAATGGTTGGCCTTAGTTTTGGTATTAGCCGATTCTAATATCGTGTAACAGGGATTTTTGGCAACTTCAGAAGATCAGTGGTGTTTCGGGATCCGAGTAAAAGGGGTAAGTGATTCATTGGTAATCGGCCTTAGGCCATTGTATGTGTTTATGTGTTGACCAAGTGGTGGCTATGATCTTTTAGGGCCAAATCGACAAGAGTAAAGAGAAGCCTTTGGGATCTCAGTTCGTTTCGGTAAGAATGTATAGTTTGTGGTTTATTCGTTTGAGATCGGTATTAATCGTGTGTTGATTAGATATCGTTATGGATGCGAGTGCCAGTCAAGAGGGCAAAGGGAAAACTCCCATCCGAAGTTCAAGAAGAGGTCGGTTTCAGCTGTTCGGGATTGGCCACCGGGGTGTGGGCGTGCAGCAGAAAACTATAGGCAGATAGCGGTAGTCTCGCTAAACGATAGCGTCGGGATCGAGGGTTTAGAGCTTCAGGTTATAAGGTGTGTAGTTAGCCATTGTTTAGGGATCCGTATGATCTCTGTTGTGCTATCGTTTACTAATGAATGCGATTACCATATGTGAAATGGATACCCTTAAGGGGTATGATGATGACGAGTTAGTAGCAAATTGGTTAATATGTGATAGTTGATTTTTTTAATATGTGAGTATGCCTATGATTGTGAATGACATGCACATGCATCATCTTGTCATTATATCATGTTACATGTGCATGGGTGGGTTATGAAAGAAGGTGCGGTGTACTTGATGCGTGGTTGATGTCGACTTTGTGCTACATCGTGGATTGGCGCCGGCCGAGGTCGCGTTGTGGTTCTTTGCGATTTAGTTCGCGTGGTTACCTGGACTGATATCGGCTTATGCCATATCGTGGCTTGATGGGTTGCTATGTGCCCCATCGTGGTTTGATGTTAGCTACGTGCTACATCGTGGATGGCATTGGTTGCCTTTAGGAGGGAAAAGGAGAGGGTGACTCGATAGTCCCCTGGTGTGTGGTAGGCTGGTTAAGGGGGTGTGTAGCGGATGGACCTTAGGATTGGGTTAGGTTTCATGTTGCATTGTTCCGTTATGAAAAGATATGGTAATGGGCCAAGCCCAATATGACATGTGGATAGGTATGTTTTGAGAACATACGTGGAAATGGGCCAAGCCCAGTAATCAATGAATTAATGAGAAAAGGGCCTAGCCCAGTACTTGAATGTGGATTGGTATGTTATGAGAACATACGTGAATGTGGGCCAAGCCCAGATTGTGGTAATGTCTAAATGTTTATATTTACATGTTGCATTTGATAATTGGGATGTTATGTGGCTAACATGTGGGTGGATATCAGTGGTTTAATTACACACTGAGTCCGTGTGACTCACCCAATTATTTATCCAACATCGCAGGTGACTTGTTGATCGGACCGAGTCGGAGAGGATGCAAGGTGGCCCATGCAGAAGGAGATTGATTTAATTATTTTTAAGCAATTTTTAACACTAAGCGTTTTGTTTAGTATTGGTTGTAATAAGGGCCACTTTTGATTAAAGTACTCTATTTATAGTTGATAAAGGTTATATCGTACTTAGTGATATTTTTACAAATGATTTATTTTATAATAAATTGTAATAAAGTTTTAATTCAAACCAAGCTTATATTATTTATTAATTTTTAAATGGACATGATTTTTAGAGTTAACAAATTTTCACGTTTTAATCTGAAGTCAAAGATTTTCAACCGTCTTTCCGTAGTGACAGAACCGGATCCGGTCTAGACTCGTGGGCCGGGTTTGGGGATGTTACATTTTCTTATTAAACAGGCCTAGATGAACATTTAATCATCTTACAAATATCCACAATTCCAACTATTTCATGTATTAATGAACAAACTACAACATTTGCATCTTAGTCCAAATTAGGTGTTTTCATGACAACACCTTTCACAAAAGTTATTTCTCATCTCCTTAACATTCATTTTCTTCCATAAAAACTCAGCAACCAACATAAACTCTCTCATGTCAAATCTTTATACTTTCAATCATATTGCAAAATAGTCCCTTCATTAGCTAGCTTAAGCTTTGGGGACTCTAAAAATGCAAAAATAATCAACTAAAATCATCAAATTCACTTACTTGCAAAAGGATTGCTTGGCTGAAAGTTTGAGCTTCAAGAACCCCTATTCTAGCTTGTATTTTCTATGGGAGAAGAGAAGAAAATAAAAAGATGATAGCCTTTTGCTTAAATCATCTTATTTTATTATTTTATTCAACTAATATCACCAACTTTTGACCAAAAATAAATGCTCTTGTCTCCCTTGTCCACATGGCCGGCCAACACATTCTAGATGGTTTAATTTCCCTTTAAAGACCTCCAATTAACATTTCATGGCTATTTGGTACCTTTAACCTATAGAATGGAACTTTCACACTTTATGTGATTTAGTCCTTTTTCGCGATTAAGCATGAAATCGCTAAAATTAAAGTATCAAAATTTTCATGCACTCTTATAATCATGTTATAACACATAAAATAACATGAAAATAATTTCTCTAACCTAGGATTAGTGATCCCGAGATCACTATTCCGACTAGCCCTTAAATCGGGCCATTACAAAAACAAAAAAATATATATATAAAAGACACCTAAATTTCTCAAGAATAAGCTCTTAAGTATAGTGGAGAGCCTAATTTGACATATCAATTACGGAAGATCAAACTCTTCCACACTTAAGTATTTGCTTGTCCTTAAGCAAAGGCCTTAGAGACATGCACAAAAAACGACCCTTGAACAATGAACACATTTGACAATAAATTAATGAATATGTAAGGTGTAATAAATTCTTCTACAATACAACTTAAGAATCATACATAGCAAATTCACAACTTTGGAAGCAAATAGAGCTAGTTCACAAAGTTAGATAGTTTATAGACATAGAGGTAATCCCATAAAATCACACTTATTCACATTATTCCATAAAAATGAGATATGTAGATATGATGTATCTATACACGAAGGAATTCAACTTATTCATTTGGCTAAGTTATTGCTCATTCCAAATTTATACACAAAGATGCTAAGGTCACATAGGATTTTTTGGCTTGTAACGTTCTAAGGTTTGGGTTGGTATGAATTCAAGGAACATGTCAGCTCAAAACGGTTCAAGCACTATGAACAATATAGCACATAGCATTGCTCCCATATCCCCCATATGTAATCATTAAGCTCACTACCTTATTTATCCTTCTTTCGCCTTCCTTATATCTCTAATAATGTGGAAGATATGGTTCGATAGTAGCTAGTACAAGCAACTTAGCAAGTATTTGTGCACTATGACAATAAAAAGCTTGATTTCTCCTTTTGAGCACTTTTTACCATTTTTGCTCTTTTCATTCACAATGCTTTTATATCTAACCATGCTTTTTATTCACTCACTTTGCTTTTGACTCTCACAATTTTGTTTCTTTATTTGCTCACATTTTTCATTCTTCGAACATTTTGTAAGAGCCTTTACACGCTATATTGAACCATCTCTTCACTATTCGCTCAATTACATTTTTAGAACCTCTAAATTGTTCCCACCTAATCCTCAATGTTCCCACCAAATTGTTCCCATCTGACATATATCCCTAAAGAATAGCATTTCAAACACCAAGAGATTAAAGGTTTTCAAGCTTATCAAATCACCTCAAAGAATTTGATTGGGAGACTTATTATCCAAGTTGACCCATGCTTTTGTTTTGTCAAATATGTTATACTCAAGTGGATCAAATCTCACCTAAAACTCAAAGAGAGAGAAAATCCTTCATTAATTTTTTTCCTATTTTTATGTGTTTTTAAGTTGAATCCTCTATTAGGAAGTTTTAATTGAGTTTTTCTTTAATTTTTGGGTTTTAGATGTTCATATGTGCATGGTTAATTTAGATAATTTTTTGGAATAACCATTTAGATCTGGGTGTCCTGAATAATTATTTTAGTCCATATTATACAATAAAATCAATCAAGTTTAAAATACTCTTAAGAACTGGATACGTGGAGAATGACTTGGCCATTGAGCGAACCAAACATAAGGTGAGTATCTTAGAAATGATTAATAAATTAAACGAGTAAAAGAATCGTATTTTATTTAATGAGACAAAAATATGAAATTGTGACTTTCGAGTCAAATGATGAAATGATTGCAGGAAGAATTCTAAGAAGAATACGAGGCATTGACGGGAGATTTATCATTTAAAAAAAAAAAAACCCGCACGAGAACAAGTGAGATAAATATTAAATAGTCACCGAATAGATTTATTTACTGCACAAAAACAAAATGTTTAATTGTATTACCATCGGATATCATTAAACATCACAGATTTAATTGATATCTCTCTATCTGTATTTGTTGAAAGAAAATGACAAAAGGTGTGTTAAAAAAAAAATCAAATTCCTAGATACATACAGCAGGAAGGGTCAGAAAAAGTACGAGCGGGTTTTCGGGTGCAAGGACGAATAAGGAAAAGCTGATGAAATGCCACGTGGAATAATAGGGAACGTAGGATGGACATGCAATGGGAGATTCGGAAAAAAAAAACCTTTTCGTTGGATTTGATTGATTGGAAGTGCAAGAGAAATTGTAGAGAAGTGCCCAGAGATACATTTGTTCTTACATCTTTGTCTTTCTTTACATTACTCAAGAAAATCGGGAGATTTATTTATTTATTTATTTTTATTTCTTGTTTTGTTAGAATTTAGACAGAGGGCGAGCTGGTTGTGTCATAAATGAGGCGAGGGTGTTGCAGTTCTCATGGCGGCGTTGCAGGGGCTTTAATTCCCCCGCATTATTGCTTGGAATTGAAGGGATGAGATGATGATGAACAACCAAAACCACCTTTGAATTTTATTTTATTTTTATCCTAAAAAGAAAATATATCCATCTTAAGGATTTTTAACCTTAAAAGCTGCGACCCAAAGATCAGAGGAAAGAGGAACAGCCTCTTCTACTTAAAACTGTAGTCATTCAGGGTTGGGGGTTCGGGAGGATCGGTCAGAGTCAGGAACATAGCCCCCCCCCCCACCAAAAAAAAAAACAAAGATAGTGTCAAAAACAAAACCCAACAAACACTCACAGGCTAACAGTGGTCTTTAAAAACCTACCAGAAAAAGGTTTTACAGTTGAAACCCATAAAGGCCCCAGGGAAAATCCCAACCAGCTCATCAAACTAGTGATCTGTGGGTGGCGTGGGGGGTACTAATACTAAATAGGGCGTTTTCTGCTATGGATTATTGGTCTAAATTGAGATTTGTTTCAGCTTTTGAGTGTAACAAATGGCTGGCTTGTTCTATCTAGGTGGACGAGAAGCAGACACTGGAAATAAACAAGAAGAAGATAAAGAAGAGAGCCTGTATTTGTATAGGAACGAGGAGATCTACAACAAGGGTTTTGAGATATGGCCGCAGTATTATTACCAACAACAACAACAACAGCAGCAGGAAAACGTGAACACCATCTCGTTTGGAGCGGGCCCTAGTCGAAGAGCTACTGGGTTTAACTTGTCTGATGAGCCGTCTTCGAGATCAGTAGGGTTTACTGTTATGAAACATGGGGGCATGAATTGCCAAGATTGTGGAAACCAAGCTAAGAAAGATTGTGCACATATGAGATGTAGGACTTGTTGTAAAAGTAGAGGGTTTCAGTGCCAAACTCACGTTAAGAGCACTTGGGTCCCTGCTGCTAAAAGGCGAGAGAGGCAACAACAACTCGCAGCTTTGCAGCACCACCAACAACATGAAGACCAGTTTCGTGGAGAGAACCCCAAAAGGCTGAGAGAGAATCAAGGTTCTCCGTCTCTTGCCTGCACTCGACTATCCCCCACTACATCAGGTAATGTTGTAGTTTAACATACAAACCAAGACAAAAATCAAATAGATTCTTAGCTAGACAAAGTTTAATTGGGTAAGATTTTAAGGGTTTCCCTTCCCATGGCTTCCCCAAGTACTAGCTAGCAGTACACCGACGAGATCGTATCGTTTGCGTGTGAGTGAGTGAGCTAGTCCACCTCCATGGTGATTGAGCCACCTGCTTCACCTTTATTTTTCTTCTTTTTCCATTCATTCCGCTACTGTTTTCTGCTGAAACTGACGAAAAGCTCCCATAATTTTCGGAAAAAAAAGTTTCCAAGAAAACCCTCTTTCTTGTTTCCTTTTCAGTTTGATTTTTTCTTCCATCTCTTGATTTATTTATCCTTTTTTTTTTATCTTTTTGGAACTTGAAAACTAGGGTTGGAATTGGGTCAATTCCCTCCCGAAGTGAGTTCTCCCGCTGTCTTCCGCTGTGTGAAAGTAAGCGCTATGGACGATGAAGATGAGGAGTTTGCGTATCAAACGGCGGTGAATATAGCAGGGCATGTATTCAAAGGGATTCTTTACGATCAAGGCCCTGAAAGCCATTACACCGGTGGCGGTGAATCCTCTCAGCAAGTCAATCTCATCACCGCCGCAGTTACCACAGCAGAAACTGCTAGAACCACAACAACCGCCGCCACTTCGAGCAATCCGGGAACGAGTATGGTAGACCCTTCTCTTTATCCACCTCCACTTAACGCTTTCATTGCTGGTACGCAATTCTTCCCACCTTCAAGGTCTTGATTTACAGGCCTACTCTCCAATAGAGAGAGAGAGAGGCCCTTTCTTTTTTTAACAAAAACTTCCATTAGTCAGAAACGACTCTAGATATTATTGATCTCTAGCTTTCAGTGTTATTCTTCGTCATTGTTAAATGTTGCATAGAATTTGAATGACATTAGAAAACTGATGAAGATTCTGCAAATGATATTGCCCTGTGGATGTTTAGTTTTGTTTTCAAATTTCAATTCAGATTTTCAGTGTTTGTTTTTTTATTCGATCGATGTAGTATGTGGATATGTGCCCTTTTGGGTGTGAAATATTGGTTTTTTTTATAGATAATTTGTACTTTTTCTTTTTAATCTAATCTGCTTTCTGATTGGTATTGAACTCAAAGCCAACTTTTTCCCGTTAATCCGTTTGCCTGCCGGATGGAAAATGGGCAAGAAAATTAGGTTTCGTGTTCGGCTAAACAAAGAATTCCATAACCATTTTTTTAATCCATTTACAATCTCTCTTGTTTTCTTTTTGAAATATAATGTACGTATGTATTTAGTACATACATTAAACATCTTTTATACGTAAACATTTTCATCAGTTTTTTAGGGCATTTATATCAGAGCTGAAAAGAAAAATCAATTTCAGCTACTTGAATAGACGTGCATGGATGTGACCCTTTGCTAGAATATATAAACCGTTGCTCATTTGCCGATGATTTTTAATGCATCTCTGCATATATGTGCATGTGATTTATGTTATATTTAGTGTGAGACTAGTGATATAGGATAAGGTAAGAAGGAGTTAATGGGATTTTCTAGAGATGCTTCTGTTTGCAGGCTTCTAGAATTATCACATGGGGAAGAAAAGAAAGATTATGAAACTTTCCAAAGTTTCCATACTTTCTGACTTACAACGTGCTGCTCTGATCATCTTTGATCATCAACATGTTTTGCACCCTTAAGGCCTTTACTGATGAAACTCTTTTTTATTTCCATAGCTTTTAGTTTTATTAACATTTCTAGTAATGAAACTATTAGGGATTAATGAAATTATATCTTGTGTTGAACTTGGTGTTTAACCTAGTTAGTTCATCCATTCATTCTTCACCTAACTGATTTGAATATTATGATTAAATGATTGGGTTGAAATGAAATGGCAATGGCAATGGCTTGCTATTTTGATTCTTACGTACCATGTTAATCTTTTATATGATGATTATAGAACTTAGAACAGCATTAATTAAACATGAGTTTCTAATGGTCTTGATGTATTCTTTTCCTAGTGCTCTTTATTATCTGCACCTAATTCAATGGTCTTTGATTATATTGGGTTGAAATGAAATGCCAATGGCTGCCTATTTCTTTCATGCACATAATTCAGCATATCAATTAGATCATTTTACAAATCTCCGCAAGTTAATTTACCATTCAAACTATAATTGAATGATATAATGTTTAAGATGTCTAGGAGAAATTAGGTCAAATAGAGAAGGTTAGTTCAAAGGACGTACCCCTAAGGCTTTTTCTTTTTTTGGAATATTATGATTAAATAAGTGGAATAAAAAACAAAACGACATTTCAATAAGGCAGGACGAATCTATTTCAACAGGCTCCAAATGAATTAATGGTAAATTTATTAAGGTACGGTGCCCAACCTACTTTAACATTATTAAGACGAAATATTTATTTTTTATGCTTTGTATTTTTCTATATCCCAATCTCTAAAAGCTGCCCAAAACGTAATTGATTCTATATCAGAGTATTAATTTCTCTGTCGTTTTATATATATCGTTCCTTAATACTTTACATGCTCTTTTTTGCCATGTTCTCTTCCTTCTTGTTCTTTAGTTAATATTTATAGCTGTTATTAAAAGAGTTCTTGGCTGTATGTATTGTTTCAATGTTACGTGTTCAATTCTCAATTTTTTTTTAAAAAAAAAAAGTCTCCCTCATTTGAATGTTATATTTGATGTCAAAACATTTAATTTGAACTTGGTATGTAAACAAGGTTGGAGTACTCATTCAATATTTGTGTAATATAAAATTGTACGGAAGTATCACGTATATTTGAAAAAAGTTGAGAGGAAAAAACCCATCACCTGCATTTATACCTCTAACATAGTAGTTATACATCTTAAGTCCTAACAAAGTTTGACGTAATCATTAAACCCCATTGAGATCGGTACTGCTACAATTCTTTTTATAGAAATAAACTTCTTAAATTATTGAATCGACAAAAGAAAAAGATAAGATTGTTCCCTATTTATGCTTACAAAGTGATGGGAAAATAAGAACGACAACAATGGCGCGATGGCAATGAAGATGACCAGAAGAAATGTAGAGATAGGGTTCCGACGTCGTGCAATATAGGGTTAGGAACTAAGGTTTTGCTACGTGACAGATCGTTGCCAGCGGCATTTTAGTGTTGTTTTTGGATGCAATTTTTTATATAGTTTTGGTCCAAAACTCGGTTTTCTTGGGAGTTTTTCATGTCGAAAAAAAAGAAAGAGAGAGAGAGAGAGAGAGAGAGAGAGAGAAAGCTAGCGGCCTGCTACTGTTTGCATGTAAAGCTAAGCTTATTGCCTGCCTGCATACTAGCCTACAATTACCGTGAAACATTATTGGTTTGACGATTTGATAGTTAGCAGTCATTACTCATCTCTTCTTCAGCCTTTCTTCCGACAAATCATAAATTGGGTAAATTCCACCATTAGCTATTGAAGTATGGTAAATTTTCATTTTAGCCACTTAATTAAAAAGTTACAATTTAATTATTGAATTATTCAAAAATTTTCATTTAATTTATTGAGCTGTTAAAATGATGTTATATGACTTTCTCTATTCGCATTGTCTGCACTAATTGGAAGCTTTCTTTACCCTTCTCTTCTATAGTTTAATTTTTTTTTCATAAAACATCTTTAGAAGTCACGAATCTACAAACTAAAATTTAAATAGTTTTTTCTCTGATCTCCAGCACTAGTTTTCATACCAACATGGATCTAATATATGTTCTTATACTCGTCGATAAGTAAATCCACCGTACTGATTATTGAATTGTCACTTGGAGCTCGCTAGTAGAACTTTAAAAAAAATATAATTAAAAGTCCAATGACTTAAATTAAAACTTTTAAATAGTTTAATGACTTAAATGAAAACTTCCGAATAGTTCAGTGATTAAATTGTAATATTTTTAAAGTAAATGACCAAAAAAATTTATCTATAATTTAATGACTAATGATATAACTTACTCTTATAGATTTAATTTCTTATTAATCCTTCTTTCTTTCAAGTATTTATTTTACATAAAGGAATCTTTAGTAGGAGTAGGAGGCTGGATTATTCGAATAATTAAGGATTTTATTAATATTATAATCATTTTCGAATATAACAAAATAAAATTTATTACAAATCTAAATAACTTTTAAATTATTTACGGATATGAAGAAATTTGGGTTGGGAAAAGAGAAAACGGTTTCAAGGAAATTAATTTAATTTTTTAATCGTCAAATCAATTGTAAAAGTAGATTTAAGGAATGGCAAAATGGGGTAAAAGGAAATCGATTTTCTGGTTTAAATGATGAAATCGTACAAGGAAACTAGGCTAGAGAAAATCGACTTCCTACACTCTAGGCAAATAAAAAAAAAAGACGAAAAATCATTCTGTTAGAAGCCAATTTCCTAGTAGCCAACCTATCTTGAACCAATTTTTAGGAATCAAATTCTTTGACCAAACACAATACGAACTCGCTAACCACCCAACCCAATTTCATATAAGTACTCTAACACTAAACCAAATACCACACTAAAAAGACCTAAACCTCATTTTGAAAAATAAATTCTTCTTGCCTTTGCTTTTTTGGGGACAATGATGACAATATACACAAAATAGCAAAGTAAAAGTAATAAAAGTTATGGCCAACAAAAAAGCTATCAACAGTCATTTCCTTTATGTTGTGTACATCTAGTTCCTTGTCTTGCCATCACGATATTGACATTTTGGATAAGACATTAAAAATCAACAAAAGCAACTTCAAGTCACCTAATCACATTATCTTTTCTAGGACATTAATCCAAGATTTTTATTTATTAAGTAAGTTGCAGCTGTTACGAGTTGAAAGATAAAATCAAAATGGTGCGTAGCATTTTAATGAAAACGAAACATATAAGAGTTTTATTGAAACGAGGTGTTTTTGAGCTAAGCCAATAACGAACAGTCTGGCAGTAACTAATTTTTAAACAATTTTCTTTTCTTTTTCCTTTTAAGTATTTTCGTTGTAACCAACAAGGCATGAAATGAATACAGTACAAATTTTCTTCCTAAAATTTCTCTCTTTTCTCTTTGTGTTTTCTCTCATCTTCCCTTTTCTCGATAATTTTCTCTTTCATATTTTGAACGCTAACAAAGGTATCAGAGCTTTCTGATCACGATGGCCGGTGAATGAGTAACTACCCGCGTATAAAAGGAAGTTCATGTGTTGCAACAAGACGTGGAAAAGATCTAGGAAGAGCTCTCCAATTGGATGTTAAGTTTGATGCACAACTAGAAGATCGACTGTAGGAATTTAAGGATGAGTTTTTAGGAGAAATTAGATCTGAACTTCAACATCTCAGATTTGAGCTTCGCGGTTTGTTTACGCAATATTTTGGTATTCCTACTGTGCCAATTCATGCTATTGTTCAAGACCTAGGAAAGGGCATTTTGGGAAGACCATCCCTAGGGTTCCCTCCAAAAAAACCCTTTGAAGCTCCTCCACCCCTAGCAGTTCTTACACAAGTAAGAGGATCTCAAGAGAAAAGTTTCAGAGTGGGATGCCCTCATTTTGATAGGACTGACTATAAGGGATGGTCTAAGTTGGAGCAATTTTTTGAATCAGAAGCAGTTTCTAAGAATGATAGAGTTTGTATCGTAATGTTGAACTTGGAGGGTCGAGCTCTTGACTAGCATCACTTTCACGCCCAGAAACACGGAAGGTTGCACATGCTAGATTTGTAACACCCCTAACCCACATCCGTTGCCAGAATAGGGTTTTAGAGGATTACTGATCAAACGTACATAATTTCAATACATTTCATATCATATAATATTCAAGTCAAAACCAATCAAACTCATACATATTATCCCTTATTCAAGCCCTCGAGGCCCAAATTACGTGTTAGAAACAAGTTGGGACTAATTCGGAAACTCAGAGAATTTTTTGAAAAATAATAAAAATTTTCAAACCTGTAGGGTTCACACGCCCGTATGGTCAGGTCGTGTGTCTCACACAGTCCAGCCACACGCTTGTGTGGTCAGGTCGTGTGTCTCACACAGTCCAGTCATACGCCCGTGTGTCTGGCCATGTGGACTCAAAATGTACATTTAACAAGAAGTTTACCATTCCCTGCACGCTTAGACAATAAGCAACTCAAAAATCATTCGTTTAACCAATTCAAAACACAATCAAACTCATCCAAATCATATAAAAAAACATCCTAAGTGCCTGACCAATGTACCCTCATAGGTACCACAATTATATCATCATTTCATACCATTTAAATATCATTCAAATCCAATTTATAACCATGCCAAATTCAATTTATTTTACCTAATTCATGTTCATTTAAACAATAACTTAAACATGTCATAACATCAAACATAAACACATATTATATGTATATAACCAACCAATATTAAACTTATAATCCCATTTACTTTACAATCAATCCACAAAATAATTATTATTTAGACACCCTAAGTACATGCCGACATAAAAGGATAAACATCACCACGTTTGAGATTGGGATCGTTGATGGATGCTGAATCGACGATCAACTCTTAAGTACCTAACCTGAGCACAGAAAATAAACTGTACGCTGAGTATAAACTCAGTGGTATTTCTATAATCCAAATATTTTAAAACAAAATTTAATATAACCTACGCATTTAATCGTACAACAACAATAGCTATTCAAATTAAGCAATTAATAAACAAATTATTTATAGCATATTCAATTCTCATCATTTGCTATCTAAAATAGCTTTTCGCAATACGATACAGAAATCCATATATCTCACTTGCATTTCACATTCAATGCTTTTCGGTTCCAATCATGTTACCATTTCATTTAATTACCCCTATTAACATGACTCGGACTTGGACGGATACACGGATCCAACCAAAACACACCAATTTGGTACCCAGTACCTCATCGGATAATTTGAAGTAATAAGTTGATACCCAGTATCTCATCGGCTAAACCAAAGTAAGTTGGCACCTAGTGCCTCATCGAATTAATCCGAAGTAAATAATTGACACCCAATGTCTTATCGACTCGAGGTCGAATAATCCTTGACTCTTCCAATCCTATGGCATGTCATCTATATCTGACTCAGTTCGATACAGTTAATAGGGTTTAATTCCACAATTAAAAAACAATCAATATCCAATATCCACATTTCACATTAATCACAAATTCATATAAATTCAATTCAATATCAAAATGCTAGTTACTCACCTCAATCACTAACCAAAATTATTAAATAAAAATACAACAATTAATTATTAGATCAGATTATAGAAATACAAACTAGAATTTTCGAGCTACTTCTCGTTGACTTTATCTTTTCCCTTCTTAGTCGAAGTTTCCGACACAACATTAACTACGGAAATTAAAAACAATTTAAAATTCATCAATACAACACAAATTAATTTCACATTAAATATTCCAATTTTTATTCAACATTTGCGTAAATTCTAATTTAGTCCCTAAACCGAGACTAACTTTATTTCTTCACAATTAATTCTATTTTCATTCAGTTTCCACTTTAAACTAGATTCAACTCTCTAATTTCACTTAAATCCCTAAATTTCAAAATTTTATAATTTAGTCTCTAATACTCAAAATTTATAATTTATTCTACAATTCAATCATTTTTCATTTCTAACTTAAAAATCTATCAATTTAGTCTCTAATACTCATATTATTCAACATAGAAAAACTCAATAATTTCTAAAATTTCGACATGGGTCGGGTAGTATTTAATACCAGAATTCTAAAAACATAAAAATTACAAAAAATAAACTAAATTGACTTACCAATTAAGCTTTGAACTTTGAAATCCTAGCTTTTCTCCTTTTCTTTCTCTTTTCTTTTCTTTCTTTTTCTTGTCTGCTTTCGTTTTAACTTTGTTTCTTTTCTATTCTTTTCTTTTTTTGTTTTGTTTATTTATTTAATTATTATAATATAATATAATATAATATAATATAATATAATATAATATAATATATATTCTTAAGTATTAAGTAGTATAATTTATTATTTTATACATATGTATATTATTTTTACACATGTAAACACCAACTCCATACACTTGTTAAAAATAGGTTAAATTGTTTATTTAGCCCCTTTTATTTTCTTTAATCTATAATTTAACTTCCAAACTATATGCAATTTAGTCCCTATTCCTAATTACTCTTAATTCATGCAAATTCACCTAACCAAGACCTAATTAACCACACAACTAACTTCATAAATATTTTAAATAAATATTTACAAATCCATTTTACGAAAACGGAGACCCGAAAATACACTTCCAGTACCTGTGACTATTGGGTCGTTACAAGATTGGTCATGATATGCCATCAATTTGCAAGAACGTTTTGGCTCAAAGAAGTTCAAAGACCTCATGTTAGAACTGGTAACCCTTAAGCAACAAGATTCTATGGAGCATTTCCATAATTTATTTGTCAACTTGTTGAACCAGATACATCTGCCTGAACAACATGCTTTAAGTATTTTCATTAGTAATTTGAAACATGATGTTAGAAAATATTTATAGTTATTTAAGCCTCAAACCTTAGTTGGTGTTTTTCATTTAGCCAGCTAGGTGGATGATATTTTGAACATTTCCCCTAGGAGGGGGTTTTGGTATGGCTCGAATGTTAAACAAAGTGCTAGTCTAAATAGAGTTATTTCACTAGTTACCTCTGTAGCTCATATCACTGTTACTACAGGGTGTTCTACTGGAACTAATGGCCCTAGAGCATCCTCTAAAGGAATAAACCAAATTTAATGTCTGAAAGGAAACAAAAGGGGTTATGTTTTTTGTGTGGAGCCAAGTACCATGTTGGTCACAAATGTGTCAAAGAGGTAGCTATACCAGGTGTTGTTGGAATCTCATTCTGATCGAGAATGAGAGGATTTCTGAAAATGTTCTAACCAGCTTGAGGATCCTCCCATGAAAGACAAACAACAAGAGCCTGTGATATCACTGCATCCTATGCAAGGGTCACAAGGTCTCCACACAATGAGGTTTGAAGCTCTTGTGGGGAATACCAAAGCCATTGTGTTAGTGGATTCAGGCAGTACACATAACTTTTTTGATACAAGGGTGGTGAGTAAACTGCCTTTTCCTATAGAATACCAGGAACAGTTAAAAGTAGTTGTAATAGATGGTAGGTGCTTAATGATTAGAGGAACATGTAGGAAAGTTAAGTGGGAGACTTAAGGTTTCTAGTTTGTCATAGACTTTATACTGCTACCTCTGAAAGGATGTGATTTGGTCTTTGAAATACAGTGGCTACTCTCACTAGGACCCATCTCTTGGAATTTTGGGCCATTAACTATGCAGTTCGATTTCAGGTGAAAAAAATTAAACCTTGCAGGGTATTCTTTTTGGTAGCATACATGTCATGTCAACAGCTTAGTCTTCAAGATATTTTTCCACTACTGATCAACTCTTATGCCCCTACACAATGCTGATGACTTCATCTACTCAATTTTCCATACAAGCAAATGGCCATCAGCTTCATGTAAGCATAGAAACACTCTCGGAGGATTTTCTGACTTTTTTGGGATCCCTATAGGCCTGCTCCGAACAAGACCCCAAGGCCACAAAATTCCCTTGAAGGACGAGAATGTTATGATCAAAATATGACCCTACAAATACCCCATGGTTCAGAAGGCTAGAATAGAAAATATTATTCAGGAAATGCTATACACTGGTGTGATCAAAGACAATATCAGTTCTTTTACTTCACCCAAAATTATGGTTAAAAAGAAATATAGTAGCCGGAGGCTTTGTGTAGACTACATACAACTCAACTAATTAACAATAAAAGATAAATTTCCCATTCCCATCATCGAGGAGTTGTTGGATGAGCTAAGTCATACAAAAGTTTTCTCCAAGCTTGACCTCAAGTTAGGATATTACCAAATAAGGATGAATGATGTTGATATCCACAAAACTGCCTTCAGAACTCATGAAGGGCATTATGAGTTCTTGGTAATGCCCTTTGGGCTCATGATAAACCATAATATACACATATTTTAATCCAACATTTAGCATGCTTTTGGATGATTTATCCCTTTAATTATGGAAATAGGTGCTCCTAATCCTTTGTTTTCATGCTTTATACTCAAGATAGTACCGGAGGATGAAAAGAACGATAAACGGGCCAAAAACAGAGAAAATAGGCTAAATTACGAAATCGACACGGCCTGGGCCCAAGACCACACATCCCTGCCTCATTAATAGACCCAAACACGGCCTGGCCTCGAATTACACGGGCGTATGCCATGGGCGTGTCCCTGACGTGACTTATTAGAGTTCTATTCGGAATAGGGTACTTAAAGGCAAAGAAAGCCAATCCAAAAGCCTATATAAACACCCTAGAGGCCAATCTTTCAGGAGGTGTTCAGCTAGGCTAAGGAGCCAAGCCAGAGAGGCCAGAATTGTGGGATTCACTCGAAGAAAGCCAGTTGATTCATCTCAAGAAGCCGGGATCATACTCAAAAAAGGGGATCTCTCTTTCAATTTCTTTAGGGCGTTTTAGGGTTTTTCTTTATGTTTTGTTTTATATTTTCTTCTGAGATGTATTCTTTTATTATTATGAACTAAACCCCTCAAATACCTAAGGGGGATGAAAGCTAAGACGGATCTTGTTATTTTTTTGAGCTATATGATGAATACTTGATTTGTTCTTAATTATGTGTTCTTAATTCTTGCATTAATATTTCAGGATATTGATTCAAGTATTGATGTGCTTAGACAGTGGAGCAAAAGTCCCTGTTTAAGAGTAGATCTAGCATAGTTAAATAGAGTTGATCGCAACCCTAGAAATAGGATGAAGAAAATCTATCGGATTTGGGTCAAACCTAATATGGGAGTCCATAGATCGAGTTAATTCAATTCTAGGGGTTTTAATTAGAAAGATATTTCAATTAATCAACCTAGGGTTAGACGTTAGTAGCCTCGAGAGAGGTATGAATATAAATTAGGGAATCCTACGGATCAAGTCAAGTGAATAAATCGTCTGGTTCAGAGTTAGATAACAAGTGAAGGCTAGGTGGATTCTTCCTCGGGTATTGTCTTAAGCAATTGGTTTTTCCCTCAAGTATTTCCCCAATTCAATCTCTTTGTCTTCACATATTTAGCTTAATAGTTAGTTAATTTTAGATTAGACAACAATTCCTTTAATTCTTAGGTTAAATAATAAAAAGAAAGTCAGTATTAGTACTTTTGGTTCCTTTGGGTTCGACAATCCGGTCTTGCCATTAAACTCTACTACTATTCGATAGGTGTGCTTGCCTCAAGTCGTTGTCACAGTTAGTTTTTAGGCTAGATCATTCATTATATAAATTTTTAAGACTTTGACACACGATCAAATTTTTGGCGCCGTTGTCGGGGAAATGAAATATAAGAAAGCTCAATTTTTATTACTTTAGCCATATTTTATTTTATTTCATTTTATTTTGTAATTAAATTTTATTTTTACTTTTCTAATTTTCTTTTTCTTTTATCTTTTCTTGGTAGGTACCTCTAGTTTATGACTAGAAGGAACCCGACTGGACCTTTGATTTACAACAGTGATATCGAAGGTACGGTTCACAGAAATCGCAGAGAAATAAGGGGAAGCTTAAAATATATACAAGAAGAGCAAGAGAACAAAATTAACACTACCGAAAAGATGGCTGGGAATAATCCGCTACCTCAAGAGGTTGCCGAAAATCATGCTCCTCGAACTATGTATGATTATACTAAACCTAATTTAACAGGAACTAAGTCAAGTATTGTTAGGCCTGCTATAGCTACTAATAATTTTTGAACTGAAACCTAACACTATTCAAATGATACAACAATTTGTTCAGTTTGATGGTTTGTAGGATGAAGATCCAAATAATCACTTGGCAAATTTCCTAAAATTTTACGTTACTTTCAAAATTAATGGCGTTTTTGATGATGCCATCCGTCTTCGATTATTTTCTTTCTCTTTGAGGAATAAAGCTAAATAGTGGTTGAATTCTCTTCCATAAGGATCAATCACTACATGGGAACAAATGAACGGAAAATTTTTATTAAAATAATTTTCGCCGGCCAAAACGGCCAAATTAAGGAATGATATCTCTTCTTTTGTGCCGATGGATTTAGAAACACTATACGATGCATGGGAGAGATTCGAAGATCTATTGAGAAGGTGCCCAAACCATGGATTACCCTTGTGGCTACAAGTCCAAACTTTTTACAACTGTGTGAACCCCTCAACCCGGCAATTGATTGATTCAGCCACCGGCAGAACCCTGAATAATAAAACTCCTGAGGTAGCCTATGAGTTTATAGAGGAGATGTCACTGAACAACTATCAATGGCAAGTTACAAGGACAAGGCCAACAAAAATAGCCAGAGTTTTCAACCTCGACCCAGTCACCATGCTATCAAATCAGGTAAATATATTAAATAAAAAGATTGATGGTTTGTGTGGTTCCTCACAGTTACACCCAGTATTGCAATGCGATTCAAATCTAGGAGTTATGGAAAATCCTGAGTACCCTCCCTACAATTCGGGCATGGAAGGCGAATAGAGAAACTATACGGGTAACAATTTTAGATCTCAAAATAACCCCTATAGTAATATGTATAATCCAGGTTGGAGGATCCACCCCAATTTCTCATGGGATGGTCAAGGAAATTAGAGACAACAACTTCTTCCAAACTTCCAACAACAGCCTTACCCACAAGAAAAGAGGCCAAGCCTTGAAGAGATACTGACAAAATTCATAGCGGTGTTAGAAACGCGTTTCCAAAACACCAAAATAACACTTAAAAATTAACAAGAATCGATTAAAAGAATCGAAACCAGTTAGGGAAACTCACTAAGCTGATCTCCAAATGACCACAAGGTAACTTGCCAAGTAACACTGAGCCTAACCCAAAAGAGCAGCTTTAAGCCATAATCGCTCAAAATAGTGAAGAGTTAGTAGATTCTGAACCTGAGCCAAGGCAATAACTTGTGGTAAGTGAAGATAAGGTTGAGGTAAGCCAAGAAAAGCCAAAACTGGTAATTAAAGAATACCAACCTCGTATACCATATCCCAATGCGATGAAGAAAGATAATTCAGATGAACAGTTCAGTAAGTTTCTTAAACTTTTAAAGAAATTACATATTAACTTACCATTTCTTGAAGCTCTTTCGCAGATGCCAGATTCAAGGAAATTTTTAAAAGAGCTTTTGACAAATAAACAAAAGTTAGACGAAGAGTCGCATGTGGAATTAAACGCAGTATGCTCAACAATATTGCAAAAAAGGCTACCACGAAAATTAAAAGGTCTAGGGAGTTTTACAATTCCATGTTTAATTGGTAGTTTATCTATTGATAATGCTTTAGCTGATTTAGGGGCAAGTATCAATGTTATGCCTTCTAAAATATTTAAATAGCTAGGTCTAGGGAAACCCAAACAAACTAGGATGAGTATTCAATTAGCTGATAAAACTATTAGAATTCCTAGGGGTATAATTGAAGATGTAATCGTTAAAATTGACAAATTCATATTCCCCATAGACTTTGTTGTTTTAGATATGGATGAGGACAATACAGTTCCTTTAATTTTAGGAAGGCCCTTTTTAGCAACTGCTAGATCTAAAATTAATGTTAGTACATGTGAACTTACACTTCGTGTAGGTGACGAATCAATCAGTCTTCAAGCTCTTGACTTAGGTAGGACATCAAGCGACAAAGGTGAGAACGTAAATTCTATTGATAACCCTTCGGTTAAACCTTCTTTACAGGAAGCACCACGACGCTACATATCTAAGCCAGTTCATAAACCTCGTGCCAATGAAGAAGAAATTTATGAGGAACGAAGGCTTCAGATCGATGACATAGACGAGAGGAAAACACATTTTAAGGAGGGATTAAAACCACACGAAGTGAAACCAAAGGAACCCCCAAACGAGCTTACAGGAACGTCAAATCACTTCAAAATAGGAGATCAGGTACTATTAGAGAAAACAGACCCTCGAACCGCTACTTCAGTCCTCAATACAAACGAAGAGATCCCTTTTAAGGTGATTAATGTCTTCCCATACAACACAGTTAAGGTAAGCAATTATACATTCGACACTTTTAAGGTAAATGCTACTCGACTCAAACTATATAATGATAGCATGAGAAAGGATTTCTCGCTCCTCAAACCACCATGAATGTGCAAATGAGAGGTAAGTCTAGCTTAAGAATTTAAACGAGCTCTTCTCGGGAGGCAACCCGAGCACTAACCCTATTTATTTTTATTTTTTTCTTTTAAACTAACCAAGTTAATGAAGAGCAGATTGTCGCACCACACGGCCTTGCACACCACCGTGGCCGTGGCCGTGTGGACACTACGGATTTTAGTATTGGCATGGCAGAGATAGTGCGAAAAAGGATGAAAAATATCTTCAAGCACGGTCTGCAATTAAAATACCACGGTCGTGCGACACAGCCGTGGCCGACACTGGTTTAGTAATACGGGCGTGGCAACCTGAATAGCAGGTGTGAGAGAAACGAATGAATCATTGCATGGTAGTGCAATACGGCCGTGTGACACGACACGCCCATGGAACACGGGCGTGGGGATGTACCAGAGCTGAAAATTTTTATTTAAAACACCTCTCTCTCCTTCTCACCTACTCCCCATTCACTCTTCTATAACATCTACACTCCCCTTTTCACTTTCCTCCTTCTTCATTCTCCATACTCTTGATCTACAATTCATCCATGTCAAAAAAATGGAAGGATCTTAGCCTAGTCTCCTGTTCGAGACCGATCTACATAAGTTCATGCCAGCCGCTTCATTAACTCGACTGGAAAAGAACCTTTGAGTCCATTTAACCTTTCTTTTTCCTTTATTTTCCTTATCTTTATTTTTCTTATACTAAATGTGGTTTATTTTATTTTAGTTTCTTGGTTTTAGGTTCTAAAGGCTGCTTGGGAATCACACACCACGGCCTTAGAAATCACACCCACCTCGTGAACCATCTAACAATAAGGACCTTTCAGTCCATTAATCTGTTCTTTTAGTCTATTTTCACTTTTTACACTCTTTCTTTTTATTTTTATTTTCTTTAAATATATAATTAGTATATTTATAATTATTCCTATTATTTCCTGGATAACTCTTCATGAGATTCTCAATTTCTTCATCTAGCACAGGAATTAGAGGTGCCCTCTCCAACTTACCTTACACCTCTGAATCAAGTTTCCACACTTCCAATTTATGGAATCCATCCAAAAATTTGGGAAGTTTCACTTCTCTCCCTATCTTATGATTTTGAAATTATTCTGCTGTTATCTATCTTTGTACATTGAGGGCAATGTACATCTTAAGTGTAGGGGGGGTGAAAATTATTTAGAAAAAGTTCCTAACTTTTTGCATTATTCTCAAATCCCTGAATGATATCTTGTCTTAAGTAATTTCCTCATATCACTAATTAGAATGAAATTCCTATTGATTTATGATTTTTATTGATATGTTTTAGATTAAGTCATAGTTAATTGTACATTGATGATTTAAACTTTAAGATACTAGAGAATCAAGCATGATGAGTCTATTTTCAAAAATTTTGTTAGGTTGTCTACCTAAATCTAATCATTACCCTGAAATTTGAAATTTACAAGGTTGTCATCAAAAACCCATAATTTTTGTGAGATTTTGAGCCTTTTAGGGCATATATTCTTTTCGTGCTGACTTTATTATGAGTGTGTCAACATTGATCTGTTATTCTAGAACTTGCTTCGATTATACATGTCGAGACCACATCTTTGATTTGATATACTGAGATGATAAAGGCACTTAGGATTTAACCCACTTACTCCACTAAAAGCCTAACGTCACAATTAACCCTTAGTAAACCCCTTTGATCCTAACAATCCTTTTATTGATTCACCTACTAATATTAACCCAAAACCCATCTTGTATTTGTTATCACCATTCCTTTTGACTACCCTTCTATCGAGACTTGATTTGATTAGATGCCTAATTATTTTATTTCAGTAGTTGAAATTTTCTTATATAATGTACTTATTTTGATTTGTTCTAAAAAAATTGAAGTATATTCATTATTAGTTCTATAATTAAGTGAGCTTATACATTTTAATTCAACATCTTGAAGAAGAAACTCGTATTATTAGTTTCAAGTTTTCAATTGATGTAATTATTAGTTCATTTTTCTAGTTAGGTAAATTGTCAATTCAATCTCGATTCTAACCCCTTAATTGAGCCTTTATCCACACTTTTAACCTAAGCCCCATTACAACCCTTTAAAGACTCTTTGATTTGTGTATCATCTAATTTTACAGTGGTGGAGATTTGATTTTCAGGCAAGCCTATGGGATTAACTTTTCATGTTCGAATTTTGAGAGCTTAATTTTGACCCTTAAAACACCTTGGGTGATTTGAGTGAATCTTTAGTAAGGATGTCAACTCTTGTCAATTTTCAATTAAAGGTAATTATTCGGATAAGGGGAAACCACCTATGTTTTCGTGCTATAAAATTGTGACTTCGATTGTTTGAATCTTTAGGATTCTTTGAGATAAATTATCCATGTATAAATTATCTATAAATTATGATGAAACATTATCGATGAATATTATGAATTGAGGAAGTTCGTTTTAATTGTGAGTTGAGAATTTTGCTTGAGGACAAGCAAAAGCTTAAGTGTGGGGGTATTTGATAAACCATAATATACACATATTTTAATCCCACATTTAGCATACTTTTGGATTATTTATCCCTTTAATTATGGAAATAGGTGCTCCTAATCCCTTGTTTTCATGTTTTATATTCAAGAGAGCACCGGAGGATGAAAAGAATGAGAAATGGCCCGAAAACAGAGAAAATGGGCCAAATTACAAAATCAGCATGGCCTGGGCCCAAGACCACACGGCTGTGCCTCATTAATAGACCCAAACACGGCCTGGCCTCGAATTACACAGGCGTGTGCCATGGGCGTGTCCCTGATGTGACTTATTAGAGTTCTATTCAGAATAGGGTAATTAAAGGCAAAGAAAGCCATTCCAAAAGCCTATATAAACACCCTAGAGGCCAATCTTTCAGGGGTCGTTCAGTGAGGCCAAAGAGCCAAGTTAGAGGGGCCAGGATTATGGAATTCACTCGAAGAAAGCCAGTTGATTCATCTCAAGAAGCCGGATCATATTCAAGACGGAGGATCTCTCCTTCAATTCCTTCAGAGTGTTTTAGGGTTTTTCTTTATGTTTTGTTTTATATTTTCTTCTGAGATGTATTCTTTTATTATTCTGAACTAAACCCCTCAAATACCTGAGGGCGATGAAAGCTAAGACGGATCTTGTTATTGTTTTTGAGCTATATGATAAATACTTGATTTGTTCTTAATTATGTATTCTTAATTCTTGCTTCAATATTTCAGGATATTGATTCAAGTATTGATGTGCCTAGACAGTGGAGCAAAAGTCCATGTTTAAGAGTAGATCTAGCATAGTTTAGCGGAGTTGATCGCAACCCTAGAAATAGATGACAAAAATCTGTCGGATTAGGGTCAAACGTAATATAGGAGACCATAGATCGAGTTAATGCAATTCTAAGAGTTTTCATTAGAAAGAGATTTCAATTAATCAACCTAGGGTTAGATGTTAGTAGCCTCGAGAGAGGTATGAATATAAATTAGGGAATCCTACGGATCAAGTCAAGTGAATAAATCGTCTGGTTCAGAGTTAGATAACAAGTGAAGTCTAGGTGGATTCTTCCTTGGGTATTGTCTTAATCAATTGGTTTTTCCCTCAAGTATTTTCCCAATTCAATCTCTTTGTCTTCGAATCTTTAGCTTAGTAGTTAGTTAACTTTAGATTAGACAACAATTCCTTTAATTCTTAGGTTAAATAATAAAAAGAAAGTTATTATTAGTACTTTTAGTTCCTTTGGGTTCGACAATCTGGTCTTTCCATTAAACTCTACTACTGTTCGATAGGTGCGCTTGCCTGAAGTCATTGTCACAGTTAGTTTTTAGGCTAGATCATTCATATTTTAAAATTTTAAGACTCTGACACACGATTAGGTCACCAATGCTCCATCAAGTTTTCAAGCACTCATTAATGCGATCTTTAAGCCCCTTTTAAGAAAAACAATGGTGGTATTTTTTTATGACATTTTAGTATTTTCAGTAAGTTGGGATGAAAACATAGAGCACCTTAGGGTGGTTATTCCAAATCCTAAGGCAACACACACTTTTTGTCAAGCAAAGCAAATGTTTGTTTGAAACTGAACAAGTTGAGTATCTAGGCCATGTGATAACACTAGGAACTATAGCCATGGACAAAGGGAAAGTGGCATGTGTTACCAATTGGCTTACACCCACATGTATTAAGGGACACAGGTGATTCATCAGATATTATGGAATTTTTGCTAGACACCTCACCAATCTTCTTAAGAAAAATGCTTGCCAATGGGACAATCAAGCTACCATTGCCTTTCAGCAGCTGAAAGATGCTTTATGTTCAGCACCTTTGTTGACCTTGCTTGACTTTTAGCTGGAATTTTACATGGACACTAATACCTTTGGGTTTGGTGTTGGAGCTGTTCTTCATCAACAAGGCAAAGCAATAACATTTTTTAATAAAGGGTTGGGGGTTAGACATCAAGCATTGTCGATATATGAGAAAGAGATGTTAGTTGTTTTGATGGTAGTGAGAAAAGGGCATTCATATCTAGTGGGGAGGCTCAAGATTAGAACTGATCATCAAAGTTTAACATTTTTATCAGACCAACAAGCTATCACACCATTTCAACAAAGGTGGGTTGCAAAAATGTTGGGTTATGATTATAAAGTTATTTATAGGAAAGGGTCGAGGAATATTGTAGTTGATGCCCTTTTGATAAACAAATCTATTAAAATTGCTCAGGTTTGGCAAATGAATGGTGTTACCATGATTTTTGATTTACTAGGCAAGATACAAGCACTTTACCAATCTGACTGCAAGCTTTAGAAACTTTGTGAAGAGGTTAAGAACCAATCTGCATCATCCTCCAAATACATCGGGGATGGAAGATTTTTTAGGAGAAAGGGAAAGATTATTGTAGGCAGTGATGGGGATCTTAGGAGGGCCCTATTCCAATATTTTCATGCGAGTGCAATCGAGGGAAACTCAAGTGTACATGCCCACCAAAAATCGCATGGCTTCAATCATCTACTAGAAGGGCATGACTAAAGATGTGAAGCTTTGGATCAGGGAATGTTCTACATGTTAGACATGCAAGTCTGAGACTGTGACCAAACCAGGCTTACTGCAACCATTTTCAATTCCAGACAGGGCATGGTCATCAGTTAGCATAAAATTCATAGAGGGGCTCCCCAAGTCCAAAGGTAAAACTGTAATATTGGTAATAGTCAATAGGCTCACAAAATTTGGGCATTTTCTAGCTCCAGCACACCCTTACACAGCAATAACAGTGGCTCAAAAGTATATGTCTCATATTTTTAAGTTGCATGGGTTGCCTGACTCGATCATTTTAGATAGGGACGAAATTTTTGTCAGAACTTATTCAAGAGGGTGGGGACTAAAGTGTACTTGTCAATGTTTTATAACCCTGAGTCGGATGGGCAGATAGAGGTATTAAACAAATGTTTGGAGGGGTATCTTTGCTACATGTTAGGAGAGCGTCCTAATGATTGGCTTCAGTGGTTACCTTTAGTAGAGTGGTGGTATAATTCAATCCATCACTCAGACATAGATAGCTCACCATATGAGGCACTCTATAACTAACCTCCTCCACACCATAACCCCTACTTTTGTTGGTGCCTCTCTATTAGTCATGGTTGATTTGAGCCTACAACAGAGGGAAACTGCTAGAAAAATGTTGCAGTATCATTTTAAATAAGCTCAAGATAGAATGAAACATCAAGTAGATAAGCATAAGAGTAAGAGGCAGTTTAACGTGAGGGTTTTGGTCTGCCGGAGGCTACAACCTTATAGACAGCATTCAATCAAGAAAAAATGGAACCAAAAACTATCCTCAAAGTATTTTGGACCATTTCCAATGGAAGCTCAAGTAGGGAAGGTAGCATACAGGTTGTAACTCCCCCTTAGGTCAAAGGTACACCCTACTTTTCATGTGTCACTACTCAAGAAGCATGCAAAAACAACTCCTACCCAAGATAGTCTACCTGTAGTTGACAACAATGGTGCTTGGGCCAAAGAACCTACTCGAATTCTTGATCGACGTGTAGTAAAAAAGGACATCATGCAATCACTGAAGTTCTAGTATAATGGGTTGATTCTTTTCCGAGGACACTACCTAGGAACCTCTTGAGAAATTACGAAGGAAATATCCTCAGTTTAATCCTTGAGGACAAGGATCTCGACAGGTAAAGGGTAGTTGTTACAAGTTAAAAGATGAAATCAAAAATGGTGTGTAGCATTTTAATGAAAATAGAGCATATAAGAGTTTTATTAAAATAAAGTGTTTTAACTAAACCAATAACAGATAGTTTGGCAGTAACCAACTTTCAAACATTTTTTTTTCGCTTTCCTTTTAATCATTTCTGTTGTAACTAGCAAGGCATGAAACGAATACAATACAAGTTTCTTTCTAAAATTCCTTTCTCTTTTCTCTTTGTGTTTTCTATCATCTTCTCTTCTCTCGATAGTTTTCTCTTTCGTATTTTGAACGCAAACAACATCTCCTTATTCCTTACTAAGACATTATGAGAAAATTCTGGCAGATAAAAGCATCCTAGCTTGAATCTTCCATTAAGCTGATAGTCTAACGCATACAAAAAATATATGATGTCACGACATTGGAGCATGGGAGGCTCAAGTGAGTAATCTATTTTTGTGTCGCAACATTGAATCTATTTGTCATGTTTTGACCTGATCAAGTCCTGGTTGGCCCCCGATTGAAACCAAACTTTGGGGAAAACCTAGAAATGACTTGAATAACTCCAAAGGTGTAACAACATGATTTTTAGTGGTATAAAAAATTACAGTTTTGAAACCTCTTTTTCATAAACTGAGTCCATAAATATTAAATAAGGATATTTATGAGTTAATAAATAGATGAATTGAAAATTTTTAGATAATTTAGTCAAAATTGTGGTTAATTAAAGCCCAAGGACTAAATTGTAAAGTCTAATCGCTATAGATTTTAAATTTGGAAATGGTTTGGGGACTTAAATTGTAATTAGCCAAAGGTTTCAAATGAAAATTAAACCCTTTATAAATATGAGATAGTGGGAAATGATGATGTTTTTTAATTAATTAAGTAAACTAAAATTAATTAAGATAAAAACATAGTTAATTAAGTTAATTAACACTTAATATAGGTGTATATATATATATATATATATATATGATTAAGTGGAAATGAGAGATGAAATATCATCTTCTCCATCTGGCCAAAGAAAAGAAACAAAAAGAAAGACATCATTTTTGAGTTTAAGTTGTTTGACCATTTAATTCAATTAAAGATGACGTCGAGCCGTCAAGAGGGAAAGGAAAGGCGAGAGCCAACGACGACTGACGTAAGCTTTCAATTTGTATTTCTATGATCTAGGATGAATTTAATTAATGCATATTCATGACATTTTGAATTATATGGTGTTGAGGTGAGTTGTAAATGGTTATTTGAACTAATTTGTTATGGTTGAGATTGAATATTGAGATAAGGACTAAATTGAATAGAATAGAAAATAGTATGATTTAATTGATATATGATATTTGGTATGAAATTGAAGCATGCTATATTATATGATGAAACAATGATAAATTGAAGAATATGAATTGAACTATATACAATGAATCAATTGGTTACCCTATCAGTTGTAAAGTTGGTATGCCATAGGGTCAGGATATCAATTGAAAACCATCGTTGCCAGGCAACCTGGGGTGGTAGATTATACAAACATGATATGAAATGATTATGGAATATGTGGAATATAATGTGAAATGGTATGATATGTATAAGAAATATGACAATAGAAAGTTTTTGGTATGAAATTGCATGTGAATTGAGTTTAAATTAAATATATGCATTGATTAAACATGTACTATATTGACTTGAATCATGGAAATACCACTGAACGTTTTTGCTCAGCATACGGTTTGTTTCTCTGTGAGTAAGTATAGTCCAATCTCGGTAGTGCATGTAGTAGATCCAACATCAAGGAAGCGATCCCCGACTTAGCAAAGTTTGTATAATTCTATTTTTTCTAAGTATGGCATATACCTAGGTTGAGTCAGTATTGGTGCAATAACATGATTTTGTGAATATTTGAGTTAGAATTTGGCTTATGGAAATGATCATATGAATGCGATATGTATAAGACATGGTTTGAAATTTATAAAATGTTGAATTGTTCATGGCCTATTGATTATGCATATATATGTCAAAGGTTTTTGAATGAATTGTACTAGGTAATTAACTTAAAGGTTATATGAAAATGGTACATTATTGGATAAGGTGATATAGTTCATGATTGAGTCATCAACATTGTGTAATTGGCTAATTTGTTATGGAAGTGTAATTAGAATGATTTTGTAATTCAGGTTGGTGTCAAATTGGTACCATTTAGAAACAGTATGTCACGTTGCGACATCAAGCATTTGTTGTCGTGACGAGACCAAGTCAGTATGTTACGTCATGTTGTCGAGCA
Organism: Gossypium rotundifolium; assembly: GCA_025506655.1. Classification (NCBI taxonomy): domain Eukaryota; kingdom Viridiplantae; phylum Streptophyta; class Magnoliopsida; order Malvales; family Malvaceae; genus Gossypium; species Gossypium rotundifolium. The sequence goes on along the minus strand of CP106722.1, from coordinate 154,499,443 downwards.
TCAGTCATTGTGATGAGGCCAAGTCAGTATGTTGCATTACAACTAAGAATCCCTGTAGTCACAACATCATCTCAAAATGTTGAAAACATTACAAATTGGTCCTAATTCAACCTCGGGTTAGCAAAAGAGCTTTCTAAGCTCGAATAAGACCCGGAAATGCGTGTTTATTGTATTATGTATTTCTATTGCTCGTAAATAATTGTTAAATGGTATAAATTAAATGTAATTGATCGTAGCTATTCTGATAATGAATGTGACATCCTGTAGCTTGGACTCGGTGATCAAGTTGGGTATGAGGTGTTACAAAATGAGTCCATTTATGTTAAAACAAAGTTTTAAATTTTATGATCAAGTTTAGTAGCTTAGGGTATTAATATGACATCCCTTGCACGTGAGGAATCAATTCACTTTAGGTAAGGGCTGTTACATTATATGTTGTCTTTGGGCTATGAAGTCACATCCATATTTTGATGCTTTCGAGCTTATCACCTTGGTGTGTTTGGTAGCTTGGCACTATGTGCCTTTTGGTGTGTCAAGAGGGATGTGATACTATTACGGGGATAGAACTTTAATCTCGTAATCCATGTGGCCTTAGGCAATTTCTTCTCTTTAAATATGCCTATGTAACACCCTTATACCGGTTTGACCCAAGAACCTGATATAGGGATATTACATTTGGTGCCAAAGTGATTTTGGCTAATCACTATTATATTTGAACATTAAAAATAACTTTAGATAATTTATATTTTAGTCCTTACTACTTGAAACACACTTGATCTTCCTAAGTACATGCCATTCTATTACAAAATTTTGAAACATACCCTCTTGGCACTTGGAGATGTGATGAGATAAATGCCTACAATCTTAATAACAACTCTTTAAAATCATTGTACCTAATTTGCGCACGGAAAATAAAACCGTACGCTGAGTAAAAACTTAGTGGTATTTCTATAATCCGAATATTTAAAAAAATATAATATAATATAATAGGCAAAATTAAATTATAAGGACATATTTATGTCTAGTATCATAACTATCATTTTCATTTATTAAATAATATCCTAATTCACACAATTACTATATAAATGGTCATTCACATATCAAACCATATTTATTAGTATAATGAAATTAGTCATACAATACTCAATTATCACATAAATCACAATTTCTCATACATTTATTTATAACTTATTCAATCTTTATCATTTGCTATCCTAGATAGCTTTTCACAATATGAACACAAATCACATTTTATTTTCAATTCACTATATCGGTTTCATTTATCATCTTCTTCACTTTGACTTACATATCATTTCACTATATCAATATCCATTTCATTCATTGCATCAATATTTATTTCATGCAACCATTGTTTCATACTTTTCATTTTCATATCTCAATTCAATATTTCATTCCATTTCATATTCACAATCATTCAATATCATTCAATTTTCCAATTCATTTATTTACCCCTATTAACATGACTCAGACTCAGACGGATACACGGATCTAGCCAAACACACTAGTATGGCACCCATGCCTCATCGGATATTTCGAAGCAATAGTTGACACCCAGTGTCTCATCGGCCAAGCTAAAGTAAGTTGGTACCCAGTACCTCATCGAATCTATCCGAAGTAACAGTATTACACCTAGTGTCTCATCGACTCAAGGTCGAAGTATCCCTGAACACTTCCAACCCTATAGCATGCCAACTATATCCGACCCAACCCGATACAGTTAATAGGGTATTCAATTCACTTTCCAGTTTCCTATCAATACACATTTCAATTAATCACATATATTATCAACTCAATACAATTCAATCCACTTTTCAATAACAAATATTCAAATTTCATAATAATCACATATTCATATCAATTTCATCACATTCCCAATCAATATATTTTTCAAATATAACATATATCCAATATTCAATTTCCACACCAATCACATATATCCATACAAATTCAATTCAATAACATTTGCTAATACTTACCTTAATTACATACCATAATAAATAAACCAAAACATAACAAATAATAATTAAAATTCGTATTATAGAAATACAAACCGTAATTTCCGAGCTACCCCTCGTTAACTTTATCTTTTCCTTTCTTAGCCGAGGTATCCAGCACTGTAACATCCTGATAATTAGGGGTTATGCATCTTACTTAATTGAATGATGTTGCATGCTTAAATATGTTAAGTGTGTTTTGGAAGTTATTTTTGAACTTCATTAATTAAGTGAATGCTTAGTGAAACTTTTAATTTTTAATAATTAAGATGGAGCTAAGCATGTTAGGCTTTAAGAAATAAGGACAAGAGGTTTTAAGCATAAGTTGAGTAATTGGCAAGGTGGTTAGGATATATGGATGAGTGCTTGGGGGGAGAGGTTCGAATCCCCCAGCTAACAAATGGGAGGATTTTATTTTTTTGTTTCCTTTCCTATAGTGTCAGCCAAGACCCTTCTAGAATGGATGAGCATTCTTTTAATTTTGGCTATTTGACCACATGGATAAGGCAAGATAAAGACTTATGGCATGGAATCAAGATAGGATGATAAGATAGGGGGGACAAAAGGCTTGATATATGGGCAATGTTTTGGAAACTTGTTCATGGTCATTTGACCATGAACCTAGTCGGTTTTAGAGACTAAAGAGGGTGGTTAATGGTGATAGCAATCTAAGGGATGATGGGGAAGAATTAAGGAGGAAAAAAGGGGATTGTGTAGGCTATTGTGTTGGCCGAATTTTGGTATGGGATTAGGGAGGTTTTAGTTGACCAAAAGGTTGTCATTTGTGCATTTTTCCTTTGTCCAATATTTTCTCTTAGCCGAATTTGTCTATTGGTATTTGGTAAAAGTTTGCTTTGTTTTGGCCTTTGCATTTTGACCAAATAGGTACTTTTATTTCTTCTTTTCCTCTCAAATTTTATCTTCTTTTGATACCAAAATATTGTCACTTTTAAGGACACTTATCCTTTTCTTCCTCTCTAGTGTCAATTCATCTTTCACCAAAAGCATTCTCTCTCATTTTCTTTTCTTTTCATTCTATTTCTCTCTTCTCTTTCCCTCTCATAGCCGAAACTATCCTATAATCTTTTCACCATTTTTTTTCTTTCTTTTCTTTTTGTTTTAGGCCGAATCTTTAAGTGGGTAAGTAAGACTTTTCGTTAATCGTTTTCATTATTTCTTTTTACTTTGGCCAATTTAGAATCATGATCTCTTATTTTCTCTCCTAGGCTGAATCCTTAAAAAGGATTTTTAAGGATCTTTGTAGAAGCCAACTTTTAAGAAGTAACCTTTGAAATCATCCAAGGTAAGATTATTCCTTTTTGGTTATATTAATCCTTTTAGAATGGATCACTAATCAACTTTATTTTTAGGGGTGATTTAAGACTAACAAGATAGGTAAGAAAAGAGCAGTACGGAGTATTTGGAAGAGAGGAGGCATTGTTTTGCCATCGAACTTCAAAAGAAGGGCTGTATCGGCGGTAAGAGATTTTTCACCGGGTTGTGGACCCTCTGCTAACGAAGATCGATTATTTGAAGTAGTACATACAACCGAACCACTTTACGTTGGTGGGATATCAGCGGGTTTTGATCCATCTAGCGGAGAAAAACCACAAATAACGATTGTTCGAGAATCCGAGGGTAAGGATTTAGATCTCTCGTCAATAAGTGTAATTTTATTAGTAATAGTGTATACTAACCCAGTGTGTTGATTAACTAGGTGTTGACGAGCGAGAGAGTATCATTCTCACTGTCATAAGGTGTGTAACCCTACATTAAAAACTCATAGATCTATTTTTATATGTGATTTTATGATAATGTGGTTAATAATGATTTTTGGATACCATTCAGTGGTATACGATATTCAGGTATGTTTACCCCAATATTTCGTTAATTTGCTATATGCATAAAATGTGAAATAAGTATGATTATATTATGATTTTGGGGTAAATGGCATGAAAACTAAATGATATGTATGTGCATGGGCATATGGGTATATTTGATAAAGGAGGAAGTATTCTGGTGGTTTTACCACATTTCCGGTGACTTCGGTCACATATTTGAAATCTGGTGACTTCGGTCACATATGTGAATCTGGTGACTTGGTCACATATTTGAAATCCGGTGACTTGGTCACAATTTTGTCTGGTGGCCTTGCCACAAAATTATAAGGCGATGTGCATGTTGACTGCAAAGAATCGCCTTCGATGGTGTGTAGCGGATGGAGGGTCGATTTAGTAATCCCCACGGTGTGTTGGTTGGTACGGTGGTGTGTAGCGGATGGATATTAGGTGGTAGGGTTTGCATTTCATTATTTGTACATATCCATGTGATTTAATTGATTATTATTTAACTGCTATTAAAATGGGCTTTTTGGCTAAATATGAGCTAAATGGACCTTTGGGCTAAATATGAGTTAAATGGGCCTATGGCCATATGTGTAATTTTGGGCTTTAAAGGCAAAATGGGCTTTTAATGTATGTGTTACACATTGAGTTTATAACTCACCCATTTTGTGGGATAACTTTTAGATGATTCAGTAGTGCGATGGATCGGTCGACAAGGACTCGTGGTGGCTAATGCTCATATCAAGTATTTTGAAGATTTTCCAATTTAAACTTATTTAATTTTTACTACTTAGACTTTATTATGGGTTTGCTATTTTTGTAATAAGGCCACTATAAACTGCTTTTAATTTTTGTGTTTGGACTTTTATTTTGCCATGGACAAATATCTATTAAATAACTAAATGGTTTTTCGATAAATAATTTAAAAATGCTTTTGTCACTAATATATATATGTTTTAAAGTAATTTCCATAAATTTGGTTTCTTTTAATTTATTAACTCCTTCTAAAATAATGTTTTAAAAGACATAAATTTACTTTACAATTTGATTTCAACCTAAAATATTAATTTAATCATTTTCTACAAAAATCATCAAGTTTTTCTTAAATAAAACGAGAATTTGCTAAAGTTAGATTCGAGGAACATAACAAATCCGGTCAGGCTTTTTGGGCCGGGTTTGGTGTGTTTCAGGCACCATATTAGCTACGGAAATTAAACAATTAAAAATCATCAATACAACATAGTTTCACATTGAATATTTCAATTTTTATTCAACTTTTGCCTAATTTCTAATTTAGTCCCTAAATCGAGACTAACTTTATTTCTTCATAATTAATCTCATGTTTTCATACAAATTCTACTTTAAACAAAATTTAACTCCCTAATTTCACTTAAATCCATAAATTTCAAAATTTTCATAATTACTCCACTTTTACAATTTTTACAATTTAGTCTCTTAACTAGTTAATCAAATCAACTAATTTTTCTCAATTAATACTTTATCCAAATATTTTAGGCTATCATACAGCCCTTAATAAGACAAAAATTTAATACCAAACCCTAATATTTTAACTATTTTCACAATTTGATCCTAACATCAGTATTTAACAAAATTACTTTATAATATCTTCATACAACAAAATTTAGAGCTCTAAACCCACTTGATATTAATAATTTCTTCCAATGTATTAATTTATTCGTGCAGTATGGTCATTTTTAATATTTTTACAAGATTTCTCCTAAAGTTTTACTTTTGTTCAATTTAGTTCCTGAGCCTAAAACATGCAAATTAGCCATTTTTAATGTAAGCCCATACTAGCTGAATATTAATATATTTTCCTCCTCCTCCTCCTCTCCATTCCCCATCCTTAATCTATATATATAGTTCCACTATTTACTTATATATTCACATCAAGTTGTCCACTTGAGTCATAGTCACGGAATTATTTATATCTTGAGCTACATAATTATAAATTAAGATCCTATTGATGTTTTAGAAACTAGACTCAAAAATATTTCTACCATAAAAATTTTAGAATTTATAGTTTATCCAATAAGTACAGTAAAATCTTCAAATTTGTCCTTGTTCTGCTATTTGACAGCTTTGACATTTCTTTACTAAAAATTAATTATCTCCTAGTACGGAATTCGGATGATGTTCCCGTTTGTTTCTATTGAAAATAGAGTCATTAGTAATTTAAAAATATAAATTTAAGCCCCTAATTATTATTTTTACAATGTTTTATGATTTTCCAGAGTCAGAACAGAGGAACCCGAAATCAATCTGACCTTTTCTAATAAAATTTATTATAACTCATAATTTACAATTCCAATGCTTACACTGTTTCTTCTATAAGAAACTAGACTCAATAAAATTAAATTTCATATTTTATTCAACCTATAATTCGATATCTATAATTTTTAGTGATTTTTCAAAGTTAGTGATCGCTGCAAAACAGTCTAGTTTTAAAATTTATAACAAATGATAGAACCTATAGACTAACTATGACAACGATAGAGCAAGTGCACCTATCGAACAGTAGTATAGTTAAGGCAAGAATATCTTATCGAACCCAAGGGAACCTAAAAGTACTACTACTCACTTTCTTTCTATTATTTAGCCTAAAATATGGAGTGATTGAATTATTAAACTAACGAAATACTTAAACTAAATGCAAAGACAAAAGAATGAATTGGAGAAAGACTTTAAGAAAACTCAGTTGATAAAGACGATACCCTCAGGAAGAATCCACCTATGACTTCACTTATTATTTACTCCCCAAACCATATGATTTCTTTACTTAGCTTGATCCCTGAGACTCCCTAACCTATATTAAACCCTCTCTTGAGGCGAATAACGTCTAACTTTAGGTTAATTAGTGAAACTCTCGTTCTCTTATAATAACCCCCTAAGGAAGTAGTAAATCGATCAATGGATTCTTATATTAGGTTTCACTCTAATCCAGCAAAATCTCGTAACTCTATCTCTAGGTGCCCAATCAACTCGCTTAATTATGCTAGATCTACTCTCAGGCAGGGTCTATTCCTCCTCCACCTAAGCACATCAGATTAAATTAAGCAACATAATTAAGAACAAACCAAGTACTTATCATATAATTTTAGAAATCAAATAACAAAATCCATCATAGGTTTCATCCCCTTTAGGTATTTGAGGGGTTTAGTTCATAACTAAATACGAAAATATCTCAAGAGTAAAGAATAAACAAAACATAAGAACTCCCTAAAACCCCCTGAAGGTATTAAAGAGGAGATCCTCTGTCTTGAATGGAGTTCCGACTTCTTGAGATGGATCAACTGGCTATCTTTGAGTAATTTCCTAAATGAGTAAAGCTCTGGCAGAAAACTCTGCTCCAAACTTGACGCCCTTCAATAGCCGCCTTAGGGTATTTATATATACATTTGGGATGCTTTACTTGGCTCCTAAATAATCATAATTCAAGCATAATTCGTTCCTAGGTGTTTAAGTAGACTTAGGATTGCGTTTCTTAGGCTTCAAGCATCCTAATCTGAATGAAATTTCTCTTTCCCGCAGCAGGGCACGGTCATGGCAGGCCGTGTAAGTCATCTTTTAGCCCGTGTCTCTATTCTGTTGAATTAGGCATGGCTGTGGCACGGCCGTGCATGTCAAGGTACGGGCCGTGCTTCGAGTCTGTCAATTGGGACATGACCGTGTAAATCGTGGCATGGCCTTGTGAAGTGAATGGCAAGGCACGGTCGTGTAGCTTGAAGTCCAAGCCGTGTCGATTTCTTGGGTTGGTCCAATTTGGCCCGTTTTAAGCTCATTTTATGTTATTTTTATCCTTAGGTGCTTTCCTGAGCATAAGACACGAAAAGAAAGGATTAAGAGCACCTTTTTACATAAATTGAGGATAAATTCTTCCAAAAGCATACTAAATATGAGATGAAAATATGTTACTTTTACGGTTTATCAAATACCCCCACACTTAAGCTTTTGCTTGTACTCAAGCGAAATTCTCAACTTATAACTAAAACGAACTTCCCACAATTCATAATTCCTATTGACAATGTCTCATCATAATTCATAGATAATTTATACATGGATAATTTAACTAAAAGAGTCCTAAAGATTCAATTACAATAAGTCATACCTTTATAGTACAAAAACATAGGCGTCTCCCCTTATCTAAGTAATTACCTTTAATTCAAAATCGTCAAGTATTGACATCCTCACAAAAGATTCACCCAAATCACTCGAAGTGTTTAAGGTTTAAGAATAAGCACTCATAAGTCGAACCTGAAAAGTTAATCCCATAGGCTTGCCTAAAAATCAAATCTCCACCACTGTATATGAGATGATACACAAATCAAAAGGTCTTTAATCAGGGTTGTAATGGGGCTTGGGTTAAAAGGTGTGGATAAGGGCTGAATTAGAAGGTTAGAATCGACTGACTTAACAAATTGTCTAACTAGAGACACTGAACTAAATATGAATATTGGCTTGAATGAAAACTAATAATATCACTATTGATAAATACTCTATAATAAGGAGTATTTTGATAATACTTTATCTGAGCTTTTTCACAATTGGAGTTTAAATGCTCCAAGCTCTTTTGTATACTACTAATATTGAATAAACTTGGATTTTTTTTTAGAACAAACTAAAACAAATATAATAGAAGGAACTTTGATAATTGAAATAACCTAATTCGGCAATTGATCAAATCAATTCTCGATAGAGGGGTAGTGAAAGGAATGTTGATAACAAATATAAAGGGATTTTGGGTTAATATTAGTGGGTGAGTCAATAAAAAGGTTGTTAAGATTCAATGGGGTTCACTAGGGGTTAATTTATATGGGTAGGCTTTTTAGCAGAGTGAATCGGGTTAAAACCTAGGTGCCTTTATCATCTCAGTGTATCAAATCATTAATGTGGTCTCGACATGTATAAGCGAGGCAAGTTTTAGAATAACAGTTCAAAGTTGACACACTCATAATCAATAAAGTGAGCACAAAAAAGGGTATATGCTCTATAAGGCTCAAAATCTCACAAAAATTATGGGTGTTTTGGCATCAATCCTTATAAATTTTGAACTTCAAGGTGATACTCAAATTAGGTTCAACAACCTATCAATTTTAATTTTAGAAAGTAGACTTAACATGCTCGATTCTCTAGTATCCTTCAAATTTAATCATCAATGCACAATTAACTATGACTTACTCTAAAATAAATTAATAAAAATCATAAATCATTAGAAATTTCATCCTAACTAATAATATGAGAAAAATACTTAAGATCAAGACTAATTTCAGGGTTTTGAGAATTATGCAAAAAGTTAGGCACTATTACCCCCACACTCAAGGTGTACATTGCCCTCAATGTACAAAGATAGATAATGAAATTTATGTGCCAAATCAAAAAGAGAAGTGGAGAAAGTAATACTCCCTGAAATCTTGATGATCCTTGGCGTCTTTGGTGGCGGTGATGGTGTTTTCTATGGGCCTGGGGGAGTGGCTACCGAGAAACAATTTACTAGATGAAAAAATTGGGTAGCCTGTGAAGATATAGCCAATAGATCTAGAGAAATAATAATAATATACTAATAATAAATTTAAAGATTAAGGAAATAAAAGAAGGAGACTAAGAAAAAAATTGAAATTGAAAGAAAAGACTAATGGACTAAGGAGTCCTTATTTTTGGATGGTTTACGAAGTGGGTGTGACCTCGAAGGCTATGGTGTGTGATTCCCTAGCAGCCTTCAGAACCTAAAACCAAGAAACTAATATGAAATAAATTAAATTAAGCAGAAAAGAAGTATAGATAAGGAAAATAAAGGAGACGAGAAAAGAAAAATAGAACCGAAAAGGTTTTCGAGACCCTTGGCGTGTTAATTAAGTGAAGCTGCCGACATGAACTCATGTTGAGGTCTCTTCTAAGGAGATGATGCTTACGTTTCTTCGGCATGATCTTTGTGTTGCTCAAGTGTCTTGGATATTTTCTATGAATAGGAAGAAAAATTTGAAAGAAAAGAGAAAGAAGGAATAAGAAAGAAGATGGGACAAAGAGGACGGGCTGTGGGGATTTAAATAGAATTTCAAATCTGGCACGTTCCCACGCCCGTGTACCGAGGGTGTGTCAATTTACACGGGCGTATCGCACGGCCGTATTGTGGGGTGTGTTGTCCTTCCACGCCTGTTTTGTTGGGTTGCACGCCCGTTCCTAAAAAGCCAGTATAGGAGCACGGTTGGAATGCACGGGCGTGGTCCGCCCGTGCTAAATAAGTCAGTATCTTAGCACGGCTGCGAGGCACGCCCGTGCTATTTTTTTCGATGCCAGTGCCGTAGGTGGTTGGATCCGTGACGTTGGGGGGGGTGGTTGGGTGACTTGCACGGCTCGCTTTCTGTCATGTGGTAGTTCGGTGGTCTATCTGACCACGGCGCGGCCGTGTGTAAGGCCGTGTGGCCTGGAAACCTGCATCTTTGCTTTAATTTGGGGAGAGAGTAGAGAGAAAAAAAGAAAAGAAAAATAATTTTGAGAAATAAAAAGTGTTAGCGCTCGGGTTGCCTCCCGAGAAGCGCATATTTATAGTCTTAAGCTAGACTGTCTTAGGCTTTGAAAATTTAGGGAGGTTTAAAGGTTTGAATATTTTCCCTCTTCTTGTGCTTTTATTTTCGTGATAAAGTTTAGGTTGAGAAGTGTTTACCTTGAAATTGCTGAACATTGGATTGTTTACCTAGACTATTTCGTGTGGGAAAGCATCGCGTACCTGAAGGAGTATTTCTTCCTGTTTCTTCAGTTCTGTTGAACTGATGTAAGGATCAGCTTTATCTAACAGCACTTGATCTTCTATTTTAAAGTGATTTGATGTCCCTATGAGCTCTTCTAGTGGTTCCTCAGGTTTTATTTCGTGCGGATCTGGTTTTTCTTTGGTGTGTATCTTCTGTTCTTCTAAATTGTTGATTGTATGATTTTGTGTTGGCTCAGTTTTGATGCTTTGTGATGTTTCCTGCGATGAAGGTTGAATAATTTGATTATCTATTGAAACGACTTTCTTACCTTTATCTTCTGTGGTTCTGGTTGAGTCGAGAGCTTGAAGATTGACTGATTCATCTTGTAACACTCCAAACCTGGCCCATGCATTACAACCGAATCTGGTATGTCACAGGGTGAAGTAAAACCAAATCTTAGTTAAATTTATGAAAAATTGACGTTTTGGAAGATAACTTTATCTATTATTACGTCGGCTTTTGAAAACAGGATGTTTGGTTTAATAAAACTCCAATTTAACTTAAACATTTAAGCTGTCGAAGTGACAAGTTTGTTATAAACATTAAATAATAAAATGAAATGAAATACAATCTTGAAGGGCCTTATTACATAATGGAAATCCCAAATTTGAACGACTTAAGAAAATGCCAAAAAGTAAAGGAAAGAAAATGAAAACATGGCCTTCAAGAATCTGCCTCGGCTCCTGCATCCACGAGTTACTGCTCACCTGAACTGTTAAGGAAAATGGGGTGAGTCACCGAGACTCAGTGTGTAAAACCTCCCACATTAAATATACTGCAACTAACCCATAATCACACATTGGGCCTGAGCCCACATAACAGTAACAACATATGAATGCATTAAGCCTAACCTAAACCTAGTGTTTCCATCCGCTACACACCAACCCATACCAACCAATCACACCGTGGGGATTTCTACAATCAACCCTCCATCCGCTACACACCATCACGTCAGTCTTGCTGCCAATTAAACACGATAACTAGGTGACCAAATAAACACGATCACTATGTGACCAAATATATATATACATCGTGGTAGAGCCACCTATCACAGTGTGACCAAAAGAAATAGTGTATGAACACATGTATATATATATCGTGGCAAAGCCACCGATCACTACGTGACCAATGAAGCACTTCCCCTTCATATCAAGCCCATACCCATGATCTACATACAAATCCTAACAATGCAACATGCTACTCATATTATATCATCTTGTCACACATACATTCGGCTATGCAAAGAAACGATACGATCACTTACCTGGCAATCTTAACCTTACCCCTAAGGGTATCACAACTGTATATAAAGCCCACTTTCCAACTTTTTTAGCCCATACAAACGTTAGCACAATTATATTATAGTGTGTGAAAGTTTACACACCTGATAACACGTAAGACGACACTCTCTATGTCGACGCTATCACTAGCTGAAACTACGGCTATCTGTCAACTATTCTGCTCAGAAGCCAGCCCACAACCCGGTGGCCAATCTCAAACAGAAGACACCACGCGTTTCTTGAACTTTAGGGCTGGGACTACAGATCCAACCCCTTCCTTTGATTTGCTGACATTCGAGTCCATGAATGATCTTGGTCAGAAGGTACTATAATGATTGCTTAATGAAACATTAGGTTAAGGCACGGATAACGAAAATAAATCGATTGAACACTTAAGGAGAATCGAAACCCTTACCTTGAAATCCTGAAAAAATAGTATGATTCAAAAGTTACCGATTTCTGTCATAGAAACCTAGGAGACTAGATCTCCTTCAAATCCCGGAATGCCGCGCAAAGAAAACACGAGATCAGTGAATAGAAACACCAAACTAATGATGGCCTTACAACTAACTTAGCCATTCGGCTATGGTCTCCAAAAATCAAAAACAACAAAAGGATAAGAGAACGCTCTTACCTTATCACAGCAGATTCGGATGATACTTAGGAGATTTCAGTATTAGCCTAATAGTGGACAGGGTTCAGCAATGATTAGGAAAGAACTGGATGAGAAAGCCGAAAAGAAAAATATATAGGCTTAGGCATTTCGGCTTTTCAAGATCAATCGGCTATGATATGAAAGTGGAGAGGGAAGTAGAGTTAGGAGTTTTTTGATTTAGGAAGAAAAAGAGAAGAAGAATCCTTTGTTGTCGAAATTAGGAGGAGAAAAGAAGAAGAGAAAAAAACTGAAAGCTATGCTCTAGGAAAAGATGAAATTCGGCACACTATTCACAAATGGGAATTTCGGCACACCCTTAGCCATTCAACCGATTTTCGCTTGCACACAGTCCCACATTCGGCCATCTCTTCCCCCTCTATCCTATCCCTTATTTTTCTCCTATCCTCATCTTTCTATCTATGGACTCAATCCACACTTACTCCTTTAGAGTCCCAGCTGAAACCACCTCTCACTCATTAGTTACATATAAAAAAACACTCCTTTTTGCTAAGCATGGGATTCGAACCTGCTCCCTCCAAACATGCTTGTGGCGTCACCTATCTGCTCACTTAGTGGCGCCTCCTTGCCACTTTACCAACTGAATTTTTGTGTTAACTTTCCCATTCAAGTACCCTTAAGGCCCACTTCACCTAGTTCTCCCTTTTTGTGACTAAAAACAGAATTTCTTCCAAGGCTCAGGCTTAACCCCAAGTCTTCCCGAAAGCTCTAAACATATCAGACACACACACATAGCATGGCATACACGCACAACATATCACCAATGCAGAGCCCCCAACCTAGGATGTTACAGTTCTACCCCCTTAAAAAAATTTCATCACCAAAATTACCTGATCAAATGAAATGAGGGTATTGCTGTCGTATAACTTCCTCTGGCTCCTATGTAGCTTCCTCTGATCCGTGATTTCGCCATAGAACCTTAACCAAAGGTACCAATTTTCTTCGTAAAACTCTAACATCCCGCTCCAAGATTTGAACTGGTTCATTCTTAAAAGATAAATCAGGCTTTACTTCAAGTTCCTCCAACAGTATCACATGAGATGGGTCTGACCGGTAACGTCGCAATATTGAAATATGGAATACATCATGAATCTTACTTAGCTCTGAAGGTAGCTCAAGCTGATAAGCAACTGGTGCTACACGCTTTAACACCCGATAAGGCCCGATAAACCTAGGGCTTAGCTTACCCTTTCGTCCAAACCTTAGAATTTTTTTCTACGGTGATACTTTCAAGAAAACTCGATCACATACTGTAAATTATATGTCTCTCCGCTTCAGGTCAGCGTAGGACTTCTGCCTGTCTGACGCTTCCTTCAACCTAGCCCGAATCAACCCAACCTTATTCTCTGTTTCCAATACTAGTTCCGGACCCAAAATCTATCATTCCCTCAACTCCGTCCAACACGTAGGAGTATGACACTTTCGCCCGTACAATGCCTCATACGGTGCCATCCGAATACTGGACTGGTATCTGTTATTATATACGAATTCTACCAATGGTAAAAAGTCTTCCCAGCTACCTTTGAAACCGATAATGCAACCCCTCAACATGTCTTCCAAAATCTAAATCACCCTTTCTGATTGTCCGTCCGTCTGTGGATGAAATACCGTACTAAAGTCCAACTTTGTACCTAACGCTTGATGCAATGCCTTCCAAAACCTTGACGTAAACCTAAGATCTCTGTCCGAGACAATCAACACAGGTACTCCATGCAACCTTACAATCTCCGTTATATACAGCTTAGCCAACTTTTGTAAAGAATAATCGACTCGAACCGATACAAAATGAGTGGACTTCGTGAAACGATCAACGATTACCCATATCGAATCCTTATTAGTATGCGTAAGGGGTAGCCCACTAACAAAATCCATCGTGATTCTCTCCCATTTCCATTGTGGAATCTTTACCGACTGTAATAACCCTAAAGGTAACTGATGCTCTGCCTTTACCTGCTGACATGTTAAACATTTACCCATAAATTTGGTTACCTCCCTCTTCAGGCCTGGCCGCCAAAATTGTTCTCGTAAATCCTGATACATTTTGCTTCCTCCCGGATGCATAGCATATGGGTTATTATGTGCTTCCTAAAGAATCATCCACCTCAATTCCACGTCCCTCGACACACACACCTTCTTTCAAAAACATAGAACCCCATCATCGTTCAGATGATATTCCCCCACTTCACCACGTTGCACTTGAGATAGTCGGGCACTCAAGTCACCATCCTGCAACTGCTTCTCTTTAATCTTATCTATCCATGTCGGCTTCACCTGAAGTTTAGCTAAGAAACTCCCATCCTCATACAGGCTTAGATGAGCAAACATTACCCTCAGATCCGAGATCACCTTCCGACTTAGCACATCCGCCACCATGTTAGCCTTACCCAGATAGTATTCAATCGAGCAATCGTAATCCTTTAGTAGTTCAATCCACCTTCTCTGCCTCAAGTTCAACTCCTTCTGGGTGAGGAGATATTTCAAGCTCTTATGATCTGTATAGATGACGGACTTCTCTCCATACAGATAATGTCTCCAAATCTTCAAAGTAAAAACCACCGCCGCCAATTCCAAATCATGCGTGGGATAATTTAGCTCATGCGGTCTTAACTGTCAAGACGCATAAGTAACCACTCTTCCTCCTTGCATCAACACACATCCTAACTCGGTGTGTGAAGCATCACAATAAACCACAAACTCCTTTCTAGCCTCCAGTTGAATCAACACCAGAGCTTCCGTCAACATCTTCTTCAGCTTTTCAAAACTTTCCTGTTGCTTGCCACCCCATACAAAAAGTACTCCCTTCCTCAACAACTTGGTTAAAGGTGCCACAATCGAGGAAAATCCTTCAACGAACCTCCTGTAATAACCAGTAAGACCCAGGAAACTCTGAATTTCCGTCACAGACCTGGGTGCTTTCCAATCCATGATAGCTTCAACCTTCTGAGGATCAACTTTAACCCCTTCAGCTGAGACAACGTGTCCTAGAAAAGTAACCTCCCTTAACCAAAATTTGCACTTACTGAATTTTGCGTACAATTGTTTCTCCCTCAGGATTTGTAATACCACTCGCAGATGCGAATCATGCTCCTCCTTCGACCTTGAATATACCAGGATATCATCTATAAATACAACCATGAACCAGTCTAAATAGGGTTGAAACACCCGGTTCATCATATCCATAAACGCTGCTGGTGAGTTGGTCAACCCAAATGGCATTACTAAGAATTCGTAATGGCCATAACGGGTCCTAAAAGCTGTCTTATGAATATCCGATTCCTTGACCTTAAGCTGATGGTATCCTGATCTCAAATCTATCTTTGAGAACACTGACGCCCCTTTCAGTTGATCGAACAAGTCATCTATCCTTGGCAACGGATACTTGTTCTTGATAGTCAACTTGTTCAGCTGATGGTAGTCAATGCACATACGCATTGATCCATCCTTCTTCTTGACAAATAGCACCGGCGCTCCCCAAGGCGATACACTTGGTCGAATAAAACCCCGATCCAACAATTCCTGAATTTGGGCTTTCAGTTCCACTAATTCTTTCGGCGCCATCCTATATGGTGCAATAGATACTGGTGCTATTTCCAGAAGAAGATCGATTCCAAATTCTACCTCGCGATCCGGAGGTAGTTTGGGAAGTTCTTCTGGGAAAACGTCAAAAAACTCCCTAACCGTTCTAACATTCCCCACCGTTGAATCTTGGACCTCTAAAGCACAAACAAAGGCTACGAACGTCTTACATCCTTTTTTCATCATCCTTTCAACCTTTAGAGCGGATACCATGTTAGACAAGTAGTTCCTCCTTTCACCTATTACCACCACCTCATCCTCTCGACTAGTCTTTAGCACCAAATGCTTAGCCACATAGTCTAGATTCACTCGATATTTCACTAACCAGTCCATACCTAATATTAGGTCGAACTCCCCAAAAGGTAGTTCTATTAAGTCCGCCAAAAAAACTACCCCTTGCACTTCTAGAGGTACATCCCTATACAGTTTGTTCACCACTACAGATTGACCTAGCAGGCTAATTACAGTCATCTTCCTAGGAACAATCTTAAAGTTCATACATAAAGTTCCAGAGACTATACTAGCAACATAAGAGTGTGTCGACCCAATATCAATTAATGCAGAAAAAGGAAAACCAAAAATCAAGAACGTACCGGCTATGACATCCGGTAGATCCCCCTCATCACGACGCCTAGCTGCATAGACCAACCCCGGCTATCTTGCTCGGTGTTTCCTGCACCTCTGCCTTGTGTTCCACGCCCCTACCATAACTATTACCTCCTCTGGCTGGATCGCAACCTCTCTGTGGTTGTGGACCTCCTCTACTAAGCTGAGCGTTAGTCTATTCTACCGGCTCTAGGCCACCCCGATCCTGTGGACAATCCCTAACCAGATGATCCGTAGACCCACACCTAAAACATTTCCTGTCACCTACCCAACATTCACCCGAATGAAACTTATTACACCGGCCACACCTCTGAGGTTGACTATTACCCCCAGATCTCACACCCTGTCTCGGGCCATCCACCTTAGGTCTTTTCTAGAAATGCCCCGTTGACCTAGATGATCCAACATTTCTCTTACTTTCACTCCTATCTCTATCCTGATTTAGTTTTTTTGTCCGCTTTACCTCCTCAGCTATCTTAGCTTTCTCCACAAGCATAGCAAATTCCCTCTCCCGCTGTGGAGCTATCAAAACACGTAGATCATCTTTCAGGCCATCCTCAAATCGAACACATCGCTCATGTTCTGTGGCCACTATCCCTTGGGCATAACGACTCAAACGCAGGAATTTTGCTTCATATGCAGCTACCGATTTACTTCCTTGGATCAGATTCAAAAATGCCCTACACTACGCATCCACATAACTCGATCCAATGTACTTGCTCTGGAACACCTTCTTGAAACACTCCCAAGTAATACGGTCAGCCACCTCACTATCCCTGACTGTAAGCCACTATTGGTGCACTTCATCCCGAAAAAAAGACACCACTCCCTTCAGCTTCTCTTCTTCCATGAAGTCGAGATCATCCATAATCCGCTCCACGGCTTCCATCCAATACTCAGCTGTACTAGGAGCTACCCCAAAAATCCCCCTAAACATTTCTGCTCCATTAGCCCTAAGTCACTCTGGCACAGATTTTCGAGCTCCCGTACCCATGCCAGCTCTCGCAACTCTCTCCAACACTCGGAGCATCTCTTGAGACACTGTATTGTCTCCGCCTGATACTCAGCCTCCACCGTTAGTGGCACTGGTACCTCATTATCGGTTTCGATATAGTAATTCTACCTCTACCTCGGCCACGCACACCACATCCCCTAGTGCTCATATCTAGTGTTCACGATTTATCTAATTAAAAATTTTATGAATTAATACTTTCTTCCACTGATTGATAACGAAAAGTCTTATACGAAGTAGTTTAAATAGTAGTTCTTTCGAATTCAAACTCATTCTCAAGTCTGTGTCTCTTAGTTCTAGAAATCTCATACATTCCACATCCGTATACATCACAAATAGAGTATCACATAACAGCATCAAACACAAAAGTGACATCCATAACCTCTCCTTCGTCACACAGGGTTATTTTCATAATTCTACCCTACAGGGGTATTTTGGTAATTTTGAAAAAATAAAGTATCTTGGCAATTTTACAAAATAGGGGTATTTTGGTAATTTTGTAAATCAAGGATATTTCGGTAATTTTGTAAACCAGAGGTATTTCGGTAATTTCTCTCAAACCTAGGGTATTCTGGGTAATTTTACAAAACTAGAGATATATAAGTAAGTTTACAAAAATAGGGTATTGGCCCCCTTCGGGTTTTAGTTATGAATTTTGCCCCATTAACGAGTCCTCTCGGCTAAAGTGAATAAACACTACGCACCAGGTAGGATTCTAGTGAAGAGGAGGTGGGACACTAGGACCGCTTAAATACCAGGCTCTCCCTAGATCCAATCCTAGACATGCGTATGCCTGTTGCCACACTCCAACCCAATGACTTATTCATGGACATGTTTGATTAGAGGAATTAAGTTTTATGGATTTTAAGAGTTGTGTAACTAGGCCTAAGGTCCATAAACCCTAGCATACTCACCTATGTCCCCATAAAGCCCATTAAATCCAATCATGCATACTACAACAAAGGTTAGAATACTTACCTGGGTGGATCAGGTGCCGCCAGACTCGAAGGCCATATCTCAACCCAAACATTTTTCTCAAACTCACTTCAAACCATAAAATACCACTAGACCCAATTTACAGCCCGAGTTTTGAACTGGGCTCTGATACCAAAAATGTAACACCCCAAACTCAGCCCATGCGTTACGATCGAATCTGGTATGTCACAGGGTGAAGTAAAACCAAGTCTTAGTTAAATTTATGAAAAATTGGCGTTTTCGAGGATAACTTTTTCTATTATTGCATCGGCTTTTGAAAGTAGGATGTTTGGTTTAATAAAACTCCAATTTAACTTAAACATTTAAGCTGTCGAAGTGACAAGTTCGTTATAAATAGTAAATAATAAAATAAAATGAAATACAATCTTGAAGGGCCTTATTACATAATGGAAATCCCAAATTTGAACGACTTAAAGAAATACCGAAAAGTAAAGGAAAGAAAACGAAAACATGGCCTCCATGAGTCTGCCTCGGCTCCTACATCCACGAGTTACTGCTCACCTGAAAGGTTAAGGAAAAGGGGTGAGTCACCAAGACTCAGTGTGTAAAACCTGCCACATTAAATATACTGCAACTAACCCACAATCACACATTGGGCCTAAGCCCACATAACAGCAACAACATATGAATGCATTAAGGCCAACCCAAACCTAGTGTTTCCATCCGCTACACACCAACCCGTACCAACCAATCACACCATGGGAATTTCTACAATCAACCCTCCATCTGCTACACACCATCACAACAGTCTTGCTGCCAATTAAACACGATCACTAGGTGACCAAATAAACACGATCACTAGGTGACCAAATAAACACGATCACTATGTGACCAAATATATATATACATCGTGGTAGAGCCACCGATCACAGTGTGACCAAAAGAAATAGTGTATGAACACATGTATATATATATCATGGCAAAGCCACCGATCACTACATGACCAATTAAGCACTTCCCCTTCATATCAAGCCCATACCCATGATCTACATACAAATCCTGACAATGCAACATGCTACTCATATTATATCATCTTGTCACAGATACATTCGGCTATACAAAGAAACGATACGATCACGTACCTTACAATCCTAGATTTACCCCTAAGGGTATCACAACTGTCTATACAGCCCACTTTCCAACTTTTTCAGCCCATACAAACGTTAGCACAGTTATATTATAATGTGTGAAAGTTTACACACCTGATAACACGTAAGACGACACTCTCTATGTCGATGCTATCACTAACCGAAACTACGACTATCTACCTACTATTCTGCTCAGAAGCCAGCCCACAACCCGATGGCCAATCTTGAACAGCAGACACCGCGTTTCTTAAACTTTGGGCCTGGGTCTACAGATCCAACCCCTTCCTTTGATTTGCTGACATTCGAATCCATGAATGATCTTGGTCAGAAGGTACTATAACGATTGCTTAATGAAACATTTTGTTAAGGCATGAATAACGAAAATAAATCGATTGAACACTTAAAAAGAATCAAAACCCTTACCTTGAAATCTTAAAAAAATAGTATGATTCGAAGGTTGCCGATTTCTGTCTTAGAAACCTAGGAGACTAGATCTCCTTCAAATCCCAGAATGTTGCCCAAAGAAAACACGAGATCAGTGAATAGGAACACCAAACTAATGATGGCCTTACAACCAACTTAGCCATTCAGCTATGGTCTCCAAAAATTAAAAACAACAAAGGGATAAGAGAACGCTTTGACCTTATCACAGCAGATCCGAATGATACTTAGGTGATTTTGGTATTAGCCTAATAGTGGACAGGATTAAACAATGAGTAGGAAAGAACTAGATGAGAAAGCCGAAAAGAAAAATAAAGAGCTTAGGCATTTTAGCTTTTCAAGATCAATCGGCTATGGTATGAAAGTGGAGAGGAAAGTAGAGTTAGGAGTTTTTTGATTTAGGCAGAAAAAGAGAAGAAGAATCCTTTGTTGCTGAAATTAGGAGGAGAAAAGAGGAAGAGAAAAAAATCAAAAGCTATGCTCTAGTAAAAGATAAAATTTGACACACTATTCACAAATGAGAATTTCGGCACACCCTTAGCCATTCAACTGATTTTCCCTTGCACACAGTCCCACATTCGGCCATCACTTCCCCCTCTATCCTATTCCTTGTTTTTCTCCTATCCTCATCTTTCTATCTATAGATTCAATCCACACTTACTCCTTTAGAGTCCGAGTCGAAACCACCTCTCACTCCTTAGTCACATATAAAAAAAAACACTCCTTTTTGCTAAGCATGGGATTCAAACTGCTCCCTCCAAACATGCTTGTGGCGTCACCTATCTACTCCCTTAGTGGCACCTCCTTGCCACTTTACCAACTGAATTTTTGTGTTAACTTTCCCATTCAAGTACCCTTAAGGCCCATTTCACCTAGTTCTCCCTTTTTGTGACTAAAAATAGAATTTCTTCCAAGTCTCAGGCTTAACCCCAAGCCTTCCCGAAAGCTCTAAACATATCAGACACACATACACATAGCATGGCATACACACACAACATATCACCAATACAGAGCCCCCAACCTAGGATGTTACACATCTCATACATGAAGTATGAGTTCTCCTATGGCAACATCAATTTTAGTTTTGGCAGTTACAAGAAAAGGTTTTTCTAAAATTAAAGGGATTGAATTTTCCTCATCCATGTCTAAAACAACAAAATCTACTAGGAAGATGAATTTAACGATTTTTACTAAAACGTCTTCAATAATGCCCCTAGGAATTCTAACAGTTTTATCAGCTAGTTGGATACTCATCCTAGTTTGTTTGGGCTTCCTAGACCTAGTCATTTAAATAGTGTATAAGGCATGACATTTATACTTGCCCTAAATCGCCTAACGATTATCAATAGTTAAACTACCAATTAAACATGGAATCGTAAAACTCCCTGGATCTTTTAATTTCTACGGTAGTCGATTTTGTAGCATTGCTGAGCATGTTGCGTTAAGTTTCACATGTTACTCTTCATCTATTTTGCGTTTCTTTGTTAAGAGCTGTCTTAAAAATCTTCTTGAGTCGGGCATCTAAAAAAGAGCTTCAAGAAGAGGTAAGTTAATGTATAATTTCTTTATAAGTTTTAGAAACTTACCGAATTATTCCTCTGAATCATCTCTTTTCAATGCTTCGGGATAAGGTATTCGAGGGTGGTACTCTTTAATTACCGATTTTTCTTGTGCTACCTCAATTTTACCTGTTTCTTCCTTGGTTTCTTGTACTGAGGTGGGCTTGTCTACCTTTGTATCCTCTTGAGATGTGATGACTTGTATCTGTTCTTTTGGGTTTATTTCTATGTTGCTTGGTAGACGTCCTTGTTGACATTCTGAAACAAGCTTTGTAAGTTGTCCCACTAACCTAGTGATTTTCCTGACTTGTTCCTTGATTTCCTTGATCGATATTCCTTAGTTATCAAGTGTTATATCAGTTCTTTGGAGACGGGCATCTGTGTCTGCCATGAACTTTTTCAGCATCTCTTCAAGACTCGGCTTCTTTTCTGGTGGATAAGGTTGATTTTGGTAATTTGGAAGAGGTAGCTGTCTTTGATTTCCTTGTCCTCCCCACAAAAAATTTAGGTGGTTTCTCTAACCTGGATTGTAAGTGTTACTATAAGGATTACTATTAGATCTGAAATTGTTACCTATATAGTTTGTCTGCTCATTTTCTGCTTCTGGTTGGTAAGGTGGGTACTCAGAATTCGCCACATTCCCACTTGTTTTGCATTGCATGACTGGATGTACCTGTGAAGCACATAAATTATCAAGCTTTTTATTCATTAACTCCATTTGTGTTGACAACATTGTCACTGCGTCTATGTTAAAAACTCCGGTTGATTTTGTTGGTTTAGCCCTAGTAATTTTCCATTGATAGGTGTTCAATGACATCTCCTCAATAAAATCGTAAGCTGCTTCAGGAGTTTTGTCTTTCAAAGTTCCACCAGCTGATGAATCAATCATTTGCCTAGTTGGAGAATTCACACCATTGTAGAAAGTTTGGACTTGAAGCCACAAAGGTAATCCGTGGTATGGGCATCTCTTTAGGAGATCCTTATATCTTTCCCATGCATCATATAATGTTTCTGCGTCATTCTGCATAAAAGAGGATATATCATTTCTAAATTTAGCCGTTTTGGCTGGTGGAAAATATTTTAAAAGAAATTTTTTGGTCATCTGATCCCATGTGGTTATTGACCCTCGTGGTAACGAGTTCAACCACTACTTTGCTTTGTTCCTTACTGAAAAAGGAAATAACCGAAGACGTATGCATCATCAGAAATGCCATTTATTTTGAAGGTATCATAGAATTCTAAAAAATTAGATATATGAGTGTTTGGATCCTCATCCTACAAACCATCAAATTGAACAATTGTTGAATCATTTGTATTGTTTTAGGCTTTAATTCAAAATTATTAGCACTATAGCGGGCCTAACAATACTAGATTACGCTCTGTCAAATTAGGTTTAGCATAATCATACATAGTACGCGAGCATTCTGTTCTTCTTGCGCATCGTGGATTATTTTCGGCCATCCCTTCAGTAGGATTGGATCTTTGCTGTTCTTCTCTTTGATAGTCTAGAGCTCGTCTAGTTTCTCTGTGATTTCTACAAGCGGTAGCTTCAATGTCACTTTCGTATTCTAATGGTCCTTTCGGATTTCTTCTAGTCATAAACTAAAGGTACCTTGCAAGTTTAAGAAAGAAAGAAAGAAAGAGAATTAGAAAAAAGAAAATAAAAATTTAATCTAAAATAAAAATAATGGCTAAAGTAATAGAAATAGAGCTTTCTTAATATTTTAGTGGTCCCCGGCAACGGCGCCAAAAACTTGATCGCTGCAAAACAGTCTAGTTTTAAAATTTATAAAGAATGATCGAACCTGTAGACTAACTATGACAACGATAGAGGCAAGTGCACCTATCGAACAGTAGTATAGTTAAGGCAAGAATATCTTATCGAACCCAAGGGAACATAAAAGTACTACTACTCACTTTCTTTCTATTATTTAGCCTAAAATATAGAGTGATTGAATTATTAAACTAATGAAATATTTAAACTAAATGCAAAGACAAAAGAATGAATTGGAGAAAGACTTTAAGAAAACTCAGTTGATAAAGACGATACCCTCAGGAAGAATCAACCTATGACTTCACTTATTATTTACTCCCCAAACCATATGATTTCTTTACTTAGCTTGATCCGTAAGACTCCCTTACCTATATTAAACCCTCTCTCGAGGCGAATAACGTCTAACCATAGGTTAATTAGTGGAAATCTCATTCTCTTATAATAACCCCCTAAGGAAGCAGTAAATCGATCAATGGATTCCCATATTAGGTTTCACCCTAATCTGGCAAAATCTCGTAACCCTATCTCTAGGTGCCTGATCAACTCCACTTAATTATGCTAGATCTACTCTCAGGCAGGGTCTATTCCTCCTCCACCTAAGCACATCAAATTAAATTAAGCAACATAATTAAGAACAAATCAAGTACTTATCATATAATTTTACAAATCAAATAACAAAATCCATCATAGGTTTCATCCCCTTCAGGTATCTGAGGGTTTTAGTTCATAACAAAATACGAAAACATCTTAAGAGTAAAGAATAAACAAAACATAAGAACTCCCTAAAACCCCCTGAAGGTATTAAAGAGGAGATTCTCTGTCTTGAATGGAGTTTCAACTTCTTGAGATGGATCAACTGGCTACCTTCGAGTAATTCCCTAAATGAGTAAAGCTCTGGCAGAGAACTCTGCTCCAAACTTGACGCCCTTCAATAGCCGCCTTGGGGTATTTATATATACGTTTGGGATGCTTTACTTGGCTCCTAAATACTCATAATTCAAGCATAATTCGTTCTTAGGTGTTTAAGTAGACTTAGAATTGCGTTTCTTGGGCTCAAGCATCCTAATCTGAGTGAAATTGCACTTTCTCGCGGCAGGGGCACGGTCATGGCACGCCCATGTAAGTCATCTTCTAGCTCGTGTCTCTATTCTGTTGAATTAGGCACGACTGTGGCACGGCCCTACATGTCGAAGTACGGGCCGTGCTTCGAGTCTATCAATTGGGGCATGGCCATGTAAATCGTGGCATGGCCGTGTGAAGTGAATGGCAAGGCACGGCCGTGTAGCTTGAAGTCCAAGCCTTGTCGATTTCTTGGGTTGGCCCAATTTGGCCCGTTTTAAGCCCGTTTTACGTTCTTTTTATCCTTAGGTGCTTTCCTGAGCATAATGCACAAAAAGAAAGGATTAAGAGCACCTTTTTACATAAATCGAGGATAAATTCTTCCAAAAGCATACTAAATGTGGGATTAAAATATGTTACTTTTACGGTTTATCAGTTAGTCTATTGCTGCTGTCCAAAACTGGTTTAGTGCAAAATGTTGATTATCAAGTTTATAACACCCTTATTTCCTTTCTCTACAATATTTCCCATCATTTTCTCTTATTTCCCTTCACTAATATATCAAGAACATAGAAATTTATATAAGAAAACTCTACTTTAACATCATTTTCATGCTTTTGATATTACCTTATATAAGAAAACTCTACTTAAAATATATTGAAATCTTAAAGTTCTTACCTTGTCCTATTGATTTCAGTCTTTAACTTGATTTTCTCTCTCCTTCAGCTTCTATTTCTTTAATCTAACTTGATATTCTAGCTCTCCATTGTCTTCTTATTATTTTAGTCTCTTCGAAGCTATGGAAATTCTTTTGATTTCTAGGTGAAAATGATGAATTTTTTTTTGTGGAAGGATTAAATTGTAAAGAAAGCAAAACTTTCTTTCTCTCTTCTTCTAACGTGGGTTCATGCTTGGAAAGATGAAGAGAATTCTTCATCTTTCCTTCCTTATGTACTAAATAAATAATAATAAAATAATAAATATCTTATTAATATTAATAAAATAATATTTATCTAATTAATTAATTTAAAATATCATCAACATAATCATTATATTCTAGAATTCTCTCTGATAAACCGTAATATATTACATATTTTAATCCC
Source organism: Gossypium rotundifolium (assembly GCA_025506655.1). NCBI lineage: Eukaryota > Viridiplantae > Streptophyta > Magnoliopsida > Malvales > Malvaceae > Gossypium > Gossypium rotundifolium. Next base: position 154,473,650 of record CP106722.1, on the reverse strand, counting down.
ACATTTGGCATACTTTTGGATGATTTATCCTTTGAATTGTGGAATTTGATGCTCCTAATCCTTTAATTTCATGTTTTATACTTAGGTGAGCATTGGAGGATGAAAAGAATGAGAAACGGGCCAAAATCGGAGAAATTGGGCCAAAGTGAGAAATCAACACAGCCTGGAGTTTAGCACACGACCGTGCCACTTTAGCAGACTTGAACACGGCCTGGGCTCGATTCACATGGGCGTGCCACTACCGTGGCCCATTTTAATTCTACGCGAAAAAGGTTACTTATAGGCGAAGAAAGACATTCTGAAGCCTATATAAACACCCTAAGTGTGACCTAAAAGAGGGGAGCCAAAGGAGGCGAAGCCATAGAGGGTTGAATACAGGGAATTACTCGAAGAAAGCTACTTGATCCATCTCAAGAAGCCGGAATCATGCTCAAGACTGAGGATTTTCCCTTTAATTCCTTCAGGGGTTTTAGGGTTTTTCTTTATGTTTTGTTATTTACTTTCTTCTGAGATGTATTCTTTTATAAACATGAACTAAACCCTCAAATACGAGGGGGATGAAACCTAAGACGGATCTTGTTATTATTTTCTGAACTGTATGATAAATACTTGATTTGTTCTTAATTATGTGTTCTTAATTCTTGTTTTAATATTTTAGGATATTGATTCAAGCATTGATGTGCTTATTCAGAGGAGCAAAAGTACCTGTTTAAGAGTAGATCTAGCATAATTAAGCGGAGTTGATCGCACTCCTAGAGATAGGACGACGAAATTCTGCCGGATTAGGGTCAACCCTAATATGGGAGTCCATAGATTGAATTAATGCAACACTAGGGGTTTTAATTAGAAAGAGATTTCAATTAATCAACCTAGGGTTAGATGTTAGTAGACTTGAAAGAGGTATTAATATAAATTAGGGAATCCTACCGATCAGGTCAAGTGAATAAATCATCTGGTTCAGAGTTAAATAACAAGTGAAGTCTAGGTGGATTCTTCCTCGGGTATTGTCTTGATTAATTGATTTTCTCAAAAGTAATTTCCCAATTCGTTCTTTGTGTCTTGGCATCCTTAGCTTAGTAATTAGTTAGATAAAATCCCCTTTATTTTAGGATAGATAATAAAAAGAAAGTCAGTACTAGTACTTTCAGTTCCATTGGGTTCGACATTTCGATCTTGCCACTAAGCTATACTACTGTTCTATAGGTGCACTTGCCTTAATTGTGGTGATAGTTAGTTTCTAGGCTCGATCATTCATATATAAATATTAAAACTCTCAGATCACGATCAAGTTTTTTACACTGTTGCCGGGGAACTGAAATATTAGGAACACTCAATTTTTATTACTTTAGCCATTTTTCTTTTATCTATTTCTTTCTAATTTTTATTTTTAGTTTTCTAAGCTCCCTATTATTTGTTCTGATAGGTTTTTCTACTTTATGACTAAGAGGAACCCGTCAGTACCATTACTTTTTGACAGCGATATAGAAGCTACCGTCATCAAACCAAGAGAAATAAGGCGAAGCTTACAATACATAGAAGAAGAGCAAGAAGACTAAATCGATACTATCAAGAGATGGCTGATAATAATCTGCTACCTCCTGTGGTTGCCGCAAATCCAGTAAATCAAAATCCTACTCCTAGTACTATGTATGATTATGCTAAACCTAATTTAGCCGGTACTGAATCAAGTATTGTTAAACCTACTATTGTTGCAAATAATTTCAAATTGAAACCTAACACTATACAGATGATACAACAGTTTGTTCAGTTTGATGGTTTGCAGGATGAGGATCCTAACACACACTTAGCGAACTTTTTGGAATTATGCAATACGTTTAAAATTAATGGCATTTCGAATGATGCCATTCGGCTTTGGTTGTTTCCCTTTTCATTGAGGAAAAAAGCTAAACAGTGGTTGAACTCGTTAACATGAAGATCAATCACCACATAGGAACAAATAATCGAAAAATTTTTATTAAAATATTTTCCGCTGGCTAAAACGACAAAGTTGAGGAATGATATCTCTTCTTTTGTGCAGATAGATTTAGAGACACTTTACGATGCATGGGAGAGATACAAGGATCTACTAAGAAGGTGCCCTCACCATGGGCTACCATTATGGCTACAGGTTCAATCCTTCTATAATAGTGTGAACCCCTCAACTAGGTAGCTTATTGATGCAGCCGTCGGTGGAACCCTAAATAACAAAACCCCTGAAGCTGCTTACAAATTTATTGAAGAGATGTCACTGAATAACTATCAGTGGCAAGTTATGAGGACAAAGCCGACAAAAGCTGCCAATGTTTTCAACCTCGACGCAGTCACTATGCTATCAAACCAGGTAGAGCTTTTGAATAAAAAGATTGATGGTTTGTGTAGTTCTTCGCAGGTACATCCAGTGATGCAGTGCGATACATACGGAGGAGGGATGAACAATACAGAATACCCACCTTACAACCCTGACATAGAAAGCGAACAGATGAACTATATGGGTAACAATTCTAGACCTCAAAATAACCCTTATAGTAACACTTACAATCCAGGTTGGAGTATCAACTTTTCATGGGGTGGCCAAGGAAATTAGAGACAACAACCCCCTCTTGGCTTTCAACAGCAACCCTACTCACAAGATAAAAAGCTGAACCTTGAGGATAAACTAGCAAAGTTTATTTCGATGTCAGAAACTCATTTTCAGAATACTGAAACAGCATTGATAAATCAACAAACATTAATTCAAGGGCTTAAGAATCAAATTGAACAGCTAACCAAGCTAGTTTTCGAAAGTCAATCAAGTAATTTACCTAGTAACACCGAACCTAATCCAAAAGAGCATGTGAAGGCAGTTACACTAAGGAGTGGGAAGGTATTGGTTGAAGCTGAAAAGAAGACTCCACGAGAAACCAATAAGGAAAAGGGTGAGGAAGTAAACGATAATGTAACACCGAAACTTAAAGAATATAAATCACCGATCCCATATCCAACAAAGTTGAAGAAAGACCGCATGGACACATAATATGGTAAATTTCTCCAACTTTTTAAACAATTACATATTAACTTACCTTTTGTTGAAGCTATTTCACAGATGTCGACATACGCAAAGTTCCTAAAAGAGCTTCTAACAAATAAAAGGAAGTTTGAAGAACTATCAACCATGGAGCTTAATGAGGAATGTTCAGCTATTCTCCAAAATAAGTTACCAACCAAATTGAAGGATCCAAGAAGTTTCACTATTCCCGGTTTAATTGGTAGTCTAAATATTCAAAAAGCACTAGCTGACTTAGGTGCCAGTATCAATTTAATGCTTTATAAAATGTTCAAGCAGCTTGGTCTTGGGGAACCAAAATCCACTAGGATGAGTATTCAATTAGCTGACAGATCTATTAAATATCCTAGGGGAATTATTGAAGATATTCAGGTAAAAGTTGATAAATTTATATTTCCTATCGATTTTGTTGTACTTGACATGGATGAGGACGTTGAGGTGCCTTTAATTTTAGGACGCCCTTTTTTAGCTACTGTTAGGGCTATTATTGATGTAGGCAATGGAAAACTTGTGCTAAGGGTAGGTGACGAGGAAATTATTTTTAAAATTTATGATGCGATGCGATATTATAAAGAACAAGATGATTCCTGTTATTTTCTTGATGCTATTGATCATTTTATTCAAGACTCTTTTCAGGAAATTATGCATGAAGACACATTGGAACTATGTCTTACCTAAGGTGAAGGGGCAAGCAACAATACCGATGAGATAGGGGAGATAAGCAGTGAGTTAAATTCTAGTACTTCTTCCCCAAGACAAAAAGAGTATGAGGGCATTGAAATAAACGACAAACTTAAACCCTCTACTGAAGAGCCTCCCAAATTGGAATTGAAATAGTTACCAAACCACTTAGAATATGCATTCCTAGGTGATAACTCTACACTACCTGAATTATTTCTTCAGAATTAAAACCTAATGAGAAAGATGAGTTACTACAGGTATTAAAGGAGCATAAAAGAGCCATAGCTTGGAAATTTTCTGACATTAAAGGGATAAGTCCATCATTTTTCACCCACAAAATTTTAATGGAGGATGAATATAATCCATGCGCGCAACCTCAAAGACGACTGAATCCCAACATGAAGGAAGTCATTAAAGTTGAGATAATTAAACTTCTAGATGCTGGGGTTATTTATCCTATTTCTGACAGTACTTGGGTAAGTCCTGTGCAGGTTGTTCCAAAGAAGGGAGGCATGAATGTTGTAGCCAACAAAAAAGAATGAATTGATTCCACAAGAACAGTCATGTAACACCCCAAACTCGACTCATGAGTCCTGACCGGATCTGGTATGTCACAGAGTAAAATTATTTGAAACATTTTGAGTGTCTGGTGAAAACTTGTTAAAATATGGCTAAGGTATTAAAACAGGGTTTGATAAAACTCAGTTGGGATTATTTTTATAAACATGGTTGTGTTGAAAAACCCTTTGGAAACATTTGATCATGTAAAATTTTAAAATCGTCAAGGTTATAGTTAACTTGGTAAATTTTGTTACCCGATGGTAACATCTTTGAAAACTCGTAAAAGTTACTTAGTTGGAAAATGTTGCTTTTAAAAGATTTACTTAACGTTTGTATGTTCATATGTAATATAGCATAAGTAAAATTAAATAACTATGTAAACATCCAAATAGAAATTAGCGGCCTTATTACAACCTAAACTAAAAAACTTTAAAGAAAATAAACTTAACTATAATAAATTAATTTCAAATCCAACGAATAAGCATGGCCGCCTCGAGTCCTCTCCGGCTCCATCTCCGTGATCTACTCATCTGCAAAATAATATGGGAAGGGGGTGAGTCACCAAGACTCAGTGTGTAAATCCCCCACCCAGAAATGCAACTCATACACAAATCATTAGCAAACATGCAAACATGCAACCCCACTAACCATCCGTACTCCTTTAACTACCCCGTGTGGTCAAAACCACTGGTGATCAAAACCACTGATGACTAGAGTCACAAATCAAATGATGGGGCCAACCCATCGTGTGGTCAAAACCACTAATGACCATATGTCACAAATATCATAATGTGGTCAAAACCACTGGCGGTACCAAACCACTGGGACTTAGTCACAATTTAGCATCGGTGTGGTCAAAACCACTGGTGACTGAAGTCACAATTAATCTGATGGGGCCAACCCGTCTTGTGGTCAAAACCACTGGTGACAGTCCATAGAAATCATCCCCCTCCTCTCATCAATCCCACCATCATCATGCTTACATAACAAATGTCATAATCCCATAAATCATGCATTTATGTATAGCATAGCATCCAATAGCATATGATGGCATACAAAATCATATATCATAGATCATGTAATAGGGGACTTACCCGGAATCCAAGCTTAAGCCCACAAACAAATCAGTACCACAATGATTAAAAAGGCAATAATAAAGCAACGTTAACTAATAAAGTGTGTAAAGAGTTTTACACACCTGTTACTAACGCGAATCCTAGATCCTGAAGTTTTGATCTACTGTGCTCTATCCCTTGACCCTATATTCGGCCAATCACCAAAGTTAGTACCATAGGCCTATTCGGCCAAATTAGTAATCCCGAAGGACTAATCGCACCTATAATCCAAATATGGCCCTAGGCCGAATCTTATCATTACTTACCAAGGTAAAATCAAAATCCCGGAAAACCACTCTTATCTTCTGAAACTGTCGAAATCCCTATATGTCACTTTGTTAAAATCAGCTATAAGCAAATCTATGGAAAGTGGCCTATGGCCGAATACCATATTGGCTTACCTTGCAGAATTGTGACCACGAAAGGCTCCCTCAATGCACCTTGCCGTTAGCTACACATAAAACATACACTATTATAACCAACACCATATTCGGCCACTTACCAAGGCTTGTTTCCCAAGCTTTCGGCACACAAAAAGGAAGAGAAGAGAGATCGAATGCTTAAGAGAGGCACTTACCAACCTTTTGGAATCAACAGCACCTTACTAGGGAGATTCAGCTTAAGCCCCTTTATGGAAGAGATATTCAGCTAGCAACACAAATGGAAGGTGCAATTTTTAGTAAAAGAGAGGGGGTAGGTTTGGCTAAGTAGAAGAAAAGAAGAGAGAAATTTTTGGAGAATTTTGGCAAGTGAGGCTAGGGAGAATTTGGCCAGCAACCAAATGAAAAAAAAGAAGAGAAACTTGCTAAATGAATTTCGGCACACCTTGCTAAACACAAAACTGAATATGGATGGCCCTAAGGAGTCCCAAATCCGCCATCACCCTCTCTTTGTGATAATTTTAGCTTTTAATTATCAAAATAAAGCAAGATTTATCTTACATTTAATCTCCTAACCACCTCATCAAGCAGATTAAATGAAAGTAAACTACTAACACTTACTCTTCCAAATTAATTTTAGAGCAAAAATTAAGCTTATCCTTATCAAATTAAGAGTCCAAAATCAGGCCATTAGCTCACCCTCTTCATGCCAGTTTGAAAAAAAATAAAACCCCAATTACTGCTCCCTTGGTTCGAACATAGGACCTCACTGCCGCAGCCCTCTTATATCGCCCCATGCCATTCTTTCCAATCGACTTTCATGCTCTTAAACCTCACCATTTAATTTTTAAAGCCTTCATACCCTAGCCCCTTTCCTTAACGCCCCAAAAAGCCCAAAAACAAAATGCATCCCCCTTGTAACTCCCAAGACTCGAACCCAAGACCTGCCCACATGTCACCTCTACGCCCTTAAGTGGCGCATGAAAGCCACTTTGCCACTTGGTTGTTTGTGTCATGCTTCAACCAAAATTTTACTTAACCCCTATCTTGCCTAGCTCCCTCCTTTTAAACACTTAAAAAGAAATTTTTAGTCCTAAGTCCGACCTAGCTCGGGGTTATAACTAGACCCTAAAGTATGTCAATAATCATAGTGTTCATTTCTTCAAGCACACACATGGGAAAAATAATTAAATTACAAACAACCCCTAATTTAGGATGTTACAAGTCACAGGTTAGAGAGTCTGCATTGACTATAGGAAGTTGAACGATGCCATGAGAAAATGTCACTTTCCTTTACCCTTCATTGATCAGATGTTAGAAATATTATCTGGGCATATGTACTATTGCTTCCTAGACGGACTCTCTGGCTACTTCCAAATCCCAATAGCTCTTGAGGATCAAGAAAAGACAATATTTACATGTCCATATGGTACGTTTTCTTATCGTAGAACGCCTTAAAAATTTCTAGTAAAGGGATTGAGGTTGATAAAGAAAAAATTGAAACCATAGAAAAATTACCTCCTCCTAGTTCAGTTAAAACTATTAGAAGCTTTTTAGAGCATGCTGGATTTTATAGAAGATTTATTAAGGATTTTTCTAAAAAAGCTAAGCCTTTAACGAAAATACTAGAAAAAGATGTACCTTTCAATTTTGATTAGGAATGTTTAGATGCATTTAATATTCTCAGCGATAAATTAATAAATGCTCCAATTATAATTGCACCTGATTGGAATTTACCCTTTGAACTAACATGTGATGCGAGTGATTTTGTAGCAGGTGCAGTTTTGGGACAGCGAAGAGATGAGGACTTTCAGCCGATTTATTACGCTAGCAAGACATTAACTGCCGCACAAGAAGATTACACCACCATAGAAAAAGAATTGCTAGCTGTGGTTTTTGCATTTGATAAATTTAGACAGTATTTGATATTATCTAAAGTTGTCGTTTACACTGACCATCCAGCTCTTCGTTATATTTTAACTAAATCTGATGCAAAACCTCGACTTATAAGATGGATTTTACTCTTATAGGAATTTGATTTGGAAATACAAGATAAAAAAGGAGCTGAAAATCTTGCGGCAGACCATCTTTCTAGGCTTGAAAATCTACATATCAAAGAACTCGACGAGAGTGAGATAAACGACTCGTTTCCTGAAGAACAACTCTTTACTATAACTAACTCCGAGGTACCTTTGTTTGCAGATATTGCAATTTATTTAGCTGCTAATATCCTACCAAAAAGGTTAACACATCATCAAAAGAAGCGATTCTTTGCTGATGAGAAAAAATATTTTTGGGAGGACCCTTTTCTTTTCCAAATATGTGCAGATCAAGTAATTCGGAGTTGTGTTACAAAGGCGTATAAGCAAAATCCTAGAACATTGCCATTCGTGACCATCGTGAGGACATTACAAGGATTAGACAAGACATAAAATGCTCGAATCAGGTTTTTATTGGCCTACCTCGCTCAAAGACGCTAATGTGTATGTTGCTTCATGTGATAGATGTCGAGAATGTAATATCTCTAAACGCGATGAAATGCCTCAAACGTATATGCTATCATGTGAAATATTTAATGTATGGGGTATTGATTTTATGGGTCCATTCCCTAGCTCATGTGGAAATAAATACATCTTAGTAGCAGTGGATTATATCTCAAAATGGGTGGAAGCTCAAGCTTTACCTACTAATGATGCTAGAGTGGTGGTGAGATTTCTTAAGAAACTCTTCTCTCGATTTGGAACACCCAGAGCAATTATTAGTGATAGGGGTACTCATTTTTGTAATACTCAATTAGATAAAGTTTTAAAGACATATGGAGTACACCACAGAATAGCTACCCCTTATCACCCTCAAACCAGTGGACAAGTGGAAGTAGCAAATCGAGAGCTTAAATGTATTCTAGAGAAAATAGTAGAATAAAACAGGAAAGATTGGGCATTAAAAGTAGATGATACTTTATGGGCCTATAGAACTGCTTTTAAAACACCCATAGGAACATCCCCATACAGACTTATCTACGGAAAGAGTTGTCATCTACCATTTGAATTAGAGCACAAAGCATTCTGGGCTACAAAATTCTTAAATTATGATCTTAACTTGCAGGTGAAAAAATAATGATGCAGTTGAACGAGCTAGATGAGTGGCGAGCTAATGCCTACGAGAACTCATGTCTAAATAAAGAGGCAACAAAACGACGCCATGATGCTTGTTTGAAGCAACCAAAGCAATTCAAAGTGGGAGATTTGGTTCTACTATACAATTCAAAGCTCAGATTGTTTCCTGGAAAGCTGAAATCAAAATGGTCAGGTCCATTCATAATCAAAACTATTTTTCCCTATGGCACAATCGAGGTAACTCATCCGACTTATGGCACATTCAAGGTAAACGGTCAGCGACTGAAAATTTATAATGGTGAAGATTTTAGGAATATGAGAGAGGAGATTTAGCTTCATAAACCTTCATTTAGGAATGAAAACAGGGTAAGTCTAGATTAAGACTTTAAACGAGCGCTTCTCGGGAGGCAACCCTAACACTAATCTCATTAACATTCATATTTTTTTGATTTCAACATCTGACTAATTGGACACAACAGGAAGAGACAATGGTGTGGAGGAGACTGTGTGGATCAAGTAAGAAAAATTTTTCCCCAACACGGGCTACGATAAAACACCACAGTCGTGCGATACGGCCGTGGTCAAAACTGACTCAAAAACATGGGCTGCAATAAAAGGGCCATGACCGTACAATGCAATCCTGGTCGATACTGACTAAATGACATGGGCATGAGACACGCCTGTGCTAAGAAGCCATGGTTGAAACTATAAGAATCACACGGGCGTAGGACACGCCTGTGCCTTTAGGTCATGGCCGATACTGACTACTTACCACGGGCATGGGAGAAACGAATAAACCAAGATACGGCCATGCTATGAGGCCGTGTGACCCAACACGCCTAGGGGACATGGGCGTGGGACCAGGATCGGACACGCCCTAATTCAAAATTTACGAAACACACGGGCTAAACAGTAAGCACACGGTCGTGTTCTCTGACCGTATGCCCCTATCCCTATTTAAACCAACCTTCTATTCATCCTTCCCCCTATTTCCCCTCTCAAAAACCCTAGCCACTCATCTCCCCCATTCCGGCCACCACCATCGCTATCCCCTTCTCCCATTCTTCCTCATTTTTCCCTTCCTTTTTCCTCTATCCTCTTTCTTCTCCACACACACAACACACAGTCCATGCCCATGTGAGATCGACACGCCCGCATGATACCACCAAAACTGTGCGCGCCTCCCACCACCTCACCGTCAGTTACCTTTATTTTACCCTCCAATTATTTTATTTTATTTTTCTATTTTTTTAGTCTCTATTATCTGCATTGTAATTTTTTCATTATTATTTCACATTATTAGACTTTGTCTCATAAACTTTGTTAATTCATTTTCCATTATTCTATATTTGTATGTTCTTTTGAATTCCTAATGCTAAGTATTCTGATTTTTTTTTTAATTGTTAGACAAGTCATTCTATTGCTGATTTCCATTTTTTTCATCAATACTACATTTTCATTTTACACCAGACTTATGTGTTCTTAGTTTTCAATATTAGGATTATAGCAAGAATTTAATGATTAGTAGGATCTTACATCCTTGGTTGATTAAATGATGCTTAGTTATTAGATGTCTTTTGCAGGTACGTAATGACTCCCCCACATGGGAAAAAGATCGTTGTCCCTGCCGCTAGAAAGCAGAAGGGACCCGGTGTGACCTCTTCGAGCGCCTCTGTCGAAGTGCACCATCCATTCCTACGGTTGCCCAGGATCCCAAGAGGACCTCTTTCAGATACTTCATGCGCGACCCCCTGTCGTGGGGAGATACATTGACTGGGCCGCTTTAGAGCAAGTCCACCTAGCCGACGACATCCGTGCCCTCTTGACTACGGACCCATAGGGCCAATTCTTCGAGATTTTTGAGCCCACATACTTAGGGCTCACTTTGGAGCTCTGTTCCACATTCCACCTCCAGAAGGTGATGACAAACCATGATGACCCCGTCATAGTCCAATTCTGTCTCAGAGGCATTGTACATGAGCTGAGTGTCCCATATTTCAGGGCTACTTTGGACACTACACAGACGAATTTATGGAGGATAATGATCTAGAGGACCTCTACCATAACATCCATAAATCCCCCTCCACCTGTTGGAATGCCTTAGCCCTCGGCTCAGCCTCTAATGACCCCGATCGCTCCAAGGCGACAGCTCTTGCCCCATCCCTAAGATACTTACACGCCATCTTAGCTCATACATTGACGGGAAGGCGAGAGAGTATAGACGTCGTCAACACTCATGACACCTACTTCCTATGGTGCATGGTAAACGGCCACGTCTTTGACTTAGCCTACTTCATAGCTCGTGCCATCCAACATCATACAGAGCAGCATAGGAGAGGGGTCATCTCCATGGGTCCCTACATCACACGTCTGGCTAGGTATTTTGGGCTCCTAAACATTGTCGCTCAGTCCTCCTCACTCATACTGATAGGACAGATGTCCCCACAGAGCATCCAGACGATGTTCCACATGAGGACGATTGAGCATCACTGTGGGTTCAATCCTCCCTAGTATAGGCTATCACAAGCCATCGACAACCCAGAGGACATTACTGATGATGTCACTCCATAGCACGAGGATCCACCTTCAGCTCCACACCCTCCTCACTGACCAGTTCATGCGGCTGCTTCACTTTCAGACATCTCTGGATGCCTCACTCAGTTCGAGCATTACTGTACTCAACAATTTAATGACACCACTCGACGATTTGATGGCATAGAGGTGACTCTCCAGCAGATTTGTCATCACTTTCACATATCGCTGCCTCCACCATCTCGCGGTCCAGCCGATGAAGAGGACCTTTGAGTCCCTTTAATTTTATTATTTTCTTTTTTCTTTTATTTTTATTTTATTTTCACTTTTATTTTTCATTTGTTTACCTTCCTTATCTAAAACTGTTATTAGTTTAGGTCGATTTCTTTTATCTCCGGCTGTCTAATATTCGAGTAAATTTAACAACGTCCACTAATAGCACTCCCTAAAAATTTCACTGATGATTTCACAGTTTCTAAAGGTTCAAGGTGCCACTAAAGGAATGAACACAACATCGGAGTATTCCCTCCACCTTCACCTCTGCCTAGTTATCATGATTATCATTGGTTATTTTCTAAGGATTTCATCCACAATTCAGAAAGTTTCACTTCTCTCCCTCTCTTATGATTTCTAAATATATTGTTATTATACATTTTTGTACATTGAGGACAATGTACATCTTAAGTGCGGGGAGGTTATTGATTTCATTACTAGAAAATTCTTGAATTATGTCTTGTTCTTAAGTAATTTTCTCAAATCACTAATTAGAATGAAATTTCCATTGATTCATGATTTTTGTTGATATGTTTTGAAGTAAGTCATAGGTAATTGTGCATTGATGATTTATACTTTAAGACATTAGAGAATCAAGCATGATAAGTCTATTTTCAGAATTAAAAATTTCTAGGTTGTTTTCCTAAATTTAAATATTACTTTGAAATTTGAAATTTGCAATGATTGACATCAAAAACCATAATTTTTGTGAGATTTTGATCCTTTAGAGCATATATCGTTTCTTGCTCACGTTATTAATTATGAGTGAGTCAACATTGATTTTTTATTCTAGAACTTGCTTCGATTATGCATGTCGAGACCACACCTTTGATTTGATATACTGAGATGATAAAGGCACCTAGGATTTAACCCACTCACTCCACAAAAAGCCTACCTTCATAATTAACCCTTAGTGAACCCCTTTGATCCTAATAAACCATTTCTTGACATACCCTTTAATATTAACCTAAAACCGAATTTCTACTTCCCTTAATCTCTTGATGTCCCTTATGTCGAGAGTTGATTTGATCAATTGCCTAACTATTTTCTCTATTTCAGGTTAAATTCATCCTATTCATGTATGTTCTTATTCTTAAAAAAAAAGTGGCAATTTATCTATTGGTAGTTCTATTTTGTTGAGCTTAAGCAGTTAATTTCATATTTTGAGAAGAAGCTCGTGATATTATTATAAGTTTTCAATTGATGTAATTATTCAGTATTAGTCTATTGTTGAAACACCCCAAACCCTGCCCAAAAAGCCTGACCGGATTTGATATATTCCTCGAATAAAACTTTAGCAATTTCTCGTTTTGTTTAAGAAAAACTTGATGAATATGTATAAAACAGATTTGCTTAATATTTAGGTTAAAATCAAATTTAAATAAATTTGTATCTTCTTAAAACATTATTTTTAAGATAAATTTATAAGTTAAAATAAAACCAAATTTTTATGAAGAATTTTACTTATTATTGTAAAACATATATTTATTAGTGTCAAAAAGCAGTTTAAATTATTTATCGAAAACCATTTAGTTATTTAATTAAATATTGTTCATGGCAGAATAAAAATTCAAACGCAAAAATTAAAAACAGTTCATAGTGGCCTTATTACAAAAATAGCAAAACCCATAATAAATTCTAAGTAATAAAAATACGTTTAATAAGTTTAATTAGGAGAAACTCCGAAATACTTTGTTGAACAATGGCCACCACGTAGTCCTCGCGGACCCGATCCATCACGCTAAGAGTCATCTGAAAAATTATCCCACAAAGGGGTGAGTCATAAACTCAGTGTGTAACAAAAACACTAAAAGCCCAATTGATCATGGCCTTTAAGCCCATTTAATAACACATATAGCCATAAGCCCAATTGAGTCATATTTAACCACAAGCCCATTTTTTTATAGCAAATCAAATCAAATCATTAAGAAATCACATGGATAATTATATAATGAAATGCAAAACCCGACCCACCTAAATATCCATCCGCTACACACCACCCGTACCAACCAATAACACCGTGGGGATTACTAAATCGACCCTCCATCCGCTACACACCATCGAAGGCAGTTGCTGCAGTCAACATGCACATCGCCTTATAATTTTGTGGCAAGGCCACTGGACAATTGTGACCAAGTCACCAGATTCAAATATGTGACCGAAGTCACCAGATTCACATATGTGACCGAAGTCACCGGATTCAAATATGTGACCGAAGTCACCGGATTATGTGGTAAAAACCACCAGAACACTTCCCCTTATCAATAACACCCATATGCCCATGCACATACATATTATTTAGTTTTCATGCCATTTACCCCATAATCATAGGAAAATCATACTTATTTCACATTTATGCATATAGCAAAATTAACGAAGTATTAGGGGTAAACATACCTGAATATCGCATACCACTGAATGGTACCCACAATCATTATCAAACATATTTCATATAATCTTAATGATTTTAGATCTATGAGGAATTTAGCATAATGTTACACACCTTATGACAGTGAGAATGATACCTTCCCGCTCGTCAACACCTAATTAATTATTACACTTGATTAGAACACACTAATACTTATAATCTACACTATTGATGAGAGATCTAAATCCTTACCCTCGGAATCTCGAACAACCGTTATATGTGGTTTCTCTCCGATAGATGGATCAAAATCCGATGACAACCCACTAACGAAAAGTGGTTCGGTTGTACGCACGACTTCAAATAAACGATCTTCGTTAGCAGAGGGTCCACAACCCGGTGGAAAATCTCTTATCACCGATACAGCCCTTCGTTTGAAGTTTGAGGGTATAACAGAGCCTCCCCTCTTCCAAACACTCCTTACCGCTCTTTTCAAACCTATCTTGTTAGTCCCAAAATCACCCCTAAAATAAAGTCAATTAGTAATCTATCTAAAAGAAACAATATAACCGAAAATGATAATCCTTACCTTGGATGATTCCGAAGATCTCTTAAAATGTTGGCTACCAAAAGAATCCTTAAATCCCTTCAAAGATTCGCCTAGAGAAAATGAGACAAATAAGTTTCTAAAATCGGCTATTCTAAAAGAAAAAATAATGAGAACACTTAACAAAATCCTTACTTGACTACTTGAAGATTCGCCTTAATGATTTAGAAAAGAGAATTGGTGATTTCGACTTCATGCAAAAAGAGAAGAGAAAGATAGTGATTTCTTTGGCTATAGTGGTTTGGTTTTCAATAGAAGAAAAAAAAGAGAAGATGAAAATGGAAGATGATGATTTGGTTTGACAAAAGAGAGGAAAAGAATGGTGATTTTGGTTAGCGAGATAATGGTTTTGCTGAGAGAAAGAAGAAGAAAGAGAAAGAGAGAAAGTAAAAGATTGAAGAAGAAGATGATGATGATGATTTTCAAAAGAAAAGAGATGGGTTTAGAAGTTTATGTGCATTCGCCATGAGGGAAAAAGTGAAGAAAAGGTCCTTGGAACTTTGGTATTTTCGATTACAAAGAGGAAGAAAGATGATATGCTTTGAAGAAAAGAAACTAAAAAGACTTCTCAAAACCGAAATGGTAAAGTATCAATTGACTAAAAGAAAAGAAAAGGTTTCTCTTTTGTGTAATAAGCAATCGGCTAAGAAACAAGGTTTTGAGAAAAGGAAAAAGATGAACAATTTGGTTAAAATTTTGGCCAACATACACCCCTAATGCTAAAGCAAAATCCGGCAAACACCTTACCAACATGATCCCCCTTTTTCCTCCTCTTTTCTTCCCTATCATCCCCTTGATTCTAACACAATTAAACCATCCCCCTTTAGCCCCTTATGCCGTCTAGGTTCATGGCCAAATGACCATGAGAAAGCTTCCAAAACAACATCCCCTCTTCAAGCCCTTTGTCCCCCTATCTTATCATAACTTCATGATTCCATGCCATAACTTCTAACTTGCCTTTTACTTATGGTCTACTAACCAAAAATAAAAAGATGTCCATCCATTCTAGAATAATCTTGGCCGACACTATAGGAAAGAAATAAAAAAAAATATAATTCTTCCACTTGTTAGCTAGGGGATTCGAACCTCTCCCCTCAAGCATTCATCCATGCGCCCTTACCACCTTGCCAATTGACTTATTATGCTTAAAACCTCTTGTTAATATTTCTTAAAGCCTATCTTGCTTAGCTCTATCTTAATTATTAAAAATTTAATATTTCTCTAAGCATTCACTTACATATTTGAAGTTCGAAAAACTTCCCAAAACACACTCAATTATACTTAGGCATGCAACAACATTCAATTAAGTAAAGATGCATAACCCCTTAATTCAGGATGTTATAGTTCTACCCCCTTAAAATAATTTCGACCTTAAAATTACCTCGCTAGAACAAGTGAGGTATTGTTGTCGATCGCTTCCTCCGGCTCCCACGAAGCTTCTTCCGATCCATGATTACGCCTATAACACTTTGACGAGAGGAACCAATTTTCTCCGTAAAACCTTTACATCTCGCCTCCGTAATTTGAATTGGCTCCTCTTCATATGACAACTGGTCTTAATTCCACCTCCTCAACTCGGCACTACATGAGATGGATCTCGACCGATAACGACGTAACATTGAAACATGGAACACATCATGCATTTGCTTCAATTCAAGGCAATTTAATCGATATGCTCTGTGTCCGACCGCTTCAAAACTCGATAAGGTCCAATGAACTCGGACTTAACTTCCCTTCATGACCAAATCTCATCACCTTTTTCCAAGGTGAAACCTTCAAGAATACTTGATCCCCACAAAGCAAACTCTATTTCTTTCCGTTTAAGATCTGCGTATGACTTTTGCCTGCCAGATGCTTCTTTTAATCGAGCCTGAATTACCTTAAATTTTTCTTCGGATTCAGCCACTATTTCTGGACCCAAATTATGTCGTTCCCCTAGTTCTGTCCAACACGTAGGAGTGTGACACTTCTATTCATATGGTGCCATCCGAATACTGGCTTGGTAACTGTTGTTGTACGTAAATTTCTCTAACGGTAAGAACTCCTCCCAGCTTCCTCTGAAATCCCTTACACATCCCCTTAACATATCCTCTAAGACTTGAATTACTCGCTCAGACTGGCCGTCAGACTGTGGATGAAATGCCATACTGAAGTCCAATCTGGTGCCCAAAGCCTGATGCAATGCTTTCCAAAATCGAGACATAAACCTTGGATCTCTATCCGAAATAATTGACACCGGCACTCCATGCAATCTCACAATCTCAGCCACATATAACTTCGCCAATTTCTGCAAAGAGTAATCAACCTGAACTAGAATAAAATGTGCAGATTTCATCAATCGGTCCACTATCACCCATACCGAGTCTTTCTTAGTAGGCGTAAGAGGAAGCCCACTAACAAAGTCCATGGTGATTCTCTCCCACTTCCATCGCGAAATCTTTATCTACCGTAATAATCCTCAAGGTACTTGATGTTCAAGCCTTGACTTGTCGACACGCTAAGCACTTTCCTACAAACTCCGTAACTTTTCGCTAAGACTAGGCCACCAAACCGATCTCGCAAATCTCAGATAACTTACTTCCTCCAGATGCATAACATAGGGGTACCATGCGATTCTTGAAGAATCTTTGCCTCAACTCCCGATCCTCGACATACTGATTTTACCTTTGAAACACAATACCCCATCGCTGTTAATACCATAATCTTCCAATTCCCCACACTGCACCTGTCGAAGCTTAGTACTCAGATCATCGTCTACCAATTGTCTCTCTTTCACTTGACTCAACCACGTCGACTTTACTTGTAATTCTGCCAACAAGCTTCCGTCATCGTAAAGACTAAGATGTGCAAACAATGCCCTTAGATCTGACACCACTTTCCGACTTAGAGCATCTACCACCACATTCACCTTGCCCGGGTGGTACTCGATAGAACAGTCGTAATCTTTCAACAATTCTATCCACCTTCATTGCCTCAAATTGGGCCTTCCGAGTCAAGAGATATTTTAGACTCTTGTGGTCCGTGTATATCACCGACTTTTCCCGATAAATAATGTCTCCAAACTTTAAGAGCAAAGACTATAGTCGCTAACTCCAAATCATGCGCCGTAATTAACCTTTTGTGGCCTTAATCGCCGAGACGACACGCAACTACCTTCCCGCCTTGCATCGTAACACATCCTAATCTCGTGTGAGAAGCGCCACAATACACGCATTTAAATCCTTCCTCGCTTCAGTGAATCAAAATCGAGCTTCAGCTTAAAACGCTCTTAAGCTTCTCAAAGCTCTCTTGCTGTTTATCAGCCCACACGAAAGGTACCTCCTTTCTCAACAATTTCATTAAAGGTGCAGCTATCGATGAGAATTCTTCGACGAATCTTCTGTAGTAGCCTGCTAATCCCAAGAAACTGCGAACCTTAGATATGGACTTAGGTGGTTTCCAATCTAGCACAGCCTCAATCTTCCGAGGATCCACGCTTATCCTTTCCGCAGGCACCACATGGCCTAGAAACGCAACTTCTTTCAGCCAAAATTCACACTTTTTGAATTTGGCATAAAGTTTCTTCTCCCTTAAAACTTGCAACACAATTCAGAGATGCTCATCATGCTCTATATCTGACTTAGAAAACACTAGGATGTCGTTTATGAGTACCACGACGAATTGATCCAAGTAGGGTTGGAAAAGCCGGTTCATCATATCCATGAACGCAATTTGGGCGTTCATTAATCCAACAAAGATTACGTAAATTCATAATGCCCATATCTTGTTTGGAAAGTTGTCTTATGGATATCCGCTTCTTTCACTTTAAGCTGATGATACCCCGACCTTAGGTCTATCTTTAAGAATATCGCAGCTCCCTTAAGCTGATCGAACAAGTCATCGATCCTCGGCAAAGGATACTTGTTCTTAATGGTCAGCTTATTCAACTGCCGGTAGTCTATACACATCCGCATCGATCCGTCTTTCTTTTTTCACGAATAGGACCGGTGCTCCCCATGGAGACACACTAGGTCAGATAAATCCACGATCAAGCAACTCCTGGATCTGAGCCTTAAGCTCAATCAACTCCTTCGGTGCCATTCTATACGGAGCAATAGAAACTCGCGCCGTTCCCTGCAATAAGTCAATCCCAAATTCTACCTCTCGATCCGGAGGCAATCCTGGCAATTCTTCCGGAAAAACATCTACAAATTCATTCACAGTTCTGACTCCTTCAATAGTTGCTTCCTTAGCCTCCAAAGCACTAACCAATATCAGAAAAGCTACACATCTCTTTCTAACCATCTTTTCTGCCTTAAGGGCGGATACTACATTTGATAAGTAATTTCGTCTCTCGCCCATCACTACAACTTCTTTGTCATCAATAGTTCTTAATGACATCCGCTTAGCAAAGACAATCCACATTTGCACGATATTTCACTAGCTACCCATGCCTAAGATCGTGTCAATTCTCGAATGGCAACTCCATTAAATTAGCGTAAATTGCGCCCTTGAACTTCTAAAGGCACTTCCTTAAAGAGTTTGTCTATTACTACCGCTCATTCTAAAGGACTAAGTATACCATCTTCCTAGGTACAGCCTCAAAAGTCGCATGCGAGTTTCAGATACTTTACTAGCGATGTATGAATGAGTTGACCCTATATCTATCAAAGCAATAAAGGGTAACCCAAAATCAAACGCATCGTGATAACATCAAAAGGCCATCGTCTTCTCTCGCGATTTAATCGCATATACCTGACTGGCCGTCTCACCTCGTAGCTACCATCGCCTCGCTCAAGTCCCACGACTTACTAGAACCATTACCCTTCCATTTGGACCACGACTTTATCTTCAGTTGTCCACTCGCCAACTGATTAACACCCCGATCTCATTGGCGATTCTTATCTAAATTCATCGGGCAATCCTTGATCATATGATCTTTAGACCCGCACTTGAAACATCCCCTGATCTTTTTCCAACATTCTCCCAGGTGCATCTTTCCACATTGAGCACAAGCACGGTGTTGTCCTCCCGTAGCAGTCTGCTGACCTCGCGGCCCATCAACTCTTGGTTTCTTTTGAAAATTCCCGGATGATCCTGAAGACCCAAAGCTCCTCTTATTCTTATTTTGGCCTTTGTCCCGGTTCTGTCTCTCAGTCCGCTTAACTTCTTCAGCTATCCTTGCCCTTTCTACTAAGACTGCAAAGTCTTTTTCTTGGTGCAGAGCAATCAACACTCGCAGCTCATCTCTCAGTCCATCCTCGAATCTGACACACCGCTCATATTCAGTTGCTACTATCCCTCTAGCATATCGGCTAAGTCGCAAGAACTCTGCTTCATACTCAGCTATCGACTTATTTCCTAGCACTAAATTCAAAAACGCCTTTCTCTGAGAGTCGATGTAGCTAGCTCCAACATATTTTCCTTGAACTTAACTTTAAAATACCCCAATCCACTCGATCCGCAGGGTACTTTCTTGACAAAGGAGCCACCACCGGTAGGCCTCATCACGAAGTAGTGAAACAACACCTTTCAACTTTTCTTCAAAGAAGGCGGTCCAAATCATCCATGATCCTCTTGACTGCCTCCAACCAGTATTCCGCTACATTCGGAGCTACTCCAGATACTCCCCTTAAAACCTCAGCTCCATTTGATCTAAGTCTCTCACTATTGACTTTCGAGACCCATTTCCGCATTAGCTTCTCGCTACTGCTCCAAAACTTCAAGATGCGACTTGATATCTGCGTCACCTCCTCCATTTTGCTCTTGAAATTCCAATTCAACACCGATGATGAGCTTTATTTTCGAACCTTAACTAGATCTAACTTGTTTCGACACGACCATTCTTCCTCTATGGCGTCTGCATGATTTAATTCTGGCCCCTAGAACTCATGTCTACTACGCTGCCTTATCTGCTTTTTATGAAAATTCTTTTGCATTAGAGTCTTTTCACTTCTTATTAAAAGAAAGTTTTATGCAATGATATTTATTCAATGGTTTTTCCGTAGTAGTACACATACACCTAGGGTCTATGTCTCTAAAGTATAGTTTCCTTAGGCTTATCATACATTCATATCACTTTATCAATAAAAGTACTTATCTGATGGACTGGTCGAGAACTCGGTGCCATGCTTCTATAAAACCATTTAACTTCGTAAAACTTTCAAAAAGTCATTTGGGCTAAATTTTGAAAACGTCGGGCTTCAAAACCCAAGGCTTAGAGTTTAAAATTGGCTCGATACCAAGTTGAAACACCCCAAACTCTACCAAAAAGCCCTAACGGATTTGATATGTTCTCTAATAAAACTTTAACAATTTCTCGCTTTGTTTAAGAAAAACTTGATGAATTTGTATAAAATAGATTTGCTTAATATTTAGGTTAAAATCAAATTTAAATAAATTTGTATCTTCTTAAAACATTATTTTTAAGAGAAATTTATAAGTTAAAAGAAAACCAAATTTTATGAAAAATTTTACTTATTATTGTAAAACATATATTTATTAGTGTCAAAAACAGTTTAAATTATTTATCGAAAACCATTTAGTTATTTAATTAAATATTGTTCATGGCGTAATAAAAATTCAAACGCAAAAATTAAAAATAGTTCATAGTGGCCTTATTACAAAAATAGCAAAACCCATAATAAATTCTAAGTAATAAAAATACGTTTAATAAATTTAATTAGGAGAAACTCCGAAATACTTTGTTGAACAATGGCCACCACGTAGTCCTCGCTGACTCGATCCATCACGCTAAGAGTCATCTGAAAAATTATCCCACAAAGGGGTGAGTCATAAACTCAATGTGTAACAAAAACACTAAAAGCCCAATTAATCATGGCCTTTAAGCCCATTTAATAACACATATAGCCATAAGACCAATTGAGCCATATTTAACCATAAGCCCATTTTTTTATAGCAAATCAAATCAAATCATTAAGAAATCACATGGATAATTATATAATGAAATACAAACCCGCCCACCTAAATATCCATCCGCTACACACCAATTGCATTCAACCAATCACACCGTGGGATTACTAAATCGACCCTCCATCCGCTACACACCATCAAGGCGCTTACTACCAACATGCACATCGCCTTATAATTTTGTGGCAAGGCCACTGCATAATTGTGACCAAGTCACCAGATTCAAATATGTGACCAAGTCACCAGATTCACATATGTGACCAAGTCACCGGATTCAAATATGTGACCAAGTCACAGATTATGTGGTAAAACCATCAAACACTTCCCTTATCAATAACACCCATATGCCCATGCACATACATATTATTTAGTTTTCATGCCATTTACCCCATAATCATAGGAAAATCATACTTATTTCACATTTATGCATATAGCAAAATTAACGAAGTATTAGGGGTAAACATACCGAATATCGATACCACTGAATGGTACCCACAATCATTATCAAACATATTTCATATAATCTTATTTATTTTAGATCTATGAGGAATTTAGCATAATGTTACACACCTTATGTGAACGATACCTTCCCGCCACAACACCTAATTAATTATTACACTTGATTAGAACACACTAATACTTATAATCTACACTATTGATGAGAGATCTAAATCCTTACCCTCGAAATCTCGGACAACCGTTATATGTGGTTTCTCTCCGATCGATGGATAAAAACCCGATGGCAACCCACTAACGAAAAGTGGTTCGGTTGTATGCACGACTTCAAATAAACGATCTTCATTAGCAGATGGTCCACAACCCGGTGGAAAATCTCTTATCGCCGATACAGCCCTTCGTTTGAAGTTTGAGGGTATAACAGAGCCTCCCCTCTTCCAAACACTCCTTACCGCTCTATTCGAACCTATCTTGTTAGTCCCAAAATCACCCCTAAAATAAAGTCTATTAGTAATCTATCTAAAAGAAACAATATAACCGAAAATGATAATCCTTACCTTGGATGATTCTGAAAGATCTCTTAAAACGTTGGCTACCAAAAAGAATCCTTAAATCCCTTCAAAGATTCGCCTAGAGAACATGAGAGAAATATGTTTCTAAAATTGGCTATTCTAAAAGAAAAAATGAGAACACTTAACAAAAATCCTTACTTGACTACTTGAAGATTCTACCTTAATGATTTAGAAAAGAGAATTGATGATTTTGACTTGCACAAAAGAGAAGAGAAAGATAGTGATTTCTTTGGCTATAGTGGTTTCGATTTTCAATAGAAGAAAAAAAGGAGAAGATGAAAATGGAAGATGATGATTCAGTTTGACAAAAGAGAGGAAAAGAATGGTGATTTTGGTTAGAGTAGATAATGGTTTTCTTGAGAGAAAGAAGAAGAAGAGAAAGAGAGAAAGTAAAAGATTGAAGAAGAAGATGATGATGATGATTTTCAAAAGAAAAGTGATGGGTTTAGAAGTTTATGTGCATTCGCCATGAGGGAAAAAGTGAAGAAAAGGTCCTTGAACTTTGGTATTTTCTTACAAAGAGGAAGAAAGATGATATGCTCAAGAAAAGAAACTAAAAGACTACTCAAAACCAAAATGGTAAAGTATCAATTGACTAAAAGAAAAGAAAAGGTTTCTCTTTGTGTAATAAGCAATCGGCTAAGAAGCAAGGTTTTGAGAAAAGGAAAAGATGAACAATTTGGTTAAAATTTTGGCCAACATACACCCCTAATGCTAAAGCAAAATTCGGCCAACACCTTGCCAACATGATCCCCTTTTCCTCCTCTTTCTTCCCTATCATCCCTTGATTCTAACACAATTAAACCATCCCCTTTAGCCCCTTATGTTATCTAGGTTCATGGTCAAATGACCATGAGAAAGCTTCCAAAACAACATCCCTCTTCAAGCCCTTTGTCCCCTATCTTACCATAACTTCATGATTCCATGCCATAACTTCTAACTTGCCTTTTACTTATGGTCTACTAACCAAAAATAAAAAGATGTCCTTCCATTCTAGAATAATCTTGGCCGACACTATAGGAAAGAAATAAATAAAAAAATATAATTCTTCCACTTGTTAGCTAGGGGATTCGAACCTCTCCCCTCAAGCATTCATCCATGCGCCCTTACCACCTTGCCAATTGACTTATTATGCTTAAAACCTCTTGTTAATATTTCTTAAAGCCTATCTTGCTTAGCTCCATCTTAATTATTAAAAATTTAATATTTCTCTAAGCATTCACTTACATATTTGAAGTTCGAAAAACTTCCCAAAACACACTCAATTGTACTTAGGCATGCAACAACATTCAATTAAGTAAAGATGCATAACCCCTTAATTCAGGATGTTACAATTATTCTAGTTAGGTAAATTGACAATTCAATCTCGATTCTAACCCTTTAATTCAGCCTTTATCCACACCTTTAACCCAAGCCCCATTACAACCCTTTTTAAAGAACTTTTGATTTATGTATCATCTCATTCTATAGTGGTGGAGATTTGATTTTCATGCAAGCCTATGGTAATAACTTTTCATGTTTGACTGTTGAGTGCTTTATTTTGAACCTTAAACATTTTGAATAATTTGAGTGAATCTTTAATGAGGATGTCAATCCTTGTCAGTTTTGAATCAGAGGTAATTATTTAGGTAAGGGGAAACACCTATGTTTTTGTGCTACAAAAAATGATGACTTAGATTGTTTGAATCTTTAGGACTCTTTAAGTTAAATTATCCATGTAAGAATTATCTATAAATTATGATGAGATGTTATTGATGAGAATTACGAATTGAGGGAAATGACTTTAAATTGTGAGTTGAGGATTTTGCTTGAGGACAAGCAAATGCTTAAGTGTGGGGGTATTTGACAAACCATAATATATACATATTTTAATCCCACATTTGGCATACTTTTGGATGATTTATCCCTTGAATTGTGGAATTCGATGCTCCTAATCTTTTAATTTCATGTTTTATACTTAGGTGAGCATAGGAGGATGAAAAGAACAAGAAATAGGCCAAAAACGGAGAAATTGGGCCAAAGTGAGAAATCAACACGGCCTGGAGTTCACCACACGGTCGTGCCACTTTAGTAGACTCGAACACGGCCTGGGCTCAATTCACACGGTCGTGTCCCTGCAGTGACCCGTTTTAATTCTACGTGAAAAAGGTTACTTATAGGCGAAGAAAGACATTTCGAAGCCTATAGAAACACCCTAAGTGTGACCTAAAAGAGGGGAGCCAAAGGAGGCGAAGCCAGAGAGGGCTGAATATAGGGAATTACTCAAAAAAAGCTAGTTGATCCATCTTAAGAAGTCAGAATCATGTTCAAGACTGAGGATCTTCCCTATAATTCCTTCAGGGTTTTAGGGTTTTTCTTTATGTTTTGTTATTTGCTTTCTTCTGAGATGTATTCTTTTATGAACATGAACTAAACCCTTCAAATACCTGAGGGGGATGAAACCTAAGACGAATCTTGTTATTGTTTTCTAAACTGTATGATAAATGCTTAATTTGTTCTTAATTATGTGTTCCTAATTCTTGTTTTAATATTTCAGGATATTGATTCAAGCATTGATATGCTTATTCAAAGGAGCAAAAGTCCCTGTTTAAGAGTATATCTAGCATAATTAAGTGGAGTTGATCGCACTCCTAGAGATAGGACGATGAAATTCTGCCGGATTAGGGTCAAACCTAATATGGGAGTCCATAGATTGAGTTAATGCAACACTAGGGGTTTTAATTAGAAAGAGATTTCAATTAATCAACCTAGGGTTAGATGTTAGTAGCATTGAAAAAGGTATTGATATAAAATAGGGAATCCTACAGATCAGGTCAAGTGAATAAATCGTCTGGTTCAATGTTAAATAACAAGTGAAATCTAGGTGGATTCTTCCTTGGGTATTGTCTTGAACAATTGATTTTTCCAAAAGTAATTTCCCAATTCGTTCTTTGTGTCTTGGCATCCTTAGCTTAGCAATTAGTTAGATAAAATCCCCTTTATTTTAGGCTAGATAATAAAAAGAAAGTTAGTACTAGTACTTTTAGTTCCTTTGGGTTCGACATTTCAGTCTTGCCACTAAGCTATACTACTGTTCGATAGGTGCGCTTACCTTAATCGTGGTGATAGTTAGTTTCTAGGCTCGATCATTCATATATAAATATTAAAAATCTTAGATCATGATCACTCTCTCTTACTAATTAACCATTTTTCCCATTATGATCTTTTAAAATTCCATCATTGAGTCATCACTTAATTTGGTAAAATTGCGATTTATTCCCTCATAATTCTTTACCTATTCAATTTGGTCCTAATTCATCCATTTTCCTTAGTTTCTAGATCATTCCAACCATAAAATATTTGCATTATTGGTCCTTCAAAATTTTCATATTTACACTTTAAACCTCTTAGTTTTTGAGTATTTACTCTTGGGCAACAAAACTTTTCTCACTTTTGCGATTTAATCCTTTCTTGAATTAATATGTCATAATATACTTCCCAATGTTGACATAAATCAAAATTTCCCCTTTTTGTCACTTTATTTATTTATTTTACTATATCAAGATACTATCTTACTTTCTTACTGTAGAAAATTTTGGGGTATTACAACCTAAGTCAGTCTAGTTCTCGAAAAGTGAGAATTCACAATAGATATTATCCAAGGCACCGAAAATAAAATGGAAGCAACTAAAAGACAAAGAAGCAACGAGAGAACAAAATAGCCACAAGAAATAAAAAGCACACCAATTGTTTGAGTAAATGCTCTTAAAAGTATTTGATTACTTTGAATGAGATACAATAAGATGATTACAAATGAAGGGAAAGCCTCTATTTATAGTTGAGCTCCCCTAGATACAATAGTACAATTTATTTTACATCGACGATTGAGGTTTAAAGCTTATCTAATATTGAGATTCTTAAGGGATTTACACAATCCTCTAAGATTACAAAATCAAATATTCTAAGATTACAAATCTTTTAAGATTAATTTGTTAGATTTAGAGCTCCAAGTGCAGTATTTCCGTCTATGTACACTTGTAATTTTTTCGAACTAATTGGTTAATAAAATTATTCATGAATTACTATTCTATGTATATTTTTCTCACATGGTTTTTGCATGTAAAGCACAATATAAGCAAATATTAGCTCATTGGTTGTCCATTGTTTAACTAATACTAAGCAATATTACATGGTCGGATCGTAATAAAAAAAGACAACTTATATTATTAGAAAAACCTAAACATGTCTTTAGTCTAATCAGAAATGGGCAAACTAATTCAAAGACTAATATGTTGTCAATCAAGTCCAATTGGGGAGATGTTTTGTCTTAGGCATCAAAACGGATTACTCCCTAAAGATAGATACATAGATGTGACTGACAAGACTGACTATACATTGGATTGGATGCAAGAAGAGTAGATCCTAAATCTATTTATGGATTTATTCACTTATGAAATTCAAAGTGTGACATACCTTACTCCTGAGTGGAGCATGGATTATGTATGCATGACTTGTATACTTTAATGTAAGTAAAATCTTGAGTTCAAATAGATAAGGAACCGAAATCTGGTGCGTTGGGTATATGACTTTTGCAGTATGTAGCATCATTCACAACAGTGGAATTCATAGCTCAGGATATGGTTAAATGATATCTTCTCATTGACATTACATGATAGATGAAAAGTAAATGTGGCCACGAGTCGTTCATCTTTGTGATGAGTGATTTGATTACTATTTGATAGTACTTAGCTTTTCACGAAAGAAGATGTAATGGTTATCATGAGATAAAATAAGATCATATTGGGAGAATGAATTTATCCTAAAAAGATTAAGGATATCCTATGAGGGTAACATACTTATGATAAGGTCATTGGACGAGCACTGATTGATGAGTTGCTTTCATAATGATATGTCATTAGGGAGAGCTCAGTCACTATAACACCCTAAAATAGGGCATAAGAGTTCTAGGGTATTTTAGGGATTTTATCTTTAAAGTGTTCAAAATTTTGTGACATGGTTTATCTATAATATTTTTTACTATGGTTTCTAAAAAATTAAATCAATTTTTGAAAAAGAGTTTTAAAGACTTTCAATTATGAAAATTGGATTGACTTGTAATAGAGTCAAAACTTAGAGTTTTTAAGAGGCAATTAAACCAAAATTTAAAAATCAACCTAATATTATCCCCCACCTATAAATTCTCGTTAGTCTTCTCCATCTTCATACTTTAGCCGTCCCTTTCTCTTAAAGCTCCTATCTTCCACTTTTTGTTCTTCAACCTTAATTCTCTTGACTTCTATATCACCCAAGCCAAATATCTCCGTGAAATCCAAGATAAACACCTAAAAACACCATTGATTTCTCCATTGTCAAGCTTGTGAGTTTTTTGGGTTTTCACTCTACTCTTGGCCTTTTGTCAACTAAGATAAAAATTCAATTCCTTATGAGTTTCTAATGTTATTTAATCTTTAAAACCAAGTTTTTAGCCATTAAATTGCATGTTTTGAATAAAAGCCAAAAATTGGCTCATTAATGGTGGATTTCGGGATTTTTAGTAAAAATGTGGTTTCAAAGTGTTTTTCAATTAGTTTTGACATGATTAAAAGGTTTCTAAACTTATTTTGAAGTTTCGTTAAAGAATTCCCGAGTTTTAATGAATTTTTGAAAAATAGTCATAAAACATGTAAAAAAAGTTGATATTATGAATTGAGTATTTTTGTATAGTTTAAAGGTTGGAAATTAGTTGGAGGTAAATTATTAGATGAAAGGAATTGGTTTTAGGTAAAAAGATTATGTGTAGATCGAGATATTTGGATTTGAAGTTGGTTATGTTAAAAGTTTCGGCTACATGAGAACATAGCTTAGGCTTATGTTTTTGATTACTTGTGGTGAGTCCTTAGCTAATTTTTGAATGTATTGTTGTGTGAATTATTGTGTTGAAGCTTCAGATTCGCTAGGGCCTTTTACGAGTAAAGATAAAGATAAAGAAAAGTTAGTTTGAGCTTTCAGCTTTTCGGTGAAAGCGTATTGGTGAGTGTTTGGAATAATTGCTTGTGGACATGTTTCAATGCGTTATTTGAGAATTTAGTAGTTGCCTAAGCTCCTTACTCTAAATTCCAAGTGTTATCTTCTGAACAATGTGCTTGTGCGTTTGCAAATATGTGAATTGAGATGAGATGCTATAACATGTGATATGTGGTTATGATAACCATTGAGAAAATGTAAATGTAAAAATGTTATACATGATAGATGACAGTGATAATGTTGTGTTATAATGTAATATTTGTAGAGAATAAGTGCAGTGAATGGTAAGTAATATATGTGTTAATAACGAATATTTTGTCCTTATGATCTTGAAACTGTTGGATATAGTTGGCATGCCATAGGATTGTGAGTACTCACCTATATGTACAGTGATTTTGGGCGTTGAGACCCTGGGACATGTTGGAGGGATTGTAACACCCCAAAAACCCTTAATTTTTATTTTTTTATTTTCATATGTTGTTGTTATAAAGACATGTCTGCTTTAGTGGTTAAAGGTTTTGGTAGTGTCTGAGAAGTCTTGGGTTCAAGCATTTAGCTAGAGCAAAAATTTTGTTTTTATTGAATAAATCCCTATCTTTAGACAGTAGGCTTATAAATAAATGTTGGTAAAACATGTCAGAATGGGCCTTCCAGTCTAGTGGTTACGTGGACTGTTAATGGTGCAATATGATCTAGAGTTCGAGTCCTTTCACGAGTAAATGAGTTGTTTTTGCTGCTTGTGCCGTGTGAGTGTTTTGGTGCAGTCAAAATACTGAGTGGTTGAGTAGTTGTGGGATTGTTGGAGAAATTAAGGAATTTGAAGTGTGTGGGAAAGGGGGACGGTTGGTGTTGAGGATTTTGAGGAGAGGATTAGGGAATGGGTTAGGATTGAGCTAAACTTGAATTCTGTTTTTCCAAAATTTTGGCACCCTCTTCCCAAATTCCCTAGGTTCTGACGATAAGACCCTTCCCCCTTAGTCGAAATCTCTTTTTGGCAATTCGACTTTAAGTTGTTTTTCTTTCTTTCTTTCTTTTCTCTGAAATTTTTGGTAACTGTGTTCTTCTCTGTCGAATTACATTTCGTTCTCCTCTCTCCACTTTGCTATTTTTCTCTTCTTCTTCTTTTTTCTCAAACCCTTCCCTTGTGCCGAATTTGTGTGTTGGTTGTGCTTTTGTTCTCTAGCCGAACCTATTCTCAATTTTGGCTTTGGGCTATCGATTTTCTCAAACTTCAGTCGACTGTCCCGCGCTCGTTGGTACTGGTATTGCTATTCGATTCCTGGATCTCCTTTTCAATTTGGTTTTGACCCTTCTCAAGGAAAACCTTACCCTCCATTATTATCAGGTTTTCTCTCCTTCTTTTACCCTCACTGTGTCAACTCTTTCCTATTTTGCTCTGTCGAATTTAGGGTGCTAATTCTATTCTGCGATTTTGCGTTTTGGTAAGTGGTGTTTTGTTTTGATTGAAACTAGCCATGCGAATATTGGTTAATAAGTGTTTCGGTTGGATTGCATAAATTAGTGGTTATTCGGTTTCGACAGTTTAAGTGGGCAAGCCTCGGTTGTTCAAACGTGGTAAGTTAATGATGGTGAAGTGATTAAGTATTTCGCGTAGGGTCGTGATAAATTCGTTAGACTTGAGGCTAATCGATTGTTTATGATTGAATTTAGATTGGAGTGCTTAAGGACTGGGTACACTCTTTTCGTAAACAAGGTGTGTAAACAGAATTGTGATTATGGAAATCGACAAAAGCCAGAATAAGTGAACGTCGACGTTAAATGGGCGTGCGGTCGCCTGTGTGGTAGGCCATGTGACTAAATATCGGTGTGTGATTGACGAGGCCGACCATATGCGATTTCATGGGTCGGGTCAAACTGGGTCGTATGGGCCCCAAAGGGGTGTGGGCCCCACACAAGTAAACTACACTGGCGTGTGGAAATTATTGGGCCAGGCCGTGTAATCCACACGGCCAAGGCCATTTTGGGCTGTGTGGACCACACAGGCATGTGGGTCCATATGGGTTCGAGGGCCCATTTTCACTGTTTGTCTACTAAGGTTGCACGGGTCGCCCGAGACGATTATGGACCTACTGGTGGGTCGGTAAGCTTACTTAGACCCCTAGTTGACTGAATGATTGTTATGCCCCTGTGATATATATATATATATGTACATGTAAGGCTATATTTTAGCATGCTATGTAGATCAGATCAATACATATACGATACTATGATATGACATGACATGATTGCATGATGCATTGCATGGGGATGGGTTATTATTGGTCGGAAAAAGTGTACTAAAAGGCTTCGAGCCTAATTTACTTACAATTTAGCCGCATATCATCAGATATCGCCGCATTCGGTACTCTCTAGAGTGTAGTAATGGGTGAGTTGATTATATCCCCATATAGAGTGTAGGGTTAGAAGGAGATAGAGTGTAGAGGCAGAATGGGTAGGACTTGTATACTGTTTCATATGTTATCGTGACCGATTAATGTTATCAGAATTGGCCAAGGCCCAAGCACATGACCTGCTTTTGTTCGAGATGAGCCAAACCCCAAACTAAAATTTGCAATCGACATCAAATGTGGCTTAGGCCTGATCGTGTTTGTTCTCCGTCCATTTGCTATTATGGGATTGCACACGGAGTTTTTGTAAACTTACCTATTTGTTTTAATCAGCATGTAATCCCCGTCATAGGTGGATCAGTGCAACGGAGGACTCAAATGGTGGCCACACGACCTATCTAATTCGATTTAGTATTTTATAATTTCAACTTAATTTTGAGGTATTTTATTGTAATAAGGGCCTTTGGATTTATATTTTTAATTTGGGATTTTATTTTTGTTTTGGTTTATAACTTCTAGCAGTTGGAAAAGCCACGAGTTTTCAGAAAGATAAATGTTTTATCAAAATTTCCTCAAATATGCAATCGGTTTAAAAGCTTCTGCAATAAATGACGCTTTGAAAATTAATAACATTTTTAAAAGTGAATAACTTTTCAATGATTCATGCTTTAAAAATGAACCACCCATTTTTAAACTCATTATTGAATAACTTAAAGTGATTAAATAGAAATAAGGATTTTAACGACAACATAGTTTAAAAAGACACTTCAATGTGACATCACCAGATTTGGCCATAACGCCCGTGCCGGGTTTGGGGTGTTACATTTAGTGGTATTAGAGCCAAAGTTGCAAAACTTCGGTGTGGATTGGGTTTAAAACTTAAAATTCTAAAGAACTGCTTTCAAATGATTTGAAGTGTTTTAAAATGTTTTACTGAATGTGTGGCACATCGAGTTTCTAACCCCGATCCTTTAAGTTCTCTCTAAAAACTGCATT
Organism: Gossypium rotundifolium; assembly: GCA_025506655.1. Lineage (NCBI taxonomy): Eukaryota > Viridiplantae > Streptophyta > Magnoliopsida > Malvales > Malvaceae > Gossypium > Gossypium rotundifolium. Next base: position 154,441,693 of record CP106722.1, on the reverse strand, counting down.
ATGATTGTGACTGAAACTATTATATGTTTTAATTTAAAACTATTATAAGTAGTATATCCTACGACTACTATAGATGTATTGTACTGAAAAAACTTAAGATATTATATACTGAGATCGTAAAAAAACTGTTAAGCACTACGATTTACAAAAATGGACACTGAATTACTATACTGTCTTGCATAAAACTTTGATTAACAAGTACTGAAACTGTAAACTGATCTACATAAAACTGTTAATATAGATAACACAAGATTAGACAATGAGCACTAGTGGTACTCGTGGACGGGGTACAAGAGGCCGTGGTAGAGGCCGTAGAGGTGCTCCAATTGGGTCTTCGTCATCTGGCCATATACCTAATTTAGAAACCAGTGAGACACCGGCTTCACCTGTAACTGAGACTGGGTCTCATGATTCAATGGCTGGGGACAACACACTATCCCAAGCTATGTTAAGAATTCTGGAGGTCCCTGGGACCAATACTGGTACTAGGGGTCAAGGTCTGCATTAAACGACTCTGGTCCAATGGAGCTGATATTTTTAGGGTACTCATCGAGTTGTCCCTAACGTACGAGCACAAGATAGTGACCACAGAGAATTATGGACGACTTGGACTGCACCCCGAGCAAAAATTAAAGGGTGTCAGACTACGAGATGAAGCATATTAGTGGTGGCTCACCGTAAATGAGGAACCTGCATCAACGACTAACTTGGGAATTCTTCAAATCTGCCTTCTAGGGAAAATACGTGGGTGTCAGTTATGTGAATGCCCGGAGGAGAGAGTTTTTAAATCTAACTGTGAGGGACTGATCAATGGCCAAATATGAGGCCGAGTTCTTATAGGTCGAGTCGCTATGCGAGTGGTATGGTGGTTCGAGGCCCATTTTCACCGCTTGTCTGCTAAGGTTGCAGGTCGCTCGAGACGATTATGGACCTCTTGGTGGGTCGGTAAGCTTACTTAGACCCCTAGTTGACTGAATGATTGTTATGCCCCTGTGTGATATATATATATATATGTATATGTACATGTAAGGCTATATTTTAGCATGCTATGTAGACTGTACTGAATACATATACGATACTATGATATGACATGACATGATTGCATGATGCATTGCATGGGGATGGGTTATTATTGGTCGGAAAAAGTGTACTAAAAGGCTTCGAGCCTAATTTACTTACAGCCTAGCCGCATATCACTGTATACTGCCGCATTCGGTACTCTCTAGAGTGTAGTAATGGGTGAGTTGATTATATCCCCATATAGAGTGTAGGGTTAGAAGGAGATAGAGTGTAGAGGCAGAATGGGTAGGACTTGTATACTGTTTCATATGTTACTGCACTGATTAATGTTACTGTAATTGGCCAAGGCCCAAGCACATGACTGTTTTGTTCTGAGATGAGCCAAACCCCAAACTAAAATTTGCAATCGACATCAAAGCAGGCTTAGGCCTGCATCGTGTTTGTTCTCTGTCCATTTGCTATTATGGGATTGCACACTGAGTTTTTGTAAACTTACCTATTTGTTTTAACTGTACAGGTAATCCCCCGTCATAGGTGGATCAGTGCAACGGAGGACTCAGTGGTGGCCACACGACCTATCTAATTCGATTTAGTATTTTATAATTTCAACTTAATTTTGAGGTATTTTATTGTAATAAGGGCCTTTGGATTTATATTTTAATTTGGGATTTTATTTTTGTTTTGGTTTATAACTTCTAGCAGCTTGAAAAGCCACGAGTTTTCGTAAAGATAAATGTTTTATCAAAATTTCCTCAAATATGCAATCGGTTTAAAAGCTTACGCAATAAATGGCGCTTTGAAAATTAATAACATTTTAAAAGTGAATAACTTTTCAATGATTCATGCTTTAAAATGAACCACCCATTTTAAACTCATTATTGAATAACTTAAAGTGATTAAATAGAAATAAGGATTTTAACGACAACATAGTTTAAAAAGACACTTCAATGTGACATCACCAGATTTGGCCATAACGTCCAGGCCGGGTTTGGGGTGTTACATTTAGTGGTATTAGAGCCAGGTTGCAAAACTTAGCTGTGGATTGGGTTTTAAAACTTAAAATTCTAAAGAACTGCTTTCAAATGATTTGAAGTGTTTTAAAATGTTTTACTGAATGTGTGGCACATCGAGTTTCTAACCCCGATCCTTTAAGTTCTCTCTAAAAACTGCATTATGATTGTGACTGAAACTATTATATGTTTTAATTTAAAACTATTATAAGTAGTATATCCTACGACTACTATAGATGTATTGTCTTGAAAAAACTTAAGATATTATATCTTGAGATCGTAAAAAAGCATTAAGCACTACGATTTACAAAAATGGACCTTTGAATTACTATCTTGTCTTGCATAAAACTTTGATTAACAAGCATCAAACTGTAAATCGATCTACATAAAAGCATTAATATAGATAACACAAGATTAGACAATGAGCACTAGTGGTACTCGTGGAATCGGGTACAAGAGGCCGTGGTAGAGTAGTAGAGGTGCTCCAATTGGGTCTTAAATCATCCGCCATATACCTAATTTAGAAACCGGTGAGACAAGCTTCACTCGTGAATCGAGACCGGTCTCATGATTCAATGGTGGGGACAACACACTATCCCAAGCTATGTTAAGAATTCTGGAGGTCCCTGGGACCAATACTGGTACTAGGGGCCGAAGGTCGGTTACGGAACGACTCTGGTCCAATGGAGCTGATATTTTTAGGGGTACTACTGGAGTTGTCCCTAACGTGGCTGAGCACAAGATAGTGACCACAGAGAGAATTATGGACGACTTGGACTGCACCCCCGAGCAAAAATTAAAGGGTGCTGTATCGCTGCTACGAGATGAAGCATATTAGTGGTGGCTCACTGTAAATGAGGGAACTCAGACCGAACGACTAACTTGGGAATTCTTCAAATCCGCCTTCTAGGGAAAATACGTGGGTGTCAGTTATGTGAATGCCTGAAGGAGAGAGTTTTTAAATCTAACTGTGAGGGACAGATCAATGGCCAAATATGAGGTCGAGTTCTTAAGGCTGAGTCGCTATGCGAGTGGTATGGTGGCGACTGAGTATGAGCAATGTGTTCACTTTGAGGACAACCTCAGAGATAGCTTAAGACTTTTGATAGCTCCACAGAGGGAGCAAGACTTTGCTGTACTAGTGGATAAGGCAAAGATCACTGAAGAGGTTAAGCGCACTAAGCGCCAGAACTGTGAGAAAGAGAGGGGTAGGAACAGGAGGGATTCGGAGCCCTCGAGTTCCATTCAAAGGCCTAAGAAAAAGGCCATAGTGGATGGGCCGATTAGAGTTAGGGCCCATATGGTTGCTACTGGTCAACAGCCTTGTACCGATTGTGGGAGACGCCATCAGGGCGAGTGCTGGAAAAGAACTGGGACATGTTTGAGGTGCGGTTCATTGGAGCACCGTATCATAGAGTGTCCATGGAGGCCTGATGAGATGCAAGCTCCTGGTTTGGGTATTGCACAGTCGCCGAGGGGTGTTCAACAGCCACTGAGAAGTCATAGTTAGGCTCAAGGTGGAAATAGGTTAAGCTGTGGGCAGAGAGCATCAAGCAGAGGTGCTAACCAGACTGAGGCGAGACAGTCGGCTTTGGTACATGTTGCACGTCACCGAGAGGAGGGAGATACTCTAGATGTCATCATGAGTACATTTTTAATTTTTAATGTACCTTATACTGCATTGATAGATATAAGATCCATTCATTCCTATGCTTCCTACTCTATTACTGAAAACTTGAGAATTTCGGTTGAGAGTATTCGAGTGAAATTATAGTATTAAGTCCATTGGAGGCAATCCGTCTGGGTTAATAAGTTATTTAGAGACGTCCCTTTAGATGTGCAAAGAGTTATTATTCTGGCCGACCTAATGGAACTCACTTTTAGAGAATTTGATTTGTTACTGGGCATGGATTGGCTAGTTAAACTCCAAGTGAACTTGGATTTTACCACTAAACAGGTAGTATTGAGAACTAAGGAGGACAAAGTAGTAGTTGTAATTGGGGAACATCGAAACTACTTGCCGAATGTGATTTCTGCATTAAAGGCTGAAAAGTTGGTTCGTAAGGGATGTAAGGCGTATCTGGCCTACATCAGTGTTTTAGATTCCGGGGATTCTTCTATTAGAGAAATCAGAATGGTTATAGACTTTTCGGACGTCTTCCCTGAATAGCTACCTGGGTTACCTCAAAACCGTGAAGTTGAGTTTGGGATTGAGCTCTTTTCTGGTACAGCTCCAGTGTCTATTGCCCCTTATAGAATGGCACCGAAGGAGCTTGTGGAGCTTAAAGCTCAAATTCAAGAATTATTGGATCGTGGGTTCATTAAACCTAGTGTGTCTCTGTGGGGAGCACCAGTGTTATTCGTGAAAAAGAAGGATGGATCCATGCGCATGTGCATCGATTACCGGCAACTGAATAAACTTTCCATTAAGAATAAGTACCCTTTGCCAAGGATAGATGACTTCTTTGATCAGTTTCGAGGAGCATCGATTTTCTTTAAAATTGATCTCCGATCTGGGTACCATCAGTTGAGAGTTAAGGAGGCTGATGTACACAAGACTACGCTTAGGACTTGCTATGGTCATTACGAGTTCTTAGTAATGCCATTTGGATTGACGAATGTACCAGTAGCTTTTATGGATCTGATGAATAGAGTGTTCCAACCCTATCTAGATAGGTTTTTGGCAGTCTTTATTGACAACATTCTGGTGTATTCGAAGACTGATGATGATCATGATGAACATCTCCAAGTGGTTTTGCAGGTTTTGAGGGAGAAACAGCTATACACCAAGCTTAGTAAGTGTGGGTTTTGGTTAAAAGAAGTAACATATCTGGGCTATATGGTATTTGTTGGGGGGATTAGGGTTGATCCTCGAAAGATTAAAGCTATTTTGGATTGGAAGCAGCCTAGGACTGTATCGGAGATTCGCAATTTTTTGGGACTGGCTGGGTACTGTCGACGATTTGTAGAGGGCTTTTCTATAATTGTAGCACCCTTGACTAAGCTGCTACATAAGGGTGTGCCGTTTAACTGGATTGATTCATTGTAAAAGAGCTTTGAGAATCTCAAGACCGTACTAACTGAAGCCCTTGTTCTGATACAGCCAATGCCTAAAAAAGAGTTTACTGGGTACAGTAATGCATCACATGTCGATTTAGGATGTGTGTTGATGCAAGAGGGTAAGGTGGTTCCGTACGCATCTCGACAGCTTAAGACTCATGAGGAAAATTATTCGACGCATGACTTGGAGTTGGCCGCAGTGTTATTCGCACTAAAAATCTAGAGACATTACTTGTATGGTGAGACGTGTATCATTTACATTGATCACAAGAGTCTCAAATATCTTCTCGCTCAGAAAGAGTTAAACCTTAGGCAGCGTAGACGGATTGATCTACTAAAGGATTACGACTGTACGATTGAATACCATCCTAGTAAGGCCAATGTGGTGGCGGCCGCACTGAGCCAAAGGGCTGTGACTAATTTGAGAGTGATGTTTGCTCGTCTCAGTTTTCTTGATGATGGTAGTCTGTTGGCTGAACTTTAGGTTAAACCGATGTGGATCGAGCAGATTAAGGGTAAACAGTTGGAGGATGAGTCACTGGGTCTTCGATTCTGACATATTGAGAGTGTTAATACATTAGATTTTTGATTGAATAGTGAAGGGGTTCTCTATTTTCGTAGGAGAGTGTGTACCAAATAATACCGAGTTGAGGCAATCTATACTGCAAGAGGCGCATAGCAGCCCTTATGCTATGCATCCTGGCGGGAATAAGATGTACCGAGACCTTCGTGAGCTATACTGGTGGCCAGGTCTTAAACGAGATGTTACCAATTTTGTGAGTAAATGTCTAACATGCCAGTAGGTTAAGGCTGAGCATCAGCTACCCTCAAGTTTACTGCAGCCAGTTAAAATACCGCTTTGGAGGTGGGAAAGAGTGACTATGGATTTCGTAAGTGGGTTGCCCTTAACACCTACTAAGAAAGATTCAATGTGGGTCATTGTGGATCGGTTGACCAAATCTGCCCATTTCATACCGGTTTATACTGATTACTCTGCGGTGGCTAAAGCGTATGTGTTTGAGGTAGCGAGACTGCATGGCGTATCGGTTTCAATAATATCTGATAGGGATCCTCGCTTCACATCTCGATTCTGGAAGAAGTTACATGAAGCTCGGGGTACAAGGTTGGACTTGATCTGCGTTCCATCCTTGAGATGATGGTCAATCGATAGGGTGATTCGACATCTTGGAGGATATGTTAAGGGTTGTGTAATTGACTTAGAGGTAGTTGGGAGGAGTTTTTACTGTTGGCAGAGTTCACTTATAACAACAGTTACCAGTCTAGCATACAGATGGCACCTTACGAGGTGCTCTATGGTTGTAAGTGTCATTCTCCCTTATGTTGGACTGAATTGGGCGAGCGTCGTATTCTGGGTCCTGAACTGGTTTCTGATACTGAGGATAAGGTTAGGTTGATTCCAGATTGACTAATAGAGGCATCTGATAGGCAAAAATCATATACGGATATGAAGCATTGAGAGATTGAGTATTCTGTGAGGGACTTCATTTTTCTCAAGGCCTCGCCATGGAAGAAGGTACTGATATTTGGTCGTAAGGGCAAGCTGAGCCCCAAATTCATTGGACCTTATCGCATACTGAGACGTGTGGGACCAGTTACCTACCAGTTAGAGCTACCTCTAGAGTTGGAGCGGATTCATGATGTATTCCACGTCTCCATGCTGAGGCGCTATCGCTCTGATCCCATGCATATTATTCCATTTGAGGAGATCGAGGTTAGGCCAAATCTGACCTTTGAGGAGGAGCTGGTAAAGATATTGGACTGCGATGTTAAAGTTCTGAGCCTAAATTACTGGCTGAACCGAAAGGCTTCGAGCCTAAATTACTTGCAACCCAGCTACATATCACTGTATAGTGCCACATTCGGTACTCTCTGGAGTGTAGAGATGGGTGGGTTGATTATATCCCCACATAGAGTGTAGGGTTGGACGGAGATGGAGTGTAGAGGCTGGATGGGTAGGACTTGTATACTGTTTCGTATGTTATCGCATTGATTAATGTTACTGTAATGGGCCAAGGCCCAAGCACATGACTGTTCTGTACTGAGATGGGCCAAAACCCAAACTAAAATTGTCACTGATACTGAAAAGGGGCTTAGGCCCAGACTGTGTTTGTTCTCTGTCTATTTGCTATTATGGAATTACACACTGATTTTTCATAAGCTCACCCATCTATTTTAACTGTACAAGTAATCCCTAATCATAGGCAGATCGGTGTAACGGAGGACTCAGCGGTGGCCACACAACCTAACTAATTCGATTTAGTATTTTATATTTTCAACTTAATTTTGGGGTATTTTATTGTAATAAGGGCCTTTGGATTTATATTTTTAATTTGGGATTTTATTGTTGTTTTGGTTTATAACTACTAGTAGTAGGAAAAGCCGCGAGTTTTCAGAAAGATAAATGTTTTATCAAAATTTCCTCAAATATGCAATCGGTTTAAAAGCTTCTGCAATAAATGACGCTTTGAAAATTAAAAACGTTTTTAATAGTGAATAACTTTTCAATGATACATGCTTTGAAAATGAGCGACCTGTTTTTAGACTCATTATTGAATAACACAAAGTGATTAAATAGAAATGAGGATTTCAACGACAACATATTTTACGACAGATACTTCAATGTGACATCAACAGATTCGGCCATAATGTCCAAGTCGGGTTTTTGGTGTTATAGGGATAACAAAATGTGAGTTAAGCTCCATTCAACGGGACATGTGAGGGGAAATAAGGAGAGTGTTAACTTTATGCTTCACTTTTGGGACAAGTTTGACTCTATAAGTCTATATGGTGTGTTGAAGATCCATGTATTCGATGAGTGATGATAGAGCTCACTTTTATGTTTCATAGCTCAAGTGCCAAATTATCTTAAATTATGAATGTGTGTATTGTGATATGTGTTTACATGACATGTAACCATTATGCAACTAATCTATAAAGGTGTTTTTGAGTATTGGATATGTGCTTGAATGTTATGTGATTATTTGAGTATTGAGATATATTCTTGTATATTAGGTGATTATATGTGTAATATGATATATGCTTAAAAGTTAATATGTTTATCATGTAAAAGAATTGGAAAATAATGCACGAGTATGTATACTATGACACTGAAGTTGGAACTGTTGAGGCTGTGCTATATGGTTGTTTCATTAATGCTTGATGAATTGTTTGCATGGTAATTGTTCTAGGCATTCACTGAGCTTGTTAAGCTCACCCACACCTTTGAAACCATTGCAGATTAGTTGTATGTCGCTGTGAGCGGTGTGGTTCTGGAAGGTGATCCAAGCAAGTCCTTTTCCGTTATTTCGTAGGTGTTATTGTTAATTGTTTACGTTTTGGGAATAAGGCAATATGGTAGACTTTTAATGATATTTGTCATGATGTTCTGGATGCTTCCATAAATTATATGCTCCTAAGTTTATGAAATTCAATTAGTATTATGTTGATTATAGCTCGGACTTATTTTTGATATTTGAAACTGTTACTACGGTCGTTTTGATGTTTATTTGATGATGATATGATAGCATTATGAACTAGTACAAGTTAGAATGATTTTTATGCTTATATATGTTGTATTTTTTGGGTCTGAAGCAGAGGTATCGATATTGATGTTGTAAAAATGATACCTATGTGATTTGAAATGTGTAGGAAGTTAGAATTGTAAATTGGTATCGATAACCTATCACGAGTATCGATACTCGGGGTAATTTTATCAATACTTTTGTAATGGTACCGATAATTTTTGACACTTTGATTTTAGATGAGAAAGAGAATACTGATTTCGTACCAATTTTGCAAATGGTATCGATATTGTACCAAGAAAATATCGATACCCTTATCCTAGTATCGATACCTATGTATTTGTCTTGGAAATTTTGCTAAGTGATCCTAATGCATTATTAATTATATTTATAAGACTACTTTAAGTATGTCTAGCATGTTCTAATGATGACTAATATATGTTTGACTGAAAATTGATAAGATCACTGTTAAAGAGGGTGATTTTTTAATAATGTGACAATTTACTATGAGTGTGACATAAGATGGTGGTGTAACATCTTGATTTTTGAGCTTGGCGACTAGGCCGGGTATAGGGTGCTACATTTAGTGGTATCAAAGTTCTAGGTTTATTAACTCTCGAACCTAGGTGATTGTCATGTGTTGAGGTTTCGAAACCCATGTGTCTAAATTTCTTTGTTTTCTTGAAATTGGTGATATAACTCAGTTTGAATTGCATGAGTTTGTTTGAAATGTTATGATTGAATCGCATGTGGGGTAGGAACAGGAACACATAACTTTAATCCTAAATGTGATATAACACATTACCTGGACCATCTCCTCGCCACTCACACTGTTTATTTGTTTGTTTGTATGCTATATTATTAGATATGCCTCGTAGACGTGTTAATATGAGTGCGAATGTATTCATTTGTTCTAAGTGCATTAGCTAGTAAGTTTGGAAATTCCTTTAGAAGTGCTCGAAGAGGGTTTCATTCAGGCCAGATCAGGTGGTAGAAGCATGGTGGTATATTTAGGTTCTCTGCCTTCATAAAGTTTAAGTGAATTAGCTAATAAGCAGAGAATCTCAATAGTGACTAGTGAATTAGGAAAAATGGTTACGAGTTATTTAGATGAGAGTGTGCAATTTTGGTAAAGGGTTTATTGTTATAAATATCACAAACTGGCTCGATTTTTAAAATTTTAATTTTTTGCAATGCAAGAAAATCTTTTTTGAACTGAATTTTTTCCAGCATAGTTTCCATATTTACCATGGCAACTATCACATCCCATATTTTTATTGTTAAGTTTGCATAATTTAAAAAAAATGTTTCTAGGTTGATGGTTAAGAGTTAGTGAATTTGTCCTTGAGACCCGAGTTTGGTTCCTTTTCCTTGCATAATGTGTAATTTTTGCTATTTTTGCTTTCATCCCTATTTTTGTGTTGCCCCTACCTAGAAACCCTAAGTATAAATGCTATTTTTTCTCTTTTCTATCAGCTTTTCTCATATGTTTTTTCTCCCTTGTCGTCATACCATCTCCTTTTCTCTCTACTCTCTCAATTTTTCTCTCTTTTCTTCAACTTCTGTTGCCCCATAACCTAATTTTATCACCATTATTGTGTCGCCCCTCTCTTCTTCCATTGGTGGTGTCGTTTTACTATGTTTCCTTCTTCTTTCTCTTTTTTTTCATTATTTTGTTGATCTTCTTTATCACACATTGAAACCTTTTGTTGCTGCCATTTTTCTTGCATTGCCGCCTCTCTAAGCCCTCATCTTTTCATCTTTTTCTTCATTGTTGGCTGGTGATTTTTACCTCTTTTTTTTGAATCCCCTTAGGCTATTGTTAGTGTTCGTTTCAATTCTATAATCACTATTCATCATAGATCTAAAGCGGGTGAAGCGTAAGTGCTAATTTTTAACGAGATCTACATCTTTTTCTTTATTTCTTTTTATTATGTTATGGTCGAACGTGCTTGTGCCTTAGCCAAATTCTATAGATTAACTTTCGTGTACTTTAAATGTTGAATGATCGAATCCAAACATTTCGAATCGGCAATGAAATTGGAACTCATTCATATCTTCATTATATTTTGAAATAGAGGAAATAGAGGTCTCAAAACTTGGAATTGATTGGCCATAGTTAATACTTGTTTTGGTCAAACCTTTTAAGGGGGTCTAGAGGCTAGTTTTAATTTAATTTCATTCATGTTGTATATAGTTCTTATCTAGATCTTTTTAGATCTAAGGTGTGGAAGTTCCGAATTTTTTAGTAGTGAAACAAATTTGCAAATACAAGGTGTTGGTCCTAACTTTTGTATGTTTTGGTGTTTACTGTGAGATGTATGATTGTTCACAAGTTGGCCGAATGTTGTGTGTAATTTCAATGCATGGCCGAATGGCATTATGCTATCCATGAAGTATCTGATTATGGTAAGTAGTCATAAGTTGGCCGAAAGCACTAAGTGACCGTGTAAGGCCCCTAACCCTTAACTTTCGCCGAAACAGGGTTACAAAGCATTACCAAACTTTTCAGACCAATTACGAACGTTTCATATCATTTAATACACATATCAGAAACCAATCACAATTCACTTACATTGTCCCTTATATGAACCCTGAGGCCCAAAATATGCATTAGAAACAAGTCGGGACTAAACCGAAAACTCAGAGATTTTTGCTCAAAATTTTAAAATTTTGCGAAGGTGAAGGGGACACAACCCCGTATGGCCAGGCCGTGTGACTTATACGGCCAAGAGACACATCCGTGTCTTAGATCATGTAACTCTCTGACTTGGGCCACACGACCAAGTCACACGCCCGTGTACTAGGCCGTGTGCAAAAACCTGGGCATTCTGTTTCTAAATTTTAAGATGCAGGGGACACGGCCAGAACACATACCCATGAGCTAGGCCGTATGTCACACACGACTGAGATACACGCCCTTGTCTCTGCCCATGTGAACGAAAATCTACCATTTTAAGGCCACTTTTTTCACCCGTTTTGTTATCAGCCTATACACAACATTTCAATACATCAATACATCCCTAACAAACAATTAACACAAGCCAAAATCATGTTTTAACCATAATATAACATAAAAAATACTCAATTACTTAAATTTACCTATTTAATCCATTTCATTGGTTTATTAAAATCTACTTCTATTTATATATATACAAGCATATAACATTCATAACCATATTTTTAAGTACTTCATTTCCACACCAACCCTATACATTTCATATAAACCAAAATATATGTTGCAAAAGCTATCGGATTAAGATGGATAGTGTGACTTGATGTGTTGCTCTGATCTCCAGACCTCACGTTAATCTACAAGAACATTAAACAACACAAGTAAGCTTAATGAAGATTAGTAAGTTCAATAGGTTAAACATAAATCTTACCGTACATATTATAACAAATCATTTAAGTAAATCATTCAATGTACATTTCCTGCCAATCACAACTTTAATTGATGAATTCACATATCTCATATCAATACCAATCATAACATTAAGTCTTTATACATTAATTTCATACGTCACTTACCAACCCTTGCTAAATCAGAGAACGACTTACTGTAACACCCCAAACCCGGCCTACAAGTCTAGACCGAATTCGGAACGCTACATTGATCACCGAAATGATCATGAGAAAATTTTACAAATCAAGTCTTTTAAAAATTTAATTCTAAAAACGTTTATCCCGAATCAATTCAAAAATTTTTGATCATTTAAAATCCCAAGTAAGTTCAACAATATAACACTTATGAAAGAAAACTTAAAACAAAAGTTGTACCACAATATTATAAATCTTTACAGTTCAAAACCAAATGTAAAAACTAGAAAACAAAAACTGCTCAATTGCTGTTCACAAGCTTCTCCGAGACCTCCGCACACTAAGCCCAACTATAGAATCCAGAGCTGTACCTAAAAGGGAACAGAAGAGCAGGTGAGCTACTCGATAATGTGAGAAAAAAATCAGTTAAACTACAGAAACAAAAATAGGGAACTAAAAGCAGTTCAGAAGAAGAACACACTTACAGACAGATAACAGTTAAGCGAGTTTGCCCAACATCGAACACACACCATATGCACCTTACAGTCATATGGAACAAACAGACACACCTAACCTCACATGCTATTTAAACACAATAGCAACAGTTCACAAGTCAGTCACACTATCACAATAACAGTTCAGTCAGACATTTATAGAGAAAGTCTACAGAAATCACATAGGCACACGTGCCTTTCAGTCGATCAGTAACACATTCAGTCATAGTATCACATTCAGCCAAACTGATCAATCAGACATTTCAGTCGAATAGTACAGCCAGATTCAGTCACATATATTCATTCAGATGCATATAAGTTCAAATAAGTTATAAAATGACCCACCCATCCAGCCAACATACCATCTACGTCCAACCCTACATTTATTGTGGGGATTTAATCAACCCACCCATCCCTGCACTCCGAGTAGGACCTCAAAAAGCCCATCCAACCTTATACTCCAAAGGATGTCATCTCGGGTTTCTAGGCAACGATGATGATCAGCATTGTCCTCAATCCTCAGGGAATTGGGACCTGCCACTACCCTCTGGGAATTAGGGCTAACAATGTGCAAATAAACTACCAGTCTTATATATTACGCAGTAAAGCTACCGTATAAGTCAGATCTTGTGCAATACTGACACCGCATGATGCAGACATGCAGTATGTATCCAAATCGAGATAGTGGTACGTAGCGCGGTATGTAGCGTAGCTAACGTACATACGGTACAGTGTAATATGGTAATCTGCTATACTGATGAGTTGCAGTAAAACTACCAGATCAGTCAATGATACGTAGCGATGTTGACGTATATGCTGTACAGTGTAGTGCAAAAATTCACAGTACAGTCAAATCATCCACGACCCTCGGGGTATTGGGATTGCCCTCAACCCTATAGGTATTAGGAGCTTCAGTATGCAGTTAAACTGCCAAATCGTAAATCTTCCTTCTCTTAAAAATCCCAACCCAAAATACTTTATATGCAAATGTATGTAAGCAAATATATGTATGCAGATGTATGAATGCAGATGCACTAATTCAGAATACAATTTCAGGTAGTCATTCAAAAGCAGTCACTTACAGTCAGTTAATCAGTTACAAAAATGTGCACATTTATGCACTCAGATTTAGTACCTAGCATAGCACACATTCACTTACAAGCAGTACATAATTCGAAGTCAGAACAGAATCGTATTCACCCCCAGTAAGCTTAGTCGAGGGGTTGGAACACATAGACTCAGAATGGCATTCGATTTGCCCTAAAATTAGAATTTGGCAAGTTAAGGCGACACACCCGTGTGCTCTAGCCGTGTGGAGCAATCCAGGCCATGTGGGGATCCAAACGCCCGTGTGAGGGGTGGCACATGGCCGTGTGACAGAGGCACAAGCCCGTGTGGTGTAGGGACACGGTCGTGTGAACAGGTCATGTAACTCACTGTCCAATTACCCTAATATTAGTTGCAGGGTAGACACAGCCGTGTGAAGGTGTCACGCCCTCGTGTGGCCATCAGACACGGTCGTGTGTCCCATAACACACGCCCGTGTGGAATCCCTAGGCCCCAAATCAGTCCCACGGTCGTGTGTCCCAAAGCACATGACCGTGTGGGAACCCTAATTTTCCCAAATCTGTCACATGGTCGTGTGGCAAGCCGTGTGACTCCAAATCCTTAATTCCCCAAACTCACACGCTCGTGTGCTCAGAGGCCACGGCCGTGTGGATTCTAAAAAAATCTCCAAATCATCCACACGCCCGTGTGGCCAGGCCGTGTGGCACCCAAAATCGGTCGAAAACCGTAATTCACAAATACCCACAGCCGTGTGCCTCGACACATGCCCATGTGGCCATCGGGGAGGCTATGAAACCACCACAATTTAGCCCCTAAAACACCATTTTGGCGACCATAACAGTCTCTAACCTTCACCCTATCAACATAAATTAGAAAACAATGATATCCCTTCACTTCTATCATTTAAAAACTCAAAAACAAAGGGGTAATGCATAACTATGAAAAGCCGAAGGAAAAGGATTCTTAAAACAAGATAGCAATCGATTTAAAAACAGAAAGTAGTAACCAGATTCGAATCCCACACCTAGTTCGTGAACGGCGATGACGGCGGAGGTATGATAGTCCTAGTATCCACAGATAAAATCATTGTTGAGTAAACTTTTAGGGAGCAAAAAGTGAAAAGAAGAGAAGGGGAGAGGAGAACGTAAAAACCAACAGAGAATAATTTCCCTAGAAAAAGAATAAAAAGTAACCTGCAATAATAATAACATAAAGAAAAATAATTTAAGTAGCACTAAGTAATAGCTTAATCAAAACAAAATAAAATGTCCTGAACGCTCATGGATTCGAACTCTTGACCCTCAGCAGACTAACACTCAACTTAACCACTGCTAATTTCCCTTTTTCATGATTGTCTACAGGATCTTGATCTAAAATATAAAATTATCCCTTCATTAGCATATATTTCTATTCCAATTCACTTCACAATTAACACCCCTTAAATTTTGAAATTACAAAATTACCCTAACTTTTACAATTTTGTAATTTAATCCCTTATTAATTAGTCTATCAAATGAAATAATTTTTCTTAATTAAAATTTATCTAAATATTCTATGTAACATCCCCGATAATTAGGGGTTATGCATCTTTACTTAATTAAATGTTATTGCATGCCTAATTATGATTGAGTGTGTTTTGGAAGTTTATTTTTGAACTTCATTATGTAAGTGATTGCTAGTGAAATATTAAATTCTTAATAATTAAGATGGAGCTAAGCAAGATAGGCTTTAAGGAATAATGACAAGAGGTTTTAAGCATAAGATGAGTAATTGGCAAGGTGGTTAGGACGCATGGATGATTACTTGGGGGGAGAGGTTCGAATCCCCTAGCTAGCAAATGGGAGGATTTTATTTTTGTTTCCTTCCTATAGTGTCGCCAAGACAATTCTAGAAGGGATGGTCATCTTTTCTATTTTGGTGAGTAGACCATGTGAAAAAGGTAAGCTAAAAGTTATGGCAAAGAATCAAGAAAGGATGGTAAGAAAGGTGGACAAAAGGCTTGAATAAAGGACAATGTTTTGGAAGCTTTTTCATGGTCATTTGACCATGAACCTAGTCGGTTTTAGGGGCTAAGGGGGATGGTTAATTGTGATAGCAACCAAAGGGTTAATGGGGAAGAAACAAGAAGGAAAAGAGGGATCATGTTGGTTTAGGTTGGCCGAATTTTGCATAGCCATTAGGGGTGTTTGTTGGCCAAAATTTTAACCAAATTGTTCATCTTTTCCCTTTTTCTCAAAGCCTTGTTTTTGTTTTAGCCAATTGCAAAATACTCAAAAGAGAACTTTTTCTTTTCTTGTAAGCCATTTGGTACTTTACCATTTCGGTTTCTTTCTCTTTGTATGCAGAAATTATAAGTCTTCAAGAACCATTTTCTTCTCTTTTCCTTATTCGAAAACACCAAAGAGACTTTGTTGACAATTTTCTTCACTTTTCTCCTCTCTTGTGCGAATCATCTAGCATCAAAGGACATTCTTATTTCCTTTCTTTTCCTTTCTCTTTCTCCATTTTCTTTCTTCTTCTTTCTCTCAACCGAAACTATCATCTACCCTAACCAAAACCACCATTCTTTTCCTCTCTTTTGTCAACCGAATCATCTTCCATTTTGATTTCCTTTCTTCTTTTCTTTTACTGAAAACCGAAACCATTATAGCCAAAAATCACTATTTTTTTCTCTTCTCTTTTTTGTGCAATTTGAAATCACAAATTCTCTTATTCTATATCATCAAGGCCGAATCTTCAAGTGGGCAAGTAAGACTTTTTTGTCAATTGTTTTCTTATCTCCTTTTATTATAACCGATTTAGAAACATAGTTCTCTTATTTTTTTTCTTTTCTTTCTTTTCTCTCTAGGTAAGAATCCTTGGAAGGGATTTTTAAGAATCTTTTTGGAACCAACGTTTTAAGGGAAACCTTTCGAAATCATCCAAGGTAAGAACATCACTTTTGGTTATATCAATCCTTTTAGATAGTTTATTAACTAACTTTATTTTAGGGGTGATTTTGAGACTAACAAGATAGGTTCGAAAAGAGCAGTACGGAGTGTTTGGAAGAGAGGAGGCACTGTTTTACCATCGAACTTCAAACGAAGGGCTGTATCGGCGATAAGAGATTTTCCACCGGGTTGTGGACCCTCTGCTAACGAAGATCGGTTATTTGAAGTAGTGCGTACAATCGAACCACTTTACGTTGGTGGGTTATCAGCGGGTTTTGATCCATCTAGCGGAGAAAAACCACAAATAACGGTTGTTCGAGAATCCGAGGGTAAGGATGTAGATCTCTCATCAATAGTAAAGTTTTATTAGTAATAGTGTATACTAATCTAGTGTGATAATTAACTAGGTGTTGACGAGTGGGAAGGTATCGTTCTCACGGTCATAAGGTGTGTAAACTTACAATAAAATCTCATAGATCTATATATTAAATGTGATTATATGACAATATGTTAGATAATGATTGTGGATACCATTCAGTGGTATACGAAATTCAGGTATGTTTACCCCAATATTTTGTTAATTTTGCTATATGCATAATTGTGAGATAAGTATGATTTTGTTATGATTTTGGGGTAAATGGCATGAAAAGCTGAATAATATGTATGTGCATGGGCATATGGGTAAAATTGATAAAGGGAAGTATTCGGTGGTTTTACCACATAATCCGTGACTTGGTCACATATGTGAATCTGGTGACTTGGTCACATATTTTGAATCTGGTGACTTGGTCACATTTATGCAGTGGCTTTGCCACAAAATTATAAAGGCGATGTGCATGTTGACTGCAAAGAAGCGCCTTCGATGGTGTGTAGCGGATGGAGGGTCGATTTAGTAATCCCACGGTGTGTTTGGTTGGTACAGTGGTGTGTAGCGGATGGATATTTAGGTTGGCTGGTTTGCATTTCATTATATGTGTATATTCATGTGATTTTAAATGATTATTATTTAATCTGCTATGAAAATGGGCTTTTGGGCTAAAATGACTTAAATGGGCCTATGGCTATATGTGTAATTATTGGGCTTTAAGGCATATGATCAAATGGGCTTTTTAATGTATGTGTTACACATTGAGTATATAACTCACCCATTTTGTGGGATAACTTTTGAGATGATTTGTAGTGCGATGGATCGAATTGACAAGGATTTGAGGTGGCCAACGCTCAAACAAAGTATCTTGGAAATTTTCCTACTTAAACTTATTAAGTTAATTTTATTACTTAGACTTTATTATGGATTTTTGCTATTTTTATGTAATAAGGCCACTATAAACTTTTTTAAATTTTTGTGTTTGGATTTATTTTTTTATTACGCCATGAACAATTATTAATTAAATAACTAAATGGTTTTGATAAATAATTTAAAACATTTTGAAAACAAAATATATTTCCACAATATTAATAAATTTTTCATTAAATTTGGTTTTACATTAACCTATTACTTCTCTTAAAAATAATGTTTTAAGAAGATGCAAATTTATTTTACAATTGAATTGCAACCCGATCTTTAAGTTAATCTATTTTATTCAAAATCATCAAGTTTTTCTTAAACAAAGCGAGAATTTGTTAAAGTTTTACTCGAGGAACATATCAAATCCGGTCAGGCTTTTTGGGCCGGGTTTGGGGTGTTTCAACTTGGTATCAGAGCCCAGTTTTAAACTCTCGGCCTTGGGTTGTGAAGCCCACAACGTTTTCAAAATTTAGCCCAAATGACTTTTTGAAAATTTTTCTTTAGTTAGAATGGTTTTATAAGAGCATGGCACTCAGAATTCTCGGCCTAGATCCATCAGGTAAGTACCCTTATTGATAAGTGATATGAATGTATGATAAGCCTAAGGAAACTATACTTTAGAGACATGGACCCTAGGTGTTTGTGTACTACTACGGAAAAACCACTGAATATCTATTGCATAAAACTTTCTTTTAATAAGAAGTGAAAAGACTCTAATACATAAGACTTTTTCGTAAAAATAGATAAGACACGTAGTAGACATGAGTTCTAGGGGACGTGGTCGTCGTGGACGTGGAAGAGGAAGAATGGCTGTGTCGGACCCAGTTAGATCTGGTCAAGGTTTCAAAATGAAGCTCGCCATCGGTTGTTGGAGTGGATTTTCAAAAGCAAAATGGAGGAGGTGACACAGTATCGCAAGCAAGATGCTTGAGTATTGGAGCGAGTAGCGAAGCTAATCTTTGGAAATGGGTCTCGAAAGTCGATGGTGAGAGACTTAGATCAAATGGAGTGAGGTTTTAGGGAGTATCTGGAGTAGCCCCAAATGTAGCGGAGTACTGGTTGGAGGCAGTCGAAAGGATCATGGACGATTTAGACTACACTACTGAAGAAAAACTGAAAGGTGCTGTTTCACTACTCCGTGATGAGGCCTACCAGTGGTGGCTCACTATTAAGGAAAGTACCCCTGAGGATCGAGTGGATTGGGGGTATTTTAAAGTTAAGTTCAAAGGAAAATACGTTGGAGCAAGCTACATCGACTCCTAGAGGAAGGCATTTCTGAATTTGGTGCAAGGAAATAAGTCGATAGCTGAGTATGAAGCGAGTTTTGCAACTTAGGCGATATGCGGAGGATAGTAGCTCTTGAATATGAGCGGTGTGTCGATTTGAAGATGGACTTAGAGATGAGCTGCAGTGATGATTGCTCAAGACTTGGAAAGAGATTTTGCAATCTTAGGAGAAAGGGCAAGAATAGCTGAAGAAGTTAAGCGGATTGAAAGACGAATCGGGATGAGAGGCGAATAAGAATAAGAGAAGCTTTGGGTCTTGAGGTCATCAAGAATTTTCGAAGAAACCAAGAAATGATGGGTCGCAATGATCAGATCGCTACGGTGGACAAAATCGTGCTTGTCCTCAATGTGGGAAGATGCACCGGAGAATGTTGGAAAAAGGCAGGGGATGTTTCAAGTCGGATCTAAAGACCATATGATCAAGGATTGCCGAAGAATTGAGATAAGAATCGCCCAAGAGGTCGAGGCGTTAATCAGTGGCGGGAGAGGTGAGCAAAGAATTGATAAGGGCCGTGGTCCAAATGGAAGGGTAATGGCTCGATAGAGGTCGCAGAACTTGAGCGAGAGGCGTGGTAGCTCGAGGCGAGACAACCGGTCGGTATATGCGATTAAATCGCAGAGAGGATAGTGGCCTTTTGATGTTATCAGATGCGTTTTGATTTGGGTTGCCCTTTATTGCTTTGATTGATATAGGGTCAACTCACTCATATATCACTAGTGAAGTATCTGGAACTTTGCATGTGACTTCTGAGACTGTACCTAGGAAGATGACTATACTTAGTCCTTTAGGACAGACAGTAGTAATAGACAAACTTTTCAAGGAAGTGCCTTTAGAAGTTCAAGGGACGCAATTTCAGCTAATTTAATGGAATTGCCATTCGGAGAGTTCGACCTGATCTTAGGCATGGATTGGCTTGTGAAGTATCGTGCAAATGTGGATTGTGCTGCTAAACGAATGTCCTTAAGAACTGTTGATGACAAAGAAGTTGTAGTGATGGACGAGAGACAAAACTACTTATCTAATGTAATATCCACTCTTAAGGCAGAAAAGATGGTTAGAAAGGGATGTGTAGCCTTCCTGATGTTGGTGAGTGCCTTGGAGGCTAAGGAAGCAACTGTTGAAGAAGTCAGGACTGCGAATGAATTTGTAGATATTTTTGGAAGAACTGCCGGGATTGCCTCCGGATCGAGAGGTAGAATTTGGAATTGAATTATTGCAGAAGCGGTGCGGTTTACATTGCTCCATATAGAATGGCAGAAGGAGTTAGTTGAGCTTAAGGCTTAGATTCAGGAGTTGCTTGATCGTGGATTTATCTGACCTAGTGTGTCTCCATGGGGAGCACCGGTCCTATTTGTGAAGAAGAAGGACGGATCGATGAGGATGTGTATATACTACTGACAGTTGAATAAGCTGACCATCAAGAACAAGTATCCTTTGCCAAGGATCGACGACTTGTTCGATCAGCTTAAGGGAGCTGTGGTATTCTCAAAGATTGATCTAAGGTCGGGGCTTAAGGTGAAAGAAGCGGATATCCATAAGACAGCTTTTCGAACTAGATATGGGCATTATGAATTTCTGGTAATGCCATTCGGATTGACGAACGCCCCAGCTGCGTTCATGGATATGATGAACCGAATTTTCCAACCCTACTTGGATCAGTTCGTCGTGGTGTTCATAGATGACATTCTGGTGTATTCTAAGTCTAAAATGGAGCATGATAAGCATCTCCGAATTGTGTTGCAAGTTTTAAGGGAGAAGAAGCTATATGCCAAATTCAGCAAGTGTGAATTTTGGCTGAAGGAAGTCACGTTTTTAGGCCATGTGGTGTCGGCAGAAGGGATAAGGGTGGATCCTCGGAAGATTGAGGCTGTACTAGATTGGAAACCACCTAAGTCCGTAACTGAGATTCGCAGTTTCTTGGAGTTAGCAAGCTACTACAGAAGATTCGTCGAAGGATTCTCATCGATAGTCGCACCTTTAACGAAATTACTGAGAAAGGAAGTACCTTTCGTGTGGGCTGATAAGCAATAAGAGAGTTTTGAGAAGCTCAAGAAGGTTTTCACTGAAGCTCTGATTTTGATTCAGCCTGAGGCAGGGAAGGATTTTGTCGTGTATTGTGACGCTTCTCACACGGGATTAGGATGTGTTCTGATGCAAGACGGGAAGGTAGTTGCATACGCGTCTCAACAGTTGAGACCTCACGAGGTTAATTACCCGACGCATGATTTGGAGTTGGCAGCTGTAGTCTTTGCTCTTAAAGTTTGGAGACATTATTTATATGGGGAAAAGTCAGTGATATACACGGACCACAAGAGTCTGAAACATCTACTGACTCAGAAAAAACTGAATTTGAGGCAGCGAAGGTGGATGGAATTATTGAAAGACTACGACTGTTCTATCGAGTACCACCCGGGCAAGGCGAACGTGGTGGCAGATGCTCTAAGTCGGAAAGTGGTGTCAGATTTAAGGGCGATGTTTGCACATCTTAGTCTTTACGATGATGGAAGCTTGTTGGCAGAATTACAAGTTAAGCCCACATGGTTGAGTCAAGTGAAAGAGAGGCAGTTAGTTGACGAAGATCTGAGTGTAAAGCTTCGGCAGGTACAGAATGGGGAATTGGAAGCTTTTGGTATTAACAGTGATGGGGTATTGTGTTTCAAAGGTAAAATCTGCATGTCGAGGGATCAGGAGTTGAGGCAAAAGATTCTTCAGGAGTCGCATGGTAGCCCTTATGCTATGCATCCTGGAGGAAGTAAGTTATATCGAGATTTGCGAGATCAGTTTTGGTGGCCTGGTCTTAAACGAGAAGTTACAGAATTCGTGGGAAAGTGCTTAGCGTGTCGATGAAGTCAATTTGAACATCAAGTACCTTCGGATTACTTGGTAGATAAAGATTCCGCAATGGAAGTGGGAGAGAATCACCATGGACTTTGTTAGTGGGCTTCCTCTGACGCCTACTAAGAAAGACTCTGTATGGGTAATAGTGGACCGATTGACAAAATCTGCACATTTTATCCCAGTTTGGGTTGATTACTCTTTGCAGAAATTGGCAAAATTATATGTGGCTGAGATTGTGAGATTACATGGAGTGCCGGTGTCAATTATTTTAGATAGGGATCCGAGGTTTACGTCTTAGTTTTGGAAAGCATTGCATCAGGCCTTGGGTACAGTTGGATTCGATCGACATTTCATCCACGGTCGACGGCGGTCGAACGAGTAATCCAAATCTTAGAAGATATGTTAAGGGGATGTGTGATGGATTTCAGGGGAAGTTGGGAAGAATTCTTACCGTTAGCAGAATTTGCGTACAACAACAGTTACCAAGCCAGTATTCGGATGGCACCATATGAAGCACTATATGGACGGAAGTGTCGCACTCCTACGTGTTGGACAGAATTAGGGGAACGTCAAATTTTGGGTCCAAAAATAGTGGCTGAATTCAAAGAAAAGGTTAAGGTAATTCGGGCTCGGTTAAAGGAAGCATCTGACAGACAAAAGTCGTACGCAGATCTTAAGCAGAAAGAAATAGAGTTTGCTGTGGGGGATCAAGTATTCTTGAAGGTTTCACCTTGGAAAAAGGTGATGAGATTTGGTCGCAAAGGGAAGTTAAGTCCCAGGTTCATTGGACCTTATCGGGTTTTGAAGCGGGTCAAACCTGTGGCATATCAGTTAGATTTGCCTTCGGAGTTGAAACAAATGCACGATGTATTCCATGTTTCAATGTTACGCCATTACCGTTCGGATCCATCTCTTGTAATGCCAGTTGAGGAGGTGGAATTAAGACCAGATTTGTCATATGAAGAGGAGCCAATTCAAATTCTAGAGTGAGATATAAATGTTTTACTGAGAAAATCAGTTCCTCTCATCAAAGTATTATGGCGTAATCATGTATCAGAAGAAGCTACATGGGAACCGGAGGAAGCGATGCGACAGCAATACCCTCACTTATTCCAACCAGGTAATTTTGAGGACAAAATTATTTTAAGGGGGTAGAACTGTAACATCCGGATAATTAGGGGTTATGCATCTTTACTTAATTAAATGTTATTGCATGCCTAATTATGATTGAGTGTGTTTTGGAAGTTTATTTTTGAACTTCATTATGTAAGTGATTGCTTAGTGAAATATTAAATTCTTAATAATTAAGATGGAGCTAAGCAAGATAGGCTTTAAGGAATAATGACAAGAGGTTTTAAGCATAAGATGAGTAATTGGCAAGGTGGTTAGGACGCATGGATGATTACTTGGGGGGAGAGGTTCGAATCCCCTAGCTAGCAAATGGGAGGATTTTATTTTTTGTTTCCTTCCCTATAGTGTCGGCCAAGACAATTCTAGAAGGGATGGTCATCTTTTCTATTTTTGGTGAGTAGACCATGTGAAAAAGGTAAGCTAAAAGTTATGGCAAAGAATCAAGAAAGGATCGTAAGAAAGGAGGACAAAAGTCTTGAATAAAGGACAATGTTTTGGAAGCTTTTTCATGGTCATTTGACCATGAACCTAGTCGATTTTAGGGGCTAAGGGGGATGGTTAATTGTGATAGCAATCAAAGGGTTAATGGGGAAGAAACAAGGAGGAAAAAGGGGGATCATGTTGGTTTAGGTTGGCCGAATTTTACATAGCCATTAGGGGTGTTTGTTGGCCAAAATTTTAACCAAATTGTTTATCTTTTCCCTTTTTCTCAAAGCCTTGTTTTTGTTTTAGCCAATTGCAAAATACTCAAAAGAGAACTTTTTCTTTTCTTGTAAGCCATTTGGTACTTTACCATTTCGGTTTCTTTCTCTTTGTAACCGAAATTACAAGTCTTCAAGAACCATTTTCTTCTCTTTTTCCTTATTGCCAAAATCATCAAAGAGTCTTTGTTGACAATTTTCTTCTCTTTTCTCCCTCTCTTGTGCCGAATCATCTAGCATCAAAGGACATTCTTATTTCCTTTCTTTTCCTTTCTCTTTCTCCATTTTCTTTCTTCTTCTTTCTCTCAACCGAAACTATCATCTACCCTAACCAAAACCACCATTCTTTTCCTCTCTTTTGTCAACCGAATCATCTTCCATTTTGATTTCCTTTCTTTTTTTCTTTTCTTGGCAGAAACCATTATAGCCAAAAATCACTATTTTTTCTCTTCTCTTTTTGTGCAATTTGAAATCACAAATTCTCTTATTCTATATCATCAAGGCCGAATCTTCAAGTGGGCAAGTAAGACTTTTTGTCAATTGTTTTCTTATCTCCTTTTATTATAACCGATTTAGAAACATAGTTCTCTTATTTTTTCTTTTCTTTCTTTTCTCTCTAGGTAGAATCCTTGGAAGGATTTTAAGAATCTTTTGGAACCAACGTTTTAAGGAAACCTTTGAAATCATCCAAGGTAAGAACATCACTTTTGGTTATATCAATCCTTTTAGATAGTTTATTAACTAACTTTATTTTAGGGGTGATTTTGAGACTAACAAGATAGGTTCGAAAAGAAGCGACTGAGTGTTTGGAAGAGAGGAGGCCTTTGTTTTACCATCGAACTTCAAGCGAAGGGTTGTATTGGCGATAAGAGATTTTCCACGGGTTGTGGACCCCGCTAACTAAGATCGATTATTTGAAGTAGTGCGCACTGTAGAACCACTTTACGTTGGTGGGTTATCGGTGGTTTTGATCCATCTAGCGGAGAAAAACCACAAATAATGATTGTTCGAGAATCAAGGGTAAGGATGTAGATCTCTCATCAATAGTAAAGTTTTATTAGTAATAGTGTATACTAATCTAGTGTGACAATTAACTAGGTGTTGTGGCGGGAAGGTATCGTTCTCACGGTCATAAGGTGTGTAACCTTACAATAAAATCTCATAGATCTATATATTAAATGTGATTATATGACAATATGTTAGATAATGATTGTGGATACCATTCGGTGGTATACGATATTGTGTATGTTTACCCCAATATTTTGTTAATTTTGCTATATGCATAATTGTGAGATAAGTATGATTTTGTTATGATTTTGGGGTAAATGGCATGAAAACTGAATAATATGTATGTGCATGGGCATATGGGTAAAATTGATAAAGGGAAGTATACGGTGGTTTTACCACATAATCCAGTGACTTGGTCACATATGTGAATCTGATGACTTGGTCACATATTTTGAATCTGGTGACTTGGTCACATTTGTCTAGTGGCTTTGCCACAAAATTATAAGGCGATGTGCATGTTGGCAGACAAGCGCCTTCGATGGTGTGTAGCGGATGGAGGTCGATTTAGTAATCTCCACGGTGTGTTTGGTTGGTGCGGGTCGTGTGTAGCGGATGGATATTTAGGTGGGTGGGTTTGCATTTCATTATATGTGTATATTCATGTGATTTTAAATGATTATTATTTAATCTGCTATGAAAATGGGCTTTTGGGCTAAAATGACTTAAATGGGCCTATGGCTATATGTGTAATTATTGGGCTTTAAGGCATATGATCAAAAGGGCTTTTTAATGTATGTGTTACACATTGAGTTTATAACTCACCTATTTTGTGGGATAACTTCTCAAATGATTCGTAGTGCGATGGATCGAATTGACAAGGATTTCGAGGTGGCCAACGCTCAAACAAAGTATCTTGGAAATTTTCCTACTTAAGCGTATTAAGTTAATTTTATTACTTAAACTTTATTATGGGTTTTTGCTATTTTTATGTAATAAGGCCACTATAAAGCTGTTTTTAAATTTTTGTGTTTGGATTTATTTTTTATTACGCCATGAACAATTATTAATTAAATAACTAAATGGTTTTTGATAAATAATTTAAACTGCTTTTGAAAACAAAATATATTTCCACAATATTAATAAATTTTTCATTAAATTTGGTTTTACGTTAACCTATTACTTCTCTTAAAAATAATGTTTTAAGAAGATGCGAATTTATTTTACAATTAAATTGCAACCCGATCTTTAAGTTAATCTATTTTATTCAAAATCATCAAGTTTTTCTTAAACAAAGCGAGAATTTGTTCAAGTTTTACTCGAGGGACATATCAAATGCAATTAGGGCTTTTGGGCGAGTTTGGGGTGTTTCAACTTGGTATCAGAGCCCAGTTTTAAACTCTCGGCCTTGGGTTGTGAAGTCCACAACGTTTTCAAAATTTAGCCCAAATGAATTTTTGAAAATTTTTCTTTAGTTAGAATAGTTTTATAAGAGCATGGCACTCAGAATTCTCGGCCCAGATCCATCAGGTAAGTACCCTTATTGATAAGTGATATGAATGTATGATAAGCCTAAGGAAACTATACTTTAGAGACATGGACCCTAGGTGTTTGTGTACTACTACGGAAAAACCACTGAATATCTATTGCATAAAACTTTCTTTTAATAAGAAGTGAAAAGACTCTAATACATAAGACTTTTTCGTAAAAACAGATAAGACACGTAGTAGACATGAGTTCTAGGGGACGTGGTCGTCGTGGACGTGGAAGAGGAAGAATGGCTGTGTCAGAACCAGTTAGATCTAGTCAAGGTTCTGAAAATAAAGCTCCGCCACCGGCTGTTGGAGTGGATTTTCAAGAGCAAAATGGAGGAGGTGACGCAGTATCGCAAGCTGTACTTCGAGTATTGGAACGAGCAGCAGAAGCTAGTACTGGAAATGGGTCTCGAAAGTCAGTAGCTGAGAGACTTAGATCAAATGGAGCTGAGGTTTTAGGGAGTATCTGGAGTAGCCCTAAATGTGGCGAATCTTGGTTGGAGGCGGTCGAAAGGATCATGGACGATTTAGACGCTTCTTTCAAGAAAAAGCGAAAGGTCTTTGTTTCACTACTCGTGATGAGGCCTACCGGTGGTGGCTCACTATTAAGGAAAGTACCCCTACGGATCGAGTGGATTGAGGGTATTTTAAAGTTAAGTTCGAAGGAAAATACATTGGAGCTAGCTACATCGACTCCTAGAGGAAGGCATTTCTGAATTTGGTGCAAGGAAATAAGTCGATAGCTGAGTATGAAGCAGAGTTTTTGCGACTTAGCCGATATGCTAGAGGGATAGTAGCTAATGAATATGAACGGTGTGTCAGATTTGAAGATGGACTTAGAGATGAACTGCGAGTGATGATTGCTCCGCACCGGGAAAGAGATTTTGCAATCTTAGTAGAAAGGGCAAGAATAGCCGAAGAAGTTTTTGAAAAACGATGATCGGGGACAGAGGCGAATAAGAATAAGAGAAGCTTTGGGTCTTGAGGTCATCAAGAATTTTCGGAAGAAACCAAGAAATGATGGGTGTGAAGTCAGCAGATCGCTCTTGGTGGACAAAATCGTGCTTGTGCTCAATGTGGGAAGATGCACCCGGGAGAATGTTGGAAAAAGGCTTGGGGATGTTTCAAGTGTGGATCTAAAGACCATATGATCAAGGATTGCCTGAAGAATTCAGATAAGAACCGCCAAAGAGTCAAGGCGTTAATCAGGGGCAGAGGTGAACAATGAATAGATAAGGGCCGTAGTCCAAATGGAAGGGTAATGGCTCTCGTAGAGGTCGAAACTTGAGCAGAGGTAGTGGTAGCTCTGAGGCGAGACGGCCAGTGTCGGTATATGCGATTAAATCACAGAGAGGATAGTGGCCTTTTGATGTTATCACGAGTACGTTTCTGATTTTTAGGTTGCCCTTTATTGCTTTGATAGATATAGGGTCAACTCACTCATATATCGCTAGTGAAGTATCTGGAACTTTGCATGTGACTTTTGAGACTGTACCTAGGAAGATGACTGTACTTAGTCCTTTAGGACAGACAGTAGTAATAGACAAACTTTTCAAGGAAGTGCCTTTAGAAGTTCAAGGGACGCAATTTCTGGCTAATTTAATGGAATTGCCATTCGGAGAGTTCGACCTGATCTTAGGCATGGACTGGCTTGTGAAGTATCGTGCAAATGTGGATTGTGCTGCTAAACGAATGTCCTTAAGAACTATTGATGACAAAGAAGTTGTAGTGATGGGCGAGAGACGGAACTACTTATCTAATGTAGTATCCGCTCTTAAGGCAGAAAAGATGGTTAGAAAGGGATGTGTAGCCTTCCTGATGTTGGTGAGTGCCTTGGAGGCTAAGGAAGCAACTATTGAAGAAGTCAGGACTGTGAATGAATTTGTAGATATTTTTCCGGAAGAACTGCCAGGATTGCCTCCGGATCAAGAGGTAGAATTTGGAATTGAATTATTGCCAGGAGCGGCGCGGTTTTATTGCTCCATATAGAATGGCACCGAAGGAGTTAGTTGAGCTTAAGGCTCGATTAGGAGTTGCTTGATCGTGGATTTATCCGACCTAGTGTGTCTCCATGGAGAGCAGGTCCTATTGTGAAGAAGAAGGACGAATCGATGAGGATGTGTATAGACTACCGGCAGTTGAATAAGCTGACCATCAAGAACAAGTATCCTTTGCCAAGGATCGATGACTTGTTCGATCAGCTTAAGGGAGCTGAGGTATTCTCAAAGATTGATCTAAGGTCGGGGTATCATCAACTTAAGGTGAAAGAAGTGGATATCCATAAGACAGCTTTTCGAAACTAGATATGGGCATTATGAATTTCTGGTAATGCCATTCGGATTGACAAACGCCCCAGCTGCGTTCATGGATATGATGAACCAAATTTTCCAACCCTACTTGGATCAGTTCGTCATGGTGTTCATAGACCACATTCTGGTGTATTCTAAGTCTGAAATGGAGCATGATAAGCATCTCCGGATTGTGTTGCAAGTTTTAAGGGAGAAGAAGCTATATGCCAAATTCAGCAAGTGTGAATTTTGGCTGAAGGAAGTTACATTTTTAGGCCATGTGGTGTCGGCAGAAGGGATAAGGGTGGATCCTCGGAAGATTGAGGCTGTACTAGATTGGAAACCACCTAAGTCCGTAACTGAGGTTCGCAGTTTCTTGGGGTTAGCAGGCTACTACAGAAGATTCGTCGAAGGATTCTCATCAATAGCCGCACCTTTAACGAAATTCTTGAGAAAGGAAGTACCTTTCGTGTGGGTGATAAGCAACAAGAGAGTTTTGAGAAGCTCAAGAAGGTTTTGTTGAAGCTCGATTTTGATTCAGCCTGAGGCAGGGAAGGATTTTGTCGTGTATTGTGACGCTTCTCACACGGGATTAGGATGTGTTCTGATGCAAGACGGGAAGGTAGTTGCATATGCGTCTCGACAGTTGAGACCTCACGAGGTTAATTACCCAACGCATGATTTGGAGTTGGCAGCTGTAGTCTTTGCTCTTAAAGTTTGGAGACATTATTTATATGGGGAAAAGTTAGTGATATACACGGACCACAAGAGTCTGAAATATCTACTGACTCGTAAAGAAGCGAATTTGAGGCGTGAAGGTGGATGGAATTATTGAAAGACTCACGATTGTTCTATCGAGTACCACCCGCAAGGCGAACGTGGTGGCGGATGCTCTAAGTCGAAAGTGGTGTCGATTTAAGGCGATGTTTACACATCTTAGTCTTTACGATGTGTGAAGCTTGTTGGCGTAATTACAAGTTAAGCCGACATGGTTGAGTCAAGTGAAAGAGAGGCGATTAGTTGACGAAGATCCGAGTGTAAAGCTTGCAGCAGTAGAATGGGGAATTGGAAGCTTTTGGTATTACTTGTGATGGGGTATTGTGTTTCAAAGGTAAAATCAGATGCTTGGGGATCGGGAGTTGAGGCAAAGATTCTTCAGAGTCGCATGGTAGCCCTTATGCTATGCATCTGGAGGAAGTAAGTTATATCGAGATTTGCAAGATCGGTTTTGGTGGCACGGTCTTAAGCGAGAAGTTCTGAATTAGTGGGAAAGTGTTTAGCGTGTCGACAAGTCAAGGTGAACATCAAGTACCTTCGGATTGCTTGGTAGATAAAGATTCCGCAATGGAAGTGGGAGAGAATCACCATGGACTTTGTTAGTGGGCTTCCTCGGCGCCTACTAAGAAAGACTCTGTATGGGTAATAGTGGACCGATTGACAAAATCGCACATTTTATCGATTCGGGTTGATTAGTCTTTGCAGAAATTGGCGAAATTATATGTGGCTGAGATTGTGAGATTACATGGAGTGCCAGTGTCAATTATTTCAGATAGGGATCCGAGGTTTACGTCTCAGTTTTGGAAAGCATTACATCAGGCCTTGGGTACCAGATTGGATTTTAGTACGACATTTCATCCACAGTCTGACGGCCAGTCGGAACGAGTAATCCAAATCTTAGAAGATATGTTAAGGGGATGTGTGATGGATTTGAGGAAGTTGGGAAGAATTCTTACCGTTAGCGAAATTCGTACAACAATAGTTACCAAGCCGAGATTCGGATGGCACCATATGAAGCACTATATGGACTAAGTGTCGCACTCCTACGTGTTGGGATGTAATTAGGGAAACGTCAAATTTTGGGTCGAAATAGTGGTGAATCAGAAGAAAAGGTTAAGGTAATTGAGCTTGGTTAAAGGAAGCATCGGATGACAAAAGTCGACGCAGATCTTAAGCGGAAAGAAATAGAGTTTCTTGTGGGGATCAAGTATTCTTGAAGGTTTCACCTTGGAAAAAGGTGATGAGATTTGGTCGCAAAGGGAAGTTAAGTCCCAGGTTCATTGGACCTTATCGGGTTTTGAAGCGGGTCGGACCTGTGGCATATCAGTTAGATTTGCCTTCGGAGTTGAAGCAAATGCACGATGTGTTCCATGTTTCAATGTTACGCCGTTACCGTTCGGATCCATCTCTTGTAGTGCCAGTTGAGGAGGTGGAATTAAGACCAGATTTGTCATATGAAGAGGAGCCAATTCAAATTCTGGAGCGAGATATAAAGGTTTTACGGAGAAAATCAGTTCCTCTCGTCAAAGTATTATGGCGTAATCATGGATCAGAAGAAGCTACGTGGGAACCGGAGGAAGCGATGCGACATCAATACCCTCACTTATTCCAACCAGGTAATTTCGAGGACGAAATTATTTTAAGGGGGTAGAACTGTAGCATCCTGATAATTAGGGGTTATGCATCTTTACTTAATTAAATGTTATTGCCAAAAATCACTATTTTTTTCTCTTCTCTTTTTTATGCAATTCAAAATCACAAATTCTCTTATTCTATATCATCAAGGCCGAATCTTCAAGTGGGCAAGTAAGACTTTTTTGTCAATTGTTTTCTTATCTCCTTTTATTATAACCGATTTAGAAACATAGTTCTCTTATTTTTTCTTTTCTTTCTTTTCTCTCCTAGGTAGAATCCTTGGAAGGATTTTAAGAATCTTTTTGGAACCAACGTTTTAAGGAAATCTTTGAAATCATCCAAGGTAAGAACATCACTTTTGGTTATATCAATCCTTTTAGATAGTTTATTAACTAACTTTATTTTAGGGGTGATTTTGAGACTAACAAGATAGGTTCAAAAAAGAAGCGATGGAGTGTTTGGAAGAGAGGAGGCCTTTGTTTTACCATCGAACTTCAAGCGAAGGGAAATGTATCGGCGATAAGAGATTTTCCACCGGGTTGTGGACCCTCCGCTAACGAAGATCGGTTATTTGAAGTAGTGCGTATAACTGAACCACTTTACGTTGGTGGGTTACCAGTGGGTTTTGATCCATATAGCGGAGAAAAACCACAAATAACGGTTGTTCGAGAATCCGAGGGTAAGGATGTAGATCTCTCATCAATAGTAAAGTTTTATTAGTAATAGTGTATACTAATCTAGTGTGATAGTTAACTAGGTGTTGACGAGCGGGAAGGTATTATTCTCACGGTCATAAGGTGTGTAACCTTACAATAAAATCTCATAGATCTATATATTAAATGTGATTATATGACAATATGTTAGATAATGATTGTGGATACCATTCAGTGGTATACGATATTCAGGTATGTTTACCCCAATATTTTGTTAATTTTGCTATATGCATAATTGTGAGATAAGTATGATTTTGTTATGATTTTGGAGTAAATGGCATGAAAACTGAATAATATGTATGTGCATGGGCATATGGGTAAAATTGATAAAGGGGAAGTATTCTGGTGGTTTTACCACATAATCCGGTGACTTCGGTCACATATGGGAATCTGGTGACTTCGGTCTCATATTTTGAATCTGGTGACTTCGGTCACATTTGTCTGGTGGCTTTGCCACAAAATTATAAAGGCGATGTGCTTGTTGATCGCAAAGAACTACCTTCGATGGTGTGTAGCGGATGGAGGGTCGATTTAGTAATCCCACGGTGTGTTTGGTTTGTCTTGGTGGTGTGTAGCGGATGGATATTTAGGTGGGCGGGTTTGCATTTCATTATATGTGTATATTCATGTGATTTTAAATGATTATTATTTAATCATATGAAAATGGGCTTTTGGGCTAAAAATGACTTAAATGGGCCTATGGCTATATGTGTAATTATTGGGCTTTAAGGCATATGATCAAATGGGCTTTTTAATGTATGTGTTACACATTGAGTTTATAACTCACCCATTTTGTGGGATAACTTTTAGATGATTCAGTAGTGCGATGGATCGAATTGACAAGTATTTCGAGGTGGCCAACGCTCAAACAAAGTATCTTGGAAATTTTCCTACTTAAACTTATTAAGTTAATTTTATTACTTAGACTTTATTATGGGTTTTGCTATTTTTATGTAATAAGGCCACTATAAACCTGCATTTTTAAATTTTTGTGTTTGGATTTATTTTTTTATTACGCCATGAACAATTATTAATTAAATAACTAAATGGTTTTGATAAATAATTTAAACTGCATTTTGAAAAAAATATATTTCCACAATATTAATAAATTTTTATTAAATTTGGTTTTCGTTAACCTATTACTTCTCTTAAAATAATGTTTTAAGAAGATGCGAATTTATTTTACAATTGAATTGCAACCCGATCATTAAGTTAATCTATTTTATTCAAAATCATCAAGTTTTTCTTAAACAAAGCGAGAATTTGTTAAAGTTTTACTCGAGGAACATATCAAATCCGGTCAGGCTTTTTGGGCCGGGTTTGGGGTGTTTCATTCTAGGCCATCACACCGCCCTTGATAAACATAATTTAATATCAAACTCTAATATTTAGTCTTTTCACAGTTTAGTCCTAAAATCAATATCTATTAAATTCACTTTATAAAATCATCATACAACAAAATTAAAGCTCTAAAACCATGTTGATTCATAAAAAACATTCGGTATTCATATCTAGTAACTTTCAAAATTACCAATAAAATCAAAAACTAATGAATTAAGTAGTTGAACCTAATTGTAAAAGTCTTAAAAACACAAAAATTTCAAGAAAAGAGTAAGAATTGAACTCACATGAAGTAAAAATATGAAAAACCAGCTGTAAGAGCTCTCCTATGGTGCTTTTGGCTAAAGATTGATGAAGAAATGTCTAGAAAACCTTTTAATTGCTATTTTATTTATTTAATTTTACAAAATTTATAATTTTGCCCTTAAATCACCTAATTTCATTGTTTTTTTTCTACTTATGCCGCCTCAGCCTTCTATTTTAGGATTATTTTCTCTTTAAGTCCTCCCTCATTTAACATCTAATCTATTTAATCACTATTTCTTTAATTAGAAAGTTTTGCACCTTTTTCAATTTAATCCTTTCTAATTAATTAACTATCAAAACGTTAAAATTTTCTAATGAGCTTTCTAAAATAGATATTACTAATTCATAAATCTTTCTAAAATCACATTTGACTCATAAATACTAAATAATAAATTTACGAGCTTACTCATCAGATTTGGTGGTCTCGAACCACTATTTCTGGTGCCACTGAAAATCGGGCTGTTACAGACCCTCTAGTAAATGGTCGAATGTTATATGGCCTTAAAATGAGGTAACTGATTGTGTAAGTATCTTACATATGGGCTAATTATGTGTTGTGTAAGAAAATCAAGTTTGTAAAACGCAGTGAAAAACCAGAGTTTTAAAACATTTTCAAAAAATAAAAACTTGGTTGTGATATATAAAGTAACAAACTAGTAATTAAAATTGTACCTTTTTTATTAGTCTAGTGAGTAGTCTTTTTATCCTCAAGCTCACGTCTATCGAGTGTGGGCTTGCTTCGAATCAAAAATTTTTTCACAAAATTACAAGTGGGGTAATTTCTCAATTTCTTTAAATTTTGGGTTAAGTTGTAAATAAAAAATATCTCTACAAATCTTCTGAAATAATTTCTTTAGAAAATTTTTTGTCTACAACTTTCTTTTGAATTTAAGTTTGTGAAATGACCCATGGCTCTTTTTATATAGTGAGTTTACAGAGTTCAACAATGATTAAACTTAATCACATTATTATTAAATTAATAGAATATTTATCTATGAGATAAATATTAATTTTAATTTTAATTTTAAGATAATCACTTTAACATTAAAATAATAAAATACTATCACGATAATTATTGAATTAAATTTAGTATTAAATTTATTAAAACAATATTATTTTTGGAATAATTAATTTGAAATTAAATTATCCGGTAGAACCCTAGTAGGAGTGTGATTCCTTCACTGCTCAACTGCCGAAAGACCACTTGTCGACCCGAAGCATGGTTGTCATTGCCTTGACATTGTAGTAGTCGGCTACCGTCATGTCGATTGTGCCATCGCATGTGTGACACCCTCACGGCACCTCAATCCAATTCGGGTATTGTTGGTTCGGTCTAGGCTGACGGACGACCCGGTCGATCATGTCTTGTTATCGGTTTCACATACCAGTCCCGGTTCGATCAATTTTTGGGTCTCGATCTCGGTTTTTGGTTATTGGGGCCAATTTTCGATCTCAGTTCCAATTTTCGATCTCAGTTCCAATTTTCAAGTTCAATTACACATTGGGTGACTTTTCTGAATTGAAAATTAATTTCCAAAAATATCATATTAATTAATTTGATTAATTTAATTTTACTTGATCAAAATTAATTTTCCTAAAAATCACTTAGATTTTCCAAATTATTTTTTCAAAATAATTCTTTGATCAATTATATAGTTGAACAATTCTCATGACCGTCTAATTTAATTCCACATCAAATAAATCGACTCAATTAAATTATTTCCAAAGTCGTAAAATTTTCTTCTAATTTAAATGTAGTCTGATCGAGCTTTTGTTAAGCTAGCGAAAAGACCAATTAAACATATATAATTAGGCTCGAGTAATTACAATTATGTCCAAAAGTATCATTTTGATAATTCGTAATTTACTTAACCATAGAGTTAGTCCACAAGAAGTACCATGATTAAAAACTCTTTATTGTATACTCTTTACGAAAGCAATTCTTTAACGCCCCAAAATTTTAATTTTTGTTTTTGGGAATACGTGATACAAATATGTATATGCTTCAGTGGTTATGTGTTCTGGGTTTGTGTGGGAGGTCCCAAGTTCAAGCCATGCCTTTGGCAAATTTTGAAATTTTTCTAAGTTAAGCCCCACTCTTGTTCAGTAGGCTTTTATTTGATTGTTTGTAAAACCATATCAGAATGGGTCTGCAGGTCTAGTGGTTAAGATGTGTGTTGGTGAGTTGGAGGTTTGGGGATTGAATCCCTACATGAGCAATGGAGTTTATTTTTGCTAGATTTTCAGGCAAGTGTTTCAGTGGGAATGGAATTCTGAGTAGTGGGATTAGTGGGAGATTATTAAGGGATTTAAGGGGTTATCAAATGGGTTTTATTTTTATTTCTTTTTATCAAATTTTTCCTAAAATTTTGACGTCTCATTCCCTCTTTTCTCTCTCTGTCGATTTTTGTTTCCTCGAAACCTTTTTGGCATTTCTTCATCTTTTCTTCTGTAACACCCCAAACCCGGTCTATGCATTAAGACTAGATTTGGTTTGTTACATGAATCGAGCTATCTTAAAATCTTCAATGAGTTGAAATCTACAATATTATTTTTAATTACAAGGTTTAATAAAAATCGGAAGAGTATTTTAAATTTGATGTATATTAGAAAACATTAGTTAAAAAAAACATCATTAACATTGTATTATCAAAACCCTTAGATAATTTATTTGAGAGTTAAAAATAATAAAATATTTATAAAGGAATTTCATATATTTGAAAACCCAATTTATTTTGATA
This sequence comes from Gossypium rotundifolium, assembly GCA_025506655.1. Classification (NCBI taxonomy): domain Eukaryota; kingdom Viridiplantae; phylum Streptophyta; class Magnoliopsida; order Malvales; family Malvaceae; genus Gossypium; species Gossypium rotundifolium. The sequence goes on along the minus strand of CP106722.1, from coordinate 154,405,443 downwards.
AAAACATCATATAATCATAAGCCCATATTTAAATGTCCAAAATATAGTTTAAAACCAAACACACATAAAAATCCATAAATTATTAATAGAGGCCCTTATTACATTAACCCAAAATAGTAAAATACTTATTAAAAAGTTCAGAGTTTAATAAACCCATGTTTTGCAGTATGGCCTCCACGAAGTCATCCTTAGCCCAAGTCCACGTCAATTTCCATTACCTGAGATGGAATATTTGAGGGAGTGAGTTACTTAGAACTCAGTGTATAACTCACTTACTTTGTCCACTGGGCTAGATTTTCAAATTATGGATTTGGGCCTTGAGCCCATAAGCAGAATTAACAACATAATTAATAACATAATTAATAGCATAATGAATAACATAATTAATAACATGCATGTAAAAAATGAATTTTTCCCTCCCAAACCTAATTCCATCCGCTACACACCCCCGTACCAACCATCACATCTGTGGGGATCAAGTCAACCCACCCCGCCATCACACCAATCGTAGGCATTAAGCCATTTTACATTTGTGGCAGAGCCACCGAACTAGATTGTGACAAAGTCACCGAACTAGAGGCATTGAGCCAATTATTATTTTGTGGCGAGCCATAGAACTAGAGCAAATAGCCATTTATAAATTTTGTGGCGAGCCACCAAACTAGAGGCAATTAGCCATAATTTTGTGGCAAAGCCACCGAACTAGATTTTGGCAACAGGCCTTTCTTCTCTTCATCATTTTCCCAACCCATGCAATATGTATGCAAAGTAGTCTATGATCATATAATGATTTTATTAAAAAGGCCCATTAACAAGAGTCAATATTTCAGATTTTTATTAAGGCCCAAACATTTGGCCCTTTTTAGCAATTTAATATCTTAGGCCCAAAATTACAATCTAGTAGGAATTTGGCCCATTTAACGATCTAGCAGGGATTTCAGCCCGTTTAACAATTTAACAGAGATTACGGCCCATTTACGATCTAGCAGAGATTTTAGCCCGTTTAACAATTTAACAGAGATTACGGCCCATTTACGATCTAGCGAGTTTTCACCCATTTATCGATCTAATGTAGATTTCATTTCAATTATCGATCTAATGTAGATTTTACCAATTACTAATTATCAAATTTATCGGTCCATTTACGAAGACATGAAAATTTATATTTTTCCATCTAACTCATCGAAGGCTTTTTCGTAATTTTCACCATATTATCCGTTTTCATATAATTTCACCAAATACCAATTATTACGTTTTATACCGATCTAGTCGTTTTTACGATTTAACTCCATACCACGAATAACATCCAAACCCGAGAAAAGTGTGAAGTTACACACCTCGATATCGTGAGTACTAACCCTTCCCGCTCTTCAACACCTAAACATAATACGATCTTATTAGGACATTATCATGAACAAAATATGTTATAGACATTTGATCCAAAACCTTACCCTCTTGATTTTGGATCACTTCAATTTTCGGTTTCTCCTCGTTTATCGATTCGTTATTCGCTGAGAATCCACTAACGTACAAAGGCTCGGGAGTTCTTACTACTTCGAATAATTGATTTCCTTCGGTAGATGGTCCGCAACCCGGTGGAAAATCCCGGACTACCGAAATTGCCCTTCATTTATACTTAGGGGGAATAGTGGATCCGCCCCTCTTACGATAACTAAACACCGCCCTTTTCTTCCCTATTTTGAAGATCTTCAATATCAAAAGATAGTTAATCCTAATAATATATCAAAATAAGAATTCTAAAGATCTTAAAGGCGATATTTCCTTACCACAAATATTCTTGTTCCACAAGGAGAATCGATCCAAACGTTCTATGTCACTCACGACCACTTGATTTTCAAATCTTCCGTTATCGCACTAAAATATAACATAAATAAACATTAATAGAATGAACGTTTATTTCGATCTAAGAAAGTCCTTCATACCACCATCAATATTCAGCCATGACTACTTCTAACTAAATGAAACTAAAAAGAATTCTTACCCTTTTGTCCACGGTTGAAAAGAAAGGATTGAAAATGATGTTTGTGAAAGATAGAGGATTCGGCTATATGACCAAAGGAAATAGAAAAATGATTTGGCTATGGTAGAAAATAATGGAGAAATTATAAGTGTCAAGAATAAAAGATGAAAGAAGAATGATGCTGATGTTGTTTAAATTTTCAAAGAGAATAAAAGAGAAAGAAGATAGAGATAAGTTTTGGGAGCGGTGTATATTCGGCAATGGGGAGAAGAAAAGAAAAAGAATGGCCTTTTTGTGTTGGTAGAATCGGCACTATGAGAAAGACACAAAATTGAACACTAAAGTGAAAAGCAAAAATGACCAATTGGTCAATATAATCAAGGCTTACCAAGGATCAAATTCGGCTAAAGGAAAAGAGGTTGAGAGAAAAAGTTGCAAAACTTTGCACAAAAACTAAAATGACCAAAAGTAAACTCCTAGCCCTTACCAAGCTACTAGCAAAATTCGCCAACCTCCCCTAGCCATATTGTCAGTCCAAATTCATTGGTCAAGTGACCATGAATTTGTTTCAAAACACTTTCCTTGAAACTTGCCCTATGTCTCCATATCTTTCCATATTTCCTTGATTCCCTACCTTAAATTCACTCTTACCTTATTCCTTTGATATACTAACCAAAAATAACAAGGTCAACACTTACCATAAATAAGCTTGGCCGACACTTACCATAGAAGAGCAAAATAAAAGTTGTCTAAATGCTATTTAAGGATTGAACCTCTTCCCTCATGCACTAATTCATGCGCCAACACCACCATTCCATGTACTCATCTTGTGTCACTTATTAACACTTAAATTAACTTAAGTATTAATGACACTTGCTTCTCTTCAATAAATTCTCAAATATAAAATTTATTCCTTACCCAAATTATGCTATACTCTTCTTCAGGACTATAATAAACACGAAAATAAAAGTAAAAAAATTTTCCTTCATAATCTAAACACCAAATCATGCAATATATCAATACTCCGATTTTTAGGGTGTTACATCTTCCATAGTTTACATTCAATTTTCGTTCTCTTTCATTTTTGCCATCATGATTTTTGACCGATTATCGTTTTCACGTTAGGATTCTTCAAATCGTTTTGGTAAGTGGGGTTCCTTTTCTGTGACTTGTGGTTTTGTTCAGATTTTGATTGGGGTTAACCTTTGTTTTAGGCAGCAGCGAGTCGAGAAGATCGGGGTCCTATTGCTGTGGGGTTGTAGATAGTCTTTCAGAGTACAGGAGTAAGTAATAAGTGCTTGTTTTAAGTTATGGATGGTTTTGAGTTGTCAGTTTAATCGTGCATTAAGATTGAAATTGAGGGTTGAACTATCAATTTTTAGGTTCTGGAGGCATAGGAGAGCTTACGCGTAAAAAATGATACAGGTGTATACTCGATTGCATAGAAAATGACGTTTTAGTGAAAGCTAAAAACCTCACTATCGACGCTACACAGGTGTGTGGTCACTCGAGTGGTAGGCCGTGTGCCCTAACATCGGTGTGTGATCGACGAGGCCAGGCCGGGCACACTAGACACGATAGTGTGATAGCCAAGTAGGCCGTGTATGACACACGGGCTAGACTGATTTGGGTCGTGTGGGCCACATGGGCGTGTGGACCTACACGGGTAATCCACACGGGCAGGCCACATGGGCGTGTGAGCCCATTTTCACTGAATTGATTGCTAAGGTTGCACGGGTGGCCCAAGTCGACTGTGAACCTCCTATAGGGTCGATAAGCATTAATTAGACCCCTAATTGTGTAAACTGATTGATTGATAGATATATATTGAGCATGATGATAGTAAGCATGTATACATTTACTGATTTTATGTACTGGTATCATGAGATAGCATGTCATGCATTGCATGGGGTTGGGTTGATTTTATTTGGAGGAAGTGTACTGAAAGGCTATTAAGCCTAATATACTGGTAGCTCAGCTGCAAACTACTGTTTGTGCCACATTCGGTACTACCTGGAGTATAGAGATGGGTGGGTTAATTTAATCCCCACATGGAGTGAAGGGTTGGACGGAGATGGTGTGTAAAGGCTGGTTGGGTAGGAGTTTGTTACTGAATACTGTATATCTATTACTGATACTATGATGGGCTATGGCTCTTGTACATACTGATACTGATACTGAAAGGGGCTTAGGCCCAAAACTATTTTTGATTGTCCACTGTGTTTACTATTGTTTGTATTCTGTGGAATTGCACACTGAGTTTACGTAAACTCACCCCTCTCTGTTTAATGTACACAGGTAATCCCCAGACCTAGATGGATTGGTGCGGCGGAGGACTCGATGGTGACCATATTTTTTTTAAACTTTTACGATTTATAATTTATGATTTGTGGTTTATTTGGATGTAATTTGGGGACTTCTGCTTAAATTTGGTTTTTATTTATTTTTATGGATTTATTATTGCTAGACGTAGGAAAACTCAGTTTTCAAAAAGGTAAAGTTTTCTCTAAACACACGATTTACTCAAAACTGTTTTAAAAGCTTCTGTAACGAATTATGTTTAAAACAACTGACTAAATGTGTAAGGATTTTGGAATTAATAAGTGATAAGAAAATTAAGTAAATGAAAATGGTTTTATCGTAGAAACTTAGTTTTTAACACGCTATCTTGTGACTCCACCAGATTCAGCCATAACGTCTAGGCTAGGTTTAGGGTGTTATATTTAGTGGTATCAGAGCCAGGTTGTAAAACTCGTCTGTGAATTTTTTTAGGGTTTTAAATATTTGTTATAATTTGGGTTTTGAAAATGATTTGACTTAGTATGTGGTACACTGAGTCTCCGGCGTTGATCCTGTAAGTTTTCTAAAACTTTGATAAGTTTAAACTGAAAATAATGTAGATAGTATATTCTGAAACTACGGTAGGTAGTATACTGTAGTATACTCTGAAACTATTGTAGGTAGTATACCGTGAAAACACTTTAGATAGTGTATATTGACACTGTAGTAAAACTAATAGAGACTGCGATTTACGAAAATCACTCTGAATTACTGAAACTGTTTACATAAAATATCTACTAATAAATACTAAAATCGTAACTGATTCATAGAATTTGTAATACAGATAAATACGATTAAACATGAGCGCACTGGGTATCGGGAATGAGGTACTAGAGGCCGAGGTAGAGCCGTGGAGGGGCTCTAGTTGAGTCCTTTTCACTGGGCAGTATGCCAAATCTAGACACGAGTGAGAAGCCAATGTCACATGCTATTGAGACTGCATCTCAAGATTGCATGGCAGGAGACGACGCATTATCCCAGGCTATGCTAAGGAAATTGGAGAGAGTCCCTAGACCCAATACTGCATCTGGGGGCCGAAGGTCGGTTACGGAACGACTCTAGTCCAATAGAGCTGAGCTCTTTAGGGGTGTCATTGGGGTCACCCCTAATGTGGCCGAATATTGGATTAAGGCCACGGAGAGGATCATGGATGATCTAAATTGCACCCCAAGTAGAAATTAAAGGGTGCAATCTCACTGCTGCAGGATGAGTCTTATTAGTGGTGGCTGACTATTAAGGAGGGCACTCAGCCCGAACATTTGACCTGGGATTTCTTTAAGACTGCCTTCCTAGGGAAATATGTGGGGGCAAGCTACGTGGATGCCCGTAGGAGGGAGTTCCTGAACTTTACTCAGAGAGATCGATCTGTGGCCGAGTATGATGTCGAATTCCTACGCTAAGCTGCTATACACAAGGTATGGTGGTGACTGAATATGAGTGATGTGTCTGCTTTGAGGATGGCCTTAGGGATAATTTGAGAGTACTGCGTGATTTTTCTTCACTGGTTGAGAAGGCGAAGATCATCAAGGAGGTTAAGCACTGAGCGCCAAAATCGTGACAAAGAGAGAGATATGAACAAGAGGGATTCGTAGCTCTCGAGTTCTTTTCGAAGGCCTAAGAAAATGGTCAAACTTGATGGGCCAGTTACTGCTACTGGACTGCAGCCATGTGTTGATTATGGTAGACACCATCAGGGTGAATGTTGGAAGAGGACTGGGGCTTGCTTGAGGTGTGGGTCAGTGGAGTACCGCATTAGGGAGTGTCTGCTAAGGACCGATCAGATGCAAGCTCCGGGTACTAGTACTGCACAGCCACAGAGGGTAGTTCAGCAGCCATTGAGAGGCTGTGGTCAGACTAGGGGTGGTAGTGGTATGAGTCGTAGACAGAGAGCACCTGGCAGAGGTGCTGGATAGACTAAGGTGAGGCATTCTGCTTTAGTTTATGCTGCATGTCACCGAGAGGACAGAGATGCTCCAGGCGTCATTACGGGCACGTTTCTAATTCTTGATGTACCATATCTTGCATTGATAAACATAGGGTCTACTCACTCATACATAGCTAGCAACATATCTGAAAACTTGGGGATGTCAGTTGAGAGCACTACGAGTAAGGTTACTATACTGAGTCCGTTAGGACAGTCTATAAGGGTTAATAAGCTATTCAGAGATGTACTATTAGAGGTTCAATGGGCGATCTTCTTGGCTGACTTAATGGAGCTTTCGTTTGGGGAGTTTGACCTAATATTGGGAATGGACTGGTTGGTCAAGCATCGTGTCAGCTTGGACTATGGGACTAAGAGGATTGCATTGAGAACTGAGGAGAGTAATGAGGTAGTCATGATTGGGGAGTGTCAGAATTACTTATCTAATGTGATTTCTGCACTGGTGAATGATAAATTGGTTCGCAAGGGATGTGAGGCATATTTGGCCTACGTAAGCCTTTATGCTTCTAGGGACTCTACTGTAAAGGATATTCGTACTGTAAGTGGTCTTCCAGACGTCTTCCCTGAGGAGCTATCGGGTTTACCTTTGAATCGAGAAGTGGAGTTTGGGATTGATCTTTTCCCTGGTACAGCTCCGGTGTTTATCGCTCCCTATCGAATGGCACCGAAAGAGCTTATGGAGCTTAAGGTTCAGATTTAGGAGTTGTGGATCATGGGTTCATTAACCTAGTATGTCTTCGTGGTGAGCACCAGAATTATTTTTTAAGAAAAAGGATGGATCCATGAGGATGTATATTAACTACCGGCAACTGAATAAGTTGGCCGTTAAGAACACGTATCCGTTACCGAGGATTGGTGACCTGTTTGACCAGTTTCAAGGAGCTTTAGTATTCTCTAAGATTGATCTCCAGTCTGGGTACCATTAGTTGAGGGTTAAGGAGGCTGATATGCATAAGACGACATCTAGGACTCGTTATGGTCACTACGAGTTCCTAGTGATGCCATTTAGACTGACTAAGGCACCGGCAGCTTTCATGGACCTGATGAACCGAGTGTTTCAGCCCTATCTGGACCATTTTTTGGTGGTGTTCATCGATGACATATTGGTTTATTTGAGGACTGAGGATAAGGATGACGAGCACCTTAGAATTGTTCTTTAGATTTTGGGGGAAAAGCAGCTCTACGCTAAGTTCAGCAAGTGCGAGTTCTGGTTACATGAAGTAACATTCCTGGGTCATGTGGTGTCTACTAAGGGGGTTTGAGTCGATCCTCGAAAGATTGAGGCTGTACTGGATTGGAAACAGCCTAGGAATGTGTCTGAGATCCGTAGCTTTCTAGGTTTGGCAGGTTATTACCGACGATTTGTACAAGGTTTCTCACTGATTGCAGCACCCTTAATTAAGTTACTACGTAAGGGTGTACCATTTGTTTGGACTGATGCGCAGCAAGAGAGCTTCGAGAAGCTCAAGACTATACTGACTGAGGCTCCTGTTCTGATACAACCTGAACCTGGAAAGGAGTTCATGGTTTATAGTGATGCATTAGATGTCGATTTGGGTTGTATGTTGATGCAAGACGGTAAGGTGGTAGCATATACGTCTCGTCAGCTAAAGACACATGAGGCAAACTATCTAACGCATGATTTGGAATTGGCCACCATAGTTTTTACACTAAAAATCTGGAGGCATTACCTGTATGATGAGAAGTGTATAATCTGCACTGCTCAACAAAGCCTCAAGTACCTCCTTACTCCGAAGGAGCTGAATCTTAGGCAGTGCAAATGGGTTGAGCTACTTAAGGATTACGACTTTACCATTGAGTACCATCCGGGCAAGGCCAATGTGGTGGCCGATGCATTGAGCCATAGGGATATGACTGATCTGAGAGCGATGTTTGCTCGACTTAGCTTGCTCGACGACGGGAGTTTGTTGGCTGAACTGCAAATCAAACCAACTTGGATCGAGCAGATTAAGGTTAAATAGCTAGAGGATGAGTCTCTCAGCTTGAGGTTTCAATAGATTAAGGGTGGTACTGCTATGGACTTTGGCTTGAACTCTGAGGCTGTGTTTTTTTCCCGAGGCTGACTATGTGTGCCGAATGATTTTGATTTGAAACAGTTGATTCTGAGGGTGGGCATAGTAGCCCTTATGCTATGCATCCCGGTGGTAATAAGATGTACCGAGATCTTTGAGATTTGTACTGGTGGATGGGGTTGAAATGGAAAGTTATTGATCTTGTGGTACGATGTCTGACATGCCAGCAGGTTAAGACTGAGCATCAGTTACCTTCAGGTTTGCTGCAACCGGTTAAGATACCGTTATGGAAGTGGGAAGTAGTAACGATGGACTTCGTTAGTTGGTTTCCCTTGACACCCACTAAGAAAGATTCTGTCTGGGTCATCGTGGATCAATTAACTAACTCTGTGCACTTCATTTCAGTTAGGACCGACTATTCTCTTCAGAAATTGGTGAAGCTGTACATTTTGAGATCGTGAGACTGCATGGGGTACCGGTCTCGATCATTTCTGATAAGGATCCTTGCTTCACGTCTTGGGTTTGGAAAAAGCTACATGAGGTTCTGGGTTCAAGGTTAGACTTCAGTACTGCGTTTTATCCTCAGACAGATGGTCAATCGGAGAGGGAGATCTAGATATTGGAGGATATGTTGATGAGTTGTGTTATCGAATTCTGAGGCAATTGGAAGGAGTATCTGGCACTAGCAGAGTTGGCTTATAGTAACATTTTCTAGTCTAGCATTCATATTACACCTTATGAGGCTCTGTATGGTCATAAGTTTCGCACTCCCTTGTGTTGGACTAAATTGGGTGAACAACGTGTTCTGGGTCTTGAGTTGGTTTCTGAGACCCAAGATAAGGTCAGATTAATTCGGGATCGACTGAAATCGGCATTGAATAGACAGAAATCCTATTCGAATCTGAAGAGGTGTGAGATTGTGTATTCAATGGAGGACATCGTATTTCTCAAGGTCTTCCATGGAAAAAGATTCTGAGGTTTAATCGTAAGGGCAAGTTGAGCCCTAGGTTTATTGGGCCGTACCGAATTCTGAAATGAGTGGGACTAGTTGCTTATCAGTTAGAGCTACCTCTAGAGTTAGACCGTATTCATGATGTATTCTATGTCTCGATTTTGAGGCGCTATCTCTCTGATCTCAAACATAGTGTCTCTATTGAGGGAATTGAGGTTAGGCCAGACTTGACCTTTGAGGGGCCAGTTCAGATTCTAGACCGCGATATAAAGGTTCTGAAGAAGAAGTCTATCCTCTGGTAAAGGTTCTGTGGCAAAATCATAGCACCGAGGAGGCCACATCGGAGTTTGAGGATTCGATGCGTTAGCAGTATCCTCACCTATTCTGATCAAGTAAATTTTGAGGCCGAAATTTTCTTTTAGGGGGTAGAATTGTAACGCCCCAAATTTTAATTTTTTTTTTGGGTATATGTGACACAAATGTGTATCTGCTTCAGTGGTTATGTGTTCTGGGTGTGTATGGGAGGTCCCAAGTTCAAGCCATGCCTTTGGCAAATTTTAAAATTTTTCTAAGTTAAGCCTCACTCTTGTTCAGTAGGATTTTATTTGATTGTTTGTAAAACCATATCAAAATGGGCCCACATGGGTAATCCACATGGGTAGGCCACATGGGCGTGTGAGCCCATTTTCAATGAATTGATTGCTAAGGTTGCACGGGTCGCCCAAGTCGAATGTGAACCTACTCGTATGTCGATGCCACTGTCCCAGACAGGGTCTTTCACGTACAGATCATATCGATGCCAACGTCCCAGACGTGGTCTTACACGAGTCAATATGATACCGATGTCCTAGACATGGTCTTACTCATAAAGTTCATATCGGTGCCTACGTCCCAGACGAGGTCTTTTACATATAATTCATATCGATGCCTATGTCCCAGACGAGGTCTTATACGAAATTTTAAATCAACGCCAACGTCCCGTACGTGGTCTTACATGATAAAACCAAACAGATACCTATGTCATGACATAGCTAATCCTATCTATTCCTAGGTTCATACGGGACTTCTTGGCTTGATCACTATATCAAACTATTTTCGAAATTCACGCACTTATCATCTTATAGTCATTCATTTTTATCGATAGACATAGGAATACATATATTCAATTCAATACAGATAAGTTTATTTGCATAGTGACTTACCTCGGGTTCGGTTTAATGAAACGAAAACGGCTACTCTGTTACTTTCGCTTTCTCGCAATCTAAGTTCGTTTTCCTCAGTTCTTGATCTAAACATATTCAGAATTAACCCTTTTATTCACTATTCCATTCAATTCAATCCATACACATATTTTGGGCTATTTACAATTTAACCCTCATATTTGCACACTTTATCAATATAGTCCATTTTTCTCAAAACATCAAATTCACAAAATCCATACATACAATGCTTAGCCGAATACATATACATCACATACAAGCCCACATTTCTCATCAAACTTGCAATTTAGTCCTTCAATTTACCATTTTCTCAATTTAGCCCTATTTAGCTAAATTCATCAAAACTTCAAGAACATAACATGTTCATTTAGCTCAAATCTTTCATGTATCATCCTCAAACATCACAAAGCTTGTAAAATCATCAATGGCATATTTCACATACATCATCAAAACACAAAATTGAAACATGGGTTGCATAGCACTCGAAGCAACGATTACAAAAACGTAGAAATTATCAAGAACCGGAGTAAAAACATACCTAAATTATAGCTTAAAATAGCTGAAACCCTTAAATCTCATGTTCTTCCTTTTTCTTTGCTATATTCGGCCAAAGTGGGATGAATAAAAATGGTCATTTTGTTATGTTTTATCTAATATATTATATATAATAATCCATTTACAAATTTAACCTTTCATTAAACAATTAAAACAAACATGTAGCAAGGGCATGATTGTCTTTCATTCATCCATTAACTATAAGTTGGCATAATAACAACATAAGGACTCCACCTCAACAAAGCCACAACACATTGGTACTTTAGCAATTAGCAAACAACTTTCACATTTGGTGCAATTTAATCCTTTGCTCAAATTAGACACACAGATGGACAAATCATCTTACATAAATTTACCACGTGCTTAGTCACATATCAACAGCATAAAAAATAATATTAAAATATTATACGGACTCAGATTTGTGGTCCCTAAACCACTGTTCTGACTAGGGTATAAATCGAACTGTTAAAATTCTCCCCCCTTAGGGATTTTCATCCTTGAAAATCTTACCGTTAAATAGATTTGGATATTGCTGCCTCATTGAGTCCTCAGGCTCCCATGTAGCCTCTTCTATGCCGTGACGATGCCAGAGTACTTTCACTAACGGAATTTTCTTGTTTCTAAACTCTTTTACTTCACGAGCTAAGATACGGATCGGTTCCTCTTCGTATGTCATATCAGATCAGATTTCAATTTCAGATGGGGCAATCACATGTGACGGATCAGACCGATATCTACGGAGCATCGAAACAAGAAATACATTCTGAATCTTTTCTAGCTCAGATGGTAACTTCAATCTATATGCAACAGGCCCAACTCGTTCAATGACCTCATACTGTCCGATGAATCTAGGACTTAACTTGCCTTTACGTCCGAATCGGAGCACTTTCTTCCACAGAGACACTTTCAGAAATACTTTGTCACTGATTTCAAATTCTATATCATTTTGTTTTAAGTCTACATAGGACTTCTGACGATCAGATGCTGCTTTCAAACAATCTCGGATCAGTTTCACTTTCTGTTCGGTATCTTTTATCAAATCGACCCCGTGTAACTTATTCTCACTGAGTTCAGTCCAATATAGAGGTGTATGACATTTACGCCTATACAAAGCTTCATATGGTGTCATTTTAATGCTCGTCTGAAAACTATTATTATACGCAAATTCAATCAACGGCAGGTATTGTTCCCACGAACCATTAAACTCAAGTACACAACATCTTAACATATCTTCTAAAATCTAAATGACTCGCTCGGATTGACCATCCATCTGCGGATGAAAAGCTGTATTGAAATGCAATTTTGTGCCCAAAGCTTCTTATAATTTCTTCCAGAATCGCGACATAAATCTCAGATCCCTATCCGACACAATAGATAATGGCACCCCGTGCAATCTTACAATCTCGGAAATATAAAGCTCAGCTGATCTCTCCAGTGAGAAATCATATCTTACCGAAAAAAATGAGCAGATTTCGTCAATCGGTCAACTACGACCCATATTGCGTCTTTCTTTCTCAAAGTTAGAGGCAAACAAGAAACAAAGTCCATTGTTACTCTATCCCATTTCCACTCAGGAATCAGAATCAGCTGCAGCAATCCCGATGGAACTTGATGTTCGGCTTTCACTTGCTGACAAACTAAGCATTTTGAAACAAATTCAGAAATGTCTCGTTTCATACCAGACCACCAATAGTATTGCTTCAAGTCATGATACATCTTTGTACTTCTCGGATGGACAGATAGGCAACTGTTATGTGCTTCACCTAAAATCAATTGAATCAACTTCAGATTTCTTGGAACACAGATTCGATCTCGAAATCTCAAACAATCATCAACAACTCAAAATTCAGATTCAGAATTCAATTCACACTGAGCTTGTTTCAACAACAATTCATTATCAACCTTCTGAGCATCACATATTTGCTGTACAAATAACGGTTTCGCTCTCAATTCAGCTATCATAGAACTAACATCAGACAAATCTATCTGAGCATTCAAAGCATGTAGTGCAAACAACGACTTTCTACTCAATGCATCTGAAACAACGTTTACTTTACCCGGATGATAATCTATCACAAGCTCATAATTTTTAACAATTCAAGCCATCTTCTCTGACGCAGGTTCAAATCTTTCTGGTTCATTAGATATTTTAGACTTTTATGATCTGAAAACACATGACATTTCTCACCGTACAAATAATGACGCCAAATTTTAAGTGCAACCACAATCGCAGCGAGCTCAAGGTCGTGTGTCAGATAATTCTTTTCATGAGGCTTCAGTTGTCTCGAGGCATAAGCTACAACTTTGCCCTCTTGCATCAAAACACATCCCAGTCCATTTAACGAAGCATCACTGTATACAATGAATTCCTTACCCGATTCAGGTTGTACTAACACTGGAGCTTCTGTTAACAGAGTTTTCAACCGATCAAAACTTCTCTGACATTTATCTGACCATTCAAATCTGATATCTTTTAAAAGTAATCTAGTCAACGGAGTAGCTATAGTCGAGAAGCCTTTAACAAATCTGCGATAATGACCAGCTAAACCCAGAAAACTACGAACTTCAGATACATTTCTCGGAGGTTTCCAATTCAGAATAGCAGAAATCTTGCTCGGATCAACACGAATCCCAGAAGCTGACACAATATTCCCCAAAAAACTGACCTCATTCAACCAGAATTCACATTTGCTGAATTTTGCATACAATTGCTTCTCTCGCAGAGTTTGCAACACAATCCTCAAGTGTTCAGCATGCTCATTTTCATTCTGTGAATAGATTAATATATCATCTATGAATACTACAACAAATTGATCTAATTACAGTCTGAAAATTCTATTAATCAAGTCCATAAAACAGCAGGAGCATTGGTTAGTCCAAATGCCATAACTAAAAACTCGTAATGCCCATACCTCGTTCTGAAGGCAGTTTTCAGAATATCTGAATGTTAACTCTCAACTGGTAGTATCCCGATCTCAGATCAATCTTTGAAAATACAGTAGCTCCTTTTAACTGATCGAATAAGTCATCAATCCTAGGCAACGGATATTTGTTCTTTATGGTCACCCTATTCAACTGACGGTAATCAATGCACATTCTCATCGTACCATCTTTCATTTTCACAAACAGAACAGGTGCATCCCAAGGTGAAAAACTCGGTCTAGCAAACCCTCTATCGGTCAATTCTTATAGCTGTGACTTTAACTCTTTCAACTCCGTTGGTGCCATTCTATACAGAGCTATCAAAATAGGTGTCATACCAGGCAACAATTCAATACCAAATTCAACTTCACGAATCGAAGGTAAACCCAGTAACTCTTCAGGGAACACATCAGAAAAATCACAAACAATGGGTATTGATTCAACTTTCTTCTCAGATACTTTTGAATCAATCACATAAGCAAAATATGATTCATACCCCATTTTCACATAACTCTGAGCTATCAAAACAGATATCACAGCAGGCAATCCATTCAAATCATCAGACTCAATCCATAAAATCTCATCATCCGGACTTCTTAAATCAATAGATTTTCTTTTACAGTTCACAACGGCATCATGCATGAATAACCAATCCATTCCCAAAATAATATCAAATTCATCAAATGGCAAAAGCATCAGATCAGCAGGGAAACGGATATCTCGAAACATTAACGGACAGTTCTAGCATACTTTGTCAACAAGGACACTTTTACCTAAAGGGTTTGATACTTTTATAGTAAGCTCAGTAGACTCTACAGGTAAAGTCTTGCTGAATACTGAATTCATGCATATATATGAATGCGTAGAACCAGGGTCTATCAAAGCAATCACAGAAGTATCATAAAGAGTAAAAGTACCAGTTATAACATCAGGCGACGAAGCTTCTTCACGAGCTCGGATAGCATACACTCTGACAGACGCTCTGGCTTCGGATCTGACAATATTGTCTCTCATAGTTCTCTGACTACCACTAACATTCTTTACATTCTTTGAAGGTCTACCTCTCGCAAGTGCATTATCAAATCTTAGATTTTGAACAGTCTCTGGCTAAACAGGCTCAGGGCAATCACGGATAAAATGATCAAGTGATCCACATTTGAAGTAAGCTCTGTCATTTAATCTATAGCTTCCCGGATGTCTTTTTCCACAATGTTTACATTCGAGTCTCTCGGATCGAACATTTCCAACGCTGGCTACTGAAGTTGCTGGAGTTTTGGAACTCATTTGCGATTTAGCTCGATTTTGGTTCAGATGTCCCACATTATCTCTAGAACAACTTTGATGATCTCGAAATCTTTTCAGAGTAGACTGAAATGATTTATTCTGAAATCTCTTTCTCATATCCCGGGCTTCAGTCTCAGCTTTTCTTTTGTCTTTCCTAAGTGCTTTAGCTTTGCATGCTCGATCAACAAGTGTAACGAACTTTTTTATTTCTAATATCTCGACTAGCAAACGAATATCTTCATTAAGACCATCTTCGAATCTTTTGTACATTATAGCTTTGGAAGATATACACTCTCGGGCATATTGACTTAGTCGCACAAGCTCTCTTTCATATTCAGTGACAGTCATTCGACCCTGTTTAAGCTCCAAAAATTCTTTTCGTTTCTGATCGATGAATCTCTCACTGATATATTTCTTTCGGAACTCAATCTGAAAGAAATCCCATATAACCCACTCTCTCGGAACAACAAAAATTAAGGTTTTCCACCATTGATAAGCCGCATCTCGAAGTAACGATACAATACACTTTATGCATTATTCCGGAGTCAGAGACATCTCATAAAATACCCGAATAGTATTTTCAATCCAGAATTCAGCTTTTTCAGCATATCATTATTGGTAGCTCAGAACTCTTCAGCCCCATACTTACGGATCTTGTCAACCGAAGGCTTACTCAACAGATTCAGATTTACAGTCAGAGGTATATCAGATGTCTGAGGGGGATTAACTAGGGGCAAAAGTTGCAAAACAGTCGGGTTATTCTTTACCAACTGAGTGAACCACTCACTCATCATCTGGAGGAAAGTTTGCTTAGCTTCTCCCTCCTGACCGATCGTAGCCGGTCTCAAATTAGAAGGCTCTGTCCCTTGCACGGGAGCAGGCGCATTACTTTCTACGTCGTCAGCTACGGCTCTTTCGGGATCCATTGCTATACAGATATCACATTTTACACGTCAAGATTCATCACACTATCACAGTTCAAATATATGGCATGTATAGCTAGACTCTGACACGCTCCGTTAGTCTGAGAATCGACTGAACCGTAGCTCTGATACCAACCAAATGTAACACCCCTATCCCGTGTGCTAAGGCCGTGTACTACTAGATCACCTACTGCCATTTCTCACACGGCCACTAAGCACACCCGTGTCGAGGCCGTGTGTAATTTAAGCCACATTTTTCCAATTTACCTACGGTCTTAGGCACGCCTATGTGCCTCAACCGTGTGACATTATAGGCCATTTTACAAGGCTAATATGCCACCCATTTTGGGTCTCACCTACAAGCAATACATACCAAAACATAGTATGCATATATGGCAACCAAAACATATCAAATGGTTCACTTCACCCATACATTCAATACCAATTCCATTCATACCAAATTTCAAACTAAATCCTGCATCATTTCAAACATGTAACATCCATTTGCTTAACCAAAACTTAACCATTCCATATGTATCAAGACATTCTAAATATATATTCTTCATAACTCATTCATTCAAACAATTATCAACTCAAAAGCTTGCCAATACATATGGCCATGCTCACTTCATAAACATATACACCTATCTAGCCTATACATGCCACATTTAGCTATATACATTTACAAAAGGGTACCAAAATAAGTTTTTGTAGTATGATGATGATCCTTGACAATCCAGACCCTTCAGTAGCTTTGACAACCTATAAAATAGAGAAAACACACACACAAAGTAAGCTTTCCAAAAGCTTAGTAAGTCATATACAAATAAACTTGGCATAAAAAGCATATATGCAATTGGATACATTCGCACATTTCATTCAAATAACAATTTATCATGTATATGCTTGATTCATACTTATGACTACATTGGTCACATATATCCATTCAAAACTCATTTGAAGCACATAACTCATTCACAATCTTCCTTGCATCTCATTCACATTATCCTATTCAAACATACCTTTCTTCAAATCGAAGTCATATGCATACTTACCATTCATGCATACTTAATGCACATTCAATGTACCTGAATCGGATATTCATTCACTTAATTGATCATAACTCGGATATACCATTCGTATTGCAGACTTGCCCATTGAACCCTTAGGAACCTAGTAGGATACTCAGAAAGCTCGAAATAGTAGTACAATGCCAACGTCCCAGACGAGGTCTTACATGCACTCGTATGTTGATGCCACTGTCCCAGATAGGGTCTTACACGTATAGAACATATCGATGCCAACATCCTAGACATGGTCTTACACGAGTCAATATGATGCCGATGTTGCAGACATGGTCTTCCTCATAAAGTTCATATCAGTGCCTACGTCCCAAACGAGGTCTTTTATATATAATTCATATCGATGTCGACGTCTTAGACGAGGTCCTATACGAAATTTCAAATCAACGCCAACATCCCGGATGTGGTCTTACATGATAACACCGAACAGATACCTATGTCATGACATAGATAATCCTATCTATTCCTAGGTTCATACGGGACTTCTCAACTTTATCACTATATCAAACTATTTTTGGAATCCATGGACTTATCATCTTATACTCATTCATTTTCATCGATAGACATAGGAATACATATATTCAATTCAATACAGATAAGTTTATTTGCATAGTGACTTACCTAGGGTTCGGTTTAACGAAACGAAAACGGCTACTCTGTTACTTTTGCTTACCCGCGATCTAAGTCTGTTTTCCTCGGTTCTTGATCTAAACATATTTAGAATTAACCCTTTTATTCACTATTCCATTCAATTCAATCCATACACATATATTTTGGGCTATTTACAATTTAACCCTCATATTTGCACACTTTATCAATTTAGTCTATTTTTCTCAAAAAATAAAATTCACAAAATCCATACATACACATGCTTAACTGATTACATATACATCACATACAAGCCCACATTTCTCATCAAACTTGCAATTTAGTCCTTCAATTTACCATTTTCTCAATTTAGCCCTATTTAGCTAAATTCATCAAAATTCAAGAACATAACATGTTCATTTGGCTCAAATATTTCATATATCATCCTCAAACATCACAAAGTTTGTAAAATCATCAATGGCATATTTCACATACATCATCAAAATACAAAATTGAAACATGGGTTGGATAGCACTCGAAGCAACAATTACAAAAACGTAGAAATTATCAAGAACCAAAGTAAAAACATACCTAAATTATAGCTTAAAATAGCCGAAACCCTTAAAGCTCATGTTCTTCCTTTTTCTTTGCTATATTCGGCCAAAGTGGGATGAATAAAAATGGCCATTTTGTTATGTTTTATCCAATATATCATATATAATAATCCATTTACAAATTTAACCTTTCATTAAACAATTAAAACAAACATGTAGCAAGGGCATGATTGTCTTTCATTCATCCATTAACTATAAGTTGGCATAATAACAACATAAGGACTCCACCTTAACAAAGCCACAACACATTGGTACTTTAGAAATTAGCAAACAACTTTCACATTTGGTGCAATTTAATCCTTTGCTCAAATTAAACACACAGGCACGGACAAATCAACTTACATAAATTTACCATGTGCTTAGTCACATATCAAAGGCATATAAAATAATATTAAAATTTTATACAGACTCGGATTTGTGGTCCCGAAACCACTGTTCTGACTAGGGTATAAATCAGACTGTTACAGCCACATTTCATATTTATCAATCCACATAATGCTAATGAAAGGATATCGTTAACTCTTTAATCGAGCTATGGATTCCATTGTTGCTAGTAAGGTCATGCCATACACCAGTCATATATGCAACATACCGGCTGTGGGATCGATCATCTTTAAAGCATAAGCCTCCACTTATATCAAAGCACATGAGTTACATACACGTGGTTAGTGACTAACTCGAGATTTAGGTAAATACACCATGAATGTCATAAGTGAATTAATTCACAAACGGATTCAGAATTAATTCATATTGGGTCTAATCCAATGTATCTTTCTTCCAATGAGTACATTTATGAGTCTACCCATAGAGTCAACTATTTCGATAGCCAAGACTAGCCATCTCCCTAATTGGAATTGTAGACAACATAATAATCCTTTTAAGTATTTGAATCAAATGCTCACTTTGATTCTTTTACGAGATTACAGACTCGTTCAGATTATCTACTGAAGTAAGTTATCTTTCTCGCAATGTAAACGTTCTTACAATGCCACTTATCATCAGTTTGAACTTAGACAATCAATGAGACAATATTTGTTTGTCATAGTTTCGATATGTATGCAAAACATGGAAGACAAAAATGTAAAAGACATAATAGTGAAATGTGAAATTAACTTCATTTATTTATTCATCGTTCAAATACATAGAAAATAATTATATGTTTACTACAATATGGGCACATTTCCCAACATGTTACTCTCTTTCTTGGCTAAATACATGTCATTTCGTGACTTGTAATGTTAAGTATGCTATTTGTTATTATTACCGACTACATGTAAGCATGCCTAATGTGTTGTATATTGAATGCATGTGTAGCATGCTATTGATTGTATTGTATATTTTTGTCTATACGCATTCCATTAAATGGTACTGTTCTTTCTAAATGCATGTAAAGCATGCTACCAATACTATTTTACTGCATCTATGCAAAGCATACCACCGATTTTGTTTTACTGAATGCATGTTAAGCATGTCACTATGTTGAAACCGATACTGTTAAAGCATGACATGCTTCATTGTTTACAAGTTATACCACATTCGATGGGTTCAAGATTGATAAGTGACGGAGGAGTTCCATGGAGTACTGAAAGTTTATCCACATTATTATATTGGTAGTATATCTACATGTTGGAGTTTCGTGGAGCACCGACGATTTATTCGGAATTTACTGATAGTTCAACTGCATGATATTACTGGTGTTTATCCACAACAAGTTTCGGCTCTTACAGTTTTTGGTGTTTGGATTGTAACACCCCAAACTCGGCCCATGAGTCCTGACCGGATCTGGTATGTCACGGAGTAAAATAATTTGAATCATTTTGAAAATTTGGTGAAAACTTGATAAAATTTGGCTAAGGTATGAAAACGGTGTTTGAAAACTTAGTTGGGCTTTTTATAAATACAGTTGGGTTGATGAACCCTTTTTGAAAACGGTTGATCATGTAATATTTTAAAGTCGTCAAGGTTATAGTTGACTTGGTTTATTTTTGTTACCCGATGGTAACATCTTTGAAAAACTCGTAGAAGTTACTTAGTTGAAAAAGTTACTTTTAACCGGTTCACTTAATATTTATAAGATTCCATTTGTAGTATAACATGAGTAAAATAAAGCAATAAAGTAAACATCCAAACAATAATTAGCGGCCTTATTACAACCCAAAATAAAACTTAGAAAATAAATAATATTAACTTTAATAAAATGAATTTAAATCCATCGACAAGCATGGCCCCTCGAGTCCTCTCGGCTCCATCTCGCGTTCTACTCATCGCAAAATGTTAAGGGAAGGGTGAGTCACCAAGACTCGATGTGTAAATCCCCACCCGAAAAATACAACTCATACACAATTCATTAATAAACATGCACATGCAACCCAACTAGCCATCCATACTCCTTTTCTACCCCGTGTGGTCAAAACCACTGGTGACTAGTGTCACAAAATAAATGATGGGGCCAACCCATCGTGTGGTCAAAACCACTGGCGACAGTCTATAAGATCATCCCCCTCCTCTCATCAATCCCACCATCATCATGCTTTACATATCAATTATATATCATGTATTTAGGCATGGCATTTAACAGCATGTGATGGCATACAAATCATATATCAATAGATCACGTACAGGGGACTTACCCGGAATCCATGCTTAAGCCCACAAGCATATATCATAGATCACTACAATAATTATTAACAAAGTAACAATATGGCAAAGTCTACTAATAAAGTGTGTAAAGAGTTTACACACCTGTCACTACCGAAATCCCTAGATCCCGAAGATCCGATCTACGTCGCTAGATCTTGACCCTACATTCGGCCAATTATTAATGTTAATACCAAAGGCCTATTCGGCCATAACCAAATACATACCAAAGGCTCTTTTGCGGACTTACCTTAAACGGATTTGATTTCCAAACAAATCCCAAAGCCTTAATTAGTCCCTAAATCCATGGCACACATTAGTTTCGGCATTTAACAATAAACTTGTAGCAAAAGGCCCTTGGCCGAATGATGTATCCCATATATCATGCTCACCTTAAATCCCGAAAGACCTCTCAATTCTCCTTAACGCTGGCTTCTAGTGAGGGTTACCAATCCAAGACCCTGAATAGGTTCGGTTATACACAAGAATTCAAGGTTAAACCTCATGGTTTCGGTTGGTCAAAACAATAATAAAAGAATTAAACTTAGAGAGATCCCTTACCACACTTATTGAAAATCGGCAGCACCTTAGTTAGGGAGGGGAGAAGATTCGGCCAACACAAATGGAAGGGCTGGAATTTTGAGAAGAAGAAAAGGTATATTCGGCTAAGAAGAAACAAGAGAAGCTGGAAATTTTTGAACAATTTTGGCTATGAATCAAGGAAGAATTCGGCAACAACAGTTTGGAGAGAAAGAAAAGAATTTTGGTTGAACTTTTGGCACTCCCTTAAAGATAAAACCGATTGTGGCCAGCCCCTTCCCAAGGAGTCCTTAAGTCGGCCATCACCTTCTTTTTGGTTATAAATTTTCAGCCTTTAATTATCACAAATAAGACTAGATTTATCTTACTTTTAATCTCCTAATCACTCTTCAACAATTGAATTGAAAATAAACTACTAATACTTACCCTCCAGCCGAAAATAAGCAAAGAAAATTAAGCTTTATCAATTAAGAGTCCAACATGCAGCCATCACTCCCCTCTCCCATTTACGCCTGCAGCATAAAAAAATAAAACCTATATGCTGTTTCTATGGTTCGAACCTGGAACCTCATGCCCCAGCCCTCTCTTCCAACGCCCCTTGCCATCTTTCCCATTTGACTTTCATGTCATGAACCCTCTCCATTTAATTTTAAAGCCTTCTTCCTGGCCCTCTTTCTTTTAACGCCAAAAGCCCAAAAATAAAACACCTTCCTTGCGTTCCTCATGACTCGAACTCGAGTCCTTTTGCCAACACCCTTAAGTGGTGCCCCAAGCCACTCCACCCAATCCGACTTTCATGTCCATTCCTTACCCAAAAATTCTTTAAAGCCCTCTTTATTTTAACGTCCCAAAAAGCCTAAAATAAAACATTTCCCCCTTGTAACTCCCAAGACTCGAACCTCCTCCCTTGAACATCCTTAGACGCCACCTTCTTAGCACCTAAGTGGCGCATGGAAGCCACTTAGCCAAGCTATTCTTTGCGTCAAGTTTCTCCCTAAATTTTATTTAAGCCCTATCTCACCTAGCTCCCTCCTTTTTCATACTAAAAATAAATTCTTAGCCCTAAGTCAGGCCTAGCTCGGGGTTATTTCTAGACCCTAAAACATGCCAAATAAAATCATAGTATTTATTTCTTCAATCACACATGGGAAATTAATTAAATTTTCAACAACCCCTAATTTTCACCAAATTTTCAAATTGATTCAAATTATTTTACTCCGTGATATACCAGATCCGGTCAGGACTCATGGGCCGGGTTTGGGGTGTTACATTTTTGGTATCAGAGCCCTGTTCAAAACTCGGCTGTGGGGGCTCAAGGCACAAAATGTTTTGTTTTTATTAGTAGGCCTTATTGAAATGTTTTTGGAAAGTGTTTGTGGCTTGAACAGCATGTCACCGAGTCTTCGGCACCTATCCGCCCAGGTAGGTACTTCTATCCATTTTTGTGAATATTGGATGAGGGGTAGAAGGGTAAAATTGGGAACGTAGACTAGTAGAGTAGAAATCGTTGAACCCTAGGGTTAGCATACCCCAACAAACAATGCATAAGATTTAATAATTCCCTAAACAACCCTGTGAGTTGTCCTTGAGCGAAGGATGTGACAATCGTTATACGCATGTCTAGGATTGGATTCGGTGGGGGCCTGGTATTTAAGCAGTCCTCGTGACTCACCTCCTACTCACTCGAATCCTACCTGGTGCATAGTGATGGTTCATTCTAGCTGAGTCGACACACTCACAGGCTAAACTCGATAACTAAAACCCAGAAAGGTGCTAGCCGTTTTGTTTATGAGGCAATCAACACCTTGTTTTGAAAAAAAAAAAAGACCAAAATATCCCTCAGTTTGAAAAATAACCAAAATACCCCTGGCTTGAAAATTTCCAAAAAAATTTCCAAATAGAAAATTTCCAAAATATCCTTCTTTTGTGAAATCACTTAGAACCAAATTTTTGGAAATCATTTTATGAAAATATCCTGATTAGGTGACATTACCAAAATACCCTTAGGGGTAAAATTATGAAAACGCCCTTGAATTATGAAGTTTCCAAAATACCCACAGTTTTAATCAAAAATTTCATCACATAAAAAGTGCCCAAAAACCTTAAATTGCAAAAACGTCATGATTTTAGAAAATTACAAAATTACCCCTAACCAACAAAATTATCAGAATGACCCTGATCTTCAAAAATTTTGCAACATTACTATTTTGGAAAATACAATTATCAAAAGAGCCCTCAAAGTTTTACAACTTTTGAAATATCCCGATTTCTTAAAATTTTACAAATTCACCTCGATTTGTGAAAATTACCAAAATACCCTGTAGGACAAATTACGAAAATACCCCGAGTAGTGGAAAACGATCATAATGAAAACTACAACGTCTCTTTGAATGAATGAATGGAAAACTGTGTGCATGTATGATTACGAAAGAACCACTCCTAAACTCTTATCATAAAATTTCTTCGCGGATAATCCAGTGAAACAAGTACTAATACATAAAATTTTTAAACAGATAAACGCAATCGTTAAAATGAGTTCAAGAGGTCGTGAGCGTCGCAAGCGTGGCCGTGGTAGGTGTAGGATGACCTTGTCGAACGAAAAAAGGTCCAGTCACGGTCCGAAATGAGATCTGGATCTGCCGACAGTGAAAACTAAATTTCAAGATCGGACAGTGGTAATGATATCGTGTCTCAAGTCAGACGGGTATTGGAAAGGGTTCTTTGAGGTAGGCGAGTGCGAGGAGCCAAGTAAATCCGTGGTTGAACGACTCCGGGCTAACAAAGTAGAAGTATTCAAAGGAGTTTCTGGAGTGGCGCCCAGTGCGGCGGAGTATTGGCTAGAATCCACTGAAAGGATTATGGGTGACTTTGATTCCACAGCTGAGGAGAAGTTGAAGGGTATCATCTCTTTGCTTCGGGATGAGTCTTACCAGTGGTGGCTCATTGTGAGAGATGGAACGGTGGCAGAAAATCTCACCTGGGAATTCTTCAGGGATGCCTATCAAAAGAAGTATATCGGAACTAGCTACGTGGATGCACAGCGGAAGGCTTTCTTAAACCTGGCTCTGATAGCAAAAATATAACACCCCAAACCCGGCCCATGAGTCTTGACCGGATCTGGTATGTCACGGAGTAAAATAATTTGAATCATTTTGAAAATTTGGTGAAAACTTGATAAAATTTGGCTAACGTATGAAAACGGTGTTTGAAAACTTAGTTGGGCTTTTTATAAATACAGTTGGGTTGATGAACCCTTTTTGAAAATGGTTGATCATGTGATATTTTAAAGTCGTCAAGGTTATAGTTGACTTGGTTTATTTTTGTTACCTGATGGTAACATCTTTGAAAAACTCGTAGAAGTTACTTAGTTGAAAAAGTTGCTTTTAATCGGTTCACTTAATATTTATAAGATTCCATTTGTAGTATAACACGAGTAAAATAAAGCAATAAAGTAAACATCCAAACAATAATTAGCGGCCTTATTACAACCCAAAATAAAAACTTAGAAAATAAATAATATTAACTTTAATAAAATGAATTTAAATCCATCGACAAGCATGGCCGCCTCGAGTCCTCTCCGGCTCCATCTCCACGTTCTACTCATCTGCAAAATGTTAAGGGAAGGGGTGAGTCACCAAGACTCAGTGTGTAAATCCCCCACCCAGAAAATACAACTTATACACAATTCATTAATAAACATGCACATGCAACCCAACTAGCCATCCATACTCCTTTTCTACCCGTGTGGTCAAAACCCTTTGGTGGTCAAAACCACTGGTGACTAGTGTCACAAATTTAATGATGAGGCCAACCCATCGTGTGGTCAAAACCACCGATGACCATAGGTCACAAAATATCAAGTATGGTCAAAACCATCGGTGGTACCAAACCTTTGGGACTTAGTCGCAATTTATCAATCGGTGTGGTCAAAACCATCGATGACCATAGGTCACAAATAATCGATGGGGCCAACCCATCTTGTGGTCAAAACCACTGGCGACGATCCATAAGATCATCCCTCCTCTTATCAATCCCACCATCGATTATTTGTGACCTATGGTCATCAGTGGGTTCTACCACCCTTAAAAAGAATTTCGGCCTCGAAATTACCTTGATCAGAAGAGTTGGGGGTATTGCTGCCGCATCACATCCTCGGGTTCCCATGTGGCCCCCTCCGTACCATGATTCTGCCACAACACCTTCACCAAAGGCACTGACTTCCTCCGTAGAACTTTGACATCTCTATCCAAGATTTGCTCTGGCTCCTCCTCGAAAGACAAGTCCGGGCTCACTTCAATTTCCACAATTGGCACTACGTGTGAGGGATCTGATCGATAGCGCCTCAGTATCGAAACATGGAAGACATCATGGATCTGGCTCAACTCTGTAAGCAACTCAAGTCGGTAAGCTACCAGATCCCACGCGTTTCAACACCGTATGCGGTCCGATGAATCTAGGGCTTAGCTTGCCCTTCTCGCCAAACCTCAGCACCTTCTTCCAAGGTGATACCTTCAAGAAGACCCTATCACCCACTGCATATTCTACCTCTCTGCGCTTAAGATCAGCGTAGGATTTTTGCTTGTCCGATGCCTCCTTAAGACGAGCCCGAATTACTTTAACCTTATCCTCTGTCTCTACCACCAACTCTGGACCCAACATCTGACATTCTTCTAGTTCCGTCCAACATGTAGGAGTACGGCATTTTCGACCATACAGCGCCTCATACGGTGCCATTTGAATGCTAGCTTGATAACTATTGTTATAAGCGAACTCTGCCAAAGGTAGATACTCCTCCCAACTGCCACGGAAATCTAAAACACAGCCCCTTAACATGTCTTCCAACACTTGGATCACCCTCTCAGATTGTCCATCAGACTGCGGATGAAAAGCCGTGCTGAAATTCAACCTCGTGCCTAACTCCTGATGTAAGGCCTTCCAAAATCTCGACGTAAACCGAGGATCCCAATCCAAAATAATGGACACAGGTACCCCATGCAACCGTACTATCTCAGTGATGTACAACTTGGCTAATCTTTGAAGCGAGTAGTCAACCCTTACCGGTATGAAATGAGCCGACTTAGTTAACCGGTCCACTACCACCCAAACTGTATCTTTCTTATTGGGCGTAAGGGGAAACCCACTTACGAAATCCATAGTAATCTCTTCCCACTTCCACTGTGGGATCTTTACCAGCTGTAACTGCCCCGATGGCAGTTGATGCTCAGCCTTAACTTGCTGGCATGTCAGACACTTGCCTACCAACTCGGTCACTTCCCACTTAAGACTGGGCCACCAAAACTACTCCCTTAAATCCCGATACATCTTGCTACTTCCCGGGTGCATAGCGTACGCACTGCTATGAGCTTCTTTAAGAATTCGCTGCCTCAAATCATCATCCTTAGGCATGCACACTCTCCCCTGAAAGTACAACACTCCATCACTGCTCAAGCTGAAACCTTCGGCCTCACCATTCTGTACTTGCAACCTTCGGGTATTCAAAGCTTCGTCAGTCATCTACCTTTCTTTAACCTCATTAATCCATGACGGCTTCACTTGCAATTCCGCCAAAAGGCTCCCATCCTCATAGAGACTTAGATGAGCAAACATCGCTCGCAAATCTGCTACCACCTTTCGGCTCAATGCATCAGCTACCACATTAGCCTTCCCCGGATGGTATTCGATCAAGCAATCGTAGTCCTTCAGTAACTCAATCCACCTCCGCTGCCTCAGATTTAAATCTTTCTGAGTCAAGAGGTACTTTAGGCTCTTATGGTCTATGTACACCACTGACTTCTCCCCGTACAGGTAGTGCCTCCAAATCTTCAAGGAAAAAACTATTGCCACCAATTCTAAATCGTGTGTCGGGTAGTTACTTTCGTGAGGCCTCAACTGCCGTGACGCATAAGAGACCACCTTCCCTTCTTGCATCAATACACAACCTAAACCAGTATGTGATGCATCACAGTACACCGTGAACTCCTTTCCTACCTCAAGCTGAATTAAGACCGGTGCTTCTGTCAGAATCCTCTTCAGCTTATCAAAACTCTCTTGCTGCTTCTCAGCCCACACAAACGGAACTCTTTTTCTCAACAGCTTAGTCAACGGTGCTGTAATTAAGGAGAAGTTTTTCACAAATCTCCTATAATATTCGGCCAATCCCAGAAAACTCTGAATTTCCGTAACTGACTTTAGTGGCTTCCATTCCAATACCGTCTCAATCTTACGGGGATCCACCCTGATGCCCTCAGCTGAAACTACATGCCCTAGAAAAGTTACCTCTTTGAGCCAGAACTCACATTTGCTGAATTTAGCGTACAGCTGTTTCTCTCTTAGAACTTGTAGAACCACATGAAGATGTGCGTCATGCTCCTCCTCAGACTTCGAGTACACCAAAATATTGTCTATGAAGACCACGATGAACCGATCCAGATAGGGTTGGAAAACCCGGTTCATCATGTCCATAAACGCGGCCGGTGTATTTGTCAAACCAAAAAGCATTACCAGAAACTTGTAGTGACCATACCGAGTACGGAATGCCGTCTTGTGAACATCAGCCTCCTTCACCTTAAGCTGATGGTACCCCGACCTCAGGTCAATCTTAGAGAACACTAATGCCCCTTTGAGTTGATCGAACAGATCGTCAATTCTGGGCAAAGGATATCGGTTCTTTATTGTTAAATTGTTCAGCTGCCGGTAGTCTATACACATCCTCATTGTCCCATCCTTCTTCTTGACAAACAGCACTGGAGCTCCCCAAGGCGATACACTTGGTCGGATGAACCCTCTATCCAACAATCCCTGAATCTACGCCTTCAACTCTACCAATTCTTTCGACGTCATTCGATACGGAGCTATAGATACGGGCGCGGTTCTGGGCAACAGGTCTATACCGAATTCAACCTCACGGTCCAGAGGTAGACCCGAAAGTTCCTCTGGAAACACATCCACATAGTCCTTACAGTCCAGACATCTCTCACAGCAACATCCTTAGCTTCTAAAGCACATACATGCACCACATAAGCTTCACAACCCTTCTTAACCATCCTTTTCGCCTTTAATGCCGAAACCAAATTAGACAGGTAATCCCTCCTTTTACCTATCATCACCACCTCATCACCTTCCACTGTCTTTAATACCATGCGCTTAGCTGCGCAATCCAAGCTAGCCTGATACTTCACTAGCCAATCCATCCCGAGAATTAGGTCAAACTCCCGGTACGGTAGTTCCATTAAATTAGTCAAGAACACGACCCCTTGGAGTTCTAGGGGTACGTCCCTATAAAATTTACTTACTTCTATAGAGTGACCTAGGGGGCTTAATACAGTCATCTTTCTAGAAGTAAGCTCAGAGTCTAGATGCAAAGTTTCCACTACACTACTAGCAATGTACGAGTGGGTTGAGCCAATGTCTATCAAGGTATTATAAGGTACACCAAAGATCAAGAACATACCGGTTATGACGTCCGGTGCGTCGCCCTCCTCTTGACGCCTTGCGACATAGACTGGACCAGGTTGTCTAGCCTCAATACCACCGGTATTTCCCCTCGGTGCCCCACGTCCTCTACCAGTACCATTACCTCCTCTTCCTGCACCACGACCCCTCTGAGGCTGTTGGTTATCCCTTCTGTTCGGTGCACGATCTTGACCCTCTAATCTCAGTCTAGCTACCTTTTTCGGACAGTCTCTAACTCGATACTCCAAGGACCCACACTCGAAGCATCCCCGATTACCATTCCAACACTCCCCCGTGTGAGACTTGCCACACTGAGCGCACCGTGGCGGCCATTGAGTGTTAGTAGCAGCAGCAGGCCTAGCAGCTTGATCTGACCCACCAAACCTTGTCCTCTTCTGCTGATAACCAGAAAATTTTGAAGGTCCGGAGCTCCTCTTATTCCAATTTCAATCTTGGTTCCGTCCAACCGACTATCTTACCCCTTCAGTAACTTTAGACTTCTCCACAAGGACCGCGAACTCCCGTTCCTGTTGTGGAGCTATCATCATTCTCAGCTCATTCCTCAGCCCATCCTCAAATCTAACACAGCGCTCATGCTTGGTACCCACAATACCACGAGCATATCTACTCAACCGGAGGAACTCGGCCTTATACTCTGCCACTGTCTTATTGCCTTGAACCAGGTTCAAGAAAGCCTTTCGCTGTGCATCCACGTAGCTAGTTCTGATATACTTCTTTTGATAGGCATCCCTGAAGAATTCCCAGGTGAGATTTTCTGCCACCGTTCCATCTCTCACAGTGAGCCACCACCGGTAAGACTCATCCCGAAGCAAAGAGATGATACCTTCAACTTCTCATCACCGTGGAAATCCAAGTCACCCATAATCCTTTCAAAGGATTCTAGCTAATACTCGCCAAGACCGGGCGCCACTCTAAAAACTCCCCTGAATACTTTTGTTCCGTTAGCTTGAGTCATTCAACCACGGAGTTCTGAGGCTCTCGCACGGCCTTGACCTCAAAGAACTCGCTCCAACACCGTAATACGACTTGAGATACGACATCATTACCACCCGTCTGATCTTGAAATTGGTTTTAGCGCCGACGGATCCGGCATCTTATTTCCAGACACAGTAACGGACCTTCTTGGCTCCAACAAGGTCATCCTACCCCTACCACGGCCACGCGGTGGACGTCCACGACCTCTTGAACTCATTCTATCGTTTGCGTTTATCTGTTTAAGAATTTTATGCATTAGTACCTTGTTTCACTTGATTATCCGCGAAGAAATTTTATGATAGGAGTTTTTAGGGTTGGTTCTTTCGTAACCATACATGCACACAGTTTTCCATTCATTCATTCAAAGAGACGTTGTAGTTTTCATTGTGATTGTTTTCCACTACCTAGGGGTATTTTCGTAATTTATCCTACAAGGGTATTTTTGTAATTTTTTCAAAAAAATAAAAATTCTCGGATGAGTTTGTCAAAAGCATTTTGAAACTCTTAACTTCCCGGGATACTTGGAAAAATTTTAAAATCCGGGGGTATTTCGGTAATTTTAGACCTCAGGGGTATTTCGATAATTTTTCACAAATCGTGGTGAATTTGTAAAATTTTAAGAAATCAGGGATATTTCAAAAGTTGTAAAACATTGAGGGCTCTTTTTGATAATTGCATTTCCCAAAATAGTGATGTTGCAAAATTTTTTAAAGTCAGGGGTATTCTGGTAATTTTGTAGGTTAAGGGCAATTTTGTAATTTTCTAAAATCATGGCGTTTTTGAATTTTAAGGTTTTTTGGCACTTTTATGTGATGAAATTTTGATTAAACCGTGGGAATTTTGGAAATTTCATAATTCAAGCGTTTTGTAATTTTACCCTAAGGGTATTTTAGTAATTTCACATAATCGTGGTATTTTCACAAAATGTTTTCCAAAAATTGGGTTCTAAGTGATTTCACAAAAGGAGGATATTTTGAAAATTTCTATTTGAATTTTTTTTCATATGGAGGGTATTTTGGTAATTTATAAGCCAGGGGTATTTTGGTCATTTTTCAAACTGAGGGGTATTTTAGTCATTTTTTTAAAAAAAACAAGGTTTCAATTACTTTAATAACAAAACGGCTAGTCCCTTTCGGGTTTTAGTTATCGAGTTTAGCCTGTGAGTATGTCGTCTCATTAGGATGAACCAGATTACTACGCACTGTAGGATTCGAGTGAGTAGGAGGTGAGTCACGAGGATCGCTAAATACCAGCCCCCACCGAATCCAATCCTAGACATGCGTATAACGATTGCCACATCCTTCGCTCGGTGACAACTCACAGGGTTGTTTAGGGAATTATTAAATCTTATGCATTGTTTGTAGGGGTATGCTAACCTTAGGGTTCAACAATTTCTACTCTACTAGTCTACGTTCCCAATTTTACCTTTCTACCCCTCATCCAATATTCACAAAAACGGATAGAAGTACCTACCTGGGCGGATAGGTGCCGGAGACTTGGTGCCATGCTGTTCAAGCCACAAACACTTTCCAAAAACATTTCAATAAGGCCTACTAATAAAACAAAACATTTTGGGCCTTGGGCCCCACAATCGAAGTTTTGAACAAGGCTCGATACCAAAATGTAACACCCCAAACTCGCCCATGAGTCCTGACCGGATCGGTATGTCACCG
The DNA here is from genome assembly GCA_025506655.1 of Gossypium rotundifolium. NCBI lineage: Eukaryota > Viridiplantae > Streptophyta > Magnoliopsida > Malvales > Malvaceae > Gossypium > Gossypium rotundifolium. Next base: position 154,373,709 of record CP106722.1, on the reverse strand, counting down.
AGTAAAATAATTTGAATCATTTTGAAAATTTGGTGAAAACTTGATAAAATTTGGCTAACGATGAAAGCGGTGTTTGAAAACTTAGTTGGGCTTTTATAAATCTGATTAGGTTGATGAACCCTTTTGAAAAACGGTTGATCATGTAATATTTTAAAGTCGTCAAGGTTATAGTTGACTTGGTTTATTTTTGTTACCCGATGGTAACATCTTTGAAAAACTCGTAGAAGTTACTTAGTTGAAAAAGTTACTTTTAACCGGTTCACTTAATATTTATAAGATTCCATTTGTAGTATAACATGAGTAAAATAAAGCAATAAAATAAACATCCAAACAATAATTAGCGGCCTTATTACAACCCAAAATAAAAACTTAGAAAATAAATAATATTAACTTTAATAAAATGAATTTAAATCCATCGACAAGCATGGCCGCCTCGAGTCCTCTCCGGCTCCATCTCCGCGTTCTACTCATCTGCAAAATGTTAAGGGAAGGGGTGAGTCACCAAGACTCAGTGTGTAAATCCCCCACCCAGAAAATACAACTCATACACAATTCATAATAAACATGCACATGCAACCCAACTACCCATCCATACTCCTTTTCTACCCCGTGTGGTCAAAACCACTGGTGGTCAAAACCACTGGTGACTAGTGTCACAAAATAAATGATGGGGCCAACCCATCGTGTGGTCAAAACCACTGGCGACAGTCCATAAGATCATCCCCCTCCTCTCATCAATCCCACCATCATCATGCTTTACATATCAATTATATATCATGTATTTAGGCATGGCATTTAACAGCATGTGATGGCATGCAAATCATATATCAATAGATCCCGTACAGGGGACTTACCCGAAATCCATGCTTAAGCCCACAAGCATATATCATAGATCACTACAATAATTATTAACAAAGCAACAATATGGCAAAGTCTACTAATAAAGTGTGTAAAGAGTTTACACACCTGTCACTATCGAAATCCCTAGATCCTAAAGATCCGATCTACGTCGCTAGATCTTGACCCTACATTCGGCCAATTATTAATGTTAATACCAAAGGCCTATTCGGCCATAACCAAATTCATACCAAAGGATCTTTTGCGGACTTACCTTAAACGGATTTGATTTCCAAATAAATTCCGAAGCCTTAATTAGTCCCTAAATCCATGGCACACATTAGTTTCGGCATTTTACAATAAACTTGTAGCAAAAAAGCCCTTGGCCGAGTGATGTATCCCACATATCATGCTCACCTTAAATCCCGAAAGACCTCTCAATTCTCCTTAACGCTGGCTTCTAGTGAGGGTTACCAATCCAAGACCCTGAATAGGTTCGGTTATACACAAGAATTCAAGGTTAAACCTCATGGTTTTGGTTGGCCAAAACAATAATAAAAGAATTAAACTTAGAGAGATCCCTTACCACACTTATTGAAAATCGGCAGCACCTTAGTTAGAGAGGGGAGAAGATTCGGCCAAGACAAATGGAAGGGCTGGAATTTTGAGAAGAAGAAGGGGTATATTCGGCTAAGAAGAAACAAGAGAAGCTGGAAATTTTTGAACAATTTTGGCTATGAATCAAGGAAGAATTCAGCAGTAGCAGTTTGGAGAGAAAGAAAAGAATTTTGGTTGAAATTTTGGCACTCCTTTAAAGATAAAACCGATTGTGGCCAGCCCCTCCCCAAGAAGTCCTTAAGTTGGCCATCACCTTCTTTTCGATGATAAATTTTAGCCTTTAATTATCACAAATAAGACTAGATTTATCTTACTTTTAATCTCCTAATCACTCTTCAACAATTGAATTGAAAATAAACTACTAATACTTACCCTCCAGTCGAAAATAAGCAAAGAAAATTAAGCTTTATCTCATCAATTAAGAGTCCAACATGTAGCCATCACTTCCCTCTCCCATTCACGTCTGCAGCATAAAAAAAATAAAACCCATATGCTATTTCTATGGTTGGAACCTGGAACCTCATGCCCCAGCCCTCTCTTCCAATGCCCCTTGCCATCTTTCCCATTTGACTTTCATGTCATGAACCCTCTCCATTTAATTTTAAAGCCTTCTTCCTGGCCCTCTTTCTTTTAACGCCAAAAGCCCAAAAATAAAACACCTTCCTTGCGTCCCTCATGACTCGAACTCGAGTCCTTTTGCCGACACCCTTAAGTGGTGCCCCAAGCCACTCCACCCAATCCAACTTTCATGTCCATTCCTTACCCAAAAATTCTTTAAAGCCCTCTTTATTTTAACATCCCAAAAAGCCTAAAATAAAACATTTCCCCCTTGTAACTCCCAAGACTCGAACCTCCTCCCTTGAACATCCTTAGACGCCACCTTCTTAGCACCTAAGTGGCGCATGGAAGCCACTTAGCCAAGCTATTCTTTGCGTCATGTTTCTCCCTAAATTTTATTTAAGCCCTATCCCACCTAGCTCCCTCCTTTTTCATACTAAAAATAAATTCTTAGCCCTAAGTCAGGCCTAGCTCGGGGTTATTTCTAGACCCTAAAACATGCCAAATAAAATCATAGTATTTATTTCTTCAAGCACACATGGGAAATTAATTAAATTTTCAACAACCCCTAATTTAGGGTGTTACATGGATGATGAGTTCAGGGGAATTCATGGTATGTAGCGGTTGGTTGGGTGGGACTTTTTCACTATTTCACATTTGGACATGCCCATGCATATACATTATTTATTGAACTACCATGATCCACTATGGACATTGATGTTGTTGGCTATGTTCCCCACTGTGATTGTTTGAATGAATGAAAAATAACTTCTCATTATGTTAGACTTACACTAAGCTTTTTAAAGCTCATCCCTTAGTTTAATCCTTACAAGTAATCCTTGAGCCTAGGATCATACATTGCATACGGAGTACTCAACTCAAACATTATATTTTTCCAAATAAAGTACTTTCACTTTAGTTATATTTTTTATTTGGGATTGTAATAAGTTAATTTTCAATTGTTGCATGAGTTTATTTTTTTTATTTGGGTTATGTATTCATGATATTTTGATTAGAAAGTGAACGTATCTAATAATCGATTTAAATCGCATGAAACTTAAAGTAAAATTGATGTTTTTACCAAGATTTTGCTACGTAATAAAGAAACATGTTTTGAAAAGGGAAATTGATGTTACAAATCCACTATGTTTTTCCAAAATATCACAAATTATAAAAAAAAAAGACTTTAAGTATAGTCGACTTAATAACCTGACATTTTTTTAAAACCTGAAAAAAATAGAGGTTTTCAACTGAACGGTTTTACTTGGCCATTTTGATGTCAAATATAGCCTTTAGAATCTGGTCATAACATCTGGGTCGGGTTGGGAAGGTTATAGCAACCTTATTTTTCCTTAGGTGCTTCATTGAGCCATTAAGGCTTCAAGTAGATGGGCTTCTCCACATGTTCCATGAATTGGGCTAGTTCAAGTGGGCAATGAGCCCCATTTAATCAATTGAACTCCATGAGATGCTCTTTATGCATTTAGTCATGGGATTTGATCTACGGCTCGTGACAATATGGTACTTAGCACTATACGCTCTTTGGTGTGCTGAGAAAGGTTATCGTGTATCGTAATTTTCTTCTACAAGTGTTTACTAAGTGTCACGTCATAAAATAATGAAATGTAAAATGTGAAATATATGAACTAAACATGAATTAAAAAATAATTCCTAGGGGGGATTGTAACACCCCAAAATTTTCAATTTGACACATGGCACTCTTCTTGTAGTAGATATAGTGAATTATTGAGAAAATTAAAAAAAATTGAATAAAGGAATTCTCATGAAAATAAAATGATTTTGGATATGAAAATTAATGAAAAGAAATTTAGAAGTGAAAATGTTATAAAAGGACCAACTCATAAATTTTAAAAAGTTTGAGGAGAAAAGTGCAAATTTTACAAAATGAGAAAAATAAATTATTAGTGATGAATTGAATTGTGATTAAGTGAAATATGTATTGGTATGGTGGAAGTCACTTTTGGGACCTAATTGGAAATATTAGAAAGTACAAGGATTAAATTGTAAATTTATCAATTTTATCAAGAGAAGAGAAAAGATGCAAATTTTCACCATGCATAGATTTATATTAAATTTTATAAGTGGATTGTGAGATTTTTAATTGGTAATTTCCTAATATTGAGAAGAAATTGTACAAAAGAGTAAAAAATGGGCAAAATGATAATTTTGCCATAAAAGGGAAATTCAATCATTTTTCAAGTATAATATTATGGAAATATTATTTGGACAACATACTTGACATAGTAAAATTTAATCGGGCCATTGGATTGTGATTTAAGAAGAGTGGGCTTTATTTTATAGTAAATAGTTGACATATTTGGATTGTACGTTGTATGATTGTTCATACCATTGATGCCATTGTTCGATTGACTGATAGTGTGCAAGTCATACACTAAAACTGTTACCGAAAGCATGTTAAACATGCCATTGTTCTACATTGTACCCGTTTCTTTCATGCATGATTGTGTTTCATTCACGGCATATCATATTGCATTGCATAAGAATTTGGGTTGTTTGGTGACAGAGGAGTTCTGTGGAGTATCCACAGTCATTAAAATCCACAATATTATTGTCAGTGTACTACACCCCGGAGTACTATAGGAGGTATTGGATATTGGTGACTTGACCACATCATTGGCAGCACTGTCTTCACCTTATTGATGGCTTGCCTGTACAATTGGTGGCTTGACTGCATCATTGGCAGCTTGTTTGCATTATTAGTGGTTTACCGCAATTTACTGGTAGTTTATCTGCATTTCTGGTGGCTTGTCCATTTTACTGGTAGCTTGTCTACAAATTGTTATTGGTGGTTTATCCACACTGAGCTACGGCTCCTTATTGTTTTGGTGATTCGATAAATGGGTTCTGGGTAACTTGTGGTGTGTAGCGGATGTGTGGGTAGGACCTTTTTGCATTGTCATTCTCAAGCATGCATATGCATAATTTTTGGAAGCACAATGATTCTATGAATTTTGTGTACTATTGTAATTATCGATAATCTGTTAGCTTTTTTGCTCAATTGTTAAACAGGTTTTTTGCATTATTTGTAAGTTCTGCAAACTCTATTTACCTTTAATTAAGACTCACATTAGGCTTTTTAAGCTCATCCCTTTAATTTAATATTTTTCAAGTAATCCGCAAGGCTAGGGCTCAAATTCTGCAATTTAAAGGTCTCTTCTCGATTTTTATTAAATAAAGCTTTATATTTTATATTTTTATTTATTTGGTTTGCAATAATTTATTTTAGGAATTGTGGCATGGGACTCGATTTTGGAATATAATTAGTTATTGCATTCATGAGCATTAAGAATTGGATAAGTTAAATAACTGACTGAATTAATAATTGGTCGTTAAAATTAGTAATTATGGTTTTATTAACAAATTGTGAACACTGATTTTTCACTGCAAAACTGGATATTTTTGGAAACTCTAAATAACAATTAATGGCCAAATATGTAATATTTTTTTTAAAAAATTAATGAAAATATTTTAAATTGGAATTTTAATTAAACTTGGCAAAAAGAGATACCCACTACGATTTTTCAAAAATAAGCGAATGTTTTGAAAATAAGTTTCTGAAAGTCCGCTTGATTCTTTTGGGCAATTTTAGTAGCTGATGTAACCTTCAAAATTTGGTCCTAACTTCTAGGCAGGGTTGGAGAGGTTACAGAGTCAGTAAATATTATTTATTAATATTTACGAGTTTATTATAGTATTGTATTGATTTTTGGTTCGATAATTTTATTGAGCGGTTAGTAATTAAGGTACAATGACTAAATCGTAAAAATTGTAAAAGTTAATCACTATTGAATTTTATTTTTAAAAATATTAAATAGTGATTGTTTAAGGATTTATGTGGCAATTAAACCATACTAAATATGGTGGATGGTTAGTTCTTGTTTTCTAATAAAAATATATTTTATAATTAAATTAAAAATGTGATAAAACATTAAAATGTGGTCATGTTCCTTATTTCCTTACTTTATCACAGTTTCTACACTAAAAATATAATTAGAGAAGCCATTTTTGAAGCTATGAAATTTAGCCAAGCATTCATCATTGCATGATAAGCTAATTTAAGCCCATTTCTTATAATTTTTATGATTTTGAAATCCCTCGAGCTTGATTTAGCTAGACCAGGGATTAAAAATTGTGAAATTTTTAAATATTTTAAAAGTTACCATTGATGATTTTTGAAGATTTTGATGTTAATATGTTGGTTTATAAGATTAGTTATGAAAAGGACTAATTTGTAAAGAGAAAGTTGTTAGTTTTGAATATAAGGACTAAAATGTAAAAAATCAAATTTTATGTTAAATTTCTATAAATATAGATACTAGAGGGCTGTAGAGGGATGATATTGAAATCGGATTGAAAAATGAAGCTTGAATGTGAAAGATATGATTGTTTTGGTTTTAAGGACTAAATTGAATAAATGCAAAATTTTAAGAAATTTGTGAAAATGAAATTAAAATTTCATATGCATAGAATAAGATGTTATAAGGTAAATGAAACTAATAAATTGAAATGAATTACCATATAGATCAAGATTTGGACCAACAGATATATAATTAAGAAAATGAAAAATTATGATTAGTCCTTGACATTTCGCTTGTTGTTCTTGTCCGATAAGTACATATGGTATAGTTGTATATGTAAATGTAATGTATGTGTTTGAATTATGAATTTATATACCTTGAATATGATTTGAATTGTATGCAAATTAGTACAAAAGGTGAGAAATAGATCGAATTGTAAATAAATAATTTAATGTATTAAATGTGCCCGAATGAACGTAAGAAAGGATAGGATACAATTGCCATGCCAATAGGGTTATCTGCGCCCAGTATGAGATATGATATGAGTTGATACTGATGTACAGAGAATTAACTATTTAAACCGAAATCCAGCATTTGTTGTAGATTATCGAGATTTGTCTTTACGGAGACCACTATTAGTGATTGTCTCCACGAAGACACTGGTGTGTTCTAGAGGGATGTAATTTCTTATGAAAATTTATGCCTACAGGCTTAACACTTCAGTGCCTAGGCGTGTTTTGGAGTGATCATTCGAATGAGCAATCTGATGTGTTTTGGTGGTTACTCGCGTATCTGCATATGTTATTATAGTTTAATGGGCTAAATGGTTATTGTAAAACAAAAAAAAAAAAAAATATGTGATTGATAATATGTATTGTGTTTGGAAATGGCTATATGCGATTGGAATGATGAAATGACTTATATGTTCGATGAATCTGATAGAATGACACTGAATGGGAATGTATTGTTCATATTGATATGTTATAAGATTGTAAGTGATGAAATCACCTTACTGATGTGAAATTGATGACATGAAAGTCGTATAGTTAGCTAATTCATTATGTTACTTATGAATTGAGGTGAGTTTACTGCATTAGATCCTATGAACTTACTAAGCATACACAATGCTTACTCCATTATATTTTCTTTGCTTGTAGTTGTCTTTTGTGAAACAAGGTGATCGAATCACTTCGGAGCTCACACTATCAAGCTTTCGATTCAGTAGTTTTTTTATCATTTTGGACTCGGTTATGTGGCATGTATATATGCAATGTTATGCTTATGTGTACTTATTTTGAATGATTTTGATTTTGGATCCAAAATGGTGAATGACATGAGGCTATATGATATGGATAAATATGTACACCTTGGCAATATGTTTAGATATAATAGAAGCATATAGATGATCATATTGATAGTTAAATATTGTTTTTGAGTAATGTAATTGATTGTATCATAATTTGAATGGTTGATAAATGTATAAGTTGTAATGTTATTGTTTTGAAATGGTTTAAGTAGAAGGAACAATTTGGAATGATTTATGCACCCTTGTTATGATTTTGTGCCAAATGTGGCATATTGGGTAGATGTACGGAATATGATGAATGATATGTTTTGGAATGCTTGGGAATGTTTTAAATAGGTTTGAATGATACTATTAGAACTTTTTGACATATTTGGATGATTGGATTGAAACAAGTACCAAATGGCCTTAAAATACCAAAAACAAGATTCACGTTGTGACATCATATGGTGGTCGTCCCAACGAGAAAATGCTTGTAATGTCACATTGAGACAAGGAACTCTGTCCTCTTAATGAGGCTAAAATAATGAGTGACGTTGCAGCATTGAAGGTATTGATGTCGTGAAGTGATCCCTCACGTTACGGTGTCATTCTAAACTTTTGAAATATTTGCAATTCTGTAACATCCTAAAATTTGAGTATTTAATTGATGCATGTTTTAGTGCTTAATTTGTGTAAAATAAAATTTTTCATGTTTAGTATGGTCTTGAGAAGACTTGAGAACTATTCGGAAGTAGAATAAATTTTAGTAAGGAGTATTTAATTGAAGTGGATCAAGTGACCTTGAGTTTAAGTAAAATTAGGTGTTAAAAATTAGCATAAGATGAGCTAGTAACAAGGTGGTGTTGGCGCATGCATGTTTGCTTGAGGTGAGAGGTTCGAATCTCCTAGCATGCAACTTGAAGTTTTATTTTTTGCCATTCCTTAAGCAAGTGTCGGTCATGGATAAGGATTGATGAGTTGGATTATTTTTTTTACGGCAAGAAGATAATGGGAAAAAGGCAAGTGATAACTTAGGGAAAGGAATCATATGGAAAAGGCATGTAAGGGGGACATAAGGCTTAAAACAAGGACTCTGTTTTGGAAAGCTTTGAATGGCTAATTGTCCATGAACATGGACGGTTTGTGGACTAAAGAGGGAGCCGAAATTTTGTGGCAAGTCTTGGAAAAGTTAGTAGCTTGGGAGAATTTTCCATTTTGATCTTTTGCTCTCCCAAAATCAAAACTTTTTCTCTCATCTTTCCTCTTGGTTGAATGTACTTGTGATAGGAGAAAAACCATCTTTGCCTTGTTTTCTTTTAGTTATTCTTTTGACCATTTGGTCATTTATTTGTTAATCACTCTAGTAGCTCATTTGGTGTTTCCATTTAGTGCCTAAAACATAAAAAACAAAACATTTTCTTCTCCTCTCTCTCTTGGCCGAATGCACCATTGCTCAAACTCTCATTTCTTGTTTTCCTTATTTTCGAAAATTTAATCATAACTCTCTCTCATTCTCATTTCTTCCTTTCAATATTTTGATTTTTCTTTTCAACATACTTTCAACACTTTCTTTTCTTCTTAGCTGAATGATAGACTGCCTCCATAGCCGAATCAATTCTTTCTCTCCTTTATTTTTGCATAGCGAATCTCCTATTCTCTATAAGCATCTATTCTTCAATCATTCTTTTCTTTTATTCAAATCTTAGATCATCGTGAAATAGTGGAAGGTCGAATCTTCATTTTCTTGGAGAAATCTTAAAGATCATTTAAGATTTGATAATAACGTGCAAAGGATTCTCTTGAGATTTTTTGGAATATTAAGGTAAGCCGATTTCACTCTTTAAGTTTTTTAGTGTTAAGATTTGTCGAAATATTATTAGGACTAATGTTTCTTTGTCCTCGAAGACAATCAAAATAGGGACGAAAAGGGTAGTGAATAGTACTTGGAAGAGGGGTGGTTCTATTAATCCCCCTAAGTTTAAGAGAAGGACTGTTTCGAGAATTCAAAATTTTCCACCGGTTGTGGACCTTCATCCGGCGAAAATCAATTATTTGAAGTTGTACGTACTCCCGAACCATTGTTTACTCATGGTACTGAACCTTTGATCGGAGAGAAATCGCAAATAGTGGTTATTCGATATTTTGAGGGTAAGATTTAGATCGCTCAATATTAGAATAGATTAATATTAAATTTTAGTGTTCTAATCCTTCGTAATGTGTGTTGAGATATCGACGAGCAGGAGAGTGTAGTTCTCACCATAATCAGGTGTGTAATCTCACACTATATCTCATGGGTTAGATGACTATACAACGATTAAAGTTGGATTAAAAATCACAAAGTTGGACAAATTGGAGAATATGGTATTATTGACACTTTAGTGTTAAGATCGTAAAATCAGTATTAGGATCGTGAAAATTTTGAAATCGCCCTTAATGGCTAAAACGATAATATTTGGTAAATTTGGGCCATATATGTACAATTTGGTAAATTTGGGCCATATATGTGAAATTTGGTAAATTTGGGCCATATATGTGAAATGTGGTAAATTTGGGCCATATATGTGATATTTGGCAAATTTGAGCCATATATGTGCAATTTGGTAAATTTGGGCCATATGTGAGATTCGGTAAATTTGGGCCTTATATGTGATATTTGGCAATTATGGGCCATAGTGAGATTTGGTAAATTTGGGCCTTATATGTGATATTTGGCAATTATGGGGTGTATGTGATATTTGGTAAATTTGGGCCACATATTTGATATTTGATAAATTTAAATATAAATGAAATTTGATAATTGGATCGGTTGTGATAATTGATAAATGGGCTATATGCGATATGTGTTTTAATGGGCCAAAAATTCATAAATTATAATATGGTTTTCCTTATAAATATTTTGAAATGCATAAACATGATTGCATAGGTTGGGATTAATGATGAAGAGAAGAAAGGCTTAATGCCAGAAATCTAGATAGGTGACTCTGTCACAATGGCCGTTGCCCGAAATCTAGATCAGTGGTTTTACCACAATTATTTAAATGGCCGTTGCCACAAATATGATATTGGGCTTAAAGCCTACTTCGGTGTGTTGGCGGGGTGGGTGACTAAAGCTCCCCGCAGGTGTCTTGGTTGGGTACGGGGGTGTGTAGCGGATGGAAATCTAGGTTTGGTTTTGGAAATTGCATATCATTTGCATTATTATTTTAAATACTAAATTATTATATTTTGAAATGGGCTTAGGCCCAAATAAATGTATAAATGGTCTTGGCCCAGTGGACTATGGTAAGTGAGTTGCACACGAGTTCTAAGTAACTCACCCCATTATTTTACCCTCTCGGGTAATAACAATTGATGGAGACTTGGTTGGAGATGACTTCGTGGGTGGCTATACTACAAATGGTGGTTCATAAAACTTTGAGACTTCTTTTATAATTTTAAGTACTATTTTTTATTGGCGATGTAATAAGGCCTTTTTAAATATGGATTTTATTATGTGGATGGATTATTAATATTTTAGTTTTATTAAGTTGGATTGATTTAGTTTTTCATAAATGATTTTTATAACTTTCTTATAAAAACAAAAGTTTTTCTTAACTAGAAACTTAGGAAATTCTTTTAAAATTTTTGATGAAATATTCCAATTAAATAAATCTAAAGTTTTTATCAATTACTACTTGTTATATATCAAACGACAAACTCTTGTGTTTTAAACAAGCATTTCAAATAAATCTCGATTTTTCGATTAAGTAATGTTCTTAATCGTTTTGAAATTTGATTTCTACATTGTTAAATGTTTTGAATGTTCGTTAAACTTGTGTGGCATGCCAAATCCGTGCTTAATGCATAAAGGTTGGGTTTAGGGTGTTACATTTTATGGTATCGAGCACTGGTTTCAAAACTCTTTGTGGTTTGGGTTCAACGATGATTTTTGGTTAAAACCACTTAAATTTCTAGACTTTATGTTTTAAAGGTAGCATGGCACCACGAACATCCAACACCATGCCAAGTAAGTATGTTCAGTAAGTATTTGTTTATTAAATGTTTATGATTGTGATGAGACCTAAGAAACACTCTAGAACTTCTAGTTTTAGGTGTTGAAATTGATAGAGATCAAGACTATAGGATGTGATTGCGAAAACAACCCTATCTCTTATATCTCATAAAATATCGTTAATAAACACTGAAATAATATTCTGATTCATAAAACTTGTAATCAGATTAAAGCGAATTAGTCAATATGAGCAATAGAGGACGTGGTCGTGGACACGGTAGACGTGGCCATGGTAGAGGACAAGGTGCTGCGTTTGAAGCGTCGGGCCATATACCGGAAATGGATGCACCTACGTCATTCGAGAGCGAAACTGGATCTCATGACCATGTGAATGATGATAATGCTTTGACTCAAGCAATGTTGCGAGTCTTAGAAAGAGTAGCTGGAGCCAGAACTCGGCCAGTAACTCGCGGATCAATATCGGAATGACTCAAGTCTAGTGGTGCAGAAGTTTTTAGAGGTGTCTCTGGTGTAGCTCGAATGTGGTAGAATATTGGCTTGAGGTCAGTAGAACAAATTATGGATGATTTGGAATGCACCGCTGAGCGTAAACCGAGAGGAGCGTGTCTTTGCTAAGAGACGAGGCGTATCAATGGTGGCTTCTTGTTCGAGAAGGCACCGAGGTGCATTGGTTTAATTGGGATTTCTTTAAAGTCGCTTTCCAAGGAAGTACGTCGAACCGATTATGTAGATGCCAAGGAAAGAATTCTGAATTTGGTTCAAGGAAGTAAGATCGTGGCGACTCACGGCGAAGTTCTTCGCTTGAGTCGTTATGCTCGTACTATAGTGCAGATCGATCATGAGCGTATGTACGCTTTGAGGATGGATGAATGATGAGTTATGGTATCGATAGCCCCACGAAGTGCGGACTTTTACCTCGCTTGTATAGAAAGCTAAGATAGCCAAGAGGCTAAGAATTGAGAATGCGAAGCGGGAAAAGTAAGAGGCAAGAGATTTTAAGTATTCGTTCCTCTAAAAGGTTTCAAAAGAGGCCACGGAATGATGAGACAATTCAAGTTAGGGCACCTGTGACTACCAATCAGATTCGAGAATGTGCCGACTGTGGTAGATGACATCCCGGAGAATGTTGGAGGAAAACTGGAGCCTGTTTTAAATGTGGATCTAAGGATCATCAGTTTAAGACTTGTACTCGACGGACTGAAACGACTCAGAAAGCTCATAACCCTGAGGCTCAGCCAGCTAGATGTACTCAGCAGCCACCAAGAGGTCGTGGACTAGGTCGTGGTGGTAATGGTAATGGACGTGGACAAGGTGCACCGGGTCGAGGTAATGGTGTTAGAGGTAACACGGAGGCGGGACAACCAGGATTGGTCTATCTTTGTCGAGCGTCGTGAAGACGGCGATGCACTGATGTGATAATCGGCACGTTCTTCATCTCGATGTACACATTCATCGCTTTGATAGATATCGGATCTACCCACTCGTATGTTGCTAGTGCTATATGTAACACCCCAAACCCGGTCAATACGCCATGACCGAATCTGACATGCCACAGAGGAAAACGTTTTGAAGAAAATTGAGTTTTCGATTAAATTTTAGAAAAATAAGTGCATGATTAGTTAAAAATCGATAGTTTACTTTTAAAATCCCGTAAGTAAATCTTTTAAAACTTAGTTGACAATCCGTAGGATAGAAAACATTTATGTCATTTTAAGAAAAAACCCAAATTATTACTTTGAAAACCGTTTGCATTTGAGTGTAGAAACTTCAATTTGTAAAACATTTAAGTTGTCGAAAACATTTAAGTTGAAATTATACTATCAAATGATTTATATTACTCGATGGTAAGATTTTGAAAACTATTGCGTTTTTTTATAATTTAGAAAACTTTGGGCTTAATTATTAGATCAACCATGATGATTATTTAGCCATGTTTAAAACAAGTCCAAAGCATATAAATAATCCAAAAAAAAACATAATTAAAGAGGCCTTATTATAGATCCAAATAAAGATGTTAACCAGTTTAAAATAAAATAAAGTACCCAAATCGAAATTCATGTAAAATCGAATTTTTATTGCATGGCCTCCTCGAGTTCATCCGGCTCCTCATCTGCAATCTACGAATCACCTGTAAAGGTAAGGGAGAAGGTGAGTCACCAAGACTCAGTGCATAAATCCTTCCCCCGGTTAATGCAACATACTTACACAATTCATAACCAAGTAATGTAAATAATGCACCCAACCTAGCCATCCATAACTCCTTTTCTACCCCGTGTGGTACCAAACCACTGGTGGTGCCAAACCACTAGTGACCTAAAGTCACGATATCCAATAATGTGGTGCCAAAACACTGGTGACCCAAAGTCATGAATAATCCATTTGTGGGGCCAACCCACGTGTGATACCGAATCACTGGCGACGATCCCGTAATATCAAATGTGGGGCCAACCCATCGTGGTGCTAAGCCTTTGGGACGAGTCGCTATGAGATGCCAAACCTCCGTGTCCCAAAGACACGAAATAATCTTGTGGTACTAAACCCACCGGAGGTGCCAAACCTCGGTGTCCCAAAGACACGGATATCAAATCCTTCCCCCTCCTCTCATATCACCCATATCAATGCAACATTTAAACAAATCATGCCTTTATGCTTTATTAGAAATCACATAGGAAATTAATCATAAATCGTAACATCATGCATCATATTACAAAAGTCATATCGAAATGGACTTACCCGATTTCTTGCTCATACCCTTACGGTATCATATTGAGAATCTCATAGTTTTCGGCTTTAATAACATGATTAGAACATTTAAAATATTTATATTACCAAGTTATGAAGTGTGTAAGGTACACACCTGTCACTAACGCAAGTACTAACTTCCAAAGACCCGATCTACCGCACTAGATCACCTTGTCCTACATTCGGCCAAACCACAAAACTATAAGCAAAACCATTCGGCCAACTTCACACCCTAAATCTCAATAGCCTTTGGCTTTTCAACCAAAAAAAAAAAAAAAGATGAATCGACATGAATCCTTACCACTTGACTTACCAACTTTGATTTCTAAAGAGTAGAGGCTTAGATTGACTACTTCCAAAGTCCCGAAGAGCCTAAAAGAATTCGGTTCCTAAGAATAGTTAGAACCTTGCAAGCAAATGCCCAAAAATTCGGCCTTTGCCCCCAAGAAAAACGACAGAGAAAAGAGAAAAGAAACTAAAGAAATACAGCCATGAACACTTACCCCCTTCCAAAACCGATTGAAGGAAACCAAATGAAGACTTACCCTTGATGATATTCGGCCAAGACAAATCTAAAAGAAAGAAAGAAGATCCGGCAATAGTGTTAGATGATGGAGGAAGATTCGGTTAGAGTGGGGAAAAAGAAAGAAAAAGAAAGTGAAATGCAAGAGAGGGATTTCAGCAAAGGAAGGTGGAGAGGATTTTGGCACAAAAGTTTGAGAGAAGAAAAAGAAAAAAATGAAAGGGAGGAGATGGTACATTCGATTTTGAGCAAAAAGAAAGAGAGAAAGAGAGATTTGGAGAGAAAGAAAATTCAGCCAACCACTAGAGAAGAAGTTTTCGGCTACAAAGAAAATAAAAGATGAGAGGGAGATTCCAAAAGATTTCAGCCAAATGCCTAAGAGGGCAACAAACACCTATGGACAATCAGCTTATGGTTCACTTTAGTGCACTTGAGAAGAATTAGTAAGGTTCAAAGGGTTTTTTGGTTATGGCTCAAAACAAAGAATGAAAGCATTCCGAACTAACCGAAAATGACTACCTAACTAAAAGAAATTTCGGCACCAACTAGCTACCAACAAGACAAAATTCGGTCACTCCCCCCCTAGGCCCCAAAACCGTCCAAATACATGGACTTCAAGGTCAAACCTATCCACACAAAACTTTCCATAACAAAATACCTTACATCATGCCTTATGTTCTCACATCAACCTTTAATCAATTGATTTCTTTCCCAAACATCAAGCTTACCTAAACTATTATTCTACTTGCCATAAAAATTTAAAGTCCAACTTACCATAATTAGAGCTTGGCTGACACTTAATGTTAGGATGCATAAAAATAAAGTCTTCAAAATGCATTTCATGATACTCAAACCACTTCCCTCAAGCAATCCTTCATGCGTCATATCCACCTTGCCACTAACTCCTCATGTGCTAGAATTTAACACTTAAATTAACTTAAGTGTCAGATTCACCTAATCCACTTCACTAAATTCTCAATACTAAGAATTATTCTAGCTTCATAAATAAAATCAAGCCTTCACAAGACTATGCTAAACACACAAAATTTATACCCGAGCCAACACAAATAATAAGATAATACTCTAATTTTTAGGATGTTACAATTCTACCCCTTAAAATAATTTCGTCCTCGAAATTACCTAATCAAAAGAGTTGAGGGTACTGTTGTCTCATCACATCCTCCGGTTCCCACGTAGCTTCTTCTACTCCATGATTCTTCCATAAAACCTTCACTAAAGGAATTGACTTCTTACGCAAAACTTTCACATCTCGGTCTAGAATCTGCACTGGTTCTTCTTCTATCGCCAAATCTGGACTCACCTCTATTTCCTCTACTGCCACAACATGCGATGGATCAGAACGATAGCGTCTAAGCATGGAGACATGGAACACATCGTGAATCTGACTCAGCTCTGATGGCAACTCGAGCTGATAGGCTACTGGTCCCACTCGTCTCAACACCTTATACGGCCCAATAAACCTTGGACTTAACTTGCCTTTTCTCCCAAATCTTAACACTTTCTTCCATGGCGAGACCTTCAAGAAGACCTGGTCACCCACAACAAACTCTATATCCCTCCGCTTGAGATCGGCATATGACTTCTGCCTATCTGAAGCTTCCTTCAAACGAGCCTGAATCAACTTCACCTTATCCTCAGTTTCTGCAACCAACTCTGGTCGTAACATCTGACGCTCACCCAATTCTGTCCAGCATGTAGGTGTACGACACTTCCTACCATACAACGCCTCATATGGTGCCATCTTAATACTTGCCTGATAACTATTGTTGTATGCGAACTCAGCTAATGGTAAAAACTCTTCCCAGCTGCCTCTGAAGTCCAAAACACAACCTCTTAGCATATCCTCTAAAATCTGTATAACTCTTTTCGACTGCCCGTCAGACTGTGGATAAAATGCCGTATTGAAATCCAATCGCATACCCAAGGCCTGATGTAATGCTCTCAAAAACCTCGACGTAAATCTAGGATCTCTGTCCTAGATGATCGACACTGGCACACCATGCAACCTTACTATCTCTGCCACATACAACTTAGCTAACTTCTGAAGCGAGTAATCCACCCTTACCAGAATGAAATGAGCTAACTTAGTCAGACGATCCACAATCACCCAAACTGAGTCCTTCTTACTAGGTGTAAGGGGTAATCCACTGACAAAGTCCATAGCGATCCTTTCCCACTTCCACTATGGAATCTTCACCGACTGAAGTAATCCAGATGGTAATTGATGTTCAGCCTTGACCTGCTGACACGTCAGACATTTACCCACAAACTCAGTTACCTCCCGCTTCAGACCTGGCCACCAAAATTGCTCTTTTAAATCCTGATACATCTTACTACCTCCAGGATGCATAGCGTATGGGCTGCTATGTGCGTCCCAAAGAATTTTTTGCCTCAACTCGACATCCTTCCGCATACAAGCTCTCCCTTGAAAACACAATACTCCATCACTGGACAAACTATAACCCTCTAAATTACCATCCTGAATTTGCAACCTCCGAGCATTCAAACCATCATCTTCTAACTGTTTCTTCTCGATCTACTCTAACCAAGTCGGCTTGACTTGCAGTTCTGCCAACAGACTCCCATTGTCATACAAGCTAAGATGAGCAAACATCGATCTTAAGTCTGATACAACCTTACGGCTCAACGCGTTTGCCACTACGTTAGCCTTGCCCGGATGATACTCAATCGAACAGTCGTAGTCCTTCAACAACTCAATCCATCTACACTATCTCAAGTTTAAATCCTTCTGAGTCAAAAGATACTTAAGACTCTTGTGATCCGTGTAGACTATCGACTTCTCTCCGTACTAATAGTGTCCCCAAATCTTCAAGGCGAAAACCACTGCGGCTAATTCAAAGTCATAAACCACTGCGGCTAATTCAAAGTCATGCGTCAAATAGTTAACCTCATGTGGTCTCAACTGTCGAGATGCATAAGCCACTACCTTCCCTTCCTGCATCAGCACATATCCCAAACCAGTATGTGATGCATCACAGTAAACCGTGAATTCCTTGCCTGTCTCAGGTTGAATTAAAACTGGAGCTTCAGTCAGAATTTTCTTCAACTTGTCGAAACTTTCTTGTTTCTTCTCAGTCCACACAAATGGAATTCCTTTCCTCAATAACTTGGTCATAGGTGCTGCGATCAAAGAAAATCCCTCTACAAATCTTGGTAATACCCCGCTGCACCTAGAAAACTCGAATCTCGACCAACGACTTAGGCGGCTTCAAATCCAACATCGCTCGATCTTCCGAGGATCCACTCTAATCCCTCAAAGATACTACGTGACCCAAGAAAGTCACCTCCCTAAGCCAGAATTCACACTTACTAAATTTGGCATAAAGCTGCTTTTCCCTCAGAATTTGTAACACTACTCGCAAATGCGCATCATGCTCCTCCTCTGACTTTGAGTATACCAAGATATCGTCTATAAATACCACTACAAATTGATCCAAAAACTGCTGGAATACCCGATTCATCATGTCCATAAATGCTGTCGACATGTTAGTCAACCCAAACGGCATTACCGTAAACTCGTAGTGTGCCCATACCGAAAAGCGAAATGTCGCCTTATGGATATCGACCTCTTTCACCTTTAATGATGATACCTGGACCTTAAATCAATTTTGGAGAAAATCGCTGCCCCTTTAAGCTGATCAAACAAGTCATCTATCCTCGGCAAAGGGTACTTGTTTTTGATTGTCAGCTTATTCAACTGGCAGTAATCTATACACATCCACATCGAACCATCCTTCTTCTTGACAAAAAGTACGGGCGCTCCCCAATGTGAAACACTTGGTCGGATAAAACCTCGATCCAACAACTCCTAAATTTGAGCCTTTAATTCCACTAATTCCTTCGGTGCCATCCTATACGGAGCGATAGACACTGGCGCAGTTCCGGGTAACAGATCTATACCAAATTCAATTTCACGATCCGGAGGCAGTCCCGAAAGTTCTTCTGGAAATACATCAGCATATTCCTTTACTATTTAGACATTTCCTACAGTAGACTCCTTATCCTCCAATGTACACATATGAACCACAAATGCCTCACAGCCCTTCCTGACCATCTTCTTAGCTTTCAACGCAGATACCACGTTGGATAGATAATCTCTTCTATTACCTATCATAATCACCTCTTTACCTTCAGCTGTCTTCAACACCATGTGCTTAGCAGCGCAATCCAAACTCACCTGGTACTTGACCAACCAGTCCATCCCAAGAATCAGATCGAACTCCCCAAACAGCAGTTCCATCAGATCAGCTACAAACACTACCCTTCGGAGTTCTAAGGGTACATCTCTATACAGCTTATTTACTTCTACAGAGTGACCTAGAGGGCTAATTACTGTCATCCTCCTAGAAGTAGTCTCAAAGTCTAAGTTCATGGTCCTTACTATGCAACTAGCAACATATGAATGCGTCGAACCCATATCTATCAAAGCAGTATATGGTGCACCAAAGATTAAGAATGTATCGGTTTCTTACCTTAGTGTTGCCTGCACCTTTGCCCGATGCTCGCGGCCTCGACCAGATCCATTTCCTCCTCTACTATTACCACGACCTCTCTGCGGTGACGGTCCCTCCTTTCTGAACTGAGCATGACCTTGACCCTCAGACTGATTCCTGGCTAGCTTACGTGGACAATCCCTCACACGATGATCCAGCGATCCACGCTCAAAACATCCTTTCCCTCCGGTCCAACATTCGCCCCAATGATATTTCCCACATCGATTACACTGCGCCGGTCCCTGATTAGCAGTAACATGCCTCCCAGATTGATTCGGCCCACTCTGCCTGGCCCTTTTTTGAGAATTACTAGCCGGCCCAGATGATCCAAAACTTCTCTTATGTTTGTTTCCTGTCGTGATTCTGCCTTACAGATTCCTTTATCCCTTCAGCTATCTTAGTCTTTTCAACTAGAGTAGCAAACTCTCACTCCTGATGTGGAGCAATCAGCGATCTCACCGTCCCTCAATCCATCTTGAACCGGACACATCGCTCAGGTTCAAAGCCACAATACCTCCAGCATACCGGCTCAATCTTAAAAATTCTGCCCATATTCTGATACGGACTTACTCCCCTGAGCCAAACTCAAAAATGCCTTACGCTGTACATCAATGTAACTAGACCCAATATTTTTTTTTGATACGCTGCCTTAAAATAATCCCAAGTAAGATCCTTCGCCGTAACACTATTCCTCACTGTGAGCCACCACTGATATGACTCATCCCGAAGAAGCGATACTATCCCTTTTAGCTTTTCCTCAGCATTCAGATCCAAGTCATCCATGATTCACTCCGCCGCCTCTAACCAATACTCAGCCGTACTGGGAGCTACACCCGCAACACCTCGAAATACCTTAGCTCTATTGGCTTGGAGTCGCTCAGGTACAGATTTTTGAGCTCTCACGCCACCTACTCCAGCTACTCTCTCAAGAACTCGCAGCATCGCCTGAGACACCGCGTCATCCCCCGTTTGATCCTGAAACTCACCACCTACAGCTGGTGGTAGTGCTGGTATCTCATTTTTCGACCCCTGACCAGACCTTACTGGCTCAGACACAGCCATCCTACCCTGATCGCGTCTACGCATATTACGACCTCGACCTCAAGTGCTCATGTCTAAAGTCTCGACTTATCTGATTTAAAAGTTTTATGCTTTAGTCATTATTCCACTATCTTTAAAGCACAGTTTTATGAATAATTCTTATTAAAGAGTTTTTTTCGCGAGTCCTTAGAGTCCTATTAATTTTAGTCTCTAAGGTAGTCCACTATTACTAATCATTCAAAGTTTATAACATCAAAAAAATCACAACCAAAAGCTAAGGGTACTTACCTGGGCGGATCGGTGCCGGAGACTCGATGCCATGCCTTTCAAACCATATAATTTCAAACAAAACATTTAAAAAAATCATATTTTAAATTATTTTGGGCCTCGAGCCCACAACCGAGCTTTTGAACTTGGCTCTGATACCAATTTGTAACACCTCAAACCGGTCAATATGCCATGACCAAATCTGGCATGCCACAGAGGAAAACATTTTGAAGAAAATTGAGTTTTTGATTAAATTTTAAAAAAATAAGTGCATGATTAGTTAAAAATCGATAGTTTACTTTTAAAATCCCGTAAGTAAATCTTTTAAAACTTAGTTGACAATCCATAGGTTAGAAAACATTTATGTCATTTTAAGAAAAACCCAAATTATTACTTTGAAAACCGTTTGCATTTGAGTGTAGAAGGTAAGGGAGAAGGTGAGTCACCAAGACTCAGTGCATAAATCCTTCCCCCGATTAATGCAACATACTTACACAATTCATAACCAAGTAATGTAAATAATGCACCCAACCTAGCGATCCATAACTCCTTTTCTACCCCGTGTGGTACCAAACCACTGGTGGTTCCAAACCACTGGTGACCCAAAGTCACGATATCTAATAATGTGGTGCCAAACCACTGGTGACCCAAAGTCACGAATAATCCATTTGTGGGGCCAACCCACGTGTGATACCGAATCACTGTCGACGATCCCATAATATCAAATGTGGGGCCAACCCAATGTGGTGCTAAGCCACTGGGACGAGTCGCTATGAGGTGCCAAACCTCTAGTGTCCCAAAGACACGAAATAATCTTGTGGTACTAAACCACTGGAGGTACCAAACCTTTGGTGTCCCAAAGACACAGATATCAAATCCTTCCCCCTCCTCTCATATCACCCATATCAATGCAACATTTAAACAAATCATGCCTTTATGCTTTATTAGAAATCACATAGGAAATTAATCATAAATCGTATCATCATGCATCATATTGCAAAAGTCATATCAAAATGGTCTTACCTAATTTCTTGCTCATACCCTTACTGTATCATATTGAGAATCTCATAGTTTTCGACTTTAATAACATGATTAGAATATTTAAAATATTTATATTACCATGTTATGAAGTGTGTAAGGTACACACCTGTCACTAATGTAAGTACTAACTTCCGAAGACCCGATCTACCGCACTAGATCACCTTGTCCTACATTTGGCCAAACCACAAAACTATAAGCAAAACCATTCGGCCAACTCACACCCTAAATCTCAATAGCCTTTGGCTTTTCAACCACAAAAAAAAATGATGAATCGACATGAATCCTTACCACTTGACTTACCAACTTTGATTTTTAGAGAGTAGAGGCTTAGATCGACTACTCCCAAAGTCCCGGAGAGCCTAAAAGAATTCAGTTCCTAAGAATAGTTAGAACCTTGCAAGCAAATGCCTAAAAAATTTGGCCTTTGCCCTCAAGAAAAGCGACAGAGAAAAGAGAAAAGAAACTAAAGAAATACGGCCATGAACACTTACCCCCTTCCAAAACCGATTGAAAGAAACCAAATGAAGACTTACCCTTGATGATATTCGGCCAAGACAAATCTAAAAGAAAGAAAGAAGATTCGGCAATAGTGTTAGATGATGGAAGAAGATTCGGTTAGAGTGGGGAAAAAGAAAGAAAAAGAAAGTGAAATGCAAGAGAGGGATTTCAGCAAAGGAAGGTGGAGAGGATTTTGGCACAAAAGTTTAAGAGAAGAAAAATAAAAAAATGAAAGGGAGGAGATGGTACTTTCGATTTTGAGCAAAAAGAAAGAGAGAAAGAGAGAGATTTGGGGAGAAAAAAAATTCAGCCAACCACTAGAGAAGAAGTTTTCGGCTACAAAGAAAATAAAAGATGAGAGGGAGATTCCAAAAGATTTCAGCCAAATGCCTAAGAGGGCAACAAACACCTATGGACAATCGACTTATGGTTCACTTTAGTGCACTTGAGAAGAATTAGTAAGGTTCAAAGGGTTTTTTGGTTATGGCTCGAAACAAAGAATGAAAGCATTCCGCACTAACCCAAAATGACTACCTAACCAAAAGAAATTGCGGCACCAACTAGCTACCAACAAGACAAAATTCGGTCACTCCCCCCTAGGCCCCAAAACCATCCAAATACATGGACTTCAAGGTCAAACCTATCCACACAAAACTTTCTATAATAAAATACCTTACATCATGCCTTATGTTCTCACATCAACCTTTAATCAATTGATTTCTTTCCCAAACATCAAGCTTACCTAAACTATTATTCTACTTGCCATAAAAATTTAAAGTCCAACTTACCATAATTAGAGCTTGGCTGACACTTAATGTTAGGATGCATAAAAATAAAGTCTTCAAAATGCATTTCATGATACTCGAACCACTTCCCTCAAGCAATCCTTCATGCGTCATATCCACCTTGCCACTAACTCCTCATGTGCTAGAATTTAACACTTAAATTAACTTAAGTGTCAGATTCACCTAATCCACTTCACTAAATTCTCAATACTAAGAATTATTCTAGCTTCATAAATAAAATCTAGCCTTCACAAGACTATGCTAAACACACAAAATTTATACCCGAGCCAACACAAATAATAAGATAATACTATAATTTTTAGTATGTTACACTATATCTGGAAACCTAAATATTAGATCTGAGATTACCGATAGAGAGATGACTGTAATTAGTCCTTTAGGACAGTCGGTAATAGTGAATAAATTATTTAGAGATGTGCCCTTAGAGATTCAAAGAGAGGTATTTCTAGCAGACTTGATGGAATTACCTTTCGGCGAGTTTGATCTCATTTTGGGCATGGATTGGTTGGTGAAGCACCGGGCGCAATTGAATTGTGCCGAAAAGCGAATGTCAATTAGGACTGTGGATGATGAGGAGATAATAATGATAGGCGAACGAAGAAACTTTTTGGCAAATGTGGTATCTGCTTTGAAGGTAGAAAAGTTATTTTGAAAAGGGAATAGAGCATTCCTAGCATTCATCAGTGCTTTGGATGCCAAGGATTTATCAGTAGAAGGTGTGAGAACGGTGAACGAATTTCTAGATGTCTTTCCGAAAACTTTCGGGTCTACTTCAGATCGGGAAGTAAAATTTGGCATCGAGCTTTTACCCAGAACTGCTCCGATGTCCATTGCTCCTTATAGAATGGCACCGAAGGAGTTAGCGGAGCTTAAAGCTCAAATTCAAGAACTGCTAGATTGGGGATTTATTCAACCAAGTGTGTCTCTGTAGGGAGCACCGGTTTTATTTGTCAAGAAGAAGGATGGGTCAATACGTATGTGCATTGATTATAGGCAGTTGAATAAATTGACGATCAAGAATAGGTATCCATTGTCGAGAATTGATGACTTATTTGATCAATTAAGAGGAGCTTCAGTCTTTTCCAAGATTGATTTGAGATCAGGTTATCATCAACTCAAGGTGAAAGAGGCAGATATTCATAAGACGGCATTCCGAACTCGCTATGGACATTATTAGTTTTTAGTGATGCCGTTTGGTTTGACAAATGCACCAGCTGCATTTATGGACATGATGAACCGAGTCTTTTAGCCTTATTTAGACCGGTTCGTAGTAGTGTTCATAGATGACATTTTGGTATATTCGAGGAATGAAGAAGAGCATGATTCTCATTTGCACACTGTGCTACAAATTTTGTGAGATAAACAACTTTATGCCAAATTCAGTAAGTGTGAATTTTGGTTGAAGGAAGTGACTTTCTTGGGTCATGTAGTGTCAGCTGAAGGAATAAGAGTTGATCCTCGAAAGGTAGAGGCTGTGTTGGATTGGAAACCGTCAAAATCAGTGGCTGAGATCCGAAGTTTCTTGGGTTTGGCTGGTTATTATAGATGTTTTGTTGAGGGGTTTTCGTTGATTGCTGCACCCCTAACTAAGTTGTTGCGAAAGGAAGTACCATATGTATGGACCGATAAACAACAAGAAAGTTTCGAGAAACTGAAGAAGATTCTAACGGAAGCGCCATTACTGATTCAACTAGAGGCCAGAAAAGAGTTTACCGTTTACTGTGATGCATCACACACGGGTTTAGGATGTGTACTGATGTAAAGTGGAAAAGTGGTAGCTTGTGCTTCTCGACAGTTGAGGCCGCATGAAGTCAATTATCCTACTCATGATTTGGAGTTGGCTGTGGTAGTGTTTGCATCAAAAATTTGGAGACATTATCTTTACGGTGAGAAGTCAATCATTTATACGGACCATAAGAGTCTTAAGTATCTCCTTACCCAAAAAGAGTTAAATTTAAGACAACGGAGATGGGTGGAATTGTTAAAGGATTATGATTTCTCAATCGAGTATCATCCTGAAAAGGCTAACGTTGTGGCAGACGCTTGGAGTCGAAAGGTTATATCGGAGTTGAGAGCAATGTTTGCTCATCTCAGTTTGTATGAGGATGGCAGTTTGTTAGCGAAACTTTAGGTGAAGCCTCTGTGGTTGGAACAAATCAAGGAAAAGTAATTATCCGATGAAAAGTTTGGTCTTTTAATACAACAAGCTAAAAGTGGTGTAATAGGAGATTTTGGTTTGAACAAAGATGGTGTACTGTGTTTTCATGGAAGGGTTTGTATGCCTGAGGATTTGGATTTGAGGCAAACGATTCTTCTAGAGGAGCATAGTAGCCCTTATGCTATGCACCCCGGAGGAAATAAGATGTATTGGGATCTCTGTGAATAGTATTGGTGGCCAAAGTTAAAACGGGAAGTTACTAATTTTGTGGGAAAGTGTTTGACTTGTCAACAAGTAAAGGCGAAACATCAATTACCGTCGGGATTGTTGCAACCAGTAAAGATTTCATTATGGAAATGAGAGCGGATAACGATGGATTTTGTTAGTGGGTTACCCTTAACACCTACTAAGAAAGATTCTGTCTGGGTGGTAGTAGATCGATTAACAAAGACTGCTCATTTTCTGCCAGTTCGTATGGATTACTCATTGTAGAAGTTGGCTAAATTGTATGCATCTAAAATCGTGAGGTTGCATGGGGTACCAGTGTCTATCATATCGGATTGGGATCCTCGGTTTACATCACGATTTTAGAACATTTTACATGAGGCCTTGGGTACAAAGTTAAACTTCAGTATGGTTTTTCACCCTCAGTCAGATGGTCAGTCGGAAAGAGTAATCCAGATTTTGGAAGACATGTTAAGAGGTTGTGTGATCGACTTCAGAGGTAGTTGGGAGGATTTTCACTGGTTGGCGAGTTTGCGATAACTACGCCTATCGATCTAGCATTCAGATGGCACCCTACGAGGCATTGTATGGTCATAGGTGTCGTACTCCTACTTGTTGGACTGAATTAAAGGAATGGCAACTTTTGGGTCCTAAATTGATATAAGAAACGGAAGAAAAAGTAAAGGTTATTCGAGTGCGGTTAAAGGAAGCCTCGGATAGACAAAATTCGTACGCGGATCTCAAGCGTAAAGATATTGAGTTTGTGGTGGAGATCGGTCTTTTTGAAAGTTTCACCGTGGAAGAAGATTTTGATTCGAAGGAAAGGCAAGTTGAGCCCTAGGTTCATTGGACCGTGCACGTGTGTTGAAGCGTGTAGGACCAAAGTGGCCTATTAACTTGATTTACCTCTGAATTGAGTCGATTCATAGTGTTTTCCATGTTTCTATCTTTGAGACGTTATAGATCGGATCCATCGCACATAGTACCGGTAGAAGAAGTGGAATTAAGGCCAGATTTATCTTTCGAAGAGGAACCAGTGAGAATCTTGGACAAAGATGTTAAAGTGTTAAGAAAGAAGACTGTACCATGGGTCAAGGTTTTATGGCGTAATCACGGAGTAGAGGAAGCTACTTGGGAGCCTGAGGATGCAATTCGACAACAATATCCTCATCTCTTTTAACCAGGTAAATTTCGAGGATGAAATTTTCTTTAAGGAGGGTAGAGTTGTAACATCCTAAAATTTGAGTATTTAATTGATGCATGTTTTAGTGTTTAATTTGTGTAAAATAAAATTTTTCATGTTTAGTATGGTCTTGAGAAGACTTGAGAACTATTTGAAAGTAGAATAAATTTTAGTAAGGAGTATTTAATTGAAGTTTATCAAGTGACCTTGAGGTTTAAGTAAAATTAGGTGTTAAAAATTAGCATAAGATGAGCTAGTAACAAGGTGGTGTTGGCGCATGCATGTTTGCTTGAGGTGAGAGGTTCGAATCTCCTAGCATGCAGCTTGAAGTTTTATTTTTTTTGCCTTTCCTTAAGCAAGTGTCGGTCATGGATAAGGATTGATGAGTTGGATTATTTTTTTTTATGGCAAGAAGATCATGGGAAAAAGGCAAGTGATAACTTAGGGAAAGGAATCATATGGAAAAGGCATGTAAGGGGGACATAAGGCTTAAAACAAGAACTCTGTTTTGGAAAGCTTTGAATGGCTAATTGTCCATGAACATGGATAGTTTTGTGGACTAAAGAGGGAGCCAAAATTTTGTGGTAAGTCTTGGAAAAGTTAGTAGCTTGGGAGAATTTTTCATTTTGATCTTTTGCTCTCCCAAAATCAAAACTTTTCTCTCATCTTTCCTCTTGGCGAATGTGCTTGTGATAGGAGAAAACCATCTTTGCCTTGTTTTCTTTTAGTTATTCTTTTGACCATTTGGTCATTTATTTGTTAATCACTCTAGTAGCTCATTTGGTGTTTCCATTTAGTGCCTAAAACATCAAAAACAAAACATTTTCTTCTCTCTCTCTCTTGGCCGAATGCACCATTGCTCAAACTCTCATTTCTTGTTTTCCTTATTTTCAAAAATTTAATCATAACTCTCTCTCATTCTCATTTCTTCCTTTCAATATTTTGATTTTTCTTTTCAACGTACTTTTAACACTTTCTTTTCTTCTTGGCTGAATGATAGACTACCTCCATAGCCGAATCAATTCTTTCTCTCCTTTGTTTTTGCATAGCCAAATCTCCTATTCTCTATAAGCATCTATTCTTCAATCA
Organism: Gossypium rotundifolium; assembly: GCA_025506655.1. Classification (NCBI taxonomy): domain Eukaryota; kingdom Viridiplantae; phylum Streptophyta; class Magnoliopsida; order Malvales; family Malvaceae; genus Gossypium; species Gossypium rotundifolium. Next base: position 154,345,951 of record CP106722.1, on the reverse strand, counting down.
TTCTTTTTCTTTTATTCAAATCTTGGATCATCGTGAAATAGTGGAAGGGTCGGATCTTCATTTTCTTGGAGAAATCTTAAAGATCATTTAAGATTTGATAATAACATACAAAAGATTCTCTTGAGATTTTTCAGAATAATAAGGTAAGCCGATTTCACTCTTTAAATTTTTTAGTCTTAAGATTTGTCAAAATATTGTTAGGACTAATGTTTCTTTGTCTTCGAAGACAATCAAAATAGGGACGAAAAGGGCAGTGAATAGTACTCAAAAGAGGGGTGGTCCTATTAATCCCCCTAAGTTTAAGAGAAGGACTATTTCAGGAATCGAGATTTTCCACCGGGTTGTGGACCTTCATCCGGCGAAAATCAATTATTCGAAGTCGTACGTACTCTCGAACCATTGTTTACTCGTGGTACTGAACCTTTGATCGGAGAGAAATTGCAAATAGTGGTTATTCGAGATTCTAAGGGTAAGATTTAGATCGCTCAATATTAAAACAGATTAATATTAAATTTTAGTGTTCTAATCCTTCGTAATGTGTGTTTAGATATCGACGAACGAGAGAGTGTAGTTCTCACCATAATCAGGTGTGTAATCTTCCACTATATCTCATGGGTTAGATGACTATACAACGGTTAAAGTTAGATTAAAAATCACAAAGTTGGACAAATCGGAGAATATGGTATTATTGACACTTTAGTGTTAAGATCGTAAAATCAGTATTAGGATCGTGAAAATTTTGAAATCGCCCTTAATGGCTAAAACGATAATATTTGGTAAATTTGGGCCATATATATGCAATTTGGTAAATTTGGGCCATATATGTGAAATTTGGTAAATTTGGGCCATATATGCGAAATTTGGTAAATTTGGGCCATATATGTGATATTTGGCAAATTTGAGCCATATATGTGCAATTTAGTAAATTTGGGCCTTATGTGAGATTCGGTAAATTTGGGCCTTAGATGTGATATTTGGCAATTATGGGCCATATGTGAGATTTGGTAAATTTGGGCCTTATATGTGATATTTGGCAATTATGGGCCATATGTCATATTTGGTAAATTTGGGCCACATATTTGATATTCGATAAATTTGGGCCATAAATGAAATTTGATAATTGGATCAGTTGTGATAATTGATAAATGGGTTATATGCGATATGTGTTTTAATGGGCCAAAAATTCATAAATTATAATATGGTTTTCCTTATAAATATTTTGAAATGCATAACCATGATTGCATGGGTTGGGATTAATGATGAAGAGAAGAAAGGCTTAATGCCAGAAATCTAGATAGGTGACTCTGTCACAATGGCGCTGTCTGAAATCTAGATCGATGGTTTTACCACAATTATTTAAATGGTCGTTGCCACAAATATGATATTGGGCTTAAAGCCTACTTGATGTGTTGGTAAGGGTGGGTGACTAAAGCTCCCCACAGTGTGTCTTGGTTGGTTACGGGTGTGTAGCGGATGGAAATCTAGGTTTGGTTTTGGGAATTGCATATCATTTGCATTATTATTTTTAACTACTAAATTATTATATTTTGAAATGGGCTTAGGCCCAAATAAATGTATAAATGGTCTTGCCCAAGTGGACTATGGTAAGTGAGTTGCACTTGAGTTCTAAGTAACTCACCCCATTATTTTTACCCTCTCGGTAATAACAATTGATGGAGACTTGGTTAGTGGGTGGCTATACTACAAATGGTGGTTCATAAAACTTTGAGACTTCTTTTATAATTTTTAAGTACTATTTTTTATTGGCAATGTAATAAGGCCTTTTAAATATGGATTTTATTATGTGGATGGATTATTTATATTTTAGTTTTATTACGTTGGATTGATTTAGTTTTTCATAAATGATTTTCTATAACTTTCTTATAAAAACAAAAGTTTTTCTTAACTAGAAACTTAGGAAATTCTTTTAAAACTTTTTGATGAAATATTCCAATTAAATAAATCTAAAGCTTTTATCAATTACTACTTGTTATATATCAAACGACAAACTCTTGTGTTTTTAAACAAGCATTTCAAATAAATCTCGATTTTTCGATAAAGTAATGTTTTTAATCGTTTTGAAATTTGATTTCTACATTGTTAAATGTTTTGAATGTTCGTTAAACTTGTGTGGCATGCCAAAATTTGGGCTTAATGCATAGGCCGGGTTTAGGGTGTTACATTTTATGGTATCAAAGCCTAGTTTCAAAACTCGGCTGTGATTTGGGTACAACGATGATTTTTGGTTAAAACCACTTAAATTTCTAGACTTTATGTTTTAAAGGTAGTATGGCACCACGAACATCCGACACCAAGCCAAGTAAGTATGTTCAGTAAGTATTTGTTTATTAAATGTTTATGATTGTGATGAGACCTAAGGAACACTCTAGAACTTCTAGTTTTAGGTGTTGAAATTGATAGAGATCGAGACTATAGGATGTGATTGCGAAAACAACCCTATCTCTTATATCTCATAAAATATCGTTAATAACACTGAAATAATATTCTGATTCATAAAACTTGTAATCAAATTAAAGCGAATTAGTCAATATGAGCAATAGAGGACGTGGTCGTGGACGCGGTAGACGTCGCCGTAGTAGAGGACGAGGTGCTGGGTCTGAAGTGCCGGGTCATATACCGGAAATGGATGCACCTACGTCATTTGAGAGCGAAACTGGATCTCATGACCATGCGAATGAGGATAATGCTTTGACTCAAGCAATGTTGCGAGTCTTAAAAAGAGTAGCTGGAGCCAGAACTGAGCCAGTAACTCGCGAATCAATATCGGAATGACTCAAGTCTAGTGGTGCAGAAGTTTTTAGAGGTGTCTCTGGTGTAGCTCCGAATGTGGCAGAATATTGGCTTGAGGCTGTAGAACAAATTATGGATGATTTGGAATGCACCGTCAAGCAAAAACTGAGAGGAGCCATGCCTTTGCTAAGAGACGAGGCGTGTCAATTGTGGCTTACTATTCTAGAAGGCACCGAGGCTACATTGGTTAATTGGGATTTCTTTAAAGCTGCTTTCCAAGGGAAGTACGTCAAAACCAGTTATGTAAATGCCGAAGGAAAGAATTCTGAATTTGGTTCAAGGAAGTAAGATGGCGACCACGAGGCGTAATTTCTTCGTTTGAGTCGTTATGCTCGTACTATAGTGCAGATCGATCATGGCGTTGTGTACGCTTTGAGGATGGATGAATGATGAGTTATGGTCTTGATAGCCCCACAAACAAGTGCAAACTTTACCTCGCTTGTAGAGAAAGCTAAGATAGCCGAAGAGGCTAAGAATTCAAAACGCTAGAACCGGGAAAAAGTAAGAGGCAAGAGGGATTTTAAGTATTCTGGTTCTTCTAAAAGGTTTCAAAAGAGGCCACGGAATGATGAGACAATTCAAGTTAGGGCACCTGTGACTACCAATCAGATTCGAGAATATGCCGACTGTGGTAGATGACATCCCGAAGAATGTTGGAGGAAAACTAGAGCCTATTTTAAATGTGGATCTACGGATCATCAATTTAAGAATTGTCCTCGATGGACTGAAACGACTCAGGAAGCTCATAACCCTGAGGCTCAGCCAGCTAGAGGTACTCAGCAGCCACCAAGAGGTCGTGGACCAGGTCGTGGTGGTAATGGTAATGGATGTGGACAAGGTGCACCGGGTTGAGGTAATGGTGTTAGAGGTAACACGGAGGCGAGATAGCCAGGATTGGTCTATGCTGTCAGGCATCATGAGGATGGCGATGCACCTGATGTTATAACTGGTACGTTCTTCATCTCTGATGTACCTGTTACTGCTTTGATAGATATCGGATCTACCCACTCGTATGTTGCTAGTGCTATATCTGAAAACCAAAATATTTGATCTGAGATTATCAATAGAGAGATGACGGTAATTAGTCCTTTAGGATAGTCGGTAATAGTGAATAAATTATTCAGAGATGTGCCCTTAGAGATTCAAAGAGTGGTATTTCTAGCAGACTTGATAGAATTACCTTTCATGAGTTTGATCTCATTTTGGGCATGGATTGGTTGGTGAATCATCTAAGCAATTGAATTGTGCCGAAAAGCGGATGTCAATTAGGACCGTGGATGATGAGGAGATAATAATGATAGCGAACGAAGAAACTTTTTGGCAAATGTGGTATCTCGCTTTGAAGGCGTAAAAGTTGTTTCAAAAGGGAATAGAGCATTCCTAGCATTCATCGCTGCTTTGGATGCCAAGGATTTATCAGGAGAAGGTGTGAGAACAGTGAAAGAATTTCTAGATGTCTTTCCCGAAGAACTTCTGGGTCTACCTCCAGATCGGGAAGTAGAATTTGGCATTGAGCTTTTACCCGAAACGCTTCCGGTGTCCATTGCTCTTTATAGAATGGCACCGAAAGAGTTAGCGGAGCTTAAAGCTCAAATTCAAGAACTGCTATATCTAGGATTTATTCGACCAAGTGTGTCTCCGTGGGGAGCACCGGTTTTGTTCGTCAAGAAGAAGGATGGGTCAATGCGTATGTGCATTGATTATAGGCAGTTGAATAAATTGACGATCAAGAATAGGTATCCATTGTCGAGAATCGATGACCTATTTGATCAATTAAGAGGAGCTTCAGTCTTTTCCAAGATTGATTTGAGATCGGGTTATCATCAACTCAAAGTGAAAGAGGTAGATATTCATAATACGGCATTCCGAACTCACTATGGAAATTATGAGTTTTTAGTGATGCCGTTTGGTTTGACAAATGCACCAGCTGCATTTATGGACATGATGAACCGAGTCTTTTAGCCTTATTTAAACCGGTTCGTAGTAGTGTTCATAGATGACATTTTGGTATATTCGAGGAATGAAGAAGAGCATATTCTCATTTGCACACTGTGCTACAAATTTTGTGAGATAAACAACTTTATGCCAAATTCAGTAAGTGTGATTTTTGGTTGAAGCTTGGGTCATGTAGTGTCAGCTGAAGGAATAAGAGTTGATCCTCGAAAGGTAGAGGCTGTGTTGTGTAACATCCAGAATTTGGGGGCTATGCATTTTTAATTTAATTGTATGCTGTTGCATGCATATGTGCAATTGAGTGTACTTTGGAAGTTTTAGGAACTTTAGTATGTAAGTGAATGCCTTAAAGAAATATTAAATTTTTAAGACTTAAGATAGAGCTAAGCAAGATAGGCTTTAAGAAAATTTGGCATGAGGTTTTAAGCATAATAAGTCATTTGGCAAGGTGGTGTTGGCACATGGTTGAATGCTTGAAGGGAGAGGTTCGAATCCCCTAGCTAGCAAATGGAAGAATTTTAATTTTTTGCTTTCTTTCCTATAGTGTCGGCCAAGCCTTATCTAGAATGGATGAACATTCTTTTAATTTTGGATAGTTGACCATAGGAAAAAGGCAAGTTAAAAGTTATGGTATGGAATCATGAGGTTATGAAAGGATAAGGGGACAAAGGGCTTGAAGAGGGGTTGATGTTTTGGAAGCTTTTTTATGGTCATTTGACCATGAACCTAGACGGCATAAGGGGCTAAGGGGGATTGGTTTATTTGTGATAGGAATTAAGGGATTGATGGGGAAGAAATAAGGAGGAAAAAGAGGGATCATGTTGGCAAGGTGTTGGCCGAATTTTGCATTAGCATTAGGAGTTAAAGTTGGCCAAAACTTTAACCAATTTGTGCATCTTTTTTTTTTTTTTCCAAACTTTGTTTCTTATCCAAATACATATTACACAAAAAAGATAAACCTTTCTCTTCTCTTTTAGTCATTTGAAATTTTACCATTTCGGTATTGAGTAGTCTTTTTAGTTTCTTTTCTCCAAAACATATCATCTTTCTCTCCTCTTTGTAACCAAAAATACCAAATATCAAAGACCATTTTTCTACTCTTTTTCCCTCATGGCCGAATGCTCATAGCTTCTAAACCCACCTCTTTTCTTTTGAAAACATCGTCATCATCTTCTTCTTTCAATCTTTTATTTTCTCTCTTTCTCTTTCTTCTTCTTTCTCTCAACCGAAACCATCATCTACTATAACCAAAACCACCATTCTTTTCTTTTCTTTTGTCAAATCGAACCATCTTCCATTTTCACCTTCTTCTTTCTTTTCTTTTATTGAAAACCGAAACCACCATAGCCAAAAATACTATCTTTTCTCTTCTCTTTTTGTCCAAGCCAAAATCATCATTTCTTTTCTTCTATATTGACAAGGCCGAATCTCCTAATAATTCAAGTAAGGATTTTTATCAATTGTTCTCACTATCTTATTTTGGAATAGCCGATTTAGAAACCTAATTCTCTCATTTTCTCCTAGGCCAAATCTTTGAAGGGGATTTTAAGGATTCTTTTTGGTAGCCAACGTTTTAGGAGAGATCATTCGGGATCATCCAAGGTAAGGATTATCATATTTGATTATATCGTTTTTAGATAGATTACTAATCGATTTCATTATAGGGGACTCAATCGATCGGTTATTTTTCGTAAACTTAAAATTTCGGGGCTAACAAAATAGGTTCGAAAAGAGCGATAAGGAGTGTTTGGAAGAGGGGTGGCTCTGTTATACCCTCAAACTTCAAACGAAGGACTGTATCGAGGATCCGAGATTTTCCACCGGGTTATGGACCCTCTGCTAACGAAAATCATTTAATTGAAGTCGTGCGTACACCCGAGCCACTTTTCGTTCGTGGTTTATCATCGGGTTTTGATCCATCTGTCAGAGAGAAACCACATATAACAGTTGTCTGAGATTCTGAGGGTTCATCAATAGTGTAGATTATAAGTATTAGCGTATTCTAATCAAGTGTGATAATTAATTAGGTGTCGACGAGCGGGAAGGTATCGTTCTCACTGTTATAAGGTGTGTAACATTATACTAAATTCTCATAGATCTATAATAAATGTGATTTGTATGAAAATATGTTTGATAATGGTTGCGGGTACCATTCAGTGGTATACGATATTCAAGTATGGTTAACCCCAATATTTTGGTAATATTGCTATATGCATAAATATGAAATAAGTATGACTCTGCTATGATTTTGGGGTAAATGGCATGAAAACTGAATAATATGTATGTGCATGGGCATATGGGTGTTATTGATAAAGGGAAGTGTTCAGTGGTTTTACTACATTATCCGGTGACTTGGTCACATATTTTGAATCCGTGACTTGGTCACATATGTGAATCTGGTGACTTGATTCGCATATTTTGAATCCGGTGACTTGGTCACAATTATCTCGTGGCCATGCCACAAAATTATAAGGGCGATGTGCATGTTGACCTGCACAAGAATCGCCTTCGATGGTGTGTAGCGGATGGAGGGTCGATTTAGTAATCCCCACAGTGTGATTGGTAGGTATGGGTGGTGTGTAGCGGATGGATATTTAGGTGGGCTCGGGTTTGCATTTCATTATATATATATCCATGTGATTTCTAAATGATTTTATTTGATTTGCTATAAAAATGGGCTTATGGCTAAATATGACTTAAATGGGCTTACGGTATATGTGTTATTAAATGGGCTTAAAGGCCATGATCAATTTGGCTTTTAGTGTTTTTGTTACACATTGAGTCTATGACTCACCCTTTTATGGGATATCTTTCAGGTGACTCTTAGCACGATGGATCGGGTCAGTGAGGACTACGTGGTGGCCAAAGCTCAACAAAGTATTTTGGAGTTTCTTGCAATAATACCTATTAAGTTTATTTTTATTACTTAGGATTTATTATGGGTTTGGTTATTTTGTAATAAGGCCGCTATGAACTTTTTTAATTTTTCGTTTTGGATTTTTAATCTGCCACGAACAATATTTACTAAATAACTCAATGATTTTTTTTTTGAAAAATAACTTAAACTGTTTTTGACATCTAAACTTTTATGGTTTTTACAATACTAATAAGTTTTTCATTAAATTTGGTTTTCTTTTAATTTATAATTTTCTCTTAAAAATAACGTTTTAAGAAGATACAAATTTATTTAATAATACGATTTCAACGCGATCATTAAATAAATCTGTTTTATACAAAACTATCATATTTTCTTAATAAACAATACGAGATTTCATCAAAGTTTTACTCGAGGAACATATCAAATCCGGTTAGGCTTTTGGGCCGGGTTTGAGGTGTTTCAACTTGATATCAGAGCCCAGTTTTAAACTCTCGGCCTTGGGTTTTGAAGCCCACAACATTTTCAAAATCAGGCTCAAATGACTTTTTGAAAGTTCTCTTAAGTTATAATGGTTTTATAGAAGCATGGCACCCAAAGTTCTCGGCCCAGGTCCATCAGGTAAGTACTCTATTGATAAAGTGGTGTGAATGTATGATATTTTAAAGTGATAAGCTTAAACTATACTTTAGAGACATGGACCCTAGGTGTATGTGTACTACTACGGAAAAACCACTGAATAAATATCTGTTGCATAAAACTTTCTTTTAATAAGAAGTGAAAAGACTCTAATGCATAAGACTTTTTTGTAAAAACAGATAAGACGCATAGTAGACATGAGTTTTAAGGGATGTGGTCGTTGTGGACGCGGTAGAGGAAGAATGGCTGTGTCGGAACCAGTTAGATCTGGTCAAGGTTCTGAAAATAAAGCTCCGCCATCGGCAGCTGGGGTGGAATTTCAAGAGCAAAATGGAGGAGGTGACACAGTATCACAAGCTGTGCTGCGAGTTTTGGAATGAGTAGCAGAAGCTAGTACGGGAAATGGGTCTCGAAAGTCAGTAGCTGAGAGACTTAGATCAAATGGAGCTGAGGCTTTTAGGGGAGTATCTGGAGTAGCTCCGAATGTAGCAGAGTATTGGTTGGAGGCAGTCGAGAGGATCATGGATGATTTGGACTGCACTGCTGAAGAAAAGTTGGAAGGTGCTGTTTCACTACTCCGTGATGAGGCCTACCAGTGGTGGCTCACTATCAAGGAGAGTACCCCTGTGGATCGAGTGGATTGGGGGTATTTTAAAGTTAAATTTGAAGGGAAATACATTGGAGCTAGCTACATTGACTCCCAGAGAAAGGCATTTCTGAATTTAGTATAAGGAAATAAGCCGATAGCTGAGTATGAAGCGAGTTCTTGTGACTTAGCCGATATGCCGGAGGATAGTAGCTCTTGAATGTGAGCGGTGTGTCGATTCGAGGATGGGTGAGAGATGAGCTCATGAGTGTTGATTGCTCACTTTGGAAAGAGACTTTGCGTCTTAGTGGATAGGGCAAGGATAGCTGAAGAAGTTAAGCGGACTGAGAGACAGAACCGGGACAGAGGCCAGAATAAGAATAAGAGGAGCTTTGGGTCTTCAGGGTCATCCGAGAATTTTTAAAAGAAACCTAAAGTTGATGGGCATGAAGTCGACAATTTGCTACGGAGGACAACATCGTACTTGTGCTCAATGTGGGAAGATGCACCGGAGAATGTTGGAAAAAGACCGGGATGTATCAAGTGCGGTCTAAAGATCATATGATCAAGGATTGCCCGATGAATTGAGATAAGAACCGCCCAGTCGTGGTGTTAATCAGGTTGGCAGAGGTGGACAGCAGCCGATAAGGGGTCGTGGTTCAAATAGAAGAAGTAATGGTTCTGGTAAAGGTCGCGGGACTTCAAGCAGAGGTAGTGGTAGCTCTGAGGCAAGATAGCAGTGTCCGTATATGCGATTCGTCGCAGAGAGGATAGTGGCCTTTTGATGTTATCACTGCACGTTTCGATTTACAGGTTGCCCTTTATTGCTTTGATAGATATAGGGTCAACTCATTCATACATCGCTAGTGAAGTATCTGGAACTTTGCATCTGACTTCTAAGACTGTACCTAGGAAGATGACTGTATAGTCCTTTAGGACAGACAGTAGTAATAGACAAACTTTTTAAGGAAGTGCCTTTAGAAGTTCAAGGGATGTAGTTTTCGGCTGATTTAATGGAGTTGCCATTCGGGGAATTTGACCTAATCTTAGGCATGGACTGGCTAGTGAAATATCATGAAAATGTGGATTGTGCTGCTAAGCGGATGTCATTAAGAACTATTGATGACAAAGAAGTTGTGATGATGGGCGAGAGACGAAATTACTTATCGAATGTAGTATCTACCCTTAAGGCAGAAAAGATGGTTAGAAAGGGATGTGTAGCTTTTCTGATGTTGGTTAGTGCTTTGGAGGCTAAGGAAGCAACTATTGAAGGAGTCAGAACTATAAGAGAATTTATAGATGTTTTTCCGGAAGAACTTCCAGGATTGCCTCCGGATCGAGAGGTAGAATTCGGGATTGACTTATTGCCTGGAACGGCGCCAGTTTCTATTGCTCCATATAGAATGGCACCGAAGGAGTTGGTTGAGCTTAAGGCTCAGATCCAGGAGTTGCTTGATCGTGGATTTATCTGACCTAGTGTGTCTCCATGGGAAGCACCAGTCTTATTCATGAAGAAGAAGGACGGAACGATGAGGATGTGTATAGATTACCGGCAGTTAAATAAGCTGACCATCAAGAACAAGTATCCTTTACTGAGAATCGATGACTTGTTCGATCAGCTTAAGGGAGCTGCGATATTCTCAAAGATAGATCTAAGGTCGGGGTATCATCAGCTTAAAGTGAAAGAAGCAGATATCCATAAGACAGCTTTCCGAACAAGATATGGGCATTATGAATTTCTGGTAATGCCGTTCAGATTGACGAACGCCCTAGCTGTGTTCATGGATATGATGAACCAGGTTTTCCAACCTTACTTGGATCAGTTCGTCGTGGTATTCATAGACGACATCCTAGTGTATTCTAAGTCTGATATAGCATGATGACAATCTCCGGATTGTGTTACAAGTGTTAAGGGAGAAAAAGCTATATGCCAAATTCAGCAAGTGTGAATTTTGGCTGAAGGAAGTTGCGTTTTTAGGCCATGTGGTCTCTGCGGAAGGGATAAGGGTGGATCCTCGAAAGATTGAGGCAGTACTAGATTGGAAACCACCCAAATCCGTATCTGAGGTTTGCAGTTTCTTGGGATTAGCAGGCTATTACCGAAGATTCGTCGAAGGATTCTCATCAATAGCTGCACCATTAATGAAATTGTTACGGAAGGAGGTACCTTTCGTATGGGCAGATAAACAGCAAGAGAGCTTTGAGAAGCTTAAGAGGGTTTTGACTGAAGCTCCGATTTTGATTCAGCCTGAGGCAGGGAAGGATTTCGTGGTATACTGTGATGCTTCTCACACAGGATTAGGATGTGTTCTGATGTAAGACGGGAAGGTAGTTGCATATGCGTCTTGGCAGTTGAGGCCACACGAGGTTAATTACCCGATGCATGATTTGGAGTTGGCAGCAGTAGTCTTTGCTCTTAAAGTTTGGAGACATTATTTATACAGGGAAAAGTCAGTGATATACACGGGCCACAAGAGTCTGAAATATCTACTGACCCAGAAGGAACTGAATTTGAGACAACGAAGGTGGATAGAGTTGTTGAAAGACTACGACTGTTCTATAGAGTACCACCCGGGCAAGGCAAACGTGGTGGCAGACGCTCTAAGTCGGAAAGTGGTGCCAGATCTAAGGGCAATGTTTGCACATCTTAGTCTTTATGATGACGGAAGCTTGCTGGCAGAATTACAAGTAAAGCCGACGTGGTTGAGTCAAGTGAAAGAGAGACAGTTGGTAGACGATAATCTGAGTGCAAAGCTACGGCAGGTACAGAATGGGGAATTAGAAGATTTTGGTATTAACAACAATGGGGTATTGTGTTTCAAAGGTAAAATCTATATGCCGAAGGATCAGGAATTGAGGCAAAAGATTCTTCAAGAGTCGCATGGTAGCCCCTATGCTATGCATCCTGGAGGAAGTAAGTTATATCGAGATTTGCGAGATCAATTTTGGTGGCCTGGTCTTAAGCGGGAAGTTACAGAGTTTGTAGGAAAGTGCTTAACGTGTCAGCAAGTCAAGGCTAAACATCAAGTACCTTCGGGATTGCTTCAGCCGATAAAGATTTCACAGTGGAAGTGGGAGAGAATCACCATGGACTTTGTTAGTGGGCTTCCTCTTACGCCTACTAAAAAAGACTCGGTATGGGTGATAGTGGACCGATTGACGAAATCTGCACATTTTATCCCCGTTCGGGTTGATTACTCTTTGCAGAAATTGGCGAAGTTATATGTGGCTGAGATTGTGAGGTTGCATAGAGTGTCGGTGTCGATTATTTTAGATAGGGATCCGAGGTTTATGTCTCAATTTTGGAAAGCATTGCATCAAGCTCTGGGCACCAGATTGGACTTTAGTACGGCATTTCATCCACAGTCGGACGGCCAGTCTGAACGAGTAATCCAAATTTTAGAAGATATGTTAAGGAGATGTGTGATGGATTTCAAAGGAAGCTGGGAGGAGTTCTTACCGTTAGCAGAATTTGCGTACAACAACAGTTACCAAGCCAGTATTCGGATGGCACCGTATGAAGCACTATATGGATGGAAGTGTCGTACTCCTACGTGTTGGACAGAACTAGGGGAACGTCAGGTTTTGGGTCCAGAAATAGTGGCTGAATTCGAAGAAAAGGTTAAAGTAATCCGAGCTCGGTTAAAAGAAGCATCTGACAGGCAAAAGTCATACGCAGATCTTAAGCGAAAGAAATATAGTTTGCTGTGGGGGATCAAGTTTTCCTAAAGGTTTCACCTTGGAAAAAGGTGATGAGATTTGGTCACAAAAAAAAGTTAAGTCCCAGGTTCATAGGACCTTATCGGGTTTTGAAGGGGGTCGGACCTATGGCATATCAGTTAGAATTGCCTTCAGAGTTGAAGCAAATGCACGATGTGTTCCATGTTTCAATGTTACGCGTTACAGTCGCCGATCCATCTCATGTAGTGCCGATTGAGGAGGTGGAATTAAGACCAGATTTGTCATATGATGAGGAGCCAATTCAAATCCTGGAGCGAGATGTAAAGGTGTTACGGAGAAAATCAGTTCCTCTCATCAAAGTGTTATGGCGTAATCATGGATCAGAAGAAGCTTCGTGGGAGCCGAAGGAAGAAATGCTATAGCAATACCCTCACTTGTTCTAGCCAGGTAATTTCGGGGTCAAAATTATTTTAAGGGGGGTAGAACTGTAACATCCAGAATTTGAGGGCTATGCATTTTTAATTTAATTGTATGTTGTTGCATGCCTATGTGTAATTGAGTGTACTTTGAAAGTTTTAGGAACTTCAGTATGTAAGTGAATGCCTTAGAGAAATATTAATTTTTTAAGACTTAAGATAGAGCTAAGCAAGATAGGCTTTAAGAAAATCTAGCATGAGGTTTTAAGCATAATAAGTCATTTGGCGAGGTGGTGTTGGCGCATGGGTGAATGCTTGAAGGGAGAGGTTCGAATCCCCTAGCTAGCAAATGGAAGAATTTTAATTTTTTTCTTTCTTTCCTATAGTGTCGACCAAGCCTTATCTAGAATGGATGAACATTTTTTAATTTTAGATAGTAGACCATAGGAAAAAGGCAAGTTAAAAGTTATGGTATGGAATCATGAGGTTATGGAAGGATAAGGGGACAAAGGGCTTGAAGAAGGGATGATGTTTTGGAAGCTTTTTCATGGTCATTTGACCATGAACCTAGACGGCATAAGGGGCTAAGGGGGATTGGTTTATTTGTGATAGGAATTAAGGGATTGATGGGGAAGAAATAAGGAGGAAAAAGGGGGATCATGTTGGCAAGGTGTTGGCCAAATTTTGCATTAGCATTAGGAGTAAAAGTTGGCCAAAACTTTAACCAATTTGTGCATCTTTTCTTTCCTCCAAACTTTGTTTCTTAGCCAAATACATATTACATAAAAAAGATAAACCTTTCTCTTCTCTTTTAGTCATTTGAAATTTTACCATTTCGGTTTTGAGTAGTCTTTTTAGTTTCTTTTCTCCAAAACATATCATCTTTCTCTCCTCTTTGTAACCGAAAATACCAAATATCAAAGACCATTTTTCTACTCTTTTTCCCTCATGGCCGAATGCTCATAGCTTCTAAACCCACCTCTTTTCTTTTGAAAATCATCATCATCATCTTCTTCTTTCAATCTTTTATTTTCTCTCTTTCTCTTTCTTCTTCTTTCTCTCAACCGAAACCATCATCTACCATAACCAAAACCACCATTCTTCTCTTCTCTTTTGTCAAACCGAACCATCTTCCATTTTCATCTTCTTCTTTCTTTTCTTTTATTGAAAACCAAAACCACCATAGCCAAAAATACTATCTTTTCTCTTCTCTTTTTGTCCAAGCCGAAATCATTATTTGTTTTCTTCTATATTGACAAGGCCGAATCTCCTAATAATTCAAGTAAGGATTTTTATCAATTGTTCTCATTATCTTCTTTTAGAATAGCCGATTTAGAAACCTAATTCTCTCATTTTCTCCTAGGCCGAATCTTTGAAAGGATTTTAAGGATTCTTTTTGGTAGCCAACGTTTTAGGAGAGATCATTCGGGATCATCCAAGGTAAGGATTATCATATTTGATTATATCGTTTTTAGATAGATTACTAATCGATTTCATTATAGGGGACTCAATCGATCGGTTATTTTTCGTAAACGTAAAATTTTGGGGCTAACAAAATAGGTTCAAAAAGAGCGGTAAGGAGTGTTTGGAAGAGGGGTGGCTCTGTTATACCCTCAAACTTTAAACGAAAGGCTGTATCGGGGATCCGAGATTTTCCACCGGGTTGTGAACCCTCTGCTAACGATGATCGTTTATTTGAAGTCGTGCGTACACCCGAGCCACTTTTCGTTCGTGGTTTGTCATCGGGTTTTGATCCATCTGTCGGAGAGAAACCACATATAACAGTTGTCTGAGATTCCAAGGGTAAGGAATTAGATCTTTCATCAATAGTGTAGATTATAAGTATTAGCATATTCTAATCAAGTGTGATAATTAATTAGGTGTCGACGAGCAGGAAGGTATCGTTCTCACTGTTATAAGATGTGTAACATTATACTAAATTCTCATAGATCTATAATAAATGTGATTTGTATGAAAATATGTTTGATAATGGTTGCGGGTACCATTCAGTGGTATACGATATTCAGGTATGTTTAACCCCAATATTTTGTTAATATTGTTATATGCATAAATATGAAATAAGTATGACTTTGCTATGATTTTGGGGTAAATGGCATGAAAACTGAATAATATGTATGTGCATGGGCATATGGGTGTTATTGATAAAGGGGAAGTGTTCAGGTGGTTTTACCACATTATCTGGTGACTTCGGTCACATATTTTGAATCCGGTGACTTCGGTCACATATGTGAATCTGGTGACTTCGGTCACATATTTTGAATCCGGTGACTTCGGTCACAATTATCTGGTGGCCATGCCACAAAATTATAAGGGTGATGTGCATGTTGACTGTAGCAACTGCCTTCGATGGTGTGTAGCGGATGGAGGGTCGATTTAGTAATCCCCACGGTGTGATTGGTAGGTATGGGTGGTGTGTAGCGGATGGATATTTAGGTGGGCTCGGGTTTGTATTTCATTATATATATATCCATGTGATTTCTGAATGATTTTATTTGATTTGCTATAAAAATGGGCTTATGGCTAAATATGACTTAAATGGGCTAATGGCTATATGTGTTATTAAAAGGGGTTAAAGGCCATGATCAATTGGGCTTTTAGTGTTTTTGTTACACATTGAGTCTATGACTCACCCTTTTAGAGGATATCTTTCAGGTGACTCTTAGCACGATGGATCGGGTTAGCGAGGACTACGTGTTGGCCAAAGCTCAACAAAGTATTTTGGAGTTTCTTGCAATAATACCTATTAAGTTTATTTTTATTACTTAGGATTTATTATGGGTTTGGTTATTTTGTAATAAGGCCGCTATGAACTGTTTTAATTTTTCGTTTTGGATTTTTAATCTGCCACGAACAATATTTACTAAATAACTCAATGATTTTTTTTGAAAAATAACTTAAACTATTTTTGACATCTAAACTTTTATGGTTTTTACAATACTAATAAGTTTTTCATTAAATTTGGTTTTCTTTTAATCTATAATTTTATCTTAAAAATAACGTTTTAAGAAGATACAAATTTATTTAACAATACGATTTCAACGCGATCATTAAATTAATCTGTTTTATACAAAACTATCATATTTTCTTAATAAACAATACGAGATTTCATCAAAGTTTTACTCGAGGAACATATCAAATGTGGTTAAGCTTTTGGTCCGGGTTTGGGGTGTTTCATGTTGGATTGGAACCGCAAACATCAGTAGCTGAGATCCGAAGTTTCTTGGGTTTGGCTGGTTATTATAGACGTTTTGTTGAGAGGTTTTCGTTGATTGCTGCACCCCTAACTAAGTTGTTGCGGAAGGAAGTACCGTATGTATGGACCAATAAACAACAAGAAAGTTTCGAGAAACTAAAGAAAATTCTAACGGAAGCGCAAGTACTGATTCAACCAGAGGCCGAAAAAGAGTTTACCGTTTCCTGTGATGCGTCACACACGGGTTTAGGATGTGTACTGATGCAAAGTGGAAAAGTGGTAGCTTATGCTTCTCGACAGTTGAGGCCGCATGAAGTCAATTATCCTACTCATGATTTGGAGTTGGCTGCGGTAGTGTTTGCATTAAAGATTTGGAGACATTATCTTTACGGTGAGAAGTCAACCATTTATACGGACCATAAGAGTCTTAAGTATCTCCTTACCAAAAGAAGTTAAATTTAAGACAACGGAGATGGGTGGAATTGTTAAAGGATTATGATTTCTCAATCGAGTATCATCCCGGAAAGGCTAACGTTGTGGCAGACGCTTTGAGTCGAAAGGTTGTATCAGAGTTAAGAGCAATGTTTGCTCATCTCGGCCATATGAGGATGGCGGTTTGTTAGCGGAACTTGGTGAAGCCTCGTGGTTGGAACAAATCAAGGAAAAGAAATTATCCGATAAAAAGTTGGGTCTTTTAATACAACAAGCTGAAAGTGGTGTAATAGGAGATTTTGGTTTGAGCAAAGATGGTGTACTGTGTTTTCATGGAAGGGTTTGTATGCCCGAGGATTTGGATTTGAGGAAAAAAATTCTTCTAGAGGCGCATAGTAGCCCTTATGCTATGCACCCCGGAGGAAATAAGATATATCGAGATCTCCGTGAACAGTATTGGTGGCCAAAGTTAAAACGAAAAGTTACTGATTTTGTGGGAAAGTGTTTGACTTGTCAACAAGTAAAAGCGGAACATCAATTACCGTCGGGATTGTTGCAACCATTAAAGATTCTATTATGGAAATGGGAGCGGATAACGATGGATTTTGTTAGTGGGTTACCCTTAACACCTACTAAGAAAGATTCTGTCTGGGTGGTAGTAGATCAATTAACGAAGATCGCTCATTTTACGCGATTAAAGACGGATTACTCGTTGCAGAAGTTGGCTAAATTGTATGTATCTGAAATCGTGAGGTTGCATGGGGTACCAGTGTCTATCATATCGGACAGGGATCCTCGGTTTACATCACGATTTTGGAAAGTTTTACATGAGGCCCCGGGTACAAAGTTAAACTTCAGTACGGCTTTTCACCCTCAGTTAGATGGTCAGTCGGAAAGAGTAATTCATATTTTGGAAGACATGTTAAGAGGTTGTGTGATCGACTTCAGAGGTAGTTGGGAGGATTTTCTACCGTTGACAGAGTTTGTGTATAACAACAGCTATCAGTCTAGCATTCAAATGGCACCCTACGAGGCATTGTATGGTCGTAGGTGTTGTACTCCTACTTGTTGGACTTAATTAGGGGAACGACAACTTTTGGGTCTTGAATTGATATCAGAGATGGAAGAAAAAGTAAAGGTTATTCAAGCGCGGTTAAAGGAAGCCTCGGATAGAAAAAAGTCGTACGCAGATCTGAAGCGTAAAGATATTGAGTTTGCGGTGGGAGATCAGGTCTTTTTGAAAGTTTCACTGTGGAAAAAGATTTTTAGATTCGGAAGGAAAGGCAAGTTGAGCCCTAGGTTCATTGGACCGTAACGTGTGTTGAAGCGTGTAGAACCAGTGGCCTATCAACTTGATTTACCTCTGGAATTGAGTCAGATTCATAGTGTTTTCCATGTTTCTATGCTGAGACGTTATAGATCGGATCCATCGCACATAGTACCGATAGAAGAAGTGGAATTAAGGTCAGATTTGTCTTTCAAAGAGGAACCAGTGAGAATCTTGGACAGAGATGTTAAAGTGTTAAGAAAGAAGACTGTACCGTTGGTCAAGGTTTTATGGTGTAATCACGGAGTGGAGGAAGCTACTTGGGAGCTTGAGGATGCAATTCGACAACAATATCCTCATCTCTTTTAACCAGGTAAATTTTGAGGACGAAATTTTCTTTAAGGAGGGTAGAGTTGTAAGATCCTAAAATTTAAGTATTTAATTGATGCATGTTTTAGTGCTTAATTTGTGTAAAATAAAATTTTTCATGTTTAGTATGGTCTTGAGAAGACTTGAGAACTATTCGGAAGTCGAATAAATTTTAGTAAGGAGTATTTAATTAAAGTGGATCAAGTGACCTTGAGGTTTAAGTAAAATTAGGTGTTAAAAATTAGCATAAGATGAGCTAGTAACAAGGTAGTGTTGCCGCATGCATGTTTGCTTGAGGTGAGAAGTTCGAATCTCCTAGCATGCAACTTGAAGTTTTATTTTTTTTCCTTTCCTTAAGCAAGTGTCGGTCATGGATAAGGATTGCTGAGTTGGATTATTTTTTTTTTATGGCAAGAAGATCATGGGAAAAAGGCAAGTGATAACTTAGGGAAAGGAATCATATGGAAAAGGCATGTAAGGGGGACATAAGGCTTAAAACAAGGACTCTGTTTTGGAAAGCTTTGAATGGCTAATTGTCCATGAACATGGACGATTTTGTTGACTAAAGAGGGAGCCAAAATTTTGTGGTAAGTCTTGGAAAAGTTAGTAGCTTGGGAGAATTTTTCATTTTGATCTTTTACTCTCCCAAAATCAAAACTTTTTCTCTCATCCTTCCTCTTGGCCGAATGTGCTTGTGATAGGAGAAAAACCATCTTTGCCTTGTTTTCTTTTAGTTATTCTTTTGACCATTTGGTCATTTATTTGTTTATCACTCTAGTAGCTCATTTGGTGTTTCCATTTAGTGCCTAAAACATCAAAAACAAAACATTTTCTTCTCCTCTCTCTCTTGGCCGAATGCACCATTGCTCAAACTCTCATTTCTTGTTTTCCTTATTTTCGAAAATTTAATCATAACTCTCTCTCATTCTCATTTCTTCCTTTTAATATTTTGATTTTTCTTTTTAACATACTTTCAACACTTTCTTTTCTTCTTGGCCGAATGATAGACTACCTCCATAGCCGAATCAATTCTTTCTCTCCTTTGTTTTTGCATGGCCGAATCTCCTATTCTCTATAAGCATCTATTCTTCAATCATTCTTTTTCTTTTATTCAAATCTTAGATCATCGTGAAATAGCGGAAGGGTCGAATCTTCATTTTCTTGGAGAAATCTTAAAGATCATTTAAGATTTGATAATAACGTACAAAGGATTCTCTTGAGATTTTTCGGAATATTAAGGTAAGCTGATTTCACTCTTTAAGTTTTTTAGTCTTAAGATTTGTAGAAATATTGTTAGGACTAATGTTTCTTTGTCTTCGAAGACAATCAAAATAGGGACGAAAAGGGTAGTGAATAGTACTCGGAAGAGGGGTGGTTCTATTAATCCCCCTAAGTTTAAGAGAAGGACTATTTTGGGAATCGAGATTTTTCACCGGGTTGTGGACCTTCATCCGGCGAAAATCAATTAGTCGAAGTCGTACGTACTCCCGAACCATCGTTTACTAGGGGTACTGAACCTTTGATCGGAGAGAAATCGTAAATAGTGGTTATTCGAGATTCCGAGGGTAAGATTTAGATCGCTCAATATTAGACTAGATTAATATTAAATTTTAGTGTTCTAATCCTTCGTAATGTGTGTTTAGATATCGACGAGCGGGAGAGTGTAGTTCTCACCATAATCAGGTGTGTAATCTCACACTATATCTCACGGGTTAGATGACTATACAATGATTAAAGTTCGATTAAAAATCACAAAGTTGGACAAATCGGAGAATATGGTATTATTGACACTTTAGTGTTAAGATCGTAAAATCAGTATTAGGATCGTGAAAATTTTGAAATCGCCCTTAATGGCTAAAATGATAATATTTGGTAAATTTCGGCCATATATGCAATTTGGTAAATTTGGGCCATATATGTGAAATTTGGTAAATTTGGGCCATATATGTGAAATTTGGTAAATTTGGGCCATATATGTGATATTTGGCAAATTTGAGCCATATATGTGCAATTTGGTAAATTTGGGCCATATGTGAGATTCGGTAAATTTGGGCCTTATATGTGATATTTAGCAATTATGGGCCATATGTGAGATTTGGTAAATATCGGCCCTATATGTGATATTTGGCAATTATGGGCCATATGTGATATTTGGTAAATTTGGGCCACATATTTGATATTTGATAAATTTGGGCCATAAATGAAATTTGATAATTGGACCAGTTGTGATAATTGATAAATGGGCTATATGCAATATGTGTTTTAATGGGCCAAAAATTCATAAATTATAATATGGTTTTCCTTATAAATATTTTGAAATGCATAAACATGATTGCATGGGTTGGGATTAATGATGAAGAGAAGAAAGGCTTAATGCCAGAAATCTAGATAGGTGACTCTGTCACAATGGCCGTTGCCCAAAATCTAGATCAGTGGTTTTACCACAATTATTTAAATGGTCGTTGCCACAAATATGATATTGGGCTTAAAGCCTACTTGATTGTGTTGGCGGGGTGGGTGACTAAAGCTCCCCAGTGTGTGTTGGTTGGGTACGGGGTGTGTAGCGGATGGAAATCTAGGTTTGGTTTTGGGAATTGCATATCATTTGCAATATTATTTTAAATACTAAATTATTATATTTTGAAATGGGCTTAGGCCCAAATAAATGTATAAATGGTCTTGGCCCAGTGGACTATGGTAAGTGAGTTGCACATTGAGTTCTAAGTAACTCACCCCATTATTTTTACCCCTCTCAGGTAATAACAATTGATGGAGACTTGGTTCGTGGGGTGGCTATACTACAAATGGTGGTTCATAAAACTTTGAGACTTCTTTTATAATTTTTAAGTACTATTTTTTTATTGGCGATAATAAGGCCTTTTTAAATATGGATTTTATTATGTGGATGGATTATTTATATTTTAGTTTTATTATGTTGGATTGATTTAGTTTTCATAAATGATTTTCTATAACTTTCTTATAAAAACAAAAGTTTTTCTTAACTAGAAACTTAGGAAATTCTTTTAAAACTTTTTGATGAAATATTCCAATTAAATAAATCTAAAGTTTTTATCAATTACTACTTGTTATATATCAAACGACAAACTCTTATGTTTTTAAACAAGCATTTCAAATAAATCTCGATTTTTCGATAAAGTAATGTTCTTAATCGTTTTGAAATTTGATTTCTACATTGCTAAATATTTTGAATATTCGTTAAACTTGTGTGGCATGCCGAAATCCGAGCTTAATGCATAGGCCGGGTTTGGGGTGTTACAAATTCAGTCCTTGTTCGATCTCGAGTTAACTTTAGAGTTGATGCAAACTCGTATTAAGCTCAGAAAAGGGTTAACTTTGTTCTAAAAGACTTATATCATTTTAATAACCTATTTTGCCCGGGCCCATATACAATTCAAAATAAAAAATAAATAATGCTATTTTAAACAGTCCTTTTTACATTTAAACCCAAATACCCTAAATTACCCGAGCCCACTTACAGACCCTAAACCAACCCTTAGCCCAAACCACCAAACTGACCCATCACCCTAACAGATCATAACAGACTGCCCAAACAAAATCCAAAACAACTGTGGCCCAAAAAGGCCCAATTTTTAATAGCCTTCAGTGGTCTAGGGTTTCTGAGAAACCCTAGGCGACGCAAACAAAAGCCATCCTAGTCGTCACGCCGCAATCGCAGGAACCCAATCGTCGCACCCCAGCTTTCGTGCTGCAGCCTTGTCCGGCCTTCGACCACGTCTTGATTCATGCCCGAATCACTCCATCGCCAAGATCGTCGCCTTCAAACTGCAAAAAAGGAAAACACTAAAGCAGAAAAGGAAAAAAGGCAGCAATAGATCACAACAAATATGGAAAGAAATCTTTCTTTCCTTTTCTCGTTACATTCTTCGGGTTATAAAAACCCATAGTAATTTGTAATAATAAAAAAAATAGAGTCACAAGTACGAAATACATGAATATACAAAAACACATATTCACACACAAATACCCAAAATCAGAGAGTACAAAAAAATTGTCAGAAAGTTCAAAGGAATAAAAGACAGATTTACAGAGGTGATTCTTCTTAATATTTCATTTTGTTATTTGTTTTATTTTTTTTATTTTTTTATATTTGTATATATATTTGCGCATATAACCCATTGTTTAAAAAAGAATAAGAAAAGGGGTTACCTTTCGAAAGACGGGGAAAAACAGAGGTTTTTAGGCCTCCGGCCATGGAGGCGCATGTGGCGCGTGGCCCAGAAATCGACAATCGGAGCTCAAGCGAAAGGACGAATATTTCAGAGAGTTTTCATTTTTTTTTTTTACAAACGGTGTTTAAATGAATTTTTTGGAAATAAAACTAACTTTTATAGACAAAACAGAACGGAGTCATTTTCATCTAGCAGACTCGCGTGTTGACCTGGAGACCTGAATAGGGTCCGCGTGTTTTCAGGAAAATGAGAAATTTGTCCCTTTAGTCCCTCCGCATTGTTCCAGTTGTATAATTAAGTCCATTTATTTTTTATTTATAATTTGACCCTTTTATATTTATTTTATTGTTATTTGATCCAGTTTCTTTATTTATTTACAAAATTTTTTATTCTAATATTATATTGAAATATTTTATTTTTTAAAATTATTTGTTTATTAATCTATTAACAATATAAGTTTATATATATATATATATATATATATATACTATCTTTATATTTAATTTTATCATATATATTATCTTACTTATTTAATCATTTATATTTTATTATATTTTATTATATTATATTTTGTATATTATATAGTATTATATTACATTATATAAAATTTTATTTTATATGAAATTTATCTAATTCATCTTATTTATATTGTTTATATTATGTATATAATGTTATAATTAATGTATTACATATATACATATATTTTCATTATTTGTTTTATTTAATATTTTTTATTATATATATTATTTGTTATACTATATATATTTTTAAATTTTATACATTGTTTAATTATTCATTATATATATATGTTTCTTTTTATTTTATTATTATTCACTATCTAATCTTGCATGAAAAGTTCATATTTATTTAGTATTTTTAATTGAAATTACTTTTTATATTTTATTTGTTCATGTAATGCCCTTTTATTTTTAATTATTTTATGATTACCTTAGTGTAGTTATTTTAGTTGTATTTTGTATTGTTTATATTAAATGTTAATGTATTATAATTGCTTTTAATATTTATGTATAAATGCAATGTTGTCACATGGATTATTGTTTAAAATAAAATTATATTTTGCAAAATTAATACTTTATTTAAAGGTTTTTAAAATAAGGCAATGTTTTGGTATTTAGAAATTAGGAAATAGTGCCCAATCGTCTTTGGGTTTCGATTTTACATTTCGCTAAATAACTAAATATCCTTTTAACAAGTTTTATAAATTATGAGATGATCTTAGTTACGAGGGTTTAAAATATCATGTCCAATCGTCTTTGGATGTGATGTTTATATTCTTTCGGATCGAAGAACTCTCAAATTTTAAATCAAAATTGCTCGAAGTTTTATAAATTATGAGATGATCTTAGTTACGAGGGTTTAAAAATATCATATCCAATCATGCTGGATGTGATGTTTATATTCTTTCGGATCGAAGAATTCTCAAATTTTAAATCAAATTGCTCGAAGATTTTTAGAAATCATATTTTAAATCCTTTTAAGTTTCAAACATTTGGACATGATTTTATTGATTAGGTACCAATTTTTGGGCGTTATGAGGGTGCTAACCCTTCCTCATAGTAACTGACTCCTGAACCTATTTTTCTAGATTTTCGTGGACCAAAATTAAATACTTTAAATAAAACGTTTTACGAGGTGATCCAATCACACCTAAGTAAAAAGGAATTGGTGGCGACTCCCATTTTCATTTTTAAAAGTCGACCCCGTTTTTCTAAAAACATAAAAAATGGTTTCGACAGCTTGGCGACTCCACTGGGGACCAATAAGAGAGTCAAGCCTAAAAATCGATTAGTTATTGTCCAAATGTTGAAAATTTGAAAGTCTGATTTGAAAAGCCATGATTTTTTTTATTGCATGTGATTCTATTTTATAAAAATGTTTCTGCACTGCACTACATAATCGTCGTGGTTGCGCCTTTAAATGGGAGCAAGAAACTATGCCTTCATGAGGTTTTCACCTCCGCATGGGCTAGTGGATTTCTTTTGGAATACATCAGTACCTATGTCTTCGTGAGGTTTTCACCTCCGCATGGCCATAGGGAAATGTATTCCCCTGAACCGAACTCGGTCCATATGAGCCTATAATGGGTGAGGATCGAGGAATCTACTGGTTCGAGTACCTCAACTTTAGAGCTAAACCGCATATAGTAAACCCTAAGAACTCACCTTAGGAAGAGCGATCCTAAATTTTAGTAGTTACCCAGATAGGTGTGTTTATTTCACTTGATTTATATTTTATTCTGCGATACTAACTCGTGGTGTTTCATTTTTGTGCATATCATCTCATTTTTCTAGAGGTATCGATTCACAGTCAGTTCCTAAAGTTAGAAAGCTGGTTATGGAGAATGGGTTCATAATAAAGTGGGAGACAATGCAGCTGTTCGCTCTTGGTCAGAGTAAACGCAATTAGAGAAGGGGAATAGCTTAATTGATGGGTATATATCTGAACTTTGGGATTTTACTCGTGTTAGTATTATGCAGAATGAGTTTAAAAAGTTGATGGATATATGGACTCAATGGGGTGATGAGGCAAAACAGCTATTTTATCGTGATTATGGTGATCTACCTTACTTGTTGGACATCAAGGTAGATAACATCTATTTTGGGCTATGACTCAGTTTTGCAACTCTGCTTATAACTGTTTCACTTTTGGGGAGATAGATTTAGTGCCCACATTGGAGGAATATACGACATTGCTTTGTTGCTCGAGGTTCCAAGCCGACAGGGTTTATTTTAGGGCAGCCAATGTTCCGACATTTGTGAAAAGATTGATGGGTATCACAGGGATGAGTGAGTAGTGGGTTACAGCTAGAATTCAAGAAAAAGGTGAAGGTAAATGCATACTTTGGGTGAGTTTGAGGGACTTGATTCTAACAGATCCAGAAAAAAAAAAAGAAGATCGAAGTCTTTGCTTTATGTATTTATGGGTTAGTGATCTTCCCCAAAGCGTTACGACATATAGATGAAGTGGTTACTGATTTGTTCGATAGACTTAACAAAGGAGCCACGCCTGTACCTGCAATTTTAGCTGAGACATTCAGATCTTTGGACGCGTGTCGAAGAGCTGGTGAGGATAGATTCATTGGATGCACATAGTTGCTAATGGTTTGGTTTCACAGCCACTTTTGAAAGGTTGACAGAGTTTCTTATCGGGTGTTCTCTGAAAGCTATTCCCCTTTAAAGGAGGCTACAGCTACGACAAGGAGAGACGATCTATCAGAGGAAAGTTGGATGGAAATTCTTTAAAACCTCCGAGAGAAAGATGTTGAATGGAGAGCCCCTTGGTTGGTTCCCGATGAAATCCTTTACCCGTACGGAAATTTTGATTGGGTACCTCTGCCTGGAGTTTGGGGAGCTATGGTATATGCATCGTTGCTCGTACTAAGGCAACACAAAGCAAGATAGTTCATATAGGTGACACATGGGTTAGCTCAAAGCGAATTCTCACATAAAGGGGAAAATTATAAGCAGAGGATTCGAGAGATTTCTGAGGCTTGGAAGCAGGCTCACTGTATGAAGATATTGACTCGAGGACTGATGGCAACCCCAAAATATAAAGAGTGGTTGAGAAAAAGGATCAGCGATAACATCCATGAGCTAAGTTTGGAGAGTGCTCGATCACTGAAGGAGTGTTTACAAGTCATCCCATCAGAGTTAGAGATTATAAAGCAGGACTTTGAAATACAAAGTTTAGAGCTCGAAAAGAAGATAGAGAAGCTAGAAAAAGAGAAGATGTACTTGAAGCTAGATGTGGATGCTCAGAAATCGGAAGCCGAGAAAGTAAGAAAGGAGAAGAGAAAGGTTGAGGAAGATCGAGATAGCCTGAAGGTTGAATATAAGAAGATGCATCTATCGATGAAGAATGCTAGATTAGGGAAGACTTTAGAACAGTGGAGATAAGAGGCCCAGGAAGAAAAGGCCAAAGCTGACTATTGGGAGAGAAAGTTTCGAGAAATGCAAGTGCGAAATGAGGCCCTAGAAAGGAACTTGGCAGAAAGTCTAAATTTAAAGGGAGAGTTAAAAGCTAGAGTGGCTGAACGTGGACAGTCTCTTCATCACCACCGAAGTCGTAATTCCGCGATCGAGCTAAAGTCAAGCTTGAACAAGATAGATGAAATGAAGGGCAAGATCGAGGAGTTAGAGTCAGCATTGCATAATTGTGAACTTCGAATTGAGCTTCTTGAAACGAGAAAAGGGCTTTTGAAGGAAGAGCTCAACCATTCGCACAATCAAGATAGAAATCGGGATTATCTCATGGGAGATGCTATAGTTTAGATTCTAGAGGTAGCTAATCACCTACAAACTTTGGCAGTGCAGGCCGATGTATTGAGCATGAAGTATGAGCTGCAGTCAGATCGTAATCAAGAGCTAGTTTTGTTATTAAGGAAAATTAAGACTTTAGGACTTAGGGCGAAAGCTTATTTGTAGTCCGTTTTATGTAAAGGATTTTGTTTTCTAATAAAGTTTTCTAAAATGAAGTTGAATCAGAATCGATGCCTCTTTGCATTCATGCATTTACATTACATCATATGCATTCAAATCCATAGAGAGAGTCTAATTAGTTGAAATTTTAACAGAGAGAGAGAGAAAGTGTAAGAAGAAGAAATCTGGAAGCGAAACACCCTTACGGTACACGTGCTAAATCCAAGAAAATGGACCAAAGGATGGAACAATTTCAAAGAGATATGCAAGAATAGATACAAGAGAAAATGGAAAAACTCCAATAAGAGATGAAGGACCAGATGTTGGAGGCACAGAGGAACATGATGGCCCAAATGGCTCAGATAATGAGTGGGATGATGGAAAAAGGAAAGAGTCCCATGGCCTTACTAGAGAAGAGAGCGAAGGCAATCCCCTGGGTTTTACCCCACCACATAGGCCAGCACAACCTAAAGAGTATCCTCAAAGGCCATCTGTCACTATTAGGCCTTAACAAGGGCAGATGGATACTAGACCGTTCATGAATTTCCAAGTCGGCTGTGGATCTAATCTAGAAGATAACCTAGCCAATCCTGTTATCCCTGACCTGGACATAGCAGAGAGAAAGGGGATTAGAATTGAATCTTCAAGACAGTTAGAAGGTTGCTATAGATGGTTGGAAGAAAAATTCAAGGCTCTGGAAAATGCCGATCATGATCATGATATTGATGCCAAAGACTTGAGTTTGGTCCCGGATCTGATACTTCCTCATAAATTCAAGATGCCTAAATTTGAGAAGTACAATGGGATAAGTTGCCCTGAAGCCCATATCACTATGTTCTGTAGACGTATGGCGGGCTATGTGAACAATGATCAACTTTTGATTCATTATTTCTAGGATAGTTTGACAGGGGCAGCATCTAGATGGTATAATCAACTTAGCCTCGCTAATATTAGCTCGTAGAAGGACTTAGCTCAAGCCTTCATGAAGTAATACAATCATGTCACAGACAAGACGCCTGACCGAATCATATTGCAAAACATGGAAAAGAAATCAAACGAGAGTTTCAGGCAATATGCGCAAAGATGGAGGGAAGTTGCCATGTAAGTTCAACCACCTCTCCTGGAAACGGAAACCATCATGTTGTTTATCAACACTCTAAAGGCGCCTTTTATCACCCATATGATAGGAAGCATTGCTAAAAGCTTCGCGGACATAGTCATGGTAGGTGAAATGATAGAAAATGCCATAAGAGGTGGCAAGATCAAAGCAGGAGAAGCCACTAGGAGATCTGCTCCTTGGAAAAAAGATAATGAGGTAAACAATGCGAGTACATACAACAAAGGGTACTCAAAGGCAGTTACTGTTAGTCAGTCAAAAGTAGTTACTACCGGATAGCAAGGGTCGACAAGAAAAGAATCAGGCCCTAAACAAAATGCACGCGTAGTGTCCCAGTATTATTTACAGCCAATACAACCCCCTTATCCTAAATGGTATGACTCAAATGCCCAATGTGATTACCATACAGGAATAACGGGGCATTCTATAGAAAACTGTACTACCTTCAAAAAGGTAGTTAAAAGGCTTCTTAAATTAGAAGTTGTCAAGCTTAATGATACACCCAGTGCAGAGAACCTATTACCCAATCATGAAGACAAGGGGGTAAATGCGATTGGAGAAAATGTTGTGAGAAGGATAAAAGAGGATATTTCGTAGGTAAAAACTCCGTTAAGAGTAATCTGGAGGGAAATGGTAAGGAGGGGACTAATGAAACCAAGTCTCGAGGAAAAAAGTGAAGTATCAAGGAACTACTGTGAGTTTCATAAAGTTGATGGACATGAAATCGAAGAGTGTGCTAAATTTAGGGCATTGGTACAGAGTCTTATGGATAATAAAGAGTTGGAGTTTTATGAAAAAGGCTCAGAGGGAGGACACATACATGCAACCAAAGGAGAGTTGACAAGTCAAAAAGTCAATTATCCGAGTGTCATTATTTCCTGATCGAGGAATGCAGAAGGCGGAGCTCAAATCGCGCCTAAAATGGTAATTCAGAGACCTGTGTCCTTTCCTTACAAGATGACAAGGTCGTACCATGGAATTACAATTGTAACGTAACAACACCGGGAGTAGAGATCTCAGCTAGCACTGCCAATGAGGTCCAAAGAGAGGGATACCACACACGAAATAGGAGGCGTTACGACTCAGTAAAAGTCAGAATGGAACTAGCAAAGTCAAAGGATGTGCCAATTAAACCAGAGGAAGGACTTGATACCCTTGTCAACGTACCTGTGAAGAAGGAAGAGGCTAAAGAATTTTTTAAATTCTTAAAGCACAGTGAATACAGTGTAGTAGAGAAGCTGCATAAGCAACTAGCTCGCATATCGGTGCTAGCCTTACTTTTAAGCACAGAAGTACATCGTGAGGCTCTAATGAAAGTGCTGAACGAGACTTATCTTATGAAATACATATCCTTCAATAAACTTGACCGATTAGTTAGTAACATAAGTGCTGATAACTTTATTTCCTTCAATGACGATGAAATCCCACCTAGGGGCATGGGATCAACCAAGGCCTTACATATAACTATTCATTGTAAAAGATATACTCTACCAAGTGTGCTAATTGAAAATGGATCAGCTTTAAATGTCTTACCATTGTCGACGTTGAAGAGGTTGCCAATAGACAGTTCTCATATGAAGACATGCCAGAACATAGTGAGAGCGTTTGATGGCACTGAGAGAAAAGTAACGGGAAGAATTGATATGCCATTGCAGATTAGGCCAAACACATACGAAGTGGATTTTTTGGTGATAGATATCAAGCCCTCGTACAATTGCTTGCTGGGAAGGCCTTGGATTCATTCGGCAGAGGTAGTGCCCTCGTCCCTTCATCAAAAACTGAAACTGGTGATAGATGGTCAATGATCACTATAAACGCAAAGGAGGACATCATAGAGACTGTTACCAATGACGCGCCATATGTGGAGACAAATGAGGAGGCTACTAAGTGTTCTTTCCAATCTTTGGAATTCATTAATGCAACATTCATTTTAGAAGGTAATGAAGTTTTGGTGCCCAAGCTATCCAAGACCACGAGGATGAGTCTCCAAATGATGGTGGGGAAAGGAGCCTTACCAGGAAAAGGACTGGGCCGCAATCTCCAAGGGGAAGTCCAAGTGCCGTTGCTAAAAGAGAAAAGAGACTGCTTTGGCTTGGGTTTCAAGCCAGATGCCAAACAAAAGAGAAATGAAATAGAGAAGAAACAGGAGAGAAGAAGGGCCCGACTAAATGGAGAGGAAGTCCAGTGGGAATCAATAATATTCCCACACATATTCCAAACCTTTGTATCTAGAGGGGTAATTCACCCCGAGAGAGGGATATTAGAAGGTCCCCATATTAATGCCTTACATGGGGAAGAAGTTGAGCAAAGTAACTTGTTGGCTATTTGCCCTTATGTGCCTGGAAATATTCTAAACAATTGGACTGTAGAGGAGCTTTCTGTAGTTTTTAAAAATTATACAGAGTAATATTCAGAACGCTCTTGTTGTTTTTAGCCTAGGAACAATAAGATTTCT
Source organism: Gossypium rotundifolium (assembly GCA_025506655.1). Lineage (NCBI taxonomy): Eukaryota > Viridiplantae > Streptophyta > Magnoliopsida > Malvales > Malvaceae > Gossypium > Gossypium rotundifolium. The sequence goes on along the minus strand of CP106722.1, from coordinate 154,315,486 downwards.
TTTGTGAAATAGACTCATGTTTAGAAATTATTGTTTCAATAAAATACATTTTTTGATAATTAACTTAACCAAATATTCTTTTATTTCATTCTTTTGACTTTCTAATTTCATTCAAAATCTTTTATTTCTCATTCATATCATGTGAATAGTTATTCTCAAATTCATTTGTTCTTTGTACATTTTTTGGTACCCATCACAGGTCCTTAGATATCCATGAGATAAGCGATGATAATACAGATACAGGGGTCTATTTTGAGCAAAACATGTGTTTAGAGGAACCTCAGGATTTTGAAGGTGACCGAGATTGTGATTTATCTATAGATTTGTTAAAAATGGTAAAGCAAGAGGAGAAACAGATCTTACCCCATGAGGAAGAGGTAGAGAACATAGCCTTGGAGGAAGGGAAAGTTGTGAAAATTGGGATGCACATAGATAAGGAGACGAAACAAGATCTTGTTGAGTTGCTACGAAAATTCAAGGACGTCTTTGCATAGTCATACCAAGATATGTCGGGGCTGAGTACTGATATTGTGGTGCATCGCCTTCCCATTAGAGAATAGTGCAAGCCAGTTCAGCAAAAGCTATGAAGGATAAGAGCCTGATATATTGTTGAAAATAAAAGAAGAGGTCTAGAAACAGTTTGATGCTGGTTTTCTACAAGTGTTCAAGTACTCAGAGTGGGTGGCCAACATTGTTCCTGTCCCTAAGAAGGACGAAAAGGTCCAGATGTGTGTGGACTATAGGGACTTAAATAAAGCTAGCCCAAAAGACAATTTCCCTTTCCTGCATATCGACACATTGGTGGATAATACGGCATGATTTTTATTGTTTTCCTTTATGGATGGATTTTCGGGATACAATCAGATCAAGATGCACCCTGAAGATATGGAGAAAACTACCTTCATAACATTGTGGGGCACCTTTTGCTATAAAGTAATGCCATTCGGGCTAAAGAATGATGGGGCAACATATCAAAGGGCCATGGTAACATTGTTCCACGATATGATGCACAATGAGATTGAGGTATATGTTGATGATATGATTGCCAAATCTCGAACAGAAAAGGAACACATTGAAGTTTTGAAGAAGTTGTTTCTAAGGTTGAGAAAATTTCAGTTGAAGCTTAACCCGGAAAAGTGTACTTTCGGGGCTCGCTCAGGAAAATTATTAGGTTTCGTGGTTAGCCAGAGAGGAATTGAAGTTAACTCAAGTAAATCCCAAGCTATACAAGAATTGCCTCCACCGCGGACTCAGAAAGAAGTCCGAGGTTTTCTTGGAAAGTTAAATTACATTGCTTGGTTTATCTCACAAGTAAATAAGAAATGTGATTCCATATTTCGTCTTCTCAAGAAACACAATCAGGGTGTATGGGACTAGAGCTTTTGACAAAGTCAAACAATATCTGTTAAATGCACCAGTGCTATCTCCACCTAATCCAGATACACCATTGATACTGTATTTGTCAGTGTTCAATAATTCTATTGGATGTGTGCTTGGTGAACACAATGAGTCAGGAAGAAAAGAAAGGGCGATATACTATCTCAGCAAAAATTTCATTGAATGTGAAATGAGATATTCATCGATCAAAAAATTGTGTAGCGCCTTGATTTGGACAACTCAGAGATTGAGGTAGTACATGTTATATCATACTACTTGGTTGATTTCAAAGCTTGATCCATTAAAGTATATGATGGAATCCACTGCTTTGAATGGGAGGATGGCTAGGTGGTAGATTTTGCTGTCTGAGTTCGATATAGTCTATGTGAACCAAAAAGCTATAAAAGGGAGCATAGTAGCAGAATTTTTGGCTAGCAGAGCTTTGGAGGATTATGAACCTTTGAACTTTGATTTCCCAAATGAGGAGCTGATGTATGTGGCAAATACTGAAGAATGTTCATCGAAGCTAAACTTTGATGGAGCATCAAATGCTATTGGAAATGGAATTGGGGCAATCTTGGTATCCCCTAGTGGTGATCATTATCCATTTACATGCAAATTGGATTTTGATTGCACAAACAACATGGCAGAGTATGAAGCGTGCATCATGGGCCTTCGAGTAGCCATAGAGCTCAAGATCAGAGTGCTAGAAGTATATTGGGATTCAGTCCTAGTAATCTACCAGCTTAAAGGAGAGTGGGAGACAAGAGATCCCAAACTAATTGATTACCGAAAATAGTTTTGGGATTGATTGAAGAATTTGATGACATTACTTTCAATTACCTTCCACGCGATGTAAATCAGATGGCGGATGCTTTGGCAACCTTAGCTTTTATGATCAAAGTAAACAGACCAGAAGATATAATGCCTATTCAGATGAGTATCTTTGAGGTTCCAGTCTATTGTTATGACATAGTAGAGGAAGAAAGAGATGACCACCCATGGTATTAGGTTGTATTACGATACGTGAAAAACCATGAATACCCGGAGCATGCCACTAAAAATGAGAAAAGGACTCTAAGAAGAATGGCCCCTGACTATGTCTTAGATGGGGATATATTGTACAAAAAGAGAAAAGATCAAGTACTATTGAGGTGCGCTGATGCAGTTGAAGCTAAGAAGATCCTTGAAGAAGTTCATGAGGGTGTTTGTGGAACACACGCTAATGGATTCACAATGGCCAGACAGATAATGAGATTTCGATATTATTGGTCTACCATCGAAGGTGATTGTATCAATTATGCTAAGAGATGTCATAAATGCCAGAATTACGGAGATAAAATTTATGTGCCTCCGTCACCTTTGCATGTTATGACTTCTCCATGGCCTTTTTCCATGTGGGGCATGGATGTTATTGGACCAATCTCACCGAAAGCTTCAAACGGGCATCGGTTCATCTTCGTGGTAATTGACTACTTCACGAAATGGGTAAAGGCTGCTTTATATGCTAGTGTCACTAAGTTAGCAGTTAGTCGATTCTTGAAGAAGGAGATCATCTGTCGATATGGAATGCCTGAGAGGATCATATCAAACAATACGCTGAATTTGAACAACAGCACTTTAGCAGAAGTTTGTAGCCAATTTGGGATCAAACACCACAATTCGTCTCCATATCGTCCAAAAATGAATGGGGCAGTGGAAGTGGCTAACAAAAACATAAAGAAGATAGTGGGGAAGATGACTGAGACTTATAAGGATTGGCATAAGAAACTACCATTTGCACTTTATGCTTATTAGACTTCTGTCAGAACCTCTACTAGGGCAACACCTTTCTCGATGGTTTATGGGATGGAGACAGTTCTACCAATTGAAGTGGAGATACCCTCTCTTCGAATTTTGTCAGAAATAAAGCTAGATGAACCTGAATATATTCAGGCTCGGTACGATCAGTTGAACTTAATTGAAGAAAAGAGGCTAAGGGCTATTCGTCATGGTCAGATGTACCAAAAACGAATGATGCAAGGCTACAGTAAGAAAGTTTGCCCAAGAGAGTTTCATGAGAGGGACCTTGTATTGAAAAAGATCCTTCCCTTACAAAAAGATTTTAGTGGAAAATGGATGCCGAATTGGGAAGGACCATATGTGGTAAAGAAGGCTTTCTCTGGAGGAGCACTGATCTTGACCGAGATGGATGGGAAAAGTTTACCCAATCCTGTGACCTCTGACTCAATCAAAAAGTATTTTACTCGAAAAGGAGAAGAGGCCAAAGTGAAAACCCGCGAAGGTCGTTTTGAGTTTTTAAAAAAAATGGAAAGGCCAAGGCAAAAACCCACAAAGGGTGCTTTGAGACCAAAGGGGTTTTGAGTTGAAAACCCGAAAAAGGCGGCTCAAATTTTTGAAGGGACATGCAGTCATCTCGCTACACTTGAATCAACAAAGAAATGAAGAATGTTGCATATCGGGGCATCAACAAAATACTTTGGGTCTTCTAAACATATGTTGAACTCAAGGCAGTCTTCATGAAGTTTGTATATAGGGCATCTGATTTTTGTCCTATTCATTTTATTATCTTGGGATTCTTTTCCTTCTCAAAGATATATTCTCTGTTAATTTTGTTTGTATTTTTGATAATTTATTCAATTTTAACTCCTTTTGAGATCAATTTATTTGTTTCCCATCATTCATAAATGTGTTGCATTGAAATAATGATCGACGAATTAATAATTTCACAAAAAGAAGTTTTACATATTACTTTGGAAATTTCTAGATAAGACAAGGAGCCCAAAATAGGACAATTGTTTAGAATTTCCATATGCATAGAAATATTTGAGAAAGAAGAGGCTGGATAAGGACTATTTCTCTGAGTTCTTTGTCCAATTGATGAGTGGAAGTGATGTCATCAGATCATAACATTTGGGGGGTGTGATGAACTAAGAAACCCTGAACAGCGGTGGAATGGGTTGAATTTGAAATAAACCCTATACCCAAAAAATTATACATGGGTCAGATTGAAAGAGTGTTTTAATTCTTAATGTAGCAAGATGGTACAAGCCTTGCATTCTCAAGATCCAAGCAGAGTTGACTCTGAAATTGCATTAGGTCAAGCTGATGGAGCAGAACATGATTGATAAACAAGAATGACAAATAAATGAGTGATAACACCGAAAAGTAAAAATCATACTCATTACATTTTTTGCATCATAGCAAATCTCATTAGGAGCATTTGATTCATTACAATCATTGTATTCTAATCCTTTAAAAGGAATTATTTTCATGACATGTTGCACATGTAGCTAGAAGCGTTTGATTCATTCTGATCATAGCATTTCAGTCATATGACAAAAACATATGGAACCGGGTCTACAGGACATGTCCCTCAGTGGAAGGTGTAGCAATATCGGTGAATTTTCAGATCTCATCTTCCTGAAGTTGTAGGAAGCATATTGAAGACCCTTTTAGTCTCATCTCCCTGAAGTTGTAGCGAAGTAGATTGAAGATAGAAGATCTCATCTTCCTGAAGTTGTAGGAAGCAGATCAAAAACACTTTCAGTATTATCTCTCTCAAGTTGTAGCGGAGTAGATTGAAGATAGAAGATCTCATCTTCCTGAAGTTGTAGGAAGCAGATCAAAAACATGTTCAGTCTTATCTCCCTGAAGTTGTAGCGGAGTAGATTGAAGACAGAAGATCTCATCTTCCTGAAGTTGTAGGAAGCAGATCAAAAACATGTTCAGTCTTATCTCAAGTTGTAGCAGAGTAGATTTTGCTTACGTCTCGAATAAATTCAAGAACATATTCGAAGAAATTTTGATCGGCGGTTGGAATGGTTTGTGGATTCTGAACAGCGATAACGGCGGAACCTAATAAGATAGCAATTACAACCCAAGAAGTAATAAGTCCTTGGGCATGGACTTGGAAACCTGCTATTTGCCAATAGAAATGTTGGCCTAATTACACACCGGAGATATCGTATAACTTTGTTTAGTGTGGTTGATAGACCATTCATATTGCCCTCATGAAAGAACTTTACTTAAAAATGAATTATTTTGATTCAATCTTCTCTTGCCTACTCAAATTCTATATTTTTGACACCGACGAAACTAATCACACAATATTCATAGTTTTTTATCTCTTTTGTGCGATTCTAGATATAGTAATCGATTCCATAGGTCTATGTAGTTCCAAAAAATACTTTATTTATCTTATTATTAATCAAGGATTTCATATATAGCTAGAACACCCCTCACAAATTGCGACTACTAATTTGTTAAGAATTAATCGAATTGAAGCTATAGCGTCATCATTTGCTGGAATCGAAATATCTGCGAGATCGGGATCGCTATTTGTATCGATTAAACAAATTGTTGGAATTCCCAAAGTGATACATTCTTGTAGAGCCATATATTCTTCTTGCTGATCAACAATGATTACAATATCAGGCAATCTCGTCATATATTTAATCCCGCCCAGATATGTTTGCAAGCAAGATATTGTCTCTTCAACATAGTTGCATCTCTTTTCGAAAGACAGTTGAGTCCCCCTGTCTTTTGTTCTATTCTTAAGTCCTTGAACTTATGAAGCCTCGTTTCTGTAATGGGCTAATTTGTTAACATACCACCGAGCCATTTTTTATTAACATAATGACACCGAGCACTTATTGCAGCCCGCACCACCAAATCAGCGGCTTTATTTTTGGTACCAACAATTGAGAATTGTTTTCCCTTACTTGCTGCATCAAAAACTAAATCACAAGCTTCCGATAAAAAGCAGCGATTCTAGTCGATTTGTAATATGAATACCCTTACGTTTTGCAGAGATATATGGCGCTATTCTAGGATTCCATTTCCTAGTACCATGACCAAAATGAACTCCTGCTTCCAACATCTCCTTCAAATTTATGTTCCAATATCTTCTTACCATTTCTATTTGCACTTCTTCTCTCTCTCTCTCTTTTAAGACAAAAAAAAAGAGAGACAAGACACCTTGAAATAAATAATAGTTCCCACTACTTTCTATTTGTTATTCTCTTTATTACTATTAACAAATTAACTGTAACATCCCAAGTTAGGGGGTTCTGCATTTCATGTTTCTGTATGTTTGGCTTGTTCTACTTGCTATTTGGATGTGTTTGGGGTCTTAGGAAGGCTCAGGTTCGAGCCGGAGCCATGGTTAAATTTTAGTTTTAGGGCACTTTAGGGGAAAACTTGTAGAGGTAGGTCTTATATATATTTGTGTGTTTGATGACACAAAAAGGTGTGTGGAAGAGTGGTAAGTGACACCTAGGAAGCAATGGGGGATGACGCCTCAAGGGGAGCTTAGAGGAGAAGGGAGCAGGTTCGAGTCTCACAGCTTGCAATTTGGAGTTTCTTTTTGGCGCCAGGATGGAGGAGAGGTGGTTTTGGCTAGGACTTTGGTGTGTGGGAGTTGAATGAGTCAACACATTTGAAATGAAAGGATGAGAGGAGTTGGAGGAGTAAGAATCGATCAAACATTTAAAATGAGGAGTAGAGAGTGAAAGGTGGAGAAAATCAGGAGATGTGGAGAGAGAGAGAGTTGTGGACGAATTGGGAAGGTGTGGGGTGTGTGTCTGGACGATTTAGTTTGGCTAGGTGGGGGGCCGAACCTTCATTGTAGCTCTTAGGCATTTTTGTTATGCACGATCAGTCATCTAAGAGTATAGTGCCAAAATTGTTCCCAAATAGTTGCTTGTGTTGCTTCTTTTCCATTTACCTCCAAGATCATTCTCTTTCACTTCTTTTGCATTTTTTTTTTCAAGCTTTAACTCATTTCTCTTTTACCAAAATCGAAACATATTTTAGCTTCATTCTTCTCCTTCTTGTTCTTTGGTGATAGCCGAATATCATATTGGTGATTGTGGTTTCTTTATTTCCTTTTCCTTCCACTTGCTAATTGCTTTCCTTCATAGCCAAATCTCCCTAAACCATTTGCTACCTGCTTATTCTTCATAACCGAACTTGTAAGTGCTATAGCCGAATCTCATTCTTTGCTTTGATTTTCTCTTTTATCTTCTTTATTTCCTATTTTGTGGAAGCCGAATTCCTTTTTTGTGTCAAGTGTAGGCACCCTTTCTATTGATTTTGCTAATAGCCAAATATAGACTCTCCATTCATCATACTCTTGTTCCCGTAATGAGCCTTCTTCTCTTTTCTTCTCGTTCTTTTTCTTTTTTGACTCACTTATTTGGGCACTGACCGATTGTAGAGGGTCATATCTCCATCATCTCTTCATCGTGTGGCCTACTTTCGAGAGAATCTTGGTAAGTTGGATGTGGCCAAATGTATGGAAAGGGGGTCTTTATCGATTTTTTTGGCCGAAAGGCCACTTCTTTTGTTTTATTTTTGTGAATCGATTCTAACTTGAAGTTGATTAGGGACTCATTCGATTTCTTAGACCAAGCCTTCTAGCATTCGGTTTCTGTTAATCAAGGTAATGAACTTCTTCGATTTGGGTACCTATTCTCTCATTCTTTTTCAATGCTTTAACCCAGTTTCCTCATCAAGACCCTTTCATGGGTACGAATGCTAGTCAAGTGCAGGAGGGGGCTAGACTCGTAGTCCCTACCCCTAAGTTTAAAAAGTGTGCAATATCGACGATACGAGTGTAACACCCCGCACCCAAGACCGATACTGGGTCTGGATATGATACATTACTATGCTACTTGTTGAGGTATGCCGTCAATAAAAATGACTACAAACTTGTCGAGGTATGGTCTAAAGATGCGGTTCATTAAATCCATGAATACTGCAGGAGATTGGTCAACCCAAAGGGCATGACTAAAAATTCATAAGGCCCATACCTCGTTCGAAAGGCCGTCTTGGATACATCTGAGTCTTTCACTCTCAACTGATAGTACCCTGATCTCAAGTCTATTTTGGAGAACACAGTCGCTCCTCTCAATTGATCGAACAGATCATCGATCCTAAGTAATGGGTACTTATTCTTTACTGTTACTTTATTAAGCTGACGGTAATCTATGCACAATCTCATGGTACCATCTTTCTTTTCACAAATAAAACCGGGGCACCCATGGTGAACAACTTGATCTTGCAAAGCCCTTATCATCAACTCTTGCAATCGTAACTTCAACTCTTTCGATTACATTGGAGCCATTCTGAGGAGTAATGGATATCGATGCAGATGCGGGAGCTAGTTCAATCTTGAACTCAATCTCTCGATCGGAGGTAGTCCGGGTAATTCTTGGAAATACATCCACGTATTCACATACTACTAAGTCTTGACTCAAGTTTTGGCTCTGTCTCCTTATCATTCAACACGAAAGCCAAATATGATTCATACCCTATTCTTAAACATCTCCGTGCCATCATATGGGAAATTATCACTGGCGATTTATCTTGTTCATCTGATTCAACATGAAGAGTATCCCCATTCTCACATCTTATCTCAATGCATTTCTTCCCACAATTAACAATTACATTATGAGTAGTCAACCAGTCCATTCCAAGAATGAGGTCGAATTCATCAAATGGTAATTACATAAGATTTGCTTTAAAGCAATGACCTCTAATCATCAATGACAATCTTTACAAACTTTATTAACTAACACACTCTTGCATAATGGATTAGACACCTTAATTACAAATTCAGGGGTATCTATAGTGTAACACCCCAAACCCGGCCCAAACACTACAACCGGATCTGGTATGTCACTAAGGAAATTTTGTAAAACATGTCGCATTTTCAGAAAAACATTTTGGTAAAGTTTAACCTTTTATTAGGAAAAATTTATAATTTATAGTTTTAAATAAAATATGCATTTATGAATTAAAACCCAAATTTAAATACATGCCTTAGTTCAATTAAAAATAAAATTTAAATAACTAAAAGTAATAAAAGCCCGTAATAAAACAAAATATAAAGCGGTGGCCCATGGCCTTATTACAACGAGATTTAAAATCCATTAAATAAGAATATAAAATAATAACTAAAGTCTTTTTTTGGATCCAAATGTTCTTTCGCATGGCCATCTTGCGCTCCTCTCCAGCCCGGTCCGATGCACTAAATGCTACCTGAAATGTTAATTAATTGGTTGAGTCACGAGACTCAGTGTGCAACCCTTATGCACCATTAGATTTGGGCCTTAGCCCCATAAAACTAAAATAATCAGAATTAATATACATAATAAAAATAATATGCAAGCCCAACCCAAATCCTAGGTTTCCATCCGCTACACGCCCCCGTACCAGCCATTCACACCATTGGGGATTTCTACAATCAACCCACATCGCTACATGCCTTGATGGCAGTTGTGCTGCTTATTATCAGATCATGGTCGTAGCCACTACAACAGATCACGATAAAAGCCGCTACAATAGATCATGGTAAAAATCGCTACAATAGATCACGGTAAAAATCGCTACAACAGATCACGGTAAAAACCGCTACAACAGATCACGGTAAAAACCACTACAACGTATAACTTCCTCCTTTCATCAACCCAGCCCATGCAATCACATAAAATTCAATATACTTGTAACGTATAAACAAAACATTCAACGACACGGTGATTTGCGATTACCCCTTTGGGTTTCAGTCATTATCTTTGGGATTTTGGCATTTATCATAACATATAAACTTTATAATCATATATTAGTCAAACAGATCTAAATGGTGGGAAAGTGTTACACACCTGATATCACGAAATCCAATATTCTTAGTCGATATCCTTGTTATCCCGATCTACAACTTTGCCCAAAAAGCCAAAAAGATGTGAAAATAGGGCCTCTCCTTGAAATCCCGAAAATAACACGACTTGAGTGTTCTGATCTTTGACTTAGAGATCTAAGCGTTGGACTCCTCTATTGTTTTCTTTAGATTCGGCACAAGCAAACTTTACTAAAGAAAATTCGGCAACTTCAGGAGGTGAGATCTAAGAATTTCGGTTTTTAAAAGATTGAAGAATTGAAGAGATGGCTAAGAGAGATTTGGCCAATGAATATTAAGGAGAAGAATAGAATAATAGAGATGTGATTTTGGCTTTTAGGGATTAGAAGAAAAATAACAATAGAGGTTAAAAGATTGACCAACCAGAAATTTTAGAGAGGAAGAAAGGTGAAGAAAATGGTGGTTTTCGCTTTTGAGAGGAAGAAGATGAGAAAAGAAAATAAAAGAAAGGCTTCCAAAATTTAGACACCCCTCTTTATATAGAAAACCGATTCCTCCCTTTAGCAAAGATTGATTTTCAGCCAACACTGCCACACATGATAGCTCCTATCCTTTTTCCCATATCTTAATCTATTATCTCCTCAAAAATAGTCTTTATCTGCTTATTATCCTTAAAGACTAAATCCCTAAATAATAGCCTTTATCTGCTTATTATCCACATAGAATAAATATAATAAAATTCCCCAAAAAAATAACCTTGTGCCGTCCACTTCCCTAATCCCTAATGCCAAATTTAACTAACTTAAATTAGAAGATTTGGGCTCCTTAAAACTTAAAATTTGGGCCCCTAACACTTAAATTAACCACATATTCACCCATTAAACGCATAAGCCCAAAAATTTAGGATGTTACATATAGGCACGCTCAAACTGGATGCTAATTTCATGCAAATGTAAGAGTGCGTGGATCTGGGATCTATTAAAGCAATAACTTTAGTATTGTAAAGAGAAAAGGTACCCGTAATAACATCAGGAGAAGACCCCTCTTCGCAAGCGCGAATGGCATATGTCCTTGTAGGCACTCTACCCTCGGGTCTCACGGCCTGGTCTCTCGGGTTACCTCTTTCACTTGCCCCACTTCTCGGGTTTCTCTGTGGTCTCCCCCTGACCATACTCCTGGATTTTGGGTCTTGAGCTCTTCCTCCTTTCGTCATCTCGGGACAATCTTTTATATAGTGGTCTTTCGAACCACATCTAAAACATGCATTTTCATGTGCCCGGCATTCTCCCAGATGGTGTCTGCCACACTGTGGGCATTCAAATTTGTCGGGTCTAAAATTTTCGGCACTTGCAACTGAAGTCGTCTGTGCTTTGTTCCTTGAATACTGTTTACTTTTGTCCTTCTTGGAAAACCCAGTGGAAGTAGCCGATCGGGTAGGGAAATCTTTTGACTTCTTGGGTGAAGATTGGAATGACTTATTCCATGGTCTCTTTCTAGAGTCACGAGACTCCATTTCAGACTTCTTCTTCTCTTTTATTAGCTCTTCAGCTTTACAAGCTCTTTCCACTAACATGAAAAATTCTTTTAATTCTAGAATAGCAACAACCAGTTTGATGTCCTCATTCAACTCGTCTTCAAATGTTTTACTCATAATAGCCTTTGTGGATATACATTCACGAGCGTACTTGTTGAGTCGTACAAACTCACGCTTATAATATGTCACCGACATTTTGCCTTGCTTCAGCTCTAGGAATTCCTTTCTCTTCCGATCTACAAACCTCTGGCTGATATACTTTTTCTTAAATTCTTCTTGGAAGAATTCCCATATAACCCTTTCCCTCGGTACAATTGACACAAGGGTGTTCCACCATTGGTAAGCAGAATCTCTTAAGAGAGAGATTACACACTTCATGCATTCTTCAGAGGTACATGACAACTCATTAAATACCCTGATGGTATTTTCTAACCAGAATTCAGCTTTTTCTAGATCATCCTCTTTTCTGGCTGGGAATTCTTCTGCCCTATGCTTCCTGATCCTATCAATTGGGGGTTTACCTCCTCTTACCACCTCTACTATTTGAGGGGCCACCGGAGTAGCTTGTGGAACAGGTGGGGGTGGATGGGGTTGTGTGTTCGGGTTCGCCCGAATGAACTCTGTATACCATGTGTTCATCACATGGAGAAAGGCTTCTCTAGCCTCTTCTCCTCCCCTTTGACTCACCGTAGTGGGTCTATTCTCATTTTTGCTTGGCACTGTCCGTTCAGCAGGAGCCGGCGCATTACTTTCTACGTCATCCGCCACATTCCCTTCAGAATCCATTTCTATATGTATAAACATAATTTAAAATCATCAGGAGTCATCACACTATCAATATAGAAAATTCTTGCATATGACATGTATAGCTAGAATTATTCTCATGCTACGTTAGTCCTAGAACCGACTAAATCGTAGCTCTAATACCACTAAATGTAACACCCGCTTTTAAGACCGATCTTTCGAGTGCGGATACAAGACATTACTATGCTTGAACTCACTTAAACATGTACTTACGAGCTATAAAATTTCATTCCAACTTATAAAAATTTCACTTTCTTAGTCAACATATACATTACAAGGGCCTATGAGGCCTTAAACTCGTGTCTGAAAACTTTTGGAACTAAATCAAATAATTCATTTTTGAAGCAAGGTTCACACGCCCGTGTGACTTGGAACACGCCCGTGTACCCTTAAGCACGTCTATACTCTCAAACCGTGGGATGCTACTGACTATTTTCGAACGGCTTAGACACACCTGTGTCTTCCAACCGGGGAGGCTACTGACTAATTTCACGCGACCATGATACGCCCGTAGGCTTAGACCGTGTGCTAATCCTTGATATACTAGCTAAACCAGCACGGTCTGGGCACATGCCCATGTCCAACCCGTATGTATAACACGACCTATACACATGGCCGTGGAATTTACCCGTGGCCTATTCTGATTAATAATACTAAGGTACAGGGTTAACACGGCCTTGACACACGCCTGTGTGTCCAATCGTGTGGGCACTTATAGGCTATTTACCAAGCTATTAGCCAACCTGAAATGAAGATCATGTCCATACACAATTCAACGATGCAATAACAACCCAATTTTATGAATAATACTACATGCTTCATTGATCTCAATAAATAGAAATACTTAGTCAAATTTGGCCAATCACTAACCATATACAAATGAATAATAAACTTGATAGCCTTTACAAAGGCCCTTCTAAAAACATGTCCACAAAATGAATGTTTCCTATACATGCCATACTTAGTAAAGTAACTTGGCTATACTAAAATAAGAGTTAATAGTGTGCTACAAGCTCTGACTCCGATGATCCACAAGTTAGCTTGGTGGGACTACATAGAAAGAAACAATCAAATACATAAGCATTTAGCTTAGTAAATTTGCATGTAAAACACATGTCAATAAGCTTGCTTAATAAAAACCATTTAGTATAACAATAGTATCGTAATTTCAGCTCTAAAGCTTACTTACTCATACTTGGTTCTTACATGTCTCATGATGTTCACTGTACTCATTTTTGTATAGTAAACATGATACTTGTGTCACTTGATCACATTGATCAGCGTACTTAAACAATAATCATTATGATCTCTAATTCTTCATTCATAACATGAGTAATAATAAACAATAATCATTATGATCTCTAATTCTTCATTCATAACATGAGTAATATTTAATTCATGTTGATGCTAGCTTTGTTTTCTTAGTCCTCTTGTTACCTCATTATTAATCTTACTTGTTTGCCGGATGAACTTCTACGAATACCCGAGAATACTAGATCTCTTCCCACTTAACATGCCACCAAAGCCATATCTTAGGCAAGGTCTTACATGGAATTTCTCATCTTGGTTTCAAGGCCATGTCTTGACATAGACTTTCATGAAGTTTTGCCCTTGATAACTTAATCAATGCCAAGCTTGCCTTGGACTTATATGATATCTTGATCAATGCCAAGCTTGCCTTGGACTTACATGATATCTTGATCAATGCCAAGCTTGCCGTGGACTTACATGATATCTTGATCAATGCCAAGCTTGCCTTGGACTTATAGGATATCTTGTGTGGTATATCGGGTATCCTGGGGAATTCATATTCAATCGGGGCTCGCTCACGTTAATCTCTTTGTTCACAAAAATTTTAGGAATTAAAAAATAGCAATGTATATTATACTAAGCAATTCAATGATAGTAATCATAAAGCTTAGAAATCATACAAACTTACCTCAATATACAAAATGTAGGGAGATGTGCAATTTAGTCCTCGACCTTGTTCTTGCCTCAGTTTCGATCGGGGCTTCATTTTTCTTGATCTATAATCATGAAATTCATTCATTTAGATTTCCTATGATCATAATACATCAATTTCTACACTTGGGAAAAATGACCATTTTGCACTTTTACATTGGCAAAATTATGATTTTGCCCCTAGGCTCGTAATTTATTTTTCAACACATTTTCTCATTAAACAAGCCTAGCTAAACATTTATTTCTCTTACAACTACACCAAATTCCAACTATTTCATGCATTTATGACCCAGTCTCACTCTTTGCATTTAAGTCCTACTTAGGTGTTTTCATGCAAACATCTTTCACAAAAGTTGTTTCTCATCTCCCTAACTTTCATTTTCTCCTATAAAAATGCAGCAAATAACAATGATTGCTCTCATGGGAAAACTCTAAGCTTTACACAATATCGCACAATAGTCCCCTCATTTGAAAGCTTAAGCTTTTGGGGTTTCAAAAGTACAACTATTACTAAGAAAATCATCAAAATCACTTACTAAAATTGGAGGGGAGCTTGCTGAAAATTTTTGAGCTTTCAACCCTCTATTTTCTTGCAAAAATCGGTGGAGAAAGATGAAGAGAAAGATGATATTTTTCTGTTTCTTTATTCTGATATTAAACTAGTCAATTTAACCACCAACTCCTACTAACTTTGACTTAATTTTGTCCATCATTGTCTCCCACATAGCCCATGGCTAGCCAAGCAATTAAAAGAGAAAAATTGCCCTTTAAAATACCTCAATTTAACAATCTTTGGCTATTTGGTACCCCTACCTTAAAAATAGAACTTTTGCATCTCATGCGATTTAGTCCTTTTTCTCAATTGGTTACGCTATTAGTAAAAGTAAGGCACCAAAATTTCTATATAATCATATAGTGACACCACAACACATAAAATAGTACTAAAATGATTCTCCTGAACCTCAGATTAGTGGTCTCGAGACCACTATTTCGACTAGCCCCAAATTTGGGCTGTTACAACTCTCCCCCCTTAGGGATTTTTCATCCTCGAAAATCTTACCAGTAAAAAGGTTTGGATATTGGTTTCTCATACTCTCTTCTCGTTCCCATGTAGCTTCTTCTATTCCGTGCCTTTACCACGGAACTTTCACTAAGGCAATACTTTTATTTCTCAGTTTCTTGACTTCTCGAGCCAAGATCTTGACTGGTTCTTCACCATAGGTCATGTCAGGGCAGATCTCTATTTCTGATGGAGTAATTATATGTGAAGGGTTTGATCTGTAGCATCATAGCATTGATACATGAAAAACATCATGTATCCTCTCTAATTCTGATGGCAATGCCAAATGGTAAGCTACCGACCCAACTCTCTCAGTAATCTCGTAAGGTCCAATAAAACGTGGACTTAATTTGCCTTTACGGCCAAATCTAAGAACTTTTCTCCATGGTGATACTTTCAAAAAGACTTTATCCCCAACTTGGTACTCGATCTCTTTTCTCTTTAAATTCTAATAGGATTTCTGTCTGTCTGAGGTAGCTTTTAAATATTCTCGAATTACTTTCACTTTCTCTTCAGCTTCTTTAACCAAATCAACCCCGTGAATTTGGTTCTCCTTGAGTTCAGTCCAAAACAAGGGAGTTTGGCACTTACGCCCATATAGGGCCTTATAAGGTGCCATCTTTAAGCTCGACTGAAAGCTATTATTATAGGCAAATTCTACCAATGGGAGAAACTTTTCCCAAGCGCCTTGGAATTCCAAAACACAACATCGAGCATGTCCTCAACTACTTGAATTAACCTTTCGATCGACCGTCGATCGAGGGTGAAAAGTCGTGCTAAAACTCAATTTTGTACCCAAAGCTTCTTGCGACTTCTTCCAAAATCGGGCGTGAATCTGGATCTCAATTGATATGATCGATAAGGAACTCGTGAAGTCTTACTATTTACGAAACATACAAGTTTGCCAACTTGTCTAGGGAGTAATCCACTCGTGACAGTATAAAGTGGGTGACTTCGTGAGTCTATCAACCACTACCCAAAAGACATCTTTCTTGCTCGGAGACAATGGTAAACCCATTCTGAAATCCATGGTGATATGGTCCCATTCCCATTCGGGGACTAGGATAGGCTAAAGTAAACCGAAGGCACTTGGTGTTCACCTTTACTTGCTGACAAATAAGACATCTTAAAACAAACTCTGAAATATCTTTCTTCATTTTGGCCACCAATCATTGCTTCAAGTCACTATACATCTTTGTACTTCTTAGATGTACGACCAAACATCTGTTTTGTGCTTCGCATGAATTCTCGAATAAGCCCTCTTTCCTCGGTACACAAACTTTATCTCTAAACATCAAGTATCCATCGAATTAATCAGAAAGTCGATTTAGCATCGACTCGCATTGAACTCTCTTGACTTGCAACTCACTATCTTCTTTTTGAGCCTCAAAGATCTCTTGAAGAAACATTGGTCTAGCTCTTGACTCAACTAAAAGGGAGCCATTTTTGGATAAGGATATCCTTGAATTCAATGCTCTTAAAGTAAATAGAGACTTCCTGCTCAAAGCATCGGCGACTACATTTGCCTTTCCTGGATGGTAGTCGATGACCAACTCATAGTCTTTTATCAACTCTAACCATCTTTTTTCTCTTAAGTTCAACTCTTTCTGCGTCATCAAGTACTTCAGACTTTTGTGATCGGTAAAAATTAGACATTTTTCACCATATAAATGGTGTCCCCAAATCTTCAAAGCAAAGACTATGGCGGCCAATTCTAGATCATGCATTGGATAATTCTCCTCATGAGGCTTCAACTGTCTGGAGGCATAAGCAATCACCTTGCCTTCTTGCATGAATACATAGCCTAATCCATTTAAGGATGCATTGTTGTAGACTATAAATTCTTTCCCTGATTCGGGTTGTACTAAGACTGGAGCTTCTGTCAACACTGCTTTCAACTTCTCGAAACTTTGTTGGCATCGTTCTATCCACTCAAACTTCACATTTTTCTACAACAGTTTAGTCATTCAGGGTTGCGATCATGGAAAACCCCTTGACAAATCGTCTGTAGTAGCTAGCTAGGCCCAGAAAACTTCTAATCTCAGAAATGTTCTTAGGCGACTTCCAGTCCATTATGGTCGAGATTTTACTGGGATCAATTCAGACTCCATCCCTCGAGACAATATGTCCCAGGAATCCTACTTTCTTGAGCCAAAATTTACTTTTCTTGAATTTGGCATACGATTGATTCTCTCGTAGGATCGTAAAGCGTCCGTCGATTGTTCGAGATGCTCTTTCTCATCTTGGGAATAAATTAGTATGTCATTAATAAAAATGACTACAAACTTGTCGAGGTATGGTCTAAAGATGCAGTTCATTAAGTCCATGAATACCGCAGGAGCATTGGTCAACTTAAAGGGCATGACTAAAAATTCATAATGCCCATACCTCGTTCGAAAGGCCTTCTTGGATACATCTGAGTCTTTCACTCTCAACTGGTAGTACCCTGATCTCAAGTCTATTTTGGAGAACACAGTCACTCCTTTAAATTGATCGAACAGATCATCGATCCTAGGCAATGGGTACTTATTCTTTACTGTTACTTTATTAAGGACGGTAATCTATGCACAATCTCATGGTACCATCTTTCTTTTCACAAATAAAACCGGGCACCCATGGTGAACAACTTGATCTTGCAAAGCCCTTATCGCCAACTCTTGCAATGTAACTTTAACTCTTTCGATTACATTGGAGCCATTCGTAAGGAGTAATGGATATCGGTATAGATGAGAGCTAGTTCAATCTTGAACTCAATCTCTCTAGCGGTGGTAGCCAGGTAATTTTTGGGAAATACATCCACGTATTCACATACTACCGGTACTGACTCAATTTTTAGCTCTGTCTCCTTATCATTCAACATGAAGGCCAAATATGATTCATACCCTTTTCTTAAACATCTCCGTGCCATCATATGGGAAATTATCACTGGCGATTTATCTTGTTCATCTAATTCAACATGAAAAGTATCCCCATTCTCACATCTTATCTCAATGCATTTCTTCCCACAATTAACAATTACATTATGAGTAGTCAACCAGTCCATTCCAAGAATGAGGTTGAATTCATCAAATGGTAATAACATAAGATTTGCTTTAAAGAAATGACCTCTAATCATCAATGGACAATCTTTACAAACTTTATTAACTAACACACTCTTGTCTAATGAATTAGACACCTTAATTACAAATTCGGGGGTATCTATAGGCACGCTCAAACTGGATGATAATTTCATGCAAATGTAAGAGTGCGTGGATCTGGGATCTATTAAAGTAATAACTTTAGTATTGTAAAGAGAAAAGGTACCCGTAATAACATCAGGAGAAGATGCCTTTTCGCGAGCACGAACGGCATATGTCCTTGCAGGCACTCTACCCTTGGGTCCACGACCTGGTCTCTCGGGTTACCTCTTCCACTTGCCCCACTTCCCGGGTTTCTCTGCGGTCTCCCCCTAACTATACTCTCAGATTTTGGGTCCTGAGCTCTTCCTTCTTTCGTCATTTTGGGACAATCTTTTATATAGTGGTCTTGCGAAACATATCTAAAACATGCATTTTCATGTGCCCTACATTCTCCGAGATGGCGTCTGCCACACTGTGGGTATTCAGATTTATCGGGTCTAAAATTTCTGACCCTTGCAACTGAAGTCGTCTATGCTTTGTTCCTTGAATACTATTTACTTTTGTCCTTCCTGGAAAACTCGGTGGAAGTAGCCGATCGGGTAGGGAAATCTTTTGACTTCTTAGGTGAAGATTGGAACGACTTATTCCACGGTTTCCTTCTAGAGTCACGAGACTCCATTTTAGACTTCTTCTTCTCTTTTATTAGCTCTTCAGCTTTACAAGCTCTTTCCACTAACATGATAAATTCTTTTAATTCTAGAACAGCAACAACCAGTTTGATGTCCTCATTCAACTCGTCTTCAAATGTTTTACTCATAATAGCCTCTATGGATATACATTCGTGAGCGTACTTGCTGAGTCGTACAAACTTACACTCATAATCTGTCATCGACATCTTACTTTGCTTCAGCTCTAGGAATTCCTTTCTCTTCTGGTCTACAAACCTCTGGCTGATATACTTTTTCTTAAACTCTTCTTGAAAGAATTCTCATGTAACCCTTTCCCTCGGTACAACTGACACAAGGGTGTTCCCCCATTGGTAAGCAGAATCTCTTAAGAGAGATATTACACACTTCGTGCATTCTTCAGAGGTATATGACAACTCATTAAATACCCTGATGGTATTTTCTAACTAGAATTCAGCTCTCCTCTTTTCTGGCCCAAAATTCTTCTGCCCCATGCTTCCTGATCCTATCAATTGGGGGTTTACCTCCTCTTACCACCTCTACTACTTGGGGGGCCACCGGAGTAGCTTGTGGAACAGGTGGGGGTTGAGGGGGTTGTGCGTTCGAGTTTGCCCGAATGAACTCTATATACCATGCGTTCATCATGCAGAGGAAGGCTTCTCTAGCCTCTTCTCTTCCCCTTTGACTCACAGTAGTGGGACTATTCTCATTTTCGCTCGGCACTGTCCCTTCAGCGAGAGCCGGCGTATTATTTTCTATGTCATCCGTCGTATTCCATTTGGAATCCATTTCTATATGTATAAACATAATTTAAAATCATCAGGAGTCGTCACACTATCAATATAGAAACATTCTTACTTATGGCATGTATAGCTAGACTCATGCTCATGCTACATTAGTCCTAGAACCGACTAAACCGTAACTCTGATACCACTAAATGTAACACCCGCTTTCCAAGGCGATCTTGAGTGCGGATACGAGACATTACTATGCTTGAACCCACTTAAACATGTACTTACGAGCTATAAAATTTTATTCCAACTTAAAAAAATTTCACTTTCTTAGTCAACATAAACATTACAAGGGCCTATGAGTCCTTAAACTCGTGTCTGAAAACTTTCGGAACTAAATCAAATAATTTATTTTTGAAGTAGGGTTCACACGGCCATGTGACTTGGAACACGCCCGTGTACCCTTAAGCACGCCCATACCCTCAAATCGTGGGAGCTACTGACTATTTCCACATGGCTTAGACACACCCGTGTCTTCCAACCGTGGGAGGCTACTGACTAATTTCACACGACCATGACATGCCGTGAGGCTTAGACCGTGTGCTAATCCTTGATATACTGGCTAAATCAGCACGGTTTGGGCACACGCCCATGTCCAACCTGTGTGTATAACACGGCCTATACACACGGCCGTGGAATTTACCCGTGGTCCATTCTGATTAATAATACTAAGGTACAGGGTTAACACGGCCTTAGCACATGCCTGTGTATCCAACCCTGTGGGCACTTATAGGCTATTTACCAAGCCGTTAGCCACCCTAAAATGAAGATCATGTCCATACACAATTCAACGATGCAATAACAACCCAATTTTATTAATAATACTACATGCTTCATTGATCTCAATAAACAGAAATACTCAGTCAAATTTGGCCCATCACTAGCCATATACAAAAGAATAATAAACTTGATAGCCTTTACAAAGGCCCTTCTAAAAACATGTCCACAAAATGAATGTTTCTTATACATGCCATACTTAGTAAAGTAACTTGGCTATACCAAAATAAGAGTTGATAGTGTGCTACGAGCTCTGACTCCGATGATCCACAAGTTAGCTTGGTGGGACTACATAGAAAGAAACAATCAAATACGTAAGCATTTAGCTTAGTAAGTTTGCATGTAAAACACATGTCAATAAGCTTGCTTAATAAAAACCATTTAGCATAATAATAGTATTGTAATTTCAGCTCTAAAGCTTACTTATTCATACTTGGTTCTTACATGTCTCATGATGTTCACTGTACTCATTTTTGTATAGTAAACATGATACATGTGTCACTTGATCACATTGATCAGCGTACTTAAACAATAATCATTATGATCTCTAATTCTTCATTCATAATATGAGTAATATTTAATTCATTTTGATGCTAGCTTTGCTTTCTTAGTCCTCTTGTTACCTCATTATTAATCTTACTTGTTTGCCTGATGAACTTCTACGAATACCCGAGGATACTAGATCTCTTCCCACTTAACATGCCACCAAATCCATATCTTAGGCAAGGTCTTACATGGAATTTCTCATCTTGGTTTCAAGGCCATGTCTTGACATGGACTTACATGAAGTTTTGCCCTTGATAACTTACTCAATGCCAAGCTTGCCTTGGACTTATATGATATCTTGATCGATGCCAAGCATGCCTTGGACTTATATGATATCTTGATCAATGCCAAGCTTTCCTTGGACTTACATGATATCTTGATGAATGCCAAGCTTGCCTTGGACTTACATGATATCTTGTGTGGTATATCGAGTATCCTGGGGAATTCATATTCAATCGGGCTTGCTCACGTTTAATCTCTTTGTTCACGAAAATGATAGGCATTACAAAATAGCAATGTATATTATACTAAGAAATTCAATGATAGTAATCATAAAGCTTAGAAATCATACAAACTTACCTCAATAGATAAAATGCAGGGAGTGTGCAATTTAGTCCTCGACCTTATTCTTGCCTCGATTTCGATCGAGGCTTCATTTTTCTTGATCTGTAATCATGAAATTCATTCATTTAGATTTTCTATGATCATAATACATCAATTTCTACACTTTGAAAAAAATGACCATTTTGCCCTTTTATATTGGCAAAATTATGATTTTGCCTCTAGGCTCGTAATTTATTTTTCAACACACTTTCTCATTAAACAAGCCTAGCTAAACATTTATTTCTCTTACAACTACTCCAAATTCCAACTATTTCATGCATTTATGACACAATCTCACTCTTTGCATTTAAGTCCTACTTAGGTGTTTTCATGCAAACATCTTTCACAAAAGTTGTTTCTCATCTCCCTAACTTTCATTTTCTCCCATAAAAATGCAGCAAATAATAATGATTGCTCTCATGGGAAAACTCTAAGCTTTACACAATATTGCACAATAGTCCTCTCATTTGAAAGCTTAAGTTTTAGGGGTTTCAAAAGTACAATTATTACTAAGAAAATCATCAAAATCACTTACTAAAATTGGAGGAGAGCTTGCTGAAAATTTTTGAGCTTTCAACCCTCTATTTTCTTGCAAAAATTGGTGGAGAAAGATGAAGAGAAAGATGATATTTTTCTCTTTCTTTATTCTAATATTAAACTAGTCAATTTAACCACCAACTCCTACTAACTTTGACTTAATTTTGTCCATCATTGTCTCCCACATAGCCCATGGCTAGCCAAGCAATTAAAAGGGATAAATTTATCTTTAAAATACCTCAATTTAACAATCTATGGCTATTTGGTACCCCTACCTTAAAAATAGAACTTTTGCATCTCATGCGATTTAGTCTTTTTTCTCAATTGGTCATGTTATTAGTAAACTTAAGGCATCAAAATTTCTATATAATCATATAGTGACACCACAACACATAAAATAGTGCTAAAATGATTCTCCTTAACCTCAAATTAGTGGTCTCGAGACCACTGTTTTGACTAGCCCTAAATTCGGGCTGTTACAACGAGACTTTTCACCGGGCTGTGGTAGGGATCCGACATCTACTTGGGATAGGCAGATTGTGATTGCTTCTTCTAGTGAAAGTATCTACAATATTGAAAGTATTTTCCTTCGCATTTACAGGTGTGTAATTTCCACACCTTCTTTTGTTTGATATATTAAATAAAAGTATATGTGTTGTTTGAAAGCTAAAAATTTGGTAATGGCTAATGAGTTACCTTTGGAGGGTAGAATCGAAATACCAGGTTAGTTATTCTCTGTTTAAATCTCATAAATATTATCGTTAGCATGAATATGCATGTGCTCTAAACATTCCATGTATGCTGTTATATGATGTATTCATTTCACTATGATTTCATGTGCATGGGATTGGGGAAATGTTGATTATGTTAAGGGGAAGTGTATATCAGTGACTTTGTCACACTATTCTGATGGCTCGGTGCCATATTTGTATATTGGTGACTTGGTCACATTAATTCGGTGGCTAGGCCACATTATATCGACTTTGAGCAGTATGACTGCCAAAGAGGAGTGTAGCGGATGGAGGGTGGATTGTAGAAATCCCCACAGGTGTGCTGAGGTTGGATATATGGAGCGGAGTGTAGAGGATGGAACATTAGGATGGGTTGGGCTATCATATTGATTATCGGATATGTTATAATGTTTGGGCTTTGGCCGATTGATATATGGGGGCTTAGGCCGAGTTGTGATATGTGGGGAAATTGCACACTGAGTCTTCATGACTCACCCCTTCTGCTTAACTTTTGCAGGTGATTCTTAGTTCAGTGGATTTGGGCTGGAGTGGAATTTGAGGTGGCCATGCACGGTTTTTATTAAACTAAACTTTGCCTTTATTATTATTTTCTATTTTGGGGATTTCGTTATGTAATAAGGCCATTAACTATTTGGGTTTATTTCTGATTTGAACTTTAATCACTTTAATCTATGCATTAATTGGTAAGACAATTTCTTTATAAAACATGAATGAAAGTTTTCTCACAACTTAACCAACGATTTCATAATCGAAATTTAATAACAAATCTTAAGTTAACTTAATACAACATCAAGTGTTTTTCAAACATCACCTAAACAAAAAGAAAGAGGCTAATCAAAACTTTTGTAAAAAGAACATTGAGTTTTAAGACGAACTACTGATCTTGAAGTTTCCAAAAGAGATTTTAACATTTTTATTTCAGACGATCACAAAGTTTTATAAAAAAACCTTTTTCATGTGACATACCAGATTTGGTCGTGGTGTTTGTGCCGGGTTTGAGGTGTTACAATTGTGGCATCAGAGCTAGGTTACAAAACTTAGCTATGGGTTTTGGGTTCAAAACGTTTTCCAAAATTGGTCTAAAAATGGTTTAGAAAGAAAATGTATATATGTACCTGTTTCCTAGAAGCATGGCACCCGAGTCTTGGCACCAAGTCTGTACGGTAAGTTTTCTGACTGAATTGGATGATCTGCATGAAGTAATTATACTATGCTATGAATGCTAGAATTAAAAAATTAAACTTTAGAGATTGAAACCCTTACGTATATGTATGTTCTGCGAAAAAAACTACTTATAACTCTATTTTTATAAGACTACTCACTAATAAACAGTGAAAAGAAATGCTAATCCATAAAATTTGTAATCAGATTAATACGATACGATAGACATGAGTGCTAGAGGACGTGGACGTGGTACACACAGCTGTGGTAGAGGCCGGGGTGTTGAAATTGAGTTCTCAAAAGCAAGACATGAGCCTAACGGTGAAGCGCCAGCATCATCCATGGTAGAAGCGGAGTTCCAAGACAGAACTGGTGGAGATGATGCCTTGTCTCAAGCAATGTTGCGGGTTTTGGAGCGAGTTGCTGGGGCAAGCACTAGGGCAGTATCTCGAAAGTCTATTCCTGAATGACTTCGACCAAACCGAGCTAAAATGTTTAGGGGTATCTCTGGTGTGGCCCCAAATATCGCTAAATATTGGTTGGAGGAAGTCGAGCGGATTATGGATGATCTAGACTGCACGGCAGAGGAGAAATTGAAAGGAGCGATGTCTCTTCTTTGGGATGAGGCATATCAGTGGTGGCTCACAATAAGAGAGGGTACTCCAGCGGATCATATTGATTGGGAGTTCTTTAAGATGGCATTCCAAGGGAAATACGTTGGGGCAAGTTATGTGGATGCTCAGAGGAAAGCATTCCTAAATCTAGTACAAGGGGGTAAATCTGTGGTTGAGTATGAAGCGAAATTTTTACGCCTGAGCCGTTACGCCCGAGGGATAGTGGCAACTGATTATGAGCGTTGCGTGCGGTTCGTAAATAGACTGCGAGACAAGTTGAGAGTATTGATAGCTCTACAGCGGGAGAGGGATTTTGCCATTTTGGTTGAAAAAGCTAAAATAGCTGAAGAGGTTAAGCGGACTGAGAGATAAAATAGGGATAAGGTTAAAGGTAGAAACAATAAGAGTTTTAGGCCGTCAGGGTCAGCTAGGGGTTCTCAGAAGAGGCCTAAGTTTGAGGGGCCGGGTCAAGCTACAATATTGGTTGCTGTTGGTCAGTCTCGACAGTGTGTTAAGTATGGGAAATCACATTCGGGGGAGTGTTGGGGAAGAGATAGAGGATGTTTTAAGTGGGGATCGAGGGATCATCTAATAAGGAATTATCCACAAGAGTTAGCTAGGACGCGGTCAATGAGTCAGGGTTATGTGCAGCCGAAAAGAGGGGGACAACAACCGCCAAGAGGTCGTGGTCGATCGAGGGGAAATGGTTTTGTCATGATCGGGGAGCACCGGGAAGTCTTTGTGTCTGATGCAAGATGCGGCGGAGTTTAGTCTATGTAGCACGACAACGAGAGGATGGTGACGCACTGGACGTCATAATCGGTACGTTCTTTATAGCTGATAAGCCATTTCTTGCTTTGATTGATATTGGATTGACCTATTCTTATGTTGCATGTACTGTATCTGAGACTTTAAGTATAGAATCTAAAATAGCTACTAGAGAAATGACTGTGGTTAGCCCTTTAGGACAATCTGTAGTAGTGAACAAGATGTTTAGGGATGTGCCTTTAGAAATTCAAGGGGTAGTATTCCTGGCAAACTTGATGGAATTGCCATTCGGTGAGTTTGACCTTATCTTAGGCATGGATTGGTGGTTAAGCATCATGCTAATTTGGATTGCGCGACTAAGCGAATAGTGTTGAGAACATCAGAGGATGAAGAGGTAGTTGTGATAGGGGAAAGAAGGAATTATTTGTCTAACGTGGTTTCTGCGTTAAGGGTTGTTAATATGGTTCGAAAAGGGTGCAAGACATTCCTAGCTTTTATCAGTGCTTTAGATACAAAGGAAGTGACTGTAGAGGGAGTTAGAACAGTGAAGGAATTTGTGGACGTCTTTCCTGAAGAGCTTCCGGGGTTGCCTCCGGATCGTGAGGTGGAATTCAGAATTGAATTACTTTCAGGTACGGCTCCGGTGTCTATCGCCCCATATAGGATGGCGCCGAAGGAGCTGGTAGAACTTAAGGCTCAGATCTAGGAGCTGTTGGATCGTGGTTTTACTCAACCAAGTATATCTCCCTGGGGAGCGCCGGTGTTGTTCGCGAAGAAAAAGGACGGGTCGATGCGTATGTGCATTGACTGTTGCCAGTTGAATATATTGACGATTAAGAAAAAGTACCCGCTGCCGAGGATTGACGATTTGTTCGATCAGCTTAAAGGGGCTTCAGTCTTCTCGAAGATAGATTTGAGGTCAAGTTATCATCAGCTTAAAGTCAAAGAGGTAGATATTCATAAGACGGCGTTTCGAACTCATTATGGTCACTATGAGTTTTTAGTGATGCCTTTAAGGTTGACGAATGCACCAGCTACATTTATAGATATGATGAATCGGGTATTCCAACCCTATCTGGATAGGTTTGTCGTAGTGTTCATAGATGATATCTTGGTTTATTCCAGGACAGAAGAAGAGCATGATACACATCTTCAGATTGTTCTGCAAGTATTAAGGGAGAAGCAATTGTATGCCAAATTCACCAAGTGTGAGTTTTGGCTGAGGGAAGTGACCTTTTTGGGGCATGTTGTTTCTGCAGAGGGGATTAAGGTGCATCCCCAAAAAATCTAAGTTGTTCTGGATTGGAAGCCGCTGAAGTCTGTAGCAGAGATTCGAAGTCTCCTAGGTTTGGTCGGGTACTACAGAAGATTTGTGGAGGGATTCTCCTTGGTTGCGGCACCCTTAACTAATTTGTTGCGGAAAGGGGTACCATTTGTTTGGGCTGATATGCAGTAGGAAAGCTTTGAGAAGCTAAAAAGGATCTTGATGGAGTCTCCGATATTGATTCAGCCTGAGGATGGGAAGGAGTTCGTTGTCTATTGTGATGCTTCGCATACAGGGCTAGGATGTGTGTTGATGCAAGAAGGGAATGTAGTTGCATATACGTCTCAACAGTTAAGACCGCATGAGATGAACTATCCCACGCATGACTTGGAGCTAGCTGCGGTAGTGTTCGCTCTGAAGATCTGGAGACACTACCTGTATAGGGAGAATTCCATTATCTACACCGACCATAAGAACCTAAAATATCTCCTCACTCAGAAATAGTTGAATTTAAGGCAGCGGAGGTAGATTGAGCTATTGAAGGATTACGACTGCTTGATCGAGTATCACCCGGGTAAAGCTAACGTGGTGGCAGATGCGTTAATTTGGAAGGTAATATCAGATTTGAGGGAAATGTTTGCTCATCTCAGCTTGTATGATGATGGGAGTTTGCTAGCTGATCTTCAAGTAAAGCCGACGTGGGTAAGCCAGATTAAGTAGAAGCAGTTATTGGATGATGTGTTAAGTGCTCGATTTCTGTAAGTACAGGATGGTGGGGTAGAGGATTATAGTTTGAACAATGATGGGGTATTATCTTTCCGTGAGAGGGTTTGCATGCCGAAGGATGTTGAGTTGAGACAGACTATTCTTTAGGAGGCGCATAGTAGCCCATACGCTGTGCATCCTGGTGGAAGTAAGATGTATCGGGATCTGCGTGAACAGTTTTGGTGGCCTGGGTTGAAGCGGGAAGTTATCGAGTTTGTGGGTAAATGCTTGATGTGTCAGTAGGTGAAAGTAGAGCATCAGTTGCCTTCGGGGTTATTACAACCGATGAAGATTCCACAGTGGAAATGGGAGAGGATAACGATGGACTTTGTTAGTGGGCTACCTCTTACGCCTACTAAGAAAGATTCTGTATGGGTAATTGTTGATTGGTTGATGAAGTTCACCCATTTCATACCTGTTCGTATCGACTATACATTACAGAAACTGACTAAACTGTATGTGACAGAGATTGTGAGGTTGCATGGGGTACCAGTGTCTATCATATCGGACAGAGACCCTAGGTTTACGTTGCAATTTTGGAAGGCACTGCATCAGGCTTTGGGTACAAGATTGGATTTCAGCACGGCATTTCATCCACAAACTAATGGTCAGTCTAAGAGTAATTCAGATCTTGGAAGACATGTTGAGAGGTTGTGTTATTAACTTCAGGGGTAGTTGGGAGGATTTTCTACCACTGGCAGAGTTCGCCTACAACAACAGCTACCAATCCAGCATAGAGATGGCACCCTACGAAGTGTTGTATAGTCGTAGGTGTCGAACCACTACATGCTGGACAAAGTTGGGTGAGTGATAGTTGTTGGGTCTAGAATTGATCTCAGAGATGGAGGAGAAGGTTAATTTAATTTAGGCTCGATTGAAGGAAGTTTTCAACAGACAGAAATCTTATGCAGACCTGAAGCATAAAGAAATAGAATTTGTAGTGGGTGATTGGGTTTTCTTGAAAGTTTCACCGTGGAAGAAGGTATTGAGGTTTGGACAGAAGGTCAAGCTAAGTCCCAGGTTCATCGAGCCTTATCGGGTATTGAAACGTGTGGGATCAGTGGCAGATCAGCTGGAGTTACCTCCAGAATTGAGGCAGATACACGATGTATTCCATGTCTCGATGTTGAGGCATTGTCGTTCTGATCCGTCTCACATAGTGCCAGTGGGGGAAATTGAGGTAAGACCAGACCTGTCTTTTGAAGAGGAACCAGCGCAGATTTTAGATCGAGACATTAAGGTACTAAGGGGGAAATCAGTTCCATTGGTTAAAGTCTTATGGTGTAATCACAGTGCAGATGAAGCCACGTGGGATCCGGAAGATGCAATGCGATAGGAATACCCTCACCTCTTCTGATCAGGAAAATTTCGAGGCTGAAATTTCTTTAAGGGGGTAGAATTGTAACATCCCAAGTTAGGGCGTTCTGCATTTCATGTTTCTGTATGTTTGGCTTGTTCTACTTGCTATTTGGATGTGTTTGGGGGTCTTAGGAAGGCTCGGGTTCAAGCTGGAGCCATGGTTAAATTTTAGTTTTAGGGCACTTTAGGGGGAAACTTGTAGAGGTAGGTCTTATATATATTTGTGTGTGTTTGATTACACAAAAAGGGGTGTGGAAGAGTGGTAAGTGACGCTTAGGAAGCAATGGGGGATGACGCCTCAAGGGGAGCTTGGAGGAGAAGGGAGCAGGTTCGAGTCTCACAGCTTGCATTTTGGAGTTTCTTTTTGGGGCCAAGATAGAGGAGAGGTGGTTTCGGCTAGGACTTTTTGGAGTTGAATGACTCAACACATTTGAAGAAAGCGGAGAGGAGTTGGAGGGTAAGAATCGGTCAAGATTTGAAATGAGGTGGAGAGAGGTGAAGAAAATCGGGGGATGTGGAGAGAGGGAGATTTGTGGATGAATTGGGAAGGTGTGGGGTGTGTGTGTGGACGGCTTAGCTTGGCTAGGTGGGGGGCCGAACCTTCATTGTACCTCTTAGGCATTTTTGTTGTGCATGATCGGTCATCTAAGAGTGTGTGCTAAAATTGTTCCCAAATATGTGCTTATGTTGCTTCTTTTCCATTTACCTCCAAGATCATTCTCTTTCACTTCTTTTGCACTTTTCTTTCAAGCTTTGATTCATTTCTCTTCTACAAAAACTGAAACATCTTTTAGCTTCATTCTTCTCCTTCTTGTTCTTTGGTGATAGTAGAATATCATATTGGTGATTGTGGTTTCTTTATTTCTTTTTCCTTCCACTTGCTAATTGCTTTCCTTCATAGCCGAATCTCCCTAGACCATTTGCTACCTGCTTCTTCTTCATAACCGAACTTGTAGGTGCTACCGAATCTCATTCTTTGCTTTGATTTTCTCTTTTCTCTTCTTTATTTCCTATTTTGTGGAAGCCGAATTCCCTTTTTGTGTCAAGTGTAGGCACCCTTTCTATTGATTTTGCTAATAGCCGAATATAGACTCTGCATTCGTCATACTCTTGTTTCGGTAAGGAGCCTTCTTCTCTTCTCTTCTCGTTCTTTTTCTTTCTCTCTGTGATTTGGTTAAACCAAAGTTTCTGACTCACTTATTTGGGCACTGAGCGATTGTAGAGGGGCATATCTCCATTATCTCTTCATCGTGTGGCCTACTTTCGAGAGAATCTTGGTAAGTTGGATGTGGCCGAATGTATGGAAAGGGGGTCTTTATCGATTTGTTTGGTCGAAAGGCCACTTCATTTGTTTTATTTTTGTGAATCAGTTCTAACTTGGAGTTGATTAGGGACTCATTCGGTTTCTTAGGCCAAGCCTTCTAGCATTCAGTTTCTGTTAATCAAGGTAAGGAACTTCGATTTGGGTACCTATTCTCTCTTTCTTTTTCAATGCTTTAACCCAGTTTCCTGATCAAGACCCTTTCATGGATACGATTGCCAGTCAAGTGAAGGAGGGGGTTTGTAAAACCCCTCACCCATGTCCAACTCCGGAACAGGGTTCGAGGCATTACCGTACTTCGACATTCACAATCATTCAAAACCGGGTTACCAAATTTTGCCCAAAATTAAAACTTTTCAAACACATGCTAATATTCCAAGGATAATGGCCCGATAGTGTGATGCTGCCTCCGATGATCTCCAACCCTGAGCTGACCTGACACAACTAAAAGAAATGAAAAGGAGGGAGTAAGCTTTACGCTTAGTAAGCTCGCATGAAAATAATAAGCAATGCGATAACATGCTATTTTCATATTCTTCCTATTTATTCAAATTCAAGTTAAGCTATTTTCTTGAGCCATAGTCAATAAATTATTTATATCTGGATCTACGTAACTCCAAATTGAGATCCATTAATTTTCCCTAAAACTAGACTCATTTATATTCTTACCATAAAATTTTAAGAATTTTTTGGCTTAGCCAATTAGTACAGTTTATTCATTAAAGTTTCCCTTGTTTCACTGTTTGACTATTCTGACCTCTCTTCACTACGAATAAATTTTATCCTTGTACAGAATTTATATGGCCTCCTTGTTTTTCATTTGAAACTAGACTCATTCAGAATTTCAGGCATATAAATTATATCTCATAATTATTTTTGTACAATTTTTAATAATTTTTCTAATGCAGAATAGGGGATCACGTAATCATTCTGAACCAGTCTCACAAAAATATTAATATCTCAAAATATAGAATTTCTTTTCTTTCTATGTTTCTTTCATATGAACATAGACTTAATAAGCTTTAATTTCATATCTTATTCAAATTATAATTCAACTTCCACCATTTTTGGTGATTTTTCAAAGACATATAACTGCTGCTGTCCAAAACTATTTTATTTCTAAATTTCACTCTTTCATGTTTTCTATATAGTAACTTTCATTGTAACACTTACTCCGTATCAATCTTACCAAATTTCTATCACATATCGAGCACATTTCTCATAAGTTTACGCACATATACCTACACTTATTCATCACATAATCACAGTCATTTACACTTAGTCATTTCCCGTTGAACACATCGGAATATTGCACATATTGCCACACTTGTAGCCAAAGCTACTTCACGTCACTTATCACACATAGGCTCATTCTCGAGCTATTCACATTCATGGTGCGCTCACACAAGTTATCGGTCATACGTAACTACTCGGTGCTGCTCACACAAGTCGTCGGTATCCACAACACATGCAAGATTACCCGATATTGGTAGAACTTATAAGACCGACACCGTTTCACATAATCACAATCTCAGATGCGCTCACACAAGTCGTCGATCAATACGTAACTACTCGGTCTTTGCTCACACAAGTCGCCGAGTATCCGTAACACATGTCGAATAACTCAGCCATCGGTAGAACGTACGGACTAGCACCCAGATCACTTATTTCACATACATTTCACATAGGTTTCTAGTGAACATGTCACTCGTATCCATTTTTATTCCTAAGGTTCAACCGGGAAATTTCTTACTTTTCAACACTTTACCAATTCATCTATAATCAATCACAATTCATAATTTACACATATACATTATAACATTATTGCATTATTAATATCAGACCAACTTACTTATCAAAATCTCATCAGGTATAACCGTGTAGCAACTCTCACAACCCATGTAATATTAATTTAACATTCAATTCATGTAACATTAATTTGCCATTCAATTTCACATGGCACAACAAAGATCACATTTTCCATACCATACATACCATCCATCAACTTCTCCTAAACATATTAAATCATACAATTTATGTCATATCAATAGAGAATTACAATTCAAGCATGCTATTACATTATTATTAACACACGAACTTACCTCGGATCCAGAAACGACAATTTACTAACTTTCTCGATTTTCGATTTTCCTCTCGTTCTATGTCCAAATCTCATTTTATGGGGTCTAAAACATCACATTTCACTTATTTAATTAATGTATTACTCAAAACAGTCCCTAACTCAAACTTTGGAAAAATTACAATTTTTTCCCTAAACTTTTCAAAAATTACACTTTTACCCCTAGGCTCGTAAATTAAACTTTATTCCTTTTTCTTATGTTTTGTGACATGCTGAACATTTTTCCCTTCTATGGAAGCATCAAATTCTCACTCTAACATGTACTTATGAACATTAGGTATTTTTGCCGATTTATCGTTTTACTAGTTTTCACTTAAAATCGCTAAGTAAAATTGTTTAACATAATTCTAAGCTTCAAATTCTACCATAAAAAATCAAAATAAACATATTTCACCTATGTGTATTTTTTGAAATATGAACCCTAGGTTAAATTATTGCTAGAATAAGCTAAATCAAGTTACCGGGACTCCAAAAACGTAAAGAACATGAAAAACAGGGCTTGGAATCACTTACTATGGAGCTTGGAAGCTTGGAAAAAGCCCTAGCTATGGAGAACCCTTGTAATTTCGTCCTAATGAAGAATATGGAAATATTTGGCATTTAAATTTTGTTTTTAATTCATTTAATTCACTAAGTTACCAAAATGCCTCTTAAAAAAATCATTTGAAACATACCCATCCATGTCCATTTTTGTCCACAAACTTAACCAATGGTATAATTATCATTTAAGGACCTCCAATTTAAAATTTCATAACAATTGGACACCTCTAACATGTAGAACTCAACTTTTACACTTTTTACAATTTAGTCCTTTTGGCTAAATTGAGTGCCCAAACATCAAATTTTTCGAATGAGATTTTCACGAAATCATTCCTTGAAACTTTAGAACATAAAAATATAAATAAAATAAATTTATCAACATTGGATTTGTGGTCCCGAAACCACTATTCCATTTAGGCCTTATTTTGGGATGTTACAGGTTTGGACTCGTAGTCCCTACCCTTAAGTTTAAAAGCCTGCAATATCGGCGGTACAAGACTTTTCGTCGGGTTGTGGTAGGGAACTGACATCTGCTTGGGATAGGCAGATTGCAATTGCTTTTTCTAGTGAAAGTATTGACAATATCGAAAGTATTGTCTTTCGCGTTTACAGGTGTGTAATTTCCACACCTTCTTTTGTTTGATATATTAAATAAAAGTATATGTGTTGTTTGAGAGCTGAAAATTCGGTAATGGCTGATGAGTCACCCTTGGAGGGTAGAATCAAAATACCAGGTTAGTTATTCTCTGTTTAAATCTCATAAATATTATCGTTAGCATGAATATGCATGTGCTCTAAACATTCCATGTATGCTTTTATATGATGTATTCATTTCACTATGATTTCATGTGCATGGGATTGGGAAAATGTTGATGATGTTAAGGGGAAGTGTATATCAGTGACTTTGTCACACTATTTTGATGGCTCGATGCCATATTTGTATATTGGTGACTTGGTCACATTGATTCGGTGGCTAGGCCACATTATATCGACTTTGAGTAGCATGACTGCCAAAGAGGAGTGTAGCGGATAGAGGGTTGATTGTAGAAATCCCCACAGGTTTGCTGAGGTTGGATATGTGGAGCGGAGTGTAGAGGGTGGAACATTAGGATGGGCCGGGTCTATCATATTGATTATCGGATATGTTATAATGTTTGGGCTTTGGCTGATTGATATATGGGGGCTTAGGCGAGTTGTGATATGTGGGGAAATTACACACTAAGTCTTCATGACTTACCCCTTTTGCTTAACTTTTGCAGGTGATTCTTAGTTCAGTGGATTTGGGCTGGAGTGGACTTCGAGGTTGTAACACCCCAAACCCGGCCCAAACCACCACGGCCAAATTCAGAATGTTACAGGAAAAAGGTTGAAAATGGTTTAGTTTCATAAGTGCAAAATGGGTTATAAACTCCAAAACCGAAACTTCGTTTAAAGAGGGTTTCCTGTTCAAACTTAGCAATTTATTTAAAAACAAAACTTCTGAGTTGCCCAAGTTCACATCATTAAAAATGTTGGGAACCCGAAAGGTTTATAACGATTTATAATTTGAAAACCCCATTTTAATTTGAATGTTGCAGTATTTTTTAGAGTTTCTTTATAAATTAATCATTTGATAGCAAATCCAACCTAATACTTAAAATAAATCCAAAGTATTTAAAATGGATTTATTACAATAAAATATCCCAAAAAGTAATTAAAAGTTTATAAAGTAATCTAAAAGTAAAAACGGCTTCTGCATGGCCACCTTGACTCCTCCCCGGCCCGGTCCAAAGTATCACGTATTACCTGCATTATTTGAAAAACGGGGTGAGTCGTTTTGACTCAGTGTGCAATTAAACCACATGTTTCCACAAAGGGGCTTAACCCCAACACCACATCAAGTCCACGTACCGCATACTATCATGCATAATATGAACCAAACCCAACCTAATATCCAACCGCTACACACGACCCGTATATCCAACCACCACACACCAGGGGATTACTAAATCGACCCTCCATCCGCTACACACCTCTTTGGCAGTCATGCTACTCAAAGTCCACTTAGTGGTCTAGCCACTTATCCACGTGATTGAAATCACAATATCCACAATGAGACTCTAGGTCATCATCAATCCACAATGTAGCTCAAGGCTAACATCAATCCACGTACATAAATATACACACTTCCTCTTATTCAATAGATACCGATCCATATGCACATGCATCATATTATAATGATATGGCAATATAACATATAAACATACTAGATAGGCACATATGACATGCTTACATGCATCCACAATAATTAACCACAACCACAACATAGATAATCCTGAATTAGGTAATAGCACTACCACAACCACTACTTCGGCTACCACTCATATTACATATTTTAATGAAAGGAAGCAAGTAAATCGTGTGTTAATTACACACGTGAGAACCTAAAGAACTAGACTATCGATCTGTAACATCCTGAAAAGGGCCTATGCATTTTCAGTTTGATTGTATGAAATGACAAGTTTAAGCACTAAGAATAAATTTTTGATATTTTTGGAAACCTGGAAATGCATGAAAATGGAAACCTAAACATTTTGGAAACCTGAACATTTTGGAAACCTAAACATTTTGGAAACACGAACATTTTGGAAACACGAACATTTGGAAACTTGAACATTTTGGAAACACGAACATTTTGGAAACTTGAAGATGTAAGAAAAATGGCAAATTCTGAGCCGATCGAAAATTTTAGGAAACTTAGAAATGAGGCCAAAATTTCAAATTTTAAAGTCCAAAATAGGAAATAAGGGCAAGAGGGCCTTAAAAGTAAAAGTTGGTGAAATTTGACACACAATCGGTCTTGGAAAAGTGGCTGAAGGTGTCACTTAAGGCTTATGGAAATGGCGCCATGTGTAAGAGAAAAGGGAACTGAGTTGAGTCATTGGAAAGTAAATATTGAAGGTTTTATTTTACTTCCAAGACTAGGGGTGGATGACACCTACTTCTAGAAAAGGAAGAGTTTTATTTGGTTAAAACTTGATAAATTAAGTGTTAAGTAAAGGATTTTCTTTTAATAAGATAAATGAGGAGATAAAAGGATGGATTAAATACTTTTAATTTAATAGGGTGATAATTAAAGGATAATATTATCACTTATGGGGGAGTAGTGGCCAAGTCAAGGACTCTTGGCATAGCAATTTCAGTTAAAAGAAGATAATTAAGGCTATTCTCTCATCTTTCCTAAGTGTGTGCCGAAATTCTCATAGCTCTCTCCCCCTCTCAACCGAATTTTCTTTGAACAAAAACCATCCTCTTTTCTTCTATTTTCTTCTCCGTTTCTACTGTCAAAGCCAAATCTTGGTTGATTCTAAGTAAAGGAGCAATCAACTACAACATCAAAAGGGTAAGATCGTGGTCAATCAACTTCTATTCTTTTCTTTTACCAAAAATTCGGTACTAATCCTATTAGCAAATTTTGGCCGAATATACAAGGGGTCTCGGGGCTTCTACAATAACCGAATATAAGGATCAAGGATCTAAGGTAAGAACAATCAATTCTTGTTCTTCTAATTAGTTTAATCAAGATCTAAGGAAATAACCTCTTTTATGTCTCTTGGCGAATATCAAAGGAAGAGTTTGAGATTTGATTCAAGGAATTTAAGGTGAGACACATTCTACCAAAGGCCAATTACTACTTATTAAAGTTAGATCAAATCTAACATATAAATTTTAGGATTTGACGGATATTCAAGACAAGGAAACTTTCGGGATTTGGAAGCGATAAGGTAAGTACATAGATCCAATCGCCAAGGTTTGATTTTGATATTGAATTATTTTCCACTTATTCAAAAGTTAAACCGACATAATTACATGATTTAGTGGCTAGCCGATTTAAGGAAGGAATACTATCATTTTTGACATTTGATTTCTGATCTTTCAATTCGGCAACAAGGTAAGTAATACAAATCCTACTTGGATTTGGTTTTTAAGCCAAATAGGTTGTTAATATATTTTAATGGTTGGTAGAATATAGGATCTAAAGTTAGATCGGGATTTTCGAGATCTCAAGGAACCTATTAAGCAAATCGGTGTGTGCACACTAACCTTCGATTTATCATATGGCAATTATTTTAATATGTGAATATGCATAAGAATATGAATGTGGCTAAATACCACAAATGTGGTAAAAGTACTGTGCACGTTTCCTACTTCCAATAGGATTATGAAATATGTTATTCTATAACATGTGAATATATGTATATGAATATGAAATTAAGTATGTTATGCATGATATATATTTTGGGGAATTGGGATTTATGTGAAAGGGAAGAAGGTGTTGACTTTGGTCTCACTAACGTTATATGGTGACTACGATCACAAAATTTTGAATATGGTAACTTCGGTTACATTATCTGAATTTGGTAAATTCGGTTACACTATTTGAATATGGAGTCTAATGACACAAATTATATGGGCGATGAGCACGCGTCATTGCAATGACGCCTTTGATGGTGTGTAGCGGATGGAGGGTTGACTTAGTAGTCCCACGGTGTGTTGGCGGTGCGGGTGGTGTGTAGCGGATGGACCATTAGGCTTGGGTTTGGGTTGCATCATAATTTAATTTATATGAATCGATGTTTGAACATGTATGCACGATTTGTTGAATGTTAGTATTGTGTGCACATTGAGTCTGTTGACTCACCCGTTGTGGGAAATATTTTCGATGATGAACAAGGTGTGACCGGGGACGGTGAGACCTCGAGGTGGCCATGTTCCATTTGAAGATTTTATTCGATCTGGACTTTGTTATTTGTTTTGGGTTTTACTTGATGTAATAAGGCCATAAGGCCCGTGGATTTTCTTATTACGCTTTACTTTAAATTGTTATGTTACGAACTATTATGACTAAAGTCAAGTGTTTTTTTTTTTTTTAAACCTTAAAAAATTATTTTGTCACCTTAATAAAAATTGGATTTACTAGATTAAATAAATGGGTTTCCAATCTAAGCCCAATCCACAACAACATTTTTCTAAATATTTTACAAATTTTCTCTAAGTAACAAAAATCTTTGAAACCGGTTTACTTTAGGAACATACCAGATCCGGATTCAGGCTCGTGGGCGGGTGTGGGGTGTTTCACGATCTCCCTCACGTCCTCACTCGAAGAGATCACAGTGATCTGCTTATCTATGTCGGACGCTTACCCACAGCCCGGAGGCCAATCCCAAGCCGCTGAAACCGAACGCTTATTGAGCTTAGGGGTAGGGACTACGTGTCCAACCCCTCTCTCCTTGGCTGGTATTTGTATCCATCGAATAGTAACTTAATCAGAAGACCCGGGTTAAAAACGTTAAATCAGATCTCAATGAGACTAAATAACATCTTAATCGAATAATCTTACCAAATTCGATCAAATCTCGAAGGCTTTTCACTTGTGCTAAAACGATCGCCAAAATCCCTACATACATCTGTGTTAGATTCGGCCTAACACTTATAGACTAAAGAAGTGGCCTTCGGCCTAACGTTATAATCTCCTTACCTCGATTGACCAAATCTAGAAAGATCCTTCACTTCCCTTATTGTTGTCTTAAACAGAGAATCCGAATCATTCCTTCATAGATTCAACCACACACCAAAGAACAGGATTAGTCTTTTGGTTTCTGCAAACCAAATAAAAGAAAAGAACATGATTCAACAGAAAAGAGAAACCCCTTACCACAATACTAGAAACCGATTGGAAGAGTATGAAATGACTGAATAATGGCGCTTCCTCTAGCAAATAACAACCGAAAAGTGTTACCACCAAAAGTGAGATATTCGGCTTTGAAGAGTACAAAGGATCGGTGAAAAGAAGAAGAAGGGGTTGGGGTTTAAGAAGATTCGGCGATGAGGAGAAATGAAGGGTGTATTTCGGCTACCAAAAGAAGAAGAAAAAAAGATGATGAGAGGGATAAGATTCGGTTTGAAAAGAAATCAAGTAAAGAGAAGAGCAGAGAATGAGAAAAGAGTGGTAGGAGATTTGGCCTTGAAAATGAGTAGAAAAGAGGTGAACCAGAAAGTTGGACGACCAATCCACCTATAGTCTCTTCAAATTCGGCTTTATGAGCAAATGGGAGAAAGAGAGATCAAGAGATAATTTCGGTTCAAGAGGAGAAAAGCAAGATTAATGAAATGAAAAAAAGAAAAAAAATAATGAAAGGTGCTCCCAAGATCACACCAATCCGACTCAACACAAAAGAGGAGAAAAGAAAACAAGCTATCTCAAAAATTCAGCACACTTAGTCCCTCCCAAAACCAAATGCTCCCACTCCCCTACACCACTCACAACTTCGGCTAACACTCCTTAGTCCACACTCTTCCATGATTTCCTCCTTAACTCCCTCTACACCTCTCATTCAAATGAGTTTGAAATATTCAAACTCCACAAATACCTCCCCACCACCTATTCAAAATGCTTGACCCATTCAACCCTCCACCTTTCAAGTGCCATTGCCGAACCCAACTCTCCACTCCCCTTGACGCAAAAACAAACCCCCAAAATACTACCCATACTGCTCGAACCTCCTCTCCCCTGCAACTCCCTTTGACGCAAACTCTCCTGCACTCAAGGTAGCATCCTCTTGCCACTCCACCACTTCACTTCTTGTGTTAAAAAACACCACATTACATCCTTTAAGGCCTGACTCCCCTAGCTCTCCCCTAAAGGCTTCAAATCAAAAATTTTCACTAAGGCCCCTACCCAACTCCAAGGTTTCTCGAAGCTCCCAAACACACTCAAACAACATCCAGAGCATACTAGCACGTAAATATAAATAAAATGCATGACCCCTAATTCCCCGATGTTACAGTTCTACCCGCTTAAAGAAATTTCGACGTCGAAATTACCTGGTCAAAACAAGTGAGGGTATTGTTGTCTCATCGACTCCTCCAGCTCCCACGAAGCTTCTTCTGAACCATGGTTCTACCATAATACCTTGATCAGAGGAACTGACTCCTTCTGCAATACCTTCACATCTCGTTCCAAGATCTGAATTGGCTCCTCCTCATAGGACAAATCTGGCCTCAACCCAACTTCTTCAACTGGTACCACATGGGATGGATCCGAATGGTAACGTCTTAACATTGACACGTGGAACACGTCATGCATCTCCTTCAACTCTGAGGGCAACTCCAACTGTTACGCTACTAGCCCCACTCTTCAAAACCCGATAAGGTCCTATAAACCTGGGATTCAGTTTACCCTTACGTCCAAATCTCATCACCTTCTTCCAAGGCAAAACTTTTAGGAATACCCGATCACCCACTACAAACTCTATCCCTTTTTGCTTAAGATCCGCATACGACTTCTGTCTGTTAGATGCCTCCTTCAACCGATCTCGAATTACCTTAACCTTTTCCTCGATTACGCCACTATCTGGGACCCAAAACATGGCGTTCTCCTAACTCGTCCAACAAGTAGAGTCCGACACTTCCGCCATATCTGAGGCTTCATACGGCACCATCCGAATACTAGCTTGATAGCTTTGTTGTTGTATGCGAACTCCGCTAAGGGCAAGAATTTCCCCAACTACCTCCAAGTTGATAACACATCCTCTCAACATATCTTCTAATACGAATCACCCTTTTCAGACCGCCATCCGTCTGCGGATGAAATGCCGTACTAAAGTCCAACACGGTGCCCAATGCCCGATGCAGCGCCTCTAAAACATAGCGTAAATCTAGGGTCCCTATACGATATGATCGACATCGGCACCCCATGCAGTCTCACAATTTTCGCCACATACAACTTCGCTAACTTCTGTAGAGAGTAATCCATACGAACAGGTATGAAATGAGTGATTTTTGTCAACCGATCCACGATCGCCCATACCGAGTCCTTCTTAGTAGGCGTAAGAGGAAGCCCACTAACGAAGTCCATCGTGATTCTATCCCACTTCCACTGCGAAATCTTCACTGGTTGCAGCAGTCCCGAAGGCACTTGATGTTCAGCTTTGACTTGCTGACACGTCAAGCACT
Source organism: Gossypium rotundifolium (assembly GCA_025506655.1). Lineage (NCBI taxonomy): Eukaryota > Viridiplantae > Streptophyta > Magnoliopsida > Malvales > Malvaceae > Gossypium > Gossypium rotundifolium. The sequence goes on along the minus strand of CP106722.1, from coordinate 154,274,370 downwards.
TCCCCACAAATTCTGTAACTTTCCACTTCAAACCAGGACACCAAAACCGATCTCGAAGATCCTTATATAACTTACTCCCTCCAGGATGCATAGCATAAGGGCTACTATGCGACTCCCGAAGAATCTTTTCCTTAATTCCACGTCTTTTGGCATACAAACCCTACCTCGAAAACACAAGACTCTATCGCTGTTTATACTGTAGTCCTCTAATCCCCCATTCTGTACTTGTAGAAGTCTAGCACTCAGAACCTCATCCATCAATTGTTTCTCTTTTACTTGACTTATCCATGTCGGCTTCACCCGCAGCTCCGCTAATAAACTCCCGTCGTCATAAAGGCTAAGGTGCGCGAACATCGCTCTCAAATTGGATACTACTTTTCGACTTAGGGCATCTTCCACTACATTCGCCTTCCCCGGATGATATTCAATCGAGCAGCCATAATCTTTTAACAGCTCCACCCACCTTCGCTGTCTCAAGTTCAGCTCTTTCTAAGTCAGCAGATACTTCAAACTCTTATGGTCCGTGTAGATCATTGACTTCTCTCCATACAGATAATGCCTCCATACCTTCAAAGAAAAAACCACTGCAGCCAACTCCAGGTCATGCGTCGGATAGTTAACCTCATGAGGCCTTAACTACCGAGACGCATAGGCAACAACCTTCCTCCGTCTTGCATTAGTACACAGCCTAACCCCTTATGAGAAGCATCACAATACACCACAAAATCTTTCCCTGCCTCAGGCTGAATTAGAACCGAAGCCTCTATCAAAACCCTTTTTAGCTTCTCGAAGCTCTCCTGCTGCTTATCCGTCCACACAAAAGGTACCTCCTTCCTCAACAACTTAGTCAAAGGTGCTGCTATCGGAGAAAATCCTTCAAAATATCTTCTATAGTAACCCGCTAACCCCAAGAAACTACAAATCTCCGCTACCGACTTAGGTGGTTTCTAGTCCAATACTGCCTCAATCTTCCGAGGATCCACTCTTATCCCTTCCGCAGATACCACATGACCCAGAAAAGCAACTTCTCTTAACCAAAATTCGCACTTGCTAAATTTGGCGTATAACTTCTTTTCCCTTAAAATCTGTAGAACCACCCGTAGATGCGTGTCATGCTCCTCTTCAGACTTAGAATATACCAGAATGTTGTCTATGAATACCACGATGAACTGGTCCAAATAGGGTTCAAAAACTCGATTCATCATATCCATGAACACCCGGTACGTTCGTCAACTCAAACGGCATTACCAAAAATTTATAGTGCTCGTATCGAGTCCAAAATGCCGTCTTATGGATATCTACTTCATTTACCCTAAGCTGGTGATATCCTGACCTCAAATCTATCTTCGAAAAGATCGCAGCCCCTTTGAGCTGGTCAAACAAGTCGTCTATCCTCGGCAGCGGGTACTTGTTCTTGATCGTTAGCTTATTCAACTAGAGGTAATCTATGCACATACGCATAGATCCGTCCTTCTTCTTTACGAACAACACTGGTGCTCCCCATGGAGACACACTAGGTCGAATAAAACTACGATCTAACAACTCCTGGATTTGGGCTTTAAGTTCAACCAACTCCTTCGGTGCCATCCCATAAGGAGCAATGGACACCGGCGCTGTACCTGGCAGAAGGTCGATTCCAAGCTCCACCTCTCGATCCGGAGGCAACCCTGGAAGTTCTTCTGGAAACACATCCACAAATTCCTTTACTATTCTAACCTCCCCCACAGTGGCTTCTTTAGCATCCAATGCATTAACAAACATTAAGAAAGTTAGGCACCCCTTCTTTACCATCCTCTCTGCCTTAAGAGCAGACACTACATTGGCCAAGTAGTCTCTCCTCTCACCTATCAACATAACCTCGTCATCTTGGGAGTCTTCAACGACATGCGCTTAGCAGCATAGTCCAAAATTACACGATACCTTGCTAACCAGTCCATGCCTAAGATCAAGTCAAATTCTCCGAATGGCAGCTCCATCAAGTCAGCTGGAAATACTGACCCCTGAACCTCTAAAGGTACATCTCTAAAGAGTTTATCCACCACTATTGACTGCCCTAAAGGACTAAGTATAGACATCTTCCTAGAGGCAATTTCAGGTTCCATACTCAAGGTTCCAGTCATCATGCTAGCAATGTAAGACTGAGTCGACCCTACATCAATTAAAGCAGTAAAGGGTAACCTAAAAAATAAGGAACATACCCGTGATAACGTCTGGTGCATCCCCATCCTCACGACGTCTGGCTGCGTAAACCAACCCAGGCTGACTTGTATATGAGCCCCCAGCACCTCTACCCGGTGCTCCACAACCCCGTCTAGTACTATTTCCACCTCGGTTTGGCCCACGTCCTCTTTGCATCTACTGACCACCCCTACCGGCCTGTACATACCCCTGACCTACTGACTGGGTCCTAGCCATGTCCTGAGGATAGTTCTTAATCAAATGGTCCCTTGACCCACACCTGTAGCACTCTTTATTCCTTCCTCAGCACTCTCTCATATGAGACCTCCCACACCGAAAGCACTTGATGGGGTGATTTCCGAATCAGTGCGTAAATCTGGCAGGTCCCTTAACCCTAGGCTTTTTCTGAAAACCCCCCGATGACATTGTTGATCCAAAACTCCTCTTATTCCTACCCCTATCCTTATCCCTCTCCTGCCTCTCAGCTCGCTTAACCTCCTCGGCTATCCTAGCCTTTTTCACCAGAGTAGTGAAGTCTCGCTCTCATTGAGGAGCTATCAACACCCATAGCTCATTCCGCAGTCCATCCTCAAATCTCACACAACGCTCGTAGTCTGTAGCAACAATTTCTCGAGCATACCAACTCAACCGCAAGAATTCTACTTCATACTCGGCTACTGACTTACCCCCTTGTACTAGGTTTAAGAACGCCTTCCTATGCGCGTCTATATAACTAGCCCCGACGTACTTCCTTGAACCTCACCTTAAAGAAACCCTAATCCACTCGATCTGCCGGAGTACCCTATTTAACAGTGAGCCACCACTGGTAAGCCTCACCCGAAGTAAAGAAACAGCACCCTTCAACTTCTCTTCAGCTGTGCAGTCCAGGTCATCCATGATCCTCTCGACTGCTTCTAACCAATACTCTGCCACGTTTGGAGTGACCCTAGAGACACCTCTGAATATCTAGCCCCGTTCAACCGAAGTCACTCAGACACGGACTTCTTAGCCCCAAAACCCACGTTTGATTTCGCAACTCTCTCTAAAACCCGTAGCATGGCCTGAGACACTGCATCGTCTCCACCTGTCTGATCTTGAAACTCAACTTCCACATACCGGCGTCATTTCATTCCCGATCCATGACCGCACCCTTGGTTCCGTCTGATCATCCTACCTCTACCACGCCCACGTGTATTACGTCCACGTCCCCTAGAACTCATGCCTATCGTCACGTTTTAATCTGTTTTAAGAAATTTTATGCATTAGCTTTTTGTTCTACTAATGATCCGCGAATAATTTTATGTAAAAAAAGTTCGATAGTGGTTCTTTCGATTTCAACGTTATCGTCTCAAGTCTACTGCCCTAATTCAGAGAATCATATTCACTCATCATCAACATCCACAAACTCAAATTCACCACTAGGGCATTTTCGTCATTTCTCTACCCAAGGGTATTTTCGTAATTTTATCCTACAGGGGTATTTTTGTAATTTTTCAAAATAAAGCTTTGGGGATTTTCCAAAATAAGGGTATTTCGATAATTTTCAACTCGGGGCATTTTGGTAATTTTATAAATTAGGGGTATTCTGGTTATTTTTCAAAAACTAGGGAAATTTTACAAATCAGGGGTAATTCGGGAATTTAAAAAAACTAGGGTTTACCTTAGGATTTTATAAAATAGGGAGGCTAGTCCCTTTTTTTCTTTGGGTTTTAATTATAAGTTTTAGCCTATCAACAAATCCTCATGGTTAGAGTGAACAGTCGCTACACACCAGGTAGGATTCCAGCGAAGAGGAGGTGAGTCACTAGGACTGCTTAATTACCAAGCTCTCCCTAAATCTCGTCCTAGACATGCGTACACCTGTTGCTACACTCTAACTCAGCGACTGGTTCACAGGTTTGTTTGCTCAGTTTAAGTCATATGATTTTTAAAAGTTGTGCAACTAAGCCTATAGTCCATCACCGTCTAATTAGAATAGTCTACATCCCATGAAACCCATCAAGCCCACTCATACATACCATACAAAAATTTGGAATACTTACCTGGCGGACCTGGGTCGGAGACGCAGGTGCCATGCTTCCACAAAGCCATTTCTCGAAAAATTTTCTTTTAAACCAATTTCGAAGTTTGAATACGTTGTGGGCCTCAAAAAATCCCCAAAGGCCGAGTTTAGAATTGGGCTCTGATACCAACATTGTAACACCCCAAACCTGGCCCAAACCACCACGGCTGAATTCGAAATGTTACAGGAAAAAGGTTGAAAATGGTTTGGTTTCATATGTGCAAAATGGGTTATAAATTCTAAAACTGAAACTTCGTTTAAAGAGGGTTTCTCGTTCAAACTTAGCAATTTATTTAAATACAAAACTTTTGAGTTTCCCAAGTTCACATCATTAAAAATGTTGGGAACCCAAGAGGTTTATAAGGATTATATAATTTGAAAACCCCATTTTAATTCGAATGTTGCAGTATTTTTAGAGTTTCTTTATAAATTAATCATTTGATAGCAAATCCAACCTAATACTTAAAATAAATCCAAAGTATTTAAAATGGCCTTATTACAATAAAATATCCCAAAAAGTAATTAAAATTTATAAAGTACTCTAAAAGTAAAAAAGGCTTTTGCATGGCCACTTTGACTCCTCCCCGGCCCGGTCCAAAGTATCATGTATTACCTGCATTGTTTGAAAAATAGGGTGAGTCGTTTTGACTCAGTGTGCAATTAAACCACATGTTTTCACAAAGGGACTTAGCCCCAACACCACATCAAGTCCACGTACCAAATACTATCATGCATAATATGAACCCAACCCAACCTAATATCCAACGCTACACACCACCCGTATATCCAACCACCACACACCAGGGGATTACTAAATCGACCCTCCATCCGCTACATACCTCTTTGGCAGTCATGCTGCTCAAAGTCCACTTAGTGGTCTAGCCAGTTATCCACGTGATTGAAATCACAATATCCACGATGAGACTCTTGGTCGTCATCAATCAACGATGTAGCTCAAGGCTAACATCAATCCACGTACATAAATGTACACACTTCCCCTTATTCAATAGATACCGATCCCCATGCACATGCATTATATTATAATGATATGGCAATATAATGTATGAACATACTAGATAGGCACATATGACATGCTTACATGTATCCACAATAATTAACCACAACCACAACATAGATAGTATACTAACCTAGTTATCGGTTTACCCGAATTAGGTAATAGCATCACCACAGCCACTACTTCAGCTACCACTCATATTACATATTTTAATGAAAGTAAGTAAGTAAATCGTGTGTTAATTACACACCTGAGAACCTGAAGAACTAGACTATCGATCTCCCTCATGTCCTCACTCGAAGAGATCACAGTGATCTGCTTATCTATGTCAGACGCTCGCCCATAGCCCGGAGGCCAATCCCAAACCGCTGAAATCGAACGCTTCTTAAACTTAGGGGTAGGGACTACGTGTCAACCCCTTTCTCTCCTTGGCTGGTATTTGCATCCATCGAATAGTAACTTAATCAGAAGACCCGGGTTAAAAACGTTAAATCAGATCTCAACGAGACTAAATAACATCTTAATCGAATAATCTTACCAAAGTCGATCAAATCCCGAAGACTTTTCACTTGTGCTAAAACGATCGTCAAAATCCCTACATACATCTGTGTTAGATTCGGCCTAACACTTATGGACTAAAGAAGTGGCCTTCAGTCTAATGTTATAATCTTCTTACCTCGATTGATCAAATCCCGAAAGATCCTTCACTTCCCTTATCGTTGGCTTAAACAGAGAATCCGAATCACTCCTTCATAGATTCGACCACACACCAAAGAACAGGATTAGTCTTTTGGTTTCTGCAAACCAAATAAAAGAAAAGAGCACGATTCAACAGAAAAGAGAAACCCCTTACCACAATACTAGAAACCGATTGAAAGAGTAGGCAATGACTGAATGATGGCACTTCCTCTAGCAAATGACAACTGAAAAGTGTTACCACCAAAAGTGAGATATTCAGCTTTGAAGAGTACAAAGGATCGGTGAAAAGAAGAAGAAGGGTTGGGGTTTAAGAAGTTTCGACTATGAGGAGAAATGAAGGGTGTATTTCAGCTACCAGAAGAAGAAAAAAAAGATGATGAGAGGGATAAGATTCGGTTTGAAAAGAAATCAAGTAAAGAGAAGAGCAGAGAATAAGAAAAGAGTGGTAGGAGATTCGGCCTTGAAAGTGAGTAGAAAAGAGGAAAACCAGAAAGTTGGACGACCAATCCACCTATAGCCTCTTCAATTTTGACTTTATGAGCAAATGGGGAGAAAGAGAGATCAAGAGATAATTTCAGTTCAAGAGGAGAAAAGCGAGATTAATGAAATGAAAAGAAGAAAAAAATAATGAAAGGTGCTCCCAAGATCTCACCAATTCGGCTCAACACAAAAGAGGAGAAAAGAAAACAAGCTATCTCAAAAATTCGGCACACTTAGCCCCTCCCAAAATCGAATGCTCCCACTCCCTTACACCACTCACAACTTCGACTAACGCTTCCTAGTCCACACTCTTCCGTGATTTCCTCCTTAACTCCCTCTACACCTCTCATTCAAATGAGTTTGAAATATTCAAACTCCACAAATATCTCCCCACCACCTATTCAAAATTGTAATATCCCGGGTTAAGGGCTATTTTATTTTGGCTTTGTTGCATGTGCATGGTGTGCTATGTTGTTATTTTGATGTTGTTGGGGCTTAGTTATAAGCTAGGTGTAAGCCTGAGTGGTAGGAAAAATTTTGTTTTTAGGCTTAGGTGGGAGGAGCTAAAGGAGCTAGGGTTTATAAATATCTTTAGGTGAATTTTAGCATAACAAATGAGCTGGTGGAGTGGCAAGCAAGGCGCCACTAAGAGCTTGGATTGGTGTCACTTGCAGGAGGGAGGAGGTCCTGTGTTCAAGCTGCGGAGTGCTCCATTTTGGCTTCTATTTTGACGGCATGGAGGGAGGAGTTGTGGCGTTCAAACTACGCCTTGGACTAAGTCAAAAGTTCAAATGATGGGTGGAGAGTGATTTGTGGAGGTGGACTAGTTCAAACTAGTTTGAATGGGTGGCTTGGAGTGTTTAGGGAGGCTGTCTAGAATTTTGGAGAGATTTTAGGGAGTGGCGGTTGGTAGGTGTAGTGGGGGAGTGATATGCCGAAATTCATTAGGCAATTTTGGCAGCTTTGTATTTTATTTCGGTCATAAAACTTTTGGTAAGCCAATTCTCCTTTTGTCAAACAAGCCAAATTTTCAAGTGCATTTCTTCATTTCTTCTCCTTGAACCGAAAGTCCAAGCACACCCTTGCCGAATTTGCTTTGTTGACTCTTGATGATCCTTGGTAGCCGAATGTTCTTTCCCATTTCTATTCATTTTCATTTTGGGTAAACCGAAACTAGCATCCCCTTCTCCTCATATGTACATTGCCTTTCTCTTAAACTTGAGCCGAAACTAGCTTCTCTTCCTTTCATACTCTCCTTTCTTCTCATATTTTTCTTCTCTTGGAACCATTGTTAGTTGAAACTTTATTTCTTCTTCTTGTAAACCGAAAGCACCCCTCCCTCTTTTCATCTTTATTTCCTTTCTTTCCAAAACCTTTTAGCCGAACCTTCCTTTGTGTGAAGTCGAAACTTTTCTCCTTTTGTTAAGGGTGTTTGCCGAACCTTTTCTCTCCTAATAGTTTCTTTATTATCGTATATCAGAGGAGGGTTGACCTTGTTGGATTCTTGTTTCAATCGGTCTAGTAAGAGGTAAGTGTTTGGCCGAATGGCCATTTCTCCCCTCTCTTATGCTTTATTGATTTTGGGTGTGTTTAAGGGCCGATTTCGGTATTGGTTGGAAGGAGTTAACCTGTGGTTTTGGTAATCGATTTCATTATAGGGCCTTTGGATCTCGGAAGCAAGTAAGAGGAGTCTAAACGTTGGGTAAGTGGTGGTAAGAGATTGCTTTAATGGTTTTCTTTAGAGTTGTTAAGCCAAAGATTTATGAGACTAAATTATTTGTGTCTTAGGGGGAGGCCGATTATCAGAAGGAACCATTGTTGGTTCGGGTTTGGTAGGAAACCAAACCATTTGCGACGTAAAGGTTTAACGCAAACCCTTTTGGTTTATTGGTTTTGGCGAAAGTTATAAGTGACTAATCGGTGTTTGGCGATTTTAGGAGCAAAATAATCGAGGGTTTAAGGGTTCTTTGGGATTAAGCGTCGTTCTATCAGTGTGTAAACTAACACACTTTCTTAAGCGAGTAATATGTTAATAACTTTGATTGTGTAAGTGAAAGCAGTATGGTTGACCGATATAATACCCAATGAGGTATGGATACGGATTCGGGTAAGTCCATTTCATTATGAGATCTGTGATGATATGTGATATCATGATTTATGGCATACGTATTTTGAGATGTCATATTAAGCATGTGAGCATGATAGCATGATTGCACGACTTTGCATTAGTATGATATGTTATTGGGTGATATGAGAGGAGGGGATATGATATCCGTGTCTTTGGGACACGGAGGTTTGGCACCTCCGGTGGTTTGGTACCACGATTGATTATTGTGACTTTGGGTCACGGAGGTTTAGCTCTCTGCGTCTCGTCCCAGTGGCTTAGTACCACGGTGGGTTGGCCCCACGGTTGATTATCTGGGATTGACGCTAGTGATTTGGTATCACACAATGGGTTGGCCCCATCATCTTAACCGTATTGCGGTCACGGTGATTTAGTATCACACTTGTGTCTTTGGGACACGGAGGTTTGGCACCTCATGGCGACTCGTCCACGTGGTTAACACCACCGTGGGTTGGCCCCACTTTTGAGATCTGGAATTGTCGCCATGATTTGGTATCACGTGGGTTGGCCCCAGATGGATCTTCGTGACTTTGGGTCACCAAAGTGGTTTGGCACCACATCTATGGATATCGTGACTTTGGGTCACCGGTGGTTTAGCACCACCGGTGGTTTGGTACCACGGGGTAGAAAAGGTGTTATGGATGGTTAGGATCAGGTGCATTACTTGTATTGCTTTGTTATGATGTGTGTTAGCATGTTGCATATATCGGGAGAGGGATTTATGCACTGAGTCTTGCGACTCACCTTCTCCCTTATCATTTCAAGTGACACATAGACCGCGGACTTGGAGCCAGGATGGACTCGAGGTGCCCATGCCATGGATAAATTCAGAGTTGCATTGATTTAAACTTGGTACTTTATTTGACTAGTTTTTCATTTGTTTTATTTGGATTGTAAAAGGCCTTTTTAAACTTAAGTTTTATTATTTATATGCGTGGATTGGATTTCAAGTATGCCTTAATAATTAATTGGGTTAAAATTTGGCTAAAATTTGTAAAGATAAGGTTTTCAAACTACAAGCGATATGTTTTGAACTTTACCATCGGGTATCACACCATAATTTAAGATAAACGAAACTCAAATGGTTCCCCAATTTGAATGCATTCTCGTACTAAGTCAAGAAAATGTTTTTAAGCAACAACAAGGATTACTTGAATTTCTAAATGAGATAAACATGTTTTACTTACATAACTGATTAAGTTTTTTTAATTTTGGGTTTTCAAATGCATCCTCGATTTTAAATCAGTCAACCTCAAGATTTTCTTCAAGTATAAAATTTAGCAAGATGATATTATCAAACTCTTAAATGGAAACCTAAACCTCTCAAATACATTTTTCCCTGTAACATACCGGATTCGGTCGTGGTGTATTAACCGGGTTTGGGGTGTTACAATTGTGGTATCAGAGCCAAGTTCAAAGGCTCGGTTGTGGGCTTGAGGCCCAAAATGTTTTAAATTCTTGTTTCTAAAGTGTTTTTTCAAGAATATGGTTTGAAAGGCATGGCACCGAGTCTCCGGCACCAGTCCGCCCAGGTAAGTACCCCTTACTATTGCTTGTGATTTTGATGTTGATATGAGTGGATGACTAGCAGTAGGGGATTACCTTAGAAACTGAAACTGATAGGACTCTGTGGACTTGCTAAAACAAGCTTCTTTAATAATCATAAGACTTTGCTTTTAAACAGTGGAATAATTACTGATGCATAAAATTCTTTAAATCAGACAAGATTTTAGTTATGAGTACACGAGGTGGACGTGGTCGTGGACGTGGTCGAGGTAGGATGACAGTTTCTGAACCCGTAGGATCTGGTCAAGGGTCAGAGAACGAGATACCTGCATCGCCACCACCGGTGGAGGTGGTGAGTTTCGAGGATCGATCGGGATGACGCAGTGTCACGAGCGATCTTTGCGGGTTCGGAAAGGGTAGTTGGAGTAGGTGGAGGCATAGAGCTAAAAATCTATGCTGAGCGACTTGAACAAGCGGGCTAAGGTATTTCGAGGTGTGTCTGGTGTTGCTCTCAGCCTGGTGAATAATATTGGGAGGCGATGAGGCGGATCATGGATGATCTGGACTGATCTTCAAGAGAAATTAAAGGGATAATATCACTTCTTGAGATGAGTCATACCGGTGGTGGCTCACGGTTCGAGACGGTATATAGCGAAGATCCGACTTGGGACTATTTCGAGTCGCTTATCGGAAAAAGTACGTTGGGGCTAACTACATTAATGAGCAATGAAAGCATTTACGAGGTTAGTTCGTGGGAGTAACTGTGTCGTAGCACGAGGCGCGAGTTTCTCGGTGAGTCGGTATGCTAGGGGTATGGTGGCTCTTGAACACGAGAGGTGTGTTCGCTTTGAGGATGGCTGCGAGATGAATTAAGGTTCTTGATTGCGCCAGCCAGAGAGCGTGAATTGTTGTCTGGTTGAAAAGGCTAAGGTAGCCGAGGGTATTAAGGAGTCTGTGAGGCAAGGCATGGATAAGAACCGACATAAGAGGAATTTTGGGTCTTACGGTCGTCGGGTAATCCTCGAGAAAGGGCTAGACCGAGTGGGCGAATCGATCTGGTAGGTTTGTTCTTTGCTAGTCGGGGACCACCCTTGATGTAACCGTTGTGGGAAAGCTCATTGGGGAGGATGTTGGGTGGTTGTAGAGGATGTTTTGAGTGTGGCTCTCTGGACCACCGTGTGAGGGACCTGTCGCGTAAGTTGGCTAGGATTAGTCCGAGAGTCGGGGTAGTACTCGACAGAATAATGGACCACCACCGTAGAGGGGCCGAGGTAATGGCAGAGGAGGTAATGGTTCTGGTAGGGGCCGTGGAGCACCGGGTAGAGGTGCAGGTAGTTCTGAGGCCAGACAGTCGGGGCTAGTGTATGCAGTGAGGTGTCGAGAGGAGGGCGACGCACCGGGCGTCATAACCGGTACGTTTTTAATCTTTGGTTCTCCATTTACTGCTTTGATTGATGTGGGTTCGACGCATTCATATGTTGCAAGTTGCATAGTGAAGACCATGTATCTAGACTCTGAGATATCTTCTAGGCAGATGACCGTGATAAGCCCTCTAGGTCACTCTATAGTTGTAGATAAGCTGTAGAGAGATGTACCTCTAGAACTCCAAGGGGTAATGTTTGTGGCTGATCTGATGAAACTGCCGTTTGGGGAGTTCGATCTGATTCTCGGGATGGGTGGTGGTTAAGTACCGGCGAAGTTGGATTCTGTGACTAAGCGCATGGTTCTAAAAATAGCTAAGGGTGATGAGGTAGTCTGATCGGTAATAGAAGAAATTATCATCAATGTGGTATCTCGCTCAAAGCCAGAAGATGGTCGAGAAAAGTTGTGAAGCATATGTGGTTCATGTGTATACCTTAGAGGCTAAAGAGTCCGTGGTAGAGGCAGTGCAGACAGTTAGGGAATTTCTTGATGTGTTCCCGAGGAGCTTCCGGTTTGCCACGGACCATGAGGTAGAGTTCGGGATAGATCATTCAAAGCGCGCGGTGTCTATTGCTCAGTATAGGATGGCGCCTAAAGAGTTAGTGACTTAAGGCTCAAATCCAGGAGTTTTTGGACCGGGGTTTTATCAGGCCAAGTGTTTCACCTTGGGGAGCGCCGGTACTCTTTGTTAAAAAGAAAGACGGTACTATGCGGATGTGTATAGACTACCGCCAATTGAACAAGCTGACGATCAAAAACGAGTATCCGTTGCCCCGGATAGATGACTTGTTTGATCAGCTGAAGGGTGCGTCGGTTTTCTCGAAGATCGATTTAAGGTCTGGGTACCACCAGTTAAAGGTGAAGGAGGCGGATATCTGCAAGACGGCATTTTGTACTCGGTATGGGCACTATAAGTTCTTAGTTATGCCGTTTGGGTTGACTAACGCACTTGCAGCCTTCATGGATATGATGAATAGGGTGTTCCAGCAGTATTTGGATCAGTTCGTAGTGGTTTTTATCGACGACATCTTGGTATATTCAAGGACTGAGGAGGAACATGATGCGTATTTGGGGGTGGTATTGCAGATTCTGAGGGAGAAATAGCTTTATGCAAAGTTTAGTAAATGCGAGTTTTGGCTTAGAGAGGTGACGTTCTTAGGTCATGTAGTGTCTATTTGAGGGAATTAGAGTGGATCCTCGAAAGATTGAGGCAGTTTTAAATTGGAAGCCGCCTAGGTCAATAGCTGAGATTCAGAGTTTTCTGGGTTTGGCAGGATACTACCGAAGATTTGTAGAGGGATTTTCGTTGATCGCGGCACCGATGACCAAATTGTTAAGAAAAGGGTTTCGTTTATTTGAAATTTGAAGTAGTAGAGAGCTTCGACAAGTTGAAGAAGATTTTTTGAAGCTCGGTTCTAATTCAACTTTGGCCGGAAGGAATTACGTTTATTGCGATGCATCACATACTGGGTTTGGGTTGTGTGCTAATGCAGAAAGAAAGGTTGTGGCTTACGATCTCGGAAATGAGGCCACATGAGGTCAATTATCCGACGACGATCTGGAGTTAGCGGTGTAGTTTTCACTTTGAAGATTTGGAGGCATTACTTGTACGAGAGAGATCGATAGTCTACACAGATCATAAGAGTCGAAGTACCTTTTGACTCGTAAAGATTTGAATCTGAAGCGTAGATGGATTGAGTTCTTTGAAAGACTACGATTGCTCGATTGAGTATCATCAAGGGCAAGGCTAACATGGTGGCGCACGCATTGAGCCGTAAGGTTGTTTCGGACTTAAGAGCGATGGTTGCCCATTTGAGTTTGTACGACGACGGGAGTATTCTGGCATAGCTGTAGGTTAAGCCTACTTGGGTTGAGCAGATCGAGAGAAAAATAGTTGATGGATGAGGTTTTGAGTCTTGAGAGGACACAAGTGCGAGAATGATGGTTTGGAGGTTCTGATTTGTCTAGTGATGGAGTGTTGTGTTTTGGGGAGAGCTTGTATGCCAAGGGATATTGAGTTAAGGCAGAAGATTCTTGGGATGCACATAGTAGCTCTACGCTATGCATCTGGAGGTAGAAAATGTATAGGGATCTCGAGCGATTACGGTGGTAAGATCTCAAGAGGAAGTGACAGAGTTTGTAGGGAAGTGCTTGATATGTCGCGAGTCAAGGTGAGCATCGATTGCCATCGAGTTGCTTGACCGTGAAGATTCCACAGTGGAAGTGGGAAAGGATCACTATGGATTTCGTCAGTGGATTACCTCTTACGCCTAGCAAGAAGGATTCAGATTGGGTAATTGTGGATCGACTGACTAAATCAGCTCACTTTATCCCGGTGAGAGTGGATTATTCACTTCAGAGGTTAGCGAAGCTGTATGTGTCAGAGATAGTGAGGCTGCACGGTGTGCCAGTATCAATCATCTCGGATAGGGATCCCAGAATTACGTCAAGGTTACGGAAAGCATTGCATCGGGCTCGGGTACACGATTGGATTCAAAGACGGCATTTCACCCGATCGACGGGCGATCGGAAAGGTTATCTGATCTTGGAGGACATGTTGCGAGGTTGTGTTACGGACTTGAGGGTAGTTGGGAGGAGTTTCTACCATTAGCTGAGTTCGCCTACAACAATAGTTACCAAGCAAGCATCAAGATGGCACCATATGAGGCGTTGTATGGTAGGAAGTGTCGCTCACCTACTTGTTGGACGGAGTTAAGTGAACGTCAGTTGTTGGGACCAGAGTTGGTTGCTGAGACCGAAGGCAAGGTTAAGTTGATTCAGGCCCGATTGAAGGAAGCTTCGGACCGGCAGAAGTCTTATGCCGATCTTAAGCGGCGAGATATTGAATTTGCTGTGGGAGATCAAGTTTTTCTGAAGGTCTCACCGTGGAAGAGAGTGTTAAGGTTCGGAAGAAAAGGAAAGCTAAGTCCGAGGTTTATTGGGCCGTATAAGGTGCTGAGACGAGTGGGACCAGTAGCATATCAGCTTGAGTTGCCAGCAGAGCTAAGTCAGATTCATGACGTGTTCCACGTTTCGATGCTTAGGCAATATCGCTCAGATCCATCACACGTGGTGGCAGTGGAAGAGATCGAGGTAAACCCAGATTTGACCATGGAGGAAGAGCCTGTACAGATTTTAGATCGGGATGTGAAGGTTCTGCATAGGAAGTCTGTGCCTTTGGTTAAGGTACTATGGCGGAATCATGGTATGGAAGAAGCTACATGGGAACCCGAGGATATGATGAGACAGCAATACCCGCAACTCTTTTGACCAGGTAATTTCGAGGCCAAAATTATTTTTAAGGAGGGTAGAACTGTAATATCCCGGGTTAAGGGCTATTTTATTTTGGCTTTGTTGCATATGCATGGTGTGCTATGTTGTTATTTTGATGTTGTTGGGGCTTAGTTATAAGCTAGGTGTAAGCCTGAGTGGTAGGAAAAATTTTGTTTTTAGGCTTAGGTGGGAGGAGCTGAAGGAGCTGGGGTTTATAAATATCTTTAGGTGAATTTTAGCATAACAAATGAGCTGGTGGAGTCGCAAGCAAGGCGCCACTAAGAGCTTGGATTGGCGTCACTTGCAGGAGGGAAGAGGTCCTGTGTTCAAGCTGCGGAGTGCTCCATTTTGGCTTCTATTTTGACGGCATGGAGGGGAGGAGTTGTAGGCAGTTCAAACTCTACCTTGGACTAAGTCAAAAGTTCAAATGATGGGTGGAGAGTGATTTGTGGAGGTGGACTAGTTCAAACTAGTTTGAATGGGTGGCTTGGTGTTTTTGGGAGTTGTGCGAATTTTGGAGAGATTTTGGGAGTGGCAGGTTGGTAGGTGTAGTGGGGAGTGATATGCAAATTCATTAGGCAATTTTGGCGACTTTGTGTTTTTTTCGGTCACAAAACTTTTGGTAAGCCAATTCTCCTTTTTTCAAACAAGTCAATTTTCAAGTGCATTTCTTCATTTCTTTTCCTTGAACCGAAAGTCCAAGCACACCTTGCGAATTTGCTTTGTTTACTCTTGATGATCCTTGGTAGCCAGAATGTTCTTTCCCATTTCGCTTATTTTCATTTTGGGTAAACCAAACTAGCATCCCTTCTCCTCATATGTACATTGCCTTTCTCTTAAACTTGAGTGAAACTAGCTTCTCTTCCTTTCATACTCTCCTTTCTTCTCATATTTTTCTTCTCTTGGAACCATTGTTAGCCGAAACTTTATTTCTTCTTCTTGTAAACCGAAAGCACCCCTCCCTCTTTTCATCTTTATTTCCTTTCTTTCCAAAACCTTTTAGCCGAACCTTCCTTTGTGTGAAGCCGAAACTTTTCTCCTTTTGTTAAGGGTATTTGCCG
Organism: Gossypium rotundifolium; assembly: GCA_025506655.1. Lineage (NCBI taxonomy): Eukaryota > Viridiplantae > Streptophyta > Magnoliopsida > Malvales > Malvaceae > Gossypium > Gossypium rotundifolium. The sequence goes on along the minus strand of CP106722.1, from coordinate 154,258,549 downwards.
AACCTTTTCTCTCCTAATAGTTTCTTGATTGCCGTATATCAGAGAAGGGTTGACCTTGTTGGATTCTTGTTTCAATCGGTCTAGTAAGAGGTAAGTGTTTGGCCGAATGGCCATTTCTCCCCTCTCTTGTGCTTTATTGATTTTGGGTGTGTTTAAGGGCCGATTTCGGTATTGGTTGGAAGGAGTTAACCTGTGGTTTTGGTAATCGATTTCATTATAGGGCCTTTGGATCTCGGAAGCAAGTAAGAGGAGTCTAAACATTGGGTAAGTGGTGGTAAGAGATTGCTTTAATGGTTTTCTTTAGATTTGTTAAGCCAAAGATTTATAAGACTAAATTGTTTGTGTCTTAGGGGGAGGCCGATTATCAGAAGGAACCATTGTTGGTTCGAGTTTGGTAGGAAACCAAACCATTTGCGACGTAAAGGTTTAACGCAAACCCTTTTGGTTTATTGGTTTTGGCCGAAAGTTATAAGTGACTAATCTGGTGTTTGGCCAATTTTAGGAGCAAAATAATCGAGGGGTTTAAACCGGTTCTTTGGGATTAAGCGTGCGTTCTATCAGGTGTGTAAACTAACACACTTTCTTAACTGAGTAATATGTTAATAACCTGATTGTGTAAGTGAAACAGTATGGTTGACCGATATAATACCCAATGAGGTATGGATACGGATTCGGGTAAGTCCATTTCATTACAAGATCTGTGATGATATGTGATATCATGATTTATGGTGTATGTATTTTGAGATGTCATATTAAGCATGTGAGCATGATAGCATGATTGCACGACTTTGCATTAGTATGATATGTTATTGGGTGATATGAGAGGAGGGGGATATGATATCCGTGTCTTTGGGACACGGAGGTTTGGCACCTCCGGTGGTTTGGTACCACAGATTGATTATTGTGACTTTGGGTCACGGAGGTTTGGCACCTCGCGTCTCGCCCCGATGGCTTAGCACCACATTGGGTTGGCCCACGGTTGATTATCTGGGATTGACGCTAGTGATTTGGTATCACACGATGGGTTGGCCCCATCATCTTAACCGTGGATGCGGTCACGGTGATTTAGTATCACACTTGTGTCTTTGGGACACAGAGGTTTGGCACCTCATAGCGACTCGTCCTCGTGGTTAACACCACCGTGGGTTGGCCCCACTTTTGAGATACGGATTGTCGCCGGTGATTTGGTATCACACGGGTTGGCCCCACAGATGGATCTTCGTGACTTTGGGTCACCAAAGTGGTTTGGCACCACATCTATGGATATCGTGACTTTGGGTCACCAGTGGTTTGGCACCACCAAAGGGTTTGGTACCACACGGGTAGAAAAGGTGTTATGGATGGTTAGGATCGGTGCATTACTTGTATTGCTTTGTTATGATGTGTGTTAGCATGTTGCATATCTGGGAGAGGATTTATAATCGGGTCTTGCGACTCACCTTCTCCTTATCATTTCAAGTGACACATAGATCATGGACTTGGAGCCGGGATGGACTCGAGGTGCCCATGCCATGGATAAATTCAGAGTTGCATTGATTTAAACTTGGTACTTTATTTGACTAGTTTTTCATTTGTTTTATTTGGATTGTAAAAGGCCTTTTAAACTTAAGTTTTATTATTTATATCGTGGATTGGATTTCAAGTATGCCTTAATAATTAATTGGGTTAAAATTTGGCTAAAATTTGTAAAGATAAGGTTTTCAAACTACAAGCGATATGTTTTGAACTTTACCATCGAGTATCACAACGTAATTTAAGATAAACGAAACTCAAATGGTTCCCCAATTTGAATGCATTCTCGTACTAAGTCAAGAAAATGTTTTAAAGCAACAACAAGGATTACTTGAATTTCTAAATAAGATAAACATGTTTTACTTACATAAGCGATTAAGTTTTTTAATTTTGGGTTTTCAAATGCATCCTCGATTTTAAATCACCAACCTCAAGATTTTCTTCAAGTATAAAATTTAGCAAGATGATATTATCAAACTCTTAAATGGAAACCTAAACCTCTCAAATACATTTTTCCTCAGTAATATACCGGATTCTATTCGTGGTGTATTGACCGGTTTGGGTGTTACAATTATGGTATCGAGCCAAGTTCAAAGGTTTCATTTGTGGGCCCGAGGCCCAAAATGTTTTAAATTCTTGTTTCTAAAGTGTTTTTTAAGAATATGGTTTGAAAGGCATGGCACCAAGTCTCAAGCACCAACCCGCCTGTGTAAGTACCCTTACTATTGCTTGTGATTTTGATGTTGATATGAGTGGATGACTAGCAGTAGGGGATTACCTTAGAAACTGAAACTGATAGGACTCTGTGGACTTGCGAAAACAAGCTTCTTTAATAATCATAAGACTTTGCTTTTAAACAGTGGAATAATTACTGATGCATAAAATTCTTTAAATCAGACAAGATTTTAGTTATGAGTACACGAGGTGGACGTGGTCGTGGACGTGGTCGAGGTAGGATGACGCTTCAACCCGTAGGATCAGTGGTCAGGGTCGAGAACGAGATCTGCATCGCCACCAACCTGGAGGTGGTGAGTTTCGTGATCGATTGGGGACGACGCGAGGTCACAAAGCGATGTCATCTTGAGTTCGGAAAGGGTAGTTGGAGTAGGTGGAGGCACAGGAGCTAAAAAATCTATGCCTGAACGACATCGGGCAAACGGGGCTAAGGTATTCCGAGGTGTGTCTGGTGTTGCTCCCAGCACGGCTGAATATTGACTGGAGGCGACAGAGCGGATCATGGATGATCTGGACCGATCGTCAAGAGAAATTAAAGGGATAGTATCACTTCTTCGAGATGAGTCATACCGGTGGTGGCTCACGGTTCGACAAATACAGTAGCGGAAGATCCGACTTGGGACTATTTCTGTGGTCGCTATCGAGAAAAAGTGCGTTGGGGCTAACTACATTAATGAGCAATGAAAGCATTTATGAGGTTAGTTCGAGGGAGTAAATGTGTCGAGCACGAGGCGAGTTCCTCAGCCGAGTCGGTATGCTAGGGGTATGGTGGCTCTTGAACACGAGAGGTGTGTTCGCTTGAGGATGGCTGTGAGATGAATTAAGGTTCTTGATTGCGCCCAAAGAGGAGCGTGAATTTGTCTGCCCTAGTTGAAAAGGCTAAGGTAGCCGAGGGTATTAAGGAGTCTGTGAGGCAAGGCATGGATAGGAACCGACATAAGAGGAATTTTGGGTCTTCTGGGTCGTCAGGTAATCCTCAGAAAAGGGCTAGACCGAGTGGGCCAAATCAATCTGGTAGGTTTGTTCTTTGCTAGTCGGGACCACATGAGGTAACCGTTATGGGAAAGCTCATTGGGGAGGATGTTAGGTGGTGGTAGAGGATGTTTTGAGTGTGGCTCTCTGGACCACCGTGTGAGGGACTGTCCGCGTAAGTTGGCTAGGATTCAGCCCGAGAGTTTGGGCCGTACTCAGTACAGGAATAATGGACCACCACTGCAGAGGGGCCGAGGTAATGGCGAGAGGAGGTAATGGTTACGGTAGGGCCGTGGAGCACCGGCGTGAGGTGTGTAGTTCGAGGCCGACAGTAGGGGCTAGTGTATGCAAGCGAGGCACCGAGAGGAGGCAACGCCGGACGTCATAATTGGTACATTTTAATCTTTGGTTCTCCATTTACTACTTTGATTGATGTGGGTTCGACGATTCATATGTTGCAAGTAGCATAGTGAAGACCATGGATCTAGACTCTGAGATATCTTCTAGGCAGATGACTGTGATAAGCCCTCTAGGTCACTCTATAGTTGTAGATAAGCTGTAGAGAGATGTACCTCTAGAACTCCAAGGGGTAATGTTTGTGGCTGATCTGATGGAACTGCCGTTTGGGGAGTTCGATCTGATTCTCGGGATGGACTGGCTGGTTAAGTACCAGGCGAAGTTGGATTACGCAGCTAAGCACATGGTTCTGAAAATAGCTAAGGGTGATGAGGTAGTCCTGATCGGTAATAGAAGAAATTATCTGTCCAATGTGGTATCTACTCTGAAAGCCAAGAAGATGGTCAGAAAGGGCTGTGAAGCATATGTGGTTCATGTGTATGCCTTAGAGGCTAAAGAGTCTGCTTGAGAGACAGTTGCATAGCTTAGGGAATTTGGTGATGTGTTCCCGAGGAGCTTAGGGTTTGCCACCGGATCGTGAGGTAGAGTTAGGATAGATCACATTCAAGCTGCGCCGATGTCTATTTCTCTCAGATAGGATGACGCCTAAAGAGTTAGTACAGCTTAAGGCTCAGATCCAGGAGTTGTTGGACAGGGGTTTTATCAGGCCAAGTGTTTCACCTTGAGGAGCGCCGGTACTCTTTGTTAAAAAGAAAGACGGTACTATGTGGATGTGTATAGACTATCGCCAATTGAACAAGCTGACTATCAAAAACAAGTATCCGTTGCCCCGGATAGATGACTTGTTTAATCAGCTGAAGGGTGCGTCGATTTTCTCAAAGATCGATATAAGGTCTGGGTACCACCAGTTAAAGGTGAAGGAGGTGGATATCTGCAAGACGGCATTTTGTACTCGGTATGGGCACTATAAGTTCTTAGTTATGCCGTTTGGGTTGACTAACGCGCCGGCAGCCTTCATGGATATGATGAATAGGGTGTTCCAGCAGTATTTGGATCTGTTCGTAGTGGTTTTTATCGACGACATCTTGGTATATTCAAGGACTGAGGAGGAACATGATGCGCATTTGGGGTGGTATTGCAGATTCTGAGGGAGAAATAGCTTTATGCAAAGTTTAGTAAATGCGAGTTTTGGCTTAGAGAGGTGACGTTCTTAGGTCATGTAGTGTCGGCTGAGGGGATTAGAGTGGATCCTCGAAAGATTGAGGCGATTTTAGATTGGAAGCCGCCTAGGTCAGTAGCTGAGATTCGGAGTTTTCTGGGTTTGGCAGGATACTACCGAAGATTTGTAGAGGGATTTTCGTTGATCGCGGCACCGATGACCAAATTGTTAAGAAAAGGGGTTTCGTTTATTTGGGCTGAGAATTAGCAGGAGAGCTTCGATAAGTTGAAGAAGATTTTGACTGAAGCTCCGGTTCTAATTCAACCTGAGGCCGGGAAGGAATTCACAGTTTATTACGATGCATCACATACGGGTTTGGGTTGTGTGCTGATGCAGGAAGGAAAGGTTGTGGCTTACGTATCTCGCCAGCTGAGGCCACATGAGGTCAATTATCCGACGCACGATCTGGAGTTAGCGGCTGTAGTTTTCGCTTTGAAGATTTGGAGGCATTACTTGTACGGAGAGAGATCGATAGTCTACACAGATCATAAGAGTCTGAAGTACATTTTGACTCAGAAAGATTTGAATCTGAGGCAGCGCAGATGGATTGAGTTGCTGAAAGACTACGACTGTTCGATTGAGTACCATCCGGGCAAGGCTAACATGGTGGCAGACGCGTTGAGCCGTAAGGTTGTTTCGGACTTAAGAGCGATGGTTGCCCATTTGAGTTTGTACGACGACGGGAGTATTCTGGCATAGCTGCAGGTTAAGCCTACTTGGGTTGAGCAGATCAGAGAAAAATAGTTGATGGATGAGGTTTTGAGAGCGCAGAGGACACAAGTACAGAATGATGGTTTAGAGGGTTACAGTTTGTCTAGTGATGGAGTGCTGTGTTTTCGGGGGAGAGCTTGTATGCCGAGGGATATTGAGTTAAGGCAGAAGATTCTTCAGGATGCACATAGCAGCCCCTACGCTATGCATCCTGGAGGTAGCAAAATGTATAGGGATCTCAGAGAGCAGTTCTGGTGGCCGGGTCTGAAGAGGGAAGTGACAGAGTTTGTAGGGAAGTGCTTGACATGTCAGCAGGTCAAGGCTGAGCATCAGTTGCCGTCAGGGTTGCTTCAGCCAGTGAAGATTCCACAGTGGAAGTGGGAAAGGATCACTATGGATTTCGTCAGTGGATTACCTCTTACGCCTAGCAAGAAGGATTCAGTTTGGGTAATTGTGGATCGACTGACTAAATCACTCACTTTATCCCTGAGAGTGGATTATTCACTTAGAGGTTAGCTAAGTGTATGTGTCGAGATAGTGAGGTCGCGGTGTGCGATGATCGATCATCTCGGATAGGGATCCCAATTACGTCAAGGTTTTGAAAGCGTTGCATCGGGCTCTGGGTACACGATTGATTTCAAAGACGACATTTCACCCATGATCGACGGGCAATGGAAAGGTTATCTGATCTTGGAGGACATGTTGCGAGGTTGTGTTCGACTTGAGGGTAGTTGGGAGGAGTTTCTACCATTAGCTTAGTTCGCCTACAACAATAGTTACCAAGCAAGCATCAAGATGGCACCATATGAGGCGTTGTACGGAGGGAAGTGTCGCTCACCTACTTGTTGGACGGAGTTAAGTGAACGTCGCTTGTTGGGACCGAGTTGGTTCTTCGAGACCAAGGCAAGGTTAAGTTGATTCAGTTCCGATTGAAGGAAGCTTGGACCGCGTAAGTCTTATGCCAATCTTAAGCGAGAGATATTGAATTTGCTGTGGGAGATCAAGTTTTTCTGAAGGTCTCACCGTGGAAGAGAGTGTTAAGGTTCGGAAGAAAAGGAAAGCTAAGTCCGAGGTTTATTGGGCCGTATAAGGTGTTGAGATGAGTGGGACCAGTAGCATATCAGTTTGAGTTGCCAACAGAGCTAAGTCAGATTCACGACGTGTTCCACGTTTCGATGCTTAGGCGATATCGCTCAGATCCATCACACGTGGTGGCAGTGGAAGAGATCGAGGTAAACCCAGATTTGACCATGGAGGAAGAGCCTGTACAGATTTTAGATCGGGATGTGAAGGTTCTGCGTAGGAAGTCTGTGCCTTTGGTTAAGGTACTATGGTGGAATCATAGCATGGAAGAAGCTACATGGGAACCCGAGGATATGATGAGACAGCAATACCCGCAACTCTTTTGACCAGGTAATTTCGAGGCCAAAATTATTTTTAAGAGGGTAGAACTGTAATATCCCGGGTTAAGGGCTATTTTATTTTGGCTTTGTTGCATATGCATGGTGTGCTATGTTGTTATTTTGATGTTGTTGGGGCTTAGTTATAAGCTAGATGTAAGCTTCGAGTGGTAGGAAAAATTTTGTTTTTAGGCTTAGGTGGGAGGAGTCAAGGAGTGGGGTTTATAAATATCTTTAGGTGAATTTTAGCATAACAAATGAGCTGGTGGAGTCGCAAGCAAGGCGCCACTAAGAGCTTGGATTACGCCACTTGCGAGGAGGGAAGAGGTCCTGTGTTCAAGTGCAATGAGTGCTCCATTTTGGCTTCTATTTTGACTCGCATGGAGGGAGGAGTTGTAGGCGTTCAAACTCTACCTTGGACTAAGTCAAAAGTTCAAATGATGGGTGGAGAGTGATTTGTGGAGGTGGACTAGTTCAAACTAGTTTGAATGGGTGGCTTGGAGTGTTTAGGGGAGTTGTCTGAATTTTGGAGAGATTTTGGGAGTGGCAGGTTGGTAGGTGTAGTGGGGAGTGATATGTCAAATTCATTAGGCAATTTTGGCGACTTTGTGTTTTTTTTTTCGGTCACAAAACTTTTGGTAAGCCAATTCTCTTTTTTCAAACAAGTCAATTTTCAAGTGCATTTCTTCATTTCTTTTCCTTGAACCGAAAGTCCAAGCACACCCTTGCCGAATTTGTTTTGTTTACTCTTGATGATCCTTGGTAGTCAATGTTCTTTCCCATTTCGCTTATTTTCATTTTGGGTAAACCAAACTAGCATCCCTTCTCCTCATATGTACATTGCCTTTCTCTTAAACTTGAGCCAAACTAGCTTCTCTTCTTTTCATACTCTCCTTTCTTCTCATATTTTTCTTCTCTTGGAATCATTGTTCATCAAACTTTATTTCTTCTTCTTGTAAACCCAAAGCACCCTCCTCTTTTCATCTTTATTTCCTTTCTTTCCAAAACCTTTAGCCGAACCTTCCTTTGTGTGAAGTCAAACTTTTCTCCTTTTGTTAAGGGTGTTTGCCAACCTTTTCTCTCCTAATAGTTTCTTTATTGCCAGATATCGGAGGAGGGTTGACCTTGTTGGATTCTTGTTTCAATCGGTCTAGTAAGAGGTAAGTGTTTGGCGAATGGCCATTTCTCCCTCTCTTGTGCTTTATTGATTTTGGGTGTGTTTAAGGGCGATTCGGCATTGGTTGGAAGGAGTTAACTTTGTGGTTTTGGTAATCGATTTCATTATAGGGCCTTTGGATCTCGGAAGCAAGCAAGAGGAGTCTAAACGTTGGGTAAGTGGAGGTAAGAGATTGCTTTAATGGTTTTCTTTAGAGTTGTTAAGCCAAAGATTTATGAGACTAAATTGTTTGTGTCTTAGGGGGAGGCCGATTATCAGAAGGAACCATTGTTGGTTCGGGTTTGGTAGGAAACGAAACCATTTGCGAGGTAAAGGTTTAACGCAAACCCTTTTGGTTTATTGGTTTTGGCCGAAAGTTATAAGTGACTAATCTGGTGTTTGGCCGATTTTAGGAGCAAAATAATCGAGGGGTTTAAACCGGTTCTTTGGGATTAAGCGCGTTCTATCATCGTGTGTAAACTAACACACCTTCTTAATCGAGTAATATGTTAATAACCTGATTGTGTAAGTGAAGCAAGATGGTTGACCGATATAATACCCAATGAGGTATGGATACGAATTGGGTAAGTCCATTTCATTACAAGATCTCGTGATGATATGTGATATCATGATTTATGGTGTATGTATTTTGAGATGTCATATTAAGCATGTGAGCATGATAGCATGATTGCACGACTTTGCATTAGTATGATATGTTATTGGGTGATATGAGAGGAGGGGATATGATATCCGTGTCTTTGGGACACCGAGGTTTGGCACCTCCGGTGGTTTGGTACCACAGATTGATTATTGTGACTTTGGGTCACGGAGGTTTGGCACCTCGCGCCTCGCCCCGGTGGCTTAGCACCACGGTGGGTTGGCCCCACGGTTGATTATACGGATTGACGCTAGTGATTTGGTATCACACGATGGGTTGGCCCCATCATCTTAACCGTGATTGCGGTCACCAAAGGTGATTTAGTATCACACTTGTGTCTTTGGGACACCGAGGTTTGGCACCTCATAGTGACTCTCCCCTCGTGGTTAACACCACCGTGGGTTGGCCCCACTTTTGAGATACGGATTGTCGCCATGATTTGGTATCACACGTGGGTTGGCCCCACAGATGGATCTTTCGTGACTTTGGGTCACCGGTGGTTTGGCACCACATCTATGGATATCGTGACTTTGGGTCACGGTGGTTTGGCACCACCGGTGGTTTGGTACCACACGGGTAGAAAAGGTGTTATGGATGGTTAGGATCGGTGCATTACTTGTATTGCTTTGTTATGATGTGTGTTAGCATGTTGCATATACTGGGAGAGGATTTATGCACCGAGTCTTATGACTCACCTTCTCCTTATCATTTCAAGTGACACATAGATCATGGACTTGGAGCAGGATGGACTCGAGGTGCCCATGCCATGGATAAATTCAGAGTTGCATTGATTTAAACTTGGTACTTTATTTGACTAGTTTTTCATTTGTTTTATTTGGATTGTAAAAGGCCTTTTTAAACTTAAGTTTTATTATTTATATGCGTGGATTGGATTTCAAGTATGCCTTAATAATTAATTGGGTTAAAATTTGGCTAAAATTTGTAAAGATAAGTTTTCAAACTATGTTTATATGTTTTGAACTTTACCATCGGGTATCACAATCGTAATTTAAGATAAACGAAACTCAAATGGTTCCCCAATTTGAATGCATTCTCGTACTAAGTCAAGAAAATGTTTTTAAGCAACAACAAGGATTACTTGAATTTATAAATGAGATAAACATGTTTTACTTACATAACTGATTAAGTTTTTTTAATTTTCGGGTTTTCAAATGCATCCTCGATTTTAAATCAGTCAACCTCAAGATTTTCTTCAAGTACAAAATTTAGCAAGATGATATTATCAAACTCTTAAACGGAAACCTAAACCTCTCAAATACATTTTTCCCTGTAACATACCGGATTCGATCATGGTGTATTAACCGTGTTTGGGGTGTTACAAAAATGCTTGACCCATTCAACTCTCCACCTTTCAAGTGCCATTGTCGAACCCAACTCTCCACTCCCCTTGACACAAAAACAAACCCCCAAAATGCTACCCATGTTGCTCGAACCTCCTCTCCCCTGCAACTCCCTTTGACGCAAACTCTCCTGCACTCAAGGTAGTGTCCTGTTGCCACTCCACCACTTCACTTCTTGTGTTAAAGAACACCACATTACATCCTTTAAGGCCTGACTCCCCTAGCTCTCCCCTAAAGGCTTCAAATAAAAAATTTTCACTAAGGCCCCTACCCAACTCCAAGGTTTCCCGAAGCCCCCAAACACACTCAAACAACATCCAGAGCATACTAGCACGTAAATATAAATAAAATGCGTGACCCCTAATTCCCAGATGTTACAGAGGTGGCCATGCACGGTTTTTATTAAACTAAACTTTGCCTTTATTATCATTTTTTATTTTGGGAATTTTCTTATGTAATAACGCCATTAACTATTTGGGTTTATTTTTGGTTTGAACTTTAATCACTTTAATCTATGCATTAATTAGTAAGATGTTTTCTTTATAAAACGTGAATGAAAGTTTTCTTACAACTTAACCAACGATTTCATAACCGGAATTTAATAACAAATCTTAAGTTAACTTAATACAACATCAAGTGTTTTTCAAACGTCACCTAAACGCAAAGAAATGGGCTAATCACAACTTTTGTAAAAAGAACACTGAGTTTTAAGATGAACTATTGATCTTGAAGTTTCCAAAAGAGATTTTAGCATTTTTATTTTAGACGATCACGAAGTTTTATAAAAACCTTTTTCATGTGACATACCAGATCCGGTCGTGGTGTTTGGGCCGAGTTTGGGGTGTTACATTAACAACTCAAATGACCACAACAAATTATCTTAAGAATCATTAAATTCTATACCTATAAAGAGTGGCCTAATGTATCATGTAAATTGCTTGAAGTGCAAGAGTCAAATAATTCTCGGTGGTGGAAGAAAATATCTCTCATTTCTCCCCAGAAGAAATTCTTTTTTTTGTTTCCAAAAGAATGTTGTTGTGTTGCCGTGACCGATGCACTAATCCTTTGAATCCAGTACCGGCGGGTATCATACCCCCAAGCACAATGTTTTCTTTCAGGCCTTTCAACCAATAGACACGACCCTGAGAGCGACTTTTGCTAAAACTCGAGAAGTTTCTTGAAAACTTGCTTCAAATATAAAACTTTGAGTGTTCAAAGATGCTCTCGTTATTCCCAATAAAACGGCTCGATAACAAATCGCTTCTTCTAAAGCATACCCTGTTCATTCCGCTTGCAATAATCCAATCAATTCCCCAGGTAAAAAAAACATTAGACATTCCATCTTCTGAAACCAATACTTTTGATGTTATTTGACTTACAATAATTTCTATATACCTATTATGGATCTGTATCCCCTGGATCGATAGACCTTTTTTCTATTCTGAATAATGTGTCTTTTTTCTAAGACTGGGAGTGGTAAAGTAAATAAAAAAGTAAAGTAATATATATATAATAATAATCAAATCGCACCATCTCTGTAATAAGTAAATGCCTCTTTTTCTCTTGAAGTTGTCGGAATTATTCGTAATAAGATATTGGCCACAATTGAAAAGGTCTTATCAATAAAATTTCCATTTATCTGCGATCTAGACATAGGTAGCAATCCATTCTATAACTCTTTTCATTACCCCTCGTGAGAAAATAAAATGATCTCACAAACAAAGGAAGTGTACAGCACGAAATAACATAAAAGTAGACCTATTCAATTTTTTTTTAATTTTTCGAGCCCGGAGACTAAAGAAAAAGTGATAAAAAAATTGATGAAAAGTTTTCTATTTTTATAGCAAGTTTTCTAGTTAGAATTGATATTGTTTGTACCTATCGAACAATCTAATATGAATAACTCGCTATTTGCTCGGGGTATCGGCCATAATAATTATGTAGAAGAGATGGCCAAGTGGTTCAAGGCATAGCATTGGAACTGCTATGTAGACTCTTGTTTACCTAGGGTTCGAATCCCTCTCTTTCCGCACCTTCACCTAATTCATCGATGTAATAGACTACAATGTATCAAATCAAATAAGAACATATACTAAAGAATTAGACCCTTCTTTAGTATAGAGTCTCTATTCCCAATATTAAAATAAAAAAGTAAACTCCAACAATTTCTTTGTTCTCAACGCTCCTTAATTTCCAGGAATTAGTCACTTTAACAATCTTCGATGGTTATATAGGTATCCAAAGTACGAACAAGATGGATGTTTGTTATCCCAACCATTTCTCTTAGTTCTGATCCCGATAAAGAAAGGGAATCATTAATAACAAAGTTTTCGTGTTGTTGATTCCTAGCCGTAGTGCTTCTTCCTCTATGCCGCCTATTGGTACTAGTGTAGTAGGGTTGACCAACAATACAGACCCATAGGTGTAAAAGACAGAAGATCTTATCTTTCTGAAGTTGTAGGAAGCAGATCAAAAGCACTTTCAGTCTTATCTCCCTGAAGTTGTAGCGGCGTAGATTGACGACAGAAGATCTTATCTTCCTGAAGTTGTAGGAAGTAGATCAAAAACATTTTTCAGTCTTATCTCCCTGAAGTTGTAGCAGAGTAGATTTAAGACAGAAAATCTTATCTTCCTGAAGTTGTAGGAAGGAGATCAAAAACATGTTCAGTCTTATCTCCCTGAAGTTGTGGCGGAGTAGATTGAAGACAACAGATCTTATCATCCTGAAGTTGTAGGAAGCAGATCAAAAGCACTTTCAGTCTTATCTCCCTGAAGTTGTAGCGGAGTAGATTGAAGACAGAAGATCTTATCTTCTGAAGTTGTAGGAAGCAGATCAAAAATATTTTTCAGTCTTATCTCCCTGAAGTTGTAGCGGAGTAGATTGAAGACAGAAGATCTTATCTTCCTGAAGTTGTAGGAAACAGATCAAAAGCATTTTTCAGTCTTATCTCCCTGAAGTTTTAGCGGAGTAGATTGAAGACAGAATATATTATCTCCCTGAAGTTGTAGCGGAGTAAATTGAAGAAAGAATATCTTATCTCCCTGAAGTTATAGCGGAGTAGATTGAAGATAGAAGATCTCATCTTCCTGAAGTTGTAGGAAGCAGATCATAGACACTTTCAGCTTTATCTCCCTGGAGTTGCAGTGGAGTTAGAAGTCATTTTGAAGAAGACCAAGAAGCCAAGGTTCTGCCAAAGCCGGGCAAAATTGGTCCTTTTATAGTCTTTGCTCTATTCTTGTTTCACAATAATAAGAAAAGAGGGACAGCTGTAATAACCCATTTTGCCCGAGCCCATATATAATTCAAAATAAATAATAAATAATGTTGTTTTAAATAGTCTATTTTATAGTCCTTTTTACATTTAAACCCAAATACCCTAAATTACCCGAGCCCACTTACAGACCCTAAACCAACCCTTAGCTCAAACCACCAAACTGACCCATCACCCTAACAGATCATAACAGACTGTCCAAACAAAATCCAAAACAAGCGTGGCCCAAAAAGGCCCAATGCTTAACAGCATTCAATGGCTTAGGGTTTTTGAGAAACCCTAGGCGACGCAAGCAAAAGCCATCCTAGTCGTCACGCCGCAATCGCAAGAACCCAATCGTCATGCCCCAGCCTTCGCGTCGCAGCCTTGTCCGGCCTTCGACCATGCCTTAATTGATTCTCGAATCACTCTATCACCAAGATCGTCGCCTTTAAACTGCAAAAAAGGAAAACACCAAAGCAGAAAAGAAAAAAGGCAGCAACAGATCACAGCAAATATGGAAAGAAATCTTTCTTTCCTTTTCTCATTACATTCTTCGGGTTATAAAAACACATAGTATTTTGTAATAAAAAAATAGAGACACAAGTACAAAATACACGAATATACAAAAACGCAGATTCATGCACAAATACCCAAAATCAGTGAGTACAAAAAAATTGTCAGAAAGTTCAAAGGAATAAAAGACAGATTTACAGAGGTGATTCTTCTTAATATTTCATTTTGTTATTTGTTTTATTTGTTTTAATTTTTTTATATATGTATATATATATTTGCTCATATAACCCATTGTTTACAAAAGAATAAGAAAAGGGGTTACCTTTTGAAAGACGAGGAAAAACGAAGGTTTTTAGGCTTCCGACCACACGCCACGGAGGCGCGTGTGGCGCGTGAGGCGCATGGCCCAGAAACCAACGATCGAAGCTCAGGCGAGAGGACGAATATTTCAAAGAGTTTTCAGATTTGTTTATTTTTTTTTTTACAAACGGTGTTAAAATGAATTTCTTGGAAATAAAACTAACTTTTATAGACAAAACGAAACGGCGTCATTTTTGTCTAGCAGGACCCGCGCGTTGACCCGGAGACCCGAATAGGGTCTGCGTGTTTTCAGGAAAATGGGAAATTTGTCCCTTTAGTCCATCCGCATTGTTCTAGTTGTATAATTAAGTCTATTTATTTCCTTTTATTTATAATTTGACCCGTTTATATTTATTTTTATTGTTATTTGATCCGTGTTTCTTTATTTATTTTTCAAAAAAATTATTCTAATATTATATTGAAATATTTTATTTTTTAAAATTATTTGTTTATTAATCTATTAACAGTATAAATATATATTTTTTACTATCTTTATATTTAATTATTATCATATATATTATCTTACTTATTTAATAATTTATATATTATTATATTTTATTATATTATATTTTGTATATTATATAGTATTATATTACATTATATAAAATTTTATTTGATATGAAATTTATCTAATTCATCTTATTTATATTGTTTATATTATGTATATAATGTTATAATTAATGTATTACATATATACATATATTTTCATTATTTATTTTATTTAATATTTTTATTACATATTATTTTTATATATTATTTGTTATGCTATATATATATATTTTTAAAAATTTATACATTGTTTAATTATTCATATATATATATATATATATATATATATATTTCCTTTTATTTTATTATTATTCACTATTTAATCTTGCATGAAAAGTTCATATTTATTTTTATTTTTAATTGATATTACTTTTTATATTTTATTTGTTCATGTAATGCCCTTTTATTTATTTATTTATTATTTTATGATTACCTTAGTGTAGTTATTTTAGTTTTATTTTATATTTTCTATATTAAATGTTAATGTATTATAATTGCTTTTAATATTTATGTATAAATGCAATGTTGTCACATGGATTATTGTTTAAAATAAAAATATATTTTTGCAAAATTAATATTTTATGTAAAGGTTTTAAAATAAGGCAATGTTTTGGTATTTAGAAATTCAGAAAATAGTGCTCAATCGTGCTGGGTTTCGATTTTCCGTTTGGCTAAATAACTAAATATCTTTTTAACAAGTTTTATAAATTATGAGATGATCTTAGTTACGAGGGTTTAAAAATATCATGTCCAATCGTGCTGGATGTGATGTTTATATTCTTTCGGATCGAAGAACTCTCAAAATTTAAATCAAAATTGCTTGAAGTTTTATAAATTATGAGATGATCTTAGTTACGAGGGTTTAAAAATATCGTGTCCAATCGTGCTGGATGTGATGTTTATATTCTTTCGGGTCGAAGAATTCTCAAATTTTAAATCAATTTGCTCGAAGTTTTTAGAAATCATATTTTAAATCCTTTTAAGTTTCAAACATTTGGACATGATTTTATCGATTAGGCACCAATTTTTGGGCGTTATGAGGGTGCTAACCCTTCCTCATACGTAACCGACTCCCGAACCCGTTTTCTGGCTTTTCGTGGACCAAAATTAAATACTTTAAATAAAACATTTTACGAGGTGATCCAATCACACCTAAGTAAAAAGGGATTGGTGGCGACTCTTATTTTTGTTTTTAAAAGTCGACCCGTTACGGTGATCCCTCACGTTACGGTGTCATTCTAAACTTTTGAATATTTGCAATTCAGTCCTTGTTTGATATCGGGTTAACTTTAGAGTTGATGCAAACTCGTATTGAGCTCATAAAAGGTTTAACTTTGTTCTAAAAGACTTATGTCATGATAAATAATTATTTTTATTCGAGTTATCCATTAAATGTCTATAATTGTTCTGTTTTGATCTGTAGCATTCTGTAGCTCAATTTTGGCGGTCAGGACGGGCTAGAGGTGTTACATTTGTAGTATGAGTTTTGATTATGTATTTGATGTGTTCATGAAGTAAAATAAAAAAAGAAAAGAAATGATGAAAGTGTTGGAAATAAAGTGAAAGAGGTGACAAGTGAGGAAGGAAGAGAATTCAAGGCAAAAAAGAGGTAAGGACATCAAGAACCTTACCCTATTTAAATGTAACACCCTAAAAATTCGAGTATCAATATATTGTATGTTTTGGTGTTTAGCTTATGAATGAAAATTTTATTTCCTTCTTTTCGTGTTTATTATAGCCTTGAAAAGGGTATAGAATTATTCGGGTATAGAATAATTTTTAGTATGGAGAATTTAGTGAATTGGATCAAGTGACCCTGATACTTAAGTTAATTTAAGTGTCTAAAATTAGCACAAGATGAGTAATTGGCAAGGTGGTGTTGGCGCATGAGAAATTGCATGAGGGGAGAGGTTCGAATCCCTTGGATAGCAACTAGGTGACTTTTATTTTTACTCTCTTCTCTAATGTGTCGGCCAAGCTTTACTTTTGGATAAGATGGACTAATTTTTTTTTATGGCAAGAAGACTTAAGGTTATGGTAAGCATGAAATAAGGGATAGAATTGCTTGATCTTGGGGATAGAATTTCTTAAACTTTGGGAAAGTGGATGATTACAAGGCATGTATCAAGGTGGATGTTTTGGAAATTATTTCATGGCCATTTTGACCATGAACATGGACGGTATTGTGGTCTAAGGGGGATGGCCGAATATTTTGGTTGCATAGGTAAGGATGGTAGCATGTTTGGTCATTTTTGGAGTTTCTTTTCACAAAACTTTCTTCTCATTTTCTCTCCCTTAATCGAATGCAATTGGTGCATTGTGAGCATTCTTGTTTTCTCCTTTTAGTCATTGTTTTTTACCATTTGGCCTCAATTTTTGCCTAATCTCTCAAGCTCTTCCTCTCTAGTGCCGAAATCATCATAGCACTAAGGCCATTTTTCATCTCTTTCTTTTCTACTCTTTGACCGAATGCTTTTTTGTCCCAAATCCCTCTCTTTGTTTCTTTTACATCCTTGAAAACCGAAACACATTTTCTCTCTTCTACTTTTCTCCATGGCTGAATGTTGCTAGCATCATTTCCATCAAAATTGTTTCTTACTCGAACCCTCTTCTCACATATTTCTCTCTTCATAATCATTCTTTCAAACCAAGTGGTAAGAACCTTTTTCATTTCTTTATTTTCTAGCTGATTTCTTCATCTCTTTCTTCTTCAAAGTCAATCATTCTCCTATATAGCCGAATCTCTTTGTAGTTTCAAGTAAGGGTGCAATCGATCTCAGCGTTAGTGGTAAGGATTAACTGTCAATCATTTTTCTTTCTTTTTCTTTTGGATTAGCTGACTTTAGGAATCTAATCCTTTTATTCTCTTTGGCTGAAACCTTGAAGGTGGATTTTGGAATCCTTTTTGTAGTCGACGATTAAGGAGAGATCATTCGAGATTTAAATATCCAAGGTAAGCAAATGTAATCTTAGGCCGAAGGCCATGTATTTTTTTGGTTCATTAAATGTTAGATTCGAATCTAACATAGATCATGTAGGGATTTTGACATCTCCAAGGACAAGTGACATTTTCGGGAGCTAGTCAATCAAGGTAAGGGGGTTTTAATATTCAAACAAGGCCATATTGTCTTTTAAGGTTGGCCGATTTTGACTATGATCTTATAGGGAGAGTCGACTGTGAAAAAGAAGGAGTGTCGGTATCGATAGTATCGTAACCACTGTTATCAGGTGTGTAGCCTACACTAAATTTCTGATAGATTAATAGTATTATTGATAACCATGTGTTAATAAGAAATATGTATGATAATGGTTGCGAGTACCATTCAGTGGTACATGATATTCAGGTACGTTAACCCCCTAATACTTCGTTAATAATGTTGTAAGCATGGATATGAAATGTGTATGATTCCGTTATGATTTGGGGGGTATTTTGCATAAAATCTGAATAATACGTATGTGCATGGGCATATGGGTGATCTTGATAAAGGGGAAGTGTTCCGGTGGTTTTTACCACATTATCCGGTGATTTCGATCACAATATTATGTATCCGGTGACTTCGGTCACAATATTATGAATCTGATGACTTCGGTTACATATTATGAATTCGGTGACTCTGTCACAACTATCTGGTGGCCATGCCACAATTTTATAAGTGCGATGTGCAGTTGACTGCAGCGACTGCCTTCGATGGTGTGTAGCAGATGGAAAGTCGATTTAGTAATCCCCATGGTGTGATTGGCAGGTACGGGTGGTGTGTAGTGGATGGATATCTAGGTGGGCTCGGGATTGCATTTCATTTTATATGTACATGTGATTTAATCGATTATTATCTGATTTGCTATATTATGGGCTTATGGGCTTTATTGCTATGATCGATTGGGTTTTAGTGTACTGTTACACATTAAGTCTATTGACTCACCCCTCGTGGGATATCTTTTTCAGGTGATACTTAGCATGATGGATTGGGTCAGCGAGAACTACGTGGTGGCCATTGCTCAACTCAGTATATGGGTTTTCTTTTAATTAAACTTACTATGTTTTCTTTTGCGGAATTTATTTTGGGTTATGTTTTTATAATAAGGCCGCTATAAACTGTTTTATTTATACATTTTAAATTTTTATTCTGCTACGCTCAACTTCAACTAAATAATTAAATATTTTCGATAATCAAATTAAATTGTTTTGACACCTAAATACCTATGGTTTTCAACTTAATAATAAGTTCTAAATCCAGTTTTTCTTTTGAATAATAAATTTTCTAAAAACATAAAGTTAACGATTTAATAAGATACAAACTTAAATCACAACCTGGCTTTCAACAATATCATACTTCAAATCTATTCTCTTACCACAAAATCACATGTTTTTCAAAACGACAAAACGAGTTTTTCTCAAGAAGCATACCAGATTCGGTCGGGGCTTGTGGGCCGGGTTTGGGGTGTTTCAACTTGGTATCAGAGCCCAGTTTTAAACACTCAGCCTTGGGTTTTAAAGTCCATAACGTTTTCAAAATTAAGCCCAAATGAGTTTTTGTGAAAAGTTTTGTTAAACTGGTTTTATGGAAGCATGGCACCTAGTTCCTACCAGTCCGCTGCTGTAAGTTCTTTTGTTGATAAATTGATGTGAGTATGTTAATGTATGATACTTTAGTTGATAAGCCTAAGGAAACTATACTTTAGAGACATGGACCCTAGGTATATGTGTACTTCTACGGAAAAACCACTGATTAAAACTTTGTTGCATAAAATTTTCTTTAAACAAGAAAGTGAAAAGACTCTAATGCATAAAATTTTCATAAATCAGATAAGACGCAAAGTAGACATGAGTTCTAGGGGACACGGTGGTCGTGGACGCGATGGAGGCAGAATGGCTGTGTCGGAACCAGTTGGGTCTGGTCAGGGTTTCAAAAATGTGGCACCGCCACCGGCTATTAGGGCAAAATTTAAAGAGCAAATTGGAGAAGATGACGCAGTATCGCAGGCTATGTTGCGAGTTTTAGAGCGAGTAGCAGGAGCTAGGATGGGAAATAGGGCTCGAAAGTCAGTAGCTGAGAGACTTAGATCAAATAGAGCTGAGGTTTTTATGGGAGTATCTGGGGTAGCTCCAAATGTAGCGGATTATTGGTTAGAGGCAGGCGAAAGGATCATGGACGATTTGGACTGCACTGCTAAGGAAAAACTGAAAGGTGTTGTTTCGCTGCTTCGAGATGAGGCCTATCAGTGGTGGCTCACTGTCAAGGAGAGTATCCCTGCGGAACGAGTGGATTGGGGGTATTTTAAGGTTAAGTTTGAAGGGAAATACGTTGGAGCTAGCTACATCGACTCTCAGAGAAAGGCATTTCTGAATTTAGTGCAAGGAAATAAGTCGGTAGCTGAGTATGAAGCGGAGTTTCTGCGGTTAAGTCGGTATGCCAGAGGGATAGTAGCTACTGATTATGAGCGGTGTGTCAGATTCGAGGATGGATTGAGAGATGAGCTGCGAGTGTTGATTGCTCCGCACCGGGAAAGAGACTTTGCAGTCTTAGTGGATAGGGCACAAATAGCTGAAGAAGTTAAGCAGACTAAGAGACAGAACCGAGATCGAGGTCAGAATAAGAATAAGAAGAGCTATAGCTCTTCAAGGTCATCCGAGAATTTTTAAAAGAGGCCTAGAGTTGATAAGTCGTGAGGTCAGTAGGTTGCTACAGGAGGACAGTACCGTACTTGTGCTCAGTGTGGAAAGATGCGCCCAGGAGAATGTTGGAAAAAGATAAGGGATGTTTTAAGTGTGGGTCCAAGGACCATATGATTAAGGATTGTCCGATGGATACGGATAGGAACCGTCCAGCAGGTCAGGGTTTTAATCAGGCTGACAGAGGTGGACAGCAGACGTCGAGGGGTCGTGGTCCAAATGGTAGAGGTAATGGTTCTGGTAGAGGTCACAAAACTTTGGGTAGAGGTAGTGGTAACTCTGAGGCTAGACAGCCAGGTCTGGTATATGCAGTTCATCGCAGGAAGGATAGTGATGCACCTGATGTTATCACGGGTACATTTCTGATCTTTAAAATACCCTTTATTGCTTTGATAGATATAGGGTCAACTCATTCATACATCGCTAGTGAAGTATCTAGAACTCTGCATGTGACTTCTGAGACTGTACCTAGAAAGATGACTGTACTTAGTCCTTTAGGGCAGACTATAGTAGTAGATAAGCTCTTTAAGGAAGTGCCTTTAGAAGTTCAAGGGACGCAGTTTCTGGCTGACTTAATGGAGTTGCCATTCGGGGAATTTGATCTAATCTTAGGCATGGATTGGTTAGTGAAGTATCGTGCGAATGTAGATTGTGCTGCTAAGCGTCTGTCATTGAGAACCTCTGACGATAAGGAAGTGGTAGTGATGGGCGAGAGACGGAATTACTTATCAAATGTAGTATCTACCCTTAAGGCAGAAAAAATGGTAAGAAAGGGATGTGTAGCTTTTCTGATGTTGGTTAGTGCCTTGGAGGTTAAGGAAGCAACTGTTGAAGAGGTCAGGACGGTGAGAGAATTCGTGGATGTCTTTCCGGAAGAACTTCCAGGATTACCTCCGGATCGTGAGGTGAAATTTGGGATTGCCTTGTTACCTGGAATGGCGCCAGTATCTATCGCTCCGTATAGAATAGCACCAAAGGAGTTGGGTGAGCTCAAGGCTCAAATCCAAGAGTTGCTTGATCATGGGTTTATCCGACCTAGTGTATCTCCATAGAGAGCATCAGTCCTATTCGTGAAGAAGAAGGACGGAACGATGCGGATGTGTATAGATTACCGGCAGTTGAATAAGCTGACCATCAAGAACAAGTAACCTCTGCCGAGGATCGACGACTTGTTCGATCAGCTTAAGGGAGCTGCGGTATTCTTAAAGGTAGATCTAAGGTCAGGATATCATCAGCTTAAGGTGAAGGAAGTGGATATTCATAAGACAGCCTTTCGGACAAGGTATGGGCATTATGAGTTTTTAGTAATGCCGTTCGGATTGACGAACTCCCAACTGCGTTCATGGATATGATAAACCGGTTTTTCAACCCTACTTGGATCAGTTCGTCATTGTGTTCATAGACGACATCTTAGTGTATTCCAAGTCTAAGATAGAGCATGATGAGCATCTCCGGATAGTGTTGCAAGTGTTAAGGGAGAAGAAGTTTTATGCCAAATTCAGTAAGTGTGAATTTTGGCTGAAAGAAGTTACGTTTTTAGGACATGTGGTGTCTGCAGAAGGGATAAGGGTGGATCCTCGGAAGATTGAGGCAGTGTTAGATTGGAAACCACCTAAGTCTGTAGCTGAGGTTCATAGTTTCTTGGGTTTAGCAGGCTACTACAGAAGGTTTGTAGAGGGGTTTTCATCAATAGCTGCACCTTTGACGAAGTTGTTGAGAAAGGAGGTACCTTTCATATGGGCAGATAAGCAGCAAGAGAGCTTTAAGAAGCTTAAGAGGGTTTTGACTGAAGCTCTGGTTTTGATTCAGCCTGAGGCAGGGAAGGATTTCGTGGTGTATTGTGATGCGTCTCACATTGGATTGGAATGTGTTTTGATGCAAGACGGGAAGGTGGTTGCTTATGCATCTCGGCAATTAAGACCACACGAGGTTAACTATCCGACGCATGACTTGGAGTTGGCTGCTGTGGTTTTTGCACTAAAGGTATGGGGGCACTATCTATATGGAGAAAAGTCAGTGATCTACACGGACCACAAAAGTCTTAAGTATTTGCTGACTCAGAAGGAGCTAAATCTGAGGCAGTGAAGGTAGGTAGAGTTGTTGAAAGATTACGATTGTTCTATAGAGTATCACCCGGGCAAGGCGAATGTAGTGGCAGATGCCTTAAGTCAGAAAGTTGTGTCGATCGAGGCGATGTTTGCACATCTTAGCCTTTATGACGACGGAAGCTTGCTAGCGAATTACAAGTAAAGTCGACTGGTTAAGTCGGTGAGAGAAAGACAGTTGGTAGATGATGATCTAAGTGTTAAGCTACGGTAGGTGCAGAATAGGGAGCTGGAAGATTATAGTGTTAACAGCGATGGAGTATTGTGTTTCAAGGGTAAGGTCTGTATGCCGAAGGATCAGGAGCTGAGGCAAAGGATTCTTCAAGAGTCGCATGGTAGCCCTTATGCTATGCATCCTGGAGGAAGTAAGTTATACTGAGATTTACGGGATCAGTTTTGGTGGCATGGTCTTAAGCATGAAGTTACAGAATGTGTAGGAAAGTGCTTAACGTGTCAGCAAGTTAAGGCTGAACACCAAGTACCTTCGGGATTACTTCAGCCGATAAAGATTCCACAGTGGAAGTGGGAGAGAATCACTATGGACTTTGTTAGTGGGCTTCCCCTTACGCATACTAAGAAAGACTCGGTATGGGTGATAGTGGATCGATTGACGAAGTCTGCACATTTCATACCAGTGAGGATTGATTACTCTTTCCAAAAATTGGCGAAGTTATATGTAGCAGAGATTGTGAGGTTGCATGGAGTGCTGGTGTCGATTGTTTCGGATAGGGATCCGAGGTTTACGTCTCGATTTTGGAAAGCATTGCATCAGGATTTGGGCACCAGGTTAGACTTCAGTACGGTATTTCATCCACAGTCAGACGGCCAGTTTGAGCGAGTAATCCAAGTGTTAGAAGATATGTTAAGGGGATGTGTGATAGATTTCAGAGGAAGCTAGGAGGAGTTCTTACCTTTAGCAGAGTTTTCGTACAACAACAGTTATCAAGCTAGTATTTGGATGGCACCGTATGAAGCACTATATGGAAGGAAGTGTCGCACTCCTACGTGTTGGACAGAATTAGGGGAACGTCAGGTTTTGGGTCCAGAGATTGTGGCAGAATTTGAAGAAAAGGTTAAGGTAATTCGGGGCACGGTTGAAGGAGGCATCTGACAGGCAAAAGTCGTACGCAGATCTTAAGCGGAAGGAAATAGAGTTTGCTATGGGGGAACAAGTGTTCCTAAAGGTTTCACCTTGGAAGAAGGTGATGAGATTTGGTCGCAAGGGAAAGTTAAGTCCCAGGTTTATAGGACCTTATCGGGTTTTGAAGCGGGTTGGACCAGTGGCATATTAGTTAGAGTTGCCTTCAGAGTTGAAGCAGATGCACGATGTGTTTCATGTTTCGATGCTACGTCGTTACCGGTCGGATCTATCTCATGTAGTGCCAGTTGAGGAAGTGGAACTAAGACCAGATTTGTCCTACGATGAAGAGCCGATTTAGATTTTGGAACGGGATGTGAAGGTGTTACGGAGGAAATCAGTTCCTCTCGTCAAAGTGTTATGGCGTAACCTTGGATCGGAAGAGGCTTCGTGGGAGCCGGAAGAGGCAATGTGACAGAAATACCCTCACTTTTTCTAGCCAGGTAATTTCGAGGATGAAATTTTCTTTAAGGAGGGTAGAGTTGTAACACCCTAAAACTCCGAGTATCGATATATTGTATGTTTTGGTGTTTAGCTTATGAATGAAAATTTTCTTTCCTTCTTTTCGTGTTTATTATAGCCTTGAAAAGGGTATAGAATTATTCGGGTATAGAATAATTTTTAGTATGGAGAATTTAGTGAAGTGGATCAAGTGACCCTGATACTTAAGTTAATTTAAGTGTCTAAAATTAGCACAAGATGAGTAATTGGCAAGGTGGTGTTGGCGCATGAGAAATTGCATGAGGGGAGAGGTTCGAATCCCTTGGATAGCAACTAGGTGACTTTTATTTTTGCTCTCTTCTCTAATGTGTCGGCCAAGCTTTACTTTTGGATAAGATGGACTAATTTTTTTTATGGCAAGAAGACTTAAGGTTATGGTAAACATGAAATAAGGGATAAAATTGCTTGATCTTGGGGATAGAATTTTTTAAACTTTGGGAAAGTAGAGGATTACAAGGCATGTATCAAGGTGGATGTTTTGTAAATTATTTCATGGCCATTTTGACCATGAACATGGACAGTTTTGTGGTCTAAGGGGGATGGCCAAATATTTTGGTAGCATAGGTAAGGATGGTAGCATGTTTGGTCATTTTTGGAGTTTCTTTTCACAAAACTTTCTTCTCATTTTCTCTCCCTTAACCGAATGCAATTGGTGCATTGTGAGCATTCTTGTTTTCTTCTTTTAGTCATTGTTTTTGACCATTTGGCCTCAATTTTTGCCTAATCTCTCAAGCTCTTCCTCTCTAGTGCCGAAATCATCGTAGCAGTAAGGTCATTTTTCATCTCTTTCTTTTCTACTCTTTGGCCGAATACTCTTTTGTCCCAAATCCCTCCCTTTGTTTCTTTTACATCCTTGAAAACCGAAACACATTTTCTCTCTTCTACTTTTCTCCATGGCCGAATGTTGCTAGCATCATTTCTATCAAAATTGTTTCTTAGTCGAACCTTTTTCTCACATATTTCTCTCTTCATAATCATTCTTTCAAACCAAGTGGTAAGAACCCTTTTCATTTCTTTATTTTCTAGCTGATTTCTTCATCTCTTTCTTCTTTAAAGTCAATCATTCTCCTATATAGCTGAATCTCTTTGTAGTTTCAAGTAAGGGTGCAATCGATCTCAGCGTTAGTGGTAAGGATTAACTGTCAATCTTTTTTCTTTCTTTTTCTTTTGGATTAGCCGACTTTAGGAATCTAATCCTTTTATTCTCTTTGGCCGAAACCTTGAAGGAGGATTTGGGATCCTTTTTGTAGCCGACAATTACGGGATTTAAATATCCAAGGTAAGCAAGTGTAATCTTAGGCCGAAGGCCATGTATTTTTTTGGTTCATTAAATGTTAGATTCGAATCTAACATAGACCATGTAGGGATTTCGACATCTCCAAGGACAAGTGACATTTTCGGGATCTAGTCAATCAAGGCAATGGGGTTTTAATATTCGGACAAGGCCATATTGTCTTTTAAGGTTGGCCGATTTTGACTATGATCTTATAGGGAGAGTCGACTGTGAAAAAAAAAGAGTGTTGGTATCGATAGTATCGTAACCACTATTATCAGGTGTGTAGCCTACACTAAATTTCTGATAGATTAATAGTATTATTGATAACCATGTGTTAATAAGAAATATGTATGATAATAGTTGCGGGTACCATTCAGTGGTACATGATATTCGTGCACGTTAACCCCTAATACGTTAATAATGTTGTAAGCATGGATATGAAATGTGTATGATTCCGTTATGATTTTGGGGGTATTTTGCATAAAATCTGAATAATACATATGTGCATGGGCATATGGGTGATCTTGATAAATGGGATGTGTTCCGGTGGTTTTTACCACATTATCCGGTGATTTCGATCACAATATTATGTATCCGGTGACTTCGGTCACAATATTATGAATCCGGTGACTTCGGTCACATATTATGAATCCGGTGACTCTGTCACAATTATCTGGTGGCCATGCCACAAATTTATAAGTGCGATGTGCAGTTGACTGCAGCGACTACCTTCGATGGTATGTAGCGGATGAAGGGTCGATTTAGTAATCCCCACGGTGTGATTGGTAGGTACGAGTGGTGTGTAGCGGATGGATACCTAAGTGGGCTCGGGATTGCATTTCATTTTATATGTACATGTGATTTAATTGGTTATTATCTGATTTACTATATTATGGGCTTATGGCTAAATGTGATTTAAATGGGCTTTATTGCTATGATCGTTTGGGTTTTAGTGTACTGTTACACATTGAGCCTGTTGACTCACCCCTCGTGGGATATCTTTTTCAGGTGATACTTAGCGTGATGGACAGGGTCAGCGAGAACTACGTGGTGGCCATTGCTCAACTCAGTATATGGGTTTTCTTTTAATGAAACTTACTATGTTTTCTTTTATTATTTCAGAATTTATTTTGGGTTATGTTTTTGTAATAAGGCCGCTATAAACTGTTTTATTTATATGTTTTAAATTTTTATTCTGCTACGCTCAACTCCAACTAAATAATTAAATATTTTTGATAACTGAATTAAATTGATTTGACACCTAAATACCTATGGTTTTCAACTTAATAATAAGTTCTAAATCCAGTTTTTCTTTTGAATAATAAATTTTCTAAAAACATAAAGTTAACGATTTAATAAGATACAAACTGAAATCACAACCTGGTTTTCAACAAGATCGTACTTCAAATCTATTCTCTTACCACAAAATCACATGTTTTTCAAAACGACAAAATGAGTTTTTCTCAAGAAGCATACCAGATCTGGTCGAGGCTTGTGGGCCGAGTTTGGGGTGTTTCATTAAAAGTATGTGTGATTTTATTTAAATAGTTGTACTATGTAACATCCTAAAATAGGGGTTATCTGTGATTGAATTATTTTTCTTGTGTTTGGATTGTTGTGGTGTTATTCGTGGTGTAATAAGACTTAATTATGGATCTTGAGTAGGCTCGGATAGTAGGAAAAATTGTATTTGCAAGCTTTAAAGATAGGGAGCCTTAGTAGGTAGGGGTTACAAGTTAAATGAGGGAATATTTGACACTAACAAGGCCTTGGAAAAGTGGCAAAAGGGAGGCCACTTAAGGGCTAGAGTTGACGCCATCAAGGGGAGCAAGGGAGCCTATGTTTGAGTTGCGGAATCCCCCTTTTCTACTCTTTATTTTGACGACAAGGGAGAGAGAGAAGTGCTCAATTTAAACACTTCAGGATGATAAGGATATTATTAGAATTTAATTAGATTTTATGTGAATAATCTTTAATAGTTGGCAGAGAGAAAATATAGGCTTTTGACTAATTCAAATTTGTTTGAATTAGTGGCCAAGAGTGATTCAAGGAAGTGGCTGAATTTTGAACTCCTTGTTGAGGAGGAGTGGACGGCAAGGACTAGATGAAGGGGGGAAGTGCCGAATTCTTTTAAGGCATACTCTTCATTTTGTTTTTTTTTCTTTTCTCCATTTGCAAGTAGCCGAATTTCCCTACTCTTTCATCTTTGATTTTCTTTCTTTCCCTCCTTTCTCATTCTCTCAAAACCGAACCCTTATCTCCTTTTCCATTATTTCTTTCTTTCTCTCTAGTCAAATACATACCTTTGATGTGCCGAAATTCCCTTCTCCTATTTTGAATCACTCTGGCCGAATATTAAGAGTAGCATAGATTTCTTCGGGACTTTTCTTTCAATCGGTTTGAGAAGGTAAGTACTTATAGCCGAATGCCTATTTCTTCTCCTCTCTTGTTCTCTGTCGACTAGGATGAATGGAAAAGCCGAAATATACTGATGGTTTGGTTAATCAGTGTTTTGAAACCGATTTTATCTAGGTACTCCGGGGTTTTGAAGTATTCAGTCAAGCCTCCATTCGTTAGCAATCAGTCTTGGTAGTGGTGGTAAGAATTTTGTTAACCATTTATTTGGTATTTGAAAGTCGAAGGCTATTTGTTGTGGATGCTAACGGTTGCCGATTGTAGGGGGTGAAGCAGATTCGCATATTGTGTGCTGTAGTTTGTACTCAAGGGCATTTAGGTGAGGTTTCGGGTTCATGTGTTAACCCTTTGGATTTATGGGGTTTGGCCGAATAGCCATGTCACTAACTTTCAGGTTTGGCCGAATATAGGAGCAAGAAATCTAGTGTGGCCGATTGACTCTTCGGGATTTAGGGCTACCGATAGTAACAGGTGTGTACATACACACTTTATAACTAATTAATGTGCTGAATATATTATGTATACTAAACTGGATTGTGTAGATTTGGATTTAATACCATAAAGGTATAAGCAAGGATCCAGGTAAGTCCTTGTCAATATGAGTTTGATTATGATGCTTGACATATTTGGTATATGTGGCATATAAGAAGATGGCTTTTGATAAATTCAGTATATGTTATTAAATAAACATATTTGGCATGATTTATGTTAAATGCATATCATAAATATGTGGGTTAAACGAGTGGAGGGGGAAGTGATATCCATGTCTTCGGACACCAGTAGTTTGGTACCACATTTCGTGACTTTGGTCACCGTGAGGTTTGGCACCTCATAGCGTCTTGTCCGGTGGCTTAGCACCACAGTGGGTTGGCCCCATAGATGATATTATGGGATCGACGCCATGATTTGGTATCACACGGGTTGGCCCCACAACTTATTATATGTGACTTGAGTCACCAGTGGTTTGGCACCACTAGTGGTTTGGCACCACAATATTGATGGATATCATGACTTAAGGTCACTAGTGGTTTGGCACCACCAGTGGTTTGGTACCACACGGGGTAGAGAAAGGTGTTTTGGATGGCTAGGTTGGGTGCATGTTAAACTTAGTGCATGTTAAATTTAGTTATAAATTGTGTATGATGTTGCACTAAACCGGGGGAAGGGTTACACATTGAGTCTTGGTGACTCACCTTCTCCTTTAATCTTTTTCAGGTGATTCGTAGATCACGGATGAGGAGCCAGATGGACTCGAGGTGGCCATGCAGTGAAAATATGAGTTTACTTTGAATTATTTTATTTTATTTTTGGTTTTATTTGTTCAAGTTGTAATAAGGCCTCCTAAGATTTTATTTTGACTATTTTACATGTTTTGGATGAATTATTTAAACTGTTTAATGACTTTAAAATGGTTACACAAGCTTCTTAAATTCAAACGTAAATGATTTTCTTTCGTACCATCGGGTACATTGACAGAATTGGTAACAACATGACTTAACAGATTTTAAATAACAAAGCTAAGTGTTGTCTTTTATACACCTCAAATGTTTTAAACAAAACTATATTCTTTTTACCAAAAATTTAAAGTAATTAAAAGGGGGTTTTCAACAAATTTTCTTCTGTAACATACCAGATTCGGTCATAATGTTTGGGCCGGGTTTGGGGTGTTACAAAATTGGTATCAGAGCCCAGTTTAAAGCTCGACTGTGGGGGCCCAAGGCCCAAAATGTTTTAATGAGGCTGTGTGAAATATTTTTGGTTGTGGAACAAAGATGGCACCGAGTCTCCGCACCAATCCGCCTGTAAGTACTTCCAAGCTCATTGTATGAATTATTATCTCGTAGAAGGGTAGGTATGGAACGTAGATAATATGATAGGTGTTTGAACCATAGGACTAGTTTACCCCAACAAAATACATAAGACTTTAAATGCCTAATTAAACAAACCTATGATTAAGTCGCCAAGTTAGGGTGTGGTAACCCCTGTGCGCATGCCTAGGATTGGATCCGGAAGAGCTTGGTACTTAAGCAATCCTCGTGACTCACCTCCTCTTCGCAGGAATCCTACCTGGTGCGTAGCTTCGGTTCACCCTAACCAAGAGGACTCGGTCATAGGCTAAACATACTGAGTAAAACCCGAAAGGGATTAGCCATGTTTTATGGAAACTCTAGTTTTAAAATCATTAGAGCATTTCTTTTTAATAGTAGCAAAAAATCTATTTTTGGAAAATTTTCAAAATATTTTCGACTTACCAAAATTACCAAAATGCCCCTAGTGGCAAAATTATGAAAATGCCTTTGGTTCCTAAAATTACTATACTACCCCGATTTCAATAAAATTCTCTTACTTTGCAAAAGTATCCAAAATTCTGTATTTCAAAATAATATCCTGACTTTGGAAATTTACAAAATTACCCCTGATTGACAAAATTACCAAAATACCCCTGGATTCTAAAATTCTGTCGTACCTTTAAATTGACAAATTTTAGAAATACCCTCCAGTTTTGGAAATTTCAAATTTCAAAGCATCCTGATTTATTAAAGTTTTAAAATTTCTCTAGTTATTACGAAAATACCCCTGTAGGAAAATGACAAAAATACCCCTGGGATAGAAACGGACAGAAATGCCCGAAAGAGTGAGTGTGTATGAAAGGTATTAGAGAATGGATGTGCTTTCCTGTGTGAACTAGGATAGAGGACTTAAAACTTTGATTGATCGAAAGAATCTCTATTAAACTCTCTTCATAAAATTTCTTCATGGGTAACCAAGTGAAACAAGTACTAATCCATAAAAATTTCTTAATCGATTAAAGCGCAATAGTTAAGAATGAGCTCTAGAGGACGTGGCCGTCAGACGCCGATAGAGGGTGGATGACCGTGTCGTAGAACGTGAGGTCGGGTCGGGTCCGAGAATGAGGTACCACCGCCACCACCACCCCCGACTTTTAGTGCTGAGGAGCAGGATCAGACGGGAGGTGAGGCAGTGTCGCAAGCTGTGTTGCGAGTCCTTGGGATGGTGGCTGGGGCAAGTGGAGGTATGGGAGCTCGGAAATCTATACCCGAGCGACTCTGATCCAACGGGGCTGAGGTATTCCGGGGTGTATCGGGAGTGGCACCTAGTGCGGCAGAATATTGGTTAGAATCGACTGAGAGGATCATGGATGATCTCGATCTGACAAGTGAGGAGAAGCTAAAAGGAGCGGTGTCGCTTCTAAAGGATGAGTCATATCAGTGGTGGCTCACGGTTCGGGATGGTGCCACGGCAGATGACGTTACTTGGGAGTATTTCAAAGCTACTTATCAGAAGAAGTATGTGGGCACCAGCTACATTAATGCGCAGAGGAAAGCTTTTTTGGGGTTGGTACAAGGAAATAAGTCTGTATCGGAGTATGAAGCAAAATTCTTGAGGCTGAGCCGCTATGCTCGGGGAATTGTGTCAACAGAGCATGATCGTTGTGTCCGCTTTGAAGACGGACTTAGGGATGATTTAAGGTTGCTGATTGCTCCACAGCAGGAGCGTGAGTTTTCTATCTTAGTGGAAAAGGCTAAAGTAGTCGAAGGGGTCAAGGAGTCCGTGAGACAGAACTATGATAGGAACAAGCAAAAAAGAGGATTTGGGTCGTCTGGATCGGGTAATAATGCACAGAAGAGGG
Source organism: Gossypium rotundifolium (assembly GCA_025506655.1). Classification (NCBI taxonomy): domain Eukaryota; kingdom Viridiplantae; phylum Streptophyta; class Magnoliopsida; order Malvales; family Malvaceae; genus Gossypium; species Gossypium rotundifolium. Next base: position 154,227,034 of record CP106722.1, on the reverse strand, counting down.
CTAGGCAGAGTGGACCGAATCAGGCAGGAAGGCCTATGGCTACTAATCAGAGACCAGCTCAGTGCAATCGCTGTGGGAAATCACATTTGGGAGGATGTTAGACCGGTGAAAGGGGATGCTTTAAATGTGGATCTTTGGATCACCGTGTAAGGGATTGTCCTCGGAAGTTAGCTAAGAACCTGCCAGAGGGTCAAAATCATGCTCAGGATAGAAATGAGGGACCACCACAGAGGGGTCGTGGTAATGGTAGAGGAGGCAATGGTTCTAGTCGAGGTCACGGAATACCGGGTAAAAGTGCAGGCAACACAGAAGCAAGGCAGCCTTGTTTAGTCTATGCAGCAAGGCGTCGAGAGGAGGGTGACGCACCGGATGTCATAACCGGTACATTCTTAATTTTTGGTCTTCCATATGTTGCACTAATTGATGTGGGTTTGACGCATTCATACGTTGCTAGTAGTGTGGTAGAGACTATGAATCTAGACTTTGAGACTGCTTCTAGGGAGATGACAGTAATTAGCCCTCTAGGTCACTCTATAATTGTAAACAAGTTATATAGAGATGTACCCCTAGAACTCCAAGGGGGAGTGTTGTTGGCCGATCTAATGGAACTGCCATTTGGGGAGTTCGATTTGATTCTTGGAATGGACTGGTTGGTTAAGTATCAGGCAAAATTGGATTGCGTTGCTAAGCGCATGGTTCTAAAGATGGCTGAGGGTGATGAAGTGGTCATGATAGGTAATAGAAGAGATTACCTATCCAACGTGGTGTCTGCGTTGAAGGCAGAGAAGATGGTCAGGAAAGGGTGTGAGGCATATGTGGTTCATATATGTGCCTTGGAGGCTAAGGAGTCAGCAGTTGAGAAGGTTCGAATGGTAGGGGAATTCGCTGATGTGTTTCCAGAAGAACTTTCGGGTCTGCCTCTAGATCGAGAAGTTGAGTTTGGTATAGACTTATTACCCGGAACGGCGCCTGTGTCTATAGCACCATGCCGAATGGCACCGAAGGAATTGGTGGAGCTGAAGGCTCAAATTCAGGAGCTCTTGGACTGAGGGTTTATCCGACCAAGTATATCTCCATGGGGAGTACCTGTGCTGTTTGTCAAGAAGAAAGACGGGTCAATGCGGATGTGTATTGACTACCGTCAGCTAAACAAGTTAACGACTAAAAACAAGTATCCGTTGCCCCGGATTGATGACTTGTTTGACCAACTGAAGGGTGCATCGATTTTCTCGAAGGTAGACCTTAGGTCGGGTTATCATCAACTTAAGGTGAAGGAGGGTGATGTTCACAAGACGGCATTCCGTACTCGGTATGGGCATTACGAGTTTCTAGTGATGCCATTTGGGTTGACCAACGCACCTGCAGCGTTCATGGACTTAATGAATAGGGTGTTTCAGCAGTACTTGGATCAATTTGTCGTGGTGTTTATAGATGACATATTGGTTTATTCAAAGACGGAGGAGGAGCATGACATGCATTTGCGTATAGTTCTACAAGTACTGAGGGAGAAGCAGTTATATGCCAAATTCAGTAAATGTGAATTTTGGCTTAGGGAGGTGGCTTTCTTAGGTCACGTGGTGTCAGCGAAAGGGATTAGAGTGGACCCTCGCAAGGTTGAAGCGGTGTTGGATTGGAAACCGCCTAAGTCGATGGCAAAATTTGAAGTTTTCGGGTGCAGCGGTACTATCAAGATTTTGGAAGGGTTCTCTTTAATCGCAAAGACCACTAACTAAGTTATTAAGAAAAGGAGTTCCATTTGTATGGTCGAGAAACAAGCAAGAAAGTTTTGATAAGCTAAGGAAGATTCTGATGGAAGCTCCAGCCTCGCATACCGACTGAGGGGGAAGTTGTTTACAATTTACTGTGATGCGTCCCATACGGGGTTGGGATGTGTATTGATGCAGGAAGGGAAGGTAGTGGCCTATGCATCCCGTCAGCTAAGACCGCATGAGGTTAACTATTCGACTCACGACTTGGAATTAGTGGCAGTAGTCTTCGCTTTGAAAATATAGAGGCATTACTTGTATGGGGAAAAGTCGATAGTCTACATGGATCACAAAAGTCTGAGGTATCTTTTGACTCAGAAGGATTTGAATTTGAGGCAGCACCGATGGATTGAACTGTTAAAGGACTACGACTGTTCAATTGAATACCATCCGGACAAGGCTAACGTGGTAGCTGACGCTTTGAGTCAGAAAGATATGACGGACTTAAGGGCGATGTTTGCTCACCTCAGTCTATACGACGATGGAAGTCTTTTGGCATAGCTGCAAGTTAAGCTAACTTGGATCGAGGAGATTAAGGAAAAATAATTAGTAGATGAAAGTTTGAATGCGCGGAGATTGCAAGTTCAAGATGGTGGTTTGAAAGGGTATAGTTTGTCTGGTGATGGAGTATTATGTTTTCAAGGGCGAGCTTGTATGCCAAAGGATGTGGAATTGAGGCAAAGAATTCTTCAAGATGCACATAGCAGCCCATACGCTATGCATCCTAGAGGTAGCAAGATGTATGGAGATTTGCAAAAGATCCCGTGGCTGTGGTAAGCGCAAGGTAGCTGAATTTGTGGGAAGGTGTCTGACGTGTCGTGAGTTAAGGCTGAACACCAGTTGCCATCAGGGTTACTTCAACCAGTGAAGATCCCTCAAGAGAAATGGGAGAGGATCACTATGGATTTTGTCGTTGGGCTACCCTCACGCCCAAAGAAGAAGGACGCAGATTTGGGTGATTATGGATCGTCGACTAAATCACTCACTTCATACCCAGTAAGGGTGGATTACTCACTTGAAGCTAGCTAAGTCGTATGTGTCGAAATAGTGAGGTTGCATGATGTGCCAAGTCGATCATCTCGGATAGGGATCCCGATTTACGTCAAGGTTTTGGAAAGCGTTGCATCGGGCTTTGGGTACACGATTGATTTCAAGATCTGAGATTCCATCCATAGTCCGACGGGCAAATCGAAAGGGTCATCTGATTTTAGAAGATATGCTAAGAGGTTGTGTTCGGATTTGGTGGTAGTTGGGAAGAGTACCTACCGCTAGCAGAATTTGCTTATAACAATAGTTATCAAGCGAGTATTCAGATGGCACCATATGAAGCACTGTATGGACGAAAATGCCGTACTCCTACGTGTTGGACGAAATTAGGTGAACGACAAGTTTTGGGTCCAGAGTTGGTGACAGAAACTAAAGATAAAGTTAAGGTGATTCGGGCTCGTCTCAAGAAAGCGTCAGATAGGCAGAATCTTATGCTAATCTTAAGCATAAGAAAATGGAATATGCAGTAGGAGATAGAGTTTTTCTGAAGGTGTCACCTTGGAAAAAGGTATTGAGATTTGGGCGAAAAGGGAAGCTAAGCCCAAGGCTCATCGGGCCATATACAGTAGTGAAGCGAGTGGGACCGATAGCTTATCAGCTTGAGCTGTCGGCAGAGTTGAGTCAGATTCATGACGTCTTCCATGTATCAATTCTTAAGCGATATCGGTCGGATCCATCACACGTTGTACCAGTAGTAGAAATTAAAGTAAACTCAGATTTGTCTTTCGAGGAGAAACCAGTCCAGATCTTAGATCGAGATGTCAAAGTTCTACATAGGAAGTCAGTACCTTTGGTGAAAGTGCTATGGCAAAACCATGGTGCAGAGGAAGCTACGTGGGAACCCGAGGATGTGATGCGACAGCAATACCCCCACCTCTTCTGATCAGGTAATTTTGAGGCCAAAATTATTTTAAGGAGGGTAGAACTGTAACATCCTAAAATAGGGGTTATCTGTGATTGAATTATTTTTCTTGTGTTTGGATTGCTGTGGTGTTATTCGTGGTATAATAAGACTTAATTATGGATCTTGAGTAGGCTCGGATAGTAGGAAAAATTGTATTTGCAAGCTTTAAAGATAGGGAGCCTTAGTAGGTAGGGGTTACAAGTTAAATGAGGGAATATTTGACACTAACAAGGCCTTGGAAAAGTGGCAAAAGGGAGGCCACTTAAGGCTGGAGTTGACGCCATCAAGGGAGCAAGGGAGCCTATGTTCGAGTTCATGGAATCCCCTTTTCTACTCTTTATTTTGACTGACAGGAGAGAGAGAAGTGCTCAATTTAAACACTTGAGGATAATAAGGATATTATTAGGATTTAATTAGATTTTATGTGAATAATCTTTAATAGTTGGCGAGAGAAAATATAGGCTTTTGACTAATTCAAATTTGTTTGAATTAGTGGCCAAGAGTGATTCAAGGAAGTGGCGAATTTTGAACTCCTTTTGAGGAGGAGTGGACGGCAAGGACTAGATGAAGGGGGGAGTGCCGAATTCTTTTAAGGCATACTCTTCATTTTGTTTTTTTTTCTTTTCTCCATTTGCAAGTAGCCAAATTTCCCTACTCTTTCATCTTTGATTTTCTTTCTTTCCCTCCTTTCTCATTCTCTCAAAACCGAAACCCTTATCTCCTTTTCCATTATTTCTTTCTTTCTCTCTAGCCAAATACACACCTTTGATGTGCCGAAATTCCCTTCTCCTATTTTGAATCACTTTGGCCGAATATTAAGAGTAGCATAGATTTCTTCGAGACTTTTCTTTCAATCGGTTTGAAAAGGTAAGTACTTATAGCCGAATGCCTATTTCTTCTCATCTCTTGTTCTCTGTCGACTAGGATGAATGGAAAAGTCGAAATATACTGATGGTTTGGTTAATCAGTGTTTTGAAATCGATTTTATCTAGGTACTCCGTGGTTTTGAAGTATTCAGTCAAGCCTCCATTCATTAGCAATCAGTCTTGGTAGTGGTGGTGAGAATTTTGTTAACCATTTATTTGGTATTTGAAAGTCGAAGGCTATTTGTTGTGGATGCTAATGGTTGCCGATTGTAGGGGGTGAAGCAGATTCGCATATTGTGTGCTGTAGTTTGTACTCAAGGGCGTTTAGGTGAGGTTTCGAGTTCATGTGTTAACCCTTTGGATTTATGGGGTTTGGCCGAATAGCCATGTCACTAACTTTCAGGTTTGGCCGAATATAGGAGCAAGAAATCTAGTGTGGCTGATTGACTCTTCGGGATTTAGGGCTACCGATAGTAACAGTGTGTACATACACACTTTATAACTAATTAATGTGTGAATATATTGCGTATGCTAAACCGGATTGTGTAGATTTGGATTTAATACCATAAAGGTATAAGCAAGGATCCGTAAGTCCTTGTCAATATGAGTTTGATTATGATGCTTGACATATTTGGTATATGTGGCATATAAGAAGATGGCTTTTGATAAATTCAGTATATGTTATTAAATAAACATGTTTGGCATGATTTATGTTAAGTGCATATCATAAATATGTGGGTTAAACGAGTGGAGGGGGAAGTGATATCCGTGTCTTCGGACACCAGTGGTTTGGTACCACATTTCGTGACTTTGGTCACCAGAGGTTTGGCACCTCATAGCGCCTTGTCCCAGTGGCTTAGCACTATAGTGGGTTGGCCCAACGGATGATATTATGGGATCGACGCCAGTGATTTGGTATCACACGTGGGTTGGCCCCATAACTTATTATATGTGACTTAGAGTCACCAGTGGTTTGGCACCACCAGTGGTTTGGTACCACACGAGGTAAAGAAAGGTGTTTTGGATGGCTAGGTTGGGTGCATGTTAAACTTAGTGCATGTTAAATTTAGTTATAAATTGTGAATGATGTTATACTAAACCGAGGGAAGGGTTACACATTGAGTCTTGGTGACTCACCTTCTCCTTTAATTTTTTTCAGGTGATTCGTAGAACGCGGATGAGGAGCCGGATGGACTCGAGGTGGCCATGCAGTGAAAATATGAGTTTACTTTGAATTATTTTATTTTATTTTTGGTTTTATTTGTTCAAGTTGTAATAAGGCCTCCTAAGATTTTATTTTGACTATTTTACATGTTTTGGATGAATTATTTAAACTGTTTAATGACTTTAAAATGGTTACACAAGCTTCTTAAATTCAAAAGTAAATGATTTTCTTTCGTACCATCGGGTACATTGACAGAATTGGTAACAACATGACTTAACAGATTTTAAATAACAAATCTAAGTGTTCTCTTTATACACCTCAAATGTTTTAAACAAAACTATATTCTTTTTACCAAAATTTAAAGTAATTAAAGGGGTTTTCAACAAATTTTCTTCTGTAACATACCGTTAAATTACGTAATGTTTGGGTCGGGTTTGGGGTGTTACATACTAAATTTCTTATAATTTAAGTCTATATATATATATATATATATATATATATGGAAATGTTAATGTTTATTATGAAATTAATTAGAAAGAAGTGGATATATGAGCGTTGTTTTACTAACAAAGTGAATAGACTAAGTGTAGTGACATTAAAGTAAAAACACTAGATTGAAAAGTGTTCAAAGTTTATGTGAAATAAAACAATATGATAAAAGTTTAAATGAAGGGTTAAATGTAAGTGAGATTGAATACAAGTGATATAGAAGAGATATTATAGTGGATATATGTGATGTTAAAAAATAAATTGTAAAGTATTCAAAAGTGATTAGGTGTATTAAGACTTTAAAATAACATATTTATGTGAAGCGATTATGGAAGTGAAATGTATGTTGAAGTAAGAATATAGTGATTATTGAATAATATAATAATAAGGACTAAATTGTAAAATGTATAAAAATAACTATGTGAATTGAAATAAATATGTGAATGGGTTTAAGTGAAGTGTCTATATGAAAGTGAATCAAGTGCAAATGTTGAAATTTATGTTATTAAGAACCAAATTGGAAAGTTTGTAAAAGTTTCATTTGAAATTGAATTTATGAATGAATTTGATACAAATATTATTATCAATGCCCATGTAGACAAGATTAGAACTTGTTGGATATAGATGGTATGCCATCAGGAATTTTTTAGCGCGCTCATTAATTTAGTACTTAGGTGTTCGTGTTTTAACAATATTTGCGTTTGTGATAATCTAGCACTTATGTACTCGTCTACTACGTGATTACATTTCGTATATCCTTCTTGTTCACTCGAATCTACAATGGGCAAATGAGGGTTATATAAAAGATAAATTTAGGATGAAAGTATTGTAAGTGAAATTAGGTAAGATTGTAAGTGAAAATAAACATTTAATAATTATTTAGCTAAATTTAAATATATTATATTTAAAGTATTAACACATTAAATTTAGTAAATGCAATGGTAAGTTTAAATTCTTGATGTACTTATTAAGTTATAGCGTAGCTTAACGCGTTGTTGTTTAACTCGTAAGTGACAAATCGGATTGAAGCTTTTGTTTCAAATCACAACATCAACGCATCTCATCACATCACCAAGGCCTGAAAGAGAGTATGAATTTGATATTTTGGTTATGGATCATGGCATGTACATAGGTTAATGTTAAGTATACAAATAAAATTTTATGTTTTATAATGTTTAGAAATGATTTGCAATGTTTAATGATAGTTGAGACTTGGTAGACGTTTCAGACATGTTTCAGGAAATCTGTCTCCAACGCCGCGATATTGGACATGTAGTTAGAATAACTTGTTTTCGATGTCACGATATCAACATCCTAGTGTCCCGACATTAACCCTGTATACCCCGTTTTACTTAAATAAGCCTTAGTTATGTTAAAACAAAGTTTTAAAAATTGATGATCAGGTTGAGTAGTCTTAGAGTCCAAATATGACATCCCTTGCTCGTGATGTAATAGATCACTCTGGGTGAGGGGTGTTACACTATATGTAAGTTATTGAATGCATGTGTCATCATGAAATTGGAAATTTAATTTATGTTTAGCCAAAATAACTCTTTTCAGATCTTTGCTGTGAAATGTTAGTAAATATAAGTGTAACAACCCAAAATCCGTGGGCACCGGAAAAGTGTGTTATCGGGCCTCCGTCTTAGTAAATTAAATCCTTAAATAATTATTTGGAATAATTATGAGTCTAGTTATATGTCTAAGTAGGTTTTAGTTAGGTGAAACTAGTTTAATTTAGAGTAATTAGTAAAAGGACTAAATTGAATTAAGGATAAAAGTTGAATTATAGAAAATAGAAAGTAAAAAGGGCTAAAATGAGAATTAAGCCAATTTGCTATGGATGAGGCGGCAAACTTAGATTAAAAACTAAGATTTTATTTAGGTTTTAAATTAAATTATAAATTAAATTATTAATTATGTCATTATATTTGAAAATAAATTAAATAAAAGCCAAATGTAGAATAATAAAATATGCATGTGTAAAATATATGAAAATATATTTGTAATATATTAGTATATTTTCTTAAATAATTAGTAAAAGAAAAATAAAATAAATAATTGTTAATTGTTAATTAAATAATTATCTTTAAGATTTTTGATAGACAAATTAGATAATTGACAAGTGTAAGGTGTTGATAAATACAAATGTAATAATATATGTATATACATTTGTATGATAATTATTTATTCACTTAAATATTAAGTTAAAGATATTTATACATTAAATATTGATATTATAAAATTTTATTTGTTAAATAAATAAAAGAAAGACAAATGGATGGTTATGATAGTGTATAAATGTACAAAGATACATGTATACAAATGTATTAATTATATTGTTATTAAATAGATATTTATTAAATAATTATTAATTATTATATTATTATATTATGAAATAGATTAGATCAAAACAAATGTAAGGTGGATATGGGATACAATTGTAATATATACATTTGTTATTAAATAAATATTTTATAATTATTAATTAATTCATATATATTAAGTAAAAAAAGTAAATAGAATAAGAAAAAAGAAAAGAAACAAAACAAAGAAATGTAAAAAGAAAAGAGAGCATTTCAAAAGCAGGGAAAGAAAAGAAAGAGAAAATAAAAGGAGAAATTAGGGATTTGAAGCTTTAAGCTTTAAAAGGTAAGTCAATCAAGTTCTTTTCTCTTAAATTTGATGTTTTAGAAGTCTTAAAACAAGGTTTTGATGAAATTAATTTGATAGTTTGAAAGTTTATAAGCTTTTAAAAAAGTTCATGTTGAAGAAAAAGATGAATTAGGGATTGAATTAAATAAATTTTAAGTTAGAATTAGTAAAAGGATTAAATTGTAAAGTAAGTTATAAGTTTTGTATTAGAGGATTAAATTAAAAGAAATTTTAAATTAGGGTTATATTATGAATACTTGATAGTTAGGATGAATACGGAAGAAAAAAATGAATAAAATTGAAGTATGAAATAAGTGAAACAAATAAAAGAGTCAATTAGGATTAAATTGGAATTAGGTATAAATTGAGTAGAAATTTAATTAATTATTTAAATTAATGCTGCAATTAATAATGTAAATTATTGTTATTTTCGTAGGTAACAAGGAAAACGAGGCATCGGCATCCAAAAGAAAAGAAAAGATCGCTGAGGAGTAAACTCGTATTCCGGGTTTGTATTATTATAACTCAAACTATTTATTAAATGTATATTGAATTTATAGTATATGTTATGGAGTAATTTAGATAAGGTAAGTATTATATTTGAAATTAAATATGAGTATGTGTAAAAAAATTAATTAATTTGTATATGAATTAAAATAATAGATGTTTGAATTGACTGAGTATTGAAAATTTTTGTGGAAATGAAATTTAAATTGGAAAAGTAAAATAAAACCCTATTAACTTGTCGGACTAGATTTGATAAAAATGGCATGCCATTGGATTTGTAATGTGATGAGGAGATTTGTAGCTCGGCCGAGAAGATGATTCTGTTATATATGCTTCGGTTTATCTGAAGAGGCATTTAATGCCTTACTGGTGTGTTTGGGAGGTTATATTATACTGGTGTGTTTGGGAGGTTATATTATACTGGCGTGTTTGGGACGATTTCATTATTCTGGTGTGTTTAGGTTGGATATTTTGGTGTGTTTGGATAGAGTCCGCGTATCTGTCAGAGTCCGAGCCTTGTTAATAGTGTAAATAATTGAATGAAAATTTGAAAATGAGATTAATTGTTTTGGCACTATTGAAAAGTATGAGAAAGAATATATGATTTAAATTATGAAATGAGTTAGTATGTGAAAAATGAAATATAAATTTAAGATTTATGAAGTAATATAAATATATATAATTAGTTTAAATGATTTTAAAGTTTATGGTTGATGTTTGTAATTTTTTTAATGTTAAACAGTTTTGATTTATAGTAATACCACTGAGTATGAAATACTCAGCGTACGGTTGTTTTCGTGCGAAGGTCATTAGAGTTTCGGATCCGGTCCAGCATCCAAAACAAACCTGACTCTAACAAAAAGATTTTGGTGATGAATTTCTTCCTTTTGTTAAGTGGCATGTACTAGGTAGTTGTATATGAATTATATATATATATATATATATATATATATATAAGTTAAATAACTTTGGTTGTATATAAATGATTATAATGTTTTGGATAAGGAATATGATATAAAGTTATAAAATGGTAAATTTGGTATTAAATAATTGAAATGAAATAAAAGTTATTAATTATACATATATACTAACATGTTATATTGTTTAAACTAAGGTATTAAATTATTATTTTGATATAAATTGGATGTATTTGAATATACCTAATCATTAGTTGAAATGTTGCAATTGGACTGTTTCGGTTTAAAATTTGCAGAGGGTTTTATGTAAAAATAAGTAGAAATGCTGTCAAAATTTTTATAAAAAAAACACGAAACATTTTCGGAGAATTCGAGCAAGTTCTATTTCACTTTTAATTTACATTTTGGCTACGAGCGTCTATTATTGCGACTTAATTATTAAATTATACTATGAATGTTGTTTTATTTGTGAATTATTTGTAAGTTGTCTGATATGTCTGGTAATGCCTTGTAACCTTATTCTGGCGATAGTTTGGGGTTAAAGGGTGTTACAAATTTTGGTATCAGAGCTTATCAGGTTTAGTCGATTCTCGAGCCAAATCGAGCTCGAAAGTGAGTCTAATAGTACATGGCGCTTTTGAGTTGAAGTTGAGTCGGAAATTTGGATGCTAATATATTTATTTGATTTTGTTTTATAGATAAAATGTTAGATGAAAGAATGTATGATGTTGAACAGGAAATGTATACTAGAAGTCGAGAAATTGAAGAAACTGAATCTGCTACACCTATTGTGAATCCGTTAGATAATCAACCTCCTAACGTAGGAAGAGAAAGAGATGACTCATAACTGTTAAGAGCTATAGCCGATGCATTACAACGTATAGCGAGAACTATACCTATTACTACGTCAGTACCTACTGTTAGACGGGCCCCGATTAAAGAGTTGCGAAAATATGGTGCCAGGGAGTTTTCGAGACTAAAAGGACTTGATCCGTCCGCTGCTGAAAATTGGATGGAATCAACAAAAAGAATTTCACAACAATTAGATTGTACCCCCGAGAGAATTTGATATGTGCTGTATCACTGCTACAAGGAGAAGCGTATCTCTGGGGGGAATCTGTGGTTAGGCATTTGCCGGATGATCAGATAACCTAGGACTTGTTTCAAAAAGAATTTCAGAAGAAGTACATTGGGGAAATGTACATCGAAGAGAAAAAGCAAGAGTTTTTAGTCTTTGAAATAGGTAATATGTCAAGATCGGATTATGAGCGAGTTCTCTAGATCGAAAGCGGTATGCTTCAGAATATGTTCCAACCGAGGCTGATAGTTGTAAACGATTTCTACGGGGACTGCGAGATGAAATCAAGATTCAATTGGTAAGTCTTAGAATAACTTAACTTGTTGATCTGATTGAGCGAGCAAAAATGATAGAACAAGTATTAGGCCTGGATAAAAAGTCAGAAATGGGTAAATCAGCTGGGAAACGTATGGGAACTACCAGTTCTAATCCATTACCGAAGAGATCCAGATAATCAAGAAGTGGTTGGAGGCCAAGTTTCAGACCGGATCGAGGTGACAAAAGTCAAGGTAAACAGACTACTATTTCTACCAGCAGTGTAAAAGGGCCTTCACGGAACATTGATGTCCCAGACTGTGAATACTGTGGAAAGAAGTACTTAGGTGAATGTTGGAGGATAACTCGATAATTTTTTCGATACGGGTCCACAGATCATTTCATTTGAGACTATCCAAAAGTGAAAGTGTCACACCTGCAGCATCTCAGAGATCGGTATCGACTGTCAGAGGTAGAGGAATGTCCAGAGGAGGTTCTGTTTCAAGGAGAGGAGGAGCTGGTAGAGGCAGTGATATAGCTACACAGCAATCTGAAGCCAGAGCTCCAGCTAGAGCTTATGTAGTCAGAACTCGGGAAGAAGGCAATGCTCATGATGTGGTGACAGGTATATTTTTATTGTATTCTGAGCCTATTTATGCTTTAATTGATTTGGGTTCATCACATTCATATATTAATTCAAAATTAGTTGAGTCGGGGAAGTTAGAATCTGAAATGTCTAGAGTTTTCATAGAGGTGTCTAGCATTTTTGGGACAAATAGTGCTAGTAGATAGAGTATGTCGGAGGTGCCCGTTAATAATACATGATAAAATGTTTCCTATGGATTTTTTGATCATGCCTTTTAGCGATTTTGATATCATTTTGGGTATGGATTGGTTATATGAACAGGGGTAGTTTTGGATTGCTATAAAAAGAGGTTTAGTATTCAGACAAAAAACGGGGATAGAATTGAAGTGAATGGCATCCGTACCAGTGGTTCGACACGTATCATTTCAGCTATGAAGGTTAATAATTGTTACAGCTAGGTTGTTCAGTGTATTTGGCATATGTTATTAATCTTGATTCAGTCGGGATTCAATGCAGTCAGATTAAGACTGCATGCGAGTTTCCAAATGTATTTCCAGAAGAACTACCGGGCTTACCACCTGAAAGAGAGGTTGAATTTTCTATTGAGGTGTATCCAAGTACAGCACCAATTTCTATACCTCCATACCGAATGTCACCTACTAAATTGAAAGATTTAAAAGTATAGTTGCAAGATTTTCTAGATCGAGGCTTCATCCGACCAAGTATTTCACCCTGGGGAGCTCCAGTGTTGTTTGTTAAAAATAAAGATGGTTCTATGTGGTTATGCATTGATTATCGAAAGTTGAATAAAGTAACGATCAAGAATCGATATCCATTGCCTTGTATAGATGATTTGTTTGATCAACTTAAGGGAGCTTCAGTATTTTCTAAAATTGATTTGAGATCCGAGTATTATCAGTTGAAGGTGAAGGAAAGTGATGTGCCTAAGACTGCCTTCCGTACTCGTTATGGCCATTATGAATTTTTGGTGATGCCGTTAGGGTTGACCAATGCCCCATATGCTTTCATGGATCTAATGAACCATATTTTCCAGCCGTATTTAGATCAGTTCGTAATGGTTTTTATTGATGATATATTGGTATATTAGAAGACAGGGGCAGAACATGACCAGCATCTTCGAATAGTTCTACAGATTTTGTGAGAAAAACTGTTATATGGAAATTGAGTAAATGTGAATTCTGGTTATCAGAGGTGGTATTTTTAGGACATGTAGTATCTGCTGACGGGATTAGAGTTGATCCGAAGAAGATTGAAGCAATTTTTCAGTGGAAGATGCCAAAGAATGTATCGGAGGTACGCAATTTTCTTGATTTAGCTGGGTATTACAGGAAATTTGTAAATGGATTCTCAAAGATAGCACTACCAATGACTAAACTACAGCAGAAGAATGTTCCTTTTATATGGGATGATCAGTGTCAGAAGAGTTTTGAGACTTTAAAGCAAATGTTGACAGACGCATCGGTGTTAACATTACCTGAGTCGGGGAAAGATTTTGTTGTGTATAGTGATGCTTTCCTGAGCGGGTTTAGGTTGTGTATTGATGCAAGATGGAAAGGTCATTGCCTATGCATCTCAATTAAAGTCACATGAACGTAATTACCCGACGCACGACTTGGAGCTAGCTGCAATAATTTTTGCTTTAAAGATCTGGAGACATTACTTATATGGTGAAAAATGCTACATTTACACAGATCATAAAAGTCTTAAATATCTTCTATCGCAGAAGGACTTGAATTTAAGACAAAGATGGTGGATCGAACTTCTAAAAGATTATGATTGTGTTATAGACTATCATCCAGGAAAAGAAAATATGGTAGCTGATGCACTGAGCAGAAAAGTTGCAATTGAATTACGGGCAATGTTCGCCCGGCTTAGTATTAATGAAGATGGAAGCTTGTTAGCTGAGTTAAAGGTTAAACCAATGATGTTAGATCAGATTAGAGCAGCTCAGATGGAAGATGACAAATTATTAAAGAAAAGAGAAATGGTTCAGAATGGTACAGCTGAGAGTTTTAGTATTGATGAGCATGATTGTTTGAGGTTTCAAAATCGGATTTGTGTTCCAGCTACTTTTGAATTAAAAAATTTGATTCTTCAAGAAGCACATGATGGCACTTTTGCATTACATCTGGGTGGAACAAAAATGTATCATGATTTATAGGAGCTTTATTGGTCGCAAAGGAAATTTAAGTCCTCGTTACATTGGGCTGTATGAAGTAGTTGAAAGAATCGGACCGATTGCCTATCGACTAGCATAACCTCCAGAATTACAGAAAATTCATAATGTTTTTCATGTTTCTATGTTACGAAGGTATCGATCGGATCCATCTCATATTATTTCTATTGAAGACATTGAGATTAGACCGGATTTGTCATATCAAGAAGAACCAGTTCAAATACTAGCTCGAAAAGTGAAAGAATTAAGAAACAAACGGGTCCCTCTGGTAAAAGTACTGTGGAGAAGCCATAGTGTGGAAGAAGCAACATGGGAACCAAAGGAAACTATGAGAGCACAGTATCCTCACCTATTCTCAGGTAAATTTCTATGATGAAACTTTTTAAGGGGGAGAAATGTAATGACCCAAAATCCGTGGGCACAGGAAAAGTGTTTTATCGGGCCTTCGTCTTAGTAAATTAAATCCTTAAATAATTATTAGGAATAATTATGAGTCTAGTTACATGTCTAATTAGGTTTTAATTAGGTGAAACTAGTTTAATTTAGAGTAATTAGTAAAAGGACTAAATTGAATTAAGGATAAAAGTTGAATTATAGAACAATAGAAAGTAAAAGGGCTAAAATGGTAATTAAGCCAATTTATCGTGGATGAGGCACAAACTTAGATTAAAAACTAAGATTTTATTTAGGTTTTAAATTAAATTATAAATTAAATTATTAATTATGTCATTATATTTGGAAATAAATTAAATAAAAGCCAAATGTAGAATAATAAAATATACATGTGTAAAATATATGAAAATACATTTGTAATATATTAGTATATTTTCTTAAATAATTAGTAAAAGAAAAATAAAATAAATAATTGTTAATTATTAATTAAATAATTATCTTTAAGATTTTTATTTGATAGACAAATTAGATAATTGACAAGTGTAAGGTGTTGATTAAATACAAATGTAATAATATATGTATATACATTTGTATGATAATTATTTATTCACTTAAATATTAAGTTAAAGATATTTATAAATTAAATATTGATATTTGTAAGAACCCATTTATGCCCGGGGCACAATTAACCATTAAAAACCCAAAAATTATTAATGTCCATTAATAAAAACAGTCCAACATTAAAAGCTTGATAACAAAAATTATAACAGCCCGAACCACTACCCAAATTTGCCCACGGCCCAATACCTAACTAAGCCCAAAATCTAAAAACATAGCTAGGAACCCTAGCCAGCAGGACCAGCGTCACAGCAGCCTGCAGCTTGCCACGTCCACGTGTACGGCCTCCGTACTCCTCCACTGCGCATCATACACCTGCACAAGAAAATAAGCAAACAGAAAGTGGAGAGAAGATTTTTTTTCTTGATTATTTTTTGATTTTTTCGGCCTTTAAAACATGAATGAAGCTGTTGTAACATTTTTTTTAACTACTGTTTTCTACAAAAAAAAAATATCAATACAACAAAGAAACGGAAAAGAATAAAAGGTGATCTTTCGATTTCATTCAAGTTCCCTTTTTCTTTTTTTCCTTTTTGGTGTTTATATACGTGAGTAATAAAAATGAAAAAGCCTTACCTCGTCAGTGGTCGGAAGGGAGGAAATCGAAAAGTTTTCAGTCTTTCCTGTGATCTTCGAAGGCTCTCTCTCTGATATAAAAGGGGAGAAAGGTGCTGTAGGGGTCAAATCGGTCAAAAAAGAGGCACTTTGGTAACTTTGGCCACCGTGTACGGTGGCCGGCGATGGCAGCGGACGGTCGAAATGTCGCTGAAGCTCCCTCCGAAAATAGGAAAGTGTAGAGAGCATTTTGAGACTTTTTTTTTTGTGTTTTTGGAGAAATGAGATGGAAAATGAAATTTTTGAGAAAAAACGGGCTTAAATACCCTGCTGAAATGGTGCCGTTTTGCACTAGGGCTTTGAACACCAAAACGGTGTCGTTCGGTCCTCTGACCCGTGCGTCGACCCGACTCGCCAAGGGGATCTGCGTGTTTTTGCCTTTTGGGTTATTTACGCGCGAGGCCCTTTCACGTTTAAGGCTGTTCCGATTGGGTCCTTATTTCAGTCTTTTTTCTCTTCCAAATTCGCCCCATTAATTCTTTTTTTATTGTGTTTTAATCCTGAAGTAAACGGCATCGTTTCGGAGAGAGGGGATAATTTCCCCGATGATCCCTCATGTCTTAAGCGCATTATTTTCTAGTCCTTTTTTGGAATCATCTTCTAATTTATTGTGATTTTAGTCCCCTAATTTTATTTTGACTTCAATTTGGTCCTATGTTTAATTTATTTTATTACTTGCATAATAATTTGTCTAATCATTTTCTTTTCGAATTAATATTAGATATTATTTATTTTAGCTTGTTTAGATGTTATCTACTTCAAATTATTTCTTACATTATTTATTTACTTCACTTATCTTTAATTATTAATGGTAGTATTTAAGCGATATATATATATATATATATATATCATGTAATTTTCTTGTAATATTTCTTTTAGTATTCAGTATCTTGTATTTGGTTGATGTAATGGTTTTATTAAAAAGATCATGTTTTGATATCATTTAAGTTTAAAAATCGTTCCATTCAAAGGTTTTTAAAATAAGGAAATATTTCGTGTTTTGAAACTCGAGAAATCGTGTCCTATCGTGCTGGGTTTCGGTTTCCCGTTTGACCAAATAACCAAATATCCTTTTAAAATTTTGTCCATGTCTTCTAAAAAATAAGGCAATATTTCGTGTTTGGAAACTCGAGAAATCGTGCCCTATCGTGCTGGGTTTCAGTTTTTCGTTTGACCAAATAACCAAATATCCTTTTAAAATTTTGTCCATGTTTTCTAATAAATAAGGCAATGTTTCGTGTTTGGAAATCCGCGAAATTGCACCCTACCGTGCTGGGCTTCGGTTTTCGTTTGTCCAAATAATTGAATATCTTTATAAAATGCATGAATTTTGGAAATCATGAGAGGATCTTGGCATCGAGGGTTTGAAACGTCATATCCTATCGTGCTGGATGTGATATTTTATTCCTTTTAGAATAAGAGAATCTCAATATCCAATTCGAGTTATCTAAAATTTAAAAAAAAAAGGATTGTATTCTAAAATCGTTTCAAATTTTTGGCATTAGGACATCAATTAATCAATTTGATACCAATTTTGGGCGTTGCGAGGGTTCTAATCCTTCCTCGCATGAAACCGACTTTCGAACCTGTTTTCTTAGATTTCGTAGACCAAAATTATCATTTTAATAAATCTAAAATGTTTTATTAAAATAATCCATCTCAAGGTGACCCAATCACACCTTGAATAAAGGATCGGTGTCGACTCCATATTTCTTTTAAAGTCGATCCCCGTTTTCCAAAACCCAAAAAAATGGTTTCGACAGCTTGTCGACTCAGCTGGGGAAAACGAGAGTCAAGCCGTAAAATTGATTATTTTCTGTCCTTTGTAAGGAATTTGAAAATTACGATCCTTTTGTTGTATTTGTTTGTATCATTGCATATGATTGTTATTTTCTTGCATACATTGCATTGCATGACCGTTGTGGTCACACTTTTAAGTGGGAGTGAGAAACTATTCCTTCGTGAGGTTTTCACCTTTGCATGGGCTAGTGGACTGCTTTCGAGATACATCTGTACCTATTTGCTTCATGATATTTTCATCTCCGCATGGCCATAGGAAAATGTATTCCCCTGAACCGAACTCGATCCATATGAGCCTATAATGGGTGAGGATTGAGAAATCTGTTGGTTCAGGTACCCTCTATTTATAACCAACCCACATATAGTGAACCCTAGGAGCCCACTTTAGGTAGAACTATGTTGAACCTTAGCAGTCACCTGGATAGGTGTTTGACTATTTTCTATTTGATTTGATTTTTACCATCTATATATGATACTAACGCATTTTCTTTTGTTTGTGACTACATTGCATTTCATCATCATAGAAAAGAGGTGTTGATTCATATTCGATTGCTAAATAGAAGAGCTTGTCATAGGAAAATGGATTTCTTGATAAAGTGGATCATAATATGGTCGTTTGAATATAGTCCAAGTAAACAACAAGAGAAGGCTGATAGTCCGTAGAAGAATACAAGACTTTACCCGATGATTCAGGCCAACAAAGACTATTCGAGAGCCATCACGTCTTGACCTTCTTAAAGGAGCTAACAAGCATTGCGAGGATAAGTGAGGAATGAGTTGTGGCCCAAGCAAAAAAGAGCTAGTGAAGGCATCTATTAGAAAGTTCGTGAGATTGGACCTTAATATCCAGATAAGAAAAATGGTATCAATGTCTTCGCTTGGAATATGAGGGAAAGGCCGTATAAATATCCGTTTTATGTAAAGGAATTTGTTTTCTAGAAAATTTATTCTAATGGAATTGAATTCAGAATCAACGCCTCTCTTTCTTTTTTGCATTCATTCCATGCATTTGCATTGCATTTCATGCATTTTCATTACACCACATCATATGCATTAAAATTTGTAGAAAGACTCTAATTAATTAATAATTATTTTAGTAATCTGGAAACCGACAAAAATCAACCAAGCACACACCCTTACGGTACAAGGAGAAAAACTAAAGCAATGGATAAAAGACTAGAGAAGTTAGAAAAAATGCAGAAAGAGATGCAAGAACAGATGCAAGCACAAATGCAAGAGCAGCTGGTTAAGATCCAGTAGGATATGATGGACAAAATGATGGAATCTCAAAGAAACATGATGACTCAAATGACTCAGATGACGCAGCTGTTGAACGGGCTTATGGATAAAGGAAAGAGCCCCATGGTTAATGCTGAGGAGAATACTGAGTATCATCGATATCCTCCTAGTTTTACTCCACCACATGTACAAACACAACCTGAGGTATACCTACAAAGACCATCTATCACGATTGATCCCCAACAGTTTCACACTGGGGCTT
This sequence comes from Gossypium rotundifolium, assembly GCA_025506655.1. Classification (NCBI taxonomy): domain Eukaryota; kingdom Viridiplantae; phylum Streptophyta; class Magnoliopsida; order Malvales; family Malvaceae; genus Gossypium; species Gossypium rotundifolium. Next base: position 154,207,675 of record CP106722.1, on the reverse strand, counting down.
CGATACGGGTAAATTCCCAAATTGGGTCAGGCTCTAATCCAGAGGGTAATCCTGCCAATCTCGATGGTCCCAATCTAGATAATGTAGCAAAAAGAAAAGGAGCAAGAATGGAACTCCCAAAGCAGTTAGAGGACCGATATAAATGGCTGGAAAAAAAATTTAGAGTAATAGAAAGCACTGATAATTATAGAGGGATCGATGCTAAGGATCTAAGCTTAGTTCCAGACCTAGTACTTCCCCATAGATTCAAAATGCCGGAGTTTGAGAAGTACAATAGAAATAGTTGTCCCAAAACTTATATCACTATGTTCTGCACACGTATGACTGGGCATGTCAACAATAATCAATTACTGATCCACTGTTTCCAAGACAGTCTAACTGGGGCAGCGTCCTAATGGTATAACCAATTGACTCGTACCAGGATTAGTTTATGGAGAGATTTAGCTCAAGCTTTCATGAAGCAGTATAGTCATGTAACAGATATGACCCCCGATAGAATCACTCTGCAGAACATGGAGAAGAGAATAAATAAGAGTTTCCGACAATATGCCCAAATATGGAGGGAAGTCGCTATACAAGTCCAGCCACCTCTACTGGAAAAAGAAACCACAATGCTCTTCATCAATACTCTGAAGTCTCCGTTCATTAACTATATGTTGGGAAATGCCACCATTAGCTTTTCAGATATGGTAATGTCCGGCGAGATAATTGAGAATGCTATAAGAAGCGAAAAGATAGACGCAGGAGAAAGCATCAAAAGATCAACTTCGAGAAATAAGAAAAATGAAGTAAATATCCTGAGCATTCATAAAACCGAAATCAATAGCTATCAGGGCTCTTCAAGGCAAGAATCCAACTCGAGGCCAAATACAAAAGGCTCCAGTTCACACCCATCCCGATAACATATGTATCAGAATCTTTTTGATGTGCATGTAGTGTCTCCATTCTCTCGGAACCTGTGCAACCTCTGTACCCGAAATGGTATAATGAGAATGCCCAATGTGAGTACCACGCTGGAATAGCGGGGCATTCAATTGAAAACTGCACTACATTTAAAAAGTTGGTTGAAAGGCTTATTGAAAGGGGAATTGTGAAAGTTGACGACTCTTCAGAACTTAATTACCCAGATGAAGCAGTAAATATGATAGTTGAAAGTGGAGGCAGAAGAGTTGCAATTCCTTGAAGAAGTTAGAGGCTTGGAAGGAATATTAGGGAATCCAAACATTAACGACATATTCGAAGAGGGAATCGAGGAATAAAAGCTTCCAAGCCCTTACATACTTGGAAAGATTTTAAACAATGGGACTATGGAAGGGATCCCTGTATTTTTAGCTAATCTAGAGTAATATTTAAAACATGCTTGTTGCTTTAAGCCTAGAGGCAATAAGAATCTTCTTGTGAAATAAGCTTGTGTCTAGAATTTTTATTTTAATAAACTGCATCTTTTAAGCAAATATTTTTTTTTCCATTTCATATTATACATTCTTTTGTTTTTTAGAATATTCTTTCATTCTTTATTCATGACCATGCCATACAAATAATCATCCTTAGAATCATTTATTCTTTAGATTTTTTGCCTTTGTACCTAGGTACCCAGATAGCAAAGACATGAGCGACGTTGTTACTGACTCTCTTTTTGAATGAGATATGGGTCTAAGGGATCTAAGGACATTGAAGATGGTAGAGATTGTAGCCTATCTTTTGATTTGTTAAGGAGGGTAGAACAAGATGAAAATAGACTCTACCTTGTAAAGGGTTAATGGATGTTGCGATCTTAATAAAGGGGTAAAGATCGAAGCCTAGCTCACCACAGAAATAAGGCGAGACATCATTGAGCTATTTTCAAGAATTCAAATATGTTTTCGCACGATCATATCAAGGCATGCCAAGCTACTGAAACGTAGGTATGCTGTTAAGGTTTGGAAAATCTTAGAAAAGATCCATGAAGGTGTTTAAAGAACCCATGTTAATAGTTCTAAAATGGACAGGCTAATAAAGAGGTTCGGGCTACTAGTTTACCAAGAAAGGGAAATTGCATTAGTTATGCCGTAAATGCCAAATTAAGGAAGACAAGACCTATGTGCCTCCTCTATTTCTTCACAGACTTCCTATATGTGGGGCATGGATGTCATTAAGCCAATCTCTTCAAAAGCATCTAGCCGAAACAAATTCATCTTCGGGGTTGTCAATTACTTCACTAAGAGGGTAAAGGTCGCTTCATATGCAAAAGTTACAAAGTCAGCAGTCATCAAATTCAAATCCAAATGCAAATCCACATCCAAATGCAAATCCACATCCAAATCCAAATCCAAATCCAAATCCAAATTCAAGTTCAAATTCAAATCCAAATCTAAGTTCAAATGCAAATTCAAATTCAAAAAAAAAAGTTGCAGTAAAGAATGCCAGAAAGGAACATGTCTAACATAATTGCACAATGTCAAAAATTTATAGTCTGTTCAAAGATCAGACACCATATTAGTGAAGCAAAGGCAGCCAAAAATCGTTCAAAATTTTTGAATATTGACTGAGATTTGTAAAGGTTAGCATAGAGAAGTTACCGTTTACCTTCTTTGCTTCTTGAATGTTGGCTAGGACCTTCACCAGGGCAACATCTTTTCTCATTGGTTTATGAAAGGGAAGCAATTATTGGAAGTTAAGATTCCTTTTCTCCAAGCTTTGATTGAATTAAGAATCGGATGAAGCAGAATGTCTCCAGTTAGCTTGATTAAAAGTATTCATCATGGTTGAATGATACGGGCTTATGATAGAAAAGGGTTTGCTCAATGGAATTTCATGATGGGAACCTGGCATTAAGGATTCTTCTAATACAAGAGGACTTCAGAGAAAAATAAATGCCAAATTTGGAAAAATCTTTTGTGGTGAAGAAGGCTTGTTCTGGAAGATCATTAACTTTGACTAAGATGGATGGCAAGGACATGTTCAAGCCAGTGAGTTCAGATTTCATTTAAAGGAGAGGCTAAGATGAAAACCCGCAAAGGGCACCTTGAGATCTTAAAAAAAGCCATTAAAAAGCCATTAAAAATCAAAAAAGGAACAAAATAAAAATTTTCATCAAAAAAAGAAGAAAGAAAAAGGAGAAGCTAGAGCGAAAACCCGCAAAGGGCTATTTGAGACCAAAGGGGATTTGAGTTGAAAACCCGAAAAGGGTGGCACAAATTTTGATCGAAAGTGGAGCATACAGTAGTCTTACTACGCTTGAATTAACAATGAGGAAGTATGTTACATTTTGGGGCATAGACAAAGTACTCCAGATCCCCTAAACACATATTGAGCTTAGAATGGTCCTCAAGAAGTTTGAACAGAGAAGCTCAGGCTGCGACATCTGGGGCACCTAGTTTCCATCTTACCCATTCTGAATTTGTTATCTTTAATTGTTTTATTCGTTTCAAAATACACTACCAATAAGTTTCCTCCTTGATTGCATTTTCTATCTTTGCTTAACTTATTTGTTTTGAGTTATGCTCCTAATTAATTTTTTTCTTGTCCATTACTATGATCTTTTTCAAGCATTTTGCATTGAAATAACGATTAGTGGACTAATAATACTTTCATAAAAAGGGTTTCGCATATTACTTTGGAAACTCCTAAATAATACAAGAACATGAGACAGGACTATTCTTTAAAACTCACCAGGTTTAAAAGGATGAAAATATTGGTGGAGGAAGAGTTTAAACTGAGACTATCTCTTTGGATTTTTTTCCAAAAATAGTGGTTGAACAAATGACAAGATATTGCATCAGTAATACAATCTTGACGAAAAATGGGCAATGTTAACCCATGTGCAAAAGAGGAATCATTCTCGAGAAAAAATGATATCCTGCATCCATGCAAATATCATGCATACACATTTGGTTAGGTCACCCGGGGAGTGATCGGTTGATTTAACAAGTTACAGATCCTATACTTTTTATTTGCAGCCGGTTGGATCGAAAAAGATTGTAATATCCTGAAATTGGGCCTAGGAGAATTGAGCCCAATGGGCCTTGAGCGTAGTAGCATTTAAATTTTTTGGAGAACAAGAGATCGGCTTAAATGCAAGTTGAACCAATTAGATAAGTCAGTTTGGAAGGTTAGGGGGCTTCTATAAAGTCCCGGGATCAAATATTAGCTTTGGGGAAATTTTGGTTTTAGGTGAAAAAAACCTTGGAGGTTGGCGGGTAGGCCTTAAGAATAAAATGTGGAGGGAAGTGACACAAGTGGAGTGTGTGGTGTAGTGGCAAAGTGATGCCACTTAAAAGGCAAGGGAATGACGCTACAAGGAAGGAAGGAGGTCCAAGGCTCTAGTTGTAGCGTTTGCATCCCTTTTAGATTATTTTTATTAAATGAATTTAGACCTTGGTCATAGGGTTATATTTAGTTGCGCATGGTTTAAGACACAAGGAGCTAGTTGGTAAAGTGGCTAGTGGTGTGGATTATGCTACAGGAGAGTCAGGTTTGAATCTTATGAGAAGCAAGGAGTATTTATTTTTGGATTGACGGTAAGAGTTTCATTGAATTTAAACTCTCTTGATGAGAGGATCCCACATCGGAAAGATACAAATAAGGAAGGTGAAGAGCTAGCTATATAAAGAGCATTCCAGAGGAGAGTTAAGATACCTTAGTGGGCATTTGGGCACGAGGAGTGGTCGCGTGGTTTAACACCGAGTCCTATCGGTGTGTAACTCTCTACTCTAGTTGTAGAAGCAAGCAAATGCAAGGCTTGGATCCACGGCAATAGTAGCCACACGAGCGCGGAAAGCGTGTGGGGCTTCACGCGATAGTTGAGGCCATCAATAGTATTCTTGTGGGTTGAAATTTGCTAATGCGCGATGGGTCAAGTGGGCCCAATGGGCTCAGAGGCCCAATGGGCCCGTAGGCCCAATTGGAATAAATTGTATGATGATATAGTATATAGTGAACTAGACTAGGTGGGACCTATATACGTGGCTAGATTTGTGTTAGGTGGGCCACACGAACGTGTGGGCCCGAATGGGCCGAAATCGAGTTTTAGGCCCAACAGTCCGGTAAAGACCGAAAATGGTAGTTGAGCCACTCAAGGCGACACTGGGCCTTCGAAAAGGCCATTCCAGGTACGAAATTACCCTTGGTGGGTAAATTACAAAAATACCCTTAGTCGGTAAATTACGAAAATACCCTTGGTGGGTAAATTACGAAAATACCCTTGGTGGGTAAATTATGAAAATTCCCTTGGTAGGTAAAATTACGAAAATACCCTTAGAGGTTGATTAGCATGATTATGTTGTTTTATGTCTATCTGATTATGATGGTAAATCATGTTATACTTATATTTAATATATGTCTAGCATACATGACATACTACATACACGAATTATTATGTCATATTGCACGGGTATGATGAGAGGAGGGGGAAGATTGATATCTGTGACTTTGGGTCACGGTGGTTTGGCACCACCAAAGGGTTTGGTACCACAGTTGATTTTCGTGACTTTGGGTCACCAGAGGTTTCGCACCTCATAGCGACTCGTCGGTTGGCCGCACCACGTGGGTTGGCCCCACATTTGATAAACGAGATTGTCGCCAGTGATTTGGTATCACAACGTGGGTTGGCCCCACACATGGATTATTCGTGACTTTGGGTCACCAGTGGTTTGGCACCACCAGTGGTTTGGTACCACATTATATTGATATCAGTGACTTTGGGTCACCAGTGGTTTGGTACCACACGGGGTAGAATCGGGAGTTTCGGATGGTTAGGTTTTGGGTTGCATGACATGCATATTTTCATATGAAATTGTGTAAGGGTTTAACCCCCGTTGGATGGGGATTTACACACTGAGTCTCGATGACTCACCCCTTAGTTAAATTTTGCAGGTAATCATTAGATCGCAGATTTGAGAGCTGAGGTGGACTCGTGGAGGCCATACATATGTTTACTCGTAAATTCATTTCTTTTATTTGGACTTATTTTTATTTGGTTTTTTGTTATGTAATAAGGCCTTGGGTATTTTACTTGGTTTCAGCTTTCAATTTGGTTACTGCTTATTATTAAATGATCAATATGGGATTTTCCTAAAATGATAATAAATCGTTTCTTATTCAAAATTATTTAAACTCGATTTTTCACAACAACTATAAAGAACACGAACTTTTTAACGAACGCACAATTTTTAGACATTCCTTTTATGTGACATGCCAGATCCGGTCGTAACGTTTAGGCCGGGTTTGGGGTGTTATAATTTTGGTATCAGAGACAAGTTCAAAAACTCGGCTGTGGAATGGGTTCAAAAATGTTTTTCAAATTTTGGTTGAAATATGGTTTAGAAAAATATATATATCTCTTTCCTAGAAGTATGGCATCCGAGTCTCCGGCACCAATCCGCACTTTAAGTTTCCTGATACTTTTCTTTGTTATATGTTGTATTTCGGGTATCTATTCTGTGTGTTTGGTTTGGATGCGATGTTCAGACATAGAGTTGGGTGCGTATGAAATATTCGTCTGTTTTAATGGCTAGGTATTTTTGAGTATGTATAGGAGTTTTAAATTCTAGTTAAAAGATATTAGTTTTATTAAGATCAGAGTGCGCAGCAAGAGCGTAGTGTCGTGGGTTAGGATGTGTGACTGTTAGTTAGTTGGAAATTTCGAGGACGAAATTTCTTTAAGGAGGGTAGATTTGTAACATCCTGAAATTGGGCCTAGGAGAATTGAGCCCAATGGGCCTTGAGCGTAGTAGCGTTTAAATTTTTTGGAGAATAAGATCGGCTTAAATACAAGTTGGACCAATTAGATAAGTGAGTTTGGAAGGTTAGAGGGCTTCTATGAAGTCCCGGGATCAAATATTAGCTTTGGGGAAATTTTGGTTTTAGGTGAAAAAAACTTTGGAGGTTGGCGGGTAGGCCTTAAGAATAAAATGTGGAGGGAAGTGACACAAGTGGAGTGTGTGGTGTAGTGGCAAAGTGATGCCACTTAAAAGGCAAGGGAATGACGCTACAAGGAAGGAATGAGGTCCAAGGTTCTAGTTGTAGCGTTTGCATTCCTTTTAGATTATTTTTATTAAATGAATTTAGACCTTGGTCATAGGGTTATATTTAGTTGCGCATGGTTTAAGACACAAAGAGCTAGTTGGTAAAGTGGCTAGCGGCGTGGATTATGCTATAGGAGAGTCTAGGCTCGAATCTTATGAGAAGCAAGGGAGTATTTATTTTGCGGATTGGACGGTAAGAGTTTTAGTTGAATTTAAACTCTACTGATAGAGGGATCCCACATCGGAAAGATACAAAGAAGGAAGGTGAAGAGCTAGCTATATAAAGAGCATTCTAGGAGGAGAGTTAAGATACCTTGGTGGGCGTTTGGGCATGTGGAGTGGTCATGTGCTGCTGTTTAACACCAGAGTCCTATCAGGTGTGTAACTCTCTCTACTCTAGTTGTAGAGCGGCAAATACCGAAGTGCCGATCATGGTAATAGTAGCCACACGAGCGTCGAGCGCACGTGTGGGGCTTCGACGCGATAGTTGAGGCCATCAGTTGTAACACCCCAAACCCGGCCCATGAGTCCTGACCGGATCTGGTATGTCACAGAGTAAAATATTTTGAAACATTTTGAGTGTTCGGTGAAAACTTGTTAAAATGTGGCTAAGGTTTTAAAACGGGGTTTGATAAAACTCAATCGGGATTATTTTTATAAACATGGTTGGGTTGATAAATCCTTTGAAAACGTTTGATCATGTAACATTTTAAAATCGTCAAAGTTATAGTTGACTTGGTTTATTTTTGTTACCCGATGGTAACATCTTTAAAAACCCGTAGAAGTTTATTAAGTTTGAAAAGTTACTTTTAACCGGTTCACTTAACATTTATAAACTTCATTTGTAACATAACATAAGTAAAATAACATCCAAATAACAAATAGCGGCCTTATTACAATCCCAAAATAAAAAGACTTAGAAAAATAAATAATATTAACTAAAACAATGTAATTTCAAATCCAATGATAAGCATGGCCGCCTCGAGTCCTCTCCGGCTCCATCTCCGCGATCTACTCATCTGCAAAATAGTTTGGGAAGGGGTGAGTCACCAAGACTCAGTGTGTAAATCCCCACCCGAAAATACAACTCATACAGATTATTAATTTAACATGCAAATATGCAACCCCACTAACCATCCGTATTCTTAACTACCCGTGTGGTCAAAACCACCGGTGACTAGTGTCACAATTTAAATGATGGGGCCAACCCATCGTGTGGTCAAAACCATCGATGACCATAGGTCACAAAATATCATAATGTGGTCAAAACCACTGGTGGTACCAAACCACTGGAACTTAGTCACAATTATCATCGGTGTGGTCAAAACCACTGGTGACTGAAGTCTCAATAAATCTGATGGGGCCAACCCATCTTGTGGTCAAAACCACTGGTGACAGTCCATAAGATCATCCCCCTCCTCTCATCAATCCCACCATCATCATGCATTATGTACAACATATCATTTAACATCATATGATGGCAAACTCAATCATATATCATAGACAAAGTAATAGGGGACTTACCCGAAATCCAATCTTATGCCACAAGCAAATCACTAGCAAAAAGATTAAAAAGGCAACAATGTAGTCATGTAAATTAATAAAGTGTGTAGTGAGTTTTTACACACCTATTTACTAGCAAATCCCGAATATACTAGCGAAATCCCAAGACGTTGTTTCCTCCTACAATCGGCCAACACATGAATTATTAGATCTATTAGCCAATCGGCTAAACTAGAGATTCCGAAGGATTAATCGCTACTAATAATCAAATATGGCCCTAGGCCGAATCTTACCACCACTTACCAAAATAATTTGAAATCCCAGAAGCCTTTATTGGCCTTGGCCAAAGAGTCCCTAGATCCATGGCACATGTTAGTTTCAACTTTTAGGCACTAATTCTCAACAAATGGCCCTTGGCCGAATGTGCTTAACCACTACCAACTTACCAAAATCCCGAATTTGTCACTTGTCCTGTTGAAATCCCTACCAAAAACACTTGTTAAAATCGGCTTGCACACTAATACATAATCAAGGCCTATGGCCGATTTTTACTTACCACGTTACCTTAGGAAAACAAATCTCTAAAGTTTCCCTCAATTGGCTATATCTTCCCTACAAACGTTTTAACCGCATTAATAAGAGTCTTAAGCCATTCGGCCAAAATCCTGAACCGAAAAGAGGGTATTGCCCCTTACCTTGATAACTATATCGGCCCTTAAACACCACAAGTCAGCACCCCTTAGTGTTGTGAGAGGGTTCGGCTACCTTCAAGGAGGAGAAAAGAACCGAAAACAGCACCTTTCTTTAAGGGGAATTCGGCCAAGTAGATCTCAATAGGAGAAGAAAAGAGAAAGAGTGGAAGGGTTCGGCTACTAGGGAAAGAAAAAGAAGAAGGGAATTTTGAAGATTTTTGGGCAAAGGCTAGAGTGATTTCGGCCAGCAGCAAATTAGAAAAAGAAGAAGAGAACTAGCTAAGTGAAATTCGGCACTTCTTTGCTATACAAACCGAATATGGATGGCCTCCCAAAGAGTCCTATAATCGGCCACCCCTCACTTTTTGGTGATAATTCCAGCTTTTAATTATCAAAAAAAAAATAAAGCAAGATTTATCTTTCATTTATCCCTTAATCTCCTCAAACAAATTAAATGAAAATAAGCTACTAACACTTATACCTCCAGCCGAATTTTAGAGTAAAAATTAAGCTCAACTTTATCAAAATAAGAGTCCAAAAACAAGCCATCACCTCACCCTCTTCACGCCAGCTTCCAAAAAAAATAAAATGCAAATTGCAGTTCCTTTGGTTCAACTCAGACCTCACCACATTTCTTTCAACGCCCCATACCACTCTACCACCTTGACTTTCATGCTATAAAACCTCACCATTTAATTTTAAAGCCTTCATACCTGGCCCCCCCTTTCCTTTAACGCCAAAAACCCAAAAATAAAACACCCCTTGCGTCCATCATGACTCGAACTCGAGTCCATACACCAAGGCCCTTAAGTGGCGCCCCAAGCCACTCCACCAAACCAACTTTCATGCCCACAATCCTTGCCATTTATTTATAAGACCTTCCTAGGCCGATCACCCCAAAAATAAAATGCCAAAACGCCACTCCAGCAGCTCAAACCTATGACCTGCGCCCATCTTCTCCTCCAACTCTTAAGTGGCGCATGAAAGCCACTTAGCCAATTAGTTCTTTGTGTCATGCTTCTCCCAAATTTTTACTTAACCCCTATCTCCTAGCTCCCTCCTTTTAAACACTTAAAAAGAAATTTTTAGCTCCAAGTTCGAGCCTAGCTCGGGGTTAATTCTAGACCCTAAACATGCTTAGCAATCAAAATATTTATTTCTTCAAGCACACACATGGAAAATTAATTAAATTACAAACAACCCCTAATTTAGGGTGTTACATCAGTAGTATTTTTGTGGGTTGGGGTTGCTTGGGCTGTGATGAGCCGAAGTGGGCCCAATGGGCCCGTAGGCCCAATTGGAATAAATTGTATGATGATATAGTATATAGTGAACTAGACTAGGTGGGACCTATATATGTGGCTAGATTTGTGTTAGGTGGACCACACGAGCGTGTGGGCCCGAATGGACTGAAATCGAGTTTTAGGCCCAACAGTTTGGTAAAGACCAAAAATGGTAGTTGAGCCGCTCAAGGCGACACTGGGCCTTCGAAAAGGCCATTCCATGTACGAAATTATGAAAATACCCTTGGTGGGTAAATTACGAAAATACCCTTGGTGGGTAAATTATGAAAATACCCTTGGTGGGTAAATTACAAAAATACCTTTGGTGGGTAAATTACGAAAATACCATCAGTGGGTAAATTACGAAAATACCCTTGGTAGGTAAAATTACGAAAATACCCTTAGAGGTTGATTAGCATGATTATGTTGTTTTATGTCTATCTGATTATGATGGTAATTCAGGTTATACTTATATTTGATATATGTCTAGCATACATGACATACTGCATACACGAATTATTATGTCATATTGCACGGGTATGATGAGAGGAGGGGGAAGATTGATATCTGTGACTTTGGGTCACCAGTTGTAACATCCTGATAATTAGGGGCTATGCATTTTACATAATTGAATGATGTTGCATGCTTAATCTTTATTAAGTGCAATTTTGGAAGTTATTTGAGCTTCATTTATTAAGTGAATGCTTTGCTAAGCTTTTAATTTCTATTAATTAGAGAGAGAACTAAGCTATTAAGGCCTTAAGAATTGATGATGAGAAGTTCTAGTATAAGTTAAGTAATTGGCAAAGTGGTTAAGATACATGGGTGTGTTCTTGAGGTACAAGGTTTGAATCTCCTAGCTAACATTAGGGAGATTTTAATATTTTTTGTTTTCTTCCTTGTAAGTGTCGGCCAAGAATATTCTAGAGTGGATGAGCTTTCATCCATTTTGGCTTGTTGACCATGAGAAAAGGAAGTTAAAGAACATAAGGCATGGAATCACAAATTCATGATAAGATGAGGGGACAAAGGCATGAAATAGGGCTATGTTTTGGGGATGTGTTCATGGTCATTTGACCATGAACCTAGACAACATGAAGGCTAAGGGAGAGGCTTAGTTGTGTAGTAAATTCTTTGGATATGATGGGGAAGAAACAAGGAGGAAAAAGGGGGATATGTTGGCATTGATGTGGCCGAATTTATGCTTTGCCATTAGGGGGGAAAAGTTAGCCAAAAGCCTAGGTTGTCCATCTTTTCTCATTTTTCTCCAAAAATTCTCTCCTAGCCGAATGTGCCATAGAGTTTAGGTAAAACTCTCTTTTGTTTTAGCTTTCATCCTTTTGACCAAATCTTCTTCTTTTGGCCGAATGTACCATAGTCATTTTGGTACATTTTCATTTTTGATTTAGCCTCAATTGCTTGAACCAAATACAACCTTCTTTCTCTCATTTAGTTTTCATTTTGAAACCAAAAACCACAAAGTTTAAGCACCATTATTCTTCTTCATTTTCTCTTCTCTTGCCGAATGCAACTAAGTTCCATAGTCCATCTCTTTCTCTTTGATCCTATTCTTGTTTTTTCTTTTCTTTTCACCTTATTTTCTTATCTTTCTCTCATTGCCGAAATCACCATTATCATTTTCTTCTTCTCTTTCGCTTTACTTCTTTCTTCTTTCATTCTCTTTCTTCTTTCTCTTCAAAACCGAATCCATTATTTTGAAGCCACCATTTTTATTCTTTTATTTTGTGAAGGCCGAATCATCATTCTCTTTTTTTTTTTTTCAAGCCGAACTTCCAAGTGATCAAAGTAAGATGCTATCATTTATTTTCATCACTTCCTTTCACTTGAATAAGATTGGAAATCATAATCTTTTTATTTCTCTCTTAGGCCGAATCTCTTGAAAAGATTTTGAAAGGAACTTTGTTGAAGACAACCTTAAGTGACCATTCGAATCATCAAGGTAAGACTACTATTTTGGATAATATCAAATTCTTTAGATAGATTACTAATCTAAGTTATTTTTAGGAGCAATCTAAGATCATCAAGATAGGTAAGAAAAGAGCCGTTCGAAGTGTTTGGAAGAGAGGAGGTATTCCTTTACCATCGAACTACAAGCGAAGAGCAATGTCGGAGTTAGAGATTTTCCACCGGTTGTGGACCCTCCGCAAGCGAGGATCGATTATTCAAGTAGTGCGTACAACCGAACCACTCTACGTTGGTGGAATACTGCGGCGGGTTTTGATCCATCTAGTGGAGAAAACCGCAAATAACTATCATTCGTGAATCTGAGGGTAAGGATTTAGATCCATCGTTTATAAGTAGAGTTTTTGCTAACAATAGTATATACTAACCAAGTGTGTTAATCATCTAGGTGTGGACGAGCTAGAGTATTGTGCTCCTTTGTTACTAGGTGTGTAACCATGCATTAAAATTTCCATAGATTTATATTATTAAAAAGTGATTATATGATAATATGATTGTTTGTCGATACCAATCATTGGTATACAAAATTCGTATGTTACCCAATATTCCGCTTATTTTGATATATGCATCGATATGAAATAAGCATGACTATATTATGATTTGTGGGTACATAGCATGAAAATCGATTTGATATGTATGTGCATGGGCATATGGGTATGTTTTGTAAAGGAGGAAGTATTCGGTGGTTTTACCACAATTACGGTGACTTCGGTCACATATGTGAAATTGGTGACTTTGGTCCCATATTTGACTCGGTGGTTTTGGCCACATATTTGACTCTGGTGGCTTCGGTCACATATTTGATTCTGGTGGCTTCGGTCACATATTTGACTCGGTGGCTTCGGTCACATATTTGACTCGTGGTAGCTTCGGTCACATATTTGGACTTGTCGGTGACTTGGTCACATCTGTTTTGGTGGCTTTGCCACAATAAGGGCGATGTGCATGTTGATTGCAAAGAATCGCCTTCGATGGTGTGTAGCGGATGGAGGGTCGATTTAGTAATCCCTACGGTGTCTTTGGTTGGTACGGGGTGTGTAGCGGATGGATATTTAGGTTGGGCAGGCTTGCATTTCATTTCATATACATATCCTTGTAACATTATATGACTATTACTTGATCTCGCTATAAAATGGGCCTTTGGGCTAAATTTGAGTAAAATGGGCCTTTGGGCTAGATTTGAGCTAAAATGGGCCTTAGGGCCAAATATTTGATTAAATGGGCCTATGGCCATATGTGAAAAATTTTGGGTTTGAAAGCATTTCATAAAATGGGCTTTTTAGTGTATGTGTTATACATTGAGTTTATGACTCACCCATTTTATGGGATAACTTTTCGATAACTCATAGTGCGATGGATCGGATGACAAGGATTTCGAGGTGGCCAGTGCTCGTAATAAGTATTATGGAGATTTTCCAACTTAAACTCTTTAGTTTAAATTTTATTACTTAGACTTTAATTTGGGTTGCCAATATTATGTAATAAGGCCATTATAAATTATCTTTAATTTTGTGTTTGGATTTATTTTAAATTCTGCTATGAATAATTATCAAATATCTAAATGGTTTTCGATAAATTATTTAAAATGTGTTTGATAATCTTATATAAATGTTTTCAAAGAAATGTTCTTAAGTTTGGTTTCCTTTTTATTTTATTAATTCCTTTTAAAAAAATAATGTTTCCGCTAAAGTTTTACTTGAGGAACATACCAAATCCGGTTGGGCTTTTTGGGCCGGGTTTGGGGTGTTTCAGCTTGGTATCAGAGCCCAGATTTAAACCCTCGGCCTTGGGTTTTGAAGCCCACAACGTTTTCAAAATTTGGCCCAAAAGATTTTTGAAAGTTTTTCTTAAGTTAAATGGTTTTATAAGAGCATGGCACTCGGAATTCTCGGCCCAGATCCATCAGGTATGTACCTTCATTTGATAAATGATATGAATGTTTGATAAGCCTAAGGAAACTGTAGAGACATGGACCCTAGGCGTATGTGTGCTACTACGAAAACCACTGAAAAATCTGTTTCATAAGACTTTCTTTTAATAAGAAGTGAAAAGATTCTAATACATAAGACTTTTCGTAAAAACAGATAAGATACGTAGTAGACATGAGCTCTAGGGGACGAGGTCGTCGTGGACATGGAAGAGGAAGGATGACTGTTTCGGAACCAGTTCGGTCTGGTCAAGGTTCCGAGAATGAAGCTCCACCACCTACATTGGGGCGGACTTTCAAGAACAAAATGAAGGAGGTGTTGAGATCACAAGTTGTCTTTGCGAGTTTTGAGCGAGTAGCGAAGCTAGTTCTCGGAAGTGGATCTCGGAAGTCATGGTGAGAGACTTAGATCGAATGGAGCTGAGGTTTTCAGAGGAGTATCTGGAGTAGCTCCAAACGTAGTGAATATTGGTTGGAAGCAATCGAGAGGATCATGGATGATATAGACTGCGACCGATGAAGAGAAATTGAAAGGAGCTATTTCACTTCTTCGTGATGAAGCCTACCGGTGGTGGCTTACTATCAAGGAAGTACCCCCGTGGATCGTCTCGGATTGGGGGTATTTTAAAGTGAAATTTGAGGAAAATATGTTGGAGCTAGCTACATCGACTCTCGAGGAAGTCATTTCGAACTCGGTACAAGGAAACAAGTCGATAGTGAATATGAAGCGAATTTTTGCGACTTAGCCGTTATGCCGAGGGATAGTGGCTACGGAATATGAACGCTAACGTCGATTTGAAGATGGACTTAGAGATGAGCTAAGAGTGATGATTGCTCCACATCGTGAAAGGGATTTTGCAATCTTAGTGGAAAGGGCAAGAATTGTGAAGAGGCTAAACGGACCGAGAGACGAACCGGACAGAGGTCGAGCAAGAATAAGAGAAGTTTTGGGTCTTGAGGTCGTCCGAAACTTTCAGAAAAAGTCAAGAAATGATGGACCGCGAGGTCAACAGACTACTACGGGAGTGCAAAGTCGTACTTGTTCTCAGTGTGGGAAAATGCACTCGGGAGAATGCTGGAAGAAAACCGGCGGATGTTTCAAGTGCGGTTCAAAGGATCACATGATCAAGGATTGTCCGATGAACTCGGAGAAGAACCGTCCAACGAATCAGGGTGTTAATCAAGCTGATAGAAGTGGTCAACAGCCGATAAGAGGCCGTGGTCCCAATGGAAGGGGCAATGGTTCTGGTAGAGGTCGCGGAACTTCTGGCAGAGGCAGTGGAAACTCTGAGGCGAGACAACCAAGTTTGGTGTATGCTGTTCGTCGCAGAGAAGACAGTGACGCACCTGATGTCATCACGGGTACGTTTCTGATTTCTGGGTTTCCCTTTATTGCTTTGATAGATATAGGGTCAACTCATTCCTATATCGCTAGTGAAGTATCTGGGACTTTGCATGTGACTTCTGAAACTGTACCTAGGAAGATGACTGTACTTAGTCCTCTAGGACAGACAGTAGTTGTAGACAAACTCTTTAAGGAAGTGCCTCTAGAAGTTCAAGGGATACAGTTTCCAGCTGATTTAATGGAGTTGCCATTCGGAGAATTTGACCTAATTTTAGGCATGGACTGGCTTGTAAAGTACCGTGCAAATGTGGATTGCGCTGCTAAGAGAATGTCCTTAAGAACTCTTGATGATAAGGAAGTTGTAGTGATGGGCGAAAGACGGAACTACTTATCTAATGTAGTATCCGCTCTTAAGGCGGAAAGGATGGTTAAGAAAGGATGCGAAGCTTTTCTGATGTTGGTGAATGCTTTGGAGGCTAAGGAAGCAACTGTTAATGAAGTCAGGACGGTGAAGGAATTTGTAGATGTTTTTCCGGAAGAACTTCCAGGGTTGCCTCCGGATCGTGAGGTAGAATTCGGGATAGACTTATTGCCTGGAACGGCGCCAGTTTCTATTGCTCCATATAGAATGGCACCGAAGGAATTGGTTGAGCTTAAGGCTCAGATTCAGGAGTTGCTTGATCGTGGATTCATCCGACCTAGTGTGTCTCCATGGGGAGCACCGGTCCTATTCGTGAAGAAGAAGGACGGATCGATGAGGATGTGTATAGACTACGGCAGTTGAATAAGTCGACTATCAAGAATGGTATCCTTTGCCCGGGATCGACGACTTGTTCGATCACTTAAAGGAGCCGCGTATTCTCTAAAATTGATCTAAGGTCGGGTATCATCGACTTAAAGTGAAAGAAACGGATATCCATAAGACGGCTTTCCGAACCGATATGGCCATTATGAATTTCGTAATGCCATTCGGATTGACGAACGCCCAATTGCGTTTATGGATATGATGAATCGGATTTTTCAGCCCTACTTGGATCGGCCGTCGTGGTATTCATAGGCGACATCACGGTGTATTCTAAGTCCAAGTGGAACATGATGAGCATCTCCGGATTGTGCTACGAGTTTTAAGGAGAAGAAGGTTCACGCCAAATTCAAGAAGTGTGAATTTTGGTGAAAGAAGTTGCATTTTTAGGACATGTGGTATCTGCAGAAGGGATTAGGGTGGATCCTCGGAAGATCGAGGCTGTGTTAGATTGGAAACCACCTAAGTCCGTAACTGAGGTTCGTAGTTTCTTGGGTTTAGCCGGATATTACCGAAGATTCGTCGAAGGGTTTTCATCAATAGCTGCACCTTTAACGAAATTGCTGAGGAAGGAAGTACCTTTTGTGTGGGCTGATAAGCAGCAAGAGAGTTTTGAGAAGCTCAAGAAAGTTTTGACGGAAGCTCCTGTTTTGATTCAGCCTGAAGCGGGAAAAGATTTTGTCGTGTATTGCGATGCTTCTCACACGGGATTAGGATGTGTTTTAATGCAAGGCGGAAAGGTAGTTGCGTATGCGTCTCGGCAGTTGAGACCGCATGAAGTTAATTACCCGACACATGACTTGGAGTTGGCAGCTGTAATCTTTGCTCTTAAGGTTTGGAGACATTACTTATCTGGGAAAAGTCGATGATATATACGGACCACAAAAGTCTGAAATATCTACCGACTCGTAAAGAACGAATTTGAGGCGGAGAAGGTGGATAGAGTTGTTAAAAGACTACGATTGTTCTATCGAGTACCATCCGCAAGGCGAATGTGGTGGCGGATGCTCTAAGTCGAAAAGTGGTGTCGATTTGAGAGCGATGTTTGCACATCTTAGTCTCTACGATGATGGAAGCTTGTTGGCGTAACTTGAGTTAAGCCGACATGGTTAAGTCAAGTGAAAGAGAGGCAATTAATAGATGAAGATCCGAGTGAAAAGCTTAGGCAGTGCAGTGGGAAATTGGAAGATTTTGGTATTAATGGTGAAGGGTATTGTGCTTTAAAGGTAAAGTCGTATGCTTGGGGATCGGAGTTGAGGCAAAAGATACTTGAGAATCGCATGGTAGCCCCTATGCTATGCATCTGGAGGAAGTAAGTTATATCGAGACTTGCGAGATCGGTTTTGGTGGCTTTGGTCTTAAGCGGAAGTTACGGAGTTTGTAGGAAGTGCTTGACGTGTCGACAAGTTAAGGTGAACATCAAGTACCTTCGGATTGCTTCACCGATAAAGATTCCAGCAGTGGAAGTGGGAGAGAATCACCATGGACTTTGTTAGTGGGCTTCCTCTTACGCCGACTAAGAAAGACTCCATTTGGGTGATAGTGGACCGATTGATGAAATCGCACATTTTATTCCGATTCGGGTTGATTACTCTTTCGTAAATTGGCAAAATTATATGTGGTGAAATTGTGAGATTGCATGGAGTGCCGTTGTCGATAATTTGGACGGAGATCCGAGATTTACGTCGCGATTTTGGAAAGCATTGCATCAAGCTTTGGGCACCAAATTGGACTTCAAGATCGGCATTTCATCCTCATCAGACGGTCGGTCGAAAGAGTAATCCAGATCTTAGAAGATATGTTAAGGGGTTGTGTGATAGATTTCAAGGGAAGTTGGGAGGAATTCTTACCGTTGGCAGAATTTGCGTACAACAACAGTTTCCAATCCAGTATACGGATGGCACCGTATGAAGCACTATATGGACGGAAGTGTCGCACTCCTACGTGTTGGGCGTAATTAGGGAACGACAGATTTTGGGCCCAGAGATAGTGTCTGAATCCGAAGAAAAGGTTAAGGTAATCCGGGCTCGGTTAAAGGAAGCATCAGACAGACAAAAATCGTACGCAGATTTAAAACGGAAAGAAATAGAGTATGCAGTGGGAGACCAAGTTTTCCTAAAGGTTTCACCTTGGAAAAAGGTGATGAGATTTGGACGTAAAGGGAAACTAAGTCCCAGGTTCATTGGACCTTATCGGATTGTGAAGCGGGTCGGATCTGTGGCATATCAGTTAGATTTGCCTTCGGAATTGAAGCAAATGCACGATGTGTTTCATGTTTCAATGTTACGCCGTTACCGATCGGATCCATCTCATATAGTACCAGTTGAGGAGGTGGAATTAAGATCAGATTTGTCATATGAAGAGGAGCCAATTCAAATTCTGGAGCGAGATATAAAGGTTTTACGGAGAAAATCAGTTCCTCTCGTTAAGGTATTATGGCGAAATCATGGATCAGAAGAAGCTTCGTGGGAACCGGAGGAAGCGATGCGACAGCAATACCCTCACTTATTCTGCACGGTAATTTGGGGACGAAATTATTTTAAGGGGGTAGAAGCGTAACATCCTCGATAATTAGGGGCTATGCATTTTACATAATTGAATGATGTTGCATGCTTAATCTTTATTAAGTGCAATTTTGGAAGTTATTTGAGCTTCATTTATTAAGTGAATGCTTTGCTAAGCTTTTAATTTCTATTAATTAGAGAGAGAACTAAGCTATTAAGGCCTTAAGAATTGATGATGAGAAGTTCTAGTATAAGTTAAGTAATTGGCAAAGTGGTTAAGATACATGGGTGTGTTCTTGAGGTACAAGGTTCGAATCTCTAGCTAACATTAGGAGATTTTTAATATTTTTTTGTTTTCTTCCTTGTAAGTGTCGGCCAAGAATATTCTAGAGTGGATGAGCTTTCATCCATTTTGGCTTGTTGACCATGAGAAAAGGAAGTTAAAGAACATAAGGCATGGAATCACAAATTCATGATAAGATGAGGGGACAAAGGCATGAAATAGGGCTATGTTTTGGGGATGTGTTCATGGTCATTTGACCATGAACCTAGACAACATGAAGGCTAAGGGAGAGGCTTAGTTGTGTAGTAAATTCTTTGGATATGATGGGGAAGAAACAAGGAGGAAAAAGGGGATATGTTGGCATTGATGTGGTCGAATTTATGCTTTGCCATTAGGGGGAAAAGTTAGCCAAAAGCCTAGGTTGTCCATCTTTTCTCATTTTCTCCAAAATTCTCTCCTAGCCGAATGTGCCATAGAGTTTAGGTAAAACTCTCTTTGTTTTAGCTTTCATCCTTTTGACCAAATCTTCTTCTTTTGGCCGAATGTACCATAGTCATTTTGGTACATTTTCATTTTGATTTAGCCTCAATTGCTTGAACCAAATACAACCTTCTTTCTCTCATTTAGTTTTCATTTTGAAACCAAAACCACAAAGTTTAAGCACCATTATTCTTCTTCATTTTCTTCTCTTGCGAATGCAACTAAGTTCCATAGTCCATCTCTTTCTCTTTGATCCTATTCTTGTTTTTCTTTTCTTTTCACCTTATTTTTCTTATCTTTCTCTCATTGCCGAAATCACCATTATCATTTTCTTCTTCTCTTTCGCTTTACTTCTTTCTTCTTTCATTCTCTTTCTTCTTTCTCTTCAAAACCGAATCCATTATTTTGAAGCCACCATTTTATTCTTTTATTTTGTGAAGTAGAATCATCATTCTCTTTTCTTTTTTTTTCGTCGAACTTCCAAGTGATCAAAGTAAGATGCTATCATTTATTTTCATCACTTCCTTTCACTTGAATAAGATTGGAAATCATAATCTTTTATTTCTCTCTTAGGTCGAATCTCTTGAAAAGATTTTGAAAGGAACTTTGTTGAAGACAACCTTAAGTGACCATTCGAATCATCAAGGTAAGACTACTATTTTGGATAATATCAAATTCTTTAGATAGATTACTAATCTAAGTTATTTTTAGGAGCAATCTAAGATCATCAAGATAGGTAAGAAAAGAGCCGTTCAAGTGTTTGAAGAGAGGAGGTATTCCTTTACCATCGAACTACAAGCGAAGAGCGATCGGAGTTAGAGATTTTCCACCGGTTGTGGACCCTCGCAAACGAGGATCGATTATTCAAGTAGTGCATATAACCGAACCACTCTACGTTGGTGGAATACTGGCGGTTTTGATCCATCTAGTGGAGAAAACCGCAAATAACTCGCTATTCGTGAATCCGAGGGTAAGGATTTAGATCCATCGTTTATAAGTAGAGTTTTTGCTAACAATAGTATATACTAACCAAGTGTGTTAATCATCTAGGTGTGGACGAGCTAGAGAGTATTGTGCTCACTGTTACTAGGTGTGTAACCATGCATTAAAATTTCCATAGATTTATATTATTAAAAAGTGATTATATGATAATATGATTGTTTGCTGATACCAATCATTGGTATACAAAATTCAGGTATGTTACCCAATATTCCGTTTATTTTGATATATGCATCGATATGAAATAAGCATGACTATATTATGATTTGTGGGTACATAGCATGAAAATCTGATTTGATATGTATGTGCATGGGCATATGGGTATGTTTTGTAAAGGAGGAAGTATTCTGGTGGTTTTACCACAATTCTGGTGACTTCGGTCACATATGTGAAATTGGTGACTTCGGTCCCATATTTGACTCCGGTGGCTTCGGTCACATATTTGACTCTGGTGGCTTCGGTCACATATTTGATTCTGGTGGCTTCGGTCACATATTTGACTCCGGTGGCTTCGGTCACATATTTGACTCTGGTGGCTTCGGTCACATATTTGGACTTCGGTCAGGTGACTTCGGTCACATCTGTTTTGGTGGCTTTGCCACAATAAGGGCGATGTGCATGTTGACTGCAGCAACTGCCTTCGATGGTGTGTAGCGGATGGAGGGTCGATTTAGTAATCCCACGGTGTCTTTGGTTGAGTGCGGGGTGTGTAGCGGATGGATATTTAGGTTGGGCCGGGCTTGCATTTCATTTCATATACATATCCTTGTAACATTATATGACTATTACTTGATCTGCTATAAAATGGGCCTTTGGGCTAAATTTGAGTAAAATGGGCCTTTGGGCTAGATTTGAGCTAAAATGGGCCTTAGGGCCAAATATTTGATTAAATGGGCCTATGGCCATATGTGAAAAATTTTGGGTTTGAAAGCATTTCATAAAATGGGCTTTTTAGTGTATGTGTTATACATTGAGTTTATGACTCACCCATTTTTATGGGATAACTTTTCAGATAACTCATAGTGCGATGGATCGGGACAGCAAGGATTTCGAGGTGGCCAGTGCTCGTAATAAGTATTATGGAGATTTTCCAACTTAAACTCTTTAGTTTAAATTTTATTACTTAGACTTTAATTTGGGTTGCCAATATTATGTAATAAGGCCATTATAAATTATCTTTAATTTTGTGTTTGGATTTATTTTAAATTACGCTATGAATAATTATCAAATATCTAAATGGTTTTCGATAAATTATTTAAAATGTGTTTGATAATCTTATATAAATGTTTTCAAAGAAATGTTCTTAAGTTTGGTTTCCTTTTATTTTATTAATTCCTTTTAAAAAATAATGTTTCCGCTTAAAGTTTTACTTGAGGAACATACCAAATCCGTTGGGCTTTTTTGGGCGGGTTTGGGGTGTTTCACCAGTGGTTTGGCACCACCAAGTGGTTTGGTACCACAGTTGATATTCAGTAACTTTGGGTCACGGAGGTTTGGCACCTCATAGCGACTCGTCGGTGGTTTTCACCACAAATGGGTTGGCCCCACATTTGATAAACGGGATTATCGCCAGTGATTTGGTATCACAACGTGGGTTGGCCCCACACATGGATTATTCGTGACTTTGGGTCACCAGTGGTTTGGCACCACCAGTGGTTTGGTACCACATTATATTGATATCAGTGACTTTGGGTCACCAGTGGTTTGGCACCACTAGTGGTTTGGTACCACACGGGGTAGAATCGGGAGTTTCGGATGGTTAGGTTTTGGGTTGCATGATATGCATATTTTCATATGAAATTGTGTAAGGGTTTAACACCCGTTGGATGGGGATTTACACACTGAGTCTCGATGACTCACCCCTTAGTTAAATTTTACAGGTAATCATTAGATCGCAGATTTGGGAGCTGAGGTGGACTCGTGGAGGCCATACATATGTTTACTCGTAAATTAATTTCTTTTATTTGTACTTATTTTTATTTGGTTTTTTGTTATGTAATAAGGCCTTGGGTATTTTACTTGGTTTCAGCTTTAAATTTGGTTACTACTTATTATGAAATGATCAATATGGGATTTTCCTAAAATGATAATCAACCGTTTCTTATTCAAAATTACTTAAACTCGATTTCTGACAACAACTATAAAGAACACGAACTTTTTAACGAACGCACGGTTTTTAGACATTCTTTTCATGTGACATGTCAGATCCGATCGTAACGTTTAGGCCGGGTTTGGGGTGTTACAATTTTAGTATCAGAGCCAAGTTCAAAAACTCGGATGTGGAATGGGTTAAAAATGTTTTTTAAATTTTGGTTGAAATATGGTTTAGAAAAATATATATATCTCTTTCCTGGAACTATGGCACCCGAGTCTCCGGCACCAATCATCACTGTAAGTTTCCTGATACTTTTCTTTGTTATATATTGTATTTCGGGTATCTATTCTATGTGTTTGGTTTGGATGTGATGTTTAGACATAGAGTTGGGTGCGTATGAAATATTCGTCTGTTTTAATGGCTAGGTGTTTTTGAGTATATATAAGAGTTTTAAATTCTAGTTAAAAGATATTAGTTTTATTAAGATCAGAGTGCGCAGCAAGAGCGTAGTGCGGTAGGTTAGGATGTGTGACTATTAGTTAGTTGGAAATTTCGAGGATGAAATTTCTTTAAAGAGGGTAGATTTGTAACATCCTGAAATTGGGCCTAGGAGAATTGAGCCCAATGGGCCTTGAGCGTAGTAGCATTTAAATTTTTTGGAGAACAAGAGATCGGCTTAAATGCAAGTTGGACCAATTAGATAAGTGAGTTTGGAAGGTTAGGGGGCTTCTATGAAGTCCCAGGATCAAATATTAGCTTTGGGGAAATTTTGGTTTTAGGTGAAAAAAACCCTGGAGGTTGGCGGGTAGGCCTTAAGAATAAAATGTGGAGGGAAGTGACACAAGTGGAGTGTGTGGTGTAGTGGCAAAGTGATGCCACTTAAAAGGTAAGGGAATGACGCCACAAGGAAGGAAGGAGGTCCAAGGTTCTAGTTGTAGCGTTTGCATTCCTTTTAGATTATTTTTATTAAATGAATTTAGACCTTGGCCATAGGGTTATATTTAGTTGCGACACAAGGAGCTAGCTGGTAAAGTGGCCAGCGGCGTGGATTATGCTACAGGAGAGTTTGGGTTCGAATCTCATGAGAAGCAAGGGAGTATTTACTTTGCGGATTGGACGGTAAGAGTTTCAGTTGAATTTAACTCTACTGACAGAGGGATCCCACATCGGAAAGATGCAAAGAAGAAAGGTGAAGAGCTAGCTATATAAAGAGCATTCCAGGAGGAGAGTTAAGATATCTTAGTGGGCGTTTGGGCACAGGAGTGGTCGCAACGCGGTTTAACACCGAGTCCTATCGTGTGTAACTTTCTACTCTAGTTGTAGAGCGGCAAATGCCAAGTGCTTGGCCACGACAATAGTAGCTACACGAGCGCTGAAAGCACGTGTGGGGCTTCACGCGATAGTTGAGGCCATCAAGAGTATTCTTGTGGGTTGAAATTTGCTTGGGCGCGATGGGTGAAGTGGGCCCAATGGGCCCGTAGGCCCAATTGGAATAAATTGTATGATGATATAGTATATAGTGAACTAGACTAGGTGGGACCTATATACGTGGCTAGATTTGTGTTAGGTGGGCCACACGAGCGTGTGGGCCCGAATGGGTCGAAATCGAGTTTTAGGCCCAATAGTTCGGTAAAGACCGAAAATGGTAGTTGAGCCGCTCAAGGCGACACTGGGCCTTCGAAAAGGCCATTCTAGGTACGAAATTACGAAAATACCCTTAGTGGGTAAATTACGAAAATACCCTTGGTGGGTAAATTACGAAAATACCCTTGGTGGGTAAATTACGAAAATACCTTTGGTGGGTAAATTATGAAAATACCCTTGGTGGGTAAATTACGAAAATACCCTTGGTAGGTAAAATTACGATTATACCCTTAGAGGTTGATTAGCATGATTATGTTGTTTTATGTCTATCTAATTATGATGGTAATTCATGTTATATTTATATTTGATATATGTCTAGCATACATGACATACTGCATACACAAATTATTATGTCATATTGCACAGGTATGATGAGAGGAGGGGGAAGATTGATATCTGTAACTTTGGGTCACCAGTGGTTTGGCACCACCAGTGGTTTGGTACCACAGTTGATATTCGTGACTTTGGGTCACCAGAGGTTTGGCACCTCATAGCGACTTATCCCAGTGGCTTCGCACTATAGTGGGATGGCCCCACATTTGATAAACGGGATTGTCGCCAGTGATTTGGTATCACAACATGGGTTGGCCCCACACATGGATTATTCGTGACTTTGGGTTACCAATGGTTTGGCACCACCAGTGGTTTGGTACCATATTATATTGATATCAGTGACTTTGGGTCACCAGTGGTTTGGTACCACACGGGGTAGAATCGGGAGTTTCGGATGGTTAGGCTTTGGGTTGCATGACATGCATATTTTCATATGAAATTGTGTAAGGGTTTAACACCCGTTGGATGGGGATTTACACACTGAGTCTCGATGACTCACCCCTTAGTTAAATTTTGCAGGTAATCATTAGATCGCAGATTTGGGAGCTGAGGTGGACTCGTGGAGGCCATACATATGTTTACTCGTAAATTAATTTCTTTCATTTGGACTTATTTTTATTTGGTTTTTTGTTATGTAATAAGGCCTTGGGTATTTTACTTGGTTTCAGCTTTCAATTTGGTTACTGCTTATTATTAAATGATCAATATGGGATTTTCCTAAAATGATAATAAACCATTTCTTATTCAAAATTACTTAAACTCGATTTTTCACAACAACTATAAAGAACACGAACTTTTTAACGAACGCACAGTTTTTAGACATTCCTTTCATGTAACATGCCAGATTCAGTCGTAACGTTTAGGCCGGGTTTGGGGTGTTACAAAGATGTAGATCCTATATTCCTGATTTACAGTAGGTTGGATTGAAGATGAAACAAACTCTATACCCTTAAGTTGCACTGGGATGGGTTGAAGTTTATACAGATCCTATAGCCATAAGTCGCAGTGGGATGGTTTAAAGGTAGTACAAATCTTATATCCCCAAGGTACAGTGGAAGGAACCCTGAAGTTGCAGCGGTGCAAATCTACTGAGCAAGATATAATTGTTTTCTCAGGTTTTCTTTCAAGAATACCAGCCGGACAAGATGGCAGCATAATACGTCAGTGATAAAGCTCTGATAAACAATGAGCGATGACACCTTAAACATTTAAAAGATCATTCTCATGACATTTTGTATTCACGCAAATGTCATCCATAATACATTTAGTTAGGAGCATTAGATCCATTCTGATCATAGCATCCTAATCATTTGGCATAAAAATAAGCATATGAAATCGAGTCTACAGGACATGTCCCTAGAGGACGATGTAGCAACATCGGTGAAATCACAGATCTTATCTCCCTGAGCAGTGGTAGAGTAGATCAAAGATGGTGAATCTTATCTTTTCGAGGTAGCAGGGAAGCAGATTTTAGTCACCAGCCTTATCTCCCTGAGGTAGCAAGGGAGCAGGCTGAAAATTATAATATTATCTCTCTGAAGTTGCAATGGAGCAGCCTGAAGATAGTTAATCCTATTTCCCTCAAGTTATAGTGGAGCAGATTAAAATGACGAATCCTATACCTCTGAAGTTGCAGTAGGTCGGATTATATTTACCATACAAGTCTTATTTCCCTGAAGTTACAGTGGAGCACACTGAAGATAGAGAATCTTATTTCCCTGAAGTTATAGTGGAATAGATTGAAGTTATAAATTACAGATCTTATCTCTCTGAAGTTGCAGTAGAGCAGATCAAAACAAACCTTATCTCTCTAAAGTTGTAGTGGAGCAGGTTGAAGTCCCAAGTTTTATCTCCCTGAAGTTGCAGTGGAGCAGGTTGAAGTCACAAGTCTTATCTCCCTGAAGTTACAGTGGAGCAGACTGAAGATAGTTAATCTTATCTCCCTGAAGTTGCAGTGGAGCAGATTGAAACGACGAATCCTATACCTCTAAGGTTGTAGTAGGTCGGATCAAATTTACCAAACCTTATCTCCTTGAAGTTACAGTGGAAAAAATTGAAGTTACAAATCCTATACCTCTAAAGTTGCAGTAGGTCAGATAATCTACCAAACAAAACCTTGTCGCCCTAAAGTTACATTAGAGCAGATTGAAGATAGCCAATCTCATCTCCCTGAAGTTGCAGTGGAGCAAATTGAGGCTACAAGTCTAATTTCCTTGAGTTGGATTGAAGCGCAAGTTCTTATACCCCTGAAAATGCAGTGGGATAGAATGAAGCTACTCGAAGAAGGAAAGCACCGAAAGAAGTCAAAGATTTGAAGACCGGGAAAAATGGTCCTTTTTGAAGTCTTTGCTCCATTCTCGTTGCACGATAATGAGCAAAGAAGGGCAGCTGTAAGAACCCATTTATGCCCAGGGCACAATTAACCATTAAAAACCCAAAAATTATTAAATTCCATTAATAAAAACAATCCAACATTACAAGCCTAATAACAAAAATTGTAACAGCCCAAACCACTAACCAAATTTGCCCACGGCCCAATACCTAACTAAGCCCAAAACCTAAAAACATAGCCAGGAACCCTTGCCAGCAAGACCAGCACCGCAAGCCTCTAGCGCCGCAGTAGCCTCCAGCTCGCCATGTCCGTGCGTACGGCCTCCGTACTCCTCCACTACGCATCATGCACCTGCACAAGAAAACAAGCAAACAGAGAGCGGAAAACAACATATTTTTTTCTGATTATTTTTAATTTTTTCGGCCTTTAAAAAATGAATGAAGCCGTTGTAACATTTTTTTTAACTACTTTTTTTTACAAAAAAAAATATCAATACAATAAAGAAACAGAAAAGAATAAAAGGTGATCTTCCGATTTCATTCAAGTTCCCTTTTTCTTTTTTTTCTTTTTCTTTTTTGGTGTTTATATACGTGAGTAATAAAAAGGAAAAAGCCTTACATCGTCAGTGGCCAGAAGGGAGGAAACCGAAAAGTTTTCAGTCTTTTCTGTGATCTTCGAAGGCTCTCTCTGATATAAAAGGGGAGAAAGGTGCTGTAGGGGTCAAATCGGTCAAAAAAGAGGCACTTTGGTACATGGTGGATGGCGACGGCGGCGGACGGCCAGAATGTCACCGGAGCTCCCTCCAAAAATCGAAGAGTGTAGAGAGGGTTTGAGACTTTTTTTTGTGTTTTTGGAGAAATGAGATGGAAAATGAAATTTTTGAAAAAAAATGGCTTAAATACCCTGCTAAAACGGTGCCGTTTTGCACCAGTGCTTTGAACACCAAAACGGCGTCGTTCGGTCCTCTGACCTGTGCGTCGACCCGACCTGCCAGGGGGATCCTCGTGTTTTCCCCTTTTGGGTTATTTACACGGGAGGCCCTTTCGCGTTTAAGGCTATTCCGATTGGGTCCTTAATTCAGTCTTCTTTTCTGTTCCAAATTTGCCCCATTAATTCTTTTTTTATTGCATTTTAATCCTGGAGTAAACAGTGCCGTTTCGGGGAGAGGGGATAATTTCCCCGATGATCCCTCATGTCTTAAGTGCATTATTTTCTAGTCCTTTTTCGGTATTATCTTCTAATTTATTGTGATTTTAGTCCCCCTAATTTTATTTTGACTTCAATATGGTCCTATGTTTAATTTATGTTATTACTTGCATAATAATTTGTCTAATCATTTTCTTTTTGAATTAATATTAGAAATTGGTTATTTTAGCTTGTTTAGATGTTTTTACTTCAAATTGTTTCTTACATTATTTATTTATTTTAGTTTTCTTTAATTGTTAATGGTAGCATTTAAATGATATATATATATATATATATATATATATCATGTAATTTTCTTGTAATATTTCTTTTAGTATTCGTATCTTGTATTTGGTTGATGTAATGGTTTTATTAAAAAGATCATGTTTTGATATCATTTAAGTTTAAAAATCATTCTATTCAAAGGTTTTTAAAATAAGGCAATATTTCGTATTTAGAAACTCGAGAAATCGTGCCCTATCGTGCCGGGTTTCGGTTTCCCGTTTGACCAAATAACCAAATATCCTTTTAAAATTTTGTCCATGACTTCTAAAAAATAAGGCAATATTTCGTGTTTGGAAACTCGAGAAATTGTGCCCTATCGTGCTGGGTTTCGGTTTTTCGCTTGACCAAATAACCAAATATCCTTTTAAAATTTTGTCCATGTTTTCTAAAAAACAAGGCAATGTTTCGTGTTTGGAAATCCAAGAAATTGTACCCTACCGTACTGGGCTTTGGTTTTTCGTTTGTCCAAATAATTGAATATCCTTATAAAAATCTCAATGCATGAATTTTGGAAATCATGAGAGGATCTTGGCATCGAGGGTTTGAAACGTCATATCCTATCGTGCTGGATGTGATATTTTATTCCTTTGGAACAAGAGAATCTCAATATCCAATTCGAGTTATCTAAAATTTTTTTAAAAAAGGAATTGTATTCTAAAATCATTTCAAACTTTTGGCATTAGGACATCAATTAATCAATTTGGTACCAATTTTGGACGTTGCGAGGGTGCTAATCCTTCCTTGCACGTAACCGACTTTCGAACCTGTTTTCTTAGATTTCGTAGACCAAAATTAATGTTTTAATAAATCTAAAATATTTTATTAAAATAATCCATCTCAAGGTGACCCGATCACACCTTGAATAAAGGATCGGTGGCGACTCCATATTTCTTTTAAAGTCGATCCCCGTTTTCCAAAACCCGAAAAAATGGTTTAAATTAATTTAGGTTTTAAATTAAATTATAAATTAAATTATTAATTATGTCACTATATTTGGAAATAAATTAAATAAAAGCCAAATGTAGAATAATAAAATATATATGTGTAAAATGTATGAAAATAAATTTGTAATATATTAGTATATTTTCTTAAATAATTAGTAAAAGAAAATAAAATAAATAATTGTTAATTGTTAATTAAATAATTATCTTTAAGATTTTTATTTGATAGACAAATTAGATAATTGACAAGTGTATGCGGTGTTGATTAAATACAAATGTAATAATATATGTATATACATTTGTATGATAATTATTTATTCACTTAAATATTAAGTTAAAGATATTTATAAATTAAATATTGATATTATAAGATTTTTATTTGTTAAATAAATAAAAGAAAGACAAATGGATGGTAATGATAGTGTACAAATGTACAAAGATACATGTATACAAATGTATTAATTATATTGTTATTAAAAGATATTTATTAAATAATTATTAATTATTAATTATTATATTATGATATAGATTAGATCAAGACAAATGTAAGGCAATTGTAATATATACATTTGTTATTAAATAAATATTTTATAATGATTAATTAATTAATATATATTAAGTAAAATAAAGTAAATAGAATAAGAAAAAAGAAAAGAAACAAAACAAAGAAGCAGAGAGCATTTCAAACAGGGAAAGAAAAGAAATAAAGAAAATAAAAGGAGAAACTAGGGATTTGAAGCTTTAAGCTTTAAAAGGTAAGTCAATTAAGTTCTTTTCTCTTAAATTTGATATTTTAGAAGCCTTAAAATAAGGTTTTGATGAAATTAATTTGATAGTTTGAAAGTTTATAAGCTTTTAATAAAAGTTCATGTTGAAGAAAAAGATGAATTAGTGATTGAATTAAATAAATTTTAAGTTAGAATTAGTAAAAGGATTAAATTGTAAAGTAAGTTATAAGTTTTGTATTAGAGGATTAAATTAAAAAATTTTAAATTAGGGTTATATTATGAATACTTGATAGTTAGGATGAATACGGAAGAAAAAATGAATAAAATTGAAGTATGAAATAAGTGAAACAAATAAAAGAGTCAATTAGATTAAATTGGAATTAGGCATAAATTGAGTAGAAATTTAATTAATTATTTAAATTAATGCTGCAATTAATAATGTAAATTATTTTTATTTTCGTGGCTAACAAGGAAAACGAGGCATCGGCATCCAAAGGAAAAGACAAGATCGTTGAGGAATAAACTCGTATTCCGGGTTTGTATTATTATAACTCAAACTATTTATTAAATGTATATTGAATTTATAGTATATGTTATGGAGAAATTTAGATAAGGTAAGTATTATATTTGAAATTAAATATGAGTATGCGTAAAAAAATTAATTAATTTGTATATGAATTAAAATAATAGATGTTTGAATTGACTGAGTATTGAAAATTTTTGTGGAAATGAAATTTAAATTGAAAAAGTAAAATAAAATCCTATTAGCTTGTCGGACTAGATTTGATAAAAATGGCATGCCATTGGATTTGTGATGTGATGATGAGATTTGTAGCTTGGCCGAGAAGATGATTCTGTTATATATGCTTCGGTTTATCCGAAGAGGCATTTAATGCCTTACTGGTGTGTTTGGGAGGATTTCATTATTCTGGTGTGTTTAGGTTGGATATTTTGGTGTGTTTGGGTGGAATCCGGGATCTGTCAGAGTCCAAGCCTTGTTAATAGGGTAAATAATTGAATGAAAATTTGAAAATGAGATTAATTGTTTTGGCACTATTGAAAAGTATGAGAAAGAATGTATGATTTAAATTATGAATTGAGTTAGTATGTGAAAAATGAAATATAAATTTAAGATTTATGAAGTAATATAATTATATATAATTAGGTTAAATGATTTTAAAGTTTATGGTTGATGTTTGTAATTTTTTTAATGTTAAACAGTTTTGATTTATAGTAATACCACTGAGTATGAAATACTCAACAGTCTGATTGTTTTCGATGCATGCTTGAGTCATTAGAGTTTTGGATCCGGTCTAGCATCCAAAACAAACCCGACTCTAATAAGAAGAGTTTGGTGATGAACTTCTTCCTTCTGTTAAGTGGCATGTACTAGGTAGTTGTATATGAATTTATATATATATATATATATATATATATATATTTAAGTTAAATGATTTTGGTTGTATATAAATGATTATAATGTTTTGGATGAGGAATATGATATAAATTTATAAAATGGTAAATTTGGTATTAAATAATTGAAATGAAATAAAAGTTATTAATTATACATATATACTAACATGTTATATTGTTTAAACTAATGTATTAAATTTTTATTTTGATATAAATTGGATGTATTTGAATATACCTAATCATTGGTTGAAATATTGCAATTGGACTGTTTCGGTTTGAAATTTGCAGGGGGTTTTATGTAAAAATAAGTAGAAATGCTATTGAAATTTTTATAAAAAAAATACGAAAAATTTTCGGAGAATTCGAACAAGTTCTGTTTCACTTTTAATTTACATTTTGGCTACGAGCGTCTATTATTGGGACTTAATTATTAAATTATACTATGAATGTTATTTTATTTGTGAATTATTCGTAAGTTGTCTGATATGTCTGGTAATGCCTCGTAACCCTATTTCGGCGACGGTTTGGGGTTAAGGGGTGTTACAATAAGAAATGATGCTTTGTGGAAACAATGAGAATTTTAAATGTGAAATTAAGGCTTGAAATTAAGGCTTGAGATGATATTTAAGAAATATGCATGTGTTAGGCACTTAGGGTGCCAATATGTGTGTTTAGACACGAATGGTCTAAACAACCTTTAAATTTTTTAACTTTGATTATGTTTTTGTTTGATAAACTTAATATGCTAATGACCTTGAGTAAATTATTCCATTTATGATTTTAAGTGTGTAATGCCCTGAATAATTTAAGTCTATTTTTGTAAAATCCAACATAAATGAGTATCTGTTTCAGTGGTTAGGTGTTTTGGATGTATGTATGAGGTCTAGGGTTCAAGTCTCACATTTGGAAAATTTTGGTTACTTTTTATCCTAGCCTTATCCTTGGTGGGTTGGGTTATATTTTATCTTTAGTAAACTCATATTAGAATGAGCCTGCTGGTTTGAGTGGTAAAGAGTTAGCTTGTTGGAGGTCCTGTGTTCGATTCCTTGTAAGAGCGTGGATGATATTTTTGTTTCGGTTTTGAGATAGAGGTTGGGTAAAAGTGAAATTCTGAAGGAGTTGAGAGTTAGTGGGTTACTGGGATTTAGTGGTTAGTGAGAGGTTAAGAAGAGTTGAGAGTTAGTGGGTTAGTGGGATTTAGTGGTTAGTGAGAGGTTAAGATAGATTTTATTTTGTTTTGTTTTTTCAAAATTTTGGTTCTTTCTCTCTCCCCCAAATTTTTGACGTTCATTTTGCTTTCCTCCACTATTCCCTTCTTCTGTCATTTTCCTTTTCAATCTATACCCTCTTTTTGTTTATCGTGTGTAATTCAGGATTTCGGTGTTTCGTGTGGTTAGGTAAGTGGGAAGTTTTCACTTGTAAACTAGTTTCGTTTTAGTAAGCTATTGGGTTCTCCTTTTCGCTTGTATTCTTAGTGTGAGTTGTAAGGGAAAGTAATTCTCAGTAAACGTTTTGTATAGGAAAAGGCGGTGAGACGGTGGTTTTGCTCAAGTGCGTGTGAACGGGTTTGATAGCGACAAGTGTATACACATTGCTCGATTTTGTATTGATGATTTTGTAATTAGATAGCTAAAAATGGTGTTTGGTATAATATTTTTAGGTTTGGGAGGTCTCGGGATTGCTTTTGCATCAAAATCGAACCAGGTGTGTACTCCTAAACAAAAAATTGAGTTTCAATGAAAGCCAAAAATCGACGCCACACAGGGGTGCAATCGGCCCTATGGTTAGCTATGTGCGAGACACGGTCATGTGGCTGACGAAGGTGTGGCGTACGCAAGACATGACTGTATGATGATGTGAGTGTGACCGTGTGGGCGACACAGGCTAGGCCAAGTTGGGCGTGTGGGTTTTGGGCCAGGCTGTGTGGGCCACATGGGCAAGGCCAATTTGGGCGTGTGGGCTTACATGTCCATTTTCCCAAGGGTCGCATGGGTCGTTTTGATCGACTGTGGGCCTACTGTAGGGTCGGTAAGGGCTAACCAAACCCTAAATCATGTGATTTGATATTCTGGTAGTTCGATTTGTGTAGGACACTGATATGTATGCATGATAGTATACATATATGATATTTGTACATGAGCATGTTAAGCATGTTGATTCTGTCAAATTTGTATTTTGTATCTGTGTAGGTTGGGGATTTTTATATGTGGAGAAAGTGATTTGTACGGCGACCTTTAGCCTCAATTCTAGCAGCTTGACTGCATACTATCTGTTATGTGTCGCATTGACACTATAAGGTGTGTAGGGATGAGTGGGTGTTTTTAACCCCACATGGTGTGTTGGGATGATCGGAGATGGTGTGTAGAGGATGGGGTAGGATTCTGTATATCTATTCTGTTTATCTGATATCTGCATCTGTTATGGACTTAGGTCCGAATTTATATTTGAATGTATACGAAATACTGTTTATATTACTTGTCTATTTTTGTTGGGTTACACACTGAATTTACGAAAACTCACATTTGTTTGTCTGTTCTGTTCAGGTAATCCACAGACTTAGGCAGGTTGGTGCGATGGAGGCTCAGCGGTGACCACTTGACCGAGAACTGTTTTTACTTAGTAATTAATGGTTTAATTTTAAAGTCTGATTTTTATAAAGAGTTGTAATTTTTGGGACTCTCTAGACTAATTGGTTTTAACTTTTGGATTTGGATTTTGATTTGCTACTTTTCTGCAACATCAAAAAAAACACTTTACGCAAAAAAGTAGGTTTTTGAAAACACGAGCTTGGTCTTTTTTTTAAACGATTTTCCAAACTTCCGCTACAAAAATAAACGGTTAACTTTAAAAAAAGTTCATATCACGGTTTCAGTAATGAATATGTTTTATAATACTTGGAAATTTTATCAAATAACTAAACATGGTTTTACCGATATATCATCAATTTCAAATCCCTTCTTCGTAACACTCCAGATTCAGCCATAACGTCTAGGTTAGGTTAGAGATGTTACATATAGTGGTATCAGAGTCAAGTGCAAAACTCAGGCTGTCAATTTTGGTTTTCAAAATTTTTTTTTTGAAAAAGAACTGGTTTTGAAATTATTTGGATCATTTTGAGTATGTGGTACACCGAGTCTCCGGCGCCTATCCTGTAAGTATATCTGAATTTAGAAAGTTAGTAGTTTCTAAAACTGCACTGAGTTAAGTTAAAAACTGAAACCTCTAAAATACTTCTGAACTTTTTATAAATTAAGCATAAAATATCTATTAATAAACACTGGAACTTGTGCATAAAAGTTTATAATGTAGATAAATTTGAAATTACGATAAGCGATCATGAAACTCGTGGCCGTGGTATTCGTGGGCACGGCAGGCTCCATAAAGGGCCTCAAGCTGAGTTTTCCTCTCTGAGTAGTTTGCCGAATATAGATACGAGTGAGACACCAGTTTCACCTATTACTGAAATTAGGTCTCAAAGCCGCTCGGCTAGGGACGATGCACTGTGTCATGTTGAGAGTGTTGGAGAGGGTCGTTGGACCCTATTCTAGATCTGGGGGCCGTGGGTCGGTAACTGAATAACTCCGGTCCAATAGAGCTAAGTTGTTTCGGGGTGTCACTGGAGTCATCCCTACTGTGGCCGAGTAATGGTTGGATGCCACTGAGAGGATTATGAACGACATTGACTGCACTTCTGAGCAGAAATTAAAAGGTGTAGTCTCTTTGCTTCGCGATGAGGCATATCAAATGTGGTTGTCGGTTGAGTAGGGTACTCAACTAGATCGTCTGAACTGGGACTACTTCAAGACTGCCCTCGAGGGAAAGTACGTAGGTGCGAGTTATGTGGATGCTTGTAGGCGTGAGTTCAGGAATCTCACGCAAGGTGATAAGTCTGTGGCTGAGTATGAGGCCGAGTTTCTAAGATTGAGCCGCTACACTCGAGTCATGGTGGCATCTGAGTATGAGAAATGTGTCTATTTTGAGGACGGTTTGAGAGATAGTTTGAGGGTTTTGATTGCTCCACAGAGGGAGCGTGAGTTTGTTGTTCTGGTGGATAAGGCGAAGATCGTCGAAGAGGTTAAGCGCGTGAAGTGCCAAAATAGAGATCATGAGAGAGGCAAGAATAAGAGGGATTCAGAGCCCTCTAGTTCTATTCAAAGGCATAAGAAATGGGCCAAACTTGATAGGCCTGTTAAAGTGGGAGTTCCTGTTGCTCTTATTGGGATTCAGCCTTGTGTTGACTGTGGTAGGCGCCATCCGAGAGAGTGTTGGAGGAGATTAGGGGCTTGTCTGCAGTGTGGGTCTTTGGAGCACCAGATTAGAGAGTGTCCACATTGTGCGGATCAGATGCAAGCTACTAGATCAAGTTTTGTTCAGCCTTAGAGGCGGTACAACAACCACCTAGGTGCCGTGGATCAACTAGGGGTAGTAATGGTATGGGCTGAGGGCAGAGAGCACCGGGTAGAGGTGCTAATCAAACTGAGGTGAGACAGCCTGCAGTCGTTTATGCTGCTGACGTTGATAGGACAGAGACGCTCCTGATGTGATCACAGATACATTTTTAATTTTTAATGCTCCATATACTGCTTTGATAGGCATAGGTTCTACACATTCCTATGTAACTAGTACTATTTTCGAGAATTTGGAGATTGCAGTTGAGTGTACTATTGGTGAGATTATTGTACTAAGTTCGTTGGGGTAATTTGTTTGGGTTGGTAGATTATATAGGAATGTTTCGTTAGAAGTGAAAGGGGTTGTATTTTGGCAAATTTGATGGAGCTACCGTTTGGGGAGTTCGATTTAACTCTGGGTATGGACTAGTTAGTTAAGGACCGAGTTAGCTTAGATTGTACGACTAAGAGGGTCGTTCTGAGGACCAAGAATGAAAAGAAGGTGATTGTGATCAGCGAGCATCGAGATTACTTGTCTAATGTAATCTCCGCTCTAATGGCTGAGAAATTGGTCCGAAAAAGGTATGAGGCATATTTGGCTTACGTCAATGTTTTAGCTTCTGGGGACTCTTCTGTTGGGGATATCATAACAGTGAGGGAATTTTCAGATATTTTCCCGAGGAATTGTCGGGTTTACATCCAAATCAAGACGTTGAGTTCGGCATTGAGCTCCTACCGGGTACAGCTCCAGTGTCTATCACTCCTTACCATATGGCACCGAAGGAGCTTAGGGAGCTTAAGGCTCAACTTCAAAAGCTTTTGGATTGTGGTTTCATCTGTCCGAGTGTGTCTCTGTAGGGGGCACCGATTCTGTTTGTAAAGAAAAAGGATGGTACCATGAGGATGTACATCAACTACCGGCAGTTGAATAAAATGACTGTGAAGAATAAGTACCCACTTCCGAATATTGATGACATGTTTGATCAGTTCTGAGAGGATTCAGTGTTCTCGAAAATAGATCTCCGATCTAGGTATTATCAGCTTAGAGTTAAGGAAGCTGATATTCATAAGACGGCATTTAAGACTCGCTATGGGCACTATGAGTTTCAATTTAAGAAATTCCTTTCTTTTCTAATCAATAAACCTTTGGCTGAAGTATTTCTTTCTAAATTCAACTTGAAAGAATTCCCAAGTAACTCTTTCTCAAGAAACTACGGATATCAAAGTATTCCACCACCGATACACGGTGTCTCTCAACAATGATACGAAACATTTTAAACATTCTTTAGGTGTGCATAACAGTTCGTCAAATACTCGAATTGTGTTCTCAAGCCAAAACTCGGCTCTCTTAAGATCATTGCTAACAGTAGCTTTGAAGTCTTCAGCCTCGTGTTTTCATATCTTATCAATAGGTGGCTTATTCAATCGAAAAAGATCCATATCTTGAGGAACTACAGGGATCGATTAGGGTATAGGTTGGAGAGGTTGTTGAGCAGCCGAATTCATACGAATGTATTGTGTGAACCATTCGTTCATCATTTGGAAGAAGGCTTCTTTAGCCTCTCCTCCTTGGCTACCCGTTATAGGTCTAGAGTTAGATGGCGCTGTCCCTTGCACGGGAGCAGGCGTGTTACTCTCGACCTCATCAACTACGGCTCGATCAGGATCCATTTACTATATAAGAACACATTAAAAAATGTCAAGAGTCATCACACTATCACAGTTTATATATAGCATGTATAGCTAGACTCACATAAGCTACGTTAATCCTAGAATCGACTAAATCGTAGCTCTAATACCAATAAATGTAACACCCCTAAATCGTATCTATCGCCGGAGTAGGGTTACGAGGTATTACCTATCATTTCATATCATTTAACATACAATGTTCATACATCTATGCATTCATACTCAAATACCATTCAACAATGTCATATTATCGCTTATAAGAGCCTACGAGGCCTGAAACATGCTTTAGGAGTTGTTCGAGACTAAACCGATAACTTAGAAAAAATTTCAAACAATCAGAGGTCACAGGCCCGTGTGAACATGCCGTGTGCCTCACACGGCTCCAGACACGCCCGTGTCTCAGACCATGTGAAAACAGGGCATACATACTGACTTGGGTCACACGGCCGACCACACGCCAGTGTGTCTAACCCGTGTGCCCTTCAAAATGGTCACACATGCCCATGTGCCAGGCCGTGTCAAAACTGTAGGGTATATTGACTTATGCAACACGGCCAAGTCACACGCCTGTGTGCTAGGCCATGTGCCATTTAGGAGGTATAATGACTTGTGCCACACGGCCAGTCACACGCCAGTGTGTGAGACCGTGTGGATCATATTGACTTTAATTTAATATCAACACCAGGGGACGCACGGTTGTGTAACATAACCATCTGTCACACATGGCTGAGACACACGCCCGTGCCCTTACCCGTGTGGACAAAAATAGGCTATTTGCAAAGTCATTTTGCCACCCTATTTTCACATGCATACACAAGCATAAATGACAACATTTCATAACCCAATAGGCAACCATCCCATAACACTTCATACACAAATTATACCAATTCATCATAGTATTCAAATAATTTACTAATTCTATACAACTTTTGTTCATAAACCTACCATATAACAACACATTTGCATATTTCCATTTAATCAACCATTTGCCAAAACTACCAAAACATAATATCAAGTTTAGCCAAATCACATGGCTTAACCTATACAGAAAATGTACCAAAACCATAATCTTAAGCAACCATATCTATCACCATTATAACTAGCCTATACATGCCATATTTACAATTATCCACAAGTTTAAAAGTACCAATCGGCAATTGGATAGTGTGATGTGTAACTCTAACTTGTCCGAAACGAGCAAGCTAACGAACCTCTATAAAACATAGAAAAGGAAACAGAGTAAGCTTTATAGCTTAGTAAGCCCGTATAATTCAGAATTAAATCGTTTATACATAATCAAGGCAATAATTAAGAGGTATTCAATTCAATTAACAAATTCCTAAACACAAACATTAATCACAAGTTAGTCACCAAAATTCATGAAACCGTCCATTAACTCAATGTAATTACTTAATACATTGTATCATATTAAACTCACATACATCATATACATCATTTATAACATTTTACTTTCAATCATATAAACAATAATTCATTCGTATAAACAATACTTTACCATATCACAGAATTTATGCCCGTTGAACCTATTAGAATCTCGAGGGATGCTCGGGTGATATACAGTACATATAAATTAGTAATATGTCAATTCCTTATCATCTTCTACTCTTTCGAGCTAAGATCGGTAAGCTCCTCCTGACCTGATGGATAGTAAGCTCTATTGAGCTGAAATGGTAAGCTTTAACAAGCTGAAAACAGTAAGCTCTAATGAGCTGATATATCTGTAAGCTCATACGAGCTGTGGTGAGTCCGCAACAAATGCTGGAGTTCGACCAAAACGGTAACCCTAGTGACATGTCACTCGTATCCAACAAATTCATATGGTTCAAATGGGGTTCGGTAATAATCAGTCTATATCAATTAAGCATTTGTATTCCAAGTGTATCAAATACTCAATTATAAACATACATTTCAATTAATTACAAGTATTTAAAAGTTCGATTCTAATTATACGAACTTACCTCGTATCACTCGGATAACAACTATCGGTTATTCGTCAATCTTTCTTTTTCCCCGATCTAAACCCGATCTAGGCTTATCTTGTTCTATATATTATCAAAATCATCTTATTTAATCAAATATTTATTCAATTTGGTCCAAAATACACATTAGGGCTATTTTACACATTTGCCCTAAACTTTCACATTATTTACAATTTAGTCCTTATCACATAAAATTGTAAATTCATGGAATTTAGTAACACCCATGCTTAGCTGAATTTACTACATATTACTAGAAGCCCATATTTTCAATTTATTGACACTTTTAACCACCACACTTTACATTTTCACAATTTAATCCCCTTTTGACATTTTTGTCAAAAATCACTTTACAAAACTAGTTTAACTATTAATAAACCTTCATAATCTATCATCAACTATCAAATTATTCAATAATTAAACAATGGCAACATGACAAATCTTAAATAATTTCCAAATCTAGGGTACGGGCTAGTTAGAATACGAAGCAACGATCTCAAAAACGTAGAAATCATTAAAAATAGAGCTAAAACCATTCCTTAATCTTGCTTCCAAAGTGACCGAATGAAAACCTAAAGAATAGCTAATTTTCTCTCTCAATTTTGGCAACAAAGATGAAGGATGATGAATAAAATGATTTTGGTTTTATTTAATATAACCTTATTAAACATATTACTAAATTAACCTTTAATAAAACCTTAATATAACACATAAGCCATGAACATAAATGTCCACTAACCTTAACCATGGTCTAATTTCAACATAAGGACTCCTAAAATATAATTTCATAGCTATTTTATACTTTTAACTAATAAAACATGCATTTTACACTTTACGCGATTTAGTCCTTTTTACGGAATTAAGCATTCAAACAGTAAAATTTCTTTGCAAAACTTTCACACAATGATTCTATCATGTTGTAAACTTTAATAAAATAATAAAATAAATATTTTGACCTCAGATTTGTGGTCTCAAAACCAATGTTCCGATTTGACTCAAAAATGGGCTGTTACAACTCTCCCCCCTTAGGGATTTTCGTCCTCGAAAATCTTACCAGTGAATAGGTTAGGGTATTGTTTTCGCATAGTTTCCTTAGGTTCCTACATATCTTTCTCTATCCCATGTTTATGCCAAAGAACCTTCACCAAGGCTATGCGTTTATTTCTCAATTCTTTGATTTCACGAGCTAAAATCCTTATCGGTTCTTCGCTATACATCAAATCTACTTGTATCTCAAAATCTACCAGAGAAATCACATGTGACGGATGGGATCTATATCGACATAACATAGAAACATGAAAAATATTATGAATCTTTTCAAGTTCTGAAGGTAAAGCTAGTCGATATGTTACAGGCCCTATTCTTTCAATGATCTCGCAAGGTCCGATAAATCACGAACTTAACTTCCCTTTACGGCTGAATCGAAGAACCTTTTTCCACGGTGAAACCTTTAAAAACACTCAGTCCCCGATCTGAAATTCAATTTTTTTACGTTTTAAGTCCGTGTATGATTTCTGTCGAATCTGAAGCTGCTTTTAAACTATCGCGAATCGTTTTCACATTTTCTTCTGTTTCTCTAATCAACTCAACCCCGTGAATCTTTTTCTCACTTAGCTCAGTCCAGTATAGCAAAGTTAGACATTTGCGACCATATAAAGCTTCGTATGGTGCCATCTTTATACTCGTTTGAAAACTATTATTATACGCGAATTCAATCAATGGTAAGTATTTTTCCCAACTGCCTTCAAACTCTAAAATAAAACATCTCAACATGTCTTCGAGAATCTGAATAACTCTCTCAGTCTGACTGTCAGTCTGAGGATGAAAAGCAGTACTGAAACTCAACTTCGTACCTAGAGCTTCTTGCATTTCTTTTAGAATTGCGATGTGAATCTCGGACCTCTATCAGAGATAATAGATAATAGATAATGGCACTCCGTGTAATCGAACAACTTCATAAATGTACAATTCAACCAATCTGTCAAGTGAGTAATCTGTACGTACCGGTATGAAATGAGTAGATTTCATTAGTCGATCAACGACAACCCAGATAGTATCTTCTTTTTCAGAGTTAGAGGCAATCTCGACACAAAATCCATTGTAACTCTATCCCACTTCCACTCAGGAATCATCATAGGCTGCAGTAAACTAGATGGTACTTGATGTTTAGCTTTGACTTGTTGACAAATCAAATCATCGTACATTTTCGTACTTCCCAGATGAACAAATAAGTAGTTATGGTACACTTCGTGCAAAATCTTCTGAATGAGTTCAGAATTTCTCGGTATGAAAATTCTATTCTGGAACCTTAAACAATCATCGGTTCTAATCTGAAACTCTGAATCAGGGATGTTCTCACATTGAATCCGTTTAACTTGTAATCTATGTTCATCTTTCTGAGCTTTATAGATTGTTGAAGAAATACTGGTTTAGCTTTTAATTCAGCTAAAATAGATCCATCATCACAAATCATCAATTGGGTGTTCATTGCTCATAATGCAAACAAAAATTTTCGACTCAAGGTGTAGCAACAATTGATAAACTGAAATAGTAACATATTTTAATCCCACATTTAGCATACTTTTGGATGATTTTTCCCTTTAATTATAGAAATAGGTGCTCTTAATCCTTTGTTTTTATATTTTATACTCAGTAGAGCACTAGAGGATGAAAAGAACGAATAACGGGCTGAAAACAAAAAAATGAGCCAAAGTACAAAATCCACACGGCCTGGGCACAAGACCACGCGGCCATGCCTCGTGAAAAAGTCGACCACGGCCGGGACCCTAAAAAACACAGCCGCGCCTCATCAATAGGATTGACCACGGCATGGCCACGATTCACACGGGTGTGTGCCATGGGCGTGTCTCTGCCGCAGGAAATAAGAATTCTATTCGGATTGGGGTACTTAGAGGTAAAGAAACATACTCCAAAAGCCTATATAAAGACCCTAGAGGCCAACCAAAGAGGGGCGAGTTAAATTTAGAGCTCAAAAGCTAGTTGAAGCTTAAAGAGTTAAATTTAGAGATTTACTCGAAGAAAGCTAGTTGATTCATCTTAAGAAGCCAGAATCATACTCAAGACGAAGGAACTCTCCTTCAATTCCTTCAAGGGGTTTTAGGGATTTCTTATGTTTTGTTTTATCTTTTCTTCTGAGATATTTTCTTTTATAACTATGAACTAAACCCTCAAATACTTGAGGGGGATGAAACCTAAGACGAATCTTGTTATTGTTATCTGAATTGAATGATAAATATTTGATTTGTTCTTAACTATGTGTTCTTAATCCTTGTTTTGGTATTTCTGGGATATTGATTCAAGTGTGATGTACTTAGGCAGAAGAGGAAGAGACCCTGTCTAAGAGTAGATCTAGCATAGTTAAGCAGAGTTGCTCGCGCGCCTAGAGATAGGGTGACGAAAATCTGTCGGATTAGGGTCAAACCTAATATGGGAGTCCATA
This sequence comes from Gossypium rotundifolium, assembly GCA_025506655.1. Taxonomy (NCBI): domain Eukaryota; kingdom Viridiplantae; phylum Streptophyta; class Magnoliopsida; order Malvales; family Malvaceae; genus Gossypium; species Gossypium rotundifolium. Next base: position 154,164,380 of record CP106722.1, on the reverse strand, counting down.
GATCGAGTTAATGCAATTCTAGGGTTTTAATTAGAAAGAGATTTCAATTAATCAACCTAGGATTAGATGTTAATAGCCTTGAAGAGAGGGATTAATATAACTTAGGGAATCCTATGGATCAGGTCAAATGAGTAAATTGTCCGGTTCAGAGTTAGATAACAAGTGAAGTCTAGGTGGATTCTTTCTCAGGTATTGTCCAAGTCAATCGGTTTTCTCTCAAGTCTTTTCCCCAATTTCTTCTTTATCTTCGCATATTTAGTTTAGCTGAATAGTTAATTTTAGACTAGATAAAAATCCACTTAATTCTTAGGCTAAATAGTAGAAAGAGAGTTAATATTGGTACTTTTGGTTCCTTTGGGTTCGACAATCCGGTCTTGTCACTAACTATACTACTGTTCAATAGGTGCGCTTGCCTCCATCGTTGTCTTAGTTAGTTTCCAGGTTCGATCATTCTTTTTATAATTTTTGAAGACTTGACAGACAAGATCAACAATATTAGCTTTTCCCAGATGATAATCAATTACAAAGTCATAATCTTTCAATAACTCGATCCATCTTCGTTGTCGCAGATTCAAATGCTTCTGTGACATCAAATATTTTAAGCTTTTTTGATCCGTATAAATGTGGCAGTTCTCACCGTATAAGTAGTGTCGCCAAATTTTCAATGCAAATACAATTGCAGCTAACTCTAAGTCATGTGTCGGATAGTTCTTTTCATGTGGTTTCAATTGTCAAGAAGTATAAGCTATAACTTTTCCTTCTTACACCAGAACACATCCCAGACCGATTAATGACGCATCAATATAAATCACAAATTCCTTCCCCGATTCCAGTTGAACCAATACTGGTTCTTCAGTTAATAGTACTTTCAACTGTTCAAAACTCTGCTGACATTTTTCTGACCATTCGAAATTCACATCTTTTTGAAGTAGTGTCATCAATATGGCAATCATCGAGAATCTTTTCACAAATCTTGGGTAATAGCCCGCTGAACCTAGAAAACTACGAACTTCAGATACATTTCTCCGAGGTTTCCAATCAATAATAGCAAAAATCTTACTCAGGTCAACTCTAATACCGTTAGCTGAAACAATATGCCCCCAAAAAAGCCAAAACTCACATTTGCTAAACTTTTAGCAAATAATTGCTTGTCACGTAGAGTTTGTAACACAACTTTCAAGTGCTCGGTATGTTCAGATTCATCTCGTGAATAGATTAGAATGTCGTCAATGAATACAACAACAAATCGATCTAAATACGGTCTGAATATCCAGTTCATCAAATCCATGAAAACTGAAGGAGTGTTAGTTAATCTAAAAGGCATAATGAGGAATTCATAATGTCCATACCTTATTCTGAACACAGTTTTCGGCACATTCAATTCTTTAACTCGTAACTGATAATAACCCGATCTCAAATCGATCTTTGAAAATATTGTATCCATTTTCAACTGATCAAATAAATCATTAATCCGTGGTAGAGGGTATTTGTTCTTTATAGTCACTTTATTCAGTTGTCTGTAATCGATACACATTCTCATCGTGCCATCTTTGTAACGCCCCAGTTTTTGCTTAATTTCAGCTTTTGTAATTTTGGCATGAATGAGTGTCTGCTTCAGTGGTTATGTGTTTTGGGTGTGTGTGGGAGGTCCTAAGTTCAAGGCCCAACTTGGGTAAATTTTGGTATTTTTATGAATAAAGCCCAAACTCTGGTTAATAGGCTTATAAGCTAAAGTGTGTGAGTGATTAACAGAATGGGCATGCTGGTCTGATGGTTAAAAGGAGTGTTGGGATGGGAAAGGTCTTGTGTTTGAGTTGCGACATGAGCATTATTTTTGTTTGTCACGATTCAGGGAGTTTGATTTGGGTTCGAAAACTGAGTAGTGGAGTAGGGGGTGAGAAAAATAAGGGATTTGAATGTTATCAGATTTTGGTTCCCTTTCTTTTTGCAAAAACCTCTCCTCCCCAAAAAATTTCTTACGTTGGGTTCCCCTTTCCTCTGCCAAAATTTTAACTCTGTTTTTCCTTCTCGATTTTAGTAATAGTTGGCAAATCGTTCGACTGTGTCATGTTGATAGGTAAGTAACTTTTTTGCTGTTAGTTTTTCCTTCGTGTTAGTTTGGTAAAAGGGGATTGTTTCGCTTCTTTCGATTAGGAGAAGATCAAGTTTCGATGGGTGCTACTATCGTGAGTTAAGCGTTAGAGGTTCTAATAATCTCCGGTAAGTTTTGATAACGTTGTTAACTGTTATGAGATTTCGCTCGTGGAATTTTTCTATTAAAGTTTAGAAAATGTTACTAAATAAGGGCGTTATTATGTAAATTATAGGTTCAGGATTGCGTTAACATCGATTCGATACCAGGTGTGTACCCGAATGCACAGAAATAAGGTTTCAATGAAAGCTGAAAACCATCCTGTCGATGCCACACAGTCGTGTGGTCGCCTGTGGTAGGCCGTGTGATAAACCATAATTTATACATATTTTTACCCCATGCTGGGCTTATTTGTGGATGAATTTTCATTAGATTTGGTGAATTCGATGCTCCTAATCCTTTAATTTCATGTTTTACACTCAGGAGAGATTAGGGAGTCAAAAAGAATGACAAATGGGCCAAAATAAGACAAAATGGGCCTATCTCGACCTGGACTATCACACACATTCAGACCACACGGCCAAGTGTGACGAGCCAAATCGAACACGGCTTGGACTATAGCACACGGGAAGATCACACGGCCGTGTGTGGCGAGCAGGATCAAGCATGGCCTAAGCTATCGAACACGAGCGTGTCCCTGTCGAACCTAAGTCTAATTCTATTCAGAAAAGACCACTTGAGGGCCAAGAAAGGTGTTCCAAAGCCTATATAAACACCCTAAAGGACAACCTAAATGGAGACGCAGAGTAGAAGGCAGAAAATACTCGAAGACAGCCATTAAAAGTAGCTTGGAAGAGGGATCTCCATCAAGACTAAAGATCACCTATTAATTTTTCTTGAAGTTTTTGGGTTTTCTTATGTTTTGTAGTTTTCCTTATTTTGATATGTTTCCCTCTATCAGTATGAACTAAACTCCCTAAATACTTATGGAGGATGAAACCTAGATGAATCTTATTACTATTTGATTTACAAGATAAATACTTGTTCTTATTCTTAATTGTGAGTTCTTATTCTTGTTTTGATAATTCAGGTTATTGATTCAAGTCGAATGTGCTTATTTAAAGGAGAAAAAGTCCTTGTTTAAGAGTAGATCACCATAATTAAGTTGAGTTGAATGCAATCCTAGATATAGGATGACGTAAATTTGCCGGATTAGAGTCAAATCTAATAAGGGAATCCATAGATCAAGTTAATGCGGCGATAGAGGTTTTAATTAGAAAGAGATTTCAATTAATCAACCTAGAGTCAGTTGTTTTTAGTCTTGAAAGAGATATTAACATAAATCAGGGATTTCTACGGATTAAGTCAAGTGAATAAATCATATGAATCAGAAGTAATAAGTGAAGTCTAGGTGGATCCTTCCTTGGGTATTGCCTCTCTCATAAAGTTATCTAAAAAGTATTTTCCCAATTCATTCTCTGTCGTGCTTTTAATTAATTTTATTTTAAAAGAAATCACTCCAATTCTTAGGCTAAATAATAGGAAGATAATAATTACTAGTACTCTTGGTCCTTGTGGATACGATATTTTCGGTCTTACCATAACTATACTATTAAACGATAGGTACGCTTGCCTTTATTGTGATCGTAGTTAGTTATAGACACATCACTGTGTGCGAGATTGTTAGTCACCACACGACCGTGTGATCAACGAGCCAGGCCGTACGCGAGTGACACAGTCGTGTAAGGGCTGAGCGAGGCCTTGTGAGACATATGGGCTCGATCAATTGGGTTGTGTGGGCCACACAGGGTGTGGGATTCTAGGCCAGGCCGTGTGATCCACGCAGCCGAGGCCTGGGCGTATGAGCCCATTTTTTTGAAAACTCTGCAAGGTTTCATGGGTCACCCAAGTCGACTGTGGATACGATATTTTTGGTCTTACCATAACTATACTATTAAATGATAGGTGCGCTTGACTTTGTTGTGATCGTTGTTAGTTAGAGACACATCAAGTTTTTGGCGTCGTTGCCGGAGACAAAGATATTAGGAACACTAAATATTTATTACTTTAGCCATTTTTTTATTTGCAATTTATTATTTTATTTTAATTTGCTAATTTTTCTTCTGGCTAGTAATTTTAATTTATGACTAGAAGAAACCCATCAGGACCCTTACTTTTTGACAGTGAGATAGAAAGTACCGCTCATAGAAATCGTAGGGAGATAAGGTGAAGTCTACAATACATAAAAGAAGAGCAAGAGGATGAAACCAATATTACCGAGGAGATGGCTGATAATAATCCACTACCTCCGGTGGTTTCCGAAAATCCTGCTCCTCGTACTATGTATGATTATGCTAAGCCTAATTTAAATTGTTAGACCTACTATTGCTGCAAATAATTTTGAACTGAAACCTAACACTATTCAAATGATTCAACAGTTTTTTCAGTTTGATGGTTTGCAGGATGAAGACCCAAATATCATTTAGCAAATTTTCTAGAATTTTGTGATAATTTCAAAATAAATAGCATTTCTGGCGATGCCTTTCGCCTTCGGTTATTCCCTTTTTCACTAAGAAACGAAGCTAAATAATGGTTGAACTCGTTACCATGAGGTTCTATCACTACTTGGGAATAAATGAATGAAAAATTCTTATTGAAATATTCTCCGCCGGTTAAAACGGCCAAGTTGAGGATGACATCTCTTCTTTTGTGCAGATGGATTTAGAAACACTTTACAATGCGTGGGAGAGATACAAGGATCTACTGAGAAGATGCCCTCACCATAGGTTACCATTATGGCTCCAGGTTCAAACCTTTTACAATGGTTGAACCCCTCAACTAGGCAATTGATTGATGCAGCTGCCGGTGGAACCCTAAATAACAAAACCCCTAAAGCAGCTTATGAGTTTATAGAGGAGATGTCACTGAATAACTATCAGTGGCAAGTCATGAGAACAAAGCCGACAAAAGCTGCCAGTGTTTTCAACCTCGATGCAGTCACCATGTTATCAAACCAGGTAGAGCTTTTAAATAAAAAGATTGATGGTTTGTATGGTTCTTCGCAGGTACATCCAATGATGCAGTGCGATACGAATGGAGGAGGAATGAATAATACAGAATATCTACCCTACAGTCCTGGGATAAAAAGCGAACAGATGAACTATATGGGTAATAATTCTAGACCTCAGAATAATCGCTATATTAACACTTACAATCCAGGTTGGAGGAACCACCCAAACTTCTCATGGGGTGGTCAAGGAAATTAGAGACAACAACCCCCTCCAAGCTTTCAATAATAACCCTACCCACAGGAGAAGAAGCAAAACCTTGAGGAGATGCTAATAGAATTCATCTCAGTGTCAAAACCCACTTTCAAAGCACCAAAACAGCACTCAAAAATCAGCAAGTGTCGATTCAAGAGCTCGAGAACCAAATAGGCCAGCTTGCCAAGTTGATCTCAAAACGACCACAAGGCAGCATGCCAAGCAACACTGAAACTAACTCAAAGGAGCAACTTCATGCCATTACTGCTCACGAATATGAAGGGTTAGACAAACCAAAATCGAGGCAAGAAAATGTACTAGGTAAAGGTAAGGTTGAGGTAAGCCATAATAAACCAAAACTGGTAAGTATAGAGTACAAACCTCGTGTGCCATATCCCAATGCGACGAAGAAAGACCGCACAGATGACCAATTTGGTAAATTTCTTAAAATTTTAAAAAATTACATATTAACTTGCAGTTTATTGAAGCTCTTTCACAGATGCCCAATTTAGTAAAACTTTTAAAACAGCTTTTGGAGTTGCATGCAGTTTGCTCAGCAATTTTATAGAATAAACTACCCCACAAATTGAAAGATCTAGAGAGTTTTACGATTCCTTGCTTAATTTTTAAAAGACCGCACGATGCGTCGCATGTGGAGCTGCATGCAGTTTGCTCAAACATTTTATAGAGTAAACTACCCCACAAATTAAAAGATCCAGGGAGTTTTACGATTCCTTGCTTAATTGGTGGTTTATCTGTTAATAATGCTTTAGCTAATTTAGGGGCAAGTATCAATGTTATGCCTTATAAAATGTTTAAACAGCTAGGCCTTGGGAAACCCAAACAAACTAGGATGAGCATTCAATTAGCTGATAAAACTATTAGATTTCCTAGGGGCATAATTGAATATGTGCTAGTCAAAATTGAGAAATTCATATTCCCAGTAGACTTTGTTGTTTTAGACATGGATGAGGATAGTGACACTCCTTTAATTTTAGGATGACCCTTTTTAGCAACTTCCAGGACCATTATTGATGTTGGTGCAGGAGAATTAATACTTCGTGTAGGTGATGACATGATTAAACTCCAAGCACGTGATTACGAGAATATCTAGTGATCAAGATGATACAAGTCCTGTTAATGTAAGTAAACTAAATGTTAAAACTCTTTTGTAGGAAATTTCTCAGAAAAAGATGACAGAGCCATGGTCTAGCTCTCATATTGAGAATAGAACTGTTCATGAGGAACGAAGGCTTCAGATCGAAGAACTAGATGAATGGCAAACACAGTTCAAGGAGAACCCGAGAAAACACGATGAACCAAAGCGACTCCATGACAAGCTTAAGGATGGGACAAACTGATTTAAGATCAGGGATCAGGTATTTTTGGATAAAGAAGACCCTCGAATCACCACTTTAGACCTTAATACAAACGAAGCGATCCCTTTCACATTACTCAATGTCTTCCCATATGAAACAGTCGAGGTAACTAGTCCTAAGTTTGGCAGTTTTAAGGTAAACACTACTAGACTCAAACTGTATATTGATAATAGAACTGGAAGCAGAAGAAAGGAGTGTCAACTCCTCGAATGACCATGAGTAGAGAATGGAAGGTGAGTCTAGCTTAAGAATTTAAACGAGCACTTCTCGGGAGGCAACTTGAGCACTAACCTCATTAATGTCTATATTTTTTATTTTAGCATCTAACTAAAAACTAACCAAATTAATAGGTGCAAGTTTTCCTACCCACACGGCCTTGCACACGGGCGTGGCCATGGCCGTGTACACACCTCAAGTAGATACATCGGCGTGCCAGACACCGTGTGAGAACATGACAAAAATTGTCCCCAAAACACGGGATGTGATAACATGCCACGGTAGTGCGATTTGGCCGTGGTCGACACTGACTAAAGAACACGGGAAGTGATAAATCCACATAAGCGTGCCTTAAAACCATGGGCAATACTGAGTAAATGACACGAGCGTGCGACATACCGTGCCTATAAGCCGTGGTCGATACTAACCAATCAACATGGGCATGGAAACCTCTAGACAGGCTTGGGAGAAACGAACAAAGTAGCACACGGTCGTGCGATTCGGCCGTGTGACCTAACATGCCCGGGTACATGGGCGTGGGCCACGACCATGTGTCCCAATCTCTATTTAAACCCCCTTCTTCTATTCACTTTCTTCCCTAAATCTTCTTCCCCCTAAACCTTAGCCACCGCACCTCTTTTCGACCACCGCTCTTTTCCTCCACCTCCTTCCTTCCTCCTTTTTCCCCAACTCGAAACCCCCTTTTTCCCTTTTTCTTTTCCCGTTGTCTTTCTTCCTTCTTTTCCGTTTCCCCCTTTCCCTTATTCCTTCTTTATATTGCCACCACACCAACCACCATCCTTGCCACCGTTGGTCACTCTTTCTCCCCTTTATTTTTTTTGAATTCATATCTATTTTCCATTATTTATTATTATTATTTTGTTCATATTCTTCATGCCATTTAGATTTAGCTTAGGGTACCATAAGTTCATGCTGGTTACTTCATTGATTCGATTTCAAAAGGTTCGAGGTTCTTCCGGAGTATCCTCCCCCACGTTCACCTCTGCCCAAATTATCAGGTTTCTTTTCATTAATTCCATCCAAAATTTAGGACATTTCATTTCTCTCCCTATCTTATGATATTCTTACTATATTGTCATTATTTATCTTTGTACATTGAGGACAATGTACATCTTAAGTGTGGGGAGGTTAATTATAGTATTATTAGAAAATCCCTAAATTATATCTTGTTCTTAGGTAATTTTCTCACATAACCATTAAAATGAAAATTCTATTGACTTATGATTTTCATTGATATGTATTGGATTAAGTCATAGGTAATTGTGTATTGATCATTTATACTTTAAGACATTAGAGAATCAAGTATGATAAGTCTATTTTCAGAATTAAAAATTTTCTAGGTTGTTTCCCTAAATTTAAATATTACTTTGAAGTTTGAAATTTGCAAGGTTGACATCAAAAACCATAATTTTTGTGAGATTTTGAGCCTTTTAGAGCATATACCTTTCTTGCTCACTTTATTGGTTATGAGTGTGTCAATATTGATTTGTTACACTAGAACTTACTTCGATGATGCATGTCGAGACCACACCATTGATTTGATATACTGATATGATAAAGGCACCTGGGTTTTAACCCACTTACCCTAAAAAGCCTACCTTCATAATTAACCCCTAGTGAACCCCTTTGATCCTAATAAACCATTTCTTGATATACCCTTATATTAACCCAAAACTCATTATTTTTTATTCTTAAGAATTTTCCCTATTGTATTAGCCTCTTTTTGCCGAGATTTGATTTGATCAGCTGCCTAACTATGTTTTATATTTCAGTTGTTAAATTCTTTCTTATTATTGTACATAAAAAAAAACAGAAGTTGGAAATTTATTCATTATTAATTCTATGTTATTTGAGCTTAAGCAATTAATTTCACATTTTGAGAAGAAGCTCGTGTTATTATTGATAAGTTTTCAATTGATGTAATTATTCATTTTTAGTTTATTTTTCTAGTTAGGTAAATTGTCAACTCGATCTTGATTTTAACCTTCTCTTTCAACCTTTATCCACACATTTAACCCAAGCCCCATTACAACCCTTTTTAAAGACCTTTTGATTGGTGTATCATCTCACTTTATAGTGGTGGAGATTTGATTTTCATGCAAGCCTATGGTAATAACTTTTCATGTTTGAATTTTGAGTGCTTAATCTGGAACCTTAAACACTTTGAGTGATTTGAGTGAATCTTTAGTGAGGATGTCAATTCTTGTCAATTTTGAATTAAAAGGGGAAATACCTATGTGTTTGTGCTATAAAAATTTGTGACTTGGATTGTTTGAATCTCTAAGACTCTTTTAGTTAAATTATCAATGTATGAATTATCTATGAATTATGATGAAACATTATTGATGAGAAATATGAATTAAGGAAGTTTAATTTTAATTGTGAGTTGAGGATTTTGCTTGAGGATAAGCAAAAGCTTAAGTGTGGGGATATTTGATAAACCATAATTTATACATATTTTTAACCCATGCTGGGCTTATTTTTGGATAAATTTTCATTAGATTTGATGAATTCGATGCTCCTAATCCTTTAATTTCATGCTTTACACTCAGGAGAGCTTAGGAGTCGAAAAGAACGAGAAATGGGCCAAAAAGGGACAAAATAGGCCTACTTTGACCTGGACTATCACACACGGTCAGACCACATGGCCATGTGTGACGAGTAGAATCGAACACGGCTTGGACTATAGCAGGCCGTGTGTGGCAAGCAGAATCAAGCACGGCCTAAGCTATCGAACACGGGCATGTCACACGAGCGTGTCCCTGCTAAACCTAAGTCTAATTCTATCTGAAAAAGACCACTTGCGGGCCAAGAAAGGTGTTCCAAAGCCTATATAAACGCCTTAGGGGACAACCTAAACAGAGAGGCAGAGTAGAAGGCAGAAAATACTCGAAGACAGCCATTGGAAGTAACTTGGAAGAGGGATCTCCATTAAGACTGAAGATCTCCTATTAATTTCTCTTAAAGTTTTTGGGTTTTCTTATGTTTTGTAGTTTTCCTTATTTTAAGATTTTTCCCTCTATCAGTATGAACTAAACTCCCTAAATACCTAGGGAGGATGAAACCTAGATGAATCTTATTACTATTTGATTTATAAGATAAATACTTGTTCTTATTCTTAATTGTGAGTTCTTATTCTTGTTTTGATAATTCAGGTTATTGATTCAAGTCGAATGTACTTATTCAGAGTAGCAAAAGTCCCAGTTTAAGAGTAGATCAACACAATTAAGTGGAGTTGAATGCAATCCTAGATATAGGACGACGTAAATCTGCCAGATTAGAGTCAAATCTAATAAGGGAATCCATAGATCGAGTTAATGCGGCGATAGGGGTTTTAATTAAAAAGAGATTTCAATTAATCAAACCTAGAGTCAGTTGTTTTTAGTCTCGAAAGAGATATTAACATAAATCAAGGATTTCTACGGATTAAGTCAAGTGAATAAATCGTATGAATCAGAAGTAATAAGTGAAGTCTAGGTGGATTCTTCCTTGGGTATTGCCTCTCTCAGAAAGTTGTCTAAAAAGTATTTTCCCAATTCATTCTCTGTCGTGCTGTTAATTAATTTTTGTTTACAAGAAATCACTCCAATTCTTAGGCTAGATAATAGAAAGATAGAAATTACTAGTATTCTTGGTCCTTGTGGATACAATATTTTCGGTCTTACCATAACTATACTATTAAACGATAGGTGCGCTTGCCTTTATTGTGATCGTAGTTAGTTAGAGACACATCGCCATGTACGAGACTATTAGTCACTGATCGTTGTTTTATCGAGTCTTAAAATTTATATAAAGAATGATCGAACACGGAAACTAACTAAGACAATGATGGAGGCAAGCGCACCTATCGAACAGTAGTATAGTTTAGGCAAGACCGGGATGTCGAACCCAAGGGAACCAGAAGTACTAATACTAACTCTTTTTTTATTATCTAGCCTAAGAATTAAGGGAATTTGTTGTTTAATCTAAATTAACTAACTACTAAACTAAAGACTCTAAGACAAAGAAGAATGAAATTTGGAAAATAACTTGAGGAAAAACCAATTGATTAAGACAACACCCAAGGAAGAATCCACCTAGACTTCACTTGTTATCTAACACTGAACCAGACGATTTATTCACTTGAGGATCCGTAAGATTCCCTAACGTATATTAATCCCTCTCTTGAGGCAACTAACGTCTAACCATAGGTTGATTAATTGAAATCTCTTTCTAATTAAAACCCCTAGAATCGTATTAACTCGATCTATAGACTCCCATATTAGGTTTCACCCTAATCTGGCAAAATCTCGTCACCCTATCTCGAGGCGCGATCAACTCTGCTTAATTATGCTAGATCTACTCTTAGCCAGGGACTTTTGCTCCTCCACCTAAGCACATCATACTTGAATTAATATCCCGAAAATATCAACACAAGAATTAAGAACACATAATTAAGAACAAGTCAAATATTTATCATATAGTTCAGCAAACGATAACAAGATTCATCTTAGGTTTCATCCCCCTCAGGTATCTGAGGGTTTAGTTCATAATAATAAAAGAATACATCTCAAAAGAAAAGATAAAACAAAACATAAGAAATCCCTAAAACCCCCTGAAGGAATTGAAGGAGAGATCCTCCATCTTGAGTATAATTCTGGCTTCTTGAGATGAATCAACTGGCTATCTTCTAGTAAATCTCCACAAATTGGCTCTTTTTGGCCTAGTTGGATGCCCCTGACTAAAGCCCAGGGTTTTCCTTCTTTGGTTATACTTAAGGTGTTTATATAGGCTTTGGAATATGTTTCTTCGCCCCTAAATATCCTAATCCGAGTGAAACTTTTTTTTTCATGACAGGGACACGCCCATGGCACACGCCCGTGTGAATCAATTTCAAGCTGTGGTCGAGTCTGCTGAAGAGACACGCCCGTGTGTTTCGAGGATCCGGCCGTGTTAGAGTAAATTAGGGAGGCACGACCGTGTGGTCTTGGGCCCAGGCCGTGTCGATTTTTATTTTGACCCAATTTGGTCTATTTTAGGCTCGTTTCTCGTTCTTTTCATCCTCCGGTGCTCTCCTGAATATAAAACATGAAAACAAAGGACTAAGAGCACCAAATTACATAATTCAAGGCTTAAATCATCCAAAAGTATGCTAAATGTGGGCTTAAAATATATTACTTTTACGGTTTATCAAATACCACCACACTTAATCTTTTGCTTGTCCTCAAGCAAAATTCTCAACTTACAAATAAAATGAACTTTCCACGATTCATAATCCTCATCAACAATGTCTCATCATAATTCATAGACATTTCATACATGGATAATTTAACTCAAAGACTCCTAAAGATTCAACCAATTCTAAGTCATATATTTGTAGCACGAAAACATAGGTGTCTCCCATTATCTAAATAATTACCTTTGATTCAAAACTGACAAGGATTAACATCCTTGCTAATGATTCACTTAAGGCACTCGAAGTGTTTAAGGTTCAAGAATAAACACTCATAAGTCGAACCTGAAAGTTAATCCCATAGGCTTGCCTAAAAATCAAATCTCCACCACTGTAATATGAGATGATACACAAATCAAAAGGTCTTTAACAAGGTTGTAATGGGGCTTGGGTTAATGGTGTGGATAAAGGCTAAATTACAAGAGTTAGAATCGAGATTGAATTGACAAATTACCTAACTAGAAAAATGAACTAATAACCTGAATAATTACATCACATGAAAATTTAAAGTACTAATAATACGAGCTTCTCTTCAAGATGTTGAACATATAAGCTCTTAGAACATAGAACTAATAATGAATATACTTCGTGTTTTTTTTAAGAACAAGTCAAAAATTTAATAAGAAAGAACTTTAACAAAAGAAATAAAGAACATAGTTAGGCAACTGCTCAAATCAAATCTCGACAAAAAGGTAGTCAAAAGGAATGGTGATAACATATACGAGCGGGGTTTTGGGTTAATATTAGTGGGTGAATCAATAAAAAGGGTTGTTAGGATCAAAGGGGTTCATTATGGGTTAATTATGAAGGTAGGCTTTTAGTGGAGTGAATGGGTTAAAACCTAGGTGCCTTTCTCATCTCAGTATATCAAATCAAAAATGTGGTCTTGACATGTATAATCGCGGCAAGTTCTAGAATAACAATTCAATGTTGACACACTCATAATCAATAAAGTGAGCATGAAAAGGAATATATGCTATATAAGGCTCAAAATCTCACAAAAATTATGGGTTTTTGATATCAATCCCTGTAAATTTCAAACTTCAAGGTAATATTCAAATTTAGTTCAACAACCCAGAAAATTTTTTATTCTTGTAAAATGGACTTATCATGCTTGATTCTCTAGTATCTTAAAGTTCAAATCATCAATGTACAATTAACTATGAATTAATCTAAGACATATTAATAAAAATTATAAATCAACAGAAATTTCATCCTAATTAGTAATATGAGAAAATTACTTAAGACAAGGTATCATTTAGGGATTTGAGAATAATGCAAAAAGTTAGGCATAAACTTTCACCCCCACACTTAAGATGTACATTGCCCTCAATGTACAAAAATAGATAGTATTCATATAATAAGAAAATCAAAATAGATGGGAGAAGTGAAACTTCTTGAATTTTGGATAAGATCATTGGATTGGAAGTGTGGGAATTGGATTCGGAGGTGAAAGATAGGTTGGAGGAGTGCCTCGAATTCCTGCGCTAGATGAAGAAATTGGGAATCTCATGAAGAGTTAGCCAGGAAATAATAATAAAGATTCAAAATATACTAAATAAATATTTAAAGAAAAGCAAGCTAAAGTGAAGGAAAATAAAAAGTAAAATAAACTTATAGGAAAAGGTAAATGGACTGAAAAGTCCTTATTGTAAGATGGTTCGTGACATGGGTGTGATTTTTAAGTAGTGGTGCGTGACTCCTCAAAGCGACCTTAAGAACCTAAAACCAAGAAACTAAAAGAAGATAAAATGAATTAAGCAGAAGAGAAGTATATATAAGGAAAATAAAGGAAAAGATTAAAGAAAAATAAGACAGAAAAGGTCTCAAAGACCCTTGGCTTATCGATTATATGAAGCGGCCGGCATGAACTTATGTAGGTCGATCTACCACGGGGAGACTGTGCTTTGATCCTTCCACTTCTTCGGCATAGATGTGGTGGTCAAGGGTTTTGAAAGATGAATGTGAATGAAAATGAAAGTGAGAGCCAAAAAGGTGTAGAAAGAGGGGTTTGGGAGTAACTGGAGAGTGGAGGAGGGGGTGGTGGATTAAATAGATTTTCAAATTTGACGCCTTCCCACGCTCGTGTAAAGTGGGCGTGTTAAGTCACACGACTGCCTCGCACGCCCTGTTGTGGGTCATATCATTTCTCCCACGCCTGTATTTAGTTTGCCACGCCCATGCTTGGTAAGTCAGTATCGACCACGGTCGCCACGCACAGCCGTGGCGTGGTGGTTGAGTCCGTGACTTAAAGATTGATTCGTTCTGACTCGTACCATCTCGCCATGTCAGTACAGAGATTCGGTGTATCCACATGGCCACAGCCACGGCCGTGTGCAAGGTCGTGTGGCATGAAAATCTGCCAAAGAAGAAGAAAAGAAAAGAAAAAAAAAGAAAAATTATAACAATAAATAGGATTAATGCTCGGGTTACCTCTCGAGAAGCGCTCGTTTAAAGTCTTAAGCTTGACTTTCCTCTCATTTGCATATTCAAGGAGGTTTGAGGAGTTGAAAATCCTTTCTCGTGTTAGTAGTTCCATTATCATGATAGAGTTTAAGACGAGTAGCATTTATTTTCAAAGTGCCAAACATGGGATTACTTACCTCGACTATTCCGTATGGAAGACATTAATTACCTTAAAAGGGATTTTCTTGCTTGTGTTAGGATCAGGTGGAGATATTCGTGTGTCTGCTTTGTCTAATAGTACCTGATCTCTGATTTTGAACTTGTCTACCTCATAAAGTGGCTTCGGTTCTGCTTCGTCTATCCCTATTTCTTCTTCAAGATGCATCTTCTCCTCTTCTAGTTCATCGATCTGAATCCCTTGTTCCTTGTGAGTTATTTCCTTGTTGGCACAGGATTTAGGATCAGACTCAGTTGTGTTCTTTTGTGGTACTTCCTGAAAAGAAGGGTTAACCGAATGGTTATTAATAGAATTTACTTTCTCACCTTGGTTATTCAATGTTCTAGCTGAATTGAGGGCTTGAAGAGTAACTGTCTCGTCACCTACACAGAGTATGAGTTCACTACGTCGACATCGATTTTATTCCTGGCAGTTGCTAAGAATGGTCTTCCTAAAATTAGGGTATCGTGTTGTCCTCATCCATGTCTAAAACGACAAAGTCTATCGAGAATACGAATTTAACAATCTTCATAAGTACATCTTCAATTATACCTCTAGAAATTTTGATAGTATTATCAGCTAATTGAATGCTCATCCTAGTTTGTTCGGGCTTCCCTAGACCTAGTTATTTAAACAATTTATAAGGCATGACGTTTATGCTTTCCCCTAAATCAGCTAATGCATTATCAATAGATATTCTACCAATTAAGCATGAAATTGTAAAACTCCCTGGATCTTTTAATTTTCGTGGTAGTTTATTTTGCAACATTGCTGAGCATACTGCGTTTAGTTCCACATGTGATTCCTCGTCTATCTTCCGCTTATTTGTCAATAGCTTCTTTAAAAATTTTCTCGAATCTAGCATCTGCGAAAGAGCTTCAAGAAATGGTAAGTTAATATGTAATTTCTTTAAAAGTTTAGGAAACTTATCGAACTGTTCCTCTGTGTCGTCTTTCGTTATTGCTTCAGGATATGGTATGCGCGATTTGTATTCTTTGATTACCGGTTTTGGTTTTACTTCAACCTTACCTTCTTCTATCGCATTCTTTTGTTTTGAATTAGGCGCGTCTAACCCTTCACTATCTTGAGCTGTTATGGCTTGAACTTGCTCTCTTGGGTTAGTCTCAGTGTTGCTCAGTAGTCTTCCCTGTGGTCTCTCAGAAATCTGCTTAGCAAGTTGCCCTATTTGATCCTTGAATTCCTGTGTCAATGCCTTAAGTTTTGCTTCTATCTTTTGGAAACGTTTTCTATATTTTGGGAACGTATTTCTAAGGCTGCTATGAAGTTTGTCAGCATCTCTTCAAGGTTTAACTTCTTTTCCTTTGGGTAGGGCTGTTTTTGGAAGTTTTGGGATGGTTGTTGCCTTTGGTTTCTTTGACTGCCCCATGAGAAATTGGGGTGATTCTTTCAACCTGGATTATAAGTATTACTATAAGGGTTATTGTTAGATCAGAAATTATTACCCATATAGTTCATTTGTTCGCTCTCCATGCCCTGTCCGTAGGGTGGGTACTCAAGATTTGCCACTCCTTCACTTGCGTCGCACTGCATAACTGGATGTGCCTGCGAAGAACCATATACACCATCAAATTTTTTATGTAGCAACTCTACCTGATTTGATAGTGCGGTTACTGCGTCGAGGTTGAAAACTCTGGCTGCTTTGGCTGGCCTTGTCCTTATAACTTCCCACTGATAGTTATTCAGAGACATCTCTTCTATAAACTCGTAGGCTACTTCAGGAGTTTTGTTATTCAGGGTTCCGCCGGCGGCTGAATCGATTAGTTGCCTTGTCAAGGGGTTTACACCATTGTAGAAAGTCTGCACCTGTAGCCACAAGGGTAGTCCATGGTGTGGACACCTTCTCAACAAATCCTTGTATCTCTCCTATGTGTCGTAAAGTGTCTCTAAATCCATCTGCACAAAAGAAAAGATATCATTCCTTAACTTGGCCGTTTTGGCCGACGGAAAATATTTTAGTAAAAATTTTTTGGTCATCTGATCCCATGTAGTGATTGATCCTCATAGAAGAGAATGCAACCACTGTTTAGCTTTATTCCTCAATGAAAAGGGAAATAATCAGAGAGGCGGATGGCATCATCGAAATGCCATTTATTTTGAAGGTATCACGAATTCTAGAAAATTAAGCTAAGTGTATGTTAGGATCCTCATCCTGCAAACCATCAAACTGAACAAACTATTGTATCATCTGTATAGTGTTAGGTTTCAGTTCAAAATTATTTGCACAATAGTGGGCCTAACAATACTTGACTCAGTTCCTGTTAAACTAGGTTTAGCATAATCATACATATTACGTAGAGCATGATGTTCTGCTGCCTCTGGAGGTAGCGGATTATTCTCAGCCATCCTTTCAGTAGGATTATTTTCACTTTCTTGATCACCTTCTATGTAGTTTAGGCTTCGCCTTATCTCTCTACGATTTCTGCGAATGGTACCTTCGATATCACTATCGTAAAGTAGGGGCCCTGTCGAGTTCCTTCTAGTCATAAACTAGAGGCATCTAAAAGGAGTGAAAGAAGAAAATTTAGAAAAGCAAAAATAACATCAAATTGAAAAAAATAAAATATGGATAAAGTAATAAAAATTAAGCGTTCTTAATATTTCAGTTCCCCGGCAAAAGCGCCAAAAACTTGATCGTTGTTTTGTCGAGTCTTAAAATTTATATAGAAAATGATCGAACCTAGAAACCAACTAAGACAACGATGGAGGAAAGCACACCTATCGAACAGTAGTATAGTTTAGGCAAGATCGGAATGCCGAATCCCAAATGAACCAAAAGTACTAATACTAACTCTCTTTTTATTATCTAGCCTAAGAATTAAGGGAACTTGTTGTTTAATCTAAATTAACTAACTACTAAACTAAAGAGTCTAAGACAAAGAAGAATGAAATTTGGAAAATAACTTGAGGAAAAACCAATTGATTAAGACAACACCCAAGGAAGAATCCACCTAGACTTCACCTGTTATCTAACACTGAACCAGACGATTTATTCACTTGACTGGATCCGTAAGATTCCCTAACGTATATTAACCCCTCTCTCGAGGTGACTAACATCTAACCCTAGGTTGATTAATTGAAATCTCTTTCTAATTAAAACCTTTAGAATCGCATTAACTCGATCTATGGACTCCCATATTAGGTTTCACCCTAATCCAAAAAAATCTCGTCACCCTATCTCTAGGCGCGCGATCAACTCCGCTTAATTATGATAGATCTACTCTTAGCCAGGGCCTTTTGCTCCTCCACCTAAGCACATCATACTTGAATTAATATCCCGAAAATATCAACATAAGAATTTAGAACACATAATTAAGAACAAGTCAAATATTTATTATATAGTTTAGCAAACGATAATAAGATTCATCTTAGGTTTCATCCCCCTCAGGTATCTGAGGATTTAGTTCATAATAATAAAAAAATACATCTCAGAAGAAAAGATAAAACAAAACATAAGAGATCCCTAAAACCCCCTAAAGGAATTGAAGGAGAGATCCTCCATCTTGAGTATAATTCAGTCTTCTTGAGATGAATCAACTGGCTATCTTCTAGTAAATCTCCACAAATTTGCCCTTTTTGGCCTAGCTAGATGCCCCCTGACTAAAGCCCTAGGCTCCCCCTCTTTGGTTATACTTAAGGTGTTTATATAGGCTTCGGAATATGTTTCTTCGCCCCTAAATATCTTAATCCGAGTGAAACTTCTCTTTGTCACGACAGGGACACGCCCATGGCACACGCCCGTGTGAACTGATTTCAAGTTGTGGTCGAGTCTGCTAAAGAGACACGCCTGTGTGTTTTGGGGTCCAGGCCGTGTTAGAGTAAATTAGGGAGGTACGACCATGTGGTCTTGGGCTCAGGCCTATCAATTTTATTTTGACCCAATTTGGTCCGTTTTAGGCTCGTTTCTCATTCTTTTCATCTTCCCGTGCTCTCTTAAATATAAAACATGAAAACAAAGGATTAAGAGCACCAAATTACATAATTCAAGGCTTAAATCATCCAAAAGTATGCTAAATGTGGGCTTAAAATATGTTACTTTTATGGTTTATCAGTCACCACACAGCCGTGTGATCGACAAGCTAGGCTGGCGCTTGTGAGTGACACTGCAGTAGTGTGTCGAAAGCTGGAGGTAGTGTGAAACACAGGCTCTACCAATTGGGCCGTGTGGGCCACACGGATGTGTAGGATTCTAGGCCAGGCCGTGTGATCCACACGACCGAGGCCAATTTAGGCTGCGTAGGCCACACAGACATGTGGGCCCACACGGGCGTATGAGCTTATTTTTCTGAAAACTCTATAAGGTTACACGGGTCGCCCAAGTCGACTATAGACCTCCTGTAAGTCTGTAAGCAATATTTAAACCCTAAATAAATGATCTGACTGTTTGATTTCTATACTAAGCATGTATGATGTTCTAAATGTATGATCTACAATTTGTATATTAGCATGACATTTTATGTATGTTGCATTGCATTGGGGTGGGATTGATGATATTCAGAGGAAGTATCTGAAAGGTTTTTAAGCTTGTTATCTGCTAGCTCAACTGTAAATTTTTTATTATGTGCCGCATTCGATACAACATGGTGCGTAGGGCTGGGTGGGTTGATTTTATCCCCACATGGTGTGTAGGGTTGGACGGAGTTGGTGTGTAGAGGTTGGTGGGTAGGACTCTGTTTTCTGCATATTCTGTCTGGAATTGGCTAAGGCCCTATAATACATCTATTTCTGTATCTGAGTGGGCTAAAGTCCACACCGTTTCTGTAATGAGCTCAGACCCGAACTGTGAATTTATGAATGAATTCTGATATTGTGCTATGTGTATGTTTTATGTGGGGATTATACACTGAGTTTGTGAAAACTCACTTTCTGTTTAATCTGTACAGGTAATCCCCAGCAATAGACGGATCAGTGTAGTGGAGGACTCGGCGGTGACCATAGTTCTGGAAGCTTATTTACGGTTTATTTATAATCATGATTTGGTTATATTTGGGGTAAATTTTATGTAATAAGGCCATTCGGATTTTTGTTTAAAACTTGGGATTATTGTTTTATAAACTACTAGCAGTAGGAAAAAACACGAGTTTTCAAAATAGACAAAGATTTTATCAAAATATGTATGACCTTGGAAATCATTTTAAAAGCTTCCGCAATGTATAAAGTTTTGAAAATGGATAACGAATAAATACACGACACGTTTTGACGATAACCGAAGATACCTAAAAATGGTTTCAATGCAGTTTCGATTTCTAAAAACACTATCATGTGACACCGCCAGATTCAGTCATAACGTCCAGCCAGTTTGGGATGTTACATTTAGTGGTATCAGAGCCAGGTTGTAAAACATGGCTATGGTTGGGTTTTTAAATGGTTTTTCCAGAACGATTTTTAAATGATTCAAAATATTTTTAAAATAAGTATACACCGAGTCTCCGCGCCGATCCTGTAAGTGTTATGATCCTTGTTTAAGATTTGTCTAAAATACTACTTGCATGCTTGAAACAGCCTTAGGTAGTATACTATACTGAAACACTTTAGGTAGTGTAAACTGAAAACTGTAGCAAAACTAAAAATCGTAGTAAAAAAACTGTGATTTGCAATAAAAAACTTTGAACATCTGATACTATTCTACATAAAACATTTGTTAATAAATATTAGAACTGTAAACTAATGCATAAAACTGCTAAACAGATAAACTCTAAATTTACGATAAGCGCACGAGGTATCCGCGGACGGGGTACTGAGGCTGTGGTAGAGGCCGTACGGGGCTTGAGCTGGGTTATCCGCATATGAGAATCTGTCCCATCTGGACACGAGCGAGACACCGATCTCACCTGCTACAGAGACTAAGTCTCGAGATCGCATGGCTAGGGATGACGCATTATCCCAGGCTATGCAGGATATTAAAGAGGGTTGTTGGACTCAACACTGGATCTGAGGGCCGGGGGCCCGTTACGAAACGACTCTAGTCCAATGAGGCTGAATTATTCTGGGGTGTCACTGGAGTCACCCCAAACGTGGCCAAATACTGGATGGAGGCCACAGAAAGAATTATGGATGATTTGGATTTTACTGCTGAGCAGAAGTTTAAGGGGGTTGTTTCCCTGCTTCGTGACGAGGCTTACCAGTGGTGGTTGATTGTTAAGGAGGGCACTCAGCCCGACCGTTTGACTTGAGACTAATTTAAGACGGCTTTCCAAAACAAGTATGTGGGAGCCAGTTACATTGATTCTAGGAGGTGTGGATTTCTTAATCTCACCCAAGGGGACCGTTTAGTGGCCGAGTATGAGGCTGAGTTTCTGAGATTGATCCGTTATGCCCGGGGCATGGTGGTAACTAAATATGAGCGATGCGTCTGTTTCGAGGATAGACTCAGGGACAGCCTATGGGTCTTGATAACTTTGTAGAGAGAGCGTGATTTTTTTCTCTGGTAGATAAGGCGAAGATCACCGAGGAGGTTAAGCGCGTTGAGCGCTAAAATCGTGAGAAAGGAAAGAATAAGAGGGAATCAAAGCTCTCGAATTCTATAATGAGGCCTAAGAAAAAGGCTAAATCGGATGAGCCAGTGAGAGTTGGGCCTCCTGTTGCACCTGCTGGGGTGACGCTGTGTGGGCATTGTGGTAGACGCTATCCGGGCGAGTGTTGGAGGAAGACTGAGGCATGTTTGAGATGTGGGTCGACTGAGCATCGTGTCTAGGATTGTCCACTGAGGACTGATCAGATGCAAGCTGTGAGTACTGGTACTGCGCAGCCACCGAGAGTAGCTCAGCAGCCACCTAAGGGTCGAGGTCAGGCCAAGGGTGGTAATGGCATGGGCCGAGGATAAAGAGCACCGGGCAGAGGTGTGGGACCGACTGAGGCAAGGAAGCCTACACTGGTTTATACTGCCTATCGTTGAGAGAATGGTGATGCTCCGGACGTCATTAACGGTACGTTCTTAATTTTTGATGTACCATACATTGTATTGATAGACATAGGCTCTACTCACTCTTACGTAGCTAGCTTTGTGTCTGAAACCTTAAGGATTCTAGCTGAGAGCACTTCGAGTGAGATAACTATTGTGAGTCCGTTGGGGCAATCCATCCGGGTTAGTAAATTGTTTAGAGATGTTCCACTAGAGGTTCAAGGGATAGTATTTCTAGCGGATCTGATGGAGCTTCCATTTGGGGAGTTTGATTTCTGCATTGGTGGCAGAAAAGTTGGTGTGAAAAGGATGTGAGGCATTCTTGGCCTATATCAGTGTTTCGAAGCAGAACTGCAAGGGACTTTCTGGATGTTTTTCTTGAGGAACTACCGGGTCTGCCTCTGAGCCGAGAGGCAGAGTTTGGAATTGAGCTCTTTTCTAGTACCGCTCCGATGTCCATCTCCCCTTATAGAATGGCACTGAAAGAGCTCGTGGAGCTTAAGACTCAGATTCAAGAGTTACTGGATCATGGGTTCATCTGCCCTAGTGTGTCTTCATAGGGAGCACCTGTGCTGTTTGTGAAAAAGAAAGATGGATCCATGCGTATGTGTATTGACTATCGTCAATTGAATAAGCTGACCATTAAGAACAAGTACCCACTACCAAGAATAGATGATTTATTTGACCAGTTCAGAAGGGCTTCTGTGTTCTCCAAGATCGATCCACGATCGGGATACCATCAACTAAAGGTTAAGGAGATCGATGTGTATAAGACGACATTTAAGACTCGGTACAGTCATTACGAGTTCCTAGTAATGCCATTTGGATTGACGAATGCACCAGCAGCTTTTATGGATTTGATGAACCGAGTGTTCCAGCCCTATCTAGATTGGTTCATGGTAGTTTCATTGACGACATTTTAGTGTATTCGAAGACTGAAGATGAACATGATGAGCAACTTCGAGTGGTATTATAGACGCTTCGTGAGAAACAGTTGTATGCAAAGTTCAGTAAGTGCAAGTTCTGGCTCCGAGAGGTAACCTTTTTGGGGCATGTGGTTTCTGCGGAGGGGATTCGTGTTGATCTTCCCAAGATTGAGGCTGTGTTGGAGTGGAAACAGTCGAAGAATGTGTCTGATAAGTAGCAGAGGACACAACGGTGACCACGGTTCTGGACACTTATTTACGGTTTATTTTTAATCATGATTTGGTTATATTTGGGGTAAATTTTATGTAATAAGGCCATTCGAATTTTTTTCAAAACTTGGGATTATTGTTTTATAAACTACTAGCAGTAAGACAAAACACGAGTTTTCAAAATAAACAAAAGGTTTTATCAAAATACGTACAACCTTGCAAATCGTTTTAAAAGCCTTCGCAACGTATAAAGTTTTGAAAATGGATAACGAATAAATACACGACACGTTTTGATGATAACCAAAGATACCTAATAATGGTTTCAATGTAATTACAATTTCTAAAAACACTATCATGTGACACCGCCAGATTCGGCCATAACATCCAGGCCGGGTTTGGGGTGTTATAATCTCTCTTTTTCACGAACAATACTGGTGCACCCCAGGGCGAATAACTCGATCGTGCAAAAACCTTTATTTGTCAATTCTTGAAAACTGAGATTCCAATTCTTTTAATTCTGTTGGAGCCATTCTGTACGGAGCTATCAATATTGATGTTGTTCCCGGTACAAATTCAATACCAAATTTAACCTCTCTGATCGGTGGCAAACCTGGTAATTCTTCTGGAAATACATCTGAAAACTCACAAACAATAGGTACATATTCAATCTTTGATTCAGATAGCTTAGTATCCAATACATATGCAAGATATGCATCACAGCCCTTTTTCATACTTTTTTGGGCCAACATAGACGATATCACAATAGGTAATTCATTTGAATCATCAGACTCAATCCGAAGAATTTCACCGTTTTGACATTTCAATTCGATAGTCTTTTGTCTACAATTCACAACTGCATCATGCGTAGTCAGCTAGTCCATACCTAGAATCACATCAAACTCATCAAATGGTAAAGCATCAAGTTAGCCCGAAAGTAGTAACCCTGAGTCATAAAAGGACAATTCTTACAAATTTTATCAACTAACACATATTTGCCTAAAGGGTTCGATACTTTAATTACAAACTCTGTAGACTCAACATGTAAACTTTTTTTAAATACTAAATTCATACAGATATATGAATTGGTTGATCCAGGATCTATCAACGTAACTATATCAGTATTAAAAAGAGAAAAAAGTACAGGTAATAACGTCTGGCAATGATGCCTCCTCTCGTACATGGATAGCATAAGTTTGGGTAGGTGCTCGTGCCTCAGATCTCACAACAAAATCTCTCATAGCACCTCGGTTACCACTCGTATTTCCAGTGTTTCGGGGTGGTCTCCCTCTGGTAGCCGTATTACTCACTTTCGCTGGTTGATCTCTTTCAACTATAGACTTTTCTAGACAGTCCCAGAGATAATGATCAAGAGATCCGCATATAAAACAAACTCCGCTCACTATTCTGCATTCACCGTAATGTTGCTTGTTGCAATGCTTACATTCAGGTACAACATTTCTAACACTACCCTCACTGGCAACAAATGTCGTCTGAGGTTTAGAGCTGAAATTTCTTGAATCTCTTTCTCTGATTGAAATCCCCACAGAAGCAGTAGAACGGGAATGATATTCTTTAGATTTCTTTGATGCTGACTGATGTGATTTGCCCGCAAATCTTTTTCTAAAGTCTCTAGCTTAAGATATCAGCATTTTTTTCTCTTTGCGAAGCTCTTCAGTTTTGCAAGCTCTGTCAAATAAAACAACGAACTCTTTCAACTCAAGAATCCCCACTAATAGTCTGATTTCTTCATTTAACCCATCTTCGAATCTTTTACACATTATAGCCTCAGAAGAAACATATTCACGAGCATATTTGCTGAGTCGTACAAACTCTCTTTCATATTTCGTTACCAACATATGGCCCTATTTCAATTCAAGAAATTCCTTTCTTTTCTAATTAATGAACCTTTGGCTGATGTATTTCTTTCTAAATTCAACTTGAAAGAATTCCCAAGTAACACTTTCTCGAGGAACTACGGATATCAAAGTATTCCACCACTGATACACGGTGTCTCTCAACAATGATACAACACATTTTAAACATTCTTCAGGTGTGCATGACAGTTCGTCAAATACTCGAATCGTGTTCTCAAGTTAAAACTCAGCTCTCTTAGGATCATCACTAACAGTAGCTCTGAAGTATTCAGCCCCGCATTTTCGTATCTTATCAATAGGTGGCTTATTAAATCGTAAAGGATCCATACCTTGAGGAACTACAGGGACTGGTTAGGGGATAGGTGGGGGTGGAGGTTGTTAAGCAGCCAGATTCGTACGAATGTATTGTGTAAACCATCTTTTTATCATTTGGAAGAAGGCTTCTTTAGCCTCTCCTCATTGGCTACCCGTTATAGGTCTAGAGTTAGATGGCGCTGTCCCTCGCGCGGGAGCAGGCGCATTACTCTTGACCTCATCAACTACGGCTCGATCAGGATCTATTTACTATATAAAAACACATTTAAAATTGTCAGGAGTCATCACACTATCACAATTTATATATATGACATGTATAGCTAGGCTCACATACGCTACGTTAGCCCTAGAATCGACTAAATCATAGCTCTGATACCAATAAATGTAACACCTCTAACCCGTATCCGTCGCCAGAGTAGGGTTACGAGGTATTACTGATCATTACACATCATTTAACACAATGTTTATACATCTATGCATTCATAATCAAATACCATTCAACAATGTCATATTGTCCCTTATAAGAGCCTACGAGGCCTTAAACATGCTTTAGGAGCCACTCGGGACTAAACTGATAACTTATAAAAATTTGGAAACTTAGAAAATATTTCAAACAAACAGGGGTCACACGCCCATGTGAACATGCCGTGTGCCTCACACAGCTCTAGACACGCCCGTGTCTCAGACTGTGTGAAAACAGGGTATACATACTGACTTGGGTCACACGGCCGACCACATGCTTGTATGTCTAACCCCGTGTGCCCTTCAAAATGGTCACACACGCCCGTGTGCCAGACCCTGTCAAAACTGTAGGGTATAATGACTTATGAAACACGGCCAAGTCACAGGCTCGTGTGCTAGGTCGTGTGCCATTTAGGGGGAATACTGACTTGTACCACACGGCCAGTCACACGTCAGTGTGTGAGACTATGTGGAACATACTGACTTTAATTTAATATCAACACCAGGGGACACACGGCCATGTAACATAACCGTGTGTCACACACACTGAGACACACGCTCGTGTCCCTACCCGTATGGACAAAAATAGGCTACTTGCAAAGCCATTTTGCCACCCTATTTTCACATGCATACACAAGCATAAATGACAACATTTCATAACCCAATAGGCAACCATTCCATAACACTTCATACACAAATTATACCAATTCATCATAGTATTCAAATAATTTACTAATTCCATACAATTTCCGTTCATAAACCTACCATATAACAACATATTTACATATTTCCATTTCATCAACCTTTGCCAAAACTACCAAAACATAATATCAAGTTTAACCAAATCACATGGCTTAACCTATACACAAAATGTACCAAAACCATAATTTTAAGCAACCATATCTATCACCATTATAACTAGCCTATACATGCCATATTTACAATTATCCACAAGTTTAAAAGTACCAATCGGCAATTGGATAGTGTGATGTGTAACTCCGACTTGTCCTAAATGAGCGAGCTAACAAACCTCTATAAAACATAGAAAAGGAAACATAGTAAGCTTTATAGCTTAGTAAGCCCGTATAATTCAGAATTAAACTTACCATTTATACATAATTAAGGCAACAAAGAGGTATTCAATTCAATTAACAAATGCCTAAACACAAACATTAATCACAAGTTAGTCACCAAAATTCATGAAACCATCCATTAACTCAATGTAATTACTTAAGACATTGTATCATATTAAACTCACATACATCATATACATCATTTATAACATTTTACTTTCAATCATGTAAACAGTAATTCATTCGTATAAACAGTACTTCACCATATCACAGAATTTATGCCCGTTGAACCTATTAGAATCTCGAGGGATACTCGGGTGATATATAGTACATATAAATCAGTAATCCATTAATTTCTTATCATCTTCCGCTCTTTCGAGCTTAGATCGGTAAGCTCCTCCTGACCTGATGGACAGTAAGCTCTATTGAGCTGAAATAGTAAGCTCTAACGAGCTAAAAACTGTAAGCTCTAACGAGCTGATATATCGATAAGCTCATACGAGATGTGGTGAGTCTGCAACAAATGCAGGAGCTCGACCAAAATGGTAACCCTAGTGACATGTCACTCATATCCTACGAATTCATATGGTTCAAATTGGGTTCAGTAATAATCAATCTATATCAATTAAGCATTTGTATTCTAAGTGTATCAAATACTCAATTATAAACATACATTTCAATTAATTACAAGTATTTAAAAGTTCGATTCTAATTATACGAACTTACCTCGTATCGCTCGGATAATAATTGTCGACTATTCGTCAATCTTTCTTTTTCCCCGATCTAAACCCAATCTCGGCTTATCTTGATCTATATATTATCAAAATCAGCTTATTTAATCAACTATTTGTTCAATTTGGTCCAAAATACACATTAGGGCTATTTTACACATTTGCCCTTAAACTTTCACATTATTTACAATTTAGTCCTTATCACATAAAATTGCAAGTTCATGGAATTTAGTACCACCCATGATTAGCTGAATTTACTACATATTACTAGCAGCCCATATTTTTAATTTATTCACATTAACCACATCATTTTACATTTTTACAATTTAATCCCTTTTTAACATTTTTGTCAAAAATTACTTTACAAAACTAGTTTAACTATCAATAAACCTTCATAATCTATCATCAACTATCAAATTACTCAAGAATTCAACAATGGCAACTTGATAAATCTTTAATAATTTCAAAATCTAGGGTACGGGCTAGCTAGAATACGAAGCAACGATCTCAAAAACGTAAAAATCATTAAAAAACGAGCTAAAACCATACCTTAATCTTGCTTCCAATGTGACCGAATTAAAACCTAAAGAATAGATTATTTCTTTCTCAATTTTGGAAACAAAGATGAAGGATGATGAATAAAATTATTTTGGTTTTATTTAACATAACCTTATTAAACATATTACTAAATTAACCTTTAATAAAACCTTAATATAACACATAAGCCATGGACATAAATGTCCACTAACCTTAATCATGGTCTAATTTCAACATAAGGACTCCTACAATTTAATTTCATAGCTATTTTATACTTTTAACTACTAGAACATGCATTTTACAGTTTACGCAATTTAGTCCTTTTTATCGAATTAAGCATTCAAACAGTAAAATTTCTTTACAAAACTTTCACACAATAATTCTATCATGCTTTAAACTTTAATAAAATAATAAAATAAATATTTTTACCTCAGATTTGTGGTCTCGAAGCCACTGTTCCGATTTGACTCAAAAATGGGCTGTTACAACACTGATGCGTATGCATGAATGTTCTGTTTGAGTATACATATATGATATCTGGACACGAGCATGTTACATGAGTATGTTAAGCATGTTGATTTGTTAAATCTATATTTTGTATCTTTTTGGGTTGGGGATTTGTATATGTGGAGGAAGTGGTCTGTACGGCGACCTTTCGCCTTAATTCTGGCAGCTTGACTGCATACTATATGTTATGTGTCATATCGACATTATAAAGTGTGTAGGGATGGGTGGATGTTTTTAATCCCACATGGTGTATTGGGATGGTCAGAGATGGTGTGTAGAGGATGGGGGTAAGATTCTGTATATCTGTTTTGTTATCTGATATCTGCATCTGTTATGGACTTAGGTCCGGATCTATATTTGAATGTATATGAAATACTGTATATATTGCATGCCTATTTCTATTGGGTTACACACTGAGTTTACGAAAACTCATATCTGTTTGTCTGTTCTGTCCAGGTAATCCACAAACTTAGGCGGGTCAGTGCGACGGAGGCTCAATGGTGACCACTCGACCGAGAACTATTTTTACTTAGTAATTAATGGTATAATTTTAAAGTAAGGTTTTTGTAACACCCCTTACCCGTATACAAAGTCAGAACCGGATACGAGGCATTACCTAACTCAACTTGCTTAAACATGATGTTCGGGCTATAAAATTTCGTTTCGTCTTAAAAACTTTCCATACAAACCCAAAACATACTCATCCTAGGCCTACGAGGCCTTAAACATACTTCCGAAAAGTTTCGGGAATTAATTGGAAACTTTTACGCACTTAGAAAAATTTTGCCTAAACAGGGGCCACACACCCATATTGCTCAAGGGACACACCCATGTGCCCTTGAGACATGCCCGTGTTTTTCACCCGTGGTCGACACTGACTTATTTCACACGGCCTCGACACGCCCGTGTGTTAGCCTGTGTGCCAAAACCTTGGCATTCTATTTATGACGTCATCACTCCACTAAGGTCACACGGCCAAGGCACACACCCGTGTCCTTAGACCGTGTGTCGAATTAAATTCCACATTTAAAGTGCAGACTTCACATGGCCTGGGCACACGCCCATGTCCAAGGCTGTGCCTCTCACACAATTGAGACACACGGTCCTGTCTCTGCCCGTGTGTTTACAACTGAGCATCCTGACTTTGTAAACCTAGCATGCAGGGGACGCACGATTGATCGACACGCCCATGGGGCTAACCGTGTGTCCCACACAGCCTAGACACATGCCCTTATGTGGACATAAAAAGGCTATGTTCCAAGCCAAATGCCACCATGCATAAAAGACATACTAACTCCAACTCATATAAACATCATTCATGACCCAAAGGCACATCCAAGAACTCAATTCAAAGCATTCACACAAGCATAAACTTCATAATTTCATTATCATTGAATATATATAAACTTAACAAGTGATGGCCCATTTTCGATGGCCATTTACAAAATGACTTTGATAACATACATAGCCAACACTTTGTCTAACAATTATGACCTAAAAAATACCAAGTCCTATACATGCCATATTCAAAATAAGTCTAAATTGTTATACCAAAGTGATGGTGATAGTGTGATTTCCGAACTCCTGCGTCCCACGATCCTCGAATTATCTTGGCAATACTACAAGGAAAAGGGAAATGAGAGGGGTAAGCACAAAGCTTAGTAAGTTTGCATGCAAATAAATAGCAACAATAAGCTCATAATGAGACAAATCCATAGCATTAGATAACCATACAAAGTCATAAGCACTTTTCCATACTTACTATGACATAAATCCATAGCATTAGATAACCATACAAAGTCATAAGCACTTTTCCATACTTACTCGTACTTGTTCTTATCTAGAACATACCATGCCACATATCGTAAACATTCCTCGTTAATTTTCTCACGGGTACCTGTATTCACTCATTCACATGACTTTAATACAATTCTCATTTCTATTTCCAAGCAAATCTATTTATCCCAATAAATCACTAGGGATACTCATAGATGCATATTCATTATCATTAGCATAAACACAAAGCCAATGCCACATCATGGATGTGGTCTTACATGGATCATCTCTGAATATTGATGTCATATCCCGGATATGGTCTTATACGATTTTTCATATTCAATGCCGAAGCCATATCCCAGATATGGTCTTATATAGGATCTCAATTTGGTGCCGAGGCCATGTCCCCGGCATGGTCTTACACGGGACCTCACCCATCTCAACTTTCTCATTCAATACCAAATACTTAATTTCATAGAGCATCATGTATCATTATAACATCAAACATTCTCAAACATGCTAGCATAAATGTTGAATTTATCACATATAAACTTACCTCGATTTCAAAATGAGCTAGATCTTCAATCTAGTCCGAGACTTTATTTTTGCCCCAATCAATGTTGATTCTTGGTTCTTCTTGCTCTATAATAGAAAATTAGCTCGTTTCAATCATCACATTAAAAAAATCATTTTAATAATCATGCTTTGGCAAAATTATTATTTCCCCTTACACTTTGGCAAAATGACCATTTTACCCCTAGGCTAGGAAATCAATTCTAATCAAATTTCTACCTTTAATGAGCCTAGGTGAATATTTATTTCTCTTATGGCTATCATCAAAACCCAACATTTCACACATTTTACTACCAATTTTACAACCTTTACAAAAAGGTTCATTTAGGTGTTTTCATGGCAACACCTTTCACAAAAGTTACTCATCTAACAACTAAGGCTCATTTTCTTCCATAAAAATGCAGCAAATAACATTGAAAGCTCTCATGGTAAAACTCTAATCTTTTCACCATATTGCAAGATAGTCCCCTCATTAGAAAGCTTAAGCTATAGGGGTTCTAAAAGTACAACTATCTTTAAGAAAAACCATTAAAATCACTTACTTGTTAGGAAGAAAGCTTGCTAAAATTTTTGAGTTTTCAAACCCCTCTTTGTTGCTAATTTTCGGTGGTGATGGAAAGAAGAAAAGATGATATCTTTTCTTTCTTTATTTTATTAATACAAGTTAATTTAGTCACCAACTTTTACCAACATTGACCAATTTTGTCAATTTTTGTCTCTTATGGCCGGCCACTCTATTCTTAGGAGTCTAATTGCACTTTAAAGACCCAAATTAATATTCTATGGCTATTAGGCACCTTTAGCTTATAAAATAGAACTTTCGCACCTTATGTGATTTAGTCCTTTTTCGCGATTAAGCTTGAAATCGCTAAAATTAAAGCACCAAAATTTTCATGCACTTATACAATCATGCTCTAATTCTTAAAATAACATTAACATAAATTTTCTCTGACCCCGGATTAATGATCTCGAGATCATTGTTCTGACTAGCCCCTAAATCGGGCTGTTACAGTTTTTCTTAAGAGTTGTAATTTTTGGGACTCTTTGGACTGATTGGTTTTAACTTTTGGATTTGGATTTTGATTTGCTACTTTTTCGCAACGTCATCAAAAACACTTTCCGCAAACAAACAGGTTTTTGAAAACATGAGCTTGGTTTTTGTTTAAATGATTTTCCAAACTTCCGCTGCGAAAATAAACGATTAACTTTAAAGAACTTCATATCACGGTTTTAGTAACGAATATGTTTTATAATACTTGGACGTTTTATCAAATAACTAAACATGGTTTTATTGATATATCGTCGATTTCAAATCCCTTCTTCGTAACACTCCTAGATTCGGCCATAACGTCTAGGCCGGGTTTGGGGTGTTACAAAGTGCCCTAGTAAACTTAGAGAAATAATTAGGATACAACTGTTGTGCCAATAGGGAATTATGTGTACCTAGAGTTCAATATCTGGAAATTTGTATCCAAAGTTTTGTGCCTTTGGGCTTGCTCTTATCACATACACCATATGTCGCCTTTGGGCTTAGCATTCTGGTGCTCTCTTGTTGTGTTTGGTGGCTTGGCACTTGGTGTGTTTGGGAGGGACGTGATTTGGTACATAGCAGTATTTGCTCTTTAGTGTATTCTGGAAGGATTCCTATGTATTTGAGTCATTTCCCTTGTGATAATAGGATGTGGTTATAGTTATATATCGATAATGTGTTCTAAAGTGAAAATGTTAAAATATTACCAAATTAAAAGAATATGTGCCTAATAAAATGTTTAACAATGAGCCATAAGTTATAAAATTAAGATTTAAGTATATGATTTTCATGACCTTAATAGAATAGTTAAGAAAAAATTTAAGATTTGCATAATGTATCTAAGTTCATATTTGAACTCATATATGAATATATTAGTAGGCTAAGGCCAAAATTATTTTTAAAATAATTAATTTTAAAATTAATTTTTAAAATTTTTTTAAAATTTTCTAATATGACATTTTATCATGTTAGTATGATGTAGATATGATTACTGTTTAATTGGTGCATTAACAATATCAATAAAACTTAATGATTAAATTTGATCAATATTAACAAAAATGCTTGATTGATTAACTTTTTATCTTTATAGCCTCAATTAATTGTTAAATTTTGTTGAGAGCTTCAAATTTTTTATTTATATTTTGAGTTATTTTTACGAGTAAGCCTACAAATTTATACCAAAGACCTTAAAATTAGAGGAGGGCCATTTACCTTTCAAAAAAAAAAAAAGAGGAGGGCCAGTTGACATACGTCTTGACTTTTTATGGACCACCGTTGGATATGACAACTGACTAGAGACCGCGTTTTAAACATGGGATAGAAGAGGTCTCATTATAACGACACCGTATAGCCACTTTCAATTTTCATGCCATTTTCAATTTTCCTTACCGTCCACTCAAAAAAAAAAAAAAAAAAAACAGCGCGTGAAAATGACGGAAGAACGGAAACATTATAAACGGGAAAGAATAAAAAAGAGACACGAACAAACCAGCCGAACATCCCCATTCACCAGTAGTCGTGAGGCGCCAGAGGATCGATCTCCGGCGAATTTTCTCCGGCTACGAAATTCCTTGTACATTAATTACGCATTTTTATGTAGATTTAATTTTTTATAAATAATATTAATTGTACTTTTAAAGAATTCTTTAGATTTTTATAATAATGGGAGGGGGAACGCATCGTCCGACGATGGATCTGCTGCGATCGGAGCCAATGCAGTTGGTGCAACTCATAATCCCGATTGAATCAGCTCATCGTTCCATTTCTTATCTCGGTGATCTCGGCTTCTTTCAATTCAAAGACGTTAGTTTCTTCCAATTTCTTGATTTTCTTTTTCGAATTTTTAATTATCGTTGAAAATCTTTAGATTTAATATGTTTTACGTTCGCCTATTTTCTTTTAAAAATATTGTTTCTTGCAGCTTAATTCAGAGAAGAGCCCCTTCCAGAGAACGTATGCTACACAGGTCAGCCTTTATATTTTACAATTTTAATTTATTTTCATGAGATTCTGCCCTCAAATGACAGTTTTGAATCGTGATTTGAAATCTTCATTCTCAAAGAATGTGCACATTTGAAATTAAAAGATAATTTTGCTGAAATTAGTGGAATTTTAGATAAGAAACTCTACCTAGATATCAATTCATAATGATCTTATAAATCTTCTAAATGCTTGGAGATTTATGCTAATTTTTAGTTAATTTTAGGAATTTTATTATACTTGAATATGTTATTCTGTCATGCAGATCAAGAGATGCGGGGAAATGGCACGCAAGCTACGTTTCTTCAAGGAACAGATGACGAAGGCTGGTTTATCACCCTCGACTAGATCTGGAATGAGTGATGATGTTGATTTTGATAACTTAGAGGTAATAATGGATACTTTTTATTTTAACAGTTTTATTTATTATATGGAAACACCACTTTATATGTGGTATTTGTAGGTGAAACTTGGAGAGCTTGAAGCTGAATTGATGGAGATGAATGCAAATCATGAGAAGTTGCAACATAGTTACAATGAACTAATAGAATATAAGCTAGTTGTCCAGAAGGTATGCTAAAATTTCATGCATTATCTGGTTATTAAAGCAGTATGAGTGATTAGTTATTTCCCTCTTTCTGTACAAAGGTTTATCACCTTTCTTTAGGCAGCAGGTGTGAAAATTTTAATTTCCCTGTTTCCATATAATTGGTTTATCACCTTGCTTTCTAGAAGAAGCCTTATGATTCTGTAATGATTGATTACGGTGGTATTGTTTTCCTATTTCAGGCTGGTGAGTTTTTTCACTCGGCTCAAAGCATTGCTGCAGCTAAGCAGAGAGAAGTCGAAGCTCAGCAAAGGGGTGAAGGATCCATTGACAGTCCATTATTATTGGAGCAAGTATAGTTTCAGCTTGGTCATTTTCTATACTAGTTTTATGTAATGCCTTTTATTCCTCTTTGCTGATGCTTAGGGTGTTTATTTTTGTAGGAAATGGTCACTGATCCATCAAAGCAAGTTAAGCTGGGATTTGTTAGTGGTCTTGTCCCAAGAGAGAAATCATTGGCTTTTGAAAGAATTCTATTTCGGGCTACCAGAGGGAATGTCTTCTTGAAGCAATCTGTACTTGAAGGTTCTGTGACTGATCCTGCATCTGGGGAGAAGGTTAATTCCTGCATTTACCATTGTAGATCCAGAATTTCTTAGTCATTCACTTACTTTTTTTTTTCATGCTTACTTTTGTTTAGTTCTTTCTTCACTCGTTAGATTTGTTTATTTGATATCGATTTGCAACTTGTGCCTATGAGTGTGATTTACCGAAATCATCTCCTGTTAATCAAAATTAAGAACCTTTTACCATTTTATTTGCAATTACAGGCTGAGAAAAATGTGTTTGTTGTCTTTTACTCTGGTGAAAGGGCGAGGAACAAAATTGTGAAAATTTGTGAAGCTTTTGGAGCAAACAGATATCCGTTCACAGAAGACCTAAGCAAACAATTTCAGATCATTACAGAGGTATGCTTTATACGATTGTGAAATTGTGGAGAATCAGGGATATCATTTAAATGGAATTCGAAGCTCAAGGATTCTGCAAGCAGTTTGTTGTTACTTTCACTTTTTGTTTATATGTATCTCTTTTGTTTTCTCTCTCTCTCTCTCTAGTTGTTTTGGTTTGAAAGGGGTCGGGGTTGAAACAATTATGATGGAATGGAAACCACTAATCAGTCTAAATCTATATCTGGCCTTGCTCATTGAGAGGTTTTTTTAATTTGTCTATTGGCCTGCATTGATTTTTTTTACTTTATTTTAATTCTTGTAGAAGTTTAAATAATATTGTTGTCTTTGGTTAACAGAATAGAAGGTAGAGCCAATTCTAAAGTTGTGCTGAAACAAAAATAAGCACATTGAGAAGGGGTACTGTTGTTGGAAGGAAACTATTTATATTATAATAATTAAAGATGATAATAAGTTAATGATATGCATAGATCCTGAACATAGTAGCATTCAAAAGTTGCACTTTTCTCTCTCTCTCTCTCCAATGTTTGAACATAATGCCAAATCATTGCTCTAACCTTTCATGTGAACATTTTAAAAGTTATTAGATTTTTTGTGTACTTTTATCATTTTAATGTGCTTATGAAATGGGTATCTGGGTATTAAGTTCTTGTCAGATAGGCTGAATTTTTAACCCCTCTTATATGCAGGTGTCTGGAAGACTCGAAGAGCTTAAAACTACTATAGATGTTGGACTTGTGCACCAGACCAACTTGTTGCAGACAATTGCTTATCACTTTGAGCAGTGGAGCCATTTGGTTTGTTGAAATTGATTTTATTCCTTCTTTTCTTTAAAGCATATGCTTCTATCTATGTTTGAACTTCATATCCGTACGATTGCATGTCAGTTTCTGTGGCTGGATTTAACCTAAGAGGTGGCTGAATGAACCCCAAAATCTGACCAAAATACCAAACCCAAGATATTTTGAACCTGAAATGATTGGAACCCAAAATGGCCTAACATAAAACTGCTCAAAACTTGCAGTTTGCCTCCTCTATTTAACCTTATTAAGTTCCTTTGAACTCTATGTTTTCTTAACTCACTGAACGTTTTTCTAATTTATGTAGGTGAAGAAGGAAAAATCCATTTATCACACTTTGAGCATGCTCAGCATAGATGTTACAAAAAAATGTCTTGTTGCAGAAGGTTGGTGCCCTGTTTTTGCAACAAACAAGGTCGGATTTTTGAACCTGTAATCTTTTCTTCTCTGCTGCATGGTATTCCTGCTTAATTGCAATAATAAAGTTGAAAAATGATTATCTACCCTTGATTTTGCAGATTCAAAATGTGTTACAGCGGGCAACTGTTGACAGCAACTCACAAATTGGGACCATATTTCATATTCTCCAGACAAAGGAATCTCCTCCTACCTATTTCCACACCAACAAATTTACTTCTGCTTTCCAAGAAATCGTGGATGCATATGGGTTAGTAAATTTGATAGTTGCTGCTATTGCATTCAAGAAGATAAGCCGGCTGGCAATCCATGTCCCTAACTCCTCAGTCTCAAAAGAGATATTTTCTTCTTAGTTTAGACATTCTATCGTTATTGCATATTTACTTGGGTTGTTAAAATACCATTTCTAAACCAAATTATCATGGAAAAGAACTGACCTGAGTTAATATTATTGCAGGATTGCGAAGTATCAAGAAGCAAATCCTGGTGTATTCACAATCATCACATTCCCTTTCCTTTTTGCTGTTATGTTTGGTGACTGGGGCCATGGTATATGCCTGTTTTTGGCAACATCATATTTCATAATCAAAGAAAAAAAGTTTTCTAGTCAGGTAACTTGTGAATAGCTTCCTGGTAATTTTGGCAATCTGCTTCATGTTCTTGGTAATTGTACTGTTTCTTGTGCTTATTTTATATTTATTTTCTTTTAACCTAAAACAGAAACTTGGAGACATCACTGAGATGATTTTTGGTGGTCGCTATGTTATTATGATGATGGCATTATTCTCAATCTACACAGGATTGATATACAATGAATTTTTTTCGGTCCCATTTGAACTGTTTGGGCCCTCTGCTTATGGATGTCGTGATCCTGCTTGCAGGTAGGTACTTGTCTGTATGATTGGAGTATACGGAAAGAACCTGAAAATTTTTTGTCCTTCCTTTCTGTATTACTTACATTCATCTCTTTGCTTTGCAGAGATGCTTCTACAGCAGGCTTAGTAAAAGTACGTGCCACTTATCCTTTTGGTG
The DNA here is from genome assembly GCA_025506655.1 of Gossypium rotundifolium. Classification (NCBI taxonomy): domain Eukaryota; kingdom Viridiplantae; phylum Streptophyta; class Magnoliopsida; order Malvales; family Malvaceae; genus Gossypium; species Gossypium rotundifolium. Next base: position 154,126,897 of record CP106722.1, on the reverse strand, counting down.
TGGATCCTAAGTGGCATGGTACTCGGAGTGAGCTACCATTTCTCAACTCACTGAAGATGAAGATGTCAATTTTGCTTGGAGTAGCTCAGATGAATCTTGGAATCATTTTGAGTTACTTCAATGCAAAATTTTCGGGAAATGAACTCAACATTCGGTGAGTCACAGCAATTGCATTTGTAGAGTACTTGGCTAAATTCTTAACTCAGTTTAAATACTAAGAAATTGTTTAGCCAAAAAAAAAAAATTGAAACTGAAAAGAGGTTACTAGAGACGAACATACCTTTGTCTCAGTGTGCCCTGGCACAACGAGCAAAGCTTTTTGTTAATTATATCATTGGCTTTTCTTTTGAAAATGTGTTTTTGTTTGTTGCCTTGACAAAAATATAGTGATTTTGACTAATGTGTTTATTCAATAAATTGAAACACTGTTTAGGTACCAATTCCTTCCTCAAATGATCTTTCTGAACAGTCTGTTCGGATACTTGTCACTCCTCATAGTTGTGAAATGGTGCATTGGTTCTCAAGCTGATCTTTATCACGTGATGATATACATGTTCTTGAGTCCTACAGATGATCTTGGTGAAAATCAACTTTTCTTTGGTCAGAAGTTTCTCCAGGTTTAGTTCTGTATTCCTAACTTTGCGAATGTTTTCTCTTGCATTATTTGACATCAGATTTATGGATTTTGTGCTTTTTGACAGATTGTATTACTGCTAGCGGCTCTAGTTGCTGTACCGTGGATGTTATTTCCAAAGCCTTTTCTTTTAAAGAAGCAACATGAGGAAGTATGTGGACAGCACTTCCTGTTTTTTCCACTATAAACAATGTCTTTCATTGTATAGCCCATGCTTTGTAAAATTTAACTGGTTTCCATTCTTCTATCAAATGCTTTAATATATAATTTCTTATTGATGTAGAGGCACCGTGGTCAATCTTATGCGCTATTAGAAAATAGCCTCGATGAGTCTGATGAAATGGAAGTACGTAATGGTTCCAGTAGCCATGAAGAGTTTGAGTTCAGTGAGATCTTTGTTCACCAACTTATACACACTATCGAATTTGTGCTTGGAGCAGTGTCGAATACAGCTTCATTTCTGCGTTTATGGGCTCTTAGGTAGGTTCTAACCACTTGAAACCTTCAAGTCCCTTGCAAAGAAAGGCCTCTTTGACTGCATCTGATTTCTTTGATTTTACATTTTACAGCCTAGCCCATTCAGAGTTGTCAAGTGTATTTTATGACAAGGTTTTACTTTTGGCCTGGGGGTGAGTACTGAGTAGTCTACTTTTCTCCTCAAAACATTTTCTCTTGCATTAGTAAGTATTTTGAATTTAATTAAAAAGGACTGATTATTATCATTTGCTTTTTTCTTTTGCAGATTCAACAATATCTTCATTCTTATCATCGGTATATTTGTATTTATATGCGCAACAGTTGGTGTGTTACTAGTGATGGAAACCCTCAGCGCATTCTTACACGCTTTGAGGCTTCATTGGGTTGAGTTTCAGAGTAAGTTCTACGAAGGAGACGGTTATAAATTTCAGCCATTTTCATTTGCATCACTTGATGCCGAAGATGAATGAAAGAACAAACACAAAGGAGGATTAAAAAATACATTCCCTTGGCCCTATAGTTAGGGATTTAAACTCATATTTTAGATGTTCTGTATATGAAGTGGTGAACTTGTTTGTTGGGATTAGAGAAGACAAAGGCTTTGTTCACGTTCCCCCCGCTAGTCAAAGTTGTAATTTGTTAACATAGCCATTGTGTTTCCACATTGGTGATTGTTGTATTTGTCTGTTAATTGGAAGAAATGAATAATTTTGTGACACTTTTCTTTTTTTTGTATCATGCAATGTAATTTAACAGTTGATTGATAGAGTTTTTTTTTTTTTTTTTTTTTTTTTTATTCTTTGAAGACAATGAGCAAAATCAGTGATATTTATTTGTTTATACAAGAACCAAGCCTGATACCTACAATAGCATGAACCTGCAAATATTATGCAATAATCAAATTAATGTTTGGATCCAGCCATTGGTCCGCCCCATACAAGTAACCATATGAATGCCATGTATTTTTTTTTTTTGGAAAATGTAAAAAATCACTGGTATTTAAACTATAATTATTCTAGACACTAAAACTCAGTTCCAAATTAAAGGTCATGGTCGCCATACTATTTGCTAGTCGATTTTCTTCACGAAACACATGTTTAAGATCAATATCCCAATCACCAATAATCATTCTTTTGACATTTCGCAGAACAGTACTGTTGTAATCCATCTCACCCTTTTCACGAACAAGGGTTAATGTTGCCAAGCTGTTTGTTTCTAAGATCATTCATCTTGCCTCCATCTTCCTTGCTAATATCAACCCATCATGGATACCCCGTAATTCAACCTTGACAGTAATGCATATCCTTATATTTCTTGCAAATCGTGAGTGTTAGACACCATTTTCATCTCTGACCGATCCTCCATCTACTGCAAAACCATGTTCGAGTTGTCTAGCACTATCAGTGTTCACTTTGAGCCATCCTGATTTAGTGCGGTACCTACAAATATGCTACAATATCTTCTCTTTTCCCCTGTTATCTTTTCCATTTGTAGCTTGAGTTGCATCACAAAACTCTCGACTTAAACGCCTTGCCTTGTCCAGCGTGCTTTCCCACTCAGAAAAATTATCATTGGAGATAACTTGATTTCTTCGCAGCAATAGGCTCTAGCATGCCACCCGAAAAAACACCTCCCAGTTTTCATCATTCAGAGCAAAGTATTCCGGCCTTGATAAGTTTACATGAACCCAATCAGCTAAGGCCTAAGAATTCATTCAATTTGCCACTCTTCACCACTCAACTCCAAAGGTCAGTCGTTGGCAAACATTTTCGGAAAACATGATCTATGTTCTCCAATCTGACTCCACATTGATTACACGAAGGGTCTATTGTAATATGTCGTCTCTATCGTTCCGCATTCGTTAGCAATTTTCATGAACTACAAGCCAAAGAAATACTCTCACTCGCTGTGGCCCCCTAATCTTCCAAATCACCTGCCACCTCCTATAAATTTCTCGATCAAATTCCTCGCTCAACAATTCATATGACGACTTAGAAGTGAAGGCAGTTCCTTTGTTTCATTTCCAACCAGGTTTATCCTCGAAATCATCATTCGCCATAGGTTGTTTAACTGCAGTAATATATGCAATAGAGGATGATGGCAACATGGTTTTTAAGACATCCATATCCCATTCTCCTTTATTGTTAACCATACTACAAACTAGCACAGTTTCATTGGGTAGCAAATCTGGATTCAAACATACCATATTCAATTTCCCATGATTTTTTATTCATTCATCTCTCCAAAAATCAACCACCTTACCATTTCCAACATTCCAAATTACACCATCCCTGACAGCTTCCCAGACTTTACTCATTCCTTTCCATAACCGCGATACATTATTTGTGTGCATAAGTTTGTGGTACCTTTTCAACACATTTATACTTGGTACGAAGAACTTGGATCCAACGCTGATTCGATTGTTGAATAAGGTTGAAACCTGTCTTCATCAAGAAAGCATCATTTTGCTTGCTCAAAATTTTAAATCCCAGTCCACCACTTTTAATTGGTTTGCACACTTCTTCCCATTTAATTAGACTAATCTTCCATTTTTCATCCGTGCTCCCCCACACAAAGTTGCGGATTATTTTCTCCATTTCCAAGCAAACACCTTTTGGAACAACGATTGATTTCATCACATAAATAGGTATGACTGACAATACCGCTTTAGCAAGTGTAATTCGTCCAGCTAAAGACAAGGCACTCGTCTTCCAGCCGACTAACTTTTGTTTCAAATTGTTGATAAAATACTGAAAAGTAGCCTTCGTGATTCGTCAATGAAAAATGGGGACACCCAAATACTTCCCAAGATCTTCAACAGAATTATAGTCCAATCCTCCACTTATCAGATCCTTCATTTGATTAGAAACATTCTTCGAGAAATACATAGTAGTTTCTTATTGCTCACTCCGTTGCCAGAGAAATTGCAAAACGCTTCCATCACCTGATGCACCACCATCATTCGAATCGGCAAAGATTCATTAAGCACCACTTTATCGTCATCATTTTCTCTATGATCTCGAATCTTAACTTCTTTGTTGCCCTTTCCAGATTCAAAGACAGAGGGGATCCCAAACGCTCAAGGCTCATTTTCTTTTTTGATAGTTGAATTCAATTCACTAATTTTTTTAAAAAGTAGCATTTATGCTAATTTTTGAATACCATGTATTTAATAATCTTGAAAACTTTTGCCTAAAGAAAACGGGAAGTAATTGTAGGTAGGAAACTGTAATTCGATATCATTTTTATCTCTTTTTAATAGAATGACAAATTTAATTTTTACTCTTAATTTTCAGCATCTTTCTTCCTAAAAAATTCAAAAGGATAAAGATGATGAGCATACAATACTTTTCTAAAACAAATAGGATATAAGTAAATTAAAATATTTTCATGTCAGGATGAGTTGAGAAAAAATTCGAATATGATCCGAAGCCCCACCCATCCTTAAAATATTTATAAAATATCCTTTAAATATAATATATATCTCGATACATATAAAATTATAATTTGTTATTATTAAACTTAACTAGAATATTCTTAGCTTTAAGTTGTATGATGATTTCAAAACCATCTGGATGAGAAATTTCATTAGTTCCCATTTTTCTATAGACAAATTATAAGTCGTAACTCTAGTACAATTTTATACATTTTAAATCTAAATTTATTTGATAAAAATTTCTATTTTGATGATTAGAAAATGTAATGTCTTTATTAATTTTTATCTAGGACCAGTTTTAAGTTTAAACTCAAAAATTAATCTTATTTATTTCAAAATAAAAAATAAAACAAATAAATTTAATTTAATTCGGATGTTTCTTATTAAATTTCTAAGTTTGGGAGGGATTAGTTAAACTTAAAAGGAGTTTTTCCTCATCCCAATTCTCACATTTTATTTAAAATATTTATTACTTAAATCTGATGTTGAATAAAAAATTAAAAAATAGTGGACTCGATTCAATCTGAGCTGTCCTGCCCATGAGATCCGGACAGGCTTCAACCTCACCTAAATTTTCTCTCTATTTTTGAGACCATTAGGCCCATTACTAGCTTTACGACAAATCCGGTTCCCTAAATTCATTCCTCAACTCGTAAATTTAATACTGTGAATGAACAAAAGCAATTGCTGTCAGTCTTCTGGCAGCGAAAAGTAGAAGAAACTGACCAAGGCAATTTCCAGGCTCTGCCAAATCTGCCTTGCAGGTAAACGTGAAATAAGAGGAATTTTGATCAGTTCACAGGGGAAGAGCTTGACGATGGACGAAGATCACAGTAATAGCGGCTTTTTGGAGACTGGAAAAGCTGATAGATCGGTTTGGTTAATGAAGTGTCCGGTCGTTGTGGCCAAATCATGGAAGAGTCAGACCGCTTCTTCTTCCGATTCACAGCCTGTCGCCAAGGTTGTCCTCTCTCTCGACCCTCGCAAACCCGATGACCCTTCTTCTATGCAGGTACTCTAACCCTAAACACTTGAAGATGATAGTTTTTTAACCATGAATTCGCAACTTGAACTCTTAATTACAAGTTATAGATAATACCCCTTTTTTTATTAATGGTGAATTGGCTCTTTAATTGTGGTAAAAGAGGTTTCTTGGTTATTGATTCTACAATCTACCAAGTAAAAGATTTGAATGTCATTCTTGTTATAGGTTTTAAATTATACTATTAGTTCTGTTGTTTTCTTGTTTCTCACGAGTTTATCAGTTGATGATCAGTTTACTATGGAGATGGCTGGATCTGAGATTGGAAATATACCAAAAAGTTACGCCTTGAATATGTTTAAAGACTTTGTTCCTATGTCTGTTTTCTCTGAAACAACTCAGGGTAAGAATTATGGTTCCTTTTTTCTTTTGCTTCTCAAGTATTCGTTTGTGTGTTATCTAATTCAATCCCTTTTTGTTGTCACTTTCTACGGTAACTCGAAGTAACAATTTACCTCAAAATGTGGTTTTCTTATAAAAACTACACTGGGAGTTTCTCTTACTTTCATGATTTAGTGAATATTTTCTTAGATACATGGTGCACTTGTTGCTGTATAGCATTGAGGGTTTGATCAGAATAATGTGCATATTAGGAATTGGTATCCTGTCCACAAGTTTATTGTGAGAGTTCTTTTTATTCGTGAAAAGATTATGAGGGAAGACTATGTATACCTTTAAATGCTTATTTAGTATTTTTTTGGAGTTCTTTAGTGAGCATATTGAATGTATGTTGTGAAGAGCATTTGATTGGTTTAAGGTGGAGCCTGTTCAAGGACTGCAACTCTTTCTAAATGGATGGTGCCAATTAGTCTATTTGTTATGGATGCTTAGTAATTGTTATGTAGGACTCTTAGGAGAAATTTTTTGGTAGGGCTCATGGAATAAAAGAAGTTGTTTTAGGACTCTTAAAAGAAAAATTGTGTTTGGGAGGACTTTATTTAGCTTGATGTGCTTTTTTAAATTATTGTAATCTCCATTTCAAGGGACGATCAATAAAACAAAAGCAAGCAAAATATTTATCAAAACCCCTACAGAGATATGGGTCTCTCCCATGAGTCTTAAAGTTTCAGTCTCTCTTTGATGACCTGAACTATTAATTTGAAATTCACCGAAGTAACAATTTGGTATCGGAGTCAATGATTCTCAACAATGGCAAAAAAGTGGGTGGCAGAGTGGTGAGAAGAAATATGCAAGGAGCTTGATTATATGTGAACAAGACAGTATTTGCTTATCTCTCTTCCGTATCCTATACATCAAACCCTCCTACACCATCTCAAGAAGAACCATGGCGGTCACAACCAGCTTCAGTCCCCAGTCTTATTCATTAATAGCTTCTAAACTCATATCCTACAACCCAACCTTTTCTTTAAACCCGATCCAGAAAACCTTCAATCTAGACAAGTTTAATGGGTCTAAAGTTGACGTTTTACCTGGTAAAATGGATATTGGAGATGATAGAGACTCAATTGCTAGTCCTATTGTTACAAATGTGTAGTTTTTTTGTTACTATGGACATGATTGAGTTTTTGGGATTTGCAGATGTAAAAAGCTTAGCTTAGTTATTTTTTTAAAATTGTTATTGCTGGTGAGAAATTTGAAATTGCACTGACAAACGAGAAGTATAATGGGTCTAAAGTTGATGGCTTACCTAGTAAAATGGATATTGGAGATGATAGGGACTCAATTGTTAGTCCTTCTATTGTTACAAATGTGCAGTTTTTTATTAGTATGGACATGTTTGGGCTTTTGGGAGTTGCTGACAGGAAAAGCTTAGTTGTTATTTGGTAAAAACATCTCTCTAGTCCCACTCAATTTCAATATTGAGCAAATTGGTCCCTCTTAAAAAAAATTAATCCCTTTCAATTTTAAAAGTGAGCAACTAAGGACAATTAATTACGGTAATTAATGTTTTCATCAATTGTAAATAGTTTTGATTGATATAATAACAAATTAAGCTCTTAAATATTTTCAATTTGGTATTGATTCTAAAAATTTTCTGAAAACAAATGTATAAAACTTTTAAAAATCTAGAAAGTTCAAAAGAGTATATAAAAACTTTAGCTTTAAATATTATATCAATAGATAGAATCCGCAAACTTTGAAGGCTAAATTTGTTATTATACTAATCAAAATTATTTAAAATTGGCCAAAAAATTAATGTGTGATTAGTTGTCCTTATATACTCTTTTTTGAGATTGACACGTGTGAATATAAGGAGAGAAGAAAGAAGAAAAGAAAAAAATAGAAGAAAAAAGAAGGCTGTTGCTGAAGGGGTTGCTGTTGTTGAAGAGAAAGCAGAAGAGAGAAGAAAGGAGAGGAAATTCAAAAAATAATTGCTTGGTTATCCCTCTTATTTAAAAGGGTATTTATACACTTGAAGCATGTACAAAATAAGGTAAGTAATCACTACAACCTTTATTGACAGCCTAATTCACAATTATAATCCCTAATATCATTCAAAGAATCACTACATTATAGCATATCATGACACTACCCCTCAAGCTGGAGCGTATAGATCAGTGCTCTTAGATTGTTACATATATGCTCAATCCGAGGTTTTCTATGAGATTTAATGAGAATTTCAGCTAGCGAATAATTAGAATTAGCAAAACTTGTAGCAATGCATTTTAACAAGATCTTTTGTTTGGCAAAGTGATAGTCTATCTCTATGTGTTTTGTCCTTTCATGAAACACCGGATTTGTAGCATTATGACGTGCTGCTTGATTATCACATATTAACTTCATTGGGCTATCAACCTTACATCTTAAGTTCTGAAATTGTTTCAACCAGATAAATTCACAAGTGACTAGAGTGATAACTTGATATACTGCTTCTATACTTGACCTTTCGACCAAATCTTGCTTTTATCTTTTTGATGATATTAAGATCCCTCCAATGAAGACACTGTATCTTGAAGTAGACCTATCTGAGGAAGATCTTGCCCAGTCTGCATTCGAATAGCCAACTATTTTTGTCTTATTTTCGTACAACAAACCTCTTTCAGGAGCACCTTTGACGAATTAAATGATGTGTATTACTGCATTCCAATGACTATCACATGGAGCTTGAAGCAATTGGCTGATCCCACTCATTGGAGATATATCTGGATGTCTGCTAGTAAGATAATTCAATTTCCCAACCAACCTTCATTACTGGCTAGGATTCTTTTAGGGGCTCCCCTTCTCTTGGAATAAGTTTGACATTAGGATCCATTGACGTATCAATAGGTTTTCTATCCAGCATCCCCGTTTCTTCCAATATATCCGACACATACTTCCTTAGAGAGTTAATAATGCCTGTGTTTGCATGTGCCACTTCAATACCCAGAAAATATTTCAAGTTTTTCAAGTCTTTAGTTTGAAAGTGTTCGAAAAGATGTTCCCTGGGTTGGCCCATCCTTTCTTAATCATCACCTATGATAGCAATATTATCCACATAAACAACCTGATACATGCACTTGCCATGAGTGTTAAGACGATAGGATATAGAGTGGCTACTTCACTACTTTTCATCCCAAATTGTTGAATGACTACTCTAAACCGTCCAAGTCAAGCTCTTGACGGTTGCTTTAAACCGTACAGAGATTTCCTCAATTCACATGCTAATCTGGACTTCCTTTGAGCAACGAATCCAGGCGGTTGCTCTATATAAATTTCATCATTTAAATCTCCATGTAGAAAATCATTTTTTATGCTGAGCTGATGAATAGTCCAATGATTCATTGCAGTAAGAGAGATCAAGAGGCAAACCAAGGTGATCTTGGCACCGGAGAGAAAGTTGGTCTATCTTTCCATCTGAACTGACTTTAACTGTGTATACTCATTGACATCCAACAATATATTTTTCCAATGGTAAGAGAATAAGATCTCATGTGTGGTTAGCATGAAGAGCATGTATTTCTTCCACCATGGCTTGTTGCTATCCAGGATTAGCCTTTGCTGCACCAACAGTTTTAGAAATGGAAACATTGGATAAAAATGAGGTGAAGACATGATAAGTGGGAGATAGTTGGTGATAACTCAAAAAATTGTAAATCGGATGAGGATTTTGAGAAGAATGAATACCTTTTCTGAGAGTAATGGGTGGAGTGTTTTCTTCTGTTTGAAGCATTACTATAGATGGAAAAGATGTTAGCGTAGAAGATGAGTAACTTGGAACATCTACCTGACTTGTATCTGTAGAAGAAAGATTAGGAACATTTGAAGTGAAGCGACAAGAATAAACTTGAAGAGGTTTAGGGGAAGGTGTATTATTAGCAATGGAAATATGGGAGCTAGGAGAGCATCAACAATGTCCTTTTCAGTTAGGGATGGAGGGGAGAAATATCGAGTTGCCTCAAGAAAGGTTACATCTGTAGAAATAAAATATTTGCGAGTATTGGGATCATAACATTTGTTTCCCTTTTGATGCTGAGAATATTCTAATAAGACTTAGTTGATAGTTTTGGGAAGAAATTTATCTTTTCCTGGTGCATTGTTATGAAGAAAACAAGTACAACCAAAAACTCGGATTGAAATAGGATAAGAAGGTTGACCAAGGAAAATAATAGAGTGCTTGGTTTTGTAAGATAGAAAGCATACGGTTAATCAAATAACATGCATTGCATCCCTTAAAAAATGACTCAGATATTTTGTTATGAATAAGTATTGTGCAGTTGTTTCAATAAGGTAGCGATTTTTATGCTTAGCTACTCCACACTATTGTGGGGTATAAGAACATGATTATCATTGTGGACACTTAGAACTTAGGTAGAGCTCTTAGGAGAAATTGTTAGGTAGGACTCTTAGAATAAAAGTAGTTTTAGGACTCCTAAAATAGAATTTGTGATTGATAGAACTTTATTTAGTTTGATATACTTTCTTTAATTCTTGTCATCTCTGTTTGAAGGGATGATGAATAAAACAAAGGCAAGCACTATCAAAAACCCCTAAAAAAAGTGTGTCTCTCTAACAAGTCCTAAGGTTTCAATCTCCCTTTGATGAGCTGAACTATCAATCCCAAATTCACGTATGTAACACAAACTCTTTCTAAATGTCAAAATATGGTTTTAGAATCTTTTTGGAGTTGTTCTCAATGAGCATGTTGAAATCAATTGTGTATCATGAAGAAAATTTGATCAGTTTTAAGTTGAAGCTTTTTCAAAGAGTGCAGCTTTTTCTAGAATTTATGATGCTAGTATATGACCATTCACCGATGCAAGAAAGGGTGGGGGAACATGCTTAGAGGCTATTCTAGGAAGTTACTGCACATAACTATTGGAAAATAAACAATCCGTAACTTTGGTGTGCTATGTTGCACAATAGGAGCTAACGCATTATTATGTCTATTTATGGTTGTGATTACTTCATCTCTCTCTCTCCCTTTGAGGGAGGGGAGGTAGAGAATTTCATTTGTGCTTTTATTTAATATATATATTGTTATTTTCATTATAGGTAGGGTTGCAATGGAAGGAAAAGTTGAGCATAAATTTGACATGAAACCACATGAGCAAAACCTTGAGGAGTATGGGAGGCTCTGTCGTGAAAGGACAAATAAGTCCATGATAAAGAACAGACAAATACAGGTTGGTTCTTGAATATACATTGGGTTGGTTCTGTGGTATTTTTATTTTCAAGTTATTATGATGCAAACATGTTACTTATGTCTCTTAATGCATTTTAAAGGTTATTGATAATGACCGTGGAGTGCACATGAGGCCGATGCCTGGAATGGTTGGTCTGATTTCATCCAACACCAAGGTACTTAAAGATGTGCCTAGAGAATGATGTTAGCCATTTTTTGCTCTTAAATATACATGAGTATTGAATTGGGAGTATACATTGACAATTCTTATTTTCAATTGTCCCTGTGCAGGAAAAGAAGAAAACAACGCCTGTTAAACAACCAGAAATGAAAAGAACAAGAAGGGATCGTGGGGAATTGGAAGATATAATGTTCAAGCTGTTTGAGAGACAACCAAATTGGGCTTTAAAGCAACTTGTCCAAGAGACAGATCAGCCTGCTGTAAGCCTCTTACCTTACATTCTAGCATCTTGTCATGTTTACCTCTTTGTTTGAGCTGTGTTTCTTCTTCCTCTTCCTCTTCCTCTTCCTCTTCCAACTGAATATATCTTATGGTCTGTAATGGTAATTTGATTTTTTGTTGCAATTTTTAATTTTACCCATGTATAAATTGCAATTTGTTTTTAAAAATGAAAGGACTTATTGCCAAGAAGTTGTAGACTTCACTTTCTGGTGATTTATACTCAGCAATTCTTGTTTTTACCTTATACAGTTATGTCTGGATGTGATTTATTAGTAGGTAGTTCATATGTGTGAAAATTTTTTGCTTTGTTCTTTTTGCAGCAATTCCTTAAAGAGATACTGAATGAGCTCTGCGTGTACAATAAGAGAGGCAGTAACCAAGGAACTTACGAACTTAAGCCAGAGTATAAAAAATCTGTGGACGACACAGCAGCTGAATAGCTTACATTTACCTGTAATTTTCATTTCTTTTATTTCTAATTATTTTTCTCAATTAAAGGGATAGTCTAAAGGAACCCCTCAGGAAGAGGATAGAGAGTAATATTCAGCTTAAGAACCAGTGATTTAAGGGGATAATAGGCAATTTGTTTGGGGAAAGGAAAACTTGGCTGCAGGACCTCTGAAGTCCAATGGTGCAACACGAACATTCTTCAATGATATCAAAGTTGGGGACTAGGGGGGCAAGTATATCCAGAACAAAAATCCTGATCAATAATAATGAATCATATTCTATCGTGATATCCATGTGTACTTTGTTTGAAATGCTCCTTGCATACCAACTGCATTGAGATTATTTTCGTCTTGCTAGGATGTTTCACCTTTTGTTTCTTATGTATGTATTTACCATCAAAATGATACATAATTTATTTCTTAAGGCGATCAGTGAACTGTCTCGAAGTTGGCTTTAAATCTTCGAAAACTCCATGATGGGTAGACGAAATTTACGTGTATATGGATATATAGGAGGTGGCAATTGTTTAGACTTTTATTTTGCTTAGAAAGGCTCCACTTAACGGCTCAGTGCTCAAAATTTGGAAGGATTTCTGTATTAACTGATTGCTGAATGTTATGTCCAATGCCCTTGTTTTGCATGAGTTTTATGTGTTAGAAATATGTGAAACCCATGTATTTTGGGATATATTTTAAAGTTATTTAGGTAGATAAATCTTAGAATAAATTATTTGAGATATTCTAGAATATTTTATTTTATCTTTTAGTAGTAGATTAGAGTAAGGGAATTATTTACCTTATCTTTTAGTAGTTAATTAGAATAAGGGAATTATTTTTCAATTAGGTACAACTCTTTTCTCTATTTAAATTTAATTTTTAAGTTAATAAAAGACAGAACATTTTTATTAAATGCTCTCTTAAAAATTTTTATGGTATCAGAACTAGGTTATCTCTAGTAGCATCATGGTTAAAATAGCCCTCTTTGGAGATAAGAGATCTAGCAATCAAACAGATGAAAGTTTTACCGTTGAAACAACCAATAAAAATTATGAGAGCCAAAGTTTTCTAGAAGGGTCTCCTTTCACTGAGGACCAGCTAGAGTATCTACACAAGCTTTTTCAATCACCACAAATTCAGATGAATTCTTATCTTCCTAATTCATCCAATAATCCTTCTTCCTCCTTTGCCCAATCAAGTACTAGTTTTTTTTTTTTTTTTTCAGTGCCAAGCCTTGTAAAACAAACACGTGGATCGTTGATTTTGGAGTTAGTGATCACATGACTAGTAATCATTTTCTTTTTTCAACTTACACACCTTGTGAAGGAAACAAAAAAAATCAAAGTAGCAGATGGGTTGTTCTTGGCAATAGCCGGGGAAGGCACTATTAAAATTTTGCCTTCCTTGGTTTGACATGATGTTTTATATGTGCCAAATCTAGCTTGTAATCTCATATCGGTCAGTAAATTATCCTAGTCCTCGAATTGTGACTCCTCTATTTGTAAATTTCAGGACATAGTCTCAGGGAGGATGATTGACAATGCTAAAAAATCTACGACCGTCTAACAACTATTTTATGTTTAAATTTTGCTTCTAGTTTTGATAAGGTTATGATTTGACATTATGAGAAAGGATTGAATGAAACAATGACGCCACGTCATCTGTGTCCCTTTCCAATAGATTTATGCCACATGAACATTTTTATCTTGAATTTCAACATTTTATCTTGAATTTTAGGATTTTAATTTGGATTTTATTTTTTTCAGGATAAAAATGCTAATGTGGCATAAATCTATTGGAAAGGGATACAGATGACATGGCGTCACTGTTTCATTCAATCCTTTCCCTTGACATTATAGGCTTGGACATCCTAATTTTTACTATTTAAGATATTTGTTACCTGATCTATTTAAAAATAAAAGTCCTTCATATCATTGTGAATTTTGTGAATTGGCTAAACATCATCGGTCATTCTTCCCACCACAAAAATATAAAGCTTCCAAACCTTTTTCGTTAATTCATAGTGATGTTTGGGGACCTTTAAGAGTCTCAACTTTTTTAAGAAAACGTTGGTTTGTCGCATTTATTGATAATCATACTCGCATTTGTTGGGTGTTTTTATTAAAAGATAAGTTTGAAGTTAAAAATGTGTTTTAGCCTTTTTATTCTATGGTGAAAATACAATTTGATGTGAGAATAGAAGTACTTCGGAGTGACAATGGTGGAGAATTTTTTAGTGACCAATTAGGTGTATTCTTAACCAAACATGGTCTAGTCCACCAAAGCTCTTGTACAAATACACCACAACAAAATGGGGTTGCAGAAAGAAAAAAATTGACATCTTTTGGAAGTAACTAGAGCCTTGATGTTCACTAGTCAGGTACCACATTATTTTTGGGGCGAAGCCTTGTTAACAACTACATATCTTATTAATAGAATGCCCAGTAAAACTCTAAACTATAGAACTCCTTTCAATCTCTTTAAAGATAACTTTTCTTACTCTAAATTGATTACATATTTATCCCTCCGAGTTTTTGGGTGTAGTGTTTTTGTTCATCTTCACAACCAAGGTAAACTAGATCCTAGAGCAAAAAAATACGTCTTTGTTGGCTATGCTTCTAATAAAAAGGGTTACAAATGTTACGATCCAATTGATAAGAAGATTATTGTTACCGTGGATGTCACATTTGTTGAAACGCAATCTTACTTTGATTCTAATCTTCAAGGAGGGAATTATAGTAAGGAAGATTCTATAATTGATCAAGAAAACACTAGGAATATACATAACATAGGGATTATAATAATGGGGAAGGTGAATTTATGATTAACAAAAAAATTAATGATGTTAATGTTGTTAATGAAAATGAGTATGAAGGTGTAGAGTCTGATCATGAGAATAAAGAACAAACAAAGGAGTTAATTGTTTACTCAAGAAGAAATCGAAATCAAGAAAGTGGATTCCACCAGATTCATAGAATCTGACCTGCAAGGTATATTGTCAAAAGTCCAAGTAAAGCTCATAATCCAACCAATGAATTTTCTGATTTAGATATTCCAATTGCTAAAAGAAAATGTGTTCGAAATGTTGTCAAATATCTCTAACTTTGTGTCCTATAAAGCATTGTCTTCGACATTTTCAACATTTGTTTCGTGTCTCGATACTGTGAAAATACCCAAAAATGTGAAAGATGCTCTACAAGTTCCTGAGTGGAAGGAGGTTGTAACACCCCTAACCCGTATCCATTGCCGGATTAGGGTTACGAGGCATTATTCATCTAACCACAAGTCAACACACTCATATGAATCTTATTACATTAATTAATTCATATCAATTCATGATATCACAATCAAGCAAGTTACCACAACTTATCATCATTAACATCATTTAAAAACTAATTCCATTCAAATAGCAAAAACACTATTCATTTGGTCATTTAAATAATATAGCCGAATATGTATGTTTATCCTTATTCAATTTATACCAATCAATTAACTAGATTTATTCAATCACATGCACACCATAACTAGTTGTTCACAACCATAATTTAATTCTTCAAACCTCATGACCGAATATATATAAACATCTAATGAAAAATATATAAACTCCAACTAAGTCAATACCATGGCTGAATATTTACAAGTGAGTTTACTTCCATTTGATCATTAATAAATCGAATTCATTAATTACATGCATAAAGTATAATCTTATTCTTTCATGGCTTATCTCATAAGTACATACGAAATAATCAAACGCATATCCATCAACCAAAATGCACTATATACCTTATTCAAACCATTCAAACCAAAATTAATATACTCAAATATTACACATAACATAATATGAAATAACTTCCAAGTTAAGCTTATAAGTCATACAAGAAATATTCATTTGTAACATATAGCTAATATACCTTTCATAATTTCATAAAACACACACATACCAAAACAAGTTTATATTATGACCGAATATGCACAAACATATGCAACATCTCAGGCATAGAAATAAAGCCATTTTCGCATGGCATTTATATACATACACATATACATCATTTGAGTCAACTCTAAAGTAGTTTAGCCTATACATGCCATAGACTTTAAGTTCATTCACAAAAAGGTATCAAAGATAGTTGATAGTGTGATTGACTTTGACGATGATCCCCGAGCTCGAACTTAGACTTCAAGATCTATAAAATAGTCAAATAAACACATACAGTAAGCTAACATAGCTTAGTAAGTTATAAGCAATGGTAAAATATACAACTATTCATTATACAAATTTAATCAATCCAACTTGATCATCAACGAACTCATAACCGCAAATATATATATTCAACAATTACCATATTTAATAGATCTTAAAACTGAGTGCTGATGTACCATTTATCCATCTCGAACAAGCTCAAAGATTAATGATCACATCTCATTTCTATAATTTCATAAACAAGAACAACTTACCTCTTTAGTAGTAAGTTATTCAACTATCATGCATCACTTACCTATGTATCACCTCTCGTTCATCTCTATTCATTAGTTTATGTCTTTGAAGGATCCGTAAACCCGCACACATAGTCCAATTCACGTAACGTATCGCACACTTAGTGCTGTTACTTGAGAAAGAGCAAACATAGTGCCATTTACTAGTAATGTATCGCACACTTAGTGCCATTACTTGTTTTTCCGCACACATAGTCCCAGATAACCGATTTCGCACACACAGTGCTCGGTATATAAGCTCGCACACATAGTGTTCGTTAACCCATCTTCTCCTCATTATTAAATACACATATGATTTCATCTTCATTTATATATACACATATATTTAAAGGTTCAAAAACAACTCATTTCTCCTATCACATATCATCACATTTGGCAACACCCAAAATACATATAAATATATCCACATATTCAATTACAAACATCACTCTCATTTCATTTTCACATTTAACTATCCCTTAATACATGTACATATATTCGATCAACCCAATTAATAAAAGCTTATATATATGTATATATATACTAACCCCACATTCGGCTAAAACATAATATTTCCCATGCCACATTCGGCATTATGAAATTAAATCTATTTACTTCACTTTAACATATACATTTTAATATAGAATAAAATTTGATTCAATCTGATTTTTTAAAAACTTACCTAGGAAATCGACGGATTAGGTTTGCCCGGTTATTCGTTTAACTTTGCTTTTCCCGGATCCAATCCCGTTTCTTTTTGTTCTTGATCTAAATAATTTCAAATTAAGTTCATTCAAATAAATTTTCATTCAATTTAATCCAAAAACACATAATTATGCAAATTACCATTTTACCCCTGACATTTATAATTTTTACAATTTAGTCCATATTGCACAAAACACAAAATACACAAAATTTGAACCTACTCCTTTAGGGCCGAATATTCATAGCTCCTATACAAACTCATACATTTCATTTATTTCACATTTTGACCCTTCAAATTACAATTTTCACAATTTAACCCTAATTACTCACAATCATCAAAATTTCCAATACGAAACATGTTAATCTAAAGCATATTCTTAATATTTTGCCATCAAACATTACAAAACACAAGCCTTCATCAATGGACGAACACCACACATGCATTAATATCAAAAATTCTAACATGGGTCGGATAGTATTCGAAGCAACGATCTCAAAAACGTAAAAATTAACAAAAATCGAACTCAATTACATACCTAATCAAGCTTGCAAAGGGTCGAATATTTGAGAGCTTAGGTTTCTTTTCTTCTTCTTTAGTTTCGGTCAAATGAAGGTAAAAGGATGAACATGCAATTATAATATGTTTATAATATAATTTATGTATTATTATTATAACTTAACATATAAAGCTAATAATAAAATACATAATGGAAGCATTTTGCCGTCCACTAACATACCAAATGGCTAATTTGCAACTTAAGTCCACATATAAAAGAAGACACGTCAATTTAACCACTCAATTTAATAAAAGGCTACTTTTACCACTTTTGCGATTTAATCCTTTCTCTTAAATTAAACACACAAGCAGACAAATTAATTCACGAAATTTTAACACATGCTCAAACATAAACTATAGGCACCAAATATATTATAAAAATATTCTACTAACTCAGATTTGTGGTCCCGAAACCACTGTTCTGATTAAGGTCAAAATCGGGCTGTTACAACTCTCTCCCTTAAGGGATTTTCGTCCCCGAAAATCTTACCAATGAATAAATGTGGGTAGTGTTATTTCATTGAATCTTCAAGTTCCCAAGTTGCTTCCTCAACCCCGTGCTTATGCCACATAACTTTAACCAACGAGATTTTCTTATTTCGTAACTCTTTCACTTCACGAGCTAATATGCGAATTGGTTCTTCCTCATAAGTCAAGTCAGGCTGAATCTCAATCTCTGACGGGCTAATCACATGAGAAGGATCGGATCTGTATCGTTGAAGCATCGATACATGAAAAACATTATGAATCTTGTCTAACTCAGATGGCAACATCAGCCTACACGCAACCGGCCCGATACGCTCAATAACTTCGTACGGCCCAATAAATCTTGGACTCAGCTTTCCTTTACGACCGAATCTAAGTATCTTCTTCGACGGTGAGAATTTCAAAAATACTCGGTCACCCACTTGAAACTCTATATTTTTACGTTTCAAATCCACATATGACTTTTGACGATCTGACGCAGCCTTTAAACTTTCTCGGATCACTTTTACTTTCTGTTCAGTCTCTTTAATTAAATCAACCCCGTGTATCTTGCTTTCACTCAGCTTGGTCTAATATAAAGGTGTACGACATTTACTACCGTACAAAGCTTCATAAGGTGCCATTTTAATACTCGATTGAAAGCTGTTATTGTATGCAAATTCAATCAAAGACAAGTATCGTTCCAATGCACCCTCAAACTCAAGAACACAACATCTCAACATATCCTCGAGTATTTGAATAACAAGTTTGGATTGACCATTCGACTGAGGGTGGAAAGCAGTACTGAAGTGCAATTTAGTACCTAGAGCATCCTGCAGTTTCTTCCAAAATCGCGATGTAAACTTCGGATCTCTATCCGAAATAATAGAAATAGGCACTCCGTGCAATCGTACGATTTGAGAAATGTACAATTTAGCTAACTTATCAAGCGAGAAATCCATTTGTACCGAAATAAAATGGGCCGATTTTGTCAATTATCAATAATAACCCAAATTGAGTCTTTCTTGCTCCGTGTCAATGGGAACCCAGTTACGAAATCCATCGTGACTCGATCCCATTTCCACTCAGGTATCATAATCGGTTGAAGTAATCCCGATGGTACCTGATGCTCAGCTTTTACTTGTTGACATATTAAACACTTTGGTACATAGTCTGAAATATCTTGTTTCATACCTTGCCACCAATAATGTTGTCTCAAGTCATTATACATCTTTGTACTACCCGGGTGAATCGACAATATACTATTATGAGCTTCATCACAAGTCCTTCGAATCAACTCAGGATTCTTAGGCACACATATTCGGTTTCTGAATCGTAGACATCCCTCAGTGTCAATCTGAAACTCTAAATTAGTACTCAAACCACAAAGATTCCTTTTTGCTAATAAGTCATTATCAACCTTTTGAGCTTCGCAAATCTGTTGAACAAATAATGGTCTTGCTTTCAATTTTGCCATAATCGCACCATCATCAGTCATAGCTATAACCACATTCATTGCATGTAGAGCAAATAGTGATTTTCAGCTTATTGCATCAGCAACCACATTAGCTTTCCCCAGGTGATAATCAATCACAAGCTCATAGTCTTTTAACAATTCCAACCATCGTCGCTGTCTCAAATTCAGATCCTTCTGAGTCATTAAATATTTTAGACTCTTGTGATCCGAATAGACATGACATTTTTCACCGAATAGATAGTGACGCCATATTTTCAAAGCAAAAACTATGGCAGCCAACTGGAGATCGTGAGTCGGATAATTCTTTTCGTGCGACTTTAACTGTCTTGAGGCGTAGGCTACAACTTTACCCTCCTGCATCAAAACACAACCCAAACCATTTAAGGATGCATCGCTGAAAATAACGAACTCTTTACCCGACTCTGGCTGAACAAGCACTGAAGCTTTCGTTAGCAAGGTTTTTAGCTAATCTAAACTCTTCTGGAACCTCTCTGACCACTCGAACTTAACATCTTTCTGTAACAGCTTTAACATCAGAGTTGCAATCATAGAAAACCCTTTCACAAAGCATCTATAGTACCCGGCAAGTCCTAGAAAACTCTAAACTTCAAAAACATTTCACAGAGGATTCCAATCAAGTATAGCCGAGATTTTACTGGAGTCAACCCGAATGCCTGATGTTGAAACATGTCCCAGGAAACTAACTTCATTCAACCCAAACTCACATTTGCTGAATTTTGCGTACAACTGCTTATCACACAAAATTTGTAAGACAAGTCTCAAGTGCTGGCATGCTCGATTTCATCACGCGAATAGATCAGAATGTCATCTATGAATACAACCACAAACCAATCTAGATATGGTCTGAATACCCGATTCATCAGATCCATGAAAATAGCAGGGGCATTAGTGAGTCCGAACGGCATCACTAAAAACTCATAATGGTCGTATCTCGTCTAAAAAATAGTCTCAGGTACATCTGAGTCTCTAACTCACAGCAATAATAACATGATCTCAGATCGATTTTCAAGAATACCGAAGCTCCCTTTAGCTGATCAAATAAATTATCAATATGTGGCAATGGATATTTATTCTTTACGGTCAATTTATTGAGTTGTCGGTAGTCGATGTACATTCTCAAAGTTCCATCCTTCTTTTTCACAAATAGAACTGGCGCACCTCAGGGAGAGAAACTCGGTCGAGCAAAACCTCTATCTGTCAATTCTGGCAACTGAGCTTTCAACTCTTTTAATTCGGTTGGTGCCATTCTATACGGAGCTATCGAAATTGGAGTCGTCCCTGGCACTAACTCAATACCAAACTCTACCTCCCGAACAAGTGGCAATCCAGGTAATTCCTCCGGGAATACATCCGGATACTCACAAACAACCGGTACAAATTCAATCTTCTTTTCGATTAAATTACATAAGCAAAGTAAGTTTCGCAAGCCTTTCTCAAATACTGTCGAGCCAACATCGAGGATATCACTGCTGGTAGCCCATTCAAATCTGCAGATTCAATTCGAATTATCTCATTATTCTGACACTGTAGATCAATAGTCTTTCGTCTGTAATTCACTACCACATCATGCACGGTTAGCCAATCCATACCGAGGATAATATCGAACTCATCAAATGGTAGCAACATCAAATCGACCGAAAAACATGAGTCTCGAATCATTAAAGGGAAATTCTTGCAAACTCTATCAACTAACACACACCGGCCTAAGGGGTTCGAAACCCGAATCACAAACTCAATAGACTCAACAGGTAGAGTCTTGCTGGATACTAATGTTTCACACACATAAGAATGGGTTGAACCAGGATCAATCAGAGTAATTACACTAGTATCAAAGAGAGTGAATATATCGGTGATGACATCTGGAGATGAAGCCTCCTCTCTAGCACGAATGGCATAGGCTCTAGTTGGCACACGGGCCTTTGATCGAATAGCCACATCCGAAGTCCCTCTCTGAGTGCTGCTCCTACCTCCCACATTATGAGGTAGTCTACCTCTAGCTGTAGTACTGCTCAGTCTTGCACTCTGAACATTATCCTTTTCAGCTGTCTCCGGGCAATCCTAAATAAAATGATCCTGCGAACCATACTTGTAGCAAGTGTGATTGTTAGATTTACCCGAACATTCACCAAAATGCCGTCTACCACACTGTTAACACTTGGGCTTATTTGGTCGAGTATTGCTAACACTAGCAATCGAGGTAGCTCGTGAACTCACTGATGGTCGTTCTCGTATAGAGATCCCTGTGTTAGCTTCGGATCGGCTACTATCATTTTTGAACTTCTTTGATGACATTTGAGGAAATTTACCCGCTGATCTCTTACGGAAGTCTCTAGCTTCAAACTCGACTTTTCATTTTTCTTTCCCCAGCTCTTTGGCTTTACAAGCTCACTCAACAAGTACCATGAACTCATTTATTTCAAGTATGCCAACCAATAATTTTATATCTTCATTTAACCCTTCTTCAAATCTTCGACACATAGTAGCCTCAGATGAAACACACTCACGGGCATAGCAGCTAAGTCTCACAAACTTGCGCTCGTACTCAGATACGGTCATACGACTCTTTTAAGCTCGAGTGCGTTTTGAATCTATGAATCGCTGGCTAATGTATTTCTTGCGAAACTCCGTCTGAAATAAGTCTTAAGTAACTCGTTCCTTAACCGATATGAGAGTGTTCCACCAATAGTAGGCAGAATCCCTTAATAAAGATATGGCGCACTTTAGGCACTCATCAGGTGTGAAGATAGTTCATTGAAAACACGAATTATATTATCAAGAAAAAATTCAGTTCGTTCAACATCATCATCATCTTTGGCTCTAAACTCTTGAGCCCCGTGTTTTCTAATTCTGTCAACCGGAGGCTTATTTACTCTCTCAGGATTAACGATCGGGGGTACCACCGATATTACAGGTGGAGTATTCGGATTCGGGGGTTGTTGAACAGTCGGATTGGTCCGGATATATTGGTTGAACCAATCATTCCTTATGCTAAAGAAGGCTTGTTTAGCCCCCTCATCAGGATTACTCGCAGTTGGTCGAGATTCATTCAGCGCGGTCCCTTGCGCGGGAGCAGGGGCTACACTCTTGACATCGTCAGCTATGGCTCGCTCGGGATCAGGATCCATTTACTTTACGAAAGAAGAAAACACATTTCACTGTCAGAAGTCATCATACTATCACATTATAAATTATGGCATGTATAGTTAGACTCTTACGTGCTACGTTAGTCCGAGAACCGACTAAATCGTAGCTCTAATACCAATCAAATGCAGCACCCCTAATCGTATCCATCATCAGATTAGGGTTACGAGGCATTACTCATCTAACCACAAGTCAACACACTCATATGAATCTTATTACATTAATTAATGCATATCAATTCATGATATCACAATCAAGCAAGTTACCACAACTTATCATCATTAACATCATTTAAAAACTAATTCCATTCAAATAGCAAAAACACTATTCATTTGGTCATTTAAATACTATAGCCGAATATGTATTTTTAACCTTATTCAATTTATACTAAACAATTAACTAGATTTATTCAATCACATGCACACCATAACTAGTTGTTCACAACCATAATTTAATTCTTCAAACCTCAAGACCGAATATATATAAACATCAAATGAAAAATATATAAACTCCAACTAAGTCAATACTATGGTCGAATATTTACAAGTGAGTTTACTTCCATTTGATCATTAATTACATGCATAAAGTATAATCTTATTCTTTCATGGCTTATCTCATAAGTACATACGAAATAATCAAACGCATATCCATCAACCAAAATGCACTATATACCTTATTCAAACCATTCAAACCAAAATTAATATACTCAAATATTACACATAACATAATATGAAATAACTTCCAAGTTAAGCTTATAAGTCATACAAGAAATATTCATTTGTAACATATAGATACTATACCTTTCATAATTTTATAAAACATACACATACCAAAACAAGTTTATATTATGAACGAATATGCACAAACATATGCAACATCTCAAGCATAGAAATAAAGCCATTTTAGCATGGCATTTATATACATACATATATACATCATTTGAGTCAACTCTAAAGTAGTTTAGCCTATACATGCCATAGACTTTAAGTTCATTCACAAAAAGGTACCAAAGATAGTTGATAGTGTGATTGACTTTGACGATGATCCCCGAGCTCGAACTTAGACTTCAAGATCTATAAAATAGTCAAATAAACACATACAGTAAGCTAACAAGTAAGTTATAAGCAATGGTAACTAATCAATATACAAATTTAATCAATCCAACTTGATCATCAACGAACTCATAACCGCAAATATATATAACATGTCACCATTCAACAATTACCATATTTAATAGATCTTAAAACCGAGTGCTGATGTACCATTTATGCATCTCGAACAAGCTTAAAGATTAATGATCACATCTCATTTCTATAATTTCATAAACAAGAACAACTTACCTCTTTAGTACTAAGTTATTCATCTATCATGCATCACTTACCTATGTATCACCTCTCGTTTATCTCCATTCATTAGTTTATGTCTTTGAATGATCCGTAAACCCACACACATGGTGCAATTCATGTAATGTATCGCACACTTAGTGCCGTTACTTTAGAAAGAACAAACATAGTGCCATTTACTAGTAATGTATCGCACATTTAGTGCCATTACTTGTTTTTTCGCACACATAGTGCCAGAAAACCGATTTTGCACACACAGTGCTCGGTATATAAGCTCGCACACAAAGTGTTCATTAACCATCTTCTCCTCATTATTAAATACACATATAATTTCATCTTCATTCATATATACACATATATTTAAAGGTTCAAAAACAACTCATTTCTCCTATCACATATCATCACATTCGGCAACACCCAATATACATATAAATATATCCACATATTCAATTACAAACATCACTCTCATTTCATTTTCACATTTAACTATCCCTTAATACATGTACATATATTCGATCAACCCAATTAATCAAAGCTTATATATATGTATATATATATACTAACCCCACATTCGGCTAAAACATAATAATTCCCATGCCACATTCGGCATTATGAAATTAAATCTATTTACTACACTTTAACATATACATTTTAATATAGAATAAAATTTGATTCAATCTGATTGCTTAAAAACTTACCTCGAAAATCGACGGATTAGGTTTGCCCGGCTATTCGTTAAACTTTATTTTTCCCCGATCCAATCCCGTTTCTTTTTGTTCTTGATCTAAATAATTTCAAATTAAGCTCATTCAAATAAATTTTCATTCAATTTAATCCAAAAACACATAATTATGCAAATTACCATTTTACCCTTGACATTTATAATTTTTACAATTTAGTCCCTATTGCACAAAACACAAAATACACAAAATTTGAACCTACTCCTTTAGGGCCGAATATTCATAGCTCTTATAAAAAGTCATACATTTCATTTATTTCACATTTTGACCCTTCAAATTACAATTTTCATAATTTAACCCTAATTACTCACAATCATCAAAATTTCCAATACGAAACATGTTAATCTAAAGCATATCCTTAATATTTTGCAATCAAACATTACAAAACACAAGCCTTCATCAATGACCGAACACCACACATGCATTAATATCAAAAAGTCTAACATGGGTCGGATAGTATTCGAAGCAACGATCTCAAAAACGTAAAAATTAACAAAAACTGAACTCAATTACATACCTAATCAAGCTTGCAAAGGGCCGAATATTTGAGAGCTTAAGTTTCTTTTCTCATTCTTTAGTTTCGGTCAAATGAAGGTAAAAAGATGAACATGCAACACCTTTTTTTTTATGTTTTCGTTATAATATGTTTATAATATAATTTATATATTATTATTATAACTTAACATATAAAACTAATAATAAAATACATAATGGAAGCATTTTTCCATCCACTAACATACCAAATGGCTAATTTGCAACTTAAGTCCACATATAAAAGAAGACAAGTCAATTTAACCACTTAATTTAATAAAAGGCTACTTTTACCACTTTTGCGATTTAATCCTTTCTCTTAAATTAAACACATAAACAGACAAATTAATTCACGAAATTTTAGCACATGCTCAAACATAAACTATAGGCACCAAATATATTATAAAAATATTCTACTAACTCGAATTTGTGGTCCCGAAACCACTATTTCGATTAAGGTCAAAATCGGGCTATTACAACTCTCCCCCTTAAGGGATTTTCGTCCCCAAAAATCTTACCAATGAATAAATGTGGGTAGTGTTCTTTCATTGAATCTTCGAGTTCCCATGTAGCTTCCTCAACCCTGTGCTTATGCCACATGACTTTAACCAACGATATTTTCTTATTTCGTAACTCTTTCACTTTACGAGCGAAGATGCGAATCGGTTCTTCCTCATAAGTCAATTCAGGATGAATCTCAATCTTTGACGGGCTAATCACATGAGAAGGATCAGATCTATATCCTCAAATCATCGATACATGAAAAACATTATGAATCTTGTCTAACTCAAATGGCAACATCAACCTATACGCAACCGGCCCGATGCGCTCAATAACTTCGTATGGCCTAATAAATCTTGGACTCAACTTTCCTTTATGATCGAATCTAAGTATCTTCTTCGACGGTGAGACCTTCAAAAATACTCAGTCACCCACCTAAAACTCTATATTTTTATGTTTCAAGTCCGCATATAACTTTTGACGATCTGACGTGGCCTTTAAACTTTCTTGGATCACTTTTACTTTCTGTTCAGTATTTTTAATTAAATCAACCCCGTGTATCTTGCTTTCACTTAGCTCGGTCCAAAATTGTAACACCCCAAACCCGGTCCAGACCTTACGTCCAGATCTGGTATGTCATAGGGAAAGGTTATAAAAAGGCTTTGGAATTTTAAGGAAAAATCGTAAGTTTGAAACTTTCCGTTTAGGTGATGTTATAAAAACAATGGCTTGTAGATATAAGAAAAAATTCCGAGTTGAGTTAATGGAGTATTCGATATCTTTGTTGGCACTTGAGAGAAAATAGTTGTTTAGGTTACTTATGTTTTGAAAACCCCATCTTAAAGTTTTCATGTCAAAATATATAATGATGTCATATCATAAATAAATAGAAAAACCAAATATCAACTTAAAAAGGCCTTATTACATAACAGTATCCCCAATTAAAATAATTTATAGAAAAGAAACGAGTTTACATAAAAAAAATCTTATGGCCTCCACGAGTCCGTCTCGGCTCCCAGACCCACGATCTACTGATTACCTACAAGGTTAAGCAGAGGGGTGAGTCACCAAGACTCAGTGTGTATTTTCCCTTATAACACATCAACGGTTTCGAGCCCACAATCGCACATTGGGCCTTAGCCCACTTAATATGTCATACACAAAATATGAATGTAATGTGTTCCAGCCCAACCTAATTTTCCATCCTTTACACGCCACCCGTACCAGCCCAACACACCGTGGGGATTTTTACAATCAACCCTCCGTTCGCTACACGCCATATATGTGGCACCAAGCCACTAGTGACAGATTCCCTAATTATATCACGTGGGGCCAACCCACTTGTGGTACCAAACCACTGGGACAAGTCACAGAATCAACATATATATATACATGGTGTCAAACCACCGTGGTACCAAACCACTGAGACTTAGTCACTGAATCAGATATGTGGGGTCAACCCACTGTGGTACCAAACCACTGTGACAGTCTTTAATAGCACTTCCCCTTTCGCATCATAAACCGAACCCATGCATAACATACATATCAAATGAATGCAACATGCTATCAAGCAAAGTAACAGATTATAGCATACATTTATATACTCATAAATAGAACGTTAACGTCACTTACCTGGTTTCCCCAACTATACCCACAAGGGTTTTGCGACTGCCTTTCCAATCACTTCGGCTTTGCAGCCCAAATAGTTAATAGCATAAACTAATAGCAGAGTGTGAAATCTACACACTGTAAACACGAAGAACTAAACTATCAATCTCATTAACACCTTCACTCGCAGGGATCACAGCGATCTGCTTATCCCTCTTCGAAGCTGACCCACAACCCGGTGAAAAGTCTCGAATGACTGACACTACTCATTTTTGAACTTAGGGGTAGGGACTACGAGTCCAACCCCCTCCTTTGCTTGGCTGGTATTCGATTCCATGAATGAGGTCTTGGTCAGAAGACCGGGTTAAGGCATTGCATAAGATAAAAGTAAGAGTACACAAGCAATATGAAGAGGTTTCTTATCTAGATCGACAGAAATCGGAGGTTACTAAACTTGGATTAAGGAACCGTTGAAGTCCCTACACATTCACCAAATTAGATTCGGTTCCCCAATAAATCCAAAAGCAGTGGCCTTTTGGCCAAACAAGTTGTTAAAGAACCCCTTACCACCCATTCGGTCAACACTACTCACCAAACTCCTCTTTGCAACCCGTCCACACGGAAAGAAATAATGGAAACACACCCTTCAAGACAAGAGTGTGCCAAAAGAGAGTCTTACAATCAGCTACTAGCAAAAACAACGGAAGAATGCCTATATTAACGCAACAAGACAATTCGGCCTTCAAAGAAATAGAGAATAAAGATGAGAGAAAAGAGGAAACATAAAAGCAAAAGAATGGGATTTGGTTACGGCACTTACAGGTTCGACAATGAAGAAGAAACAGGTAGCAATGGTCTAAGAAGGTTTGGCTATGAAGGAACACAAATAGCAGTGGAAAGAAATAGGAATAAAGGAACCCCAAATACCAATATGCTATTCGGCTATCACCAAAGAACATGAAAGAGAAGAAATGAGACTAGAGAGTGCTTCAGTTTTGGTAGATGAGAAAAGAATCAAATGAGAGGAAAAAATGAGAAAAGATGAGAAGGATGAAAGTGCCCACAAGTTTCAGCTTAAGAGCAAAATAGGAGAAAGTGACGAAAAAAAAAATAAGAGAATAGAAGGGGAAAGATTCGCCTAAGGTTTTAAGGTGTCAAAGAAAGTGGATGATTGTAGGAGGGATTCGGTCAAGAAAACAAATGGAATGAAAAGAAGGTGACCTTAATTGGCACAAAAGAAACGAAACGAACAGAAGAGGAATCAATTAAGAGATTCGGCAATGACCATAAGTGAAAGAGAATGAAATAGAAAAACAAAGCAAAGAAAAGGAACCTCAAGCACCTATTTGGAAAACAACTTTCGGCACCTCCCCTAGTTTACCGAAAATGCAAAACTTAAGAACCAAAAACAAAAGAAGATTTGGCCCCTAGCACTAAGCTTAAACCTCACATGCCACCTTCCCCACCTTTCCCCAATTCGGCCACCACTCTCCCTCTCTCCAAATCCCATAATTTCCTCCACCCTTTACTCTCCATCCCATATTTGAATCGGTTTGAAAGATTCAACTCCACCTTTCTCTTATGGCCACCCACTTAAAATATTTGACTTGTTCAACTCCCACTCTTCAAGGTCCAAACCGAATCCACCACCTCTCCATCTCAATGCCAAAATAAACTCTAAAAAGGCAGGCTATGAGACTCCAACCTGCTCCCACCTGCTCCAAGCTCCCCTTGAGGCGTCATCCCCCTTACTTCCTAGGCGCCACCTTGCCACTTTACCACTCCACTTCTTGTGTCATCCAACACAAGCACTAATCCTTAAAGTCTGTCCCAACTAGCTCTCCCCTAAAGGTGCCCAAAAATGAAATTTTTACCAAGCTTTCAGCTTAACCCTAGGCCTTCTCGGGGCCTCCAAACATACTCACACAACAAGTAAAGCATACCAACTACAGAGAAGCATAATAAATGCAAAGCCCCTAATTCCCGGATGTTACAAATATAAAGGTGTACGACATTTACGTCCGTACAAAGCTTCATAAGGTGCCATTTTGATACTTGATTGAAAGCTGTTATTGTACGCAAATTCAATCAAAGACAAGTATCGTTCCCATGCACCCTCAAACTCAAGAACATAACATCTCAACATATCCTTGAGTATTTGAATAACACGTTTGGATTGACCATCCGAATGAGGGTGGAAAGCAGTACTGAAGTGCAATTTAGTACCTAGAGCATCCTGCAGTTTCTTCCAAAATCGTGATGTAAACCTCGGATCTCTATCCGAAACAATAGAAATAGGCACTCCGTGCAATCGTACGATTTGAGAAATGTACAATTTAGCTAACTTATCAAGCGAGAAATCCATTCGTATCGAATAAAATGGGCCGATTTCGTCAATCTATCAACAATAACCCAAATTGAGTCTTTCTTGCTCGGTGTCAACGGTAACCCAGATACGAAATCCATCGTGACTCGATCCCATTTCCACTCAGATATCATAATTGGTTGAAGTAATCCCGATGGTACTTGACGCTCAGCTTC
This sequence comes from Gossypium rotundifolium, assembly GCA_025506655.1. Lineage (NCBI taxonomy): Eukaryota > Viridiplantae > Streptophyta > Magnoliopsida > Malvales > Malvaceae > Gossypium > Gossypium rotundifolium. Next base: position 154,096,734 of record CP106722.1, on the reverse strand, counting down.
TACTTGTTGACATATTAAACACTTCGACACATAGCCTGAAATATCTTGTTTCATACCGTGACACTAATAATGTTGTCTCAAGTCATTACACATCTTCATACTACCCGGGTGAATTGACAATCTACTATTATGAGCTTCATCACAAATCCTTCAAATCAACTCAGGATTCTTAGGCACACATATTCTATTTTTGAACCGTAGACATCCTTCAGTGTCAATCTAAAACTCTGAATCAGTACTCGAACCACAAAGATTCATTTTTGCTAATAAGTCATTATCAACCTTTTGAGCTTTGCAAATCTGTTGAACGAATAATGGTCTTGCTTTCAATTCTGCCATAATCGCACCATCATCAGTCATAGCTATAACATTCATTGCACGTAAAGCAAATAGTAATTTTTGGCTTAGTGCATCAGCAACCACATTAGCTTTGCCCAGGTGATAATCAATCACAAGCTCGTAGTCTTTTAACAATTCCAACCATCGTTGCTGTCTCAAATTCAGATCCTTCTGAGTCATTAAATATTTTAGACTCTTGTGATCCGAATAGACATGACATTTTTCATCGAATAGATAGTGGCGCCATATGTTCAAAGCAAAAACTATGGTAGCCAACTCAAGATCGTGAGTAAGATAATTCTTACAGGAGATGATGTAGATGAAATAAGGCATCTCAAGGAGCATATAGCATTGGGGTTTAAGATCAAAGACTTGGGTCCTTTGAAATGCTTTCTTGGAATGGAAGTTGCTCGATCAAAGAAGGTCTTGTGGTCTCTCAGAAAAAATATGTGATTGATCTTTTAAAAGAGGCTGGGATGAGTGGTTACCTTCTAGCTGACACACCAATTGATCCAAATGTAAAATTCGAAAATAAAGAAGGTTGATTAGTTGATAAAGGGCAGTACCAAAGATTAGTCAATAAGTTAATTTAATTATCACATACAAGGATAGACATAGCTTTTACAGTAAGCTTAGTGAGTCAATTTATTCAGTCCCCAATGGAGGAGCATGAGAAGCAGTGTGTGTTGGTTCTGGGATATTTGAAGAGTTTACTTGGAAAGGGCTTATTCTTCAAAAAATCTAAACAAGGAGGAATTGAAGCTTATACAGATGCAGACTGGGCAGGCTCAATAATAGATAGAAGATCTACATTAGGATACTGTATATTTGTTTGGGGAAACCTTGTGACTTGGTGAAGCAAAAAACAAAATGTTGTAGCAAGAAGTAGTGCAGAGGCTGAGTTTAGATCAATGGCTCAAGGAATTTGTGAAATGATGTAGTTAATGTAACACCCCAAACCCGGTCTATGCATTAAGCCCGAATTTTGGCATGCCACACAAATTAAACGTACATTCAAATCATTAACGATGTAGGAAATCAAATCTTCAAAATGATTAAGAGAATGAATTTATCGAAAAATCAAAGTTTATTTGAAATACATTATTAAAAACACAAGAGTTTATTCTTTTGATCTATATAGTAGTAATTGATTAAAACTTTGGATTTATTTAGTCGAAATATTCCATCGAAGAGTTTTAAAATAATTTCCTAAGTTTCAGTGATATTTAAGAAAACCTTTATGAAAACTAAATCAATCCAACTTAAGAAAAATAAAACAAAATAAAATCCATCCACATAATAAAATCCATAATTAAAAGGCCTTATTACATCGCCATTAAAATAGTACTTAATAAAATTATTTAATAAGTTTTAAAGTTTTATAAACCACCATTTGTAGTATAAGCGTCCACACGAAGTCATATCCCACCCAAGTCTCCATCAATTATTATTACCGAGAGGGTAAAAATGGGGGAGTTACTTAGAACTCAATGTGTAACCCACTTACCGGATTCATCGGGCCAAAACCATATAAACATATAATTGGACCTGAGCCCATTTTGTAAATGTAAATATTTATAGATCAAGTATATGAAAATAATAATGCATGTGATATGCAATTCCCAACCAAACCTAATTTCCATCTGCTACACACCACCCGTACCAACCATCACACCTGTGGGATCAAGTCAACCCACCCTGCCAACACACCAACAGTAGGCTTTAAGCCAATTATAATAATTGTGGCAACAGGCCATTTATAATATATGTGGCAATAGGCCATTTAAATAATTGTGGTAGAACCACCGATCTAGATTTTTGGGCAACAGGCTATCGTGACAGAGTCACCGATCTAGATTTTTGGCATCAGGCCTTTCTTCTCTTCATCAATTATCCTAACCCATGCAGTCATGAATATAATAATGCATAACAAAATATTTGTAAGGTAATTTTAATAAAACTCATATTACAATTTATCAATTTGGCCCTTCAGTCAAAATTGCAATTTGGCCCATTCAACAATCTAGCAACTTGGCCCATTCATCTCATATCACATTAATATCACTTTTGGCCCATAAAGCAATGCATTTCAATTTGGCCCATAAAACAACATATTTCAATTTGGCCCATAAAACAACATATTTCAATTTGGCCCATAAAACAACATATTTCAATTTGGTCCATAAAAGGGTATTTTCGTAATTCGGTCCATAAGAACATTTTTGTAAATTTGGCCCATTTAACACATGAGGCTTTTTCACAATTTCCACACTTGTCCAATTTATCAAAATAATCAAATGGCCCAAAATATCACTTTCTTTCACAAAATAACCCATTAAGGGTAAATTCGTAATTTTCCACCACTTCAATTTCGGTTTCATGCATTCACATAAAAGTATTAATATAACGTATTTTTTTCAATTTCACCGAATTTACGATTTTTATTTTAACGCTTACGATATAGTATAACCCATGAGATAAGTGTGAAGTTACACACCTGATTACGGTGAGAACTACACTTTCCCGCTCGTCGATATCTAAACACACATCACGATGGATTAGAACACTAATATTTAATATGAAACTATTCTAATGATTAACGATCTAGATCCTTACCCTCGGAATCTCGAACAACAATTATTTACGATTTCTCTCCGATCAAAGGTTTAGAACCACGAGTAAACAATGGCTCGGGGGTACGTACGACTTCGAATAATTGATTTTCGCCGAATGAGGGTCCACAACCCGGTGGAAAGTCTCGGATTCCCGAAATAGTCCTTCTCTTGAATTTAGGGGGAATAATGGAACCACCCTTCTTCCGAACACTATTAACAACCCTTTTTGTCCCTATCTTGATTGTCTTCCAAGACAAATGATCATTAGTCCTAACAATATATCAAAGATCTTAAGACTAATGACTTAAAAGTGTGAATTTGGCTTACCTTAATATTCTGAATGATCTCAAGAGAATCCTTTGTACGTTATTATCAAATCTTAAATGAACTTCAAGATCTCTCCGAAAAGATGATGATTCGACCCTTCCATTATTTCACGATGAATAACGAAAGAAAACATTTGAATAAATGATTGGTTAATCGGTTAAAAAGTCTCTTCCAAAGACATTCTAACATTCGACCATAGTGACCAAATAACAAAAGAAAAGACAAAGAAATGATACTTACCGATATCCAAAGTTTGAATAGAAGAAAATGATTGAAAATAGATGTTATGAAGAATGGAAGATTCGACTATGATGATCACAAACATTTGGCCATAGAAGATAGATGAAAGAAAAATATGTGTTTGAATGATAAGTAAAATGGAGAGGAAAAGAGAATAGGAAGAAGAGAAAAGAGAGAGTTTAGGGACATTGTGCATTCGACAATGATGAGAAAGAAGAGAAAAGAAATGGTCTTTGATGGCTAGATGGTTTCGGTCACAAAGAAAAGAGAAAAGTTTTAGAGAGAGTGACCAAATTAAGATCGAAATGGTCAAAAAGAAGAAATGGCAAAAACAACAATTGTTTTCTCAATGCTCATGGTACATTCGGCTAGAGAGAGGGAAAATTGGAGAGAAAATTTGCTAAAACACCAATTGGTAAATGGAAAAGTGTGCTCATTAAGCACCTAATCCTACCAAACCAATCACCAAAATCCAGCCATCCCCCTTAGTCCCCTATGCCGTCGATGTTCATGGACAATTTGCCATCCAAAGTTTCCAAAACAAAGCCCTTGATTCATGCCTTTTGTCCCATTATCACCTTAAATCATGAGATTCTTTTCCTTAAACTTTTACTTACCTTTTTCCTTTGGTCTTCTTGCCAAAAATGTTATCCAACTCATCTTTATCCCTATCCATGACCGACACATTGAAAGAGGAAACAAAATAAAAACAAAACTCAATGCACATCTAAGGGTTGGAACCTTTTCCGTCAAGCAAACATACATGTGCCAACACCACCTTGCTACTAGCTCATCTTATGCTAGTTTTTGACATTTAAATTTATTAAACCTCAAAGTCACTTGATCCACTTCAATTAAATACTCCTTACTAAAATTTATTCTAATTCTGAATAATCCTCAAGTCTTCTCAAGACTATACTAATCATGTAAAATTTTAATTATACACAAGTTAAGCACCAAAACATGCATCATAACAATACTCAAATTTTTGGATGTTACAACTCTACCCTCCTTAAAGAAAATTTTATCCTCGAAATTTACCTGGCTAAAAGAGATGAGGATATTGTTGTCGAATTGTATCCTCAGGCTCCCACGTAGCTTCCTCCGCTCCGTGATTACGCCAAAGAACCTTAACCAAGGGCACAATCTTCTTTCTTAACACCTTAACATTACGATCTAAGATTTTCACTGGTTCTTCCTCAAAAGACAAATCTGGCCTTAATTCCCCTTCTTCTATCGGTATTATGTGCGACGGATCCGATCTATAGCGTCTCAGCATTGAAACATGGAAGACACTATGAATTTGACTCAACTCAGAGGTAAATCAAGTTGATAGGCCACTGGTCCTACACACTTCAACACACGGTACGGTCCAATGAACCTAGGGCTCAACTTGCCTTTCCTTCCGAATCTGAAAATCTTTTTCCATGGTGAAACTTTCAAAAAGACCTGATCTCCCACCGCATACTCAATATCTTTATGCTTCAGATCCGCGTACGACTTTTGTCTATCCGAAGCTTCCTTTAATCGCGCTTGAATCACCTTTACTTTTTCTTCCGTCTTAGATATCAGTTCAGGACCCAACAACTGTCGTTCCCCTAATTCAGTCCAACAAGTAGGAGTACGACACCTACGACCAAATAATGCTTCATAGGGTGCCATTTGGATACTGGATTGATAACTGTTATTATACGCGAACTCTGCCAATGGTAGAAAATCCTCCCAACTACCTCTGAAGTCGTTCACACAACCTCGTAACATGTCTTCCAAAATCTGAATTACTCTTTCAGACTGACTATCTGACTGAGGATGAAAAGCCGTACTAAAGTTTAACTTTGTTCCCAAAGCCTTATGTAAAGCTTTCCAAAATCGTCATGTAAATCTAGGATCCTTGTCCGATATGATAGACACTGGTATCCCATGCAACCTCACGATTTCAGGTACATACAGTTTAGCCAACTTTTGCAATGAGTAATCCGTACGAACTGGTAGAAAATAAGTAGTCTTTGTTAATCGATCTACTACCACCCAGACAGAATCTTTCTTAATAGGTGTTAAGGGTAACCCACTAACAAAATCCATCGTTATCCGCTCTCATTTCCATAGAGGAATCACTAGTTGCAATAAACCCGATGGTAATTGATGTTCTGCCTTCACTTGTTGACAAGTCAAACACTTTCTCACTAAATCAATAACTTCTCGCTTTAACTTTGGCCACCAATACTGTTCACGGAGATCCCGATACATCTTATTTCCTCTGGGGTGCATAGCATAGGGCTACTATGCGCCTCTAGAAGAATCATTTGTCTCAAATCCGAATATTTAGGCATACAAACCTTTCCACAAAAACATAGTACATCATCCTTGTTCAAACCAAAATCCCCTATTATACCACTTTTAGCTTGTTGTATTAAAGGACCCAACTTTTCATCGGATAATTACTTTTCCTTGATTTGTCCAACCACAGAGGCTTCACCTGAAGTTCCGCTAGCAGACTGCCATCCTTAAACAAACTGAGATGAGCAAACATTGCTCTTAACTCTGATACAACCTTTTGACTCAACGCGTCTGCCACAACTTTAGCCTTTCCAGGATGGTACTCGATTGAGAAATCATAATCCTTTAACAGCTTTACCCATCTTCGTTGTCTTAAATTCAACTCCTTTTGGGTAAGGAGATACTTAAGACTCTTATGGTCCGTATAAATGATTGACTTCTCACCGTAGAGATAATGCCTCCAAATCTTTAATGCAAACACCACACCAGCCAACGCCAAATCATGAGTAGGATAGTTGACTTCATGTGACCTCAACTGTCGAGAAGCATAAGCTACCACTTTTCCACTTTGCATTAGTACACATCCTAAACCAGTGTGTGACGCATCATAGTAAACGGTAAACTCTTTTCTGGCCTCAGGTTGAATCAGTATTGGCACTTCTATTAGAATCTTCTTCAGTTTCTAAAAACTTTCTTGTTGTTTATCGGTCCACACATACGGTACTTCCTTTTGCAACACCTTAGTTATGGGTGCAGCAATCAACGAAAACCCCTCAACAAAGCATCTATAATAACTAGCCAAACCTAAGAAACTTGAATCTCGATTCATCGACTTGGCGGTTTCCAATCCAACACAGCCTCTACCTTTCGAGGATCAACTCTTATCGCTTCAGCTGACACTACATGACCCAAGAAAGTCACTTCCTTCAACCAAAATTCACACTTACTGAATTTGGCATAAAGTTGCTTATCTCGCAAAATTTACAACACAGTGCGCAAATGAGAGTCATGCTCTTCTTCATTCCTCGAATATACCAAGATCTATGAACACTACTACAAACCAGTCTAAATAGGGCTGAAAGACTCGGTTCATCATGTCCATAAATGCAGCTGGTGCATTGGTCAAACCAAACGACATCACTAAAAACTCATAATGTCCATAGCGAGTTCGGAATGCCGTCTTATGAATATCTGTCTCTTTCACCTTGAGTTGATGATAACCCGATCTCAAATCAATCTTGGAGAAGACTGAAGCTCCTCTTAATTGATAAAATAGGTCATCGATTCTCGGTAATGGATAGCTATTCTTGATCATCAACTTATTCAACTGCCTATAATCAATGCACATACGCATCGACCCATCCTTCTTCTTGACGAACAAAATCGGTGCTCCCCACGGAGACACACTTGGTCGAATAAATCCTCGATCTAGCAGTTCTTGAATTTGAGCTTTAAGCTCCACTAACTCCTTCGGCTCCATTCTATAAGGAGCAATGGACACCAGAGCCATTTCGGGCAAAAGCTCAATGCCAAATTCTACTTCCCGATTTGGAGGTAGACCCAAAAGTTTTTCGAGAAAGACATCTAGAAATTCTTTCACCATTTTCACGCCTTCTACCGATAAATCCTTGGCATCCCAAGCACTGATGAAGGCTAGGAATGCTCCATACCCTTTTCGCACCAACTTTTCTACCTTCAAAGCAGATACTACATTTGCCAAAAAGTTTCTTCGCTCGCCTATCATTATTACCTCCTCATCATCCACAGTCCTAATTGTCATTAGCTTTTCGGCACAATCCAATTGCGCCCGATGCTTCACCAACCAATCCATGCCCAAAATAAGATCAAACTCTCTGAAAGGTAATTCCATCATGTTCGCTAGAAATACCTCTCTTTGAATCTCCAAGGGCACATCTCTAAATAATTTATTCACTATTACCCTCATCTAAAGGACTAATTATAAATCATCTCTATAGGTAATCTTAGATCTAATATTTAGGTTTCCAGATATGGCACTAGCAACATACGAGTGGGTAGACCCGATATCTACCAAAGTAGTAACAGGTACATCAGAGATGAAGAACGTACCAATTATCACATCAGGTGCATCGCCGTCTTCACGACGTCTAACCGCATAGACCAATCCTGGCTGTCTTGCCTCCATGTTACTTCTAACACCATTACCTCGACCCGGTGCACCTTATCCACATCCATTACCATTACCACCACGACCTGGTCCACGACCTCTTGGTGGCTGCTGAGTACCTCTAGCTGGTTGAGCATCAGGGTTACGAGTTTCCTGAGTCGTATCAATCCATCGAGGGTAATTCTTATACTGATGATCCTTGGAACCACATTTAAAGCAGGCACCAATTTTCCTCCAACATTCTCCGAGATGTCCTCTTCCACAATCGGCACATTCTCGACTCTGATTGGTAGTCACAGGTGCTCTAGCTTGAACTAGGTCATCATTCCGTGGCCTCTTTTGAAACCTTTTAGAAGAACCAGAATACTTAAAATCCCTCTTTTCTCTGACTTTTTCCCGGTTCTGGCGTTCTAAATTCTTAGCCTCTTCGGCTATCTTAACTTTCTCTACAAGCGAGGTAAAAGTCCATACTTTTTGTGGGGCTATCAGTACTCGCAACTCATCATTTAGCCCATCCTCAAAGCGTACACAGCACTCATGATCAGTCGATACTATTGTACGAGCATAACGGCTCAAGTGAAGAAATTCTGCCTCGTAAGCTGCCACCGTCTTACTTCCTTGAACCAAATTCAGGAATTCCTTCCTCCGGGTATTTACATAACTTGTCCCGACGTACTTCCCTTGGAAAGCAGCTTTAAAGAAATCCCAAGTAACCAATGCAGCCTCGGTGCCTTCTCGAACAGTAAGCCACCATTGATACGCCTCGTCTCTTAGTAAAGACACGGCTCCTCTCAGTTTCTGCTCGACGGTGCACTCTAGATCATCCATAATTCATTCTCTGACCTCAAGCCAATATTCGCCACATTCGAGCTACACCGAGACACCTCTAAAAACTTCTGCACCACTAGACTTGAGTCGTTCTGATATTGATCCGCGAGCTACTGGCCCAGTTCTAGCCCCAGCTACTCTTTCTAAGACTCGCAACATTGCTTGAGTCAAAGCATTATCCTCATTCTCATGATCATGAGATCCAGTCTCGCTCTCAAATGACACAGGTGCATCCATTTCCGGTATATAACCCGGCGCTTCAGACGCAGTACCTCGTCCTCTACCACAGCCACGTCTACCGCGTCCACGACCACGGCCTCTAGTGTTCATAATGACTAATTCGATTTTAATCTGATTACAAGTTTTATGAATCAGAATATTATTTCAATGTTTATTAATGATATTTTATGAGATATAAGAGATAGGGTTGTTTTCGCAATCACATCCTATAGTCTCGATCTCTATCATTTTCAACACCTAAAACTAGAAGTTCTAGAGTGTTCCTAAGGTCTCATCATAATAATAAACATTTAATAAACAAATACTTACTTGACTTGGTGCCGGATGCTCGTGGTGACATACTACCTTTAAAACGTAAGGTCTAGAAATTTAAATAGTTTTTAAACAGAAATCATTGTTGAACCCAAACCACAGCCGAGTTTTGAAACTGGGCTCTGATACCATAAAATGTAACACCCCAAACCCGACCTATGCATTAAGCCCGAATTTTGGCATGCCACACAAATTAAACGTACATTCAAATCATTAACGATGTAGGAAATCAAATCTTCAAAACGATTAAGAGAATGACTTTATCAAAAAATCAAAGTTTATTTGAAATACATTATTAAAAACACAAGAGTTTATTCTTTTGATCTATATAGTAGTAATTGATTAAAACTTTGGATTTATTTAGTCGAAATATTCCATCGAAGAGTTTTAAAATAATTTCCTAAGTTTCGGTGATATTTAAGAAAACCTTTATGAAAACTAAATCAATCCAACTTAAGAAAACTAAAACATAATAAAATCCATCCACATAATAAAATCCATAATTAAAGAGGCCTTATTACATTGCCATTAAAATAGTACTTAATAAAAATTATTTAAGAAGTTTTAAAGTTTTATAAACCACCATTTGTAGTATAGCCTCCACGAAGTCATCTCCACCCAAGTCTCCATCAATTATTATTACCGAGAGGGTAAAAAATGGGGTGAGTTACTTAGAACTCGATGTGTAACCCACTTACAGATTCACGGGCCAAAACCATATAAACATATAATTAGACCAGAGCCCATTTTGTAAATGTAAATATTTATAGATCAAGTATATGAAAATAATAATGCATGTGATATGCAATTCCCAACCAAACCTAATTTCCATCCGCTACACACCACCCGTACCAATCATCACACCTGTGGGGATCAAGTCAACCCACCCCGCCAACACACCAATAGTAGGCTTTAAGCTAATTATAATAATTGTGGCAACAGGCCATTTATAATATTTGTGGCAACAAGCCATTTAAATAATTGTGGTAGAACCACCGATCTAGATTTTTGGGCAACAGGCCATTGTAACAGAGTCACCGATCTAGATTTTTGGCATCAGGCCTTTCTTCTCTTCATCAATTATCCCAACCCATGCAGTCATGTATATATAATGCATAACAAAATATTTGTAAGTTAATTTTAATAAAACTCATATTACAATTTATCAATTTGGCCCATTAGTCAAAATAGCAATTTGGCCCATTTAACGATCTAGCAACTTGGCCCATTTCATCTCATATCACATTAATATCACTTTTGGCCCATAAAGCAACGTATTTCAATTTGGCCTATAAAACAACATATTTCAATTTGGCCCATAAAACAACATATTTCAATTTGGCCCATAAAAGGGTATTTTCGTAATTCGGTCCATAGGGACATTTTCTTAAATTTGGCCCATTTAACACATGAGGCTTTTTCATAATTTCCACACTTGTCCAATTTATCAAAATAATCATATGGCCCAAAATATCACTTTCTTTCACAAAATAACCCATTAAGGGCAAATCCGTAATTTTCTACCACTTCAATTTCGGTTTCATGCATTCACATAAAAATATTAATATAACATATTTTTTCAATTTCACGGATTTACAATTTTTATTTTAACACTTACGATATAGTATAACCCATGAGATAAGTGTGGAGTTACACACCTGATTACGATGAGAACTACACTTTCCCGCGCGTCGATATCTAAACACACATCACGATGGATTAGAACACTAATATTTAATATGAAACTATTCTAATGATTAACGATCTAGATCCTTACCCTCGGAATCTCGAACAATAATTATTTGCGATTTCTCTCCGATCAAAGGTTCAAAACCACGAGTAAACAATGGCTCGGGGGTACGTACGACTTCGAATAATTGATTTTGGCCGGATGAGGGTCCACAACCCAGTGGAAAGTCTCAAATTCCCGAAATAGTCCTTCTCTTGAATTTAGGGGGAATAATGGAACCACCCCTCTTCCGAACACTATTAACAACCCTTTTCGTCCCTATCTTGATTGTCTTCAAAGACAAAGGATCATTAGTCCTAACAATATATCAAAAATCTTAAGACTAATGACTTAAAAGAGTGAATTCGGCTTACCTTAATATTTCGAATGATCTCAAGAGAATCCTTTGTATGTTATTATCAAATCTTAAATGAACTTCAAGATCTCTCCGAAAAGATGATGATTCGACCCTTCCATTATTTCACAATGAATAACGAAAGAAAATGTTTGAATAAATGATTGGTTAATCGGTTAAAAAGTCTCTTCGAAAGACATTCTAACATTCGTCCATAGTGACCAAATAACAAAAGAAAAGACAAAGAAATGATACTTACCGATGATCCAAAGTTTAAATAGAAGAAAATGATTGAAAATAGATGTTATGAAGAATGGAAGATTCGGCTATGATGATAACAAACATTCGGCCATAGAAGATAGATGAAAGAAAAATATGTGTTTGAATGATAAGTAAAATGGAGAGGAAAATAGAATAGGGAGAAGAGAAAAGAGAGAGTTTAGGGACAATTGTGCATTCGGCAATGAAGAGAAAAAAGAGAAAAGAAATGGTCTTTGATGGCTAGATGGTTTTGGTCACAAAGAAAAGAGAAAAGTTTTAGAGAGAGTGGCCAAATTAAGATTGAAATGGTCAAAAGAAGAAATGGCTAAAACAACAATTGTTTTCTTAATGCTCATGGTACATTCGGCTAGGGAGAGGGAAAATTGGAGAGAAAATTTGCTAAAACACCAATTGGTAAATGGAAAAGTGTGCTCATCAAGCACCTAATCCTACCAAACCAATCACCAAAATCCGGCCATCCCCCTTAGTCCCCTATGCTGTCCATGTTCATGGACAATTGGCCATCCAAAGTTTCCAAAACAAAGCCCTTGATTCATTCCTTTTGTCCCCCTATCACCTTAAATCATGAGATTCTTTTCCTTAAACTTTTACTTACCTTTTTCCTTTGGTCTTCTTGCCAAAAATGTTATCCAACTCATCTTTATCCCTATCCATGACCGGCACATTGAAAGAGGAAACAAAATAAAAACAAAACTCAATGTACATCTAAGGGTTGGAACCTTTTCCCTCAAGTAAACATACATGCGCCAACATCACCTTGCTACTAGCTCATCTTATGCTAGTTTTTGACTCTTAAATTTACTTAAACCTCAAAGTCACTTGATCCACTTCAATTAAATACTCCTTACTAAAATTTATTCTTATTCCGAATAGTTCTCAAGTCTTCTCAAGACTATACTAATCATGTAAAATTTTAATTATACACAAGTTAAGCACCAAAACATGCATCATAACAATACTCAAATTTTTGGATGTTACAGTTAAAAAGAATTATGGAAGAGCTGAGGAAAACATTAACTTCACTAATTAAGTTGTACTGTGATAGCAAAGCTGCCATTAGTATTGCTCACAACCCAATCCAGCCTGACAGAACTAAACATGTTGAGATTGATAGACACTTTATCAAGGAGAAGATTGAAGAAGGCCAAGTGTGCATGTCGTTTTTTCCTTCAAAACAATAGATTGCTAACATACTCACCAAAGGGATCTCTAAGACAAGCTTTGATTTTCTTGTAAGCAAGTTGAGCATGATTGATATATATGCACCAACTTGAGGGTGGGTGTTAAAATATGTGAAACCCATATATTTTGGGATATATTTTAAATTTATTTAGGTAGATAAATCTTAGAATAAATTATTTGAGATATTCTAGAATATTATATTTTATCTTTTAGTAGTTGATTAGAATAAGAGAATTATTTTCCTTATCTTTCAGTAGTTTATTAGAATAAGGGAATTATTTTCTTAACTAGTTTATGACTTTTTCTCTATTTACATTCAGTTGTTAGTTAATAAAAGACAAAATAGTTTTATTAAATACTCTCTTAAAAATTTCATTATGGTTATTATATGCATGTGTGGATGTCTAGGGAATAAATGAAGGATTACAAGTACTATTTGTAAAACTAATTATTAGATATCATTTTTGTGGATTAAATCTTGCATTTGGAGCATGATATTATTATTAGAAATTGAAACTTCAATAATCATGAGGTGACGATAAGAATTTATAATTATTAGAAAGTTGTAATTCACTTTGTAATTAAATGGTTGAGCAATTTACATACATGTTGAAGATTTTAAGCAACAATTTAATAGAGTGGATCAAGTTGAATATCAATCAAATAAGGAGTTATTTGAAGATTTTATCTGGTTGTGTTCATTTATAAAATGAGATCTATTTTCTATAGAAGTACAATTCTTGTAATATTTGACTATTTGATGCCATATAGAAGTTTTATTGAAGCACAATTCTAACAATATCATGTTTACACTAGTTAAATATTTGCAAGCTCACAATGCTTATTTAAAGAAGGTTTGTTCACTAGTGTATTTATTTGTTCATTGTGAGGAACTTTTTTTTAGTGCAATTATGTTATAAACAAATTGTTTCATGTTTAGATTTTAACTAAGCTTTCTAGGGGAATGTTTTAGTTGAGAGAGTGATCTTAGTTGATTTATAAGAGTAAGATTGTAACTTGAAGAGTGAGTTGAATTTAAATCATATCTTGTATTATTGATTAATGTTGGTTTACTCTTTGCATAAGGCTTCACAAATGTAGGAAAGGTTTTTCTAACTATAGAACCAATGATTGTGTGCATTTATTTTTACTCTTTCAATTGTCATTAAGTTGCAACTTAACTAATAATTGATAAGTAACTTAATGTCTACAATTGGTATTAGAATTAGCACTTGATTAGTTAGGCGATGATTTAGCTATTGGATTTCTTAAGATAGGGAAAAACTTCAGTCTCTAGAGTTCTTATGGTTGATGGCTTTAATTATTGCATATTAGAAGACTAAGATGACGATATTTATTAAATTAATAGATGAGTGAGTTTAGAGAGTTGTATTGATTAGTTAGGGGCCTTGTACAATTTGATGTTGTGGTTTGCTAATTCCCAATCTAGAAATCACCTAGACCATTAAGAAAGATAAGTTGGCAAATGCAAATCCAAAACAATTCAATGTCATATTCAATGGTGTAGACCCAAACTAGCTTAGGAGAATTCCCAAATGCTTAACTATGAGATAACCATAGCAATTTCAAAAACAACTTATTAAGGCAGTAATACATTCATCATGTTTTTGCTCTTGGTGAGGATTATTGGAAGACTAAGCTTGTTAGAAAGGTTTTAAGGGTATTCATTGAATGATTTACGATCAAAGTGACTACTATAGAAAATGCCAAAGATGTATATTAATGATTGATGAATTTATTGGGTTCTTACAAGCCTTTTGTAATACCCCAAAATTCTTATTTTTGTTATTGTGAAAATGTGACACAAATTTGTATCTACTTCAGTGGTTAAGTGTTCTGGGTATGTGTGAAAGTTCCCAAGTTCAAGCCATGTCTTTGGAAAAATTTTAATATTTCTTCTAAATCAAGCCCTATTTCTGGTCAGTAGGCTTAAGTTTAATTATTTGCAAAATTTTGTCAGAATGGGCCTGCTGGTCTGGTGGTTAAGTCGAGTCTTGGGTGATGGAGGTTCTATGTTCGATTCTCAGCGTTGGCGAGGGGATAGAATTTTTACTCTTAATTTTGACTAGAGTTGTGTTGATGTTGGACTTCGAGTAGTGGGATGTTAGTAGGATTTGAGGGAGACAACTAAGGGTTTTGATGTAGTAGTGATTTGGTAAAACTCTCCTGTTCTCCAAAATTCTCTCTTCAGGAAACTGGCGTTCCTTCTGCTCTCTGCCATTTCTTATTTTTCTTTTTTTTGTTGTTTGCTGCCGCCTCTTTTGTCCCTTCATGCTGCCAAAATTTTACTTTAATCCCTCGTCTCTCTGCCTTATTATTTCCCTAATCCAACTTCTTCTTCTTTGGTTCTTTTTGTTGTTTCTCTTTCATTGTTGGCTTTTGTCTGCGATAGCTCGATAGGTTTTGGTATTTGTTAAATTCTAATGTTATTCTAAATACTGGTTAAGAAGGGGTTTTTGTTTCTGTTTAGGAGTTAATCGAGGGGCTGGAGATCAGCCATTAACGTTTTAAGGGTGCGGAGTTTTTGTTATTCTAGCTGAGGTAAGGATTTTGATGGGTGAAAGTCGTTTGTCTCGTTATAACTTCGTTTAATTTTCATGAGGTATCATTGAAATTGGACTCTGGATTATCGATTATAGGTTTTAGAGTGCTCGGGGACTGTCTTAGCTTCAAACGAAACCAGGTGTGTACCCGATTACATAGAAACTAGGGTTTCGGCAAAAGCCAAAAACCCCACTGTCGATGCCACACGGGCGTGTGGTTGCCCGTGTGGTAGGTCGTGTGCCATAACATGGCCATGCAATCAACGAGGCCAGGGGCTGTGTGTGACACACGGGCTAGATCGATTTGGGCTGTGTGGTCCACATGGGCGTGTGAGATTTTGGGCTAGGCCATGTGATTCATACGACCAATGCCAATTTGGGCCGTGTGGGCCACAAGGGTGTGTGGGTCCACATGGGCAAGCCACATGGGTGTGTGAGCTTTATCTAAAATGATTCCTAGGGTTGCACGGTTCACCCAATTTGATTATGAACCTACTGTAGGGTTAGTAAGCGTTACCTAGACCCCTAAATGTATGATCTGAGTGTATGTGATGCATGATAAATTATGCATGATTACTGATATATATATGTATATGCATGACTGATGGTTGCATAAAAGCATGACATATTATATGTTTGAATTGCATTGGATTGGGATGATGATATTTGAAGGAAGTGTACCGAAAGGCTTTAAGGCTATTATCTGGCAGCTCAGCTGCAATATACTAAATATGTGCCGCATTCGATACTACTTGGAGTGTAGGGATGGGTGGGTGTTTTAAACCCTACATGGAGTGTAGGAATGGACAGAGATGGTGTGTAAAGGCTGGTGGGTAGGACTCTATTGCTGATTAGTGTTGCATTACTGATACTATGATGGGCTAAAGCCCTAATGCATATTTGATACTAAATTGAAATGGGCTAAGGCCAAACTATTATTGAAAATGTAATGGGCCTAGGCCCCAGACTGTATTTGACTGATTTCTGCTAATTGACTGTATGCATGTTTTCTGTGGGGATTACACACTGAGTTTACGTAAACTCACCCTTTCTGTTTAATGAGTATATGTAATCCCTAGACTTGACGGTTCTGTGCAGCGAAGGACTCGACGGTGGCCACACATATTTTAAACTACTTTATTTTCGTTTATGGTTTTACTACACATATTTTAAACTACTTTATTTTCGTTTATGGTTTTACTTGATCGTAGGGTATTTTTATGTAGTTGGACGTTATGGACTGTTTTGTTTTAACTTTGGGAATTTTATCTGCTTTTACGGACTTACAACTACCACCTAACAAAAATACGGATTTCCTAAAAATAAAGGTTTTTCATAAAATGAACGAATCCACTTAAAATAAATGATTTCCAAAGCTTCCGCTAAAAAGATAAGTTTGAGAGAAGTCAATGGACATGCATTTTTTTTATTTGAGTTAATCAAATGTTAACAAACGAAAATGGTTTATCGTCAATTTAGTTTTCAATCACCCTATCATGTGACATCGCCAAATGCATCCGTAACATCCATGCCGGGTTTGGGGGTGTTACACCTTTGAGATGAATATTGAAGAGACTAAGAAAAGTAACGGTAAGGCATAAAATAATTATGCACCACAAGATGCATCCTTAGTTGCAATTAAAGGAGAAACTACCATTAAGGATTTGCAATCGTAGTTAGCCCTTTTGAATAAAAATTTCAATAAGGCATTCAAAAACTAACTAGGAAGAGTAATAATTTTGAAGGAGGTTGTAACTTTAATAAAGGCAAAATAAAGATAGTATTAAGCAATGAAAAAGCTTGTAATGGGGAAAAAGAAAGACATTCAGTGTCACAATTGCTAAGGTTAGGGAAACATTCAAGCCGAGTGAATAACCTGGAGCGATGAAGATTCTTCAAGCAATATAGAATGAAGAGAACTCGGGTAATTATGTGGCTTGTACTTTTTAAGTTGTGTCAATAGTTGCAACAAAGTCAAATAACTAAAGCAACAACAATGCCAAATCTATGAGGATTTTATGGGCATTTATAAGACAATGCTAGATAAGGGGAGTTAGGTGTGACTAACTAATAATAACGTATAGAAGCAAGAGAACTAGAAGCTTGGAAAAATGATCCCGAAAGAAAGACTCCTTTCTAACGTTGACAAACATGATGCAACGAAGAAAGAGCTAACAACTACTTAATCTATACTAAAAAGGCTAGAATCAAGAAGTGAAATGCTAGGCAAAGTTCTAACCATTGGAAGAAGAGAACTAGGCAAAGGTGGATTAGGATACATTGACAAAAAGAATATGACAATGAATCAATAGTTCTTGTCAAAGCTTAAGGAGTTTTAAATCAACTTGAATGCTACAAGAAAATTGAAATTTTTTATAGTGAAAGTCACTACAATAATAATGAGAAAATTGTGTGACATTCTATGGTAACCAATGTGTTACAGGTTCCTAAAAGATTTTAGAGAAAACAGGTGATAAACCTCAATTTATACATATTTTAACTCTATGCTTGGCTTATTTTTGGATGAATTTTCATTATTTTTTATGAACTCGATGCTCCTAATCCCTTAATTTCATGTTTTACACTCAGGCGAGCTTAAGGAGTCGAAAAGAAAAAGAAACGGGCCAAAACGGGACAAAATGGGCCTACCTTAGGAATCAACATGACCTGGGCTACCAAACATGGCCGTGTGACGCGAGCAGGATCAAACACGGCCTGGATCAATGTACACGGGCAGACCACACGGCCGTGTGTGGTGAGTAGATTTGAGCACAGTTAATGAGTCGAGCACAGGTGTGTCACACGGGCGTGTCCCTGCCGTATCAAAGTTTAACACTATTCAGAATAGACTACTTGTGGGCCAAGAGAGGTTTTCCAAAGCCTATATAAACACCTTAATGGGAAACTTAAAAGGGGACGTTGAAAGAAGGAAGAAAATACTCATAGACAGCCATCGAGAGCAGCTCAAAAGAAGGATCTCCATCAAGACTGAAGATCTCCCATCAAGTTCTTTAGAAGTTTTTGGGTGTTCTTATGTTTTTTTGTTTTCCTTATTTTAAGATGTTTCCCCCATTAGTATGAACTAAATCCCTTAGATACTTAAGGGGATGAAACCTAAGATGGATCTTATTATTATTTGATTTATAAGATAAATACTTGTTCTTATTCTTAATGGTGAGTTCTTATTCTAGTTTTGATAATTCAGGTTATTGATTCAAGTTGAATGTGCTTATTTAGAGGAGCAAAAGTCCCTGTTTAAGAGTAGATCAACACAATTAAGCGGAGTTGATTGTAACCCTAGAAATAAGGCAACGAAAATCTGCCAGATTTGAGTCAAATCTAATAAGGGAATCCATAGATTGAGTTAATGCGACAATAGGGGTTTTAATTAGAAAGAAATTTCAATTAATCAACCTAGAGTTAGTTGTTTTTAGTCTTGAAAGAGATATTAACATAAATTTGAGATTTCTACGGATTAAGTCAAGTGAATAAATCATATGAATCAAAAGTAATAAGTGAAGTCTAGGTGGATTCTTCCTTAGGTGTTGCCTATCTCACAAAAATTGTCTAAAAGTATTTTTCTAATTCTTTCGTTGTCGTGTTTAATTAGTTTTAGTTTAAAATAAATCACTTCAATTCTTAGGCTAGATAATAAAAAGATAGTAGTTACTAGTACTCTTGGTCCTTGTGGATACGATATTACCGGTCTTACCATAACTATACTATTGAACGATAGGTGCGCTTGCCTTTATTGTGATCATAGTTAGTTTGAGACCACATCAATTTTTTGGTGCCGTTGCCGGGGAATAAGATATTAGGAACACTAATTTTTTATTACTTTTGCCATTTTTACTTTATTTTCAATTTATTTATTTATTATTATTATTTTCTTTACTAATTTTTTTCTTTATTTTCTTCTGGCAGATAACTCTAGTTTATGACTAGAAGGAACCAGTCAGGACCATTACTTTTACGATAGTGATATAGAAGGTACCACTTGTAGAGACCGAAGAGAAATAAGGCAAAGCCTACAATACATAAAAGAAGAGAAAGAGGATGATACTAATAATACCGAAGAGATGGCTGATAATAATTCACTACCTCCTGTGGTTGCCGTAAACCCGGTGAATCAAAATCCTGCTTCTCGTACTATGTATGATTATGCTAAACCTAATTTAACAGGAATTGAATCTAGTATTGTTAGACCTACTGTTGCTGCAAATAATTTTGAACTGAAACCTAACACTATCCAGATGATTCAGCAATTTGTTCAGTTTGATGGTTTGCAGGATGAGAACCCAAACAATCACTTGACAAATTTTTTGGAATTTCGCGACACTTTCAAAATAAATGGCGTTTCTGATGATGCCATTCGCCTTCGGTTGTTTCCCTTCTCGTTGAGGAATAAAGCCAAACAGTGGTTGAACTCGTTACCATGATGATCAATCACTACATGGGAACAAATGGCCGAAAAATTTTTGCTTAAATATTTTTCACCGGCCAAAACGGCTAAGTTGAGGAATGATATCTCTTCTTTTGTGTAGATGGATCTAGAAACACTTTAAGATGCATGGGAGAGATACATGGATCTTCTGAGAAGATGCCTTCACCATGGGTTACCTTTGTGGCTTCAAGTTCAAACCTTTTATAATGGTGTGGACCCCTCAACTAGGCAGTTGATTGACTCAGTCACCGGTGGAACCCTAAACAACAAGACCCTTGAAGTGGCTTATGAGGTTATAGAGGAGTTGGCACTGAATAACTATCAGTGCCAAGTTATGAGGACAAAGCCAACAAAAGCAGCTAGTGTTTTCAACCTCGACGCAGTGACCATGCTATCAAACCAGGTAGAACTGTTAAATAAAAAGATTGATGGTTTGTGTGGTTCTTCATAGGTACATCTAGTGATGCAGTGCGATACATACGGAGGAGGGACGAACAATACAGAATACCCACCCTACAAAACCCTAGCATATAAAACGAACGGATGAACTATATGGGTAACAATTCTAAACCTTAAAATAACCCTTATAGTAACACCTACAATCCAGGTTGGAGGAATCACCCAAACTTTTCATAGGGTGGCCAAGGAAATTAGAGACAACAACCCCCTCCAGGCTTTCAACAGCAACCCTACCCACAAGAAAAAAAGCTAAACCTTGAGGAGATGCTAACAAAATTTATCGCGGTGTCAGAAAATCATTTCCAAAACAATGAAATAGCACTAAAAAATCAGCAAGCATCGATTCAAGGGCTCGAAAACCAATTAGGACAACTTGCTAAGCTCATATCTGAACGACCACAAGGTAGCTTGCCAAGCAACACTGAAACTAACCCAAAGGAGAAACTTCATGCCATTACTATTCACGTCAATGAAGGGTTAGATGAACCAAAATTGAGGCAAGAGAATGTGGTAGAGGAAGGTAAGGTTGAGATAAGCCGTGATAAACCAAAACTGGTAAGTACAGAATACCAACCTCGTATACCATACCCCAATTCGACAAAGAAAGACCGCACAGATGAACAATTCGAGAAATTTCTTATACTCTTAAAAAAATTACATATTAACTTACCGTTTATTGAAGCTTTTCGCAGATGCCCAATTCAAAATTTTTTTTAAAGGAGCTTTTGATAAACAAATGGAAGTTAGACGAGGTGTCGCATGTCAAGTTGAATATAGTGTGCTCAGCAACCTTACAAAATAGACTACCGCAAAAGTTAAAAGATCCAGGGAGTTTTACGATTCCTTGATTAATTGGTAGTTTGTCTATTGATAATGCTTTAGAAGATTTAGGGGCAAGTATCAATGTTATGCCTTATAAAATTTTTAAACAGCTAGGTCTCGGGAAACCCAAACAAACTAGGATGAGCATTCAATTGGCTGATAAAACTCTAGAGTTCCTAGGGGTATAATCGAAGATGTACTAGTAAAAATTGATAAATTCATATTCCCAGTAGATTTTGTTGTCTTAGACATGGATGAGGACAATAATGTTCCTTTAATTTTAGGAAGACCCTTTTTAGCAATTGCTAAAACTAGAATTGAAGTTGGTACAGGAGAACTCATACTTCGTGTAGGTGACGAAATGATCATTCTCCAGGCTCTTGGCTTGGCTAAGATATCAAGTAATAAAGGTGAGAACATAAATAACCATTTGGTTCAACCCTCTCTTCAGGAAGCACCGCGAAATTTCACAACTGAGCCATACCCTAAACCTCGTGCCAACAAAGAAATAACTCATGAGGAGGGAAGGCTTTAGATCGATGACCTAGATGAATGGAAGACACATGTCAAGGAGAAACCAAGAACACACGAAGCAGAATCGAAGCAACTCCATAAAAGACTTGAAGATGAAGCAAATAACTTCAAGGTTGGAGACCGAGTTCTAATGGATAATACAGATCCTCGTGTTGCCACTTCTAAACCTAATGGAATAACTCCTTTCACGATACTTAATACTTTCCCATATGGTACAGTCGAGGTAACTCTCTCTCAATTTGGCACCTTCAAGGTAAATCATACTCGTCTAAAACCTTATTTTAATACAATTGATAACAAGAATGAGGAGTCTCAACCCCTCAAACCACTATGATTATGCGAATGAAAGGTCAGTCTAGCTTAAGACTTTAAACGAGCGCTTCTCGGAAGGCAATCTGAGCACTAACTTCACTAATGTAATTATTTTTTCAATTTTTAGCACCTAACTAAAAACTAACCAAATTAATAAAGCACAGGTTTCCCTACCACACGGCCTTGCACACGGGCGTGGCCGTGGTCGTGTGGACACCACGAATAGGAACATAGGCATGGCAGAGATCGTAC
Organism: Gossypium rotundifolium; assembly: GCA_025506655.1. NCBI lineage: Eukaryota > Viridiplantae > Streptophyta > Magnoliopsida > Malvales > Malvaceae > Gossypium > Gossypium rotundifolium. The sequence continues at coordinate 154,074,475 of CP106722.1, read as the reverse complement.
GAACCAAGGACAAAAATTTTCCTTGAAACACGGAGCTGTGTAGGCTGTGGCCTAAATTGATCACACAACATGGGCATGCGAACTTCTACACAAGCGTAGGAGAAACGAACGAGACACCACACGGTCGTGTGATATGGCCGTGTGACCTCACACGCCTAGGGTACACGAGCATGGGCAACTAATTTCTATTTAAAACACTACACTGTTCATCTTTTTCTCCAAACCCCTCTTCCCCCCAACCCTAGCCAGCACAGCTTTTCTCCCTTCCCACCACCAACCACCGCCTCCTCACTCCACTTACTTTACTTTTCCACTTCTTCTTAAGCCAAACACTCCATTTATCCCTTTTCCTTCCCCCTTTCCCTCATTCTTTCTGTACACCACCATCCCCATGTCGAAGAAGTGAAAGGATCCTAGCATAGTTTCCCCGTGCGCGACCACTCTATATAATTTCATGCCGACAACTTCATTCCCTCGACAAGACAAAGACCTTTGAGTCCATTTACTATTTCTTTTTCTTTTATTTTCATTTTTAAATTCTTTCCCTTTATCTTTCCTGTCCTTAATTTATATTAGTATATTTTGATTTCTTTAATTTAGGTTCAAGGGGCTGTTAAGGAATGACCACACCACCACCAGAGTATCCACCTCCTCTGCCCAACCTTACACTGTTTCTTTTCTTTGACTCCATACAAAAATTATGGAAGTTTCACTTCTGTCCCTATCTTATGATTTTCTTATTATATTGTCATTATCTATCTTTGTACATTGATGACAATGTACATCTTAAGTGTAGGGAGGTGTCAACAATATTGAATTATGCCTTGTTCTTAAGTAACTTTCTCATATTAATATTAGAATGAAACTTCTATTGATTTATGATTTTTTTTGATATGTTTTGAAGTAAGTCATAGGTAATTGTGCATTGATGATTTATACTTTAAGAAATTAGAGAATCAACCATGATAAGTCTATTTTTAGAATTAAAAATTTGGTTACGTGGTTTCCCTAAATTTAAATATTACTTTGAAGTTTGAAATTTGCAAGATTGACATCAAAAACCATAATTTTTGTGAGATTTTGAGCCTTTAGAGCATACATTTTTCGTGCTCACTTTATTGATTATTAATGTGTCAACATTGATTTGTTATTCCAGAACTTGCTTCGATTATGCATGTCGAGACCACACTTTTGATGTGATATACTAAGATGATAAAGACACCTAGGATTTAACCCATTTATTCCACCAAAAAGCCCACTTTCATAATTAACCCCCAGTGAACCCTTTTTGAGCCTAATAAACTGTTTCTTGACTCACCCATTAACATTAACCCAAAACCAAATTTTTACTTCCCCTACTTTGTTGACTCCCCTTTTGTTGAATTTGATTTGATTAGTTGCCTATCTATTTTCTTTATTTCAGAGGTTAAATTCATCTTATATCATGTACTTGTTCTTATTCTTAAAAAAAAAAAAGAAAAAAAGGGAAATAAATTCATTATTAGTTCTATGTTATTTGAGCTTAAAACAGTTAAATTAACATCCTTAAAAGAAGCTCGTGTTATTATGATAAGTTTTCAATTGATGTAACTATTCAGTATTAGTCTCTTGTTATAGTTAGGTAATTTGACAATTCAATCTCGATTTTTAACTCTCTAATTCAGCCTGTATCCACACCTTTAACCCAAGCCCCATTACAACCCTTTTAAAAGACCTTTTGATTTGTGTATCATCTCATTTTAGAGTGGTGGAGCTTTGATTTTCATGCAAGCCTATGGTAGTAACTCTTCATGTTTGACTTTTGAGTGCCTTATCTTGAACCTTAAACACTTTGAGTGATTTGAGTGAATCCTTACTGAGGATGTCAATCCCTGTCGATTTTGAATCAGAGGTAATTGCTTAGGTAAGGGGAAACACCTATGTTTTCGTGCTATAAAATTTATGACTTAGATTGTTTGAATCTTTAGGAATATTTTAGTTAAATTATCCATGTATGAATTATCTATGAATTATGATGAGACATTATTGATGAGAATTATGATTTGAGAAAGTTTAATTTTAATTGTGATTTGAGGATTTTAATTGAGGACAAGCAAAGGCTTAAGTGTGGGGATATTTGATATGTAACACCCCAAACTCAACCTAAAAGTTAGGCTCGAATCTGGCATGTCACATCAAAAGGTTGTATAAACCTTACGATCTTTAAAAACCTTTCCTCAATTTAAAACTTTCTCTCAATGAAAAACCTCGAGTTTCATTGCTTAACAAATAAAATTTGCTTAAAGTTATTTTTCCTTGCAAACATAATATTGTTTTTAAAATAGTGTTTGTAGTAGAAGATTGACTTTAAAAGTTGCGAAAACTTGATATTTTAAAATGACAGTTATCGTTTTTTAAAAACCCATGTTATATTTTTTAACAGTTCATAACTAAAAGAGTTACCAATGAAAGTTAAAAAAAAAATCCCAAATGCCATATTAAAGAAATTAATAACCCAAAATAGAATAATCTAAAATAATTTCAAACCAAAATTTCTAAGTTCTATTTATTAACAACTCTGCGTATGGCCACCTCCGAGTCCTCTGCAGCTCCAAATCCTCTAAGGCTGAGGATTACCTGCAAGGTTAAAGCAAAGGGGTGAGTTACAAGAACTCAGTGTGTAATTCCCCTAGTCGGTCATTAACTTGGCCCAAGCCCATACGAAAATAGACTGGGCCAAAGCCTATCTGTATAGACCGAGCCAAGCCCCATCTGATGCATCGAGTGAAGCCCATATGAAGCAGATTGGGCTGAAGCCCATAAAGAAACACACTGGGCCGAAGCCCTATTCAGAAACAATCTGGGCCTTAGCCCTATAAGCGTGATAATGCAACAGAGTATGAAACCTAACCTAATAATCCATCCGCTACACACCACCGTACCAGCCCAACACACCTGTGGGGATTTCTAAATCGACCCACCCATCCGCTACACACCAATAAGGTAGACAAGCTGCTAATCACAGAATTTGTGGTAAGGCCACTAGAATAACAGAATATTTATGTGGCATAGCCACCAGAACAGAATGTGGCAGAGCCACCAGATTACACTTCCTTCGATCATCAATATCCCAATCCTATGCAGAATGTCATGTATGCAAAGCATTTATAAAATGATGTATGAAATAAATTACCATCACAACCAATTAAACAAAATACACACAATCATACTAATTAACCCCTAAGGGTATAACAGTAATTTACCCACCAACATTATTTTAGTAATTTACCCACCAAGGGTATTTCAGTAATTTACCCACCAAGGGTATTTCAGTAATTTGCCCTTCAGGGGTGTTTTGGTAATTTGGTAAACCAGGTGTATTTTGGTAATTTCGCAAACTAGGGGTATTTCGATATTTTGCAAACTAGGGGTATTTTGGTAATTTCACAAACCATGGGTATTTCAGTAATTTCGTAAACCAAAGGTATTTCGGTAATTCTGCAAACCAAGATATTCTAAACAAAGATAACGATGTGAATGGGCCTAGGGCCCATTCTCGACCCAAATGGACCCACACGTTCGTGTGGCCTATTTAGCCCAAATCTAACCACAAATATGAGATTCACATAGACCAGTTCACTATCTACTACACAATCATACAATTTATTCAAATGGGCCCATGGGCCTATTGGGTCCATTTGGCCCCTTTCGGCCCATCATGCCCCAAACAGCCTGAACCCAAAAAATACTCATGGTGGCCTCAACTATCACGTTAAAGCCCCCACACATTTTCTCGCACGCTTATGTGGCTACTATTGCTGTGTGACCGGCATTTCAGCATTTGTCGCTCTCCATATGCCTACCAAGGTAGCCAGCTTCTCACCTTCCCTCTTGCTAGCTTTCCGATGTGGGATCCCTTCTTTAGTAGAGTTTAAATGCAACACAAACTCTGGCCATCCAATCTGCAAAATAAATACCCCCTACTTGTTATGAGATTCGAACCCAGGCTCCCTTGCACCCTTAATGACGCCTTACCACTAGACCACTCACTTCCTTGTGTCCAACATCATGCGCAACTAAATATAAATCTATAGGCCAAAGTCTAAGTTCACTTAAAAATAAATCAAAATGAAATGCCAGTGCCAAGGCTTGAACCTTGGACCCTTTGCTTCCTTGTGGAGTCACCTCCTTGTCTCTTATGTGGTGTCACTTTGCCACTACACCACAAACTCTTTTTGTGTCATTTTTCTCCACATTTTATTCTTAAAGCCTATGTACTAACTCCCAGGGTTTTATTCACGTAAAACCAAAATTTTCCTAAAGCCAAAGTTTGATCCCGGGACTTCATAGAAGCCTCCTAACCTTCCAAAATCACTCACATACTAGGTCCAACTTGCATTAGGGCCGTTCACATGTTTTCAAAAATTTTTTAAACGCTCCCACACCCAAGGCCCAATGGGCCCAATCCTACTAGGCCCAACATTGGGTCATTACAAATCTACCCCCTTAAAGAAATTTTTTCCTCGAAATTTCCAACTTATAGGAACAGTCTCACCTCCTAACCTACCACACTACGCTCACGCTGTGCACTCTGATCTTGATAACACTAATACACTTTTAACTTAATCTTGAAACCTATTACACACAACCAAACATCTAACCATAGAAGCAGACCGATATTTATCACACATACATACAATTTCTATATTCAAACATCACATCCAAACAAAACACATACAAAATAAATACAAAAAATATAGTCATTACAGCACATAACAGAGTATAAGGTCAGGAAACTTACGGATTTGGTGCCGGAGACTCGGTGTGCCATACTTCCAATAAAGATATATTTTTCTAAACCAAATTTCAAATAGACTTTGAAAAATTTTTGAACCCATTCCACAGTCGAGTTTTGCAACTGGGATCTGATACCATTAAATGTAACACCCTAAACTCGGCCTAAAAGTTAGGCCTGAATCTGGCATGTCACATCAAAAGGTTGTATAAACCTTACGATCTTTAAAAACCTTTCCTCAATTTAAAAACTTTCTCTCAATGAAAAACCTCGAGTTTCGTCGCTTAACAAATAAAATTTGCTTAAAGGTATTTTTCCTTGCAAACATAATATTATTTTTAAAACATTGCTTGTAGTAGAAGATTGACTTTAAAAGTTACGGAAAAGAGATATTTGAAAACGACAATTATCAATTTTTTAAAAACCCATGTTATATTGTTTAGCAGTTCATAACTAAAAGAATTACCAATGAAAGTTAAAAAAAATCCCAAAGGCTATATTACATAAATTAATAACCCAAAATAGAATAATCTAAAATAATTTCAAACCAAAATTACTAAGTTTCATTTATTAACAACTTCGCGTATGGCCACCTCCGAGTCCTCCGTAGCTCCAAATCCTCTAAGGCTGGGGATTACCTGCAAAGTTAAAGCAAAGGGGTGAGTTACGAGAACTCAGTGTGTAATTCCCCTAGTCGGTCATTAATTGGGCCCGAGCCCATACAAAAACAGATTGGGCCGAGGCCCAGACATAAGTAGACTGAGCCGAAGCCCATATAGAAGTAGACTGAGCAGAAGCTCATGTAGAAACAGACTGAGCCGAAACCTATATAGAAGCAGACTGGGGCAAAGCCCATATAGAAGCAGACTGGGCCGAAGCCCTATTCAGTAACAATCTGGGCCTTATCCCTATAAGCGTGATAATGCAACAAAGTATGCAATAATAATCCATCTGCTACACACCCCCGTACCAGCCCAACACACCTGTGGGGATTTTTAAACTGACCCATGATAAACTGTAAAAGTAACATATTTCATGCCTACATTTAGCATGCTTTTGGGATGATTTAGCCCTGATTTATGTAAAAAGGTGCTCTTAATCCTTTCTTTTCATGTTTTTACTCAGGAAAGCACCCGAGGATGAAAAGAACAAGAAACAGGCTTAAAACGGGCCAATTTGGGCCAAAAAGGAAATCTACACGGCTTGGACTTCAAGCCACACGACCGTGCCTTGACCATTAACTTCACACGACCTTGCCACGATTTACATGGCTGTGTCCCAACCAACAGATTTGAGACACGACCTAAAGACGATTTACACGGGCATGTACCATAGCCATGCCCCTGTCACTGAAGAGAGCAATTTCACTTGGATTTGGATACTTTGAGGCAAAGAAACATATTCCAAAGCATTTTCAAAAATCGAGTAGGAAGTATGAATTGGGACACTTAGAGGCCAAGTGAAGCATTCTAAAAGTCTATATAAACACCCTAAGTGTAACCTGAAGGAGGGCGGTTAGCTAGGCCATAGAGCTGAGCCAGAAGGCCAGATTTGTGGGAATTACTCGAAGATAGCCAGTGGGTCCATCTCAAGGAGCCGAAATTCTATTCAAGACGGCAAATTTCTCATTCAATTCCTCCAGGGGGTTTTAGGGATTTCTTATGTTTTGTTTTATCTTTTCTCTTGGGATGTTTTCTTTATTCATTATGAACTAAACCCTTTAGATACCTAAAGGGGATAAAACCTAGATAAATGTTGTTATTGATTTCTGAATTATATGATAAATACTTAGTTTGTTCTTAATTATGCATGCTTAATCCAAATCTGATGTGCTTAGGTGAGGAGGAATAGACCCTGCTTAAGAGTAGATCTAGCATAATTAAACGGAGTTGATCGCACGCCTATAGATAGGGTGACGAGATTTTGCCAGATTAGAGTGAAACCTAATATGGGAATCCATAGATCGATTTATTACTATTCTAGGGGGTTATTATAAGAGAACGAGAGTTCCATTAATTAACAGAGGGTTAGACGTTATTCGCCTTGAGAAAGGGTTTAATATACATTAGGGAGTCTTACGGATCAAACTAAGTGAATAAATCATATGGTCCAGTGTTAAACAAGTGAAGTCTAGGTGGATTCTTCCTGAGGGTATCGTCGTGATCAACTGAGTTTCTCTTCAATTTATTTTCCAATTCCTTCTTTCTGTCTTTGTGTCTTTAGTTTAGTAAGTCATAAATTGATAAAAACAACTTCACTTTATTTTAGGCTAAACAATAAAAAGAAAGTTAGTATTAGTACTTTTAGTTCCTTTGGGTTCGACAATCCAGTCTTACCTAAGCTATACTACTGTTCGATTGGTACACTTGACTTTAATCGTTTTCACAGTTAGTTTCCAGGTTCGATCTCATTCATTATAAGTTTTAAAACTCGACAAAATAACGATCAAGTTTTTGGTGCCGTTGCGGGGGAACTAAAATATTAAGAAAGCTCTATTTTATTACTTTAGCCATTATTTTTATTTTCATTTCGCAATTTATTTTATTTTATTTTATTTTTGCTAATTTTATTTTCTTTCTTTTCCTAAGAGGTACCTATAGTTTATGACTAGAAGGAACCTGACAGGACCTCCAGTATACGATAGTGAAATTGAAGCTACCGCTCTTTGGAATCACAGAGAAATTAGGTGAGCCCTAAATTACATAGAATAAGAGCGAGAAGGCAGATCCAATCCTACTGAAGGGATGGACGAGAATAATCCACCACGAGATGTGGAAGAAAATAATGCTCCGTGTACTATGTATGATTATGCTAAACCTCATTTAATAGGAGCTGAATCTAGTATTGTTAGGCCTGCTATAGCTGCTAATAATTTTGAATCAAAGCCTAACACAATACAAATGATTCAACAATTTGTTCAATTTGATGGTTTGTAAGACGAAGACCCAAACACTCATATAGCTAATTTTTTAGAGTTCTGTGATACTTTCAAAATAAATGGCATTTCTGATGATGCCATTCGTCTTCGATTATTTCCCTTTTCATTAAGAAATAAAGACAAATAGTGGTTATACTCGTTACCACGAGGGTCAATCACTACATGGGACCAAATGACCGAAAATTTTTTATTAAAATATTTCCCACCAACCAAAACAGCTAAATTACGGAATGATATCTCTTCTTTGGTGTAGATGGATTTAGAGACATTATACGACACATGGGAGAGATACAAGGATATCTTGAGAAGGTGTCCATACCATGGTCTACCCTTGTAGCTACAAGTCCAAACTTTCTATAATGGTGTAAACCCATTAACGAGGCAACTAATCGACGCATTTGGTGGAACCACGACAACAAAACTCTCAAGCGACCTACGAGTTCATTGAAGAGATGTCACTGAATAACTATCAGTGGCAAGTTACAAGGACAAAATCGACAAAATCAGCCGGAGTTTACAACCTCGATGTAGTGACCATGTTATCAACACAGGTAGAGATGATGAATAAAAAGCTTGATAGTTTGTGTTCTTCGCAGGTACATCCAGTCATGCAGTGCAACACAAGTGGAATTGTGGCGAATCTGAGTACCCACCCTAGCAATCAGACGCAGAGACCGAACAGATGAACTATATAGGTAATAATTTCAGATCCAATAATAATTCTTATAGTAATACTTACAATCCAGGTTGGAGGAAACACCCAAATTTTTCTTAGGGAGGCCAAGGAAATCAAGGGAATCAAATACAACAACCTCCTCAAAATTTCCAAAATCAGCCATATCCGCAAGAGAAGAAGCCAAACCTCGAAGAGATGCTGACAAAATTCATGGCAAACACAAAAAATTGTTTCCAAGAAACTGAAAAAACAATTAAATGCAACGAGAACCGAGTCGGGGAACTTACTAAGTCAGTTAAGGAAGCCACTAATGCAGTTGAACGACTCGCAAAGCTAATGTCAGAACGACCACAAGGACGTCTACCAAGTAACACCGAGATTAACCCAAAAGAGCAAATTCGAGCCATCTTAGCTCATGATAGTAAGGGGTTAGATGACCCAATCCAATACAAGAAAACAAGGTAGACGAAGGTAAGGTAGAGGTAACACAAGAAAAGTCAAAATCGGTAATCAAGGAGTACCAACCTCGTATACCTTATCCCGAAGCGATGAAAAGAGACGATTCAAAAGAACAGTTCGGTAAGTTTCTTAAACTCTTAAAGAAATTACATATTAACATACCTCTTCTTGAAGCTCTTTTTTAGATGCCAGACTCAAGGAAATTTTTAAGACAGCTCTTGACTAACAAATGCAAATTAGATGAAGAGCACCACATGGAATTGGACACAGCATGCTCAGCAATGTTGCAGAATAGACTACCACAGAAGCTAAAAGATCCAGGGAATTTTACAATTCCATGTTTAATTGTAGTTTAGCTATTGATAATGCATTAGCTGATTTAGGGGCAAGCATAAATGTCATGCCTTATACATTATTTAAATGACTAGGTCTAGGGAAGCCCAAACAAACTAGGATGAGTATACAATTAGCTGATAAAACTGTTAGAATTCCTAGGGGCATTATCGAAGATGTTCTTGTCAAAATCGATAAATTTATTTTCTCAGTAGATTTTGTTGTCTTAGATATGGATGAGGATAATACAATCCCCTTAATTTTAGGAAGACCTTTCCTAGAAATTGCCAAGACTAAAATTGATGTTGCCACAGGAGAACTCATACTTTGTGTAGGTGATGAATCAATCAGTCTTCAAGCTCTTGACTCGGCCAGGACAACAATCGATGAAGGTAAGAAAGTCAATACAGATGATAATCAAATTGTTCAACCCTTACCGCAGGAAACACCGCAAAGACACAACCCTGAGTCGACTTATAAATCCCAAATCGACAAAGAAGAATCAACCAAGGAACAAGACCTTAGGGTCAACAATTTAGAAGAGCAGAAGACACACGTCAAAGAAGAACCACAAGAAGAAAAACCAGAGGAACCACCAGAAGAGCTTGTAGGAACATCCAATCACTTTAAAATAGGAGACCAGGTACTGTTAGACAAAGCAGATCCACACATCATCACAACAGACCTGAAGCCAAAGGGAGAAATTCTTCTTAAGGTACACAATATCTTCCCACACGAAATAGTCGAGGTAAACAACCCAACATTCAACACTTTTGAGGTAAACGCTTCTCGACTTTAGCTTTGTCAAGAAAATAGAACTTTAAGCAACAGGGAAGATATTCAAACCTTAAACCTCTAATTCAAGTACAAGGAAAAGTCTAGCTTAAGACTATAAACGAGCACTTCTCGGGAGGCAACCCGAGTACTAGCCCTACTTTTTTACATTTGTTTTCATTTTATTTTCTTTCCTTTCTCTTTCTCTTTGTAACTTAACCAAAAGTGCAGATTTCTAGGACACATGGCCTTACACACGACGGTGTCCATGGCCGTGTGGACTATCAGAATCGCCGTACTAACATAGTAGAGGTCGTGCGAATCAAATCCCAACCACTTTTCAATGTCACAGATCCAACCACTCCCCCACGGGCAGTGATAAATTGGCACAGCCGTGCGCCACAACCGTATGAAGCTACTGACTTACTAGACACAGGAAAAACGCACCTATGCTACCCAACCATGCCAACACACTGCCTTTTTTGGAACGAGCGTGGCATATGAAAAATGGGCATAGGTGAACCAACACGCCTAGACACACGACCGTGCAATGTGGCCATGTAATTCAACACACCCTCGATCCACGGGCGTGGAAACGTGCCAGATTGGAAATCCTATTTAAACCCCACAGCCTTTCTCCTTCTCCCCTCATTCTTTCTTCCTTCTTTTTCTTTCTTTCCTTAGAAAAGGTGTCCAGACTCTTGAGCTACACTATAATCATGCTGAAGAAGCGTAAGAAGGCAAGAATTGTCTCCTCAAAGGAGACCCCAACACATAAGTTCATGCCGACTGCTTAATCCAAACACCAAGCCAAGGGTCTTTTAGACCATTTAAATTTTTCTTTATGTTTATTTTCTCCTTTATCCAACTTATCTATACTTCTCTTCTGCTTAATATATTTTAATTTCTTTTAGTTTCTTGGTTTTTGGTTCTAAAGGCTGCTTGGTAATCACACACCACAACCTTAGAGGTTACACCCACCTTGTGAACCATCCAACAATAAGGACTCCTTAGTCCATTAGTCTTTTCTTTTAATTTCAGTTTTCTTCTTAGTCTCCTTCTCTTTATTTTCTTTGTCTTTAATTATAGTATTAATATATTATTAATATTTCTTTAGATTTCGCGGCTATATCTTTGTAGGCTACCCAATTTCTTTATCTAGCACAAAGCTCATCGGTATACACCCCACCAGGCCCATAGAAAATGCCACCACCGCCTCCTCTACCCACCTTCTACCACGACCTCTGCCAACTTCCAGAATCATCCAAAATTTAGGAATTGTTACTTCTTCTAACATCCTAAAAATGGGCCTATGTATTTTGATTTAATTATACAAAATGGCATGTCTTATGTATTATGAATGTATGGTGAACATTTTTGGAAACTTGGAAATGAAGTTTAAAAAGAGGAAAGTGAACATTTTTGGAAACCTGAGAATGTAAGGAAATGTTTTAGAAATGTTAAGTTTAAAAGAGGAAACTAAAAAAAAAAGGTGGCCTTAAAAAAATTTTAGAAGAAATTGACACAAACAGAGGCTTGTTTAAGTGGCTTGGAGGTACCACTTAAGGGCCTAGCATGTGACGCCACCTACATATGCAATTGGGCTTGTGTTCGAGCCACAAGGAAAGCAAAAGAAATTTTATTTTTTGCTACAAGGCAGTAGAAGTGGACGGCATTAAGGCACCATAGGGAGGAGTTTGTTTTTTAGAATTTGCTAGATGAGGATACTTGTTGGATTAAATTTTATTTTTGAATAAGGTGATAATTAAAAGATAAATGAGGAGATTAATAAGGGATTTGATCAGAGTTGAGGTGGTGGCCGAATAGGAGGCTCTTTGGGATTGGTATTTTCGGTTTTGAAAGGGGGGCTTAAGTGCCGAATTTTGTTATTTCACCCCTAAGTCTCTCTTGCCGAATTCTATAGTCAAGAAAATCCTTTCCTTTTCTCATTATTTTGATAAGGCCGAAACTCCATTAGCATCCTCCCTTGCCAAAATTCTTCTCCTCTTCTCCTAATCTTCTTTTGTTTCCCTTTTCCAAATTCCCTTGTAGCCGAATCTTAAAGCTTTCTTCATCTCTTTTCTACTCTTGATATCATAAAGGGCCGAACCACCATTGTTGATCTCAAAGCCGAATCTTTGAGAGATTGCCAGCAAAGGTGCTGTCGATTTCTTCAAGCAAGGATTGCCGATCTCTAAAGTAAGGGTAAGATCTCATTCAGTCTCATTCTTTTTCTTCTAAGATTAAAACCGAAACCAGGAAATCTAACCCCATTATTGTGTTAGTCGAAGCTTGGAAAGAAGGCTTCAGGATTTAGGAGTTATCAATTACCAAGAGGAGATCTTTCGGGATTTAAAATCCACAAGGTAAGTCCATGTGAATATTCGGCCAAGGCCTATTTTTGGTTTTTAGATCTAGTTTATATTTATTCAAAATAGCCAAAACTAACAAGTTAATAGATCTAAGGATCAGCCGATTACAAGGAAGGAGAAGTTCTTTTCCCGAAGGAGCACCATAGGCCGCGTGTTCCCTAGTTATTCGGTGAGTTTCGGGATTTGAAACTCGCAAGGTATGTGCCTAAATACAATCGGCCATAGGCCTATTTTGATAACTAGATCTATTTCATAATTGTTAAAAAGCCAAAACTAACCTGTGGTATGATTTAATGTTTGGCCGAATGCAAGAAGGAATACAACAAAGTTTTGGGACTTGATTCTTAAGTTAATCGGCAACAAGGTAGGTTTTAAGTGTACAAATCCTACTAGGATTTGGTTTTATAGCTGAATAGGCTTTATGCTAACATATTAAGGTTGGCCGAATGTAGGGACTTGAGATCTAAGGCTTTAGATCGGATTTTCGGGATTCAAGTGAAATTGTTAAGTGAATCAGGTGTGTACCCCACACTACTTTTTAATAAGATTTATGGCAATAATTAATATGTGCATGTCTATAAGAATGTGAATATGGCTAAGGTACCATGTTATGGTACAAAGTACTTAGGTACGTTTCCTACTCCTACTAGGAATATGAATATATGTTATTTTTAACATGTGAAAAGTGATAAGAATGTGAAAAGTGATAAGAATGTGAATTAAGGTATGATATTGCATGATATGTATAATATGGGGCATATGGGTTATAAGAAAAAGGGAAGTTAATGTGGTGACCTAAGACCACGAAATCTAAATGTGGTGACCTAAGACCACGATAACTGAATGTGGTGACCTAAGACCACGAATTCTGAATGTGGTGACCTAAGACCACAAATTTTATAAGGGTGATGAGCACGTCGACCGCAATGACGCCCGATGGTGTGTAGCGGATGGAGGGTTGACTTAGTAGTCCCCACGGTGTGTAGGTTGGTACGGGGGACGTATAGCAGATGGCTATCTAGGTTTGGGTTCGGGTTGCATCATTATTTTTTTATTTGTTTATGAACATGTATGATAATGTATGCCTGAATTGTTAAATTTTGGTGTTGGTTACACATTGAGTCTGTTTGACTCACCCCTAGTGGGATTACTTTTCAGGTGACGACCAGTGATGGACCGGGCCGGCAGATGCTTAGGGATGGCCATGCACAGGAAGAAGTTCATTTATTTTTATTTGGACTATTATATTTTAAGTATTTTGAATTTCTATTTTGGGAATTAATTGATGTAAAAAGGCCATAGTAGCACTACTTTACTTTGCTTTTATTTATTAAGCTTACAAACTTTTATTTATTAAAAGATTCAATAAATCTATTTTAAAATAAGCCCAAACGTTTTGTCACCTAAAGTAAAGGTTTTTTTTTTTTAGTAAAGAAATAAACTTGTTTTCAACTCAAGCCCAACCCAAAACAATCTTTCTTTCAAAACACACAAGTTTTCCTAAGTAACAAAAGAATTTGAAACAGTTTACAGGGAACATACCAGATCCGGGCCAAGACTCGTGGGTCGGGTTTGGGGTGTTTCAATTTAGTGTCAGAGCCCAGTTTTAAACTCTCAGCCTTGGGTTTAAGGCCCAAAACGTTTTCAAAGTTAAGCCCAAAAAGAATTCTTTGTGAATTAAGCAGATTTTACGGCATGGCCCACTAAGTCTCAGGCAAGTCCACTGTAAGTACTTCTATCCATTGTGTGATTTATAGTATGACTTGTAGAGGGTAGAAATGGAATGGAATGTAGAATAGAGATTAAGTACTTGAACCCTAGGGCTAGTTACCCCAACAAAAACATAAGACTTAAATGCCTAACTAAACAAACCCATGAATAAGTCGCCGAGCTAGGGTGTGGCAACCATGGTACGCATGTCTAGGATTGGTTTCGGTGGGAGCTTGGTATTTAAGCAGTCTTAGTGACTCACCTCCTCTCCACTCGAATCCTACCTGGTGCGTAGCCTCGGTTCACCCTAACCAAGAGGACTTATACACGGGCTAAACCCCTAACTAAAACCCGAAAGGGACAAGCCGTATTTTTTTATGAAAACCCTAGTTTTATAATCACCAAATTACCCCTTGAATAATAGCAAAAACTTATTTTGGAAAATTTTCAATATATTTTCGACTTAAAAAAAAAATTAAAAATTACAAAAATACCCTAGTGGTAAAATTACAAAAATGCCCTTGGTTTATGAAAATTTTCAAATACCCGTAGTTCTTATCAAAATTTCATTTCTTTATAACATGTTCAAAAACCCTAAATTTGCAAAATGACAAAATACCCTAATTTTAAAAAAATTACGAAATTACCTCTACCTTACAAAATTACCAGAATGACCCCCGATCTTGAAAAATTTCTGCAACAACACTGATTTGGAAAACAAATTCTCAAAAACAACCTTCAAGTTTCGTAAATTCCAAAATATCCTTGATTTATTAAGATTTATAAATTTACCCGGGTTAATTACCAAAATACCCTCAAATTTCAAAATGTTCCAAAATACCCCCGGGAAATGAAAAATTACCAGAATATCCTTATTGACAAAATCACCAAGGAACCTTATTTGACAAATTACGAAAATACCCCTGTAGGATAAATTACAAAAATACCCCTAGGTAGTGGAAAAACAACAACAATGAAAACTACAACATTTCTCTAAATGAACGAAAGTTCATAATTGATTGATGGATGTATGAATGTAAAGACTGTGTGCATGTATGAATACGAAAGAACCACTCCTAAAATTCTTTTCATAAAACTTCTTCGCGGTTAATCAGTGGAATAAAAGCTAATTCATAAAATTTCTTAATCAGATTAAAGCGCGTCGTTAGATATGAGTTCTAGAGGACGCGGTCGTCATGGACGCGGTAGAGGAAGAATGACTGTGTCAGAACCCGTTGGATCGGGTCAAGGGTCTGACAATGAGTTACCACTGCCACCACCACCCCCAGCTGTTGGTGTCGAGCAGCAAGCTCAGATAGGGGATGATGCTGTATCGCAGGCTATGCTGCGGGTTCTTGAAATGGTGGCTGGTGCTGGAGGGAATACGGGAGCTCAAAAATCTAGACTCGAGTGACTCCGAGCCAATGGAGCCAAAGTGTTCCGTGGAGTATCTGGTGTGGCACCCAGTATAGCTGAATACTGGTTGGAAGCAATCGAGCGCATTATGGATGAGCTCGATCTGACCCCTGAGGAGAAGTTGAAGGGAATGGTGGCACTGTTACGCGATGAAGCGTACCAATAGTGGTTAACAGTTTGAGATAGTGCCCCAGCTGAGGATCTGACCTGGGAATATGTTAAGGCGGCATATCAGAAGAAGTATGTCGGCACACGTTATATTGATGAGCAGAGGAAGGCTTTTCTAGGATTGGTTCAAGGGAACAAGTCAGTAGCAGCGTATGAGGCTAAATTTTTAAGGTTAAGCCGATATGTTCAAGGAGTAGTGGCTACGGAGCATGAGCGGTAAGTTCGATTCGAAGACGATTTAAGGGATGATCTAAGGTTATTGATAGCTCCACATCAGGAGCGGGAGTTTTTCGCGCTAGTAGAAAAAGCTAAGGTAGCTGAGGGAATCAATGACTCGGTTAAGCAAAGCTCTGATAGGAATAGACCCAAGAGGGGTTATGGGTCGTCAAGATCGTTGGGAAATGTGCAAAAAGGGCCCAGAGTGATGGGTCATGGGTCGACAAGTTGGTACGGGGAGGCGTGATCGTCCTTATGAACAGTGTGGGAAGAAACATTTAGGTGAATGCTGGAAGAAGACAGGTGGGTGTTTCAGATGTGGGTCAAAGGACCATATGATTAAGACTGCCCGAAGAAACCAGATGAGAATCGCCCAGTAGCTCAAAATGCTAATCAGGTTGGTAGAGGGGGACAACAACCTTAGCGAGGTCGTGGTCTAAATAATCGAGGAAATGGTAGAGGACGTGGAACACCAGGCGGAGGTACTGCTAATGCTGAGGCAAGGCAGCCGGGGTTGATTTATACGGTTCACCGGAGGAAGGATGGAGACGCACCAGACGTCATAACCAGTACGTTCCTCATTCATGGCAAGCCCTATTTTACTCTTATTGATGTGGGCACGACCCATTCTTATGTTGCATGTAGTGTAGTGGAAACACTAGGCCTAGACTCTAAACTTTCCGATAGGGAGATGACTGTAGTAAGCCTATTAGGCCAAACTGTAGTGGTAGATAAGATCTTTCGGAGTGTATCCCTAGAAATTCAAGGAGTGAGCTTTTGGCGGACTTAATGGAGTTACCCTTCGGGGAATTTAACCTCATACTTGGTATGGATTGGTTAGTAGAACACCGAGCCATGTTGGATTGTGCGACTAAATGAATGGAATTAAGGACCCCGGAGGATGAGGTGGTCATTATGATAGGAGAAAGAAGAAACTACTTGTCTAATGTAGTTTCGGTGCTAAAGGCTGAAAAGATGGTTCGTAAAGGGTGCAAGGCATTTTTAGCCTTCGTAAGTGCGCTAGATGGAAAGGAAGAAGGTGTTAGTGGGGTTAGAACGGTAAGGAACTTTGAGGATGTGTTCCCAGAGGAATTACCAGGAATACCCCCAGATAGGGAGGTGGAGTTTGGGATTGATTTGCTGCCGGGAACAGCTCCTGTGTCAATTGCCCCTTATAGAATGGCACCAAAGGAGTTGGTTGAGCTCAAGGCTCAAATTCAAGAATTGTGGGTTTATTCGACCCAGTGTGTCTCTATGGGGAGCACCGATCCTGTTTGTGAAGAAGAAGGACGGAACTATGCGTATGTGCATAGACTATCGTCAGTTGAATAAGCTAACCATCAAGAACAAGTATCCTTTGCCATGGATTGATGACTTGTTCGATTAGCTTAAGGGGGCGGCAGTGTTTTCAAAGATCGACTTAAGGTCAGGATATCATCAGTTGAAGGTAAAAGAGGCGGATATCCATAAGACAGCCTTTAGGACAAGATACGGCCATTTTGAGTTTGTAGTAATGCCGTTCGGGTTGACAAACGCCCCAGCCACGTTCATGGATATGATGAATCAAGTTTTTCAACCTTACTTGGATAGGTTCGTCGTAGTGTTCATCGACGATATTTTGGTGTACTCCAAGACTGAGGAGGAGCATGATGAGCATCTTTGATTTGTCTTGCAAGTATTAAGGGAAAAGAGTTTCATGCCAAATTCAACAAGTGTGAATTTTGGCTTAAGGAGGTTGTATTCTTAGGCACGTGGTGTCTCTTTGAAGGAATAAGGTGGATCCTAGAAAGATCGAGCGGTGTTGATTGGAAACCACCTAACTCGGTGGAGAAAGATTCGTAGTTTCTTGGGATTGGCAGGCTATTACAGAAGGTTCGTGGAAGGATTTTCGTCAACAGCCGCGCCTTTAACAAAGTTGTTAAGGAAGGAAGTACCCTTTGTATAGACGGATAAGCAGCATGAGAGCTTTGAGAAGCTTAAGAAGGTTTTAACGGAAGCTCCAGCGTTGATTTAGCCGGAGGCAGAAAAGGATTTTACGGTGTATTGTGACGCTTCCTATACAGGTTTGGGTTGCGTATTGATGCAAGACGGGAAGGTAGTCGCATATGCATCCCGACAGTTGAGGCCACATGAGGTAAACTACCCGACGCATGACTTGGAATTAGCAGCAGTGGTTTTCGCTCTTAAGGTATGGAGGCACTACCTTTGTGGCGAAAGGTCGATGATCTACACAGACCACAAGAGCCTTAAGTATTTGCTGACTCAGAAGGAGTTAAACTTGAGGCAACGAAGGTGGGTTGAATTAACTATGACTGTTCGATAGAATATCACCTAGGCAAGGCGAATGTAGTGGCGGATGCCCTAAGCCGGAAGGTTGTGTTGGATCTAAGGGCAATGTTCGCACACTTGAGTTTATATGATGATGGGAGCCTGTTGGTAGAATTGCAAGTCAAACCAACATGGTTGAATGAGGTAAAGGAAAGTCAGTTGGTGGATGAGGACCTAAGTGTTAAGTTACAACAAGTACAGGAAGAAGAGTTAGAGGACTATGATGTTAGTGATGAGGGAGTATTGTACTTCAAAGGAAAGGTCTGTATGCCGAGGGATGAGGAGTTAAGATAGAGGATTCTTCGAGAAGCGCATGGTAGCCCTTATGCTATGCATCCCGGAGGCACTAAGTTGTACAGAGACCTAAGGAAACAGTTTTGGTGGCCTGGTTTGAAAAAGGAAGTTACTGAACTCGTTGGCAAGTGTCTGACGTGTCAACAAGTTAAGGCTGAACACCAAGTTCCATCAGGATTGCTTCAGCCAATAGAAATTCCACAGTGGAAGTGGGAAAGAATTACCATGGACTTTGTTAGTGGGCTTCCCCTTATGCCTACTAAGAAGGACTCGATATGGGTAATAGTGGACCGTTTGACCAAGTCCGCGCACTTTATCCCGGTAAGGGTTGATTATTCTATTCAGAAATTGGCTAAACTATATGTGGTAGAAATTGTGAGGCTACATGGAGTGCCGGTGTCTATCATTTCGGATAGAGACCCAAGATTTACGTCTCGGTTTTGGAGGGCACTTCATCAAGCTTTAGACACTAAGTTGGGTTTCACTATGGCTTTTCATCCACAGTCAGACGGGCAATATGAACGAGTAATCCAAGTTTTAGAGGACATGTTGAGGGGCTATGTGATGGATTTCAGAGGAAGTTGGGAGGAGTATTTGCCTTTAGCAGAGTTTGCCTACAACAGCTATCAGGCAAGTATTCGGATGGCACCTTATGAAGCGCTGTATGGTCAGAAGTGTCAGACTCCTACATGTTGGATGGAATTGGGAGAACGTCGAGTTTTGGGACCAAAATTAGTAGCAGAGTCTGAAGAGAAGGTTGGGATAATTCGTGCACGGTTGAAGGAAGCATCCAATAGACAAAAGTCGTACGCAGATCTCAAACGGAAGGAGATTGAATTTGATGTGGGAGACCGAGTATTTCTTAAGGTTTCGCCTTGGAAGAAGGTGATGAGATTCGGTCGCAAAGGGAAGTTAAGTCTAAGGTTTATAGGACCCTATCGAGTGTTGAAGTGAGTTAGACCAGTAGCATACCAGCTAGAGTTGCCACCAGAGTTGTAGCAGATGCACGACGTATTCCATGTATCTATGCTACATCGCTACCGATCGGATCCATCTCATGTGGTACTAGTTGAAGAAGTGGAGCTAAGGCCAGACTTATCCTATGAGGAAGAGCCGATTCAGATCTTGGAACGAGATGTTAAAATATTACGGAGGAAGTCAGTTCCCCTAGTCAAAGTGTTGTGGTGCAATCATGGATTAGAGGAAGCTTCGTGGGAGCCAAAAGAGGCAATGCGACAGCAATACCCTCATTTATTTTAGTCAAGCAATTTCAAGGACGAAATTTATTTTAAGGGGGTAGAACTGTAACATCCTGAAAATGGGCCTATGTATTTTGATTTAATTATACGAAATGGCATGTCTTATGTATTATGAATGTATGGTGAATATTTTTGGAAACTTGGAAATGAAGTTTAAAAAGAGGAAAGTGAACATTTTTGGAAACCTAAGAATGTAAGGAAATGTTTTAGAAATGTTAAGTTTAAAAGAGGAAACAAAAAAAAAAAAGGTGGCCTTAAAAAAATTTTTAGAAGAAATTGACACAAACAGAGGCTTGTTTAAGTGGCTTGGAGGTACCACTTAAGGGCTTAGCATGTGATGCCACCTATATATGCAATTGGGCTTGTGTTCGAGCCACAAGGAAAGCAAAAAAAAGTTTTATTTTTTTTTTGCTACAAGATAGGTAGAAGTGGACGGCATTAAGGCACCATAGGAAGGAGTTTGTTTTTCTTAGAATTCGGCTAGATGAGGGATACTTGTTGGATTAAATTTTATTTTTGAATAAGGTGATAATTAAAAGATAAATGAGGAGATTAATAAGGATTTGATCGAGTTGAGGTGGTGGCGAATAGGGGCTCTTTGGGATTGGTATTTTCGGTTTTGAAAGGGGGCTTAAGTGCCGAATTTTGTTATTTCACCCCTAAGTCTCTCTTGCCAAATTCTATAGTCAACAAAATCCTCTCCTTTTCTCATTATTTTGATATGGCTAAAACTCCATTAGCATCCTCCCTTGCCGAAATTCTTCTCCTCTTCTCCTAATCTTCTTTTGTTTCCCTTTTCCAAATTCCCTTGTAGCCGAATCTTAAAGCTTTCTTCATCTCTTTTCTACTCTTGATATCATAAAGGGCCGAACCACCATTGTTGATCTCAAAGCTAAATCTTTGAGAGATTGCCAGCAAAGGTGCTATCGATTTCTTCAAGCAAGGATTGCTGATCTCTAAAGTAAGGGTAAGATCTCATTCAGTCTCATTCTTTTTCTTCTAAGATTAAAACCGAAACCAGGAAATCTAACCCCATTATTGTGTTAGTCGAAGCTTGGAAAGAAGGCTTCGGGATTTAGGAGTTATCAATTACGAAGAGGAGATCTTTCGGGATTTAAAATCCACAAGGTAAGTCCATGTGAATATTCGGCCAAGGCCAATTTTTGGTGTTTAGATCTAGTTTATATTTATTCAAAATAGCCGAAACTAACAAGTTAATAGATCTAAGGATCAACCGATTACAAGGAAGGAGAAGTTCTTTTCCCGAAGGTACACCATAGGCCACGTGTTCCCTAGTTATTCGGTGAGTTTTGGGATTTGAAAATCACAAGGTATGTGCCTAAATACAATCGGCCATAGGCCTGTTTTGATAACTAGATCTATTTCATAATTGTTAAAAAGCCGAAACTAACCTGTGGTATGATTTAATGTTTGGCCGAATGCAAGAAGGATTACAACAAAGTTTCGAGACTTGATTCTTAAGTCAATCGGCAACAAGGTAGGTTTTAAGTGTACAAATCCTACTAGGATTTGGTTTTATAGCCGAATAGGCTTTATGCTAACATATTAAGGTTGGCCGAAGGTAGGGACTTGAGATCTAAGGCTTTAGATCGGATTTCGGGATTCAAGTGAAATTGTTATGTAACATCCTGAATTAGGGGTTGTTTGCAATTTAATTATTTCCATGTGCGTGCTTGAAGAAATACGTATGTTATGATTGCTTGACATGTTCTAGGGTCTAGTCATAACCCGGGCTAGGTCTGACTTAGGACTGAAAATTTCTTTTTAGTGCTTAAGAGGAGGGAGCTAGGTGAGAGAGGGGTTAAGAAATTTTAATTGGGAAGGGGGACACAAGAACTACCCTAGTAAAATGGCAAGGAGGCGCCACTAGGGTGTTAGAGGGAGAGTGACGCCACATACAGTAAGGGAGAACCTGTGTTCGAGTCACAGGAATTGCACTCCTGCTTACTCTTTTTCATGCCACATTTAAGGAGAGGAGTGCTCAGGTGGGACTCTCCTGATGGATGAGGATTAAGAGATTGGATTTCAAATAAGGATGTAGATAAGAGGAATTGGGGAGTTTGAAGTGTATCAGGCTCCCTTGGAAGAGTCTTGAATAGTGGATTGTGGGTAAGGGGCTATCGGTTTAGGGAGTTTTAGTATAGCAGAATGCCCCTAGACTCATTTGTTGTTGTTTTTTCTTTCTTTTCTCTCAAATACCTAGTCAAACTTCCATCACTCTCATCTCCCTCTTTTCTTTTGAAATTTTGAAGTCAAATCACCACACTCATCTTGTCTTTCTCTCAAGCTCATTGTCAATCTTCTTTCTCTTCACCATATTTTGTGCAGAAACCTCTAAGTTTTTCCTCTTGTTTTGTTTTGGCCGAATAGCAACAAGGGTGGTTTCTTTCGGGATTTCTTCTTCAAATCGATTTGTAAGGGTAAGTGATTGCCGAAACCTTCCTTCCATATTATCTTTTTCTCTATTGACTTATATGAAGGGAAAGCTGAAATCCGGCATTTGTTGATGGTTTTGGCTAACTGCTTTTGAAACCAATTTCTCATAAGGTGCTACGAGATTTTAAAATCGCCGAACTAAGCCTTCGTTCCCTGCTAATCGATTTGGTATGTCTATGGTAAAGAATTCTCCTTAAGCCTATTCATTTGATATTTTGGAAAAACCGAAGGCTAACTATTATGTGATCTCAAGGTGTAGCCGATTACAAGTGGTGTGTGTGTTTTCGGGATTTGATTCTTCAAGGTAAAGCATATATACTATTCGTCCAAGGGCGTTAATTATGGATATAAGTGTGCAAGCCGATTCTAACAAATGTTTTGGTAGGGATCTCGACAAGTCAAGTGACAATTTCGGGATTTCGGTAAGATTGGTAAGTGGTTAGACATATTCGGCCAAAGGCCATTTTTGGTATCTATGTATAACCGAATGTGCACTATGGTTTTAGGGGCTAATCGGCAAAGGAAAACAGAGGCTTCTGGGATTTCAATTTGCTTTGGTAAGTGATAATAAAAATTTGGCCTAGGGCCATATTTTGGTTATGGGCACGATTAGTCCTTCGGGATTATTAGATTTAGCCGAATAAGGTTTTTTGGATACTAACCTATAGTGGCCGAATGTAGGGCAATACGGGAATACGTTTCGGGATTTTGTGATATCGTATAGATTCGGGTTTTCTCCTTAGATCTTCGGTTAAACAGGTGTGTAAAACTCTTACACATTTATTAGTTGGCATTGCTTATTATGTTACACTTAACTATTTTGATATTGATTTGCCTTGTGGGCTTGTGCATGGATCCCGGGTAAGTCGCTTGTGATTTTAAATATGTTACATGAATGATATGGTGGGTAAGATGCTATGCCATGACTTATATGCATGATTTATGATATTATGTTAAGCATGTTTTGAGCATGTTGGTAACGGGATTGAAGAGAGGAGGGGGAATATTCTTTATGGATCTGTCACGGTGGTTTTGACCACAAGATGGGTTGGCCCCATCGGTTTAATTGTGACTTTGGTCACAAATGGTTTTGACCACACCGCTGATATAAATTGTGACTAAGTCCCGGTGGTTTGGTACCACCGATGGTTTTGACCACATATTGATAATTGTAACCTATGGTCATCGATGGTTTTGACCACACGATGGGTTGGCCCCATCACTTGATTTGTGACTCCGGTCACCAAATGGTTTTGACCACACGGGGTAGTTAAAGGAGTATGGATGGTTAGTTTTGGGTTGCATGTTTGCATGTTTTACTAATATTTTGTGTATGAGTTTGCACTTAGGGTTGGGGATTTATACACCGAGTCTTGGTGACTCACCCCTTCCCATATCATTTTGCAGATAAGTAGATCGCAGAGACGAAGCCAGAGAGGACTCGAGGCGGCCATGCTTGTTCCTTGGATTTGGAATTTTATTTAGCACAGTTTAAGATTATTATTTACTAAATTTTTGGTTTGGGTTGTAATAAGGCCGCTAATTATTATTTTGGGTGTTTAAGTAGTTGATTTACTTCACTTCTACTATATTACTAAAGAATTTATAAATTGTTAAAATGAATCAGTTAAAAGTGGCATTTTCAAAATGGGAAATTTTTACGAGTTTTCAAGGATGTTGCCATCGGGTATCAAAATTTACTAAGTTAGCAATAACTCTGATAGTTCTAATAATTTAAATGATCAAATATTTTCAAAGATTTCAACTCAACCATATTTATAAAAAAAAAACAATTCCACCTGAGTTTTTAACAGACACCGTTTTATAACCTTAACAATATTTTCAGAATTCTATCAGACAATCAAAATCTTTCAAAATGTTTTTCTTCTGTGACATACCAGATCCGGTCGAGGCTCATGGGCCGGGTTTGGGGTGTTACATTTTTGGTATCAGAGCCCGGTTCAAAACTCGACTGTGGGGGCCCAGGGCCCAAAATGTTTTTGGTAGGCCTTTGTGAAATATTATGAAATGGTTTTTAGTTTGAACAGCATGGCATCGAGTCTCCGGCACCTATCCGCCCAGGTAAGTACTTCTAACTACTGTATGAACTATTATCTGTAGAGGGGTAGAAATGGAACGTAGATAGTATGATAAGTATATGAACCCTAGGACTAGCTTACCCCAACAATCACATAAGACTTTAAATGCTTAATTAAATAAACCTATGACTAAGTCGCCGGGTTAGAGTGTGGTAACCCTTGTGCGCATGTCTAGGATTGGATCCGGAAGAGCCTGGTATTTAAGCAGTCCTAGTGACTCACCTCCTCTTGCAGAATCCTACAGTGCGTAGCTTTGGCTCACCCTAACCGGAGGACTTATTCATAGTGAACCAATAACTAAAACCCGAAAGGGAAATAGCCGTATTGTTGTAAAAAAAAACCCTAGTTTTAAAACTCTTAAAATTACCCTTTTAACTTGCAAGAACTACTTTACAAAATTTTTCGAAAAATGTTTGATTTATGAAAATTACAAAAATACCCCTAGTGGTAAAATTACAAAAACGCCCTTGGTTTATGAAATTCCCAAAGTACCCACAGTTCCAAACAAAATTTTCATTACTTATAGAATGTCCAAAAACCTTAATTTGTAAAATATCAAAAACGTCATGATTTTGGAAAATTACGAAATTGCCCCTAACTTACGAAATTACTAAAATGACCCTGATTTTCAAAATTTTTGTAATACTATCAATTTGGAAAACAAATTCTCCAAAAAGAACCCTCAAGTTCTACAAATCTTGAGATACCCTGAATTTATAAATTTACCCGAGAAAATTATCGAAATACCCCCAAAATTTTAGAATTTCCAAAATACCCTTATTAGTAAAAATCATCAATGAACTTTATTTTGACAAATTACGAAAATACCCCTATAGGACAAATGATAAAAATACCCCTGGGATAGAAACAGATATAAATGCCCAAAATGTGAGTGTGTATGGGAGATACTAAGGTATGGATGTGTTTTTCTGTGAACTAGGATAGAAAACTTGAACTTTGAATGATCGAAAGAATCCCTAGTAAGCTCTCTTCATAAAATTTCTTTGCGGATAACCAGTGGAACAAGTACTAATCCATAAAAGTTCTTAATCAGATTAAAGCGCAATTGTTGGAAATGAGTTCTAGAGGACGTGGCCGTCGTGGACGCGGTAGAGGAAGAATAACTGTGTCAGAACCCATTAGGTCGGGTCAAGGGTCTGACAATGAGATACCACCGCCACCACCACCCCCAACTTTTGGTGTTGAGCAGCAGGATCAGACGAGGGGTGAGGCAGTATCGCAGGCTATGCTGCGAGTTCTTGAGATGGTAGCTGGAGCATGTGGAGGTTTGGGAGCTCGAAAATCTGTACCCGAGCGACTCCAAGCCAATGGAGTGGAGGTGTTTCGGGGTGTATCAAGTGTGGCACCCAGTGCGGCAGAGTATTGGTTGGAATCAACTGAGAGGATCATGGATGACCTGGATTTTACAGCTGAGGAAAAGCTGAAGGGTATAATCTCTTTACTTCGGGATGAGTCATACCAGTGGTTGCTCACCGTAAGGGATGGAGCAATGGCGGAGGATCTCACATGGGAATTCTTTAAGGCAGCCTACCAAAAGAAATATATAGGAACTAGCTATGTGGATGCGCATGGAAGGCTTTCTTGAACTCGTTAGGGTAATAAGGCAATGGCGAGTATGAGGTGAATTTCTCGGTTGAGTAGGTATGCTCGTGGTATTGTGGGTCTTGAGCATGAACGCCGTGTCGATTCGAGGATGGGGTGAGAGATGAGTTGAGGATGATGATAGCTCCACAACAGGAACGGGAGTTCACTGTCCTAGTGGAGAAGGCTAAGGTTGCTAAAGGGGTAAGACAGTCTGGTAGGCGAAATCAGGATATGAGTTGGATTAAGAGGAGCTTTGGATCTTCAAGGTTTTCTAGTAATCAGCAGAAGAGGATGAGGTATGGTGGGTCAGATCAAGCTTCTAGGCCTACTGCTGCTAATCCTCAATGGCCACCACGGTGTGCTCGGTGTGGGAAGTCTCACACGGGGGAGTGTTGGAGTGGTAATCGAGGATGCTTCGAATGTGGGTCCATGGAACATCGAGTTAGGGATTGTTTGAAAAAGGCAGCTAGGCTAAGGTCAGAGGGTCAGGATCGTGCACCGGATAGGAGGGATAACCAATAGCCACCAAGAGGTCGTGGTGTAGGAAGAGGAGGTAATGGTGCTGGCAAAGGTCGTGGGGCACCGAGGGGAGGTACCGGTGGTACTGAGGGTAGGCAACCTAATTTGGTGTATGCCACGAGGCGTCAAGAGGAGGGCGAAGCACCGGACGTCATAACTGGTATGTTTTTTATCTTTGGAGTACCCTATAGTACCTTAATTGATATTGGCTCAACCCACTCATACATTGCTAGTAGCGAGTGAAAACTACGCACTTAGACTCGAGCTTACTTCTAGGAAGATGATTGTATTAAGCCTCTAGGTCACTCTCAGAAGTAAGTAAACTCTATAGGAATGTACCCCTAGAATTCCAAGGGATCGTGTTCTTGGCTGACTTGATGGAACTACCATTTGGAGTTCGATTTGATCCCTGGATGGATTGGCTAGTAAAGTATCAGCTAGCTCGGATTATGTGACTAAGAGCATGGTATTAAAGACTGTGGAAGGTGATGAGGTGGTGATGATAGGTAAAAAGAGAGATTACCTATCTAATCTGGTTTCTGCATTAAAGGCGGAAAAGATGGTTAGGAAGGGTTGTGAAGCATATGTAGTGCATGTTTGTGCTTTGGAAGCTAAGGGTGCAGCTGTGAGGGATGCCCGAACTGTAAGGGATTATGTTGATGTGTTTCCAGAGGAACTTCTGGGTCTACCTCCGGATCGTGAGGTTGAGTTTGGCATCGATTTGTTACCCGGAACCGCGCCAGTATCTATAGCTCCGTATCGGATGGCGCCGAAAGAATTGGTAGAGTTGAAGGCTCAGATCCAGGAATTATTGGATAGAGGGTTCATCCGACCAAGTGTATCGCCTTGGGGAGCTCCAGTGCATTTTGTCAAGAAGAAGGATGGAACAATGAGGATGTGCATAGACTATCGACAGCTGAACAAGCTGACAATAAAGAATAGGTATCCTTTGCCCAAGATTGATGATTTGTTCGACCAACTCAAGGGAGCATCGGTGTTTTCTAAGATCGACCTTAGTCAGGGTACCATCAGCTTAAGGTGAAGGAGGCTGATATCCACAAGACGGTATTCCGTACTCGGTATGGGCACTACGAGTTTTTGGTAATGCCTTTTGGTTTGACGAATGCACCAGCCGCGTTTATGGACATGATGAACCGGGTTTTCCAACCCTATCTGGATAGGTTCGTCGTGGTGTTCATAGAAGACATTTTGGTGTACTCGAAGTATGAGGAAGAGCATGACGCACATCTTCATGTGGTTGTGCAAGTTCTAAGGGAGAAACAGTTGTACGTCAAATTCAGCAAGTGTGAGTTCTGGCTTAAGGAGGTAACTTTTCTAGGGCATATCGTTTCAGCTGAGGGAATCAGGGTGGATCCCCGTAAGATTGAGGCAGTATTGGAGTGGAAACCACTGAGGTCGGTTACGAAAATTCAGAGTTTTCTGGGGTTGGCAGGATATTATAGGAGATTCGTGGAGAATTTCTCCTTAATCACAGCACCATTGACTAAGCTGCTGAGGAAAGGAGTTCTGTTTGTATAGTCTGAGAAGTAGCAAGAAAGTTTCGACAAGCTGAAGAGGATTTTGATGAAGCACCGATCTTGATTGACTGAGGCGTGAAAGGAATTCTTGTGTATTGTGATGCATCGCATCTTGGTTTAGGGTGTGTGTTGATGTAAGAAGGGAAGGTGGTCGCTATGCATCACGGCAGCTTGAGGCCTCACAAAGGTAACTATCCTACGCATGATTTGGAATTGGTCTTTGTGGTTTTTGCTTTGAAGATTTGGAGGCATTATCTCAGACGGGAGAAGTCGGTAGTGTACTCGGATCACAAGAGCCTGAAGTACCTCTTGACCCAAAAAGATTTAAATCTGAGGCAGCGGAGGTGGATTGAGTTGCTGAAGGACTACGACTGCTCAATCGAATACCATCCGGGTAAGGCTAATATGGTAGCTGATGCATTGAGCCGTAAGGTGGTAGCGAATTTGCGAGCAATGTTTACTCACCTAAGTCTCTATGAGGATGGGAGACTTCTGGTAGGGTTGCAAGTGAAGCCGTCTTGGATTGATGAGGTTAAAGAAAGGTAGATGACCGACGAAGTTCTGGGTACTCGGAGGTTGCAAGTACAGAGCGGTGAGGCCGAAGGGTTCAGCTTGGGTAGTGATGGAGTGTTTTATTTTTAGGGGAGAGTATGTATGCCTAAGGATGATGATTTGAGGCAGTGAATCCTTAAAGAAGCTCATAGCAGTCCGTACGCTATGCACCGTGAAGCGATAAGATGTATCGGGATTTAAGGGAGCGATTTTGGTGGCGGGTCTTAGCGGAAGTAACCGAGAGTTAGTGGGCAAGTGTCGACATGCCAACAAGTTAAGGTTGAGCATCAATTACCATCGTGGTGTTACAAATGCAGGTAAAGATCCCACAGTGGAAGTGGGAGGATTACTATGGATTTCGTAAGTGGGCTTCCCTCACGCCCAAAGAAGAAAGATGCGTTTGGGTGATAGTAGACCGGTTGACCAAGTCGGCCCATTTTATACCGTAAGGGTTGACTACTCGCTTCAAAGGTTAGCCAAGTCAGTATATAGCGAGATAGTGCGGTTATATGGAGTACGGTGTCCATTATCTCGGATCGGGATCCGGTTCACGCCGAGATTCGGAAGGCCTTACATCGAGTTAGTCACGGTTGAATTTCAAAGACGGCTTTTCATCCGCAAATCGATGGACAATCCGAGAGGGTAATCCAAGTGTTGGAAGATATGTTAAGGGCTGTGTTTTGGACTTCCGTGGTAGTTGGGAGGAGTACCTACCTTTGTAATTCGCTTATAACAATAGTTATCAGCGAGTATTGAATGGCACCGTATGAGGCAATCAGATGGTCAAAATGTCGTACTCCTACGTGTTAGATGAATGGAGAACGTCGGATGTTGGGTCTAGAATTAGTGGCGGAGACAGAGGATAAGGTTAGAATAATTCGGGCTCGTCTTAAAGAGGCGTCGGACAGGCAAAAATCCTACGCCGATCTTAAGCGCAGGGATGTGGAGTATGCTATAGGTGATAAGGTCTTCTTGAAGGTATCACCTTGAAAGAAGGTGCTGAGGTTTGGCCGGAAGGGCAAGCTAAGCCCTAGGTTCATCGGGCCGTACACAGTGTTGAAACGTGTGGGACCGGTGGCTTACCAGCTTGAGTTGCCGACAGAATTGAGCCAGATTCATGACGTCTTCCATGTTTCGATGCTGAGGCGCTATCGATTGGATCCATCACACGTAGTGCCTGTTACGAAAATTGAAGTGAACTCAGACTTATCTTTCGAGGAAGAGCCAGTACAGATTTTGGATCAAGATGTCAAGGTTTTGAGGAGGAAGTCAGTACCTCTAGTAAAGGTGTTATGGCGAAACTATGGTACGGAGGAGACCACGTGGGAACCCGAGGATGTGATGCGGCAGCAATACCCCCAACTCTTCTGATCCATGTAATTTCGAGGCCAAAATTATTTTTAAGGGGGTAGAACTGTAACATCCTGAATTAGGGGTTGTTTGCAATTTAATTATTTCCATGTGCGTGCTTGAAGAAATATGTATGTTATGATTGCTTGACATGTTCTAGGGTCTAGTCATAACCCCGGGCTAGGTCTGACTTAGGACTGAAAATTTCTTTTTAGTGCTTAAGAGGAGGGAGCTAGGTGAGAGAGGTGTTAAGAAATTTTAATTGGGAAGGGGGACACAAGAACTACCCTAGTAAAATGGCAAGGAGGCGCCACTAGGGTGTTAGAGGGAGAGTGACACCACATACAGTAAGGGAGAACCTGTGTTCGAGTCGCAGGAATTGCACTCCTGCTTACTCTTTTTCACGCCACAGGTAAGGAGAGGAGTGCCCAGGTGGGACTCTCCTGATGGATGAGGATTAAGAGATTGGATTTCAAATAAGGATGTAGATAAGAGGAATTGAGGAGTTTGAAGTATATCAGGCTCCCTTGGAAGAGTTGGCTGAATAGTGGATTGTGGGGAAGGGGGCTATCGGTTTTAGGGAGTTTTAGTATAGCCGAATGCCCCTAGACTCATTTGTTGTTGTTTTTTTTTCTTTCTTTTCTCTCAAATACCTAGCCGAAACTTCCATCACTCTCATCTCCCTCTTTTCTTTTTGAAACTTTGAAGCCGAAATCACCACACTCATCTTGTCTTTCTCTCAAGCTCATTGCCGAATCTTTTTTTCTCTTCACCATATTTTGTGCCGAAACCTCTAAGTTTTTCCTCTTGTTTTGTTTTGGTCGAATAGCAACAAGGGTGGTTTCTTTCATGATTTCTTCTTCAAATCGGTTTGTAAGGGTAAGTGATTGCCGAACCCTCCTTCCATATTATCTTTTTCTCAGTCGACTTATATGAAGGGAAAGCTGAAATCCGGCATTTGTTGATGGTTTTGGCTAACTGCTTTTGAAACCAATTTTTCATAAGATGCTACAGGATTTTGAAACCGTCGAACTAAGCCTCCGTTCCCTGCTAATCGATTTGGTAAGTGTATGGTAAAGAATTCTCCTTAAGCCTATTCATTTGATATTTTGGAAAAACTGAAGGCTAACTATTATGTGATCTCAAGGTGTAGCTGATTACAAGTGGTGTGTGTGTTTTCGGGATTTGATTCTTCAAGGTAAGGCATATATACTATTCGGCCAAGGGCATTAATTATGGATATAAGTGTGCAAGCCAATTCTAACAAATGTTTTGGTAGGGATCTCGACAAGTCAAGTGACAATTTTGGGATTTCGGTAAGATTGGTAAGTGGTTAGACATATTCGGCCAAAGGCCATTTTTGGTATCTATGTATAACCGAATGTGCACTATGGTTTTAGGGGCTAATCGGCAAAGGAAAACAGAGGCTTCCGGGATTTCAATTTGTTTGGTAAGTGATAATAAAAATTTGGCCTAGGGCCATATTTTGGTTATGGGCGCGATTAGTCCTTCGGGATTATTAGATTTAGCCGAATAAGGTTTTTTGGATACTAACCTATAGTGGCCGAATGTAGGGCAATATGGGAATACGTTTCAGGATTTTGTGATATCGTATAGATTCAGGTTTTCTCCTTAGATCTTCGGTTAAACAGGTGTGTAAAACTCTTACACACTTATTAGTTGGCATTGCTTATTATGTTACACTTAACTATTTTGATAGTGATTTGCCTTGTGGGTTTATGCATGGATCCCGGGTAAGTCGCTTGTGATTTTAAATATGTTACATGAATGATATGGTGGGTAAGATGCTATGCCATGACTTATATGCATGATTTATGATATTATGTTAAGCATGTTTTGAGCATGTTGGTAACGGGATTGAAGAGAGGAGGGGGAATATTCTTTATGGTGTCACCGATGGTTTTGACCAGAAGATGGTTTGGCCCCATCAGTTTAATTGTGACTTCATCACCGATGGTTTTGACCACACCGTTGATATAAATTGTGACTAAGTCCCAGTGGTTTGGTACCATCATTGGCTTTGACCACATATTGATAATTGTGACCTATGGTCATCGATGGTTTTGACCACACGATGGGTTGGCCCCATCACTTGATTTGTGACTCCGATCACGGTGGTTTTGACCACCAAAGTGGTTTTGACCACGGGGTAGTTAAGCAAAGTATGGATGGTTAGTTTTAGGTTGCATGTTTGCATGTTTTACTAATATTTTGAGTATGAGTTTGCACTTTCGGGTTGGGGATTTATACACTGAGTCTTGGTGACTCACCCCTTCCCATATCATCTTGCAGATAAGTAGATCACGGAGACGAAGCTGGAGAGGACTCGAGGCGGCCATGCTTGTTCCTTGGATTTGGAATTTTATTTAGCACAGTTTAAGATTATTATTTACTAAATTTTTGGTTTGGGTTGTAATAAGGCCGCTAATTATTATTTTGGGTGTTTAAGTAGTTGATTTACTTCACTTCTACTATATTACTAAAGAATTTATAAATTGTTAAAATGAATCAGTTAAAAGTGACGTTTTCAAAATGGGAAATTTTTACGAGTTTTCAAGGATGTTGCCATCGGGTAGCAAAATTCACTAAGTTAGCAATAACTCTGATAGTTCTAATAATTTAAATGATCAAATGTTTTCAAAGATTTCAACTCAACCATATTTATAAAAAAAAAACAATTCCACGAGTTTTTAATGATAATCGCTTTTATAACCTTAATAATATTTTAGAATTCTATCGGACAATCAAAATCTTTCAAAACGCTTTTTCTTACGTGACATACCGATCCTACGAGGCTCATGGGCGGGTTTGGGGTGTTACATGTTGTTTAATCGGTGTGTACCTACACTACTTTTTAATAAGATTTATGGCAATAATTAATATGTGCATGTCTATAAGAATGTGAATATGGCTAAGGTACCATGTTATGGTACAAAGTACTTAGGTACGCTTCCTACTCCTACTAGGAATATGAATATATGTTATTTTTAACATGTGAAAAGTGAAAAGAATGTGAAAAGTGATAAGAATGTGAATTAAGGTATGACATTGCATGATATGTATAATATGGGGCATATGGGTTATAAGAAAAGGGGAAGTTAATGTGGTGACCTAAGACCACGAAATCTGAATGTGGTGACCTAAGACCACGATAACTGAATGTGGTGACCTAAGACCACGATAACTGAATGTGGTGACCTAAGACCACGAATTCTGAATGTGGTGACCTAAGACCACGAATTTTATAAGGGCGATGAGCACGTCGATTGCAACGACTGCCTTCGATGGTGTGCAGCGGATGGAGGGTTGACTTAGTAGTCCCCACGGTGTGCAGGTTGGTACGGGGGACGTGTAGCGGATGGCTATCTAGGTTTGGGTTCGTGTTGCATCATTATTATTATTTTTTATTTGTTTATGAACATGTATGATAATGTATGCCTGAATTGTTAAATTTTGGTGTTGGTTACACATTGAGTCTGTTTGACTCACCCCTTGTGGGATTACTTTTCAAGTGACGACCAGTGATGGACCGGGCCGGCAGATGCTTAGGGATGGCCATGCACAGCAAGAAGTTCATTTATTTTTATTTGGACTATTATATTTTAAGTATTTTGAATTTCTATTTTGGGAATTATTTGATGTAAAAAGGCCATAGTAGCACTACTTTACTTTGCTTTTATTTATTAAGCTTACAAACTTTTATTTATTAAAAGATTAAATAAATCTATTTTAAAATAAGCCCAAACGTTTTGTCACCTAAAGTAAAGGTTTTTTTTTTTTTAGTAAAGAAATAAACTTTTTTTCAACCCAAGCCCAACCCAAAACAATCTTTCTTTCAAAACACACAAGTTTTTCCTAAGTAACAAAAGAATTTGAAATGGTTTACACCGGGGAACATACCAGATCCGGTCAAGGCTCGTGGGCCGGGTTTGGGGTGTTTCAATTCTCCCCTTCTCTTTTGATTATTTTATTACATAATTGTTTATCTATCTTTGTACATTGAAGGCAATGTACATCTTAAGTGTCCGGGGGGTAAAAGTACCTAACTTTTTGCATTATTCTAAAATCATGAATTTTAGTCTTGTTCCTAAGTAATCTTCTCATATTATTAATTAGGGTGAAATTTCTAATGATTTATGACTTTTATTGATATGTTTTTGAGTAAGTCATTGATAATTGTGCATTGATGATTTATACTTGAAGAATACTAGAGAATCAAGCATGATAAGTCTATTTTTCAAGAATAAAAAATTTTCTAGGTTATTGAACTGAATTTGAATATTACCTTGAAGTTCAAAATTTTCAGGGATTGATGTCAAATACTCATAATTTTTGTGAGATTTGAGCCTTATAAAGCATATATTCTTTTTCATGCTCACTTTATTAATTATGAGTGTGTCAACACTTAATTGTTATTCTAGAACTTGCCTTGATTATACATATCGAGACCACAATTAATGATTTGATATACTGAGATGATAAAGGTACCTAGGTTTTAACCCATTCACTCCACTGAAAAGCCCACCTTCACAAATTAACCCCTAGTGAACCCGTTTTAATCCTAACAACCCTTTTTATTGATTTAACCTCTAATATTAACCCAAAACCCTTTGCATTTGTTATCACCATTCTTTTAATTACCCTTTTATCGAAAACTGATTTGATTAGTTACCGAGTTAGTTTATTTCAGTTGATAAAGTTCTTTCTTTATTATGTTTCTACTTAGTTTGTTCTTAAAAAAAACCAAAGTATATTCAAGTATTAGTATATGATCAAAGGAGCTTATGCGTTTAAATTCCAATTGTTGAAGAAGAGCTCGCATTAAAAGTATTATCAATAGTAGTATTACTAGTTTCAAAGCAATCATTTATTTTCTAGTTCATTATTCTTAGTAGGTAATTTATCAGGTCAATCTCGATTTTTAACCTTCTAATTCAAGTCGACCAGGTAAGTATTCTGAACAATTGTGTGATCTATATGTGGGCCTGATGGGATTTTAGGGACGTAGAGTAGTGTAAATAGAATTTGATGGACTTTAGGCCTAGTTTACATTATACTTTAAACTTCATAAAACTTAACCCAATCAAACAAACTCGAGAATAAGTCGCTGAGCTAAGGTGTGGCAACAGGCATACACATGTCTAGGATTGGATCTAGAAAGAGCTTGGTACTTAAGTAGTCCTAGTGACTCACCTCCTCTTTTTCTAGAATCCTACCTGGTGCGTAGTGTCTGTTCACCTTAGCCATGAAGATTTGTTGACGGGCCAAAATTTATAATTAAAACCCGAAAGGGACCAGCCACCCTATTTTGTAAAACCACAAAAATACCCCTAATTTATGGAAACTTCCCAAAATAGCCTTGATTTGACAATTCCCAAAACGCCTTGATTTGAAAAAGTATCGAATTACCCCTAGATTATAAAATTACCGAAATACCCCCGAATTGCAAAATTACCAAAGTACCTTTATTTCGTAAAATACCGAGAAACTTTATCTTGGAAAATTATGAAAATACCCCTGTAGGATAAAATTACAAAAATACCCCTATGTATTGAAATGACGAAAATACCCCTAGGTGATGGATGTGAGTTCATGGATGTTTACTTGTGTTTGATGTATGTATGTGATGCTCTGCTTGAGGTGGATTGAATGTGAACTCAGGAATTAGGAAATACGGACTTGAGAACTGAATGTTGTAAATAGAATTCGAATTCGAAAGAACTACTGTTAAAATTCTTTTCCATAAAACTGTCCGTTGTTAAATAGTGGAAAAGATGCTGATGCATAAAAATTTTAAATCAGATTAAACCGTGAGCGCTAGTCATGAGCACTCGAGGACGCGGGCGTAATGTGCGTGGTCGTGGTAGGGGTAGGGTGACTGTGTCGGAACAAGTAGGGTCTGGTTATGGGTTAGAGAATGAGGTTCCGCTACCACCTGCTACAGAAGTAGAGAATCAGGGTCAAACGGATGGAGATGATGTAGTACCTCAGGTAATGCTGCGGGTTTTGGAGAGAGTTGCGGGGGTAAATATGGGTACTGGGGTCCGAAAGTCCGTGTCTAAGCGACTCCGAGCGAATGGAGTTGAGATATTTAGGGGTGTCTCGAGGGTAGCTCCGAATGTGGCAGAGTATTGGTTAGAGGCGGTCGAGAGAATCATGGATGACCTGGATGCACAGCTGAAGAGAAGCTGAAGGGTCCTATTTCTTTACTCCGGGATGAGGCCTACCAGTGGTGGCAGACCGAGTGGATTGGAGTTTCTTTAAAATAAAGTTTGAGGGGAAGTACGTTGGGGCTAGTTATTTAGATGCGCAGAGGAAGGCGTTCCTGAACCTAGTGCAAGGGGGTAAGTCAGTAGCAAAATATGAGGTAGAATTCTTGTGACTGAGTCAGTACGCCCGAGGGATGGATGCCACCGACTACGAGCACTGTGTGAGATTTGAGGATGGGCTGCGAGATGAGTGCATGGTGTTGATAACCTCTCGGAGGAGAGGGATTTTGCTATTTTGGTGGAAAAAGCTAGGATAGTGAGGAGGTTGCTTAACCGAGAGGCGAGAATAGAGATAAGGATGAGGCGGGAATAAGAGGAGTTATAGACCATCAGCATCATCGGGAGGTTTTTAGAAAAAGCCTAGGGTTGAGGGACCTGCTCGCGTTTCTGTGCCATCTTCTAGAAGTCAGTTTCGACAGTGTGCTCAGTGGGGGAGGTCTCATGTAGGAGAGTCTAGGGAAGAAGTAAAGAGTGCTATAGGTGTGGGTCAAAGGATCATTTGATTAAGAACTGTCCTCAAGACATGGCTAGGGCTCAGACGGTAGGTCAGGGGTATGTGCAGCTAGGAAGGGGCGGTCAATAGATGTTAAGGGGTCGTGGTCCGAATCAAGGAGGGAATGGATCTGGCCAAGGTCGTGAAGCACCTGGAAGAGGTGCTGGGAGCTCTGATGCAAGACAGCCTAGGTTGGTTTACGCAGCCAGACGTCGTGAGGAGGGGGATGCACCAGACGTTATCACGGGTACGTTCTTTATCTTTGGGTTACCCTTTACTGCTTTAATTGATGTTGGATCGACTCACTCTTATATTGCTAGTATGGTGTCTGGAACTTTGAAGGTGAATCCTGAAATGACCTGTAGGAAGATGACAATGCTTAGTCCTTTAGGGCAATCAGTAGTGGTAGATAAACTCTTTAGAGATGTTCCTTTAGAAGTCCAAGGGTCAATTTTCCCAGCTAACTTGATGGAGCTACCATTTGGGGAATTTGACTTGATCTTAGGCATGGACTGGTTGGTAAGGTATCGTGCGAATTTAGACTGTGCTTTAAGCGCATGACGTTGAGGACTTTCGGGGACGATGAGGTTTTGGTGAGAGGTGAGAGGAGAGACTACTTGTCAAATGTAGTGTCTGCTCTTAAGGTAGAGAGAATGGTGAAGAAGGGGTGCATGGCTTTCTTAATGTTTGTTAGTGCCTTGGATGCAAAGGAAGTAGCTGTGGGGGAGGTTAGAACAGTAAA
The DNA here is from genome assembly GCA_025506655.1 of Gossypium rotundifolium. Lineage (NCBI taxonomy): Eukaryota > Viridiplantae > Streptophyta > Magnoliopsida > Malvales > Malvaceae > Gossypium > Gossypium rotundifolium. The sequence continues at coordinate 154,037,113 of CP106722.1, read as the reverse complement.
GGAATTTGTAGATGTTTTTTTAGAAGAACTTTCAGGGTTGCCTCCAGATCGTGAGGTGGAGTTTGGGATCGAGCTTCTACCAGGTACAATGCCGGTGTCCATCGCTCCTTATAGAATGGCACTGAAGGAGTTGGTTGAACTTAAAGCTCAAATCTAAGAGTTGTTAGATCGCGGTTTTATTCGACCCAGTATGTCTCCATGGGGAGCACCGGTGTTATTTGTAAAGAAGAAGGATGGATCTATGTGTATGTGCATAGATTACCGCCAGTTGAATAAGCTGACGATCAAGAACAAGTACCCTCTACTGAGGATAGACGATTTGTTTGATCATCAAGGGGGTTTTCGTCTTTTCAAAAATCGATTTGAGGTCCGGATATCACCAGCTTAAGGTAAAGGAAGTAGATATTCACAAGACGGCTTTTCAGACTCGCTACGGGCACTATGAATTCTTGGTAATACCGTTTGGGTTGACAAACGTACCAGCTGCATTCATGGATATGATGAACTGGGTTTTTCAACCCTATTTCGACCAGTTCGTCGTGGTGTTCATAGACAACATTCTAGTATATTCCAAGTTAGAGGAAGAGCATGATGTGCATCTTTGAGTAGTGCTGCAGATTTTGAGGGAGAAGAAATTGTATGCCAAATTTAGTAAGTGCGAGTTTTGGTTAAGAGAAGTTACTTTTCTGGGTCATGTAGTATCTGCAGAAGGGATAAGAGTGGACCCTCGAAAGATCGAGGCAGTACTGGATTGGAAACCACCTAAGTCGGTGGCAGAGATTCACAGTTTCTTGGGGTTAGTAGGTTATTACAGAAGATTTGTCGAAGGTTTTTCCTCTATAGCAGCACCTTTAACTAAGTTGCTGAGATAAGAGATACCTTTTGTGTGGACGGACAAGTAGCAGGAGAGTTTTGAGAAGCTCAAAAGGGTTTTGACTGAGGCTCTGGTTTTAATTCAGCTTGAAGTAGGGAAAGATTTTGTGGTGTATTGTGATGCTTCTCACATAGGGTTAGGTTGTGTATTGATGTAGGAAGGGAATGTTGTAGCCTATGCGTCTCAGCAGTTGAGACCACATAAAGTTAACTATCCACTCATGACCCGGAGTTGGCTGCAGTGGTTTTTGCTTTGAAGGTGTGGAGGCATTATTTGTATGGGGAGAAGTCGGTGTTCTACACTGACCACAAGAGCCTGAAGTATTTGCTGACTCAGAAAGAGCTGAACTTGAGACAGCGAAGGTGGGTGGAGCTGCTGAAGGATTACAACTACTCTATTGAATACCACTCGGGTAAGGAAAATGTGGTGGCAGACGCGCTAAGCCAGAAGGTAGTATCGGATCTGAGAGTGATGTTCGCTCATCTCAGTTTATATGACGACGAGGCTTATTAGCTGAGCTACAGGTGAAGCCGACATGGGTAAGTCAGGTTAAGGAGAAGTAGTTAGTGGATAATGTCTTGAGTGCTTGACTTCTGCAAGTTCAAGATGGTGGAATAGAAAATTACAGTTTGAACAGCGACGGGGTCTTGTGTTTTCATGGGAAGATGTGCATGCCTAGGGATGGGGAGTTGAGACGGATGATTCTTCGGGAATCGCATAGTAGCCCTTATGCCATGCATCCAGGAGGAAGTAAAATGTATCGGGATCTGTAAGAATAATTTTAGTAGCCTGGATTGAAGCGAGAAGTTACGGAATTTGTGGGGAAGTGTTTGACATGTCAATAGGTCAAAGCTGAACACTAAGTGCCTTCGGGGTTGCTGCAACCGGTGAAGATTTCACAATGGAAGTGGGAGAGAATCACGATGGACTTTGTTAGCGGGCTTCCTCTTACGCCTACTAAGAAAGACTCAGTATGGGTGATCATGGATCGGTTGACAAAACCCACTCATTTCATACCTGTTCGGGTCAATTACTCTCTACAGAGGTTGACGAAGCTATCTGTTACAGAAATTGTGAGACTCCATGGGGTACCAGTATCAATCATTTCAGATAGGGACCCTAGATTCACGTCGCGATTTTGGAGGGCGTTGCATCAGGCTTTGGGTACTAGATTGGATTTTAGCACGGCTTTCCATCGCGAGATGATGGACGATCGGCGGGTAATCGAGTTCTAGAGGATATGTTGAGGGCTTGCGTCACTGATTTCAGGGGTAGCTGGGAAGAATACTTATCTCTGGCAGAGTTCACGTACAATAATAGTTATCAAGTAAGTATTCAGATGGCACCGTACGAAGCATTGTATAGGCAGAAGGGTCGCACTCCTACGAGTTGGACGGAATTGGTGAACGCCATATCTTGGGTCTAGAAATGGTTGCGGAGATAGAGGAAAAGATTAAGGTAATCCAAACTCAATTGAAGGAGGTATCAGACAGACTAAAATCGTATGCGGATCTTAAGCAGAAAGAGATAGAGTTTGCAGTAGGTGATCAGGTATTCTTGAAAGTTTCATCGTGGAAGAGGGTGATGAGATTTGGACGTAAGGGTAAGCTGAGCCCCAGATTTATAGGACCTTATCGGGTTTTGAAGCGGGTGGGGCCGATAGCGTACCAGTTGGAATTACCTTCGGAGTTGAAATAGATGCACGATGTGTTTCACGTCTCGATGCTAAGGTGTTACCGTTCGGATCCATCGCACGTGGTGCCAATCAAGGAAGTTGAGTTGAGACCAGATTTATCCTACGAGGAGGAACCAATCTAGATTTTGGAGTGAGATGTGAAGGTATTGCGAAGGAAATCAGTTCCTTTAGTCAAAGTATTATGGCAAAACCATGGTTGGGAAGAAGCATCGTGGGAACCAGAAGAGACGATGCGACAGCAATACCCTCACTTATTTTGACCAGGTAATTTCGAGGCCAAAATTTCTTTAAGGGGGTAGAACTGTAACATCCGGGATTTAGGGGTCTCGTATTTTACTTCGTATCTATGTGCTAGCATGCTCTGTATGCTTGTTTAAGTGTGTTTGGGGGCTTCGGGGAACCTTGGGGTTAAGTCTTAGCTTTAGTGAAATTTCTGGTTTGAAGCCTTTAAGGGAGAGCTAGTGGGGCTAGGCCTTAAGGGATTAAAAGTAGTAATTAAGGACACAACAAGTGAAGTGGTGGAGTGGCAAGGAGACGCCATCTGGTGTGCAGGGGAGTTGCATCAAAGGGGAGTTCCAAGGGGGAGGAGGTTCGAGCAACATGGACAGCATTTTGGGAGTTGTATTTTCCGTCAAGGGGGGAGGTGTTGGATGACAATCAAACTCTGGAAGGATGAGGGAAGACTTGGTCATGATATTCAAACAAGTGGTGGGGATCTTTTGGGGGAGTTTGAATAATTCAAACTAAATCGAATGAGTGGAGAAGAGTGATTGTAGGAGAAAATTTAGGAGGAGGCATGTTGGGTGTTAGCCGAAATTTTGAGTGGTATAGGGGAGTGGGTATATTCGGTTTTGGGAGTGGCTTAGTGTGCCGAATTTTTGTGTAGCTTGCATTTTCTTTCTTCTCCCTTCTTCAACCAAAACTATCTTGTGTTCTCTTTTTCCTCATTTGCACATAAAGCCGAAATTGTTAGCCTACATTTTGGAGTTCCACATCCAACCAAAACCGAAACCTCTATTATGTTTCTTCTTTAATTTACTTTTTCTTCTTTTGAAGCCGAATCATCTATTACTCATTCTTTTTTTTTTCGTACATCTTATCTTTACTACTTGGTATTTATAGTCGAAAGTCACTTCTCATTTTCTCCCTAGGAATCGTTTGTTCTTGAAGCACTAAAAGCTGAAGTTCATACCCCATTTCTTTTCTCTTGGCCGAATCACTAATCTTGGACACACCTTCTCTTTGATTTCTTTTCTGTCTTGGCCGAATTCTCTATACTCTCTTCTTTCGATTTTCACCTCTTTTCACCAAGACAGAGTCGACCTCCATTTTCATCACTTAAGGTTCTTGATCGGTTTCTAGTAATAGTGATTTCGTGTCAGCTGTTGTAGCCAGCGTGAGGGGCATTAGGGATCAGTAGGGTTCGACTATTCAAGGTAAATTGGAGTACACTTTTGTTCGGCCAAAGGCCACTTTGTTTGGATTATAAGTGTAGGCCGAACCTAACATGGGATTTATGTAGGATCTTCGACAACTTCTAAACTTAAGTGAATAGCCTTCGAGATTCTGTCGACTTAGGTAAGGATGTTCTTTCAATCAAAGTATTCTTTTGGTTCGTTATATGATTATTCCACGTTTTAACCGGGTTTCTAACCAAGATCTTATTGGATGGAATCGAGTACCAGTCAATTGAAGGGGTTGGACTTGTAGTCCCTACCCCCAAGTTTAAGAAGCGGTCAGTTTCAGCAGTTCGGGATTGGCCACCGTGCTGTGGACCAGCGTCTGAAAAGGATAATCAGATCGCTGTAGTCTCTTTGAGTGAGGACGTTAGGGAGATCGATCGTCTAGTTCTACAAGTTTTAGGTGTGTATTTATCACACTGTTTTCTTTAGTTATTTTAATTAAATATATGTACCTTGTGTGGTAGCCAAGATAGTGGCTGTGGTGATGGAATTTGTAACACCCCAAACCCGGCCCATGAGTCCTGACCAGATCTAGTATGTCACGGAGTAGTATAATTTGAAGTAATTTTGAATTACTGGTGAAAACTTGATAAAATTTGGCAAAGGTATGAAAATGGTGTTTGAAAACTTAGTTGGGCTTTTTATAACTACAGTTGGGTTGATAAACCTTTTTTTTTTTGAAAACGGTTGATCATGTAGCATTTTAAAATCGTCAAAGTTATAGTGGACTTGGTTTATTTTTGTTACCCGATGGTAACATTTTTAAAAACCCGTAGAAGTTTATTAAGTTTGAAAAGTTACTTTTAACCGGTTCAATTGATATTTATAAAATTCCATTTGTAATATAACATGAGTAAAATAAAGCAATAAAATAAACATCTAAACAATAATTAGCGGCTTTATTACAACCCAAAATAATAAGCTTAGAAAATAAATAATATTAACTTTAATAAAATGAATTTAAATCCATCGACAGGCATGGCCGCCTCGAGTCCTCTCCGGCTCCATCTCCGCGTTCTACTCATCTTCAAAATGTTAAGGGAAGGGGTGAGTCACCAAGACTTAGTGTGTAAATCCCCCACCCGGAAAATACAACTCACACACAATTCATTAATAAACATGCACATGCAACCCAACTAGCCATCCATACTCCTTTTCTACCCCGTGGTCAAAACCACTGGTGGTCAAAACCACTGGTGACTAGTGTCACAAATTTAATGATGGGGCCAACCCATCGTGTGGTCAAAACCACTGATGACCATAGGTCACAAATAATCAAGTGTGATCAAAACCACTGGTGGTACCAAACCACTGGGACTTAGTCGCAATTTATCAATCGGTGTGGTCAAAACCACTGATGACCATAGGTCACAAATAATCTGATGGGGCCAACCCATCTTGTGGTCAAAACCACTAGCGACAATCCATAAAATCATCCCCCTCCTCTCATCAATCCCACCATCATCATGCTTACATATCAATATCATAAATCATGCATTTAGCAGCATATGATGGCAACTCAGTCATATATCATAGATCACAAGTTAGGGGACTTAACCGGCAACCATGATTATGCCACAAGCTAATCACAACCAAAAAGATTAAAAGGAAAACAACAAAGTCATGTAAATTAATAAAGTGTGTAGTGAGTTTTTACACACCTGTCACTACCGAAATCCCTATATCCCGAAGATCTGATCTATGTCGCTAGATTTCGGCCAATTATCAATGTTAATACCAAAGGCCTATTCGGCCATAACAAGTTAATACCAAAGGCTCTTTTGCAGACTTACCTTGAACGGATTTGATTTCCAAATAAATCCCGAAGCCTTAATTAGTCCCTAAATCCATGGCACACATTAGTTTTGGCATTTAACAATAAACTTTTAACAAAAGGGCCCTTGGCGAATGATGTATCCACATATCATACTCACCTTAAATCCGAAAGACCTCTCAATTCTCCTTTAACGGCTTCTAGTGAGGGTTACCAATCCAAGACCCCGACTAGGTTCGGTTTACACAAGAATTCAAGGTTAAACCTCATGGTTTCGGTTGGCCAAAACAATAATAAAAGAATTAAACTTAGAGAGATCCCTTACCACACTTATTGAAAATCGGTGGCACCTTAGTTAGGGAGGGGAGAAGATTCGGCCAACACAAATGGAAGGGCTGGAATTTTGAGAAGAAGAAGGGGTATATTCGGCTAAGAAGAAGTAAGAGAAGCTGGAAATTTTTGAACAATTTTGGCTATGAATCAAGGGAGAATTCGACAGTAGCAGTTTGAAGAAGAAAAAGAAGAAATTTGCTGAATGATTTTCGGCACTCCCTTGTTTAACATTAAACCGAAAATGGATGGCCCCAGAGAGTCCCTATTTCGGCTAACACCTTCTTGTTGGTGATAAATTCCAGCCTTTAATTATCAAAAATTAAGCAAGGTTTATCTTACATCTTTATCTCCTAGCCACTCCTTATCAATTTAAAAGCAATTAAACTACTAATAACTCCCCCTTCCAGCCGATTATGTGCAAAAATATTAAGCTTTATCTCATCAATTAAGAGTCTAACATGCAGCCATCACTCCCCTCTCCCATTCACATCGGTTTCAAAAAAAAAACAAAACAGTTGCTGCTACTTTCATTCGAACTTGGAACCTCACGCCCCAGCCCCCTCTTCCAACGCCCCTTGCCATCTTTCCCATTTGGCTTTCATGTCATGAACCCTCTCCATTTAATTTTAAAGCCTTCTTCTTGGCCCTCTTTCTTGTAATGCCAAAAGCCCAAAAATAAAACACCTTTCTTGCGTCCCTCATGACTCGAACTCGAGTCCTTTTGCCAACACCCTTAAGTGGCGCCCCAAGCCACTCCACCCAATCCGACTTTCATGTCCATTCCTTACCCAAAAATTCTTTAAAGCCCTCTTTACTTTAACGTCCCAAAAAGCCTAAAATAAAACATTTCCCCCTTGTAACTCCCAAGACTCGAACCTCCTCCCTTGCAACACCCCTAGGCACACCAAGCCAATTGTGCCAATTAAATCCTTGTGTCCAACCTTCACAAAATTCTTCTTAACCCCTATCTCCTAGCTCCCTTCTTTTTCATACTAAAAATAAATTCTTAGCCCTAAGTCAGGCCTAGCTCGGGGTTATTTCTAGACCCTAAAACATGCCAAATAAAATCATAGTATTTATTTCTTCAAGCACACATGGGAAATTAATTAAATTTTCAACAACCCCTAATTTAGGGTGTTACAGTTCTACCCCCCTTAAAAAGAATTTCGGCCTCGAAATTACCTGGATCAGAAGAACTGGGGGTATTGCTGCCGCATCATATCCTCAGGTTCCCATGTGGCCTCCTCCGTACCATGATTCCGCCAAAACACCTTCACCAAAGGCACTGACTTCCTACGTAGAACTTTGATATCTCGATCCAAGATTTGTACTGGCTCCTCCTCAAAAGACAAGTCCGGGCTCACTTCAATTTCCTCAACTGGCACAACGTGTGAGGGATCTGATCGATAGCGCCTCAGCATCAAAAAATGGAAGACATCATGGATCTGGCTCAACTCTGCCGGTAACTCAAGCTGGTAAGCTGTCGGTCCCACACGTTTCAACACCGTGTACGGTCCGATGAATCTAGGGCTTAGCTTGCCATTCCGGCCAAACCTTAGCACCTTCTTCCAAGGTGATACCTTCAAGAAGACCTTATCACCCACTGCATATTCAACCTCTCTGCGCTTAAGATTGGCGAGGATTTACCGTTCGGCGCCTCCTTAAGATGAGCCCGAATTACTTTAACCTTATCCTCTGTCTCTGTAACTAACTCCGGACCCAACATCCGACGTTCTCCTAGTTCTATCCAATAGGTAGGAGTACGGTATTTCCGACCATACAGTGCCTCATACGGTGCCATCTGAATACTCGCTTGATAACTATTGTTATAAGCGAACTCTGCCAAAGGTAGATACTCCTCCCAACTACCACGGAAATCCAAAACACAGCCCCTCAACATGTCTTCCAACACTTGGATTACCCTCTCAAATTGTCCATCAGACTACGGATGAAAAGCCGTGCTGAAATTCAACCTCGTGCCTAACTCCTGATGTAAAGCCTTCCAGAATCTCGACGTGAACCGAGGATCTCGATCTGATATAATGGACACAGGTACTCCATGTAACCGTACTATCTCTGCGATGTACAACTTAGCTAGCCTTTGGAGTGAATAGTCAACCCTTACCGGTATGAAATGAGCCGACTTAGTCAACCGGTCTACTACCACCCAAACTGCAACTTTCTTGCTGGGCATAAGGGGAAGCCCACTTACGAAATCCATAGTAATCTCCTCCCATTTCCACTGTGGGATCCTTACCGATCGTAATGACCCGATGGCGATTGATGCTCACCTTAACTTGCGGCATGTTAGACACTTGCCCACTAACTCGATTACTTCCGCTTAAGACCCGCCACCAAAGCTGTTCCTTAAATCTCGATACATCTTATCGCTTCACAGGTGCATAAGCGACGCCCGCTATGAGCTTCTTTAAGAATTCGCTGCCTCAAATCATCATCCTTAGGCATGCACACTCTCCCCTAAATGTACAACACTCCATCACTGCTCAAGCTGAAACCTTGACCTCACCATTCTGTACTTACAACCTTCGGGTATTCAAAGCTTCGTCGGTTATCTGCCTCTCTTTGACCTCATTGATCCAAGACGGCCTCGCTTGCAATTTCGCCAAAAGGCTCCCATCCTCATAGAGACTTAGATGAGCAAACATCGCTCGCAAATCCGCTACAACCTTTCGGCTCAATGCATCAGCTACCACATTAGCTTTCCCGGATGGTATTCGATTGAGCAATCGTAGTCCTTCAACAACTCAATCCACCTCCACTGCCTCAGATTCAACTCCTTCTGGGTCAGGAGGTACTTCAGACTCTTGTGATTGGTGTACACTACCGACTTCTCCCCGTACAGGTAGTGCCTCCAGATTTTCAAGGCAAATACCACAGCAGCCAATTCCAGGTCATGTATTGGGTAATTGACTTCGTGAGGCCTCAACTGTCGTGACGCATAAGCGACCACCTTCCCTTCTTGCATCAATACACACCCTAAACCAGTATGTGATGCATCGTAATATACAGTGAACTCCTTCTCGGCCTCAGGCTGAATTAAAATTGGTGCTTCTGTCAGAATCCTTTTTAGCCTATCAAAACTCTCTTACTGCTTCTCAGCCCACACAAATGAAACTCCTTTTCTCAATAGCTTAGTCAACGGTGCTGCGATTAAGGAGAAGTTTTCCACAAATCTCCTATAATATCCGACCAACCCAAGAAAACTCGAATTTATGTAACCGACTTTGGTGGCTTCCACTCCAACACCGCCTCAATCTTACGGGGATCCACTCTGATGCCCTCAGCTGAAACAACATGCCCTAGAAAAGTTACCTCCTTGAGCCAGAATTCACACTTGCTGAATTTGGCGTACAACTGTTTCTCCCTTAGAACTTGTAGAACCACATGAAGATATGCGTCATGCTCCTCCTCAGACTTTGAGTACACCAAAATGTCGTCTATGAAGACCATGACGAACCGATCCAGATAGGGTTGGAAAACCCGATTCATCATGTCCATAAACGCGACCGGTACATTTGTCAACCCAAAAGGCATTACCAAAAACTCGTAGTGGCCATACCGAGTACGGAATGCCGTCTTGTGGACATCAGCCTCCTTCACCTTAAGTTGATGGTACCCTGACCTCAGGTCAATCTTGGAGAACACCGATGCCCCTTTCAGTTGATCGAACAGATCGTCAATCCTGGGCAGAGGATACCGGTTCTTTATTGTCAACTTGTTCAGCTGTCGATAGTCTATACACATCCTCATTGTCCCATCTTTTTTCTTGACAAACAGCACTGGAGCTCCCCACGGTGATACACTTGGTCGGATGAACCCTCTATCCAACAGTTCCTGAATCTGCGCCTTCAACTCTACCAATTCTTTCGACGCCATCTGATACGAAGCTATAGATACGGGCGCGATTTCGAGTGACAGATCTATCCCAAATTCAACCTCACGGTCCAGAGGTAGACCCAGAAGTTTCTCTGGAAACACATCCACATAGTCCCTTACGGTCCGGACATCATTCACAGCCACATCCTTAGCCTCCATAGTACATACATGCACCACATATGCTTCACAACCCTTCTTCACCATCTTTTCCACCTTTAACGTAGAAACCACATTAGATAGGTAATCCCTCCTTTTACCTATCATCGCCACCTCATCACCTTTCACGGTCTTTACTACCATGCGCTTAGCTGCGTAATCCAGGCTAGCCTGATATTTTACTAGCCAATCTATCCCGAGAATTAGGTCAAACTCCCGGAATGGTAGTTCCATCAAATCAGCCAAGAACACGACCCCTTGGAGTTCTAGGGGTACGTCCCTATAAAATTTACTTACTTCTACAGAGTGACCTAGGGGGCTTAATACAGTCATCTTCCTAGAAGCAAGCTCAGAGTCTAGATGCAAAGTTTCCACTACACTACTAGCAATGTACGAGTGGGTTGAGCCAATGTCAATTAAGGTATTATAAGGCACACCAAAGATCAGGAACATACCGGTTATGATGTCTGGTGCGTCGCCCTCCTCTTGACGCCTCGCGGCATAGACCAAACCAGGTTGTCTAGCCTTAGTACCACCGGTATTTCCCCTCGGTGCCCCACGACCTCTGCCAGCACCATTACCTTCTCTTCCTGCACCACGACCTCTCTGTGGCTGTTGGTTATCCCTCCTGTTTGGTGCACGATCCTGACCCTTTGATCTCAGTCTAGCTGCCTTTTTTGAACAGTCTCTAACTCGGTGCTCCAAGGACCCACACTTAAAGCATCCCCGATTACCATTCCAACACTCCCCCGTGTGAGACTTGCCACACCGAGCACACCGTGGCGGCCATTGAGGATTAGCAGCAGTAGCAAGCCTAGCAGCTTGATTCGACCCACCAAACCTTGTCCCCTTTTGCTGATTACCCGAAAAATTTGAAGATCCCGAGCTCCTCTTACTCCAATTCTGATCTTGGTTCCGTCTAACCGACTGTCTTACCCCTTCAGCAACTTTCGATTTCTCCACTAAGACAGCGAACTCCCGTTCCTACTGTAGAGCTATCATCATTCTCAGCTCATCTCTAAGCCCATCCTCAAATCTAACACAACGTTCATGCTCGGTACCCACAATACCACGAGCATACCTACTCAACCGGAGGAACTCAGCCTCATACTCCGCCACCATTTTATTACCATGAACCAGGTTCAAGAAAGCCTTCCGCTGTGCATCCACGTAGCTAGTTCCGATATACTTCTTTTGATAGGCATCTCTAAAGAATTCCCAGGTGATATTTTCTGCCACCGTTCCATCCCTTACAGTGAGCCACCACTAATATGACTCATCCCGAAGCAAAGAAATGATACCCTTCAACTTCTCCTCAACTGTGAAATCCAAGGCACCCATAATCCTTTTAGTGGATTCCAGCCAATACTCCGCCGCACTGGGCGCCACTCCCGAAACTCCTCTAAATACCTCCGCTCAGATTGGCTTGAGTCATTCAACCATGATTTATGGGCTCTGCACTGCGCTACCGCCTCAAAGAACCTGTTCTAATACATGTCTGACTTGAGACACGACATCATTACCACTCGTCTGATCTTGAAATTTAGTTTCTGCCACCGGCAGATCTGGTATCTCATTTCCAGACCCGTGACCAGACCTTGCTGGCTCAGACAAGGTCATCCTACCCCTACCACGGCCACGCGACGGATGTCCACGACCTCTTGAACTCATTCTAACGATTGCGTTTATCTGTTTAAGAATTTTATGCATTAGTACTTGTTTCACTGGATTATCCGCGAAGAAATTTTATGATAGGAGTTTTAGGAGTAGTTCTTTCGTATCATACATGCACACAGTTTTCCATTCGTTCATTCAAAGAGACGTTGTTGATTTCATTATGTTTGTTTTTCCACTACCCGGGGGTATTTTCGTAATTTGTCATACAGGGGTATTTTTGTAATTTCTCAAAAATAAAAGTTTTCGGATGATTTTGTTAAAAAATATTTTGGAGCTCTTAAATTCCCGAGGTATTTTGAAAAATTTTAAAATCTGGGGTATTTCGATAATTTTGGACCTCAGGGGTATTTCGATAATTTTCCACAAATCAGGATGAATTTGTAAAATTTTTAGAATTCAGGGATATTTTAAAGGTTGTAAAACTTTGAGGGCTCTTTTTGATAATTGTATTTTCCAAAACAGTGATGTTGCAAAATTTTTTAAGATCAGGGTCATTCTGGTAATTTTGTTGGTTAGGGGCAATTTTGTAATTTTTTAAAACCATGACGTTTTTGAAATTTAATGTTTTTGGGAACTTTTTATGTGATGAAATTTTTGATTTAAACCGTGGGTATTTTGGGAATATCATAAATCAAGGGTGTTTTCGTAATTTTACCCCTAAGGGTATTTTAGTAATTTCACATAATCAGGGTATTTTCACAAAATGGTTTCCAAAAATTGGGTTCTAAGTGATTTCACAAAAGAAGGATATTTCGGAAATTTCTATTTGAAAATTTTTCATATGGAGGGTTTTTTTGATAGTTTACAAGCCAAGGGTATTTTGGTCATTTTTCAAATTGAGCGGTATTTTGGTCATTTTCTTTAAAACAAGGTTTTAATTACTTCAAAAATAAAATGGCTAGTCCCTTTCGGGTTTTAGTTATCGAGTTTAGCCTGTGAGCATGTCGTCTCAGCTAGGATGAACCGTTACTACGCACCAGGTAGGATTCGAGTGAGTAGGAGGTGAGTCACGAGGACTGCTTAAATACCAGGCCCCCACTGAATCCAATCCTAGACATGCATATAACGATTTCCACATCCCACGCTTAGTGACAACTCACAGGGTTGTTTTTAAGAAATTATTAAATCTTATGCATAGTTGAGGTATGCTAACCCTAGGGTTCAACAATCTCTATTCTAATAGTTTACGTTCCCAACTTTACCCTTCTACCCCTCATCAAATATTCACAAAAATGGATAGAAGTACTTACCTGGGCGGATAGGTGCCGGAGACTCGGTGCCATGCTGTTCAAGCCAAAAACAGTTTCAAAACATTCCAATAAGGCCTACTAATCAAAAGCCAAACCATTTTGGGCCTTGGGCCCCCACAGTTGAGTTTTGAACCGGACTCTGATACCAAAAATGTAACATCCCAAACCCGGCCCATGAGTCCTGACCGGATCTGGTATGTCACGGAGTAATATAATTTGAAGTAATTTTGAATTACTGGTGAAAACTTGATAAAATTTGGCAAAGGTATGAAAACGATGTTTGAAAACTTAGTTGGGCTTTTTATAACTACAGTTGGGTTGATAAACCTTTTTTTTTTTTTTTTGAAAACGGTTGATCATGTAGCATTTTAAAATCGTCAAAGTTATAGTGGACATGGTTTATTTTTGTTACCCGATGGTAACATCTTTAAAAACCCGTAGAAGTTTATTAAGTTTGAAAAGTTACTTTTAACCGGTTCAATTGATATTTATAAAATTCCATTTGTAATATAACATGAGTAAAATAAAGCAATAAAATAAACATCTAAACAATAATTAGCGGCCTTATTACAACCCAAAATAATAAGCTTAGAAAATAAATAATATTAACTTTAATAAAATGAATTTAAATCCATCGACAAGCATGGCCAGCTCGAGTCCTCTCGGCTCCATCTCGCGTTCTACTCATCGCAAAATGTTAAGGGAAGGGTGAGTCACCAAGACTCAGTGTGTAAATCCCCCACCTGGAAAATACAACTCACATACAATTCATTAATAAACATGCACATGCAACCCAACTAGCCATCCATACTCCTTTTCTACCCCGTGTGGTCAAAACCACTGGTGGTCAAAACCACTGGTGACTAGTGTCACAAATTTAATGATGGGGCCAACCCATCGTGTGGTCAAATGACCATAGGTCACAAATAATCAAGTGTGGTCAAAACCACTGGTGGTACCAAACCACTAGGACTTAATCGCAATTTATCAATCGGTGTGGTCAAAACCACTAGCGACAGTCCATAAAATCATCCCCCTCCTCTCATCAATCCCACCATCATCATGCTTACATATCAATATCATAAATCATGCATTTAGCAACATATGATGGCAACTCAGTCATATATCATAGATCACAAGTTAGGGGACTTACCCGGCAACCATGATTATGCCACAAGCTAATCACAACCAAAAAGATTAAAAGGTAAACAACAAAGTCATGTAAATTAATAAAGTGTGTAGTGAGTTTTTACACACCTGTCACTACCGAAATCCCTAGATCCCGAAGATCCGATCTACGTCGCTAGATTTCGGCCAATTATCAATGTTAATACCAAAGGCCTATTCAGCCATAACAAGTTAATACCAAAGGCTCTTTTGCAGACTTACCTTGAACGGATTTGATTTCCAAACAAATCCCGAAGCCTTAATTAGTCCCTAAATCCATGGCACACATTAGTTTTGGCATTTAACAATAAACTTTTAACAAAAGGGCCCTTGGCCGAATGATGTATCCCACATATCATACTCACCTTAAATCCTGAAAGACCTCTCAATTCTCCTTAACGCTGGCTTCTAGTGAGGGTTACCAATCCAAGACCCTGAATAGGTTCAGTTTTACACAAGAATTCAAGGTTAAACCTCATGGTTTCGGTTGGCCAAAACAATAATAAAAGAATTAAACTTAGAGAGATCCCTTACCACACTTATTGAAAATCGGCACCTTAGTTAGGGAGGGGAGAAGATTCGGCCAACACAAATGGAAGGGCTGGAATTTTGAGAAGAAGAAGGGGTATATTCGGCTAAGAAGAAACAAGAGAAGCTGGAAATTTTTGAACAATTTTGGCTATGAATCAAGGGAGAATTCGGCAGCAGCAGTTTGGAGAAGAAAAAGAAGAAATTTGCTGAATGATTTTCGGCACTCCCTTGTTTAACATTAAACCGAAAATGGATGGCCCTAGAGAGTCCCTATTTCGGCCAACACCTTCTTGTTGGTGATAAATTCCAGCCTTTAATTATCAAAAATTAAGCAAGGTTTATCTTACATCTTTATCTCCTAGCCACTCCTTATCAATTTAAAAGCAATTAAACTACTAATAACTCCCTCTTCTAGCCGATTATGTGCAAAAATATTAAGCTTTATCTCATCAATTAAGAGTCCAACATGCAGCCATCACTCCCCTCTCCCATTCACGCCGGTTTCAAAAAAAAATAAAATAGTTACTGCTACTTTGATTCGAACCTGGAACCTCACGCCCCAGCCCCCTCTTCCAACGCCCCTTGCCATCTTTCCCATTTGACTTTCATGCCATGAACCCTCTCCATTTAATTTTAAAGCCTTCTTCCCGGCCCTCTTTCTTTTAACACCAAAAGCCCAAAAATAAGACACCTTCCTTGCGTCCCTCATGACTCGAACTCGAGTCCTTTTGCCAACACCCTTAAGTGGCGCCCCAAGCCACTCCACCCAATCCGACTTTCACGTCCATTCCTTACCCAAAAATTCTTTAAAGCCCTCTTTACTTTAACGTCCCAAAAAGCCTAAAATAAAACATTTCCCCCTTGTAACTCCCAAGACTTGAACCTCCTCCCTTGCAACACCCCTAGGCGCACCAAGCCAATTGTGCCAATTAAATCCTTGTGTCCAACCTTCACAAAATTCTTCTTAACCCCTATTTCCTAGCTCCCTTCTTTTTCATACTAAAAATAAATTCTTAGCCCTAAGTCAGGCCTAGCTCAGGGTTATTTCTAGACCCTAAAACATGCCAAATAAAATCATAGTATTTATTTCTTCAAGCACACATGGGAAATTAATTAAATTTTCAACAACCCCTAATTTAGGGTGTTACAATATTACCTATATGGGGTAATCGGGTAAACCAGGTTAGTATACTACCTACATCAAAATTGAGGATAACTGGTTGTAGATGCATGTTCACATGTTATATATCTCTGGATGTGTTTGTATTCTATCATATTGCCATTCACCATTTTATGCTGCGTGTGCATAGGGTTCGGGATATATTGATTAAAGGGGAAGTGTATATTTATATGTGGGTGACTCTGTCACTATTGATGATGACCTTGAGTTTCATCGTGGATATTTGTGATTTAATCACGTGGATCAGTGGCTAGGCCACCAAGTGGACTTTGAGCAGTGTGTCCATTGGCATAGACTGCCAAAGAGGTGTGTAACGGATGGAGGGTCGATTGTAGAAATCCCCAGGTGTGTATGAGGATGGATATACGGTTGTGTGTAGGGGATGGATACTAGGCTGGGTTGGGTTAACATATTGCATCATTATGCGCGGTATATTGCATTGATGTGGATTTGGGGCTAAGCCCATTTGTGGAATCATGTGGATTAATTGCACACTGAGTCTGATGACTCACCTTGTTTTTCAAACCAATGCAGGTAATTCATAACTCAATGGAGCAGGCTGGAGGGGATTCGAGGTGGCCACGCAGAAGCTATTTTCACTAAGTTTACATATGCTTTAAACTGTTGGATATTAATTGGATTATTTTCTATGATGTAATAAGGCCATTTTAACTATTTTGAGATATCATGGATTTAAGTCAGATTTGTTAATAGACAATTTATTAAAAAGTGATTTCAAAACATTTGCAACCTGAAAATCAAATTGGAGTTTTCAAAATTCGGATTACTTATAAATAACTTGTTTTCTCGAAATTTCATTCTATTAACGATTTGAACTCTATAAAACTCGGAAGTTTTTATTCCTCGGCAAACTACTACTTTCAATCGACAGACCCCTTTTAGTGGAGTATTTATTTTTATGGGAAGTAAGAGGATTATTATTATTTTCACCTTCTAAACAGAATCCTTTTCAACACTTTTCCAGTAGCATTTCGGATTCGACCGTGGTGTTTTGGGCCGAGTTTGGGGCGTTACAATTAACTTCACACAGCCATGCCACAATTTACATGGCCGTCCCCAATTGACAGAATCGAGACACGGCCTGAAGACGATTTACACGGGCGTGTACCATGGCCGTGCCCCTGCCACGAAAGAGAGCAATTTCACTCAAATTTGAATACTTTGAGGCAAAGAAACATATTCCAAAGCCTATTCAAACATCAAGTAGGAAGTATACTTGAATTAGGACACTTAGAGGCCAAGTAAAGCATTCTAAAAGTCTATATAAACACACTAAGTGTAACCTGATGGAGGGAGGTTAGCTAGGCCAAAGAGCCGAGTCAAAAGGCCGCTTGTGGGAATTACTCGAAGATAGCCAATGGATCCATCTCAAGGAGCTGATATTCTATTCAAAACGGCAGATTTCTCTTTCAAATCCTCTATGGGGTTTTAGGGATTTCTTATGTTTTGTTTTATCTTTTCTCTTGAAATTTTTTCTTTATTCATAATGAACTAAACCCTTCAAATACCTGAAGGGGATGAAACCTAGATGAATCTTGTTATTGATTTCTGAATTATATGATAAATACTTAGTTTGTTCTTAATTATGCATGCTTAATCCAAATCTAATGTGCTTAGGTGGAGGAGGAATAGACCCTACTTAAGAGTAGATCTAGCATAATTAAGAGGAGTTAATCGCACGCCTAGAGATAGGGTGACGAGATTTTGCCGGATTAGGGTGAAACCTAATATGGGAATCCACAGATCGATTTACTGCTATTCTAGGGGGTTATTATAAGAGAACGAGAGTTCCACTAATTAACCTAGGGTTAGACATTATTCGCCTCGAGAGAGGGTTTAATATACGTTAGGGAGTCTTACGGATCAAACTAAGTGAATAAATCGTATGGTTCAGTGTTAAATAACAAGTGAAGTCTAGGGGGATTCTTCCTGAGGGTATCGTCGTGATCAACTGAGTTGCTCTTCAAGTTATTTTCCAATTCATTCTTTCTATCTTTGTGTCTTTAGTTTAGTAACTTGTAAATTTAGATAAAAACAACTTCACTTTATTTTAGGCTAAATAGTAAAAAGAAAGTTAGTATTAGTACTTTTAGTTCCTTTGGGTTCGACAATCCGGTCTTACCTAAGCTATACTACTGTTCGATCGGTACACTTGCCTTTAATCGTTGTCAGAGTTAGTTTCTAGGTTCGATCTCATTCATTATAAATTTTAAAACTCGACAAAACAACGATCAACCCGCCCATCCACTACACACCAATAAGGCAGACAAGCTGCTAATCACAGATTTTATGGCAAGGCCACCAGAATAACAAAATATTTATGTGGCATAGCCACCAGAACAGAATGTGGCAGAGCCACCAGATTACACTTCCTCCGACCATCAATATCCCAATCCCATGCAGAATGTCATGTACGTAAAGCATTTATCAAAAATAATGTATGAAATAAATTACCATCACAACCAATTAAACAAAATATACACAATCATACTAATTAACCCCTAAGGGTATAACAGTAATTTAACCACCAAGGGTATTTCAATAATTTACCCATTTTCATTAATTTACCCACCAAGGGGTGTGTAACATCCCCAAACCCGGCCCACGAGCCTTGACCGGATCTGGTTATGTCACTGCTGAATGACGGTTGAAAATCTTTGTCTTTAGCATAAAACTTGAAAATTTTGTTTATTTTAGGAAGTAATTCCATTAAAATTATTTAATACTATAGCCCGATATAAAATATGCAATTAAAACTTTATTATAATTTATTATATTATAAATCATTTGAAGGAAATATATCTAAGTATAATATAAACCCTAATTAAAAGATAATAAAATGATCCCATCAATAAATTAAGAGGCCTTTTATTACAACCAATATTTAAACCAAAACTTAATATAAATAAGCTTTAAAATATTTAAACTCTTCCTTCTGCATGGGCCACCATGTGTCCTCTCCGATCCCGGTCCGATCTCAAGAGTCACCTGAAATGTTAGGAAAATAATTGGGTGAGTCACACGGACTCAGTGTGTAATTAAAACCATTGAAATCCACCCACATGCTAGCCACCAATCAACCCAATTATCAAATGCAACATATAAATATAATCATTTAGATATTACCACAATCTGGGCTTGGCCCACATTCAGTCCACATTCAAGTACTGGGCTAGGCCCTTTTCTCATTAATTCACTGATTACTGGGCTTGGCCCATTTCCACGTATGTTCCCAAAACATACCTATCCACATGTCATATTGGGCTTGGCCCATTTCCATATCATTTCATAACAAAACAATGCAACATGAAACCCAACCCAATCCTAAGGTCCAACCGCTACACAGCCCCTTAACCAGCCTACCACACACTAGGGGACTATCGAGTCACCCTCTCCTTTTCCCTCCAAAAAGGCAACCAATGCCATCCACGATGTAGCGTGTAGCTAACATCAAACCACGATGGAGCACACAGCAATCCATCAAGCCACGATATGGCATAAAGCCGATATCAATCAAGGTAACCACGCGAACTAAATCGCAAAGATCCACAACGCGACCTCAGTCAGCGCCAATCCACGATGTAGCACAAAGTCGACATCAACCACGTACTCAAGTACACGT
Source organism: Gossypium rotundifolium (assembly GCA_025506655.1). Taxonomy (NCBI): domain Eukaryota; kingdom Viridiplantae; phylum Streptophyta; class Magnoliopsida; order Malvales; family Malvaceae; genus Gossypium; species Gossypium rotundifolium. Next base: position 154,017,472 of record CP106722.1, on the reverse strand, counting down.
GCCTTCTTTCAAAAACCCACCCATGCACATGTAACATAATATAATGACATAATGAATAAAGCATGTACATGATATTCAGGCATACATTCATATTCATAGACATACTCACATACAAGTATTAATAACCACATCTCAACAGATTTGATACTAACCTGTTTATCGACATACCCTTTAAGGGTATCCGGTTCACATAGTCACTGCACTTATTAACACATATTTAACACATACACCTATCGCATACATATCATATACCCGGAAATCGATGGGTTAATCACACACCTTATAACTCAAGCTCTAATCCTCGATCCCGACACTATCGTTTAGCGAGACTACCGTTATCTGCCTTTCGTTTTCCGTTGTACGCCCACACCCCGGTGGCCAATCTCGTACAGCAGAAACCGATCTCTTCTTGAACTTCGGGATGGGAGTTTTCCCTTTCCCCTCTTGATTGGCACTTGCATCCATCGACACTTAATCAGAATCACACCATTAATCAACAAGTCATAATCTACCATTATTGAATCTAAGTCACTTACTAACATTCTTACCAACGAATCGAATCCCGGAAGCTTCTACTTACCCTTGTCGAAATCCCTAAATAAAACCACATTGAAACCAAGCAAGCACATTAGTCCATAAAATTGGCCCTTGGCCGAAACTACATAGGCTTACCTTGAGGAATCGAATCCCGAGAGATTTCCCTTAATGCACCACTGCACACGTTGCTTATCACGTATGAACAACTTCCCGAATCACCCTCCTAGGTTCGGCCACAACCAAGAAATAGAGTGATATTTCCAACTTTTGGCTTTGAAGAGAACAAAAGAAAAAGGGGTGACAAGGGATTCCAAATAAATATTCGGCTATGGCTCAATCAAATAGTGATGGCACATTCGGCTAACACAAAGAACAGCTTTGGAGTTTAAAGAAAGAAGAAATAGAAGAATGGAGATGGCTTAGGAGAATTCGGCTTTGTCAAAGAGAAAATAAGGTGCAAATTCGGCAAAGTAACTTAAGGAAAAAAAAATAAAGAGATGAATGCTTTATTAAAAGGAATTTCGGCACACAAATACAAACTTTTGGCAATAGACTAAAAGGATCATTCGGCATTCTACCCCCTATTTATAGCATTGGTCACCACCCCCATGTGAAGCCAACTGCGGCCACCCACCAAGTCGCTAATTCAATTCAATTTGAATTAGTTCAATTTAAAACAATTTGAGTTGTTCCACTATTATCCCACTTATCCAAATAAAAAAAATAAATAATAATTATCCTCAATAAAATAATAATCCTATAATTATTTAAAATAAAAACTAATCATATGTTTATCACCTCCTACCGGCGAATTCAAAAGAATCTAATCCTTATCTAAAGAAGCTCCCATGTGCCGTCCATCACTTACCAAGTCACGCAAAAAGAGAATAAAATTAAAACTCCAAATGCCACACTCCTCATTCGAACACGGACACGGAACCTTCTTTGCTTCCTCCAACGCCTGAGCCATTCGCCACCTTGATTTTATGACAAAACCTCCATCATTTAATCTTAAACCCTTCCTACTCCAGCCCATAACCGCATATAAAAGAAAATCGCCCCAAAATGTCTGCCGCAAATCTCAAACCGCGACCTCCTTCCCTCCAATACTTATGTGCGACGATAACCACTTGGCCAAGTTGTTGCTTGTGCCAAGTACACGCCTAAATTATTTTAAGGCCTTCTACCGCAACGCCATAATCCCAAAATAAACGCCACTTTTGTTGTCGCCTCAACTCGAACCTGGGCCCTCGATGGACCTTCTTCCACCCTTAAACAACAGATAACCACTTTGCTAATGCCTTTCATGTACCAAAATCATCCAAAAATTTTCTTAAGCCCTCTAAAGCCCGACTCCATTTCTTAACCCCAAAAATTAAAATTTTCCTAAGCCATCCCTTGCCTTCTGGGTTCTCCAAAACCCTAAAATTCCTCCAACAGACCTTAAGCCTACTAAATGCTCGGGTTATGCTCCAAACGCATAACCCCTAAACCAGTGTTACAATTCTACCCTCCTTAAAATAATTTCGTCCTCGAAATTACTTTACTAACGAACGTCCGTACAACCTATCTTACCACCTTACGCTTATGTTGCGACTCGATCTTACTAAGACTATCATACCTTCCCAACACGGTTTCTAAGTTCGCATTCAAAATTCAAAACACCTCTCAAAGAACACGTAAAAGACTAATTCACAAGCAAGCAAAGCAATCAAAGCATATACCAAAGCAAAGGAGCTTACCCGCTATCACATCCTTGGTTGACTCGACTAGAATCATTCCTTCCATGGCTTGAACCACGACCCTTGTCGCCGAGGACAATTCTTAACCGGATGTGCCTTGACCCACCAGGAAACATTTCTTATTATTTCCCCAACATTCTCCTGAATGAATTCTCCCACACTTAGCACAGGAATGATTTCCGTCCATTGGTACAAGTGCACTTACAGGGTTCTCGGTCCTTGGTCTTTTCTGGACATTACCCAACGATACTGATGGTCCAACATTCCTCTTATTCTCGTTCCTATTCTTCTCTCGGTTCTCCCTGATAGTCTTCTTAACCTCTTCAGCAATCCGAGCTTTCTCCACTAAAGTGGCAAAGTCTCTCTCTCTGTGCGGAGCGATCAACTCACGCAACTCATCCCGTAGCCCATCTTCGAATCGAACACTTCTTTCGTGTCAGTAGCTACGATTCCTTTGGCGTCTTGACTTAGTCGCACAAACTCGACTTCATACTCCGCTACCGACTTATTCCCTTGCACTAGATTTAGAACGCTTTCCTTTGCGAGTCCAAATAACTGCTCCTACATACTTCCCTTGAACTTGGCCTTAAAGTAATCCCAATCCAGTCGATCCGCCGGTACACCTTGTTTGACAGTGAGCCACCAACGATAAGCTTCGTCGCGAAGCAACGAAATAGCGCCCTTCAGCTTTTCTTCATTGGTACAATCCAAATCGTCCATGATTCTTTCAACTGCTTCTAGCCAATACTCCGCTACGTTCGGAGCTACTCTTGACACTCCTCTAAAGATCTCGGCTCAGTTCGATCTAAGCCTTTCCGATACCGACTTTCGAGTTCCATTTCTCTACTAACTCCGCTACTCGCTCTCTAGCACTGCAACATGGCTCGCGATCATTGCGTCATCTTCTCTGTCGATCTTGTTCCTCGCTGCCCTTCTTTGGCGGACTTCATTCGACCCATGGCTGGACCCTATCGGTTCGATCTCGCCATTCTACCTCTACTGCGTCCCCTAGAACCCATCTCTATCGTCTTGATTTATCTGATTAAGAAGTTTTATGCATTAGTAATTGTTCCACTATTTAACCGCGAGCATATTTTATGAATGAAAGATTTTAAAAGTAGTTCTTTCGTTCACACAAGGGTTCAGTTCAAATTTACTACCCTAATTCAGAGAATCACCTTCGTTCCTCGCTAGGGACACATTCATTCATCATCAAACACATTCATTCCTCAGCAGAGGCACATTCAGTGGTATCTACCACCCACATTCACTATTCGGACATTTCTGCCCGTTTCTACCCCAGGGGTATTTCCGTCATTTTGTCCTACAGGGACATTTTCGTAATAAACCAGAGAAATTTTAAAACTTAACAAACCAGAACATTTTTGAAATTTCCACAACTAGAGGGTATTTCTAAAAATTTGTCAAATTAGAGATCTGTTGAAATTTTAGAGACCAGGGGTATTTTAGTAATTTTGTCAACCAGGGTAATTTTGTAAATTTCAAGAGTCGGGGTGTTATTTTGAAATAAAAAAATTGGGTACTTTTACAATGTGAGAGAATTTTATTAAAATTGGGATTAACTCAGAAATTTTGAAAGTCAGGGGCATTTTAGAAATTTTCAACACAGGGGTATTTTAGTAAATTTTTCCCAAATTGGGGTATATTGATATTTTGAAAACTAGAGATTTTAATATTTTCAAAGTAAAAATCATTTTAACCAAAAGTTGAGGGTATGTGGTAATTTTATAATCTGAGGGCATTTTTGAAATTTTTTGCTAAGGGCATTTTGGTAATTTTGGGTAAATCGAGAAAAACGTTTTTTTTTCAAAACCATATTTAGGGTTTACAAACCAAAAGGGTAAATTTAAAATTGTAAAACTAAAAATTTTAAAAGCAAGAAGGCTAATCCCTTTGGGTTTTAAGAATTGGTTTAGCTTTATGAACAAGTCCTCTTGGTTAAGGTGAGCAGTAGCTACGCACTAGGTAGGATTCACGTGGAGAGGAGGTGAGTCACGTGATCGCTTAAATACCAAGCTCCCACTGAATACCACTCCTAGACATGCGCACACAGGTTGCCACACCTTAACACGGCGACTTACTTCATAGGTTTGTTCAGTAACCTTAAGTCTTATGCACATGTTTGAGTAGACTAGCCTTAGGGTTCAACTGATCCTAATTCACTAATCTACGAGCCCAACAAAGCCCATAACAGTTCATATAGTAAAGCACTTCAAAAGTCCGAAGTACTTACCTGGTGGACTCGGTAGGAGAATACAGTGCCATGCGGAAAACACGAAATAAAAGCCCATATTTTTTTTAAAAGCCCATTTGAAAATGTTTTTGGGCCCAAAACCCTCAAAGCCGAGTTTTGAACCGGGCTCTGATACCAATCTGTAACATCCCCAAACCCGGCCCACGAGCCTTGACCGGATCTGGTTATGTCACTGCGGAATGACGGTTGAAAATCTTTGTCTTTAGCATAAAACTTGAAAATTTTTGTTTATTTTCGGGAAGTAATTCCATTAAAAATTATTTAATACTATAGCCCGATATAAAATATGCGAATTAAAACTTTATTATAATTTATTATATTATAAATCATTTGAAGGAAATATATCTAAGTATAATATAAACCCTAATTAAAAGATAATAAAATGATCCCATCAATAAATTAAGAGGCCTTTTATTACAACCAATATTTAAACCAAAACTTAATATAAATAAGCTTTAAAATATTTAAACTCTTCCTTCATGGGCCACCATGTGTCCTCTCCGATCCCGGTCCGATCTCAAGAGTCACCGAAATGTTAGGAAAATAATTGGGTGAGTCACACGGACTCGATGTGTAATTAAAACCATTGAAATCCACCCACATGCTAGCCACCAATCAACCCAATTATCAAATGCAACATATAAATATAATCATTTAGATATTACCACAATGCAGGCTTGGCCCACATTAGATCCACATTCAAGCACTGGGCTAGGCCCTTTTCTCATTAATTCATCGATTCTCGGGCTTGGCCCATTTCCACGTATGTTCCCAAAACATACCTATCCACATGTCATATTGGGCTTGGCCCATTTCCATATCATTTCATAACAAAACAATGCAACATGAAACCCAACCCAATCCTAAGGTCCAACCGCTACACACCCCTTAACCAAATTTACCACACACCGGGGACTATCGAGTCACCCTCTCCTTTTCCCTCCAAAAAGGCAACCAATGCCATCCACGATGTAGCGTGTAGCTAACATCAAACCACGATGGAGCACACAGCAATCCATCAAGCCACGATATGGCATAAAGCCGATATCAATCAAGGTAACCACGCGAACTAAATCGCAAAGATCCACAACGCGACCTCAGTCAGCGCCAATCCACGATGTAGCACAAAGTCGACATCAACCACGCATCAAGTACACCGCACCTTCTTTCAAAAACCCACCCATGCACATGTAACATAATATAATGACATAATGAATAAAGCATGTACATGATATTCAGGCATACATTCATATTCATAGACATACTCACATACACGTATTAATAACCACATCTCAACAGATTTGATACTAACCTGTTTATCGACATACCCTTTAAGGGTATCCGGTTCACATAGTCAATGCACTTATTAACACATATTTAACACATACACCTATCGCATACATATCATATACCCGAAATCGATGGGTTAATCACACACCTTATAACCAAGCTCTAATCCTCGATCCCGACACTATCGTTTAGCGAGACTACCGTTATCGCCTTTCGTTTTTCGTTGTGCGCCCACACCACCGTGGCCAATCTCGTCTGTAAACCGATCTCTTCTTGAACTTCGGGATGGGAGTTTTCCTTTCCCTCTTGATTGGCACTTGCATCCATCGACACTTAATCGTAATCACACCATTAATCAACAAGTCATAATCTACCATTATTGAATCTAAGTCACTTACTAACATTCTTACCAACTAATCGAATCCTAAGCTTCTACTTACCTTATCGAAATCCTAAATAAAACCACATTGAAACCGGCTTAAGCACATTAGTCCATAAAATTGGCCCTTGGCGAAACTACATAGGCTTACCTTGAGGAATCGAATCCCAGAGATTTCCTTAATGCACCAACGCACACGTTGCTTATCACGTATGAACAACTTCCGAATCACCCTCCTAGGTTCGCCACAACCAAGAAATAGAGTGATATTTCCAACTTTTGGCTTTGAAGAGAACAAAAGAAAAAGGGGTGACAAGGGATTCCAAATAAATATTCGGCTATGGCTCAATCAAATAGTGATGGCACATTCGGCTAACACAAAGAACAGCTTTGGAGTTTAAAGAAAGAAGAAATAGAAGAATGGAGATGGCTTAGGAGAATTGACTTTGTCAAAGAGAAAATAAGGTGCAAATTCGGCAAAGTAACTTAAGGAAAAAAAAAATAAAGAGATGAATGCTTTATTAAAAGGAATTTCGGCACACAAATACAAACTTTTGGCAATAGACTAAAAGGATCATTCGGCATTCTACCCCCTATTTATAGCATTGGTCACCACCCCCATGTGAAGCCAACTCATGCCACCCACCAAGTCGCTAATTCAATTCAATTTGAATTAGTTCAATTTAAAACAATTTGAGTTGTTCCACTATTATCCCACTTATCCAAATAAAAAAAAATAAATAATAATTATCCTCAATAAAATAATAATCCTATAATTATTTAAAATAAAAACTAATCATATGTTTATCACCTCCTACTAGCCGAATTCAAAAGAATCTAATCCTTATCTAAAGAAGCTCCCATGTGCCGTCCATCACTTACCAAGCTGCTGCAAAAAGAGAATAAAAATTAAAACTCCAAATGCCACACTCCTCATTCGAACACAGGACCTGGAACCTTGCTGCTTCCTCCAACGCCCAGGCCATTCGGCCACCTTGATTTTTATGACAAAAACCCCCATCATTTAATCTTAAACCCTTCCTACTCCAGCCCATAACCGCATATAAAAGAAAATACGCCCCAAAATCTTTGCTGCAAATCTAAAACCGCGACCTCCTTCCCTCCCGGCGCCTATGTGTCGACGATAACCACTTGGCCAAGTTGTTGCTTGTGCCAAGTACGCATAAATTATTTTAAGGCCTTCTACCTGCAACGCCATAATCCCAAAAATAAAACGCCACTTTTGTTGCCGCCTCAACTCGAACCAGGCCCTCGATGGACCTTCTTCCATTTCTTAAGCAATAAGATGACCACTTTGCTAATGCCTTTCATGTACCAAAATCATCCAAAAATTTTCTTAAGCCCTCTAAAGCCCGACTCCATTTCTTAACCCCAAAATTAAAATTTTCCTAAGCCATCCCTTGCCTTCTAGGGTTCTCCAAAACCCTAAAATTCCTCCAACGGGACCTTAAGCCTACTAAATGCTCGGGTTATGCTCCAAACGCATAACCCCTAAACCAGGGTGTTACAGGGTGTTTTGTAATTTCGCAAACTAGGGGTATTTCAGTAATTTCGCAAACTAGGGGTATTTCGATAATTTTGCAAACCAAGGGTATTTTGGTAATTTCACAAACTAGAGGTATTTCGGTAATTTTGTAAACCAAGATATTCTAAATAGAGATAGCGATACGAATGGGCCTAGGGCCCATTCTCGACCCAAATAGACCCACACGTTCACGTGGCCAATTTAGCCCAAATCTAGCCATAGATATGAGATTTACATAGACCAGTTCACTATCTACTACACAATCATACAATTTATTCATATGGGCCCACTTGACCCCTTTCGGCCCATCGTGGCCTAAACAGCCTAAACCCACAAGAATACTCATGGTGGCCTCAACTATCGTGTCAAAGCCCCTACACGTGCGCTCGCACGCTCGTGTGGCTACTATTGCCGTGTGACCGACATTTCTGCATTTGCCACTCTACAGCTATAGTAGTGCGAAATACACACCGGATAGGAGTCTAAAGCTAATCAGTGCTCCGAATGCTCCTATGCCCATACGCCTACCAAGGTATCCTTCTACTCCTCATAGATAGCTCTATATATTGCCAGCTTCTCACCTTCCCTCTTGCTAGCTTTTCGATGTGGGATCCCTTCTTCAGTAGAGTTTAAATCCAACACAAACTCTGGCTGTCCAATTCGCAAAATAAATACTCCCCTGCTTGTCATGAGATTCAAACCCAGGCTCCCTTGCACCCTTAATGACGCCTTGCCACTATACCACTCACTTCTTTGTGTCTAACATCATGCGCAACTAAATATAAATCTATGAGCCAAAGTTCAAGTTTACTTAAAAAAAAAAATCAAAATGAAATGCCAGCGTGAAGGCTTGAACCTTGGACCCCTTGCTTCCTTGTGGCGTCACCTCCTTGTCTCTTATGTGCTGTCACTTCGCCACTACACCACAAACTCTTTTTGTGTCATTTTTCTCCGCATTTTATTCTTAAAGCCTATGTACTAACTCCCAAGGTTTTATTCACCTAAAACCAAAATTTTCCTAAAGCCCAAGTTTGATCCCGGGACTTCATAAAAGCCTCCTAACCTTCCAAAATCACTCACCTACTAGGTCCAACTTGCAATAGGGCCGTTCTCATGTTCTCAAAATTTTTTTAAACGCTCCCACACCTAAGGCCCAATGTAACATCCTGAAATTGGGCCTGGTAGAATTGGGCCCATTGGGCCTTGGGCGTAGGAGTGTTTAAATTTTTTTGAGAATAAGAGAACGGCATTATTTCAAGTTGGGCTTATTAGGAAGGTGACTTTGGAAAGTTACGGGGTTTCTAGGAAGTTCCGGGTTCAAGTTAGGCCATAGGAAAATTTTAGTGTTGAAGCATTTAAAGGGGAGAAAACAAGTAGCATCTAGCATAATTGGGCAACTTGCTAGCACAAGAAGAGCTTGTGTCTTAGTGGCAAGTGGCGTGAATTGGCTGATGGGAGAGCTTGGGTTCGAATCCCACCTAGTGCACTTGTTTTGGATTAATTTTTTTGGTGCTTTAAGGTAAGTGTCGGCCATGGTCTTAATTAAGGCAAAGAAGACTTTTTATTTATGGAAAGGAGGCTAAGGAATATGCTAAGGAGCAAGATAAGGGAAAAGGAAGGAAAGAATCAAAAGAAAAAGGCCAGAGAAGGAGACATGTTGGCCTTTTATGTGGAGGATGTTTTGGAAAGAATATTTTGGGGTCTACACTCATCTTTTTGGTAAAGATGATACAAGGTTTTGGTAGGGAGAGAAAAGGGAGAGCCGAATTTCACTTGGCTATTTTTGCAAAGCTTTGTTCATTTTGTCATTTTCTTTACCAACTACGTTTCTCTTGTTTTGGCCGAAGTACCTAGTCATTGTTCATTTTGTCCCCTTGTTGTGCCGTAACCCTCAATCCATCCTATTCATTCTTCCTTTGTTTTGCCGAAACTTTCAAGCCATTCTTCGTTGCTACTTATCGTTCTCATAGCCTTGGTTTCAAAATTTTATTGGTAAGTGGGTGATTAGGCCGAATATTGGTGGTAAGAAGTTACTCTTTATTTCGATGTTTTACACACTCATGTGATTCTATTTTATGGTGATGATATCTGTAACACCCCATGCCCGAAACCCTTGCCGGAATCGAGTACATGGCATTACTAGACTTGACTATTAACTCGGGGTGTAAGATTTTAAAGCTGTCCAACTGCGTCATACTGACCAAACCGACCATAACTTGAGTTAAAAAACTAGAAATTTAGATCCGTCAATTTTCCTTGAAACTACACTCATATAACTTTTCACCATAATTTTTCCAGAATTTTTCATGTGGCCAATTAGTACAGTTTATTCATCAAAGTTACCCTTATTACACTGCTTGACAATTCTGACCTGTCTCTACAAAAATACAGTTATCTAATTGCACAAATTTCCTATAATGTTATTGTTTATACCAATGAAAACTAGACTCATTAAGGGTTCTACACATCTAAACCATTCTTCTTAATGATTTTTGTACAATTTTTGACAATTTTTCCAAAACAGAACAGTGACTCATGAATTCATTCAGATCAGGTCTCACTAAAACTTAATTATCTCATAATATATAAATCTTTTGCCTACTCTGTTTCTTTTATGTAAAAATAGACACAATAAGGTTTAATTTCATATCTCATTCACCTTCTTCAATATACCCAATTTTTGGTGATTTTTCTAACTCACATCACTGCTGCTACTACAAGCTGTTTTGTTGCATTTATGAAAGACTAGCTTCTAACCGAACCTACCTACATCCCTAATTCAAGGATTCATTTCAGATACAAACATTTCCTTAACAAAAACGATTAAACTTTGATTAAGAATGCATAAACATTGCCATCATAAACCAACATACATATCAAGACACAACAGCGATTTAACTAAAAAATTTAGCCATATTCGCATGGCTATTATATACATGAACCTTAAGATTTCATCAAACAAAGACCAAGTCTTTCCTATACATGCCTTCGTTTAAAAATCAAAATGAAAGAGTACCCAAGATGTAGATTGATAGTGTGAGTGACTTTCCGAGCGATCCCGAAGAGCTTGTAGCTTGCACCTAAACTATAAAAGCAGAGGAAACATTTCACATGATAAGCTTGCTAGCTTAGTAAGTCCTAATTTCATAAAAATAACATTTGAATTTTAACAATTAAATTACTATAATTCAACTTGTGGACTTGTGCTCATACTTATTTTCAAACTTTAATTTTCATACCCATATTAACAAGTATGAATTCGTAGAAACGATATCTCTCTACCCACATGCTTATGATCAAAATACTTGTTTATAAACCAACCTTTCGAAACCCAAAATGTCATCGTATAATCATAGGTACATGCATTTATATACTTAAATGTCAATTACTATAACATGGCATCAATTACACAACCACTCATGTGGCCGAATATGCCTAGTCATGTATCCTCATATTAGAAGACCAAGATACAACAATCATATCATTCATTAGTAAAGCCGATAACACATATTATAACCATATATATATATGTATATATTCCACACTCGTAACACATGCCATTTGTAATAAATTACTGATTTTCCTTGTCTCATATAAGTAAGAAATTCATTCCTACTTCACATACTCACCTGAGCCGTTAACTCGATAAGTTTGCTTTAATTCGCCTTGAACATAAATTTCGGTTTCTATTTTGTAAAATACATCACCGGCATAAAGCCTGCTAGGCATTTAAAGCCCGAAATAAATCATCAAGCACTAAGCACGCTAGGCACTAAGCTCGATATATCACCTAAGACGAAGCTCGCTAGGCACTAAGCCCGAATGTATCAAAGACGAAGCACGCTAGGCACTAAGCCGAATATATAACACAATCAACATTCCCATGCACATTACTTAATGCTACAATCACATCCATCTCATATGCTTTATTTTACAATATCATGTTAAACCGAACGTAAGTATCGACATCGCATTCAATCAACAAATTCAATACCATTTCATGCCCCACATTCGCCTATATACATTTTATGCCTTAGTATACTAAATTTTATCATATACTACTTTGGTAATTAAATTCTCAATTTAAATTTGCTTAAGGACTTACCTCGGTTGTCGATAGGCCGTGCAAATCGGCTATTCGAGAACCTTCGTCTTTCCCCGATCTAAATCCGTTTTTCTTTGCTCTTGATCTAAAACACATTAAAATTCAGCTCATTCAAGTGCAATTCATCTTAATTTAGTCCCTAAGCACATAAATGGGCAAATTACTATTTTACCCTAGCATTTCACAACTTTGCAATTTAGTCCTATTTGCTTAACACACAAAATACACCAAATTAGCCAAAACTATGCAAGGGCTGAATGTTCCTAGGGACCTTACAAGTCCTCAAATTTCATTTATTTTACAAATAGGCCCCTCTAAAAATTTATTTTTACAATTTAACCCTAAAAACTCAATTTCATCAAAACTTCCAACACAAAACATATTAATCCTTTACATATCTTTCATCTAAAACCATCAAATATCAAAAACACATGAATACAACAATGGCGAACATCAAGCATGCTTAGATTCAAAATTACAACATGGGTTGATTCACGGTTCAAGCAACGATCTCAAAACGTAAAAATTTACAAAACCGACTAAGAATTTACCTTGAATTTGGCTTGGATATTGCCAAAATTTCAAAGAACTTAGCTCCCCTTGTGTTTCTCAATATTCGGCCAAAAAGATGAATGAAAATATCCATTATTTCTTTTATGTTTTATTTAACATATAATATGGTTTTTAATTTATTTACTATTTTAACCTTAATTCATAAAATTATATAATATAAAACTTAAGGTTAATTTTGTCATATACCAACCCACTAACTTAAAAATGGGTTATTTACTCATTTAACACTTCATATTAAAAAGCCAAGCTCAAACTAGCACATTATACTTTAGTATGCCACTTTTACCTATTACGCGATTAAGTCCTTTTTATCAAATTAAGCACTTAAACGATAAAATTTTTCTACGAAACTTTCACACACATTAATTCACATATAATAAACTCAAAATATAATATTAAATTATTTCTCGGTCTCGGATTCGTGGTCCCGAAACCACCGTTCCGATTAGGGTCGAATTCGGTCTGTTACAACTCTCCCCCCTTAAGGATTTTCGTCCCCGAAAATCTTACCGTTAAACAAGGTCGGATATTGTTGCCTCATTGAATCCTCAGGCTCCCACGTAGCCTCTTCAACTCCGTGACGATTCCATAGAACTTTCACTAACGGAATTCTTTTATTTCTCAACTCTTTTATTTCCCGAGCTAAAATACGGATCGGTTCTTCATTATATGTCAAATCAGATTGGAGTTCAATCTCTGTCGGAGTGATCACATGAGACGGATCTGATCTGTACTTACGGATCTGATCTGTACTTACGAAGCATCGAAACGTGAAATACGTCGTGTATCTTTTCTAACTCAGAGGGCAATCTCAATCTATAAGCAATAGGCCCAATACGTTCAATGATTTCATACGGTCCGATAAATCTCGGACTCAACTTGCCTTTCCGACCAAATCGGAGTACTTTCTTCCACGGGGAAACTTTTAAGAATACACGATCTCCTACCTGAAATTCAATGTCTTTACATTTCAAATCAGCATAGGACTTTTGTCGATCTGATGCAGCTTTCAAATTATCTTTGATTATGGCTACTTTACATTGATCTCTTTAATCAAATCAACCCGTGTATCTTATTCTCCCGAGCTCGATCCAAAGATAATGGTGTTCGACATTTTTACCAGTATAAGGCTTCATAAGATGCCATTTTGATACTTGATTGAAAGCTATTATTATAAGAAAATTCAATCAAAGGTAGGTATCGTTCCCACGTACCTTCAAACTCGAGAACGCAACATCTCAACATGTCCTCAAGTATTTGAATAGTTCACTCGGACTGGCCGTCTGTCTGCAGATGGAAGGCTGTACTAAAATGTAGTTTAGTACCTAAAGCATCTTGCAACTTCTTCCAAAATCGCGACGTAAATCTCGGGTCTCTGTCTGACACAATGGAACTCGGTACACCATGCAATCTTATAATCTGCGATACATACAATTCAGCAAGTTTATCGAGTGAAAAGTCTGTACGAATCGGCACAAAATGAGATGATTTAGTCAGTCTATCAACTATCACCCATACGGCATCTTTCTTACTCGGTGTCATAGGAAGACCGGATACAAAATCCATTGTAATTTTATCCCATTTCCACTCAGGTATCATGATCGGCTGAAGCAACCCAGAAGGCACTTGATGCTCGACTTTTACTTGCTGACAAATTAGGCACTTTGAAACAAATTCAGATATATCTCGTTTCATACCGAGCCACCAATAGAACTGTTTCAAGTCGTTATACATTTTCGTGCTACCGGATGTATCGATAGTCGGCCACTATAAGCCTCACTCAAAATCATCTCAGATCAAATCGAGTTCTTTGGAACACACATTCACTTTTAAAATTCAAAGCAGTCATTTGCATCAATCAAAATCGACTCTGCACCTTTTCACACTAAATTCGTTTAGCAATCATATTCTTGTCAACTTTCATGCATCACAAATTTGTTGGATAAACATCGGTCTTGCTCGTAACTTCGGCTATGATCGAACCATCACTAGACATAGCCATCTGTGCATTCATTCAAGAGCAAATAAAGATTTCGACTTAACGATCCGCAACAACGTTAGCTTTTCCCGGGTGATAGTCAATCACCAATTCATAGTCTTTCAATAGTTCTAGCCACCACGTTGTCTCAAATTCAGATCTTTCGAGTCATTAGATACTTCAGACTTTTATGATCCGAGTAAACATGACATTTCTCGCCAAATAAGTAATGACGCCAAATCTTGGTCACGAACACAATGGTCGCAAGCTCTAAATCATCGTCGGGTAATTCCTTTCATGCGGCTTCAATTGTCTTGAAGCGTAGGCTACAACTTTGCCTTCCCGCATCAAAACGCAGCCCAAACCATTTAAAGAAGCATCAGAATAAACAACGAATTCTTTACCCGATTCAGTGAACTAATCTCGAGCTTCATCAAAAGGCTTTCAACCGATCAAAACTTTTCCGACATTTTTCGACCACTCGAACCGGACATCTTTCTGCAAAGAACCTTGTCAATGGGGTAGCTATCATAGAAAAATCTTTCACAAATCGTCAATAGAAACCCGCAAGTCCCGAAAACTTGAATCTCTAAACATTTTTGGTGGCTTCCAATTAAGTATAGCCGAGATTTTGTTCGGATCAACTCGAATGCCCGATGTGAAACCACATGTCCCAAAAAGTGACCTCTTTCATCCGAACTCACACTTACTAAACTTTCATCGGTGATGATCTCGCAAAGTTTGTAGCACTAACCTCAAATGTTCAACGTGTTCAATTTCATCTTTGGAGTAGATCAATATGTCATCAATAAACACCACCACAAATCGATCCAAAAGCGCCTAAAACCCGATTCATCAAATCCATAAAACAAGAAAGGTGCATTAGTAAGCCCAAAAGGCATTACCAAAACTCAAAATGTTCGTACCTCGTCCAAATGCGTCTTTGGCACATCAGTAACTCTCGACTCAGAATCGATAATAACCCGATATCAAATCTATCTTGAAAATATCAAGCCCCTTTCAACCGATCAAACAAATCATCAATCCGAGGTAACGGTACTTATTCTTTATAGTTACTTTATTCGATTCGATAATCAATACACATTCGCATCGTTCCTTCTTTCTTTCTCACAAAAAATGGTGCACCCCAAGAAGAGAAACTTGGTCGCAAAGCCCCTATCTGTTAACTCTTGCAACTGTGCTTTCAACTCTTTTAGCTCGATCGGTGCCATCCGATATGGAGCTATTGAGATCGAGTCGTTCGAGCTAGTTCAATGCCAAACTCAATCTCTCGTCTTTCGGGGTAAACGGGTAGTTCTTCGTGGAACACATCCGGTATTCACATACAATCAGATGGATTCAATCTGCTTCTCAAACAATTTATTATCCAAAGACATAAGCCAAATAAGCTTCGCACCTTTTCTCACATACTTCCGGCCGACATCGATGAATAATCAGAGGAAACCCACGAATCATGGATTCAATTCTAATGATCTCACCGTTCTGGTGTCTCAAATCAATAAGCTTTCTTTTGCAATTCACCACTGCATCATGTGAAGTTAACCAGTCCATTCCCAAAATTATATCAAACTCATCGAAAGGCAACAGCATTAAATCAACTGGGAAGCAAAAATCCCGAATCATCAATGGGCAACTTTTACACACTTTATTAACAAACACACATCTACCCAAAGGGTTGGATACGCGAATCACAAACTCAGTAGACTCAACTGGCAGAGTCTTACTGAATACCAGAGTTTCACATACATATGAATGGGTCGAACCAGGATCAATCAATGCAATCACAGTAGTATCATAAAGGGTGAAAGTACCGGTAATGACATCTGGAGAAGCAGCATCCTCTCTAGCTCGAGTAACATAAGCTCTAGCTGGAGCTCTAGCCTCAGATCGATCTGTTGTGTTCTTTGTCCCTCTCTGACTACCACCTACATTGCCAGAATGCCTGGGTGGTCTGCCCCGTACTGATGCACTACTCGGTCTAGAGTTACATGGTCAGATTCGCCCTCACTAACATCGGGCACTCTCAAATAAAATGGTGCGAGGATCCACATTTAAAGCAAGACCGGTCATGAACTCTACAACTCCCAGGATGCCATTTTCCACAATGTTTGCATTCAACTCGATTCTGTGGGACGTTACCAACACCGCCATCGAGGTAGCTCGGGAGCCCACCGGAGGTCGATCACGTCTAAATGAATCAAGTAGCTTTGTGTCGATCAAGTCATCTCTAAACTTCTTAGATGTGGAATGGAAATTTTACCCGACGATCTTTTATGGGTGTCTCTAGCTTCATCTCACCTTTCTTTTCTCTTTCCCAAGCTCTTGACTTTGCAAGCTCGCTCGACTAGTGTCACAAATTCTTTGATCTCAAGAATGCCAACTAGCAACTTCAAATCTTCATTCAAACCGTCTTCAAACCTTTTGCACATAATGGCTTCAGTTGATACACACTCCCGAGCATATCGGCTCAATCTGACAAATTTTTGCTCATATTGATCCACGGTCATTTGCCCTGTTTTAGTTCAAGAAATTCTTTACGCTTACGGTTGATGAACCTCTCGGTGATATATTTCTTGCGGAATTCATTCTGGAAGAAATCCCACGTCACTTTTTCTTTTGGAACCACTGATACTAGTGTATTCCACCAGTGATAGGCAGTGTCCCGAAGCAAAGATATAGCACATTTTAAACATTCATCTGGAGTGCAAGATAGCTCATCAAGTACCGAATAGTGTTATCAAGCCACATTTCACTCGCTCGCATCATCATCATCATTAGCCTTGAATTCTTCGCCCCAAATTTCCTAATTTTATCAACAGGAGGCCTACTAGATCTCATTGGATCTATCATCGAAGTTTGAAGGTACAGGAGTTGGATTATTCGGGGTGGAGGTTGTTGTACCGTTGGATTATTCGAATAAACGGGTAAACCATTCATTCATCATTTGGTAGAAGGCTTGTTTAGCCTCTCCTCGTGGTTACCCGTGAATCGGTTGAGAGTCTAGTGGCACCGATCCATGTGCGAGACCAAAGCGACACTCTCCACATCATCGGCCACGGCTCTATCAGATCGTAATCCATTTACTATATAAAATACAATTGAAATTGTCGAGTCACCACACTATCATATATACAATTTAAAGGCATGTATAGCTAGACTCTTTCATACTACGATAGTCCTAGAATCGACTAAACCGTAGCTCTGATACCAATAAAATGTAACACCCCATACCCGAAACCCTTGCCGGAATCGAGTACATGGCATTACTAGACTTGACTATTAACTCGGGGTGTAAGATTTTAAAGCTGTCCAACTGCATCATACTGACTAAACCGACCATAACTTGAGTTACAAAACTCAATATTTAGATCCGTAAATTTTCCTTGAAACTAGACTCATATAACTTTTCACCATAATTTTTCCAGAATTTTTCATGTGGCCAATTAGTACAGTTTATTCATAAAAGTTACCCTTATTACACTGCTTGACAATTCTGACCTGTCTCTACAAAAATACAGTTATCTAATTGCACAAATTTCCTATAATGTTCTTGTTTATACCAATGAAAAATAGACTCATTAAGAGTTCTACACATATAAACCATGCTTCTTAATGATTTTTGTACAATTTTTGAAAACTTTTCCAAAACAGAACAGTGACTCATGAATTCATTCAGATCAGGTCTCACTAAAACTTAATTATCTCATAATATATAAATCTTTTGCCTACTTTGTTTCTTTTATGTAAAAATAGACACAATAAGGTTTAATTTCATATCTCATTCACCTTCTAATTAAATATACCCTATTTTTGGTGATTTTTCTAACTCACATCACTGCTGCTACTACAAGCTGTTTTGTTGCATTTTATGAAAGACTAGCTTCTAACCGAACCTACCTACATCCCTAATTCAAGGATTCATTTCAGATACAAACATTTCCTTAACAAAACGATTAAACTTTGATTAAGAATGCATAAACATTGCCATCATAAACCAACATACATATCAAGACACAACAACAGTACTTAACTAAAAAAATTTAGCCATATTCGCATGGCTATTATATACATGAACCTTAAGATTTCATCAAACAAAGACCAAGTCTTTCCTATACATGCCTTCGCTTAAAAATCAAAATGAAAGAGTACCCAAAATGTAGATTGATAGTGTGAGTGACTTTCCGAACGATCCCAAGAGCTTGTAGCTTGCACCTAAACTATAAAACAGAGGAAACATTTCACATGATAAGCTTGCTAGCTTAGTAAGTCCTAATTTCATAAAAATAACATTTGAATTTTAACAATTAAATTACTATAATTCAACTTGTGGACTTGTGCTCATACTTATTTTCAAACTTTAATTTTCATACCCATATTAACAAGTATGAATTAAGTAGAAATGATATCTCTCTACCCACATGCTTATGATCAAAATACTTGTTTATAAACCAACCTTTCAAACCCAAAATGTCATCGTATAATCATAGGTACATGCATTTATATACTTAATTGTCAATTACTATAACATGGCATCAATTACACAACCACTCATGTGGCCGAATATGCCTAGTCATGCATCCTCATATTAGAAGACCAAGATACAACAATCATATCATTCATTAGTAAAGCCGATAACACATATTATAACCATATATATATGTATATATTCCACACCGTAACACATGCCATTTGTAATAAATTACTGATTTTCCTTGTCTCATATAAGTAAGAAATTCATTCCTACTTCACATACTCACCGAGCCGTTAACTCGATAAGTTTGCTTTAATTCGCTTTGAACATAAATTTGGTTTCTATTTTGTAAAATACATCACCAAGCATAAAGCCGCTAGGCATTTAAAGCCGAAATAAATCACCAAGCACTAAGCTCGCTAGGCACTAAGCACGATATGTCACCGCACGAAGCACGCTAGGCACTAAGCCCGAATGTATCACCTAAGACGAAGCTCGCTAGGCACTAAGCCCGATTGTATCCCCAAGACGAAGCTCGCTAGGCACTAAGCCCGAATGTATCACCGGCACGAAGCCTGCTAGGCACTAAGCCCGAATATATAACACAATCAACATTCCCATGCACATTACTTAATGCTACAATCACATCCATCTCATATGCTTTATTTTACAATATCATGTTAAACCGAACGTAAGTATCCACATCACATTCAATCAACAAATTCAATACCATTTCATGCCCCACATTCGGCCTATATACATTTTTATGCCTTAGTATACTAAATTTTATCATATACTACTTTGGTAATTAAATTCTCAATTTAAATTTGCTTAAGGACTTACCTCGGTTGTCGATAGGCCGTGCAAATCGGCTATTCGAGAACCTTCGTCTTTCCCCGATCTAAATCCGTTTTTCTTTGCTCTTGATCTAAAACACATTAAAATTCAGCTCATTCAAGTGCAATTCATCTTAATTTAGTCCCTAAGCACATAAATGGAAAATTACTATTTTACCCTAGCATTTCACAACTTTGCAATTTAGTCCTATTTGCTTAACACACAAAATACACCAAATTAGCCAAAACTATGCAAGGGCTGAATGTTCCTAGGGACCTTACAAGTCCTCAAATTTCATTTATTTTGCAAATAGGCCCTCTAAAAATTTATTTTACAATTTAACCCTAAAACTCAATTTCATCAAAACTTCCAACACAAAACATATTAATCCTTTACATATCTTTCATCTAAAACCATCAAATATCAAAACCACATGAATACAACAATGGCCGAACATCAAGCATGCTTAGATTCAAAAATTACAACATGGGTCGGTTACGGTTCGAAGCAACGATCTCAAAAACGTAAAAATTTACAAAAACCGACTAAGAATTTACCTTGAATTTGGCTTGGATATTGCCGAAATTTCAAAAACTTAGCTCCCTTGTGTTTCTCAATATTCGGCCAAAAAGATGAATGAAAATATCCATTATTTCTTTTATGTTTTATTTAACATATAATATGGTTTTTAATTTATTTACTATTTTAACCTTAATTCATAAAATTATATAATATAAAACTTAAGGTTAATTTTGTCATATACCAACCCAATAACTTAAAAATGGGTTATTTACTCATTTAACACTTCATATTAAAAGCCAAGCTCAAACTAGCACATTATACTTTAGTATGCCACTTTTACCTATTACGCGATTAAGTCCTTTTTATCAAATTAAGCACTTAAACGATAAAATTTTTCTACGAAACTTTCACACACATTAATTCACTTATAATAAACTCAAAATATAATATTAAATTATTTCTCGGTCTTGGATTCGTGGTCCCAAAACCACCGTTCCGATTAGGGTTGAATTCGGTCTGTTACAATATCAACTTCTTGCTCTTGTGGAAGGGCCGAATATTGGATGAAGGCTAACCCCTTTGATACATCACTTATTTAATTTAGGAACTCGTTGCAATAGCCAAAGTACAAGGTTGGATTTTAGAACCTAGTAGGGAAGGATCACGATTGTGGGGGCAACGAAGAGTGGTTCTTTAGGAAATCCAATAAGGTGTGTAATCTCATACCCCTTCTGAATACATGTTTGAGATGATGTGTAATCTCACACCTCTCTAAATGTTTGCATGAAATATTCTGTGATTCGATCAAAATACCAAAGAAAATCAGAAACCGACATCTGTGACCACTCGGGTGTGCGTATGTTCGTAGTGGAAACCATATTTGCAATGAAATAGTATTTGGTTAGCAGCAGTGACATGATTTTGAAAAATCATGAAAAATAGGAGAAAGGGAATTAGAGAGTGAATATGATATCGAATAAAAGCTTACTGTGTCAGTTTTATATGAAAGAAACAGAGGAGGAAGAGAAATTTTATATTCTGAGATATTTTAATTTTAGTGAGACTGGTTCTGAATGACTTAGTGGTTCCCTATTCTGTCTTGGAAAAATCATTAAAAATTGTACAAAGTGAATTATGAGTCATAATTTATATGTATATATTCCTTAGTGAGTCTATTTTCAATAGAAAGAAGTGGAAGCAACATATGAAAACTGTACAAGGAGATATTTGAATTTAGGTTAAGAGAGGTCAGAACCATTGGTTAGTGAAATAGGGGAAACTTTAATGAATAAACTGTACTGAATGGCTAAGCAAAAAATTTTTGGAAAACTTGTAGTAAGAAGATATATGAGTCTAGTTTCAAGGAAAATTTACGGATCTAAATTTTGAGTTTCCTAACTCGAGTTATAGTCAATTTAGTCAATATGATGCAGATGGACAATTTAAATTTTTATGCCCCAAATTAGTAGTTAAGTCTGGGGTTGCAAAATTACGAAAATACCCTCGATGGGTAAAATTACAAAAATACCTTTGGGTTGTGAAATTTTATGAAATGCCCCTATGGGCCGAATTGCAAAAATGCTCTTTTGAGCTGAATTACGAAAATACCCCCATGGGCTGAATCACCAAAATGCCCCTATGGGCCGATTTGTTAGAATGCTTTAGTGGGCAAAATCACAAAGTTCTATAGTTGGCCGATTTACCGTAATAAATTATTGGGTTAATGATTGTTGTACATATAGGTGGATATTATGCTTTATTATGTATGTTGCATTTTACATATCGCATGGGTTGAGACAAATTGAATGAAGAGAAGTGTAGCCTGGTGGCATTGCCACAATTTGTTCATTAATGTGCTTATGACTCTAGTGGCTCAGCCACAAATATTATAAAAAGCAGTTTGACTGGAGCGTTTCTGGTGGCTCAGCCACAAATATTATGATAAATGGCAACTTGCCTGCGATTGGTGTGTTTGGCGGGGTGGGTTGACTTGATCCCCACAAGTGTGATGGGATGGTACGGGTGGTGTGTAGCGGATGGATTACTAGGATGGGTTGGGTTGCATACATTGCACATAAATATATTCTGTTATGTAAATGGGTTTCGGCCCAAGATTATGCTACATGGGCTCTGGCCCAAGTTATTGCTAAATGGGTTCAGACCCAGTGGATGATGGTAAGGAGATTATGCACTGAGTTCTTGCAACTCACCCTCCTTTCTTCTTTAATCCTTGTAGGTAATGCTTAGTGACGAGGACTTGAGCCCATGGATGACTCGGTGGAGGCCATACTTTGGAAATAATGTTTTCGAACATTAGTAAACTTCTTTTCCGTTTTAATTCGTTACTTTTACTTTTTGGGTTTTAAAGTTGTAATAAGGCCTCTGGGATATTTTTATTTTGCTTTATGTTTAGTCGTACTTATTATCTTGCTTGAATTGTTTTAAATGAGAATTTTTCTAAAAACTTAAATAAAGGTTTTTCCAAAATAGATTAACAAATGGATTTTATAACAAACTTTTACAAATATTTTTAACTTGAAAATTTTCTCTCGAATTATCAACGATATTTTCAAAAGTCACAGTTTATAAGATCTCTAGTTCAAATTATCGAATTGTCAATCAACCTTCGAGATTAGTAGTATTTTTATTATATGTTTCAAATTAATTTGTTTTCTTGATTATAACAAAATAATACCTATTTTTAGTACGAACAAAAAGGAGTTAACAAGTTTTTCTCATGTGACATGTCAGATTCGGTCATAACTCATGGGCCGGGTTTGGGGTGTTACACCTAATGGGCCCAATCCTACTAGGCCCAACTTCGGGTCATTACATGATAAACCTCAATTTATACATATTTTAACTCTATGCTTGGCTTATTTTTGGATGAATTTTAATTAGATTTGATGAATTCAATGCTCCTAATCCCTTAATTTCATGTTTTAGACTCAAACGAGCTTAGGGAGTAGAAAAGAACGAGAAACGGGACAAAATGGGACAAAATGGGCCTACATTAGGAATCAACACGGCCTGGGCTACCAAACACGGCCGTGTGACGTGAGCAGGATCAAACATGGCCTAGATCAACGTACACGGGCAGAGCACACGGCTGTGTGTGGCGAGTAGAATTGAGTCCAGTCTAAGGAGTCGAGCACAGGCGTGTCACACGGGCGTGTCCCTACCGTATCAAAGTTCAATTCTATTCAAAATAGACTACTTGTGGGCCAAGAGAGGTGTTCCAAAGCCTATATAAACACCCTAGGGGGAAACCTAAAAGGGGACACTGAACAGAAGGCAAAAAATACTCGAAGACTGCCGTTGGGAGTAGCTCGGAAGAAGGATCTCCATCAAGACTGAAGATCTCCCATCAAGTTCTTTAGAAGTTTTTGGGGTTTCATATGTTTTGTTGTTTTCCTTATTTTAAGATGTTTCCCTCCATTAGTATGAACTAAATCCCTTAGATACTTAAGGGGATGAAACCTAAGATGAATCTTATTATTATTTGATTTATAAGATAAATACTTGTTCTTATTCTTAATTGTGGGTGCTTATTCTTGTTTTGATAATTCAGGTTACTGATTCAAGTCAAATGTGCTTATTTAGAGGAGCAAAAGTCCCTGTTTAAGAGTAGATCAACACAATTAAGCGTAGTTGATTGCAACCCTTAAAATAGGGTGACGAAAATCTACCGAATTAGAGTCAAATCTAATAAGGAAATCCATAGATTGAGTTAATGCGACAATAAGGGATTTAATTAGAAATAAATTTCAATTAATCAACCTAGAGTTAGTTTTTTTTAGTCTTGAAAGAGATATTAACATAAATCAGGGATTTTTACAGATTAAGTCAAGTGAATAAATTATATGAATCAAAAGTAATAAGTGAAGTCTAGGTGGATTATTCCTTAGGTATTGCCTATCTCATATAAATTGTCTAAAAGTATTTTCCTAATTCTTTCCTTGTCGTGTTTAATTAGTTTTAGTTTAAAATAAATCACTTCAATTCTTAGGCTAGATAATAAAAAGATAGTAATTACTATTACTATTGGTCCTTGTGGATACGATATTACCGGTCTTACCATAACTATGCTATTGAAAGATAGGTGTGCTTGCCTTTATTGTGATCGTAGTTAGTTTGAGACCACATCAACGGGAAGTTGCATCTTTGGTTGCAACTAAAGTTGCAACTAACATAAGGTAGAAGGAAAAACTTGTTTGGAGAAGAAAAGATCAAAGATATCTCGTTGTTGCTTATCGATCCTTGAAGGATACCATGAGCATATTCGATACTTTGATAATGGGTGTTCTTGGAACATGATTAGAATAGAAGTTATTCAAACAATTTTCAATAAAACCATGAAAGCAAGTTAACCTTTGGTGATGGTAAAAAAGGAAGAATCACTGAAGAGGGAGCCCTCATCCAAATTATGTTCCTTGTGGAATGATTGAAAGCTAAACTTAATTAGCTCAACCAACTTTGTAATCGATGTTTTTTGGTGAATTTCACAAAGGAGAGGTGCAAGGTATGAAACACCCCAAACCCGGCCCACAAGCCCTGACCGGATCTGGCATGCTTATAAGAAAAATCCATTCGAATCTAATTTGAAAACTTTGCTAAAAACTTGCGTGTTTTTGAAAACAGTTGATTTGGGTTGGCTCAATTTTAAAACCCATGTCGATTAGGTGTTAAAACATTTAATATCATCACTTAAGAAAAATTTATTTTAACTCTAATTTGTTAATAATCGGATCATACTAAGTAATTTAAAAACATGCATAACATTTTAACATCAAGGCCTTATTACATCAAATAAACCCAAATAATTCAAACTTAAATATAGAAAGAAAACTAATAAAATAAAGGTCTCGAGCTTTGCATGGCCACCATCGAGCTCCCGCCGGCCGGTCCATTCTTGAGTGTCACCGAAAAAATAGTCCCACAAGGGTGAGTCAAGCAGACTCAATGTGTACAACCAATACTAAACTCAATTAAATTCAGGCATGTCAAATCATACATAATAACATATATAATTATGATGCAATCCCGAACCCAAGCCTATATATCCATCTGCTACACATCACCCGTACCAACCATCACACCGTGGGGACTACTAAGTCAACCCTCCATCCGCTACACACCATCGAAGGCAGTCGCTGCAGTCGACGTGCTTATCGCCCTTATAAAATTCGTGGCATAGCCACCAGATTATTTTGTGACATAAGTCACCACATTCATATATTGTGACATAAGTCACCACATTCAGATATTGTGACATAAGTCACCACATTTAGATATTGGGGTATTAAACCACCAATTCACTTCCCATTTACATATCACCCATATGCCCCATGTCAAACATATCATGCAATAACATGTTTCATTTCACATTCTTGTCACTATTAGCATATGTGCCATAATAGACCATAACCTACTCATAGTAGGAGTGGGTAAACATACCTGAGTATCTCGCTCGTACCATTGCATTGTACTCTTAGCCACTTTACACATATTTTTATTAACACATATATTAACACATAATCATAAATTAATTGAAGTTTAGTGTGGGGGGTACACACCTGATTTACTTAGCAATTCACTCCAAATCCCGAAAATCCAATCTATTGCTTTAGATCTTTAATGCCTATATTCGCCAAATTTCAATCATATTAGTAAAAAGCCATTCTATTATAAAACCAAATCCCAATAGGATTATTGTAACCCAAAACTTACCTTGGTGCCGATTTGATTCTTAAACAAATCTCGAAACTTTATGATGCTTCTTTATTGCAATCGGCTATACCCTTAACCATTGAACTAGTTAGTTTCGGCTTTTAGAAATAGATCTAAAAACCAAAATTAGCCTTGGCCGAATTCATAGACCCACTTACCTTACGTTCTAAATCCCGGAATTATCCACCTAACCAAGGAGATGTCGAAATACCTATAGTCATAGGTTAGATTTAAGTCCAACTTTAAATCACATACTAATGGCCTATGGTCGAATATCACCTTATAGCTTACCTTAAAACTTGAAATCCCAAAAGATTCTTTTTTGAAGTCGACAACAGGCAAACCAATCCCCAAAGATCCTTTGAAGATTCGGCAAAGCACATTAAGGAGATTAGTACCTTGTTTTTGGTAAGTCTAAAGAAAAGAATGGAAATCGAATGATAACTAGTTCTTACCCTTAATACAGAAGTTGACTGCCCCTTGTTGAACCTACAGAGATTCGGCTATAGACTAAGTGTGATCAATAAGTTTCGGCTTTTGAAGCTATGAAGAAATCGACCAATGGTTACCTTGAGGGTTCGATTTTGATTGAATTTGCAAAAGAAGAAGAGTAGGTTGATGTTGAAGGTTCGGCTTTTGGAGAATCAAAAAGGAAAAGAGAATAATTGGCAGAGAGAATTTGGCAGAGGGAAGAAAGAAAAGAATGGAGAATGGCTTTACTCTTCCTTGGCCGAAAATACTATCAAAAGAACCCCCTTATTCGGCCAACACTATCTAATTCCTTGTTTTTCTCTTTATCTCTTCTCTTAAATTTAATAAAAATAAGTTATCATTTATCTCTTATCACCTTTTCAAATTAATAAAATTAATCCACCAATTATCCCTTATCTAGCTAAATTTTAAAAAGGATTAAACTCCTACCTTGAGTTCCTTAGTGCCGTCCACCTCTCTGCTCCTTGTAGCAAAATAAAATTCTTTTATTTGCTTCCCATGCGACTCGAACTTAGGTCCTTCCTCATAGCCCATGGCGTCATTTCCAGAGGCCTTAAGTGGCGCCTCCAAGCCACTTTTCCAAGCCCAATTTCATGTCACATTTCCTCTAATATTTCTTTTTAGGCCTTCCCGCTTAGCTTCCTCTTTAGATTTAGAATCTAATACTTTCTAAGGCATTTGTCTACGCACTAAGGTTCACAAAATTCATAATGCACATCCACAACACACATAAGCATGCTATTTCATATTATTAAGCAAAATGCATAAGCCATATTCGAGGATGTTACGTTCTACCCCCTTAAAATAATTTCATCCTCAAAATTACCTGGCTAGAATAGGTGGGGGTATTGCTGTCGCATTGCCTCTTCTGGTTCCCACGAAGCTTCCTCTGATCCATGATTTCGCCGCAACACCTTGACCAAAGGGACCAATTTTCTTCGTAGCACTTTCACATCTCGTTCCAGAATCTGAATTGGCTCTTCCTCATAAGACAGATCTGGTCTCAGCTCTACCTCTTCAACCGAAACTACATGAGATGGATCTGATCGATATCGACGTAGCTTGGAGACATGAAATACGTCGTGCATGTGCTTCAATTCTGGTGGCAACTCCAACTGGTATGCCACTGGTCCAACTCGCTTCATTACTCGATAAGGCCCTATAAACCTTGGACTCAGCTTCCCTTTTCGACCAAATCTCATCACCTCCTTCCAAGGCGAAACTTTAAGGAACACTTGATCTCCCACATCAATCTCTATTTCCTTTCATTTAAGATCTGCGTACGACTTCTGCCTATCAGATGCCTCCTTTAATCGAGCTCGAATTACACTAACATTCTCCTCAGATTCTACCACAATTTCCAGCTGACGTTCTCCCAATTCGTCCAACATGTAGGAGTCCGACACTTCTGACCATACAATTCTTCGTACGGTGCCATCCGAATACTTGCCTGATAGTTTTTATTGTATGCAAATTCTGCTAGGGGCAAATATTCTTCCCAACTTCCTCTGAAGTCTATTACACAGCCTCTCAGCATATCCTCTAGCACTTGGATCACCCGTTCAGACTGGCCGTCCGACTGTGGATGGAAAGTAGTACTAAAATCCAATCTAGTGCCTAAAGCCTGATGTAAAGCTTTCCAAAACCGAGACGTGAACCTCAGATCCCTATCCGAGATAATTGACATCGACACTCCATGCAACCTCACAATCTCCGCTACATACAACCTTGCTAACTTCTGTAGGGAGTAGTCAACCTGCACAGGAATAAAGTGCGCTGACTTTGTCAGTTGATCCACTATCACCCATACCAAGTCCTTCTTAGTAGGCGTAAGGGGAAGCCCACTAATGAAGTCCATGGTGATTCTCTCCCACTTCCACTGCGAAATTTGTATTGGCTGAAGCAACCCTTACAGAACTTGGTGTTCAGCCTTAACTTGCTGACACGTTAAGCATTTGCCGACAAATTCTGTAACTTCCCTCTTCAGACCAGGTCACCAAAACTGTTCTCTTAGGTCTCTGTACATTTTACTACCTCTGGGATGCATAGCATAAGGGCTACTATGCGATTCCCGAAGAATTCTTTGCCTAAGCTCCTCATCCTTCGGCATACAGATCTTACCCTTGAAGCACAATACTCCTTCGTCATTAACGCCATAATATTCTAATTCTCCATTCTGCGCTTGCCATAACTTAGCACTTAGATCTTCGTCCATTAACTGCCTTTCCTTCACCTCATTCAACCATGTCGGTTTAACTTGCAATTCTGCCAACAAACTTCCATCATCATACAAGCTCAGATGTGTGAACATCGCCCTCAGATCCGACACAACCTTTCGACTTAGGGCATCTGCTACCACATTTGCCTTGCCCGGGTGATACTCTATAGAGCAATCATAGTCCTTCAATAGTTCCACCCACCTTCGTTGTCTCAGATTCAGCTCTTTCTGAGTCAGTAGATACTTAAGGCTCTTGTGGTCTGTGTAGATCACTGACTTTCCTCCATAAAGATAATGCCTCCACACCTTAAGGGCAAAGACCACTGCCGCTAATTCCAAGTCGTGCGTCGGGTAGTTAACCTCGTGTGGCCTTAGTTGTCAAGACGCATAAGCGACTACTTTCCCATCTTGCATAAGGACACCTCCCAATCCTGTATGGGAAGCATCACAGTACACTACAAAATCCTTTCCTGCCTCTGGCTGAATCAAAACTGGGGCGTCGGTCAAGACCTTCTTAAGCTTTTCAAAGCTCTCCTGTTGCTTATTAGTCCATATGAAAGGCACTTCCTTCCTTAACAACTTTGTCAGAGGCGCAGTTATTGACGAGAACCCTTCCACAAACTGTCTATAATAGCCTGCCAATCCTAAGAAACTCCAAACTTTTGCCACTGACTTAAGGGGTTTCCAATCTAGAACTACCTCAATCTTTCGAGGATCCACCCTTATTCCTTCAGCAGATACCACATGTCCTAAAAACGTTACCTCCTTAAGCCAAAATTCACACTTGCTGAATTTGAAGTAGAGTTCCATCTCCCTCAACACTTGCAACACTATCCGGAGATGCTCATCATGCTCCTCTTCAGACTTGGAATTCACCAAAATATCGTCTATGAACACAACAACGAACCGGTCCAGATAGGGTTGAAAGACCCGGTTCATCATGTCCATAAACGCGGCTGGGGCGTTCCTCAACCCAAATGGCATTACTACGAATTCAAAATGCCCATACCTTGTCTGGAAGGCCGCCTTATGGATATCCACTTCCTTCACCTTAAGCTGATGATATCCGGACCTCAGATCTATCTTTGAGAAAATTGCGGCCCCCTTAAGCTGATCGAACAAGTCATCAATCCTTGGCAAAGGATACTTGTTCTTAATGGTCAGCTTGTTCAACTGACGATAATCTATGCACATGCGTATAGTTTCATCCTTCTTCTTCACAAATAAGACCGATGCTCTCCATGGAGACACACTGGGTCGAATAAACCCACGGTCTAGCAATTCTTGGATTTGAGCCTTGAGCTCAACCAACTCATTTGGTGCCATTCTGTATAGGGCAATTGACAAAGGAGCTGTACCCGGCAGCAAGTCAATTCCAAACTCCACCTCCCTGTCCGGGGGTATTCCGGGTAATTCCTCCAAAAAGACATCCACAAACTCCTTTACAGTTCTAACTCTACTAACTCCCCCTTCTTTCTCGTCCAGAGCACTAATGAAGGCCAAAAATGCCTTACACCCCTTTCGAACCATCTTATTTACCTTTAATGCCGAAACCACGTTAGACAAGTAGTTCCTCCTCTCGCCTATCATAACCATCACCTCCTCCTCTGGGGTCCTTAACTCCATTCACTTGACTGCACAATCTAATACAACCCGATGCTTCACTAGCCAATCCATGCCAAGTATAAGATCGAATTCCCCGAAGGGTAATTCCATTAAGTCAGCAGGGAATACTACTCCCTGAAGCTTCAAAGGCACACTCCGAAATATCTTGTTTACTATTACAGTTTGACCTAGTGGGCTTACTACAGTCATCTCCCTATCAGATAGTTCAGAGGCTATCCCTAGAGTTTCAACTACTCTACATGCAACGTAAGAATGGGTCGAGCCCACATTCAATCAAAGCCAGATAAGGTTTGCCAGATATAAGAAACATACCGGTTATGATGTCCGACGTATCTCCGTCCTCCCTCCGACGAACCGTATAAACCAAGCCCGGCTGCCTGGCCTCCGTGTTACCAACACCTCGGCCTGGTGTTCCCCGTCCTCTACCAGCACAGTTTCCTCTACCATTCGAACCATGCCCTCGCTGAGGCTGCTGTCCGCCTCTTTCAGCCTGAGTAACACCCTGAGCTACCGGTTGATTCCCATCCTGTCTCAAAGGACAGTCCTTAATCATGTGGTCCTTTGACCCACATTTGAAACATCCTCCTGTCTTCTTCCAACATTCTCCTAGATGTTTCTTTCCATATCGATCGTAGGCACAGATCGCCTCTCCCCATCACGGTCACGACCTTATGGCCCATCAACTCTAGGCCTCTTTTGCACATTCCCTGACGATCCAGATGACCTAAAACCTCTCTTCTGTCTATTCCGATCAGTTTTCTACCTTACAAAATCCTTGATACCCTCGGCTACCTTAGCCTTCTCCACCAACACAGCAAACTCTCGCTCTTGTTGTGGAGCTATCAACAACCTCAAGTCATCCCTTAGTCCGTCTTCAAATCGAACACACCGTTCATGCTCAGTAGCTACTATCCCTCGAGCATAACGACTCAGCCTTAGGAATTCAGCTTCATACTCATCTACAGACTTATTCCCTTGAACCAGCCTTAGAAATGCCTTCCTCTGTGCATCGATATAATGGGTACCAACATACTTCTTCTGGTATGCCGCCTTAGCATACTCCCAAGTAAGTTCCTCAATTGTAGCACCTTTTCGCACCGTGAGCCACCATTGATATGACTCATCGCGGAGAAGCGACACCAACCCTTTCAGCTTTTCCTTGTCAGTTAAGTCGAGTTCATCCATAATCCGCTCAGTTGCCTCCAACCAATACTCAGCGGTACTGGGTGCCACACCTGATACACCACGGAACACCTCAGCTCCATTGGCTCGGAGTCGTTCAGGTACCGACTTTCGAGCTCCCATGCCTCCACCCACTCCAGCCACCCTTTTCAAAACTCACAGCATCTCCTGTGACACTGCATCACCCCCGTCTGATCCTGATATTCCACATCAGCGGCTGGTGGTGGTGGTGGCATTTCATTCTCAGATCCTTGACCAGATCTAATGGGTTCAGACACGGTCATTCGGCCTCTTCCACAGCCACGCACATTACGACCACGTCCCCTTGAATTCATACTTCCGCTTTGCGTTTATCTGAGTAAGGAATTTTATGGATTGGTTTTGTTCCACTGATTTAACACGAACAGTTTTATGTTTAATAGTTCTAGAAAGTAGTTTTTCAATTCATACACATACAGTCTCAAATCGTTCATGTAGTCACACACATGAACTTGCGTTCATTACAGAGAAATGTTGTAATTATCATTGTTTGTTGTTTTCCACTACCCAGGGGTATTTTCGTAATTTTTTCCTATAGAGGTATTTTGGTAATTTTCAAATTAGGGTATTCAAAAATGTTGCAAAATAGAGATTGATGATATTTTACAAAATTGAAATACTTGGTAGGGAATTTCAAGGGTAAAATGGTAATTTTATAAACTGAGGGTATTTTCGTAATTTTTCAAACCAGGGTCATTTCAGTAATTTTTTGCAAAATATGGTTCCTGATGACTTTTCAAAACAAGGGTATTTTTTAAAGGTTTCTAATTTGAGGGCACTTCGGTAATTTTCCTTATTGAGGGTATTTTGGCCATTTGTTCAGGTTAGGGGTAATTTGGTCATTTTGCAAATCAGGGGTAATTTCATAAATTTTCCAATTTAGGGTGTCTTGATATTTTGTAAAGGTTTTGGATATTTGTGCAAAATCAGAAATTGTTGTTGAAATCGGGGGTAGTATGGTAATTTTGGGAAATCAAGGGCATTTTAGTAATTTTTCCAACCAGGGGTATTTAGGTCATTTTAGTAAATCGAGAATATTTTGGAAAAATTTTCAAAATAGTTTTCCTACACGTCAGAGGGGTCATTTGGTGATTTTAGAACTAGGGTTTTTATAAGAATATGGCTAGTCCCTTTCGGGTTTTAGTTAATGGGTTTAGCCTGTGGCTGAGTCCTCTTGGTTAGGATGAACCATCACTACGCACCAGGTAGGATTCAAGTGGGTAGGAGGTGAGTCACTAGGACTACTTAAATACCAAGCTCCCACTGAAACCAATCCTAGAAATGCGCACAACAGTTGCCACACCCTAACTCGGCGACCCAGACACAGGTTTGTTTAATTGTGCCTTAGAGTTTTATGTAACTGTTGGGGTAAACTAGTCCTAGGGTTTAATTCCTAATCCACTAGTCTACGTCCCTATATATCCCCACATACAAATCACAAAGAGGTTAGGAGTACTTACCTGGTGGCCTTCGGGCCGGAGACTCAGGTGCCATGCCAGAAAAACCTACTCATTTCTTAATAAAAATCCAATTTTCCAAAAGAAAACGTTTTGGGCCCAAAAAGCCCTCAAGGTCGAGTTTTGAATCGAGCTCGATACTAAATCGAAACACCCCAAACCCGCCCACAAGCCCGACCGGATCGGCATGCTTCTAAGAAAATCCCATTCAATCTAATTTGAAAACTTTGCTAAAAACTTGCGTGTTTTTGAAAGCAGTTGATTTGGGTTGGAACTCAATTTTAAAACCCATGTCGATTAGGTGTTAAAACATTTAATATCATCACTTAAGAAAAATTTATTTTTAACTTTAATTTGTTAATAATCGGATCATACTAAGTAATTTAAAACATGCATAACATTTTAATATCAAGGCCTTATTACATCAAATAAACCCAAAATAATTCAAACTTAAATATAGAAAGAAAACTAAAAAATAAAGCGGTCTCTCGAGCTTTGCATGGCCACCATCGAGCTCCCTGTCAATTCGGTCCATTACCGAGTGTCACTGAAAAAATAGTCCCACAAGGGTGAGTCAAGCAGACTCAATGTGTACAACCAATACTAAACTCAATTAAATTCAGGCATGTCAAATCATACATAATAACATATATAATTATGATGTAATCTC
Source organism: Gossypium rotundifolium (assembly GCA_025506655.1). NCBI lineage: Eukaryota > Viridiplantae > Streptophyta > Magnoliopsida > Malvales > Malvaceae > Gossypium > Gossypium rotundifolium. The sequence continues at coordinate 153,983,782 of CP106722.1, read as the reverse complement.
GAACCCAAGCCTAGATATCCATCCGCTACACATCACCCGTACCAACCATCACACCGTGGGGACTACTAAGTCAACCCTCCATCCGCTACACACCATCGAAGGCGTCATTGCGCAATGACATGCTTATCGCCTTATAAAATTCACGCATAGCCACCAGATTATTTTGTGACATAAGCCACCACATTCATATATTGTGACATAAGTCACCACATTCAGATATTGTGACATAAGTCACCACATTCAGATATTGGGGTATTAAACCACCAATTCTCTTCCCCTTTACATATCACCCATATGCCCCATGTCAAACATATCATACAATAACATGTTTCATTTCACATTCTTGTCACTATTAGCATATGTGCCATAATAGACCATAACCTACTCATAGTAGGAGTGGGTAAACATACCTGAGTATCTCGCTCGTACCATTGCATGGTACTCTTAGCCACTTTACACATATTTTTATTAACACATATATTAACACATAGTCATAAATTAATTGAAGTTTAGTGTGGGGGGTACACACCTGATTTACTTAGCAATTCACTTCAAATCCTGAAAATCCAATCTATTGCTTTAGATCTTTAATGCCTATATTCGGCCAGCCCCAATCATATTAGTAAAAATACATTCGGCTATAAAAACCAAATCCCAATAGGATTATTGTAACCCAAAACTTACCTTGGTGCCAATTTGATTCTTAAACAAATCCCGAAACTTTATGATGCTTCTTTATTGCAATCGGCTATACCCTTAACCATTGAACTAGTTAGTTTCGGCTTTTAGAAATAGATCTAAATACCAAAATTGGCCTTGGCCGAATTCATAGACCCACTTACCTTGTGTTCTAAATCCCAGAATTATCCACCTAACCAAGGAGATGTCGAAATACCTATAGTCATAGGTTAGATTTAAGTCCAACTTTAAATCACATACTAATGGCCTATGGCCGAATATCACCTTATAGCTTACCTTAAAACTTGAAATCCCGAAAGATTCTTCTCTGAAGTCGACAACAGGCAAACCAATCCCCAAAGATCCTTTGAAGATTCGGCAAAGCACATTAAGGAGATTAGTACCTTGTTTTCTGTAAGTCTAAAGAAAAGAATGGAAATCGAATGAAAACTAGTTCTTACCCTTAATACAGAAGTCGACTGCTCCTTGTTGAACCCATAGAGATTCGGCTATAGACTAATTGTGATCAACAAGTTTCGACTTTTGAAGCTATGAAGAAATCGACTAATGGTTACCTTGAGGGTTCGGCTTTGATTGAATTTGCAAAAGAAAAAGAGTAGGTTGATGTTGAAGGTTCGGATTTTGGAGAATCAAAAGGAAAAAGAATAATTGGCAGAGAGAATTTGGCAGAGGGAAGAAAGAAAAGAATGGAGAATGGCTTTACTCTTCCTTGGCCGAAAATACTATCAAAAGAACCCCCTTATTCGGCCAACACTATCTAACTCCTTGTTTTTCTCTTTATCTCTTCTCTTAAATTTAATAAAAATAAGTTATCATTTATCTCTTATCACCTTTTCAAATTAATAAAATTAATCCACCAATTATCCCTTATCTAGCGAATTTTAAAAAGGATTAAACTCCTCCTTGAGTTCCTTAGTGCCGTCCACCTCTCTGCTCCTTGTAGCAAAATAAAATTCTTTTATTTGCTTCCCATGCGACTCGAACTTAGGTCCTTCCTCATAGCCCATGGCGTCATTTCCAGAGGCCTTAAGTGGCGCCTCCAAGCCACTTTTCCAAGCCCAATTTCATGTCACATTTCCTCTAATATTTCTTTTAAGGCCTTCCTGCTTAGCTTCCTCTTTTAGATTTAGAATCTAATACTTTCTAAGGCATTTGTCTACGCACTAAGGTTCACAAAATTCATAATGCACATCCACAACACACATAAGCATGCTATTTCATATTATTAAGCAAAAATGCATAAGCCATATTCCAGGATGTTACAAGGTAATTGGTAAATAAGATAAACTTTTTATGAAATATGTTAAAACGTTAAATAATTTTTATAGGCTAATTGAACCTATTATTTGTATAGATGATTATTCAAGGTTCACTTCGGTGAAGTTTTTGCAAAAGAAATCAAACACCTTTGGTGACTTCAAGAAGTTTGTAACACCCTTGACATCTTTCGGGATATGAACAGAATCAATTTGGGTTGACAGGTTTTCAAAATTTTTAGAGTTCACAAAGATAGAATTATTAATGTTAGTGGGGAAGGTAATTGAATATTATAAGAAATTAAAATAGACTCGAATTTAGGAAAATTAAATTAAGCAATAGACTAAATTGTAAAAAGTGTGAGAAGTGTCGGGCTATAGTGCAAAAATTAGAAATAAAAAATGACTAGATTAAATGAGTGAGAAAAGGGCGAGGATTTTGAGTGTAATTTTTTCATAGAAGTATATAAAGGAGTGGATGATGTTGAAAGTAAATAGGTATCATACATGTGGCATTGAGATGATTGAAATTTTATTAATTAAATATTATAAAAAAACATAAGTGAAATATGAGTACATAATTTTAGTGCATAAAAAGATGTAGAAAGAAAAAAGAAAAATCTATTCATTATCATATTTCAATCTCCCCCCTCACGTCTCTCCCTCCATTTTTCTAAGTTTTGATTTTTTTCATTTTAGTCCCTCTTCCATTTTCAACATTTTTTCAAAATTTTAAACTCTAAATTTTCTTCAGAGATTTTTAGTAAAATCAAGAGAACAACTCAATAATAAGCTTATCATCTTGTAAAGCTAGCTAATAGCCATTTTGGAGGAGAAAGAAAAGTGAAGAAAAATTAAAGATTTTGAGTAAGATTAAGATAAGGATGATAAATTTTATAGATTAAGATAAGGATGATAAATTTTACTGTAAGTCTTCATATTTATCTCATTAGAATGAAAGTAAATAGCATGTGATTTTGATTTTGATATTAAAATGTTGTATATGTGTTGTGTTAATGAATAGAATGAGAAGAGAAGTGAAGAACAAATTGGGGATAAAGGCAAAGGCGTGGTCGAGGAGTGAAGAAAGAAGAAAAAGATTTATTCAAGCATTTTGTTGTAGGTATACCAAGAAGTATATTTGTTTAAATAAACCCTAAATAGAAAATTACAAATTGGATAGTAATATAATGGAATTTATTTACCTATGAGAATGATGATTTGTTTTATGGAATATTTGAATATGAAATTGCATTTTTATGAATCAAAAAGTGTATGTGTAGTGAATTTGATGAAAATGAATAAATTGTAAAGAGTGTAAAAGTTAGATAAGTGAAATAAATATTGATATGAAGTATATAAATGAAATGTTAATTGTTGATGAAATAGATGCTACGTGAAATTTAATGGTTATTAACTTTATTTAAACAAGGGCTAAATTGTAAAAATAAAATAAAAATGAATTTGCTCTATTTGTTGAGAAAATGGAAACAAAAGGTATAGTTTAAATTTCCAAGTAGACAAAATGAGAATTTGTAGGATATAAATGGAATATCATTAAGAAAATTACTATGCGCGCTAGTGATAGTGGCGGAACTACAGTGCAAGTGCTAGTTGCACTTTGGTGCAGAGTGACATCCACACATCCGTGCAAAGAATAGTGGCACCTTGATTCATATTATCGATATTTCTGCATAGCTTATTGTGTTCTATTAAGTCTACAATTGGACAATTTAATTATAAGGTAAGTGAACTTAAAAGTGACATTGGGAAGTATCTTGTAACTCGTTAAATTGTGAAACAAAACTATGCATGATGATAGTACTATGCATATATATTTATATATGTGTATATGTAAAGAACCAATTTTAAATGTTCAGTTTAATTCTTGATATGCTTACTAAGCTCTTGTGAGCTTAATATGTTTCTTTTCAAACACATATGTGTGTTCTTGTTTTGAAGCTCTAGAGGAGAAGCTCACATCCAACTCATCTCATGTAATGACCCGAATTTGGGCCTAGTAGAATTGGGCCTATTGGGCCTTGGCCATGGGAGCGTTTAAAATTTTTGGGAACAAGAGAACGACACTAATGCAAGTTGGACCTATTAGGTGACTGATTTTGAAAGGTTAGGGGGACTTCTATGAAGTCCCGGGATCAAACTTGGGCTTTAGGAAAATTTTGGTTTTAGGTGAATAAAACCCTGGGAGTTAGTAGGTAGGCTTTAAGAATAAAATATGGAGACAAATGACCCAAAAGGAGTTGTGGTCTAGTGGCAAATGGCGCCACATAGGAAACAAGGGAATGACGCCACACAAGGAAGCAAGGGGTCCAAGGTTCAAGTCTTGGTGCTTGCATTTCATTTTGATTTCTTTTTTTTAAAGGAACTTAGACTTTGGCTATAGACTTATATTTAGTTGCACATGTTTTAAGACAACAAGAAGCTAGTTGGTAAAGTGGCTAGCAGCGTGGATTATGTTACAAGGGAGCTTGAGTTCGAATCCCATTGTAAGCCAAAAGGGGATATTTATTTTGCTAAGTTGGGGCGGCAAGTGTTTGAGATGGAATTAAACTCTGCTGAAGGTAGGATCCCACATCGAAAAGCTAGCATGAGGAAAGGTGTGAAGCTGGCTTTAAGTAGAGCAATCTATGAGAGTAAGGATACCTTGGTGGGCGTTTGGGCATAGGAGTGCTCGAAGCGTGGATTAGCAGCTTTAGATTCCTATCAGGTGTGTAATTCACCCTACTATAGCTGTAGAGTGGCAAATGTCGAAATGCCGGTCACATGACGATGGTAGCCACATGAGCGTGCGAGCACACGTGTGGGAGCTTCGACGCGATAGTTGAGGTCACCATGAGTATTCTTGTGGGTTGATGCTGTTTGGGCCAAGTGGGCCCAATAGGCCCGTGGGCCCATATGAATAAATTGTATGATTGTGTAGTAGATAGTGAACTGGTCTATGTGAATCTCATATCTGTGGCAAGATTTGGGCTAAATGGGCCACACGAACGTGTGGGTCTATTTGGACCAAGAATGGGCTCTAGGCCCATTCACATCGTTATCTTTGTTTAGAATACCTCTGATTTGTAAAATTACCGAAATACCCTCTATGAGTAAAGTTACTAAAATACCCTCGCTGTTAAAATTACTGAGATGCCCTTAAGTGGTGAAATGACCGTTTTACCCCTAACCGATTAAATGACCGTTGTACCCTCGTGGTAGTACTAGTGTTGTATGTGTTGATTGTATGATTGATTATGTTTGAGATACATTGCATACATGGATTAGTTATGAGTAGAATTACTGAAATACCCTTTTAGGGCAGGATTACCGAAATACCCTTATAGGGTAAAATGACTATTTTACTCCTGAGGGTAAAAGACTGATTCTGGTGCCATGATTTGACTGTGATTGTATGACTGTGGTTTAACCGACTTACTGTAGGCGTGTTTCTGATTCACTATTAATGTGCGTTGAAATGACAGTTACTAAGCATGGCCATTTTCGCATACACGTGTAATGATTGAGCATGACACACACAACATACTGTATTGGATTGGGTTATGCTTATGGAGGAAGTACTGCAATGGTGGCTATGCCACGTTATACTGATTCAGTGGCTCTGCCATGATATACTAATTTTAGTGGCTCACCACGATATCTTTTATCGCGGCTTTGTTACGTTGATATTGGCGGCTAATTGCCGCTTGGTGTGTGGGTGGGTGGGTTGACTTGGTCCCCACATGGTATGTAGGGTTGGTACGAGTGGTGTGTTGGTTGGACTAGGTTGGGATGCATCCTCATACTGTTGCATATCTGTTTATGAGATCTGTCACTATACTGGGCTTAGGCCACTTGTTCTGTTATTGGTTTGGGCTAGGCCCACTTGATGACCCAAATGATTTCGTAGTGGGCTTTGACCCATGTATGCTCTGATCTGTACTAACTGTTAGTCTGGTAAGGGGATTACACACTAAGTTTTCATAAACTCACCCCGCTTTTAACTGTGCAGGTAATCCTCAGCCTTAGACTGATCGGAGCTGCGAGGGACTCGGAGATGACCACACGTTCGATTGGCTTTAAAGTTAAACTTAGCGACTTTATATTATTTTAGTTTAATTTGTTGGGTTTCATAATTTTTGTAATAAGGCCTTAAGATTTCTGAACTTTAAGTTTTGGGATTTTATTGACTGTTTTATAAATGCTAGAAGTAGAACACGATTTTTAGAAATAACTACTGTTTTTCAAAATATCATGTTCCGCAACTATTTTAAATTAAGCTTCCGCAACAAACAAGGTTTTAAAGATATTAAAGTTTTTCCAAGAATGAGTTCTAATAAACTACGTTTTGAAAATAAGCAAACGAAATCTGAGGTTTTGAATAGCATAAAGTTTTAAGTTGTATGAAAGGTTTCTAATGAAAGCGTGGTTTTCAAAAAACTCTTCAATGTGACTGATAAACCGTAAAAGTAACATATTTTAACCCCATATTTAGTATGCTTTTGGATTATTTAGCCCTTGATTTATGTAAAAAGGTGCTTTTAATCCTTTCTTTTCATGTTTATACTCAAGAAAGCACCCGAGGACGAAAAGAACGAGAAACGGGCTTAAAACGGACCAAATTGGGCCGACGAGAAGACGACACGGCCTGGGCTTCATGTCACACGGTCGTGCCTTGCCATCCATCTAGAACACAGCCTGTCCACAATTTACATGGCCGTTCCTCATCGACAAAAAGCCCAACACGACCCAGGCACGGTTTGCATGGCTGTGCCCTAATCGACAGACCCGAAGCACGGCCTGAACCCCGCCTTGCACGGCCGTGCCTCAATCAACAGAATCAACACACGGCCTGAAGTTGACTTACACATGCGTGTGCCATGGCCATGCCCCTGCTACGGAAATGAGCAATTTCACTCGGATTTGGATACTTGGAGGCAAAGAGACACATTCCTAAGTCTACTTAAACATCCTATGAGGAATTCTACTTGAATTAGGATACTTAGGAGCCAAGTAAAGCATCTCAAAGCCTATATAAACACCCAAGGTAGAAACTAAAAAGGAAGTTCGGCAGAAGTCAAAACAGGACGGATTTTTGGGCAGAGGCTTTTGCCGAAGCTTTCATCTTTTAGGGAATCACTTAAAGATAGCCAGTTGATCCATCTCAAGAAGCCAGAACTCTATTCAAGACAGAGGATCTCCTCTTCAATTCCTTCAGGGGGTTTTAGGGATTTCTTATGTTTTTTTTTTTATATTTTCTCTTGAGATGTTTTCCTACTTTGTTATGAACTAAACCCTTCAGATACCTGAAGGGGATGAAACCTATGATGGATTTTGTTATTTGATTTCTAAATTATATGATAAGTACTTTGTTCTTAATTATGTTGCTTAATTTAATCTGATGTGCTTAGGTGGAGGAGGAATAGACCGTGCTTAAGAGTAGATCTAGCATAATTGAGCAGAGTTGATCGGGCGCCTAGAGATAGGGTTACGAGATTTTGCTGGATTAGGGTGAAACCTAATATGGGAATCCATTGATCGATTTACTGCTTCCTTAGGGGGTTATTATAAGAGAACGAGAGTTCCACTAATTAACCTAAGGTTAGATGTTATTCGCCTCGAGAGAGGGTTTAATATAGGTTAGGGAGTCTCACGGATCAAGCTAAGTAAAGAAATCATGTGGTTTAGGGATAAATAATAAGTGAAGTCATAGGTGGATTCTTCCTGAGGGTATCATCCTCATCAATTGAGTTTTCCTAAAGTCTTTCTCCAATTCATTCTTTTATCTTTGCATCTAGTTTAGTTTTTCATTAGTTTCATAAACCAATCACTCCATATTTCAGGCTAAATAATAGAAAGAAAGTGAGTAGTAGTACTTTTAGGATCCTTTGGGTTCGATAAGATATTCTTGCCTAAACTATACTCTTTGCTCGATAGGTGCACTTGCCTCTATCATTGTCATAGTTAGTCTCTGTGTTCGATCATTCTTTTATAAATATTAAAACTCAATTGCTTGACACGATCAAGTTTTTGGCTACATTGTTGGGAATACTAAAATATTATGAAAGCTCTATTTTTATTACTTTAGCCAATTATTTATTTATTTATTTATTATTATTGTTATTATTGTTATTATTTTTATTTTTAATTTTTTTTACTTTGCTAATTTTTCCTCTATTTTGCTTTTGGCAGAAAATTTTAGTCTATGGAAAAGATGGCACTGAATAATTATCATTGGCAAGTCATGAGGACAATTCCTACTAAAACAGCTAGTGTCTTCAACCTCGACGTAGTCACTAGGTTATCTAATCAGTTAGAGATGATGAATAAAAAGATTGATGATTAGTATAACCCCTCGCAGATACGTCCAGAAATACAATATGATTCAAATATAGGGGGCGTGGTGAATACTGAGTACCCACCCTACGGATATGGCATGGAAAATGAGCAAGCTCACTATACAGGTAACTATTCTAGATATCAAAATATTTTTTATAGTGACACTTATAATGCAGGTTGGAAGTACCATCCCAATTTCTCGTGGGATGATCAAAATAGCCAAAGATCAGAATTTCCTCTAGATTTTCAACAACCACCTCACCAACAAGAAGAGGAGCCGAATCTTGAAGAGATGCCAAAAAAATTCATGGCAAACACAGAAAACCGTCTCCAAGAAACTGAGAAAAAAAGTAAAAGCAACGAGAACCGATTTGGGGAACTTACTAAGTCAGTCAAGGCAGCCACTAATGCAGTCGAACAACTCACAAAGTTGATGTCGGAACGACCGCAAGGACGTCTACCTAGTAACACTGAGATCAATCCAAAGGAGCAAAATCAAGCTATCATAGCTCATGCCAGTAAGGGGTTAGATGAACCCAATCCAATACAAAAAGCCAAGGTAGAAGAAGGTAAGGTAGAGGTAACACAAGAAAAGTTGAAACTGGTAATCAAGGAGTACCAACCTCGCATACCTTATCCTAAAGCAATGAAAAGAGACAATTCAGAGGAACAGTTTGGTAAGTTTCTTAAACTCTTAAAGAAATTACATATTAACTTACCTCTTCTTGAAGCTCTTTTTTAGACTCCATACTCGAGGAAATCTTTAAGACAGCTCTTGACAAACAAACTCAAATTAGACGAGGAGCACCACGTGTAAATAAATGCAGCATGCTCAGCAATGTTACAGAACAAACTACCACAGAAGCAAAAAGACACAGGGAGTTTTACAATTCTATGTTTAATTGGTAGTTTATCTATTGATAATACTTTAGCTGATTTAGAGTCAAGCATCAATGTTATGCCTTATAAAATGTTTAAACAACTAGGTCTAAGGAAACCCAAACAAACTAGGATGAGCATTCAATTAACTGATAAAACTATAAGAATTCCTAGGGGTATAATAGAAAATGTTCTAATCAAAATTGATAAATTCGTATTCCCAGTAGACTTTTTCGTTTTACTCATGGATGAGGACAACATGATCCCCTTAATTTTAGGAAGACCCTTTTTAGTAACTGCCAGAGCTAAAATTGATATCTATGCAGGAGAACTCAAACTTTGTGTAGGCAACGAGATAGTCACTATTCAATCTCTTGACTCGGCTAGAACATCAAGTGATAAAGGTGAGAAAGTAAATTCAGCTGATAACCAACTTGTTCAACCTTCATTGCAGGAAACACCACAAAGCTACAAACCTGAGCCGGATTATAGACCTCGTTCTAATAAAGAAGAATTACATGAGGAACCAGAACCACAAGAAGTGAAACCGAAGGAAACCCTAGACGAGCTGATAGGAATAACAAATCGCATCAAAATAGAGGATCAGGTATTGTTGAATAAGGAAGACCCTCGAATCACCAATTCAAAACTCATAGCAAACGAAGAAATCATTTTTGAGGTACTAAAAGTCTTCCTATACGCACAGTCGAGGTCAGCAATCCTAAATTCTACACTTTTGAGGTAAACATTACTTGACTTAAACTATATATCCATAATCGAAGTGATCGCATGAGAAAGGATTTTCACCTCCTCAAACCACCATGACCATACGAATGAGAGGTAAAGTCTAGCTAAGACTATAAACGAGCGCTTCTCGGGAGGCAACCCGAGCACTAACTCCATTTTTACATTTTTTTATTTTTTATTTTTTTTTTTTAACACCTAACCATAAACTAACCAAAGAGCAGATTTCTAGGCCACACGGCCCTACACACAGGCGTGCTCGTGGCCGTACGGAAGCTAGGGGATGAACCATGGCGTGCCAGTAGCCGTGCACAACATAGAAAAATTTCTTTTCCCAACACAGGTGGCAATAATAGTCCATGCCCATGCCCGTGCCGATGCCCCGTGCGAGGTTACTGACTTGTCAAGCACGGGCTAAACACTACCGTGCCTTTCAACCATGCCAACATTCTGACTTATCGAACACGGGAGGAGCACTCCCGTATTAAATGACCATGTGAAAAAAGACACAGGTGTGCCACGACACCCACTGCCATGCCCGAACACCCTGAATGCGTTAAAAATTCAAAATCCCAAAACACGGGCTACATCTCTATTAAAACCTCATTCCCCATTTTTCTAGTTGTCTTTCATTTTCCATTATTTATTTTTGTTTTTATTTTATTTCATCATTATTTTTTACTTTATTTTATTTTATTTTCTTCTTCTTATTCTTTATGATATTTAGATTTAGCTTAGGATACAATAAAACCAAGCCGGCTACTTCGAGGATTCAATTTCAAATGGTTCGAGACGCTTCCCCACGTTCACCTCCAATCTTATCCGGTTTCTTTTTATAGACTTCATCCAAAATTCAGGAAGTGTTACTTCTCCCCTTCTCTTTTGATTTTATTATTACATAATTGTTTATCTATCTTTGTACATTGAGGGCAATATACATCTTAAGTGTGGGGGTAAAAGTACGACTTTTTGCATTATTCTCAAAATCTGAATTTAGTCTTGTTCGAAAGTATTTTCTCATATTACTAATTAGGATGAAATTTCTAATGATGTATGATTTTATTGATATGTTTTAGAGTAAGTCATAGTTAATTGTCCATTGATGATTAAATCAAGGATACTAGAGAATCGAGCATGATAAGTCTACTTTCTAAAATTAAAAATTAATAGGTCGTTGAACTGAATTTGAGTATTACTTTGAAGTTTGAAATTTACAGGATTGAGGTAAAAACACCCATAATTTTGTGAGATTTTGAGCCTTATAGAGCATATATTCTTTTTCGTGCTCACTTTATTGATTATGAGTGTGTCAACTTTGAACTGTTATTCTAGAACTTGCCTCGTTTATACATGTCGAGACCACACTTTTGATTTGATATACAGAGATGATAAAGGCACCTAGGATTTAACCCATTTAATCCATAAAAAGCCTACCTTCACAAATTAACCCCTAGTGAACCTCGTTGAATCCTAACAACCTTTTTATTGACTCACCCACTAATATTAACCCAAAACCCCTTTGTATTTGTTATCACCCTTTCTTTTGACTACCCTTTAATCGAGGGTTGATTTGATTAAGTTACCAAATTATATTAGTTCAGTAGTTACATTTACCATTTATGATGTAATATCTTAGTTTATTCTTAAAAAAAAAAAAAAAAAGCTTAGAGCATTTAAACTCCAATTGTTGAAGAAAAAGCTCGTATTAAAGTATTATCAAATTTCAAGTGATGAAAATACTATTTATTATAGAGTAATTATCAATAGTAGGTATTATTAGTTTTCATTCGATGTAAATATTCATATTTAGTTCATTGTTTCTAGTTAGGTAATTTGTCAAGTCATTCTCGATTCTAACCTTCTAATTCAGCCTTTAAACACCTTTTAACCCAAGCCCCGTGACAACCCTGATTAAAGACCTTTTGATTTGTGTATCATGTCATATACAGTGGTGGAGATTTGATTTTCAGGCAAGCCTATGGGATTAACTTTTAAGGTTCGACTTAGAGTGCTTATTCTTGAACCTTAAACACTTTGAGTGATTTGAGTGAATCTTTTGTGAGGATGTCAATTCTTGTCGGTTTTGAATTAAAGGTAATTACTTAGATAAAGGGAGACACCTATGTTTTCGTAATACTACAAAGGTATGACTTATCTTGATTGAATCTTTAGGGTTCTTTGAGTTGAATTATCCATGTATAAATTATCTATGAATTATGATGAGACATTGTCGATAGGAATTATGAATTATGGAAAGTTCATTTTTAATTTTAAGTTGAGAATTTTGCTCGAGGACAAGCAAAAGCTTAAGTATGGGGGTATTTGATAAACCGTAAAAGTAACATATTTTAACCCCATATTTAATATGCTTTTGGATGATTTAGCCCTTGATTTATGTAAAAAGGTGCTTTTAATCCTTTCTTTTCATGTTTATACTCAGGAAAGCACCAGAGGACAAAAAGAATGAGAAACGGGCTTAAAACGGACCAAATTGGGCTGAATCGAGAAGACGACACAGCCTGGGCTTCATGTCACACGATCGTGCCTTGCCAACCATCTAGAACACGGCCTGTCCCCGATTTACACGGCCGTTCCTCGTCGACAAAAAGCCCAACATGACCCAGGCACAGTTTGCATGGCCTTGCCCCAATCGACAGACCCGAAGCATGGCCTAAACCCCGACTTGCACAGTCGTGCCTCAATCAAAAGAATCAACACACGGCCTAAAGTTGACTTACACGGGCGTGTGCCATGGCCGTTTCCCTGCTACAGGAATGAGCAATTTCACTCGGATTTGGATACTTAAAGGCAAAGAAACATATTCCTAAGTCTACTTAAACATCCTAGGAGGAATTCTACTTGAATTAGGATACTTAGAAGCCAAGTAAAGCATCTCAAAGCCTATATAAACACCCAAGGTAGCAACTAAAAAGGGAGTTCGGCAGAAGCCGAAACAGGACAAATTTTTGGGCAGAGGCTTTTGCCGAAGCTTTCATCTTTTAGGGAATCACTTGAAGATAGCCAGTTGATCCATCTCAAGAAGCTGAAACTCTATTCAAGACGGAGGATCTCCTCTTCAATTCCTTCAGGGTGTTTTAGAGATTTCTTATGTTTTGTTTTATATTTTCTCTTGAGATGTTTTCCTACTCTGATATGAACTAAACCCTTCAGATTCCTAAAGGGGATGAAACCTATGATGGATTTTGTTATTTGATTTCTGAATTATATGATAAGTACTTAGTTTGTTCTTAATTATGTTACTTAATTTAATCTGATGTGCTTAGGTGGAGGAGGAATAGACCTTGCCAAGAGTAGATCTAGCATAATTGAGCGGAGTTAATTGGGCGCCTAGAGATAGGGTTACGAGATTTTGCCAGATTAGGGTGAAACCTAATATGGGAATCCATTGATCGATTTACTGCTTCCTTAGGGGTTATTATAAGAGAACGAGAGTTCCACTAATTAACCTAAGGTTAGACATTATTCGCCTCGAGAGAGGGTTTAATATAGGTTAGGGAGTCTCACGGATCAAGCTAAGTAAAGAAATCATATGGTTTAGGGATAAATAATAAGTGAAGTCATAGGCGGATTCTTCCTGAGGGTATCATCCTCATCAACTGAGTTTTCCTAAAGTCTTTCTCCAATTCATTCTTTTATCTTTGCATCTAGTTTAGTTTTTCATTAGTTTCATGAACCAATCACTCCATATTTCAGGCTAAATAATAGAAAGAAAGTGAGTAGTAGTACTTTTAGGTTCCTTTGGGTTCGATAAGATATTCTTGCCTAAACTATACTACTGTTCGATAGGTGCACTTGCCTCTGTTGTTGTCATAGTTTGTCTACAGGTTCGATCATTCTTTTTATAAATTTTAAAACTCTACTGATTGACACGATCAGTGACACACCAGATTTGGGCCTAACTTCTAGGCTGGGTTTGGGGTGTTACATCTAATCACAAAATCAAGTCTTGAAGAGAGTATGGACTTAAATTTTTGGACTTTAGTTTTTGGCATGTGCTAAAGGATAGGTTGGAAATGTCATGGTTGATTTCAATGGAAACTTTGGTGCTTTTGGTTCCTTATGTAAATCATATAAATTGGTTTGGTATATTTAGAAATTGAATTGAGTTAGGAGTTATTCAAGGTTGGAAATTAGTATTTTTGAATAGTAAATGGTTGATATGTGTAACAACCCGTTTTTAGTCAAATCAAAATAGTGGTGTGATGGTGTGAAAATTTCGTTAAGAAATTTTATCGTTTGAATGTTTAATTTATTAAAAAGGACTAAATCGCATAAAGTGTAAAACTTGTGTTCTATTAGCTAAAGGTGTCTAATAGCTATGGAATATTAAAGTGGTGGTCCATATGTGGTAATTAGCCCATTTATAAAGTTAGTGGACATTTTTGGACATCATTTAAGTGAATTTTAATGTTTTAACTTAAGGTTAAATAGATAATTTGGTTATTAAAGGTAAATTAAATAAAACAAATGAAAATTTTATTCATTCATCTTCTTCCTACCAAAAAATTAGGGTTGAAAAGCCATTGAAATAGCTTGAAGCATTCGGCACCTTCCCTAGCTTGCATGTAAGTGATTTTGACTCGATTTTTAATGATTTCTATATTTTTGGACTCGTTTAACTTAAGTTAGCTAGCCTAGGGACTATTTTGCTAAATTTTTAAAGGTTTAGGGTTTTTCCATTGATGAATATATGTGTATTTTGATGTTTTACGAAAGAAAATGTATGCTTGTTGTTAGATAAACAACATTTGTAAAGTAATTTTTAGTAAAATTACCAATTAGGGATTAAATTGTGAAATGTGTAAATTTCGTGGTTAAATTGTGAAATAAATGAAAAATATGAAATGGTTTGGGGCGATATGAAATTATACTAGCATGGGTAGGGCCCTAATTGCATGAATTTGTATTTTTATGAGCTAAAGACTAAATTATAAAAATGTTGACATATTAGGGGCAAAAGTGTAAAGTTACCCTAAGATACATTTTGGGCTAAATTGAATAGAATGATAATTGAATAAGTTAATTTTGATTATATATAGATCAAGAAAAATGAGGATAGGATTTAGATCGTGGGAAAAACAAAGTTCTGGATTAGTCGATCTACTTCACCATTTTTGTGAATCGAGGTAAGTTCGTATGTTAATAAGCATTAATATAATTCTGTTTTAAATGACTTATTATTGAATTATTTGTGAATAAAACCTTACGGATATATTCAACGAAGATTTGGCATTGAGAAATCCCAGTTGAACCTTAGGAATAGATTAGGATACGAATGACATGTCATTAGAGGTTATGTGATTTGGGTGCTGGTCCGTACATCCTACCGGTGGCTGAGTTATCCGGCATGTGTTACGGATTATCATTAGCTTGTGTGAGCAGCACGGTGTAGCGTCCTCATGACCATCAACTTGTGTAAGCAGACCCATTGATTGCTCGAGAGTGAGCATTATATGTGATATGAGATTTAAATAGCTTCGGCTATGTATTGGCACTTAGGGTGCAAGATTCTCGAGTATCCGATAGTATCCCAGATGGTTCAATGGGTATATCGAAGATATGAAATTGTGAGAAATAGATATGTATCAGTAAAGGTATGTACAGAAACTATATGAACATTGAAACTATGAAAGTTGTGAGATCTTGAATAAATATGTGATAAATTTGTGGATCATTATGAGATTATATTAAGATATGTTTAATTGCATAAATTATGCTTGTATGGTAAGTTAAGTTTATTACTATACAAATTTACTAAGATTTATAGCTTACACTATTTACATTTATGTGTTTTATAGTGATATCGAAGCTAGCTCGGATTTGGGAGTCGTCGGAGATCTCATCACACTATCAAGCTTTCACTTTGGTACTTTTGAACTTATGTTTGTTTATATAGAATGTATAGGTGTTATGGTCATTTTGATATATGTTAGTAGTAGATTTAGCCATTGATTTGGCTTGTAAATATTAAGTGTTTGGTTTTGTGTATAGCCATGAGCATTGGCTTGTTTTGGTTGATTTGGTTGTATATATATATGTGCAAAAGGCCTTTGTTATGCATTTGGTATGTAACACCCCTAACCCATATCCGTTGTCAGATTAGGGTTAAGAGGCATTACTGTAACAATTACCAAGACATAGCACTCCATCCAACTAACACTTGATAAATTCATAATATTTCATATTATCACAAATGAATATATGCATATGAATTTTATTAGGTCTTAATAAAATAACTTGCATTATGCGAATCACATGGTCATTTAAAAAAACAATGGCCGAATAAGCATATAATGTTTAAACCTTTATTTGATTTCTAATATCAACGATAGATTCAAACATACAATATTATTATTAAACATGTAATGCGTATGTTTCTTTATTTATAGACATGCATGCTTAATATAGCAATATTATATATGAAAAATACGATTTACTCACTGATCACACAAACACCAAATAAAACCTAATAGTCACTTACATATTTGATCAAACAAAATTTCAAACTATGCCATACATATGTAATAATTGCTATTACCTATTTAACGCATACCACTTTCGCATTCAACTCATGCACAAATATGCCATGAACAACTTTATTACTTACCATTGTACAATCAATCCCTATAGCAAAATATACTAGTAAACACCACTATAAATACATGCATATATATATATATATATATATATATATAGTGTGTATATACATCAAACGGCTGCACATATAAACTAAGAAACAATAGACAACTTGAATATATTTATCTAAATCGAATATACATTATCAAAGCATTATTTTAGCCCAAAATGCCATAAACCACAAAACCAAACTATACCTATTATATATATGTACAATGGCAGAACATATGCTAACTTAAAACCTCCAAAACCCATGTGCAATAATGTCACAAACATGTACACCATTTGACCATTTAAAACCATATGTCTCAATACCAAACTAACAAAGGGGATAAGCCATTTTTGCAAACCATCATGATCATTATCCCTTTTTCTTTAAAGTAAGTAAAAGATCACTTAATCTAATACATTACTTACATATGCTTAAACCATAAAATAAACCTTTGAAGTTAACATAAAGCAAAACCGATTATTCACATCACTAATACCATGACCACCTTACAAGTCACACATTCATAAACGCATAGCCATTTTCGCATGGCATACATATATATACATATCATTTGATCACAACATAAGAGATTTAGTCTATACATGCCTTTGACTCCAAAAAGTATTCAAAACATATATATATACCAAAGAGAGAGATAGTGTGGTTGACTTCACCAACGATCCTTCGAGCCTGTAGCTTGACCAAAATCTATAAAACGAACAGCGAACACACTCAAAGTAAGCTGACTAGCTTAGTAAGTCTTAAGCACATATAATTATAATGAACGTACATGTAAACACTTTAATCTTCAAGCTTATAATATTGTACATAAATATTTCTATATATATATAATACACTTAGCCGAATACTAGTGTCACATTTGTATCGATTATTATCACTATGTCATCATGAACATATACTTTATCAACTTCACATATAAGCAATGTACATACACATTAATGATAGGTTCAACATTATAAAATATAGTACTTGTGGAATTGACCATTTCAGCACATTATATTTGATTCAAAACAATAAGAACTTTACTCACTTCAATCCTTATAAACATAATATGCCAACTCTTACCCGAGCTTTTAACACAAAACATTATATATAACTTACCTTGTTTGATTCTCAAATTTTTCCATTTCTATCAATTCACTGGCATTAAGCCAACTAGGCACGAAGCCCGAATGTGTCACCGGCTTGAAGCCTGCTAGGCACAAAGCCCGAATATGTCACCGACACTAAGCCTACTAGGCACAAAGCCCGAATATGTCACCGGCACTAAACCTACTAGGCACGAAGCTCGAATATGTCACCGACACTAAGCTTGCTAGGCACGAAGCCCAAATATGTCACCGACACTAAGCCTGCTAGGCATCAAAGCCTGATAAGTGACACCGGTACAAGGCCTGCTAGGCTAATAGCCCGAGATATCAACATTTTCAACATTTCAATGCACATTTCAATAATACCATATCCAATTAAATCACTTAAATTTCATAATTCTATCACATTTCAAACTCAACTAAGCTTATTCACATTTTCTAAATAAAATCATTACATCATTGTACACTCCGCATATCATATCGATTATACACCTTTACATGGTATTAACAAAACATATCCAATTCAATGTAATACCTTTACATTCGGCTATCACATAAAAATATGCCCAAATTTATCAAACATTGTCATTAAACAAATTCATAATTCATTCTTTAATATAATCTAGCTTAAGGACTTACCTCGACTTTCGACGGACAACGTTAACAAAATTGATCGACAACTTTCGCTTTTCCCCGATCCAAGCTCGTTTTTCCTTGTTCTTGATATAGAACACATTAAATTCAGCTCATTCAAGTACATTTCAACTCAATTTAGTCCCAAACACACAAACATGCAAATTACCATTTTGCCCTAAGATTTCACATTTTACTATTTAGTCCTAATTGTACAAAACATAAAATACACAAAATTTGCCAAGACTATGTAAGGGCCGAATATTCACAAGGGCCTTATGGGTCCATTTCTTTCATTTATTTTGCAAATAACCCCTCTAAAAATTTACTTTTATAAATTAGCCCTAAATACTAAAATTCACTAAAATTTCTAATACAAAACATATCAATCCTTAACATATCTTTAATTTAAAATCATCAAACATCAAAAACCTCAAGAATTCATCCATGGTCGAACCTCATGAACACATGATTCTCAAAAATTCAAGCATGGGTCGGGTAATATACGAAGCAACGATCTCAAAAACGTAAAAATTATCTAAAACCGACTAAGGACTCACCTTCAATTTTAGCTTCAAATTGCCGAAATTTCAAAGACTTTGAACCCTTCTTCTCATGCAAACTTTCAGCCAAGACAAAGAATGAATGAAAAATGGCCTTTTGTTTTGTTTTACTTTAACATATATTAAATTATTATTAAATTACTTAACTAACCTTTATAATAAAATAACCAAATATTATATCATAAGGGCAAACTTGTCCATGACCAGCCACTAACTCATAAAATGGGTTATTTACCCTTTCAATACTTCATATTAAAAGCCATGCTCAAATTAGCACATTTCACTTTAGTATGCCACTTTTACCTTTTACGCGATTCAGTCCTTTTTATCAAATTCAATACTTAAACGATAAAATTTTTCTACGAAACTTTCACACACATAAATTCATATATAATAAACACTAAATATAATATTTAAATATTTCTCAGGCTCGGATTCGTGGTCCCAAAACCACCATTCCGATTAGGGTCAAATTCGGTCTGTTACAACTCTCCCCCTTAAGGATTTTCGTCCCCAAAAATCTTACCATTAAATAACGTCGGATATTGTTGCCTCATTGAGTCCTCAGGCTCCCACGTAGCCTCTTCAACTCTGTGCCGATTCCATAGTACTTTCACTAAGGAAATCCTTTTGTTTCTTAACTCTTTCATTTCCTGAGCTAAAATACGGATCAATTTTTCCTCATATGTCATATCAGGTTGGATTTCAATCTCAGACGGAGTAATCACATATGACGGATCTTATCTGTATCTACGGAGCATAGAAATGTGAAATACATCGTGTATATTTTCTAATTCAGAGGGTAGCTTCAACCTATAAGCAACAGGCCCAACACGTTCAATGATTTCATACGGTCCGATGAATCTCGGGCTCAACTTGCCTTTCCGGCCAAAATAGAGTACTTTCTTCCATGGAGAAACCTTTAAAAATACTCGATCTCTGACCTAAAATTCAATGTCTTTACGTTTCAAATCAACATAGGACTTTTGACGATCCGAAGCAGCTTTTAAATTGTCTCTAATAATAGCTACTTTCTGTTCGGTTTCTTTAATCAAATCAACCCCGTGTATCTTATTCTCGCTGAGCTCAGTCCAGTATAATCGTGTTCGACACTTTCGCCCGTACAAGGCTTCATAGGGCGCCATTTTGATACTAGATTGAAAACTGTTATTATAGGCAAATTCAATCAGAGGTAAGTATCTTTCCCATGTACCTTCAAACTCAAGAACGCAACATCTCAACATGTCCTCAAGTATCTCGAATAGTTCGATTCAGATTGACCGTCTGTCGTGGATGAAAGGTCGTACTAAAGTAAAGTTTAGTACCTAAAGCATCTTGTAATTTCTTCCAAAGCTGCGATGTAAATCGGGGGTCTCGTAAAACAATGGAACTCAGACGCCATGCAATCTCACAATCTGTGATACATACAATTCAGCTAGTTTATCGAGTGAATAGTCTGTACGAACTGCCACAAAGTGAGCTGATTTAGTCAGTCTATCAACTATAACCCAGATAGCATCTTTCTTACTCGGTGTCATAGGGAGACCGGATACAAAATCCATTGTAATTCTATCCCATTTCCATTCAGGTATCATGATTGGCTGAAGTAGTCCGGAAGGCACTTGATGCTCGACTTTTACTTGCTGACAAATTAAGCACTTTGAAACAAATCCAGATATATCTCGTTTCATACCAAGCCACCAGTAAGACTGCTTCAAGTCATTATACATTTTTGTGCTACCTGGATGTATCGACATCTGACTATTATGAGCTTCTTTCAATAACATCTTAATCAAATCCACGTCCCTCGGCACACACATTCGGCCTTTGTATTTCAAGCAGTCATTTTCATTAATTCAAAATTTTGACTCTGCATTATTTACACACTGAACCCGTTTAACAATCATATCTTTGTCAGCTTTTTGTACATCACAAATTTGCTGAATAAACATCGGTCTTGCTTTTAACTCGGCTATGATCGAACTATCATCTGACATAACCATCTGCGTGTTCAATACACGAAGAGCAAGCAATGATTTTTGACTTAATGCATCTGCAACAATGTTAGCTTTCCCCGGATGGTAGTCAATCACTAACTCATAGCCTTTCAACAGTTCTAACCATCTGCGTTGTCTCAAGTTCAACTCTTTCTGAGTCATCAAATATTTAAGACTTTTGTGATCCGAGTAAACATGACATTTCTCACCGTATAAATAATGGCGCCAAATTTTCAATGCGAACACAATAGCTGCAAGTTCTAAATCATGCATCGGGTAGTTTCTTTCATGCGGCTTCAATTGTCTTGAAGCGTAGGTGTAACATCCTGAATAAAGGGGCTATGCATCTTTACTTAATTGTATGTTGTTGCATGCCTATGTGTAGTTGAGTGTGTTTTGGAAATTTTTAAGAACTTCAGTATGTAAGTGAATGCTTAGAGAAATATTAAATTTTTAAGACTTAAGACGGAACTAAGCAAGATAGGCTTTAAGAAATATTGGCAAGAGGTTTTAAGCATAATAAGCCAATTGGCAAGGTGGTAATGGCGCATGAGTGAATGCATGAGGAGAGAGGTTCGAATCCCCTAGCTAGCAAGTGGAAGAATTTTAATTTTTGATTTCTTTCCTATAGTGTCGGTCAAGTTTATCTAGAATGGATGGACATCTTTTTATTTTTGGTTAGTAGACCTTAGGAAAAAGGCAAGTTAGGAGTTATGGTATGGAATCATGAAGTTATGGTAAGATAGGGGGACAAAGGGCTTGAAGAGAGGATGATGTTTTGGAAGCTTTTTCATGGTCATTTGACCATGAACCTAGACAGCATAAGGGGCTAAGGGGGATGGTTTAATTGTGATAGAATCAAGGGATTGATAGGGAAGAAATGAGGAGGAAAAAGGGGATCATGTTGGCAAGGGTTGGCCGAATTTTTGAATTAGCCTTAGGGGTGTATGTTGGCCAAAATTTTAACCAATTTGTGCATCATTTCTTTTCTCTCCAAACCTTGTTTCTTAGCCGATTGCATATTGCACAAAAGAGAAACCTTTTCTTTTCTTTTAGTCATTTGATACTTTACCATTTCGATTTTGAGTAGTCTTTTTAGTTCCTATTCTCCAAAACATAACATCTTTCTCTTCTCTTTGTAATCGAAAGTACCAAAGTTTCAAAGACCTTTTTCTTCACTTTTTCCCTCATGGCCGAATGCACATAAGTCTCTAAACTCATCTCTTTTCTTTTGAAAATCATCATCATCATCATCATCTTTTTCTTTCAATCTTTCTCTTTCTTTCTCTTTTCCCTTCTTTCTCTCAACCGAAACCATCTTCTACCAAAACCAAAACCACCATTCTTTTCTTCTCTTTTGTTAAAACCGAATCATCTTCCATTTTCATCTTTTTCTTTCTTCTCTTTTATTGAAAACTGAAACCACCATAGCCAAAAACACTATCTTTTCTCTTCTCATTTTGTCCAAGCCAAAATCATCATTTCTTTTCTTCTAAATCAATAAGGCCGAATATTCAAATTGTCAAGTAAGGATTTTTATCAATTGTTCTCATTATTTTCTTTTAGAATAGCCGATTTAGAAATTTAATTTCACATTTTCTCCTAGGTCAATCTTTGAAAGGGATTTTAAGGATCCTTTTGGCGACCAATGTTTTAGAGAGATCATTCGAATCAACCAAGGTAAGGATTATCATTTTCGGTTATATCGTTTCTTTTAGATAGATTACTAATTGACTTTATTTTAGGGAGAGTTCGGACGAACAAGATAGGTTCGAAAAGAGCGGTAAGGAGTGTTTGGAAGAGGGAGGCTCAGTAATACCCTCAAACTTCAAACGAAGGGTCAGACGGGATACGAGATTTTCCACCGTTGTGGACCCTCTACTGCTAACGAAGATCGATTATTTGAAGTCGTTCATACACCGAACCACTTTTCATTAGTGGGTTGTCATCGGTTTTGATCCATCTATCGGAGAGAAACCACATATAACGGTTGTCCGAGATTCTGAGGGTAAAGATTTAGATCTCTCATCAATAGTGTAGATTATAAGTATTAGTGTGTTCTAATCAAGTGTGATAATTAACTAGGTGTTGACGAGCGGGAAGGTATCGTTCTCACTGTCATAAGGTGTGTAACATTATACTAAATTCCTCATAGATCTAAAATAAATAAGATTTATATGAAAATATATTTGATAATGATTATGGGTACCATTCAGTGGTATGCGATATTCAGGTATGTTACCCCTAATACTTCGCTAATTTTGCTATATGCCTAAATGTGAAATAAGTATGATTTTGCTATGATTTTGGGGTAAATGGCATGAAAACTAAATAATATGTATGTGCATGGGCATATGGGTGTTATTGTTAAGGGGAAGTGTTCCGGTGGTTTTTACCTCATAATCCGGTGATTTCGGTCACATATTTGAATCCGGTGACTTCGGTCACATATGTGAATCTGGTGACTTCGGTCACATATTTGAATCTGGTGACTTCGATCACAATTATCTGGTGGCCTTGCCACAAAATTATAAGGCGATGTGCATGTTGACCGCAAAGAATCGCCTTCGATGGTGTGTAGCGGATGGAGGGTTGATTTAGTAATCCCCACCGTGTGATTGGTTGGTACGGGTGGTGTGTAGCGGATGGATATTTAGGTGGGCCGGGTTTGCATTTCATTATATAAATATCCATGTGATTTCTAAATGATTTTATTTGATTTGCTATAAAAATGGGCTTATGGCTAAATATGACTTAATTGGGCTTATGGATATATGTGTTATTAAATGGGCTTAAAGGCCTTGATCAATTGGGCTTTTAGTGTTTTTGTTACACATTGAGTCTATGACTCACCCTTTGTGGGATAATTTCTCGAGATGACTCTTAGCGTGATGGATCGGGTCAATGAGGACTACGTGGTGGCCATTGCTCAACAAAGTATTTTGAGTTTCTCCTAATTAAACTTATTAAGCTTATTTTTATTACTTAGAATTTATTATGGGTTTTGTTATTTTTGTAATAAGGCCACTATGAACTGCTTTTAATTTTTGCATTTGGATTTTTTTATATTCGCCACGAACAATATTTATTAAATAACTAAATGGTTTTCGATAAATAATTTAAATTATTTTTGACACTAATATATATATGTTTTTACAATAATAAGTAAATTTTCATTTAATTTGGTTTTCTTTTAACTTATAAATTTCTCTTAAAAATAATGTTTTAAGATGATACAAATTTATTTAAATTGATTTCAACCTGAATATTAAGTTAATCTATTTTATACGAACTCATCAAGTTTTTCTTAAAAAAAACGAGAAATTGCTAAAGTTTTATTCGAGGGACATATCAAATCCGGTCAGGCTTTTTGGGCCGGGTTTGGGGTGTTTCAACTTGGTATCAGAGCCAGGTTTTAAACTCTCGGCCTTGGGTTTTGAAGCCCATAACATTTTCAAAAATTTAGCCCAAATGACTTTTTGAAAGTTTTCTTAAGTTAAATGGTTTTATAGAAGCATGGCACCCGAGTTCTCGGCCCAGGTCCATCAGGTAAGTACTTTTGTTGATAAAGTGATGTGAATGTATGATATTTTAATGTGATAAGCCTAAGGAAACTATACTTTAGAGACATGGACCCTAGGTGTATGTGTACTACTACGGAAAAACCATTGAATAAATATCTGCTGTATAAAACTTTCTTTTAATAAGAAGTGAAAAGACTCTAATGCATAAGACTTTTTGTAAAAACAGATAAGACACGTAGTAGACATGAGTTCTAGGGGACGTGGTCGTCGTGGACGCGGTAGAGGAAGAATGGCTGTGTCGGAACCAGTTAGATCTAGTCAAGGTTTCGAAAATAAAGCTCCACCACTGGCTGTTGGGGTGGAATTTCAAGAGCAAAATGGAGGAGGTGACGCAGTATCACAAGCTGTGCTGCGAGTTTTGGAACGAGTAGCAGAAGCTAGTACAAGAAATGGGTCTCGAAAGTCAGTAGCTGAGAGACTTAGATCAAATGGAGCTGAGGTTTTTAGGGGAGTATCTGGAGTAGCTCCGAATGTAGCAGAGTACTGGTTGGAGGCAGTCGAGAGGATCATGGATGATTTGGACTGCACTGTTGAAGAAAAGTTGAAAGGTGCTGTTTCACTACTCCGTGATGAGGCCTACCAGTGGTGGCTCACTATCAAGGAGAGTACCCCTGTGGATCGAGTGGATTGGGGGTATTTTAAAGTTAAATTTGAAGGGAAATATGTTGGAGCTAGCTACATCGACTCCCAGAGAAAGGCATTTCTGAATTTAGTATAAGGAAATAAGTCGATAGCTGAGTATGAGGCAGAGTTCTTGCGACTTAGCCGATATGCCAGAGGGATAGTAGCTACTGAATATGAACGGTGTGTCAGATTCGAGGATGGACTGAGAGATGAACTGCGAGTGTTGATTGCTCCGCACCGGGAATGAGACTTTGTAGTCTTAGTGGATAGGGTAAGGATAGCTAAAGAAGTTTGACCGAAAGACAGAACCGGGACAGAGGCCAGAATAAGAATAAGAGGAGCTTTGGGTCTTCAGGGTCATCCGGGAATTTTCAAAAGAAACCAAGAGTTGATGGGCCACGAGGTCAGCAGACTGCTACGGGAGGACAACATCGTGCTTGTGCTCAATGTGGGAAGATGCACCCAGAAGAATGTTGGAAAAAGACCGGGGATGTTTCAAGTGCGAGTCTAAAGATCATATGATCAAGGATTGCCCGATGAATTCAGATATGAACCGCCCAGCAGGTCAGGGTGTTAATCAGGCTGGCAAAAGTGGACAGCAGCCGATAAGGGGTCGTGGTCCAAATGGAAGAAGTAATGGTTCGTAGAGGTCGCAGGACTTGAGCAGAGGCGATGGTAGCTCGAGGCGAGACGGCCAGGTCGGTATATGCGATTCGTCAGAGAAGACAATGACGACCGATGTTATTACGATGCGTTTCGATTTTTGGGTTGCCTTTATTGCTTTGATAGATATAGGTCAACTTATTCTTACATCGCTAGTGAAGTATCTTAAACTCGCATGTGACTTCGAGATGCATTTAGGAAGATGATCGCACTTAGTCCTTTAGATGACGGTAGTAATAGACAAACTCTTTAAGGAAGTGCCTTTAGAAGTTCAAGGACGCAATTTCGCTAATTTAATGGAGTTGCCATTCGAGAATTCGATCCGATCTTAGGCATGGATCGCCGGTGAAATATCGTGCAAATGTGGATTGTGCTGCTGAGCGGATGTCATTAAGAACTATTGATGACAAAGAAGTTATAGTGATGGGCGAGAGACGGAACTACTTATCAAATGTAGTATCCGCTCTTAAGGCAGAAAAGATGGTTAGAAAGGGATGTGTGGCTTTTCTGATGTTGGTTAATGCCTTGGAGGCTAAAGAAGCAACTGTTGAAGGAGTCAGGACTGTAAGAGAATTTGTAGATGTTTTTCCAGAAGAACTTCCAGGATTGCCTTCGAATTGAGAGGTAGAATTTGGGATTGATTTATTGCCTGGAACGGCGCCAGTTTCTATTGCTCCATGTAGAATGGCACCGAAGGAGTTGGTTGAGCTTAAGGCTCAGATTCAGGAGTTGCTTGATCGTGGATTCATCCAACCTAGTGTGTCTCCATGGGGAGCACCAGTCCTATTCGTAAAAAAGAAGGACGGATCGATGCGGATGTGTATAGACTACCGGCAGTTGAATAAGCTGACCATTAAGAACAAGTATCCTTTACCAAGGATCGATGACTTGTTCGATCAGCTTAAGGGAGCTGCGGTATTCTCAAAGATAGATCTAAGGTCAGGGTATCATCAGCTTAAAGTGAAAGAAGAAGATATCCATAAGACAGATTTTTGAACAAGATATGGGCATTATAAGTTTCTGGTAATGCCGTTTGGATTGACGAAGTCCCAGCTGCGTTTATGGATATGATGAACTGGGTTTTCCAACCCTACTTGGATCAGTTCGTCGTGGTATTCATAGACGACATCTTAGTGTATTCTAAGTTAGAGATAGAACATGATGAGCATCTCCGGATTGTGTTGCAAGTTTTAAGGGAGAAGAAACTTTATGCCAAATTCAGCAAGTGTGAATTTTGGCTGAAAGAAGTTGCGTTTTTAGGCCATATGGTGTCTGCGGAAGGGATAAGGGTGGATCTTCGGAAGATTGAGGAGGTACTAGATTGGAAACCACCCAAGTCTGTAACTGAGGTTCGTAGTTTCTGGGATTAGCAGGTTATTACAGAAGATTGGTTGAAGGATTCTCATCGATAGCTGCACCTTTAACGAAATTGTTAAGAAAGGAAGTACCTTTCGTGTGGGCTGATAAACAGCAAGAGAGCTTTGAAAAACTTAAGAAGGTTTTAACTGAAGCTCTGATTTTGATTCAGCCTGAGGCAGGAAAGGATTTCGTCGTGTATTGTGACGCTTCTCATACATGATTAGGATGTGTTCTGATGCAAGACGGGAAGGTAGTTGCGTATGCGTCTCGGCAGTTGAGACCACACGAGGTTAATTACCCGATGCATGATTTGGAATTGGCAGCAGTAGTCTTTGCTCTTAAAGTTTGGAGACATTATTTATACGGGGAAAATTCAGTGATATACACAGACCACAAGAGTTTGAAATATCTACTGACTCAGAAGGAACTGAATTTGAGACAGCGAAGGTGGATAGAGTTGTTGAAAGACTACCACTGTTCTATTGAGTACCACCCGGGCAAGGCGAATGTGGTGGCAGACGCTCTATGTCAAAAAGTGGTGTCAGATTTAAGGGCGATGTTTGCACATCTTAGTCTTTATGATGACAGAAGCTTGCTGGCAGAATTACAAGTAAGGCCAACATGGTTGAGTCAAGTGAAAGAGAGACAGTTAGTAGACGAAGATCTAAGTGCTAAGCTACGGCAGGTACAGAATGGGGAATTAGAAGATTATGGTATTAACAGCAATGGCGTATTGTGTTTCAAAGGTAAAATCTGTATGCCGAGGGATCAGCAGTTGAGGCAAAAGATTTTTCAGGAGTCGCATGGTAGCCCTTATGCTATACATCCTGGAAGAAGTAAGTTATACCGAGATTTACGAGATCAATTTTGGTGGCCTGGTCTTAAGCGAGAAGTTACAGAATTCGTAGGAAAGTGCTTAACGTGTCAGCAAGTCAAGGCTGAACATCAAGTACCTTCGGGATTGCTTCGGCCGATAAAGATTCCGCAGTGTAAATGGGAGAAAATCACCATGGACTTTGTTAGTGGGCTTCCTTCTACGCCTACTAAGAAAGACTCGGTATGGGTGATAGTGGACCGATTGGTGAAATCTGCACATTTTATCCCAGTTCGGGTTGATTACTCTTTACAAAAATTGGCGAAGTTATATGTGGCTGAGATTGTGAGATTGCATGGAGTGCCGGTGTCGATTATTTCGGATAGAGATCCGAGGTTTACATCTCGGTTTTGGAAAGCATTGCATCAAGCTTTGGGCACCAAATTGGACTTCAGTACGACATTTCATCCACAGTCTGACGGCCAGTCTGAGCGAGTAATTCAAGTCTTATAGGGTATGTTAAGGGGATGTGTGATAGATTTCAGAGGAAGCTGCGAGGAGTTCTCACCGATTAGCGAATTTTATGACAACAACAGCTACCAAGCCAAGATTCGGATAGCATCGTATGAAGCACTATATGGACTAAGTGTTGCACTCCTACGTGTTGGATGAACTAGGGAACGTCATATTTTGGGTCCAAAATTAGTGGCTGAATCCGAAGAAAAGGTTAAGGTAATTCGGGCTCGGTTAAAAGAAGCATCTGACAGGCAAAAGTCATACGCAGATCTTAAGCGAAAAGAAATAGAGTTTGCTGTGGGGGATCAAGTGTTTCTAAAGGTTTCACCTTGGAAAAAGGTGATGAGATTTGGTTGTAAAGGGAAGTTAAGTCCCAGGTTCATTGGACCTTATCGGGTTTTGAAGCGGGTCGGACCTGTGGCATATCAGTTAGAATTGCCTTCAGAATTGAAGCAAATGCACAATGTGTTCCATGTTTCAATGTTACGTCGTTACCAGTCGGATCCATCTCATGTAGTTCCAATTGAGGAGGTGGAATTAAGACCAGATTTGTCTTATGAAGAGGAGCCAATTCAAATCTTGGAGTGGGATGTAAAGGTTTTATGGAGAAAATCGATTCCTCTCATCAAAGTGTTATGGCATAATCATGGATCGGAAGAAGCTTCATAAGAGCCGGAGGAAGAGATGCGACAGCAATACCCTCACTTGTTCTAGCCAGGTAATTTTGACATCAAAATTATTTTTAAGTGGGGTAGAACTGTAACATCCTGAATAAAGGGGCTATGCATCTTTACTTAATTGAATGTTGTTGCATGCCTATGTGTAGTTGAGTGTGTTTTGGAAATTTTTAAGAACTTCAGTATGTAAGTGAATGCTTAGAGAAATATTAAATTTTTAAGACTTAAAATGGAACTAAGCAAGATAGGATTTAAGAAATATTGGCAAGAGGTTTTATGCATAATAAGTCAATTGGCAAGGTGGTAATGGCGCATGAGTGAATGCATGAGGAGAGAGGTTCGAATCCCCTAGCTAGCAAGTGGAAGAATTTTAATTTTTGATCTCTTTCCTAAAGTGTCGGTCAAGCTTATCTAGAATGGATGGATATCTTTTTATTTTTGGTTAGTAGACCTTAGGAAAAAGGCAAGTTAGGAGTTATGGTATGGAATCATGAAGTTATGGTAAGATAGGGGGACAAAGGGCTTGAAGAGAGGATGATGTTTTGGAAGCTTTTTCATGGTCATTTGACCATGAACCTAGACGGCATAAGGGGCTAACGGGGATGGTTTAATTGTGATAGAATCAAGGGATTGATTGGGAAGAAATGAGGAGGAAAAAGGGGATCATGTTGGCAAGGATTGGCCGAATTTTTGAATTAGCCTTAGGGGTGTATGTTGGCCAAAATTTTAACCAATTTGTGCATCATTTCTTTTCTCTCCAAACCTTGTTTCTTAGCCGATTGCATATTACACAAAAGAGAAACCTTTTCTTTTCTTTTAGTCATTTGATACTTTACCATTTCAATTTTGAGTAGTCTTTTTAGTTTCTATTCTCCAAAACATAACATCTTTCTCTTCTCTTTGTAATTTTTCTTCACTTTTTCCCTCATGGCCGAATGCACATAAGTCTCTAAACTCATCTATTTTCTTTTGAAAATCAACATCATCATCATCATCTTTTTCTTTCAATCTTTCTCTTTCTTTCTCTTTTCTTCTTCTTTCTCTCAACCGAAACAATCTTCTACCAAAACCAAAACCACCATTCTTTTCTTCTCTTTTGTTAAAACCGAATCATCTTTCATTTTCATCTTTTTCTTTCTTCTCTTTTATTGAAAACCGAAACCACCATAGCCAAAAACACTATCTTTTCTCTTCTCATTTTGTCCAAGCCAAAATCATCATTTCTTTTCTTCTAAATCAATAAGGCCGAATCTTCAAATAGTCAAGTAAGGATTTTTATCAATTGTTCTCATTATTTTCTTTTAGAATAGCCGATTTAGAAATTTAATTCTCACATTTTTCTCCTAGGCCGAATCTTTGAAAGGGATTTTAAGGATCCTTTTTGGTAGCCAACGTTTTAGGAGAGATCATTCGGAATCAACCAAGGTAAGGATTATCATTTTCGGTTATATCGTTTCTTTTAGATAGATTACTAATCGACTTTATTTTAGGGGAGAGTTCGGGACAAACAAGATAGGTTCGAAAAGAGCGATAAGGAGTGTTTGGAATATGGGAGGCTCTGTAATACCCTCAAACTTCAAACGAAGGGCTGTATCGGGGATACGAGATTTTCCACCGGGTTGTGGACCCTCTGCTAACGAAGATCGGTTATTTGAAGTCATGCGTACACCCGAGCCACTTTTCGTTAGTGGGTTGTCATCGGGTTTTGATCCATCTATCGGAGAGAAACCACATATAACGGTTGTCCGAGATTCTGAGGGTAAGGATTTAAATCTCTCATCAATAGTGTAGATTATAAGTATTAGTATGTTCTAATCAAGTGTGATAATTAACTAGGTGTTGACGAGCGGGAAGGTATCGCTCTCACTGTCATAAGGTGTGTATCATTATACTAAATTCCTCATAGTTCTAAAATAAATAAGATTTATATGAAAATATATTTGATAATGATTATTGGTACCATTCAGTGGTATGCGATATTCAGGTATGTTACCCCCAATACTTCGCTAATTTTGCTATATGCCTAAATGTGAAATAAGTATGATTTTGCTATGATTTTGGGATAAATGGCATGAAAACTAAATAATATGTATGTGCATGGGCATATGGGTGTTATTGATAAGGGAAGTGTTAGGTGGTTTTACCACATAATCCGTGATTTTGGTCACATATTTGAATCCGGTGACTTGGTCACATATGTGAATCTGGTGACTTCGGTCACATATTTGAATCCGTGACTTGGTCACAATTATCCGTGGCCTTGCCACAAAATTATAAGGCGATGTGCATGTTGGTATGTAGTAACCGCCTTCGATGGTGTGTAGCGGATGGAGGGTCGATTTAGTAATCCCCACGGTGTGATTGGTTGATACGGGTGGTGTGTAGCGGATGGATATTTAGGTGGGTTGGGTTTGCATTTCATTATATAAATATCCATGTGATTTCTAAATGATTTTATTTGATTTGCTATAAAAATGGGCTTATGGCTAAATATGACTTAATTGGGCTTATGGCTATATGTGTTATTAAATGGGCTTAAAGGCCATGATCAATTGGGCTTTTAGTGTTTTTGTTACACATTGAGTCTATGACTCACCCCTTTGTGGGATAATTTTTCAGATGACTCTTAGCGTGATGGATCGGGTCAGCGAGGACTATGTGGTGGCCATTGCTCAACAAAGTATTTTGGAGTTTCTCCTAATTAAACTTATTAAGCTTATTTTTATTACTTAGAATTTATTATGGGTTTTGTTATTTTTGTAATAAGGCCACTATGAACTGTTTTTAATTTTTGCGTTTGGATTTTTTTTATTCTGCCACGAACAATATTTATTAAATAACTAAATAGTTTTCGATAAATAATTTAAACTATTTTTGACACTATATATATATATATATATATATATATATATGTTTTACAATAATAAGTAAAATTTTCATTTAATTTGGTTTTCTTTTAACTTATAAATTTCTCTTAAAAATAATGTTTTAAGAAGATACAAATTTATTTAAATTGATTTCACCTAAATATTAAGTTAATCTATTTTATACAAACTCATCAAGTTTTTCTTAAACAAAACGAAAAATTGCTAAAGTTTTATTCGAGGAACATATCAAATCTGGTCAGGCTTTTTGGGCCGGGTTTGGGGTGTTTCAGTAGGCTACAACTTTGCCTTCCTGCATCAAAACGCAGCCCAAACCATTTAAGGAAGCATCAGAATACACAACAAATTCTTTACCCGATTCAGTCGAGCTAACACCGAGCTTCATCAAAAGGGCTTTCAACCGATCGAAACTTTTTCGACAATTTTCCGACTAATCGAACTTGACATCTTTACGTAGTAGCTTTGTCAAAGGTGTAGCTATTACAGAAAAACATTTCACAAACCGTCTATAGTAGCCTGCAAGTCCCAGAAAACTTCGAATCTCGTAAACATTTTTCGGTGGCTTCCAATCAAGTATAGCTGAGATTTTATTCGGATCAACTCGAATGCCCGATCTTTGAAACAACATGTCCCAAAAAGTGACCTCTTTCATCCGAACTCAAACTTACTAAACTTCGCATACAACCGCTGATTCGCAAAGTTTGTAGAACTAATCTCAAATGCTCAAGATGCTCGATTTCATCTTTGGAGTAGATCAATATATCATCAATAAACACTACTACAAATCGATCCAAAAGCTGCCTAAAACCCGATTCATCAAATCCATAAAAGCAATGAGTGCATTAGTAAGCCCAAAAGGCATAACCAAAAACTCAAAATGTCCGTACCTCGTCCTAATGGGTCTTTGGCACATCTCGATATCTCGACTCAGAATCGATAATAACTCGATCTCAAATCTATCTTCGAAAATCTCAAGCCCTTTCAACTGATCAAACAAATCATCAATCCGAGGTAACGGATACTTATTATTTATAGTTACCTTATTCAGTTGCCGATAATTAATACACATTTGCATCGTTCCATCTTTCTTTTTACAAAAAGAACTGGTGCACCCCAAGGAGAGAAACTCGGTCGTGCAAAACCCCTATCTGTTAACTCTTGAAACTGTGCTTTCAACTCTTTTAACTCAGTAGGTGCCATCCGATACGGAGCTATCGAGATCGGAGTCGTTCCCGGTGCTAATTCAATGCTGAACTCAATCTCTTGTACTGGTGGTAAACCTAGTAGTTCTTCAGGAAACACATCTGGGTATTCACACACAACCGGTACAGATTCAATATGCTTTTCAGACACTTTATTATCCAGTACATAAGCCAAATAAGTTTCGCACCCTTTTCTCACATACTTTCCAGCCAGTATCGAGGATATTATTGTAGGAAACCCGCTTAAATCACTAGATTTAATTTTGATGATCTCACCGTTCTGACATCTCAAATCAATAAGTTTTCTTTTGCAATTCACCACTGCATCATATGAAGTTAACCAGTCCATTCCCAAAATTATATCAAACTCATCGAAGGGCAACAACATTAAATCGACTGGGAAACAATAATCCCGAATCATCAATGGGCAACCTCTACACACTTTATTTACAAGTACACATCTACCCAAAGGGTTGGACACACGAATCACAAATTCAGTAGACTCAACTGGCAGAGTCTTACCGAATACTAGAGTTTCACACACATATGAATGAGTCGAACCAGGATCAATCCATGCGATCACAGTAATATCATAAAGGGTGAAAGTATCGGTAATGACATCAGGGGAAGAAGCATCCTCTCTGGCTCGTGTAGCATAAGCTCTGATAGGTGCTCGGGCCTCTGATCGAACTACAATGTCCTTCATCCCTCTCGACTACCACCTACTTTATGGAATGTTTGGGTGGTCGTCCCGTCTTTGGCGTGCTACTCGGTCTAGTGTTCAACCAGTATTACGTCGGCTAACATCGGGCACTCTCGAATAAAATGGTCCGACGATCCACATTTGAAGCGGGACCGATCATGAACCCTACACTTCTAGAATGCCATTTCCATAATGTTTACACTCGACCGGTCCCGTAGAAGCGTTACCAACACCTGCTATCAAGTGGCTCGATAACTCCCAGAGGTCGATCACGCCTAGGTAAGTCCAAGTAGCTTTATGTCGGTTGGAATCATCTCTAAATTTCTTAGGCATCGAATGGTAAGTCTTACTCGTTGATCTCTTACAGTATCTCCGCTTCTATATCGCCTTTTCTTTTCTCTTTTCGAGCTCTTCAGCCTTACAAGCCCGCTCGACTAGTATCACAAACTCTTTGATTTCAAGGATGCCGACCAGCAACTTTATATCTTTATTCAAACAGTCTTCAAACCTTTTGCACATAATGGCTTCAGTAGAAACACATTCTCTAGCATATCTGCTAAGTCTGACAAATTTTCGTTCATATTCTGTCACAGTCATTCGCCCCTGTTTTAGTTCAAGAAATTCTTTTCGTTTTTGATCGATGAATCTCTGACTGATATATTTCTTACGGAACTCAATTTGGAAAAAGCCCAAGTTACTTTTTCTTTCGGAACTACGGATACCAGTGTGTTCCACCAGTGATAGGCAGTGTCCCGAAGTAGTGATATAGCACACTTTAAGCATTCATCTGGAGTACAAGATAACTCATCGAGTACCTGAATAGTGTTATCAAGCCACATCTCGGCTCATTCTGCATCATCATTATCATTGACCTTGAATTCCTCAGCCCCATATTTTTTGATTTTATCAATGGGAGGTCTGCTAGATCTCACCGGATCTATCATCGGGGGTACTGAAGGTACCGGAGTTAGATTATTTGGGGGTGGAGGTTGTTGTATAGCCGGATTATTCTGAACAAACTGGGTAAACCATTCATTCATCATTTGGTAGAAAGCTTGTTTAGCCTCCCCCTCGTGGCTACCCGTAACTGGTCGAGAGTCAACTGGCGCTAATCCATGAGCGAGACCAGGCGCAACGCTCTCCACATCATCAGCTACGGCTCTATCGGGATCAGAATCTATTTACTATATAGAATACAATTGAAATTGTCAGAAGTCACCACACTATCATATATACAATTCAAAGGCATGTATAGCTAGACTCTTACATACTATGGTAGTCCTAGAATCGACTAAACCGTAGCTCTGATACCAATAAAATGTAACACCCCTAACCCATATCCGTTGTCAGATTAGGGTTAAGAGGCATTACTGTAACAATTACCAAGACATAGCACTCCATCCAACTAACACTTGATAAATTCATAATATTTCATGCTATCACAAATGAATATATGCATATGAATTTTATTAGGTCTTAATAAAATAACTTGCATTATGCGAATCACATGGTCATTTAAAAAAAAACAATGGCCGAATAAGTATATAATGTTTAAACCTTTATTTGATTTCTAATATCAATGATAGATTCAAACATACACTATTATTATTAAACATGTAATGCGATGTTTCTTTATTTATAGACATGCATGCTTAATATAGCAATATCATATATGAAAAATACGATTTACTCACTGATCACACAAACACCAAATAAAACCTAATAGTCACTTACATATTTGATCAAACAAAATTTCAAACTATGCCATACATATGTAATAATTGCTATTACCTATTTAACAAATACCACTTTCGCATTCAGCTCATGCACAAATATGCCATGAACAACTTTATTACTTACCATTGTACACCGAATCCCTATAGCAAAATATACTAGTAAACACCACTATAAATACATGCATATATATATATATATAGGTGTGTATATACATCAAACGACTGCACATATAAACTAAGAAACAATATACAACTTGAATATATTTATTTAAATCGAATATACATTATCAAAGCATTATTTGAGCCCAAAATGCCATAAACCACAAAACCAAACTATACCGATTATATATATGTACAATGGCAGAACATATGCTAACTTAAAACCTCCACAACCCATGCTCAATAATGTCACAAACATGTACACCATTTGACCATTTAAAACTATATGTCTCAATACCAAACTAACAAAGGGGATAAGCCATTTTTGCAAACCATCATGATCATTATCCCTTTTTCTTTAAAGAAAGTAAAAGATCACTTAATCTAATACATTACTTACATATGCTTAAACCATAAAATAAACCTTTGAAGTTAACAAAAAGCAAAACCGATTATTCACATCACTAATACCATGACCACCTTACAAGTCACACATTCATAAACGCATAGCCATTTTTGCATGGCATACATACATATACATATCATTCGATCACAACATAAGAGATTTAGTCTATACATGCCTTTGACTCCAAAAAGTATTCAAAACATATATATATACCAAAGAGAGAGATAGTGTGGTTGACTTCACCAACGATCCTTCGAGCCTGTAGTTTGACCAAAATCTATAAAATGAATAGCGAACACCAAAGTAAGCTCACTAGCTTAGTATGTCTTAAGCACATATAATTATAATGAACATACATGTAAACACTTTAATCTTCAAGCTTATAATATTGTACATAAATATTTCTATATATATATAATACACTTAGCCGAATACTAGTGTCACATTTGTATCGATTATTATCACTATGTCATCATGAACATATACTTTATCAACTTCACATATAAGCAATGTACATACACATTAATGATAGGTTCAACATTATAAAATATAGTACTTGTGGAATTGACCATTTCAGCACATTGTATTTGATTCAAAACAATAAGAACTTTACTCACTTCAATCCTTATAAACATAATATGCCAACTCTTACCCGAGCTTTTAACACAAAACATTATATATAACTTACCTTGTTTGATTCTCAAATTTTTCCATTTATATCAATTCACCGGCATTAAGCCTACTAGGCACGAAGCCCGAATGTGTCACCGGCTTGAAGCCTGCTAGGCACGAAGCTCGAATATGTCACCGGCACTAAGCCTGCTAGGCACGAAGCCCGAATATGTCGCCGGCATTAAGCCTGCTAGGCACGAAGCCCGAATATGTCACCGGCACTAAGCCTGCTAGGCATCAAAGCCTGATAAGTAACACCGGTACAAGGCCTGCTAGGCTAATAGCCCGAGATATCAACATTTTCAACATTTCAATGCACATTTCAATAATACTGTATCCAATTAAATCACTTAAATTTCATAATTCTATCACATTTCAAACTCAACTAAGCTTATTCACATTTTCTAAATAAAATCATTACATCATTGTACACTCCGCATATCATATCGATTATACACCTTTACATGGTATTAACAAAACATATCCAATTCAATGTAATACCTTTACATTCGGCTATCACATAAAAATATGCCCAAATTTATCAAACATTGTCATTAAACACATTCATAATTCATTCTTTAATACAATCTAGCTTAAGGACTTACCTCGACCTTCGACGGACAACGTTAACCGGCTAGTCGACAACTTTCGTTTTTCCCCGATCCAAGCTCGTTTTTCTCTGTTCTTGATCTAGAACACGTTAAATTTAGCTCATTCAAGTACATTTCAACTCAATTTAGTCCCAAAACACATAAACATGCAAATTATCATTTTGCCCCTAAGATTTCACATTTTTACTATTTAGTCCTAATTGTACAAAACATAAAATACACAAAATTTGCCAAGACTATGTAAGGGATGAATATTCACAAGGGCCTTATGAGTCTATTTCTTTCATTTATTTTGCAAATAAGCCCCTCTAAAAAATTTACTTTTACAAATTAGCCCTAAATACTAAAATTCACTAAAATTTCTAATACAAAACATATCAATCCTTATCATATCTTTAATTTAAAATCATCAAACATCAAAAACCTCAAGAATTCATCCATGGCCGAACCTCATGAACACATGATTCTCAAAAATTCAGGCATGGGTCGGGTAATATACGAAGCAACGATCTCAAAAACGTAAAAATTATCTAAAACCTACTAAGGACTCACCTTAATTTTAGCTTCAAAGTGCCGAAATTTCAAAGACTTTGAACCCTTCTTCTCATGCAAACTTTCGGCCAAGACAAAGATGAATGAAAAATGGCCTTTTGTTTTGTTTTACTTTAACATATATTAAATTATTATTAAATTACTTAACTAACCTTTATAATAAAATAACCAAATATTATATCTTTAGGACAAACTTGTCCATGACCAGCCACTAACTCATAAAATGGGTTATTTACCCTTTCAATACTTCATAGTATAAAGCCATGCTCAAATTAGCACATTTCACTTTAGTATGCCGCTTTTACCTTTTACGCGATTAAGTCTTTTTTTATCAAATTCAATACTTAAACGATAAAATTTTTCTACGAAACTTTCACACACATAAATCCATATATAATAAACACTAAATATAATATTTAAATATTTCTTAGGCTCGGATTCGTGGTCCCAAAACCACCGTTCCGATTAGGGTCAAATTCGGTATGTTACATGGTAATTGCTATTTAAATGCTTGTGGTGAATGGTTGTTTTTGAATTGGTAATTTAAGTATCAAGTAATTGATAATTGAGAATTGGTATGCTTATTATTTTAGGCAAATTGGTACATAAATGAAAGTGGTCACTTAGGTGGCTTGAGAATGCGAATTGGCATGAATTGAATGGTTTATTTTGATAATGGTGTGACTTGTGGTTAATGGTATGGAATTAGCATGATAGGCTTGGTTTAGATTTATTTGAATACCTATTTATGCCTTGTTATGTGCCAATTGGTTTGGTGTAGGTGTATGAAATTCGGGTGAGCAAAATGGCTTGGTAAATAGACTATTTCTGTCCACACGGGCAAAGACACGGGCATGTGTCTCAGCTGTGTGTCTCAGCCATGTGTGACACGTAGTTAGGTGACACGGCCGTGTGTCCCCTAGTGTTTAATTAGAAAACAAGTTAGTATGCTCTTGATGGGCTCTAAACAAACTAATAAAATGACAAAGGCAAGCGCACCTATCAAACAATATTATAGCTTTGATGAGTCCAGAATATCGTATCCACGAGGACTAAAATTACTAGTAATAACTATCTTTTTATTATTTAGCCTAATAATTAAAGGGATTTGTTTTAATCTAAAATTTAACTAACTAAATTACTATGAACACGACAGAGAGTGAATAAAATAATTGAATAAACTAATGAATAAAGACAATACCCAAGGAAGAATCCACCTAGACTTCACTTATTATACGACTCTGAATTAATCGATTTATTCACTTGTCTTGATCTATAGAAATCCCTAAATTATGTTAATATCTCTTTTGAGACTAAGAACAACTGACTCTAGGTTGATTAATTGAAATCTCTTTCTAATTAAAACCCCTATCATCATATTAAATCGATCTATGGATTCCCTTATTAGATTTGACTCTAATCCGACAGATTTATGTCATTCTATTTTTAGGGTTGAAATCAACTCCGCTTAATTAGCGAGATCTACTATTAAACAGGGACTTTTGCTCCACTAAATAAGCACATAAATCTTGACTTAATATCCTAAAAATAGTAAAGCAGTGGTTAAGAACACATAATTAAGAACAAGAACAAGTATTTATCGTGTAATTCAGATAATTAAATAATAAGATTCATCATAGGTTTCATCCTCCCTAGGTATTTAGGGAGTTTAGTTCAGAACGTAAAAGGAAGACATCTCAGAATAAAGAAAACAACAAGACATAAAGAACCCAAAAACTTCTAAAAAACTTGATGGAGATCTTCAATCTTGGAGTGGATCTACTTTCGAGATGAATCTGACGGCTTCCTTCGAGTAATTTTTTTATCTACACTCCGTGCTTCCTTAGGTCTTCCTCTAGTGTGTATTTATAAACTTTAGAATATAATAAACCCTAAAAATTGGCTTTTTCAGCGTGAAAACGAAGTAGGGTGCGACAGGGACACATGCATGTGATCAGCTTGTGTGAGGGTGCCCAGGCCGTGTGGAAATTTGGGTGACTCGCGATCGACACGGGCTAGCACACGCATGTGTGTCCAGCCCATATGGTTCACATAGGCATGTGCCCTGCCTGTGTGGTTCTGGCTTGGCAGTGTGGATCCTTAAGACGGCCCATTTTGTCCGATTTTGGCCCGTTTTTCACTCCTTTCACTTCCCTATGCTCTCCTAAGTATAAAAATACAAAATTAAAGGATTAGGAGTATCAAATTCACAAAATTATATAAATAATCATCCAAAAACACGCTAAGCGTGGGATTAAAATGTGTTACTTTTATGGTTTGTCAGCTCCTCATAGCCCAGCACATGAGCATGTGACTTGGCCGTGTGGCATAAGTCAGTATACCCTACAGGTGTAACATCCCAAACCCGGTCTAGACGTCATGACCAGATCTGGTATGTCACAAGGAAAGGGTTGAAAAGAAACTTTGGAGATCTTGATGAAAACCAGAAGTTTCAAACTTTTTATTTTAGGTGATGTTTCGAAAACAGTGGTTTGCCGCTTAAGAAAAATTTCCAGGCTGGATTAATCACTCATTTACTATCTATGTTAGCACTTGTGAGAGAAACAGATATTTAGGTTGCAGTTATTTAGAAAACATCTTTCTAACAGTTAAGTTTAAGTCGTAAAATAATGTTGTATCAAAGCGAAATTTAAAATGAAAAAAAAAAACTAAATAACAATTTAGAAAGGCCTTATTGCAACAATTAAAATCCCAAATTAAAATGTCTTAAAAAAAACTAAGTTTACTGAAATTGACAAGCTATGGCCTCCCCGAATCTCTTCGGCTCCCAAGTCCACGTCTTACTGATCACCTGGAAGATTAAGCAGAGGGGGTGAGTCACCAAGACTCAGTGTGTAAGCTCCCCCTAAAACATCATAAATGGCCTCAAGCCCCCAACCACATATTGGGCGTTAGCCCACTCAAAAATAGCATGTACAAGAGTGAATGCAATGTACCCGGCCCAATCCTAGATTTCCATCCTCTACACACCACCCGTACCAGCCGATCACTCCGTGGGAATTTCTACAATCAACCCTCCATTCGCTACACTCCATATGTGGCACCTAGCCTGTAACACCCCAAACCCGGTCAAATGCTATGACCGAATCTGGCATGTCACTGGAAAAGAATCGTTTTTTTTAACAAATTATTGACTTAAATTGCAAGGAAAGCGTTACATTTTATGGAAACCAAAATTTAGTTAAGTAATTCGTTAAAATCATATTCAGGTTTGTTTTGAAGAAAATCAGGTTGACTCATCGTTGCTGCAAGATCGCTTATTTACCCGATGGTAAAGTTTTGGAATATCCAAAAATTTATTAAGGTTGTGAAAACATTCATTTTATAGTTTCTTTCCTTGTTATCCTTGCTTTAACGTTTGTCATGAATTCAAGACATTTGTCAAAATAAATAAGCCCAAAGCAAAATATAGATGGCCTTATTACATAACCGAAAACCCAAAATTTAAAACAAAGTAAAATCAAAATTTAACCATTTAATAAAGAAAACAACTGCTGAGCATGGCCACCTCGAGTCCATCCCGGCTCCATGTCTGTGAACTAGGGATTATCTGCAAAATGTAAGGGAAGGGGTGAGTCACTGAGACTCAGTGTATAAATCCCCATCCCAAAGATGATAAGCTCATACACCGATTCATATGCTAATATGCATGCCATGCAACCCAAAACCTAACCATCTGAACTCCCGATTCTACCTTATGTGGTACCAAACTACTGGTGGTGCCAAACCACTGGTGACTCAAAGTCACGAATTAACATATGTGGTACCAAACCACTGGTGGTGCCAAACCACCGTGACAATCCTTTTAATATAATATGTGGGGCCAACCCATCGTGGTGCCAGAACCAACTGGGGACGAGTCACGAAGATAACATATGTGGTACCAAACCACTTTGGTGGTGCTAAACCTTTGGTGACCCACAATCACAAATATTCATATGTGGTACCAAACCACTGGTGGTGCTAAACCACCGTGACCCAAAGTCACAAATAATCATATCTTCCTCCTCCTCTCATCATACCCAGCCTTTCAGAAATAATCATGCTTAGCATTCACAGATAATGTAACATGGCATATGCAGATTTAACAGAGGCAGTTAACACTAGCCATCAGAATTAGACTTACCCGGAGTCCTCGCTTTTATATCCATATCCACAATTATTTCAGCTTTTGACAGTATACATGATATTAACATACTAACACATTGCATATGAAGTGTGTAAGAGATACACACCTGATTACTCGCAAGACTACGCTTTATATGTCGACACTGTTGTTAATCGACACTATCGCTATCTCATCTACTCTCTGCTCGGATCTTGGTCCACACCTGTGGCCAATCGCGAACCGCAGATACAATCCACTTCTTGAACTTAGGGGCTGGGTTTACCGATCCAACCCCTCTTATCGCTTGACTAGCCTTCGAGTCCATGAAAACACCTTGGTCACTAACCAAATCAAAGCAATGAAATCCAAACTAAAGATTAGCCCAACACTTAAAGGGAACACCCTTACCTAGATGGATAACCCTGAAACGTTGAATTTGATCCACAAGTCAAGCGAATCCTGAGTATCTCCACTGAAAAGCGACACCCCCTTCACCACCTACATTCGGCCAAACCATCACATTAGGCCAACTAGCCATTCGGCTTTGGCGTGAGAATCCCGGAGAAGAAGATAATGATTCAAGAGAACATCACTAACCTTAACACAAGAGATCCCTCTGGCACTTAAAAGAATTCGGTACTAGCCCAGAAGAGAAGAAAATTCGGCAAAGCAAACACCACCAAGAATATTCGGCTTCTAAGATTAAAGAGTGAAAAGAAAGAATCAACCATCCTGATAATAAAAAAATGATTCGATTTTGAATAAAGATGAGAAAGAGAAGATATTGCAAAGAAGAGATGATAGAGATCTTACCAATCCTGCAATGAATCGGCTCAAAGCAACAGAAAATGTGATATTCGGCTTTTAGTGATTGATAGCAGATTTAAACTAAAGTGATGAGATTCAAAGGGGTTTCGGGTAACAAGGAGTTATGTAGTGAATAACAAGATGAAGAAAAGAGATGAGTGATTATTCGGCCTTTGAGACAAAAAGGAGAAATAGACAAAAGAAGCAAAAGAGATTTGGCCAACAACAAAATAAAAGTGAAGAAAGATGAAGAGGAGGGATGGTATATGAGGTTTCGGTTCTCATTTTTAAGAGAAAAAGAAAACGCACCAATATGCTATAGGGTATTTCATTTTTGAGAAAAGAAATGAAACAAAAGAATGAAAAGAAATGAAGCAAAAGAATGAAAAGAAATGAAGTAAAAGAATGACTCCTTGGCTAGCCGAAAATGCTCCCCTAAGTCTACTATTGAAATTCGGCACCCCCTAGCTACCCAAAACCGATTCTTCCCCTCTCCCCAAGAGTTTGACATTCGACCAACTCTAACCTCAAGTGTCAATCCCCCTTTTCCCTCCACAAAATTCTCCTGGCCACACATTCAAACTCATTT
The DNA here is from genome assembly GCA_025506655.1 of Gossypium rotundifolium. Classification (NCBI taxonomy): domain Eukaryota; kingdom Viridiplantae; phylum Streptophyta; class Magnoliopsida; order Malvales; family Malvaceae; genus Gossypium; species Gossypium rotundifolium. The sequence continues at coordinate 153,940,223 of CP106722.1, read as the reverse complement.
GAATGTTTCAAGCTCCTCAGAATTCTCTCTTCCACTAATTTGAATTTGTTGACTCTTTCAACCCCTATGCACCATAGTCCATCCTGAGCACAACTTATCCCTTGTCCTGGCGTCAAAAATAACAAGCAGAAAGGGGATCTTCGCAGCTCGAACCAAGGCTCCCTTACTCACCTGAGGCGTCACTTCCCCAAGCCCTAAGTGGTGCCTCCTTGCCACTTTACCAAGGCCTCTCTTGCGTCACAATCCGCCACCAATAACCCTTAACACCTAGCTCAATTAGCTCCCCTCTTCTAGAAGACCAAAATGCAACTTTCAAGGAAACTCAGGCCTATCCCTGGCTCAAGCCTAAGCCCTAACATAGCCCAAAATAACATGACAACCAAACTAATTACATGCAACAGATAAAATGCAAAGGCCCCGATTTAAGGATGTTACAGTTCTACCCCTCTTAAAAAATAATTTCGGCCTCGAAATTACCTGGTCAAAAGAGTTGAGGGTATTACTGCCACATCACATCCTCTGGTTCCCACGTGGCCTCTTCTGCACCGTTGTTGTGCCATAACACTTTCACCAAAGGAACTGACTTTCTACGCAAGACCTTCACATCCCGATCCAAAATCTGCACTGGTTCTTCCTCAAAAGACAAGTCTAGACTCACTTCTAGTTCCTCCACTGGCACAACATGAGACGGATCTGAACGATAGCGTCTAAGCATGGAAACATGAAACACGTCATGGATCTGACTTAACTCCGCTGGTAACTCGAGCTGATATGCTACTGGTCCCACACGTTTCAATACCCTATAAGGTCCGATAAACCTAGGGCTCAGCTTGCCTTTCTGACTAAACCTCAGCACCTTCTTCCACGGCGACACCTTCAGGAAAACTTTATCACCACCTCAAACTCTATATCGTTCCGCTTAAGATCGGCGTAAGACTTCTGCTTGTCCAAAGCTTCCTTCAACCGAGCTTGAATCAACTTAACCTTATCCTCTGTTTCAGCAATCAACTCTAGACCCAACAATCGACGCTCACCCAACTCTGTCCAATACGTAGGAGTGTGACACTTCTATCCATACAACGCTTCATACGGTGCCATCCGAATACTTGCCTAACTATTGTTGTACGCGAACTCCGCCAATGGTAGAAATTCTTCCCAGCTACCCCTGAAATCCAAAACACAGCCCCTTAACATATCCTCTAGAATTTGAATCACCCTCTCTGATTGCCCATCTGACTGCGGATGAAACACCGTGCTGAAATCCAGCTTAGTACCCAAAGCTTGATGCAATGCTTTCCAGAATCTTGATGTGAACTTGGATCCCTATCTGAGATAATCGACACTGGCACTCCATATAGTCGCACGATTTCTGCCACATACAACCTAGCCAACCTTTGAAGTGAGTAATCAACCCGAACCGATATGAAATGAGTCGATTTTGTCAAACGGTCCACAATCACCCAAACTGAATCCTTTTTCGAAGGCGTGAGGGGTAGCCCACTGACGAAATCCATCGTAATCCTTTCCCACTTCCACTGCAAAATCTTTATCGGCTGTAACAGACCCGAAGGTAACTAATGTTCAGCTTTGACTTGCTGACACGTCAGACACTTACTCACGAATTCCGTTGCTTCTTGCTTTAGACCTGGCCACCAAAACTGCTCCCGCAAATCTCGATACATCTTACTACCTCCAGGATGCATAGCGTACGGACTACTATGTGCCTCTTGAAGAATCTTTTGCCTCAACTCCACATCCTTTGACATGCAAACCTTCCCTTGGAAACACAACACCCCCTTACTACTCAAGCTATATCCCTCCAAACCACCATTCTGTATTTGCAAACATCGAGCACTTAAGACTTCATCCACCAACTGCTTTTCCTTCACCTGATTGACCCATGTCAGCTTCACTTGCAGTTCCGCTAGCAAACTTCCCTCATCATACAGACTAAGGTGAGCAAACATCGCTCTCAAGTCTGACACCACCTTACGGTTCAACACGTCTGCCACCACATTGGCTTTCCCTGGATGATACTCAATTGAGCAGTCGTAGTCCTTTAACAACTCGATCCATCTCCTCTGCCTCAAATTCAACTCTTTCTGAGTAAGGAGGTACTTCAAACTTTTGTGATCCGTGTAGACGATAGACTTTTCCCCATACAAGTAGTGTCTCCAAATCTTCAAGGCGAACACCACAGCAGCCAACTCCAAGTCATGCGTCGGATAGTTCACTTTGTGATGTCTCAGTTGGCGAGAAGCATACGCCACTACTTTCCCCGCATCATAATAAACGGTAAATTCTTTTCTCTGCTTCAGGCTGAATCAAAACTGGAGCTTCTGTCAAAATCTTCTTTACCTTTCCAAAACTTTCTTGCTGCTTGTCTGACCACACAAACGGAACCTCTTTCCTTAATAACTTGGTCAACGACACTGCAATCAAAGAAAACCCTTCCACGAACCTTCTATAATACCCTTCTAATCCCAGAAAACTCTGAATCTCGGCCACAGACTTAGGTGGTTTCCAATCAAATACCGCTTCAATATTCCGAGGGTCCACCCTAATCCCCTCACCTGACACCACATGGCCCAAGAAAGTTACTTCCTTCACCAAAACTCGACTTACTAAACTTTGCAAACAATTGCTTCAATATGCTCATCGCTCCTTCTCCGACGGATACTTATCATCTTAAAATCGAACCTATCAACGATTTATTCCATGAATTCACGCTGCGTTGGTCAAACCATAATCTCATAGTGCCCATAACATCCGCATTGATTTCTTTACCTTTTTCTTCAACAAAATTGCTTGTTGATCGAAAGCGCTATCCCCACGGAGGCAATACACTTGGATGGATAAAACCTCGATCCAACAAGGCAATACACTCGGCTGGATAAAACCTCGATCCAACAGCTCCTGAATCTACGCCATCCTATATGGGGCAATAGACACTGGCGCGGTTCCAGGGAATAGATCTATACCAAACTTAACATCGCAATTTGGAGGCAAACCCGGAAGCTCTTCTGGAAACACATCGACAAATTCCTTCACCGTTCGGACATCCCCCGTAGTTAACTCCTTGCCCTCCAAAGCACAAACATGAACCATGAATGCCTCACATCCTTTCTTCACCATCTTCTCGGCCTTCAAAGTGGATACCACATTGGATAGGTAATTTCTTCTATCACCTATCATTACCACCTCTTCACCTTCGTCAAACCTCAACACCATACGCTTAGTCGTACAGTCCAAACTTGCCTGATACTTCACTAGCCAATCCATTCCTAAAATCAAATCGAACTCCCCGAATGGCAGTTCCATCAGATCAACCAAAAACACTACCCCTTGGAGTTCTAGGGGTACATCCCTATACAGTTTATTTACTTCTACAGAGTGACCTGGAGGGCTAATTATAGTCATCATCCTAGAAGAAACCTCATGGGCTAAGTTCAAAGATCCCACTATACTACTAGCAACATATGAGTGTGTCGAACCCACATCAATCAAAGTAGTATACGGTAACCCAACAATTAAAAACGTACCGATTATGACGTCCGGTGCGTTGCCCTCCTCTCGATGCCTCGCAAAGCATAGACCAACCCAGGCTGTCTTTTATCAGCATTCCCAGCACCTCTGCCCGGTGCTCCACAACCTTGCCTGTTACCATTACCACTGCTGGCTGAACCTTAACCCCTTCTGTGGTTGCTATTTACCGTTCCTAAACTAAGCATGCCCCTGACCCTCAGACTGCATCCTAGCTAGCTTCCACGGACAATCCCTTACTCGGTGATCCATCGGCCCACACTCAAAGCACTCTCTGTTACCTGTCCAACACTATCCTCAATGGGACTTCCCACATCGAGCACACCGTGATGGCCATTGAGTAGTAGAGGAAGACCGTGTAGCCTGACTTAGTCTGCCAAATCTAGCCCTCTTCTGAGAATTCCCAGAAGACCATGATGGCCCAAAACTCCTATTGTTCCTATTTCTATCCAAATTCTGCCTCGTCGACTCTTTCACCCCCTCGGCTATCTTAGCCTTCTCTACAAGAACAGAAAATTCCCTCTCTTGCTGTGGAGCGATCAGCAATCGCAACTCATCTCTCAAATTTCGATCCTCAAACGACGACATAGTCGTGTTCCGTAGCTACGATACACTGAGCATAACGGCTCAACCTTAAGAATTTTGCCTCGTACTCAAATACTAACTTACTCCCCTGGACCAGTCTTAAAAATACTTTACGCTGTGCATCGATATAACTGGACCCGACATACTTTCTCTGATATGTCGCCTTAAAGAAATCCCAAGTGAGATTGTCGGCTGTCGTACCATCCGGACCGTGAGCCACCACTGATAAGATTCATCCTGGAGAAGAGACACTACCCCCTTCAATTTCTCCTCGACCGTAAAGTATAAATCATCCATAATACGCTCCGTCGCCTCAAGCCAATACTCTACTGTGTTGGAAGCCACACCAGAAACACCCCAGAATACTTCTGCTCTATTGGCTCGAAGTCATTCAGGCACTGATTTTCGAGCCTCCGTACCTCCACCTGCTCTAGCTACTCTCTCTAGAACCCGTAGCATTGCCTGCGACACCGCATCATCACCACCTGTTGGATCCTAAAACTCAATGCCCACAGCTGGCGGCGACGGTACCTCATCCTCTGACCCATGACCAGACCTGACTGGTTCAGAAACAGTCATCCTACCCCTACCATGTCCACGCGTGTTACGACCACGTCCTTGAGTGCTCATGACTAGCGTTCATGAATTAATCTGATTAGGGAATTTTATGAGTTAGCTTTCTTCCACTGATTATTACAGAACATTCTTATGAAAGTTTTTTTTACAGTAGTTATTCTCGCAAGTTCACACAATCCTATGAGCTTCAGTCTCTAAAGTAGATTTCTACCACTAGCATCTATATCACAATTATTTAAGCCATGCAATCAAAAGTTTGAAGGACTTACCGTTGCGGATTGGTGCCGAAGACTCAGGTGCCATGCTTTTCCCAAAGTATGCATTTTCTATCAAAATCATTTCACAAACCCTTAATTGAAAAACATTTTGGGCCTCAGGCCCACAGCCGAGCTTTTTGAACCAGGCTCTGATACCACAATTGTAACACCCCAAACCAGGTCAAACACTACAACCAAATCTGGCATGTCACTGGAAAAGAATAATTTTTTTTAACAAATTGTTGACTTAAATTGCAAGGAAAGCGTTTCATTTTATGGAAACCAAAATTTAGTTAAGTAATTCATTAAAATCATTTTTAGGTTTGTTTTGAAGAAAATCAGGTTGACTCATCGTTACTGCAAGATCGATTATTTACCCGATGGTAAAGTTTTGGAATATCCTTGAATTTATTAAGGCTGTGAAAACATTCATTTCATAGTTTCTTTCCTTGTTATCCTTGCTTTTATATTTGTCATGAATTCAAGACATTTGTCAAAATAAATAAGCCCAAAGCAAAATATAGATGGCCTTATTACATAACCGGAAACCCAAAATTTAAAACAAAGTAAAATCAAAATTTAACCATTTAATAAAGAAAACAACCGTTGAGCATGGCCACCTCGAGTCCATCCCGGCTCCATGTTTGCGAACTAGGGATTATCTGCAAAATATAAGGGAATGGGTGAGTCACCGAGACTCAGTATATAAATCCCCATCCCAAAGATGATAAGCTCATACACCAATTCATATGAAAATATGCATGCCATGCAACCCAAAACCTAACCATCCGAACTCTCGATTCTACCCTGTGTAGTACCAAACTACTGGTGGTGCCAAACCACTGGTGACTCAAAGTCATGAATTAACATATGTGGTACCAAACCACTGATGGTGCCAAACCACTGGTGACAATCCCTTTTAATATAATATGTGGGGCCAACCCACTATGGTGCCAGACCACTAGGACGAGTCACGAAGATAACATATGTGGTACCAAACCACTAGTGGTGCCAAACCACTGGTGACCCAAAGTCACAAATATTCATATGTGGTACCAAACCACTGGTGGTGCCAAACCACTGGTGACCCAAAGTCATAAATAATCATATCTTTCTCCTCCTCTCATCATACCCATTTAAATGAACATGCCCTTCAGAAATAATCATACTTAGCATTCACAGATAATGTAACACGGCATATACAGATTTAACAGAGGCAGTTAACACTAGCCATCAGAATTGGACTTACCCGGAGTCCTCGCTTTTATATTCATATCCATAGTTATTTTGGATTTTGACAGTATACATGATATTAACATACTAACACATTGCATATGAAGTGTGTAAGAGATACACACCTGATTACTCGTAAGACTACGCTTTCTATGTCGACATTGTCATTAATCGACACTACCGCTATCTGTCTACTCTCCTGTTCAAATGCTGGTCCACACCTAGGTGGCCAATCGCGAACCACAGATACAACCCGCTTCTTGAACTTAGGGGATGGGTTTACCGATCCAACCCCTCCTACCGCTTGACTAGCCTTAGAGTCCATGAAAACACCTTGGACACTAACCAAATCAAAGCAATGAAATCCAAACTAAAAGATTAACCCAACACTTAAAGTGAACACCCTTACCTAGATGGATAATCCCCAAAATGTTGAATTTGATCCACAAGTCAAGCGAATCCCGAGTATCTCCACTGAAAAGCGACACCCCCTTCACCACCTACATTCGGCCAAACCCTCACATTAGGCCAACTAGCCATTCAGATTTGGCGTGAGAATCCCGGAGAAGAAGATAACGATTCAAGAGAACATCACTAACCTTAACACAAGAGATCCCTCTAGCACTTAAGAGAATTCAACACTACCCCAGAAGAGAAAAAAATTTGGCAAAGCAAACACCACCAAGAATATTCAGCTTCTAAGATTAAAGAGTGAAAAGAAAGAATCAACCATCCAGATAATATGAAAGTGATTCGATTTTGAATAAAGATGAGAAAGAAAAGATATTGCAAAGAAGAGATGACAGAGATCTTACCAATCCTGCAATGAATCTGCTCAAAGCAACAAAAAATGTGATCTTTGGCTTTTAGTGATTGATAGCAGATTTAAACTAAAGTGATGAGATTCAAAGGGTTTGACTAATAAGGAGTTGTGTAGAGAATAACAAGATGAAAAAAAGGGATGAGTGATGATTCGGCCTTTGAGACAAAAGGGAGAAATAGACAAAAGAAGCAAAAGAGATTCGGCTAACAACAAAATAAAAGTGAAGAAAGATGAAGAGGAAGGATGGTATATGAGGTTTTGGTTCTTATTCCTAAGAGAAAAATAAAACGCACCAATATGCTATGTGGTATTTCGATTTTGAGAAAAGAAATGAAGTGAAAGAATGAAAAGAAATGAAGCAAAAGAATGACTCCTTGGCTGGCCGAAAATGCTTCCCTAAGTCTACTATTGAAATTCGGCACCCGCTAGCTACCCAAAACCGATTCCTCCCCTTTCCCCAAGAGTTTGACATTCGGCCAACTCTAACCTCAAGTGTCTATCCCCCTTTTCCCTCCACGAAATTCTCCTGGCCACACATTCAAACTCGTTTGAATGTTTCAAGCTCCTTAGAATTCTCTCTTCCAGTAATTTGAATTTGTTGACTCTTTCAATCCCTATCCACCACAGTCCATCCTGAGTACAACTCCTCCCTTGTCCTGGCATAAAAAATAACAGGCAGAAAGGGGATCTTCGCAGCTCGAACCAAGGCTCCCTTACTCACCTGAGGCGTTGCTTCCCCAAGCCCTAAGTGGCACCTCCTTGCCGCTTTACCAAGGCCTCTCTTGCATCACAATCCTCCACCAATAACCCTTAACACTTAGCTCAATCTGCTCCCCTCTTCTAGAAGCCCAAAACGCAACTTTCAAGGAAACTCAGGCCTATCCCTGGCTCATGCCTAAGCCCTAACATAGCCCAAACTAACATGACAACCAAACTAATTACATACAACAGATAAAATGCAAAGGCCCCGATTTAAGGATGTTACATAGCCACTAGTGACATAGTCATAAAATATCATATGTGTGGCCAACCCACTTGTGGTACCAAACCACTAGTGATAATCCCGAATAATCATATATGTGGGGCCAACCCACTGTGGTACCAAACCACTGGGACGAGTCACAAAATCATCATTATGTGGTACCAAACCACTGGTGGTTCCAAACCACTGAGACTTAGTCACGAATCAAGAATGTGGGGCCAACCCACATGTGGTACCAAACCACTAGTGACAGTCTTACACTTCCCCTTTCATATCATATCCAACCCATGCATACAAATGTCTACCGAATGCAACATACTATCAAATGCATAATATTATCATGGTATACCTTTATTAGCATATACATAAATAGTAGGATACTTACCTAGTACTTCAGCCATGCCCTTAATGGCATAACGCTTATTCATCTAGCCATTGTGGCTTGTCAGCTCCAAAGAAATTAATAACACAAAATAATAATATGAAAGTGTGTAAATCTTACACACCTGGATACGCACAGTACTATGCTATCTATGTCGACACTATCACTATAGGAGACTACTGCTATCTACCTCTTATTCTGCTCAGAAGCCGGCCCACAATCTGGTGGCCAATCTCGAATAGTAGATACTGCACGCTTCTTGCACTTAGGGGCTAGGACCGTGGGTCCAACCCCTCCTTTCGCTTGGATGACATTTGAGTCCATGAACAACCTTGGTCACTAAACCGGATTAAAGTAGCGAAATTGAATAAAAGCGAATAGATACACAAAGCTAAAGGTCTTTACCTAGATCGATAAATCTTGGAGATTAAGAATCTAAATGGACTATAATCAATTGTCCTTATACACACTCCAATCACAATCCAGAAGCCGGAAGAACGCGAAGATAAACCCCCTACAATTGGCCAAGAGTTAAAGAGTACGATAACTACCTTTGGCACTCCACCAAGAGAAGAGATGATTGAACCAAAATGAAAACACTTACCACAACACTAGAGAAACCGATTGGGAGTGGTGAAGGACAGGTAATGACAATCCACTGGAACAAAAATTGAAAGAAAAGGATATGAATGTCAGAGGAATTCGGCTTTCTTTCAAAGAAAACAAGAGGATAAAAAGAGTAAGTAGATGTTTAGAGAGATTCGGCTAAACCAAAAAGAACTTATTGAATGTCGAAAATGTTCTGCTTTTGAAAAGAATGAGATGGAGAAGAAAGGTGTTATCTACCAAAAGAGTTTCGGCTATGATGTTTGAGAGGAAAGAGAAGAAAATGCCAGAGTTTTGGTAGGAGATGAGGCTTTAGAGGGTTTCGGCTTTGGTGTTTATGGCAAAGAAAATGAAATGGGAGTATAGAGTGGATGGTAAGGTGAGTTTTAACCAAGCACAAAAGAAGAAGAAAATACGAAGAGTATTGGGAGGTGTTTCGGTTTTGGTGAATAGGAGAAAAGAAAATGCAAAGCACAAAGTGTGAGAGTGTTTTGGTGTTTGAGAGAAAAGCCAAAAAATGCACAATATGGTATAAATGTTTCGGTTTTGACAAAAAAAAAGTTGAACAAAGAATGCTCTTTGTTTCTCTAGCTAGCCGAAATTCTCAACACCCTTAATGCCATCATCTAACATTCGACCACCCCCTTAACAACACTAAACCGAACCCACACACACATCCCACATTCGGCCAATCACTCTCCCTCTCTCTCAATCCCATGATTCTCTCCACCAATCACTCTCCACTCTCCATTCAAACTTGTTGACCCCTTCTTCCTCCTTGAATTGCTCTTTTCCTTTCATTCAAATGTGTTGACCCATTCAACACTCATCCACCAGAGTCCAAGCTGAGAGCAACTCTCCCCCACCTTGGCGTCAAAAAGAAATCCGTCAAAAGGGATCTACGCAGCTCGAACCTGCTCCCTGCCAGCTTCCCTGAGGCGTCACCTTCTAGAGCTTTAAGTGGTGCCTCCTTACCACTTTACCAATAAACTTCTTGTGTCAAATCACACAAACACCAACCCTTAAGTCCTATCCCACTCAGCTCTCCCCTAAAGTGCCCAAAAGCAAAATTTTTACTAAGGCTCCGACTTACCCCTACATCATTCCTGGACCCCAAAGCACCCCAAACTAGCATGACAAACAGAGCATTCACACACAAACACACAATTGCATAGCCCCTAATTTAGGATGTTACAACAGGTCTGGCATGGCCAAGCACACGACCTAGCACACGGACGTGTGAGGCCATTTCGAAGGGCACAGGGGCTGGTCACACGGGTGTGTGGTTGGCCGTGTGACCCAAGTCAGGGAGTTACGCAGGGTCGAACACGGGCTGGGACATGGCCATGTGATACCATTTCGAATGTCCACATGGTCTGTGACACGAGTGTGTCTCACACGGTTGGGCCACACGGGCGTGTGTTGTAACACCCCTGACCCGTATCCGTCGCCGGATTAGGGCTACGATGCATTACCCAAACAAAACACAACTTCTGAACTATTACATATGCACACATGTGATATACACATAAATAAAAAAATGACTGATTAAATGTTAAATATAAACTATTAATTATAAAACAAATACAATCCACTTGCATATAATCATTTTTATAATTAAATAAACATGCCTTAAAGCCATGCAAAATTTGCTTCTAAATATATGTACAAATTGTGAACTTATCATTTCAATGACATTTGAATACTTAATAACTATTAAATACTTTATTACTTAATAGTATACCTATATTTAATAGACCAAACAAATCATATCACAAAACTTAATGTCCAAAATCATATGTGGCATAAACAATAATACCAATTGATTAATTATATAAATATATATATCATTGAGTAAATAAAATCATTATGCACATTTCACGAGATCAAATTTGAACCATACGCACAATACAAATCAATTTATCCTCTATTCGGCTAATCAATTAAATTTATAAAAGCTAAATTCAAACATGCATTACTCATTTAACTATCATTAACCGAATTTGTATGTACCTTATTTATTAACTTTAAGCCTATTTAAAAGACAAATATATATCATTTAAAAGACCAAAAACATGCATATTTTCCTATTACAAGTTTGCGCATATGAATATACCAATTGAGCCATTTCCAAAAATCCATATAATTCATATCATTTTACAATTACAAAGCCGAACTTTAAGACCACTCGCATGAGCAAATCAAACGTTTATCAATTACACCACATGCATATATGTATGACATGTCTATTATCTAACTAACACATAATATACCTTAACTAACATCCATTACTTAGCTTATTGCTGAAACACATAATCAAACATCACCTTATATATACATGATATTATTTCCCAAATAAACTTAAGCCATAATCAATTACAAGGATTAACAAGACATACCAAACTCACTCCACCATATGCTATAATCGAACTTACTTTATACCGTAACATTTACCACTTTCTTAACAAAACATATCAAACATAATTCACATATATAAATAAGCCATGGCTGAATTACCAAAATCAACATATCTATCATTTGATCAAAAGCATAAAAACCAAGATTAACAAAATAAATAAGCCATTTTCACATGGCTCATATTTACATACCCAAAAATCAAACATATTAACTAGCCTATACATGCCATATGTTCGAATTCAAACTTAATAAAATACCGAAGACAGTCGATAGTGTGATAGACTTCTCTGACGATCCCCAAGCTTATAACCAACTTCCAAAATCTATAAAACAAAAAACAAACACACAGAGTAAGCTTTTACAGCTTAGTAAGTCATAAAAAAATGAGACATTTAATCATATTCATAATTTAATCTAGCTAAACCTAAATAAACCATCAAAAATTCATATACATTTCTAACTTATAATTTCATATATCAAAACATATAAATTTTGCATAAATTTTCCTTTGGCCTAATACTTGTTTGAACATTAGTATATTTAACCTTTACTTTCTACAACACAAATACATCATTTGGCCGAATATATACATTCACATATACATACACATAGTTCACATTAACATATAACATTATATCATCAATTCAAACATTCAACTTACCCTATTTTCATAACTTTCTATGAGTACATACCTGAGCCTTTCTAACTCAATTTTTACACTCGATCTTAACTTATCATTGCCCGTTGAACCATTCAGAATTAAAGAGGATACTCGGATAGTCGAACATTTTGTACAATGCCAACGTCCTAGACGTGGTATTACATGTAACCACATATTGACGCCATTGTCCCAGACAGGGCCTTACACGTAAGTCACAAGTTGATGCCAACGCCCCAAACATGGTCTTACACGATAACACATAATGGAATCCTATTGCATGATATATGTATCCTAGCTATTCCTAAGGTTCCTACGGGAATTTCGAACATCATAACTCGATCGTAGACATTGCTCCCGAGCATATAGACATTCGACCATCACTTATATACATTCATAAAATTCAATTCAGCATATAAAGTTCACATATACTCAAATTTAACAGCATTTATTTTCTTATAAACTTACCTCGGACATCTACGGACGAAATAAAACGACTATTCAATTATTTTTGTTTTCCCCAGATCCAAGTCCATTTTCTTTGGTTCTTGATCTAAACATATTCAAAGTAAACTTATTCAAACACAATTTTATTCAATTTAGTCTAAAAACACATAAATGGGCAAATTACCATTTTTCCCTGACATTTTACACTTTTCACAATTTAGTCCCTATTTCATAAAACACAAAATGTGCAAAATTTCAATGTTCCATGCTTAGGCCGAATCTACCCTATGTTCTTATTTCATATTTTAGTCCCTCAATTTATTATTTTTACAATTTAGCCCTAATTACTCAAAATCATCAAAATTTCCAATACAAAACATATTAATCCAAAACAAATCTTTCATAATCCATCATCTAACATCACAAAGTTCATAAATTCATCAATGGCTTAACTCAAAATATTCATCAAAATCAAAAACTAAAGCATGGGCTTTGTAAATTTCATAGCAACGATCTCAAAAAATGTAAAAATTATCAAAAACTGAGCTAGTTACATACCTTAATCAAGCTTAAATATGGCCGAATGAAGCTTGTTCTTCTTTCTTTATTTTTCGTTTAGTTTCGACAAAAACAATAAGATGAACATGCATGGTTTTTGTTTTATGTTTTATTTAATTAACATATATTTCAAATTTACTAAATTAACCTTTACTATTTAACATAAATATCTTATATAATATGTACATAACCGTCCATCACTATGTTTCATGGAAAAATTGTAACATAAAAGCCTCCCATTAAAAGAACAAAGCAATTTAGTACTTTAACAAATAGTTAGCAACTTTTACCATTTACACAATTAAGTCTTTTTATTAAATCAGGCACTCAAACGATAAAATTAAATCACAAAAATTTCACATGTATAAATTCACACATTATAAACACAGAAAATAATATTTAATTATTTTTTCTAACTCATATTTGTGGTCCCGAAATGAATTTTCTGATTAGGGTCAAAACCGAATTGTTACATGTGTCCCCTGTATTTTGAAAATGTTTCTAAGTTTTCTAAAAGTTTCCTAAGTTATTGGTTTAGTCTCGAACCACTCTTAATCCATGTTTTGGGCCTCGTAGGCTCGTATTAGGAACAATGTGAATGATTTTGAATGGTTTATATTTGTAAATGGTAAAGTGTATGAGAATTGTATGTGTATTTGTGTAATAAGTTTTGTAATGCTTCGTAACTCTATTTCGACATTGAATACGAGTGAGGGGTGCTACAATATCGATTTTATATATCATTTAGATGTTCTCCTAAGTGTTAGGGAGCCAAAATTTTTCTTAATTCTTAAGGTGGCAGGATTGAAGTCGCGATGAGCTTAAGTCAGAGAGTGATGTCGCGACGTGGTACCGTAGTGAGGTCGCGATTAGTTCAAGTTAGACATGGAATTTCTTGAAGTTGCGACAAGCAATAGTTTGAAGTTTACAATTTGGTCCCTAAACGACCTCCGATCACTTTGAGATTTTTCGTAAGCTCGTTTTAAGCTCAGATAAGTGTTTGAATCATATTTTAGTTGTATTTTAAGCTTAAAAAATGAAAAAATTTTAAATCATTTAGGAGTGGTCGTAGTTGGTTTAATAACGAATGTGACATCTCAATACCTTAACCCGACGATTGGGTCGGGTAAGGGGTGTTATAATATTGTGTAACAAGCTAATATATTGATCGTTCTTTATCGAGTTTTAAAATTTATAAATAGAATGATCGAACCTGGAAACTAACTCTGACAATGATTAAAGGCAAGTGTACCTATCGAACAGTAGTATAGCTTAGGCAAGACCGGATTGTCGAATCTAAAGGAACTAAAAGTACTAATACTCACTTTCTTTTTATTATTTAGCCTAAAATATGGAGTGATTGGCTGATTTAATCTAAATTAACGACTACTAAGCTAAAGACACAAAGACAAAAAGAACGACTTGGAAAATAACTTGAAGAAAACTCAATTGATCACGACGATACCCTCAGGAAGAATCCACCTAGACTTTACTTGTTACTTAACACTGAACCATACGATTTATTCACTTAGCTTGATCCGTAAGATTTCCTAACGTATATTAAACCCTCTCTCGAGGTGAATAATGTCTAACCCTAGGTTAATTAATGGAACTCTCGTTCTCTTATAATAACCCCCTAAAATAGCAGTAAATCGATCTATGGACTCCCATATTAGGTTTAACCCTAATCCGGTAAAACTCGTCACCCTATCTCTAGGCGTGCGATCAATTCCGCTTAATTATGCTAGATCTACTCTTAAGTAGGGTCTATTCCTCCTCCACCTAAGCACATCAAATTTGGATTAAGCATGCATAATTAAGAACAAACTAAATATTTATCATATAATTCAGAAATCAATAACAAGATTTATCTAGGTTTCATCCACTTCAGGTATCTGAAGGGTTTAGTTCAAAACAAATAAAGAAAACATCTCAAGATAAAAGATAAAATAAAATATAAGAAATCCCTAAAACCCCCTAGAGGAACTGAAAGAGAAATCTGCCGTCTTGAATATAATTTCGGCTCCTTGAGATGGATCCAATGCCTATCTTCTAGTAATTCCCACAAATCTGGCCTTTTTGTCTCAACTCTTTGGCCTAGCTAACCGCCCTGACAAAAGCCCTGGTAGAAGGCTTCTACCGAACTCCCCGCTTAGGTTGCCCCCTTGGGTGCTTATATAAACTTTGAGATCCTTACTTGGCCTCTAAGTGTCCTAATTCAAGTATAATTCTTACTTGGATGTTTGAATAGGCTTTGGAATGTGTTTGCCTCAAAGTATCCAAATTTGAGTGAAATTTCTCCCTTCCACGGTAGGGGCACGGCTATGGTACACGCCCGTGTAAATCGTTTTCAGACTATGTCTCAATTCTGTTGAATGGGGCACGACCGTATAAATCGTGGCATGGTCATGTCTTAGTTAATTGTCGAGGCACGACCGTGTAGCTTGAAGTTCAGGCCGTGTCAATTTCCTCTTTGGCCCAAATTGGCCCGTTGTAAGCCCTGTTTCTCATTCTTTTCGTCCTCGGGTGCTTTTCTGAGTATACACATGAAAAGAAATGATTACAAACACCTTTTTACATAAATTAAGGGCTAAATCATCCAAAAGCATACTAAATATGGGGTTAAAATATGTTACTTTTACGATTTATCAAATACCCCTACATTTAAGCTTTTGCTTGTCCTCAAGCAAAATTCTCAACATACAATTAAAACGAACTTTCCATAATTCACAATTCCTATCAAAAATGCCTCATCATAATTCATAGATAATTTATACATGGATAATTTAACTCAAAGACTCCTAAAGATTCAAACAATTCTAAGTCATACATTTTGTAGCACGAAAACATAGGTGTCTCCCCTTATCTAAATAATTACCTTTAATTCAAAACCGACAAGGATTGACATCCTCACTAAAGATTCACTCAAAGCACTCGAAGTGTTTAAGTTTCAAGAAAAGTACTCATAAGTCAAACACGAAAAGTTAATCCCATAGGCTTGCTCGAAAATCAAATCTCCACCATCGTAATATGAGATGATACACAAATCAAAAGGTCTTTGACAGGGTTGTAACAAGGGCTTAGGTTAAAGGTGTGGATAAAGGCTGAAATAGAAGGTTTAGAATCGAGATTGACCTGACCAATTACCTAACTAAAAATAATGAACTTGAAAATAAATGATTATATCAATTGAAATTTTGAAACTAATAATAGTATGAGCTTTTTCTTTGATAATTGAAATTTAAATGTACAAGCTCACTTTTTATACTATTAATGCTGAATAAACTTTGATTTCGAATTTTTTGTTAAGAAAAACCTAAGTAGAAACATAATAAAGAAAGAAATTTATCAACTGAAATAAACTAATTCGGCAATTGATCAAATCAATTCTTGATAAAAGGATAGTTAAAAGAATGGTGATAACAAATACAAAGGGTTTTGGGTTAATATTAGCGGGTAAATCAATAAAAAGGGTTGTTATGATTAAAATGGGTTCACTAGGGGTTAATTTGTGGAGGCAGGCTTTTTAGTGGAGTGAATTGGTTAAAACCTAGGTGCCTTTATCATCTCAGTATATCAAATCATTTAATGTG
The DNA here is from genome assembly GCA_025506655.1 of Gossypium rotundifolium. Classification (NCBI taxonomy): domain Eukaryota; kingdom Viridiplantae; phylum Streptophyta; class Magnoliopsida; order Malvales; family Malvaceae; genus Gossypium; species Gossypium rotundifolium. Next base: position 153,923,562 of record CP106722.1, on the reverse strand, counting down.
GTCTCGATATGTATAATCTAGGCAAGTTCTAGAATAAAAATTTAGTGTTGACACACTCATAATCAATAAAGTGAGCATGAAAAAGAATATATGCTCTACAAGGCTCAAATCTGACAAAAATTATGGTATTTGACATCAATCCTGTAAATTTCAAACTTCAAGGTAATATTCAAATTCAACTTAACAACCTAGAAAATTTTTGATTATTGAAAAATAGACTTATCATGCTTGATTCTCTAGTATTCTTCAAGTATAAATCATCAATGCACAATTATCAATGACTTACTCAAAAACATATCAATAAAAATCATAAATCATTAGAAATTTCACCCTAATTGATAATATGAGAAAATTACTTAGGAACAAGACTAAAATTCAGGATTTTGGAATAATGCAAAAAGTTAGGTACTTTTACCCCCCACACTTAAGATGTACATTGTCCTTAATGTACAAAGATAGATAAACAATTATGTAGTAATAAAATCAAAAGAAAAAGGGAGAAGTAACACTTCCTGAATTTTTGGATGAAGTCAATGAAAAGAAATCGGATAAGATTGGAGGTAAACGTAGGGAAGCGTCTCGAACCGTTTGAAATTGAATCCTCAAAGTAGCCGGCTTGGTTTTATTGTATCCTAAGCTAAATCTAAATGCCATTGAGAAAAAGGAGAAAATAATACATGAAGTAAAAATAAAAATAAAAATAAAAATATGAATAATAGTAAATAATTAAATAGAGATAAGGTGCATGCCCATGTGCCTAGCCGTGGTGTCCACTCGGCCACGGCGACATCCTTGTGCAAGGATGTGTGGGTATGGAAACTTATGCCTAAATATGAAAAGAAATAAAACCAAACTAATTACTACGGTTAGTACTCGAGTTGCCTTCCGAGAAGCGGTCATTTAAAGTCTTGAGCTTGACTTACCTATTGTACGCACAATCATGGTGGTTTGAGGAGGTGGAAATCCTTTCTCATCAGATCAACTCGGTTATGGATATAAAGTTTAAGTCGAGTAATGTTTACCTCAAAAGTGTTGAATTTAGGATTGCTTACATCGACTGTGCCGTATAGGAAGACATTAAGTACCTCAAAAGTGATTTCTTTGTTTTTCTTGAGGTCTGAATTGGTGATTCGAGGGTCTTCCTTATTCAACAATACCTGATCCCGTATTTTGAAGTGATTTGTTGTTCCTATCAGCTCATCTAGGGTTTCCTTCGGTTTCACTTCGTGTGGTTCCGGTTCTTCTTTAAATTGTGTTTTCCACTCTTCTAGTTTGTCAACCTTAAATCTTCATTCCTCATATAATTCTTCTTTGTTGGCACGAGGTCTAAGATCTAGCTCAGCTAGGTGATTTCGTGATGCTTCCTGTAAAAAAGGTTGAACCAAATGGTTATCAATAGAATTAACATTCGTACCTTTATTACTCGATGTCCTAGCTGAGTCAAGAGCTTGAAGAGTGATTGTTTCGTCACTACACGAAGTGTGAGTTCACGAATTCTTTCTCTGTGTGATATTTTTTATTACATCGGGATATGGCACACGAGGTTGGTACTTTGTAATTTCCAATTTTGGTATATCATGGCACACCTCAACCTTACCTTCACTTACCACAGGTTCTTCCCTTAGGTTTGGTTCATCTAACCCTTCACTGTCATGAGCTGGTACGGTTTGAATTTTCTCGTTTGGGTTAATCTCTGTGTGTAACACCCCAAACCCGGCCCAAACACCACGACCGGATCTGGTATGTCACTAAGGAAATTTTTGTAAAACAAATCGTGTTGTCAGAAAGCCCAAATGTAATTTATATAAAATATGCCTTTATGAATAAAACCCAAACTTAATTACATGCCTTAGTTTAATTAAAATAAATGTTTGAATAACTAAAAATAATTTATCCCATAATAAAACAAGATATAAACTAGTGGCCCATGGCCTTATTACAACGAGGTTTAAAATCTATTAAATAAAACATAATATAAAAATAATTAACTTGAGTCTTTTTGCCGGATCCACATATTCTTTTGCATGGCCACCTTGCGCTCCACTCCGGCCCGGTCCGATGCGCTAACCGTCACCTGAAAGGTTAGTTAAATTTGGGTGAGTCACGAGACTCAGTGTGCAACCCTCATGCACCACTAGATTTGGGCCTCATAAAACATAACAACAATTTCATTTACATGGATAACAAGTAATATGCAAAGCCCAACCCATTTGCCTAGGTTTCCATCCGCTACACGCCCTCGTACCAACCAACACACCATTGGGGATTTCTACAATCAACCCACACCGCTACACTCTAAGATGGCAGTCATGCTGCTCATCAACATATATTGGCCAAAGCCCGTATAACAAATCACGGCATTAGCCGCTACAGTAATTCACGGTAAAAATCGTTACACATATACATATACATATAACTTCCTCCTTTCATCACCCAACCCATACAATATGCACAATAATTTAAAACATATACAACAGTTTACTTGAAACATATAGTCAGATTATTTACTAACCTGAGGGTCCGCTGTTTAAATCCGAGATTTCAGCTTTTAATGTAAGATATAAAACTTATGAACACATATATATATTTATAGTTAATCAGATCTAGACGGTGGGGAAGTATTACACACATGATTCTCGTACTAATGCTTTCTCTACGTCTACGCTACTATTACTCGAAACAACTACTATTGGCCCACGATCTGACTTTGATTTCGGCCCACACCCCATTGGCCAATCTCGCACTACAGAAACAGATCGCTTCTTGAATTTGGACGACGGTTTTACAGATCCAACCTTCTCTGCTTGACTGTTAGTTGAGTCCATAACAATCTCTTAATCACTAAACCAAATAAATGATGAGATCTAACTCATTAGTTAAATGTAACCCTTAAAACGAACACTTACCTAGTTAGTCGAATCCCGAATGTCCTTGAGAAATCGTCACACCAACCTACCTACATTCGGCTATCCTTCAAATATCAAACCAACTGATACACACAACCAACCTAACCAAATAGTATTCGACCAAAGCAATAAGAATCATGGAAGGCCATTTGGCCAAACTTACCACTACCTACCTTCGACTTTTCCACCAAATCGGCTTTAATGGGGCAGATTTGGCTTCAAGGGGTAAATAGTATAATCGGCAGGGCCTTGGAAATAATGATTTAGATTAGGAGTTTGATAAGAATAAAGGAATCGCAGAAAAGGAGAAATCCCAAAACTCACCAGATTACTAAGGAGTATACGACTTACAGTGCACCTTCGGGAAAACAGGGATCTCCCTTGTAGATTCGACTATAGAGGAAGAAGATGTGCACTAAGAGCATTCGGCTTTCAGAAGGGATCTAGGAGAATAGAGAAGAGCTAGAGAGTTTTCAGTTTTGACAAGAAACAAAGGTACATAAGAGAAAGAATTTTCGGTTGAGGAGAATAGATGAGAAAGTGAGAAAAACCAAATGGAAAAGATGATATCTGGCCTCCCAAATTTTGGCATATCATACCCACACACAGAGTTGGAGTTTTGGCCAACTCTCTCCTCTCCTGATAGCCTTTAACTCACTTGATAACGCAATCATTATCTTACCTTTAGGAGAGCCCTCATTACAGCCAACTCCTCCCTCCTTGATTATCATCTTTTATCACTTAAATACAAAGAAATAAAGCTCCTAACTAGTAGCGTACATGCCGCCCACCCCCTTCCCATTTAAGTGTCAAATTTTGACCCATCTCCTAAGGCTCACCCGGCCACACAAGGGCCCAAACTCCTCCCCCTTATGACGCCACCTTATGCCCACTTAAAGCACTTTAATTCTTTGGGCCACAAGCCTAGCTTGTCACTTAATTAACTATCTTCTTAAATTATGAGCTAACCCCATTTATTAGCCACCTAACCTAAATTTTTAAAGCGCAATATTTCACTTTAAATTACCCAGAGCACTAACTTTAACCCTAATTCAAATATTTAATCAAAAAGTCAGCCCGATCCTTAATCTCAATTTATCATATTAGACTATCATATAAATGCGTAGGCCCACTTTAAGGATGTTACAGTTCTACCCCCCTTAAAATAAATTTCGGCCTCGAAATTTACAGTCGGAAAAGATAGGGATCTTTTGGCGTATAACATCCTCCTGCTCCCGTCTCCTCTTCTTACCGTGATTTTGCCACAAAACTTTAACCAACGAATGACTTCCTTCTCAACACTTTCACATCTCGATCCGAATTTGTCTGGTTCCTCCTCAAAGGACAAGTCCGGCCTTACTTTTATCTCTTCTATCAAGACTACGTGCGATGGGTCGATTGATAACGCCTCAAGATGTCGAGACATGGAACACGTCATGTATCTCGCTCCAACTCCAAAGGCAACTCCAATCGATAAGCCACTGGGCCCACATGTTCAAGTACCCGGTAAGGCCCAATAAACCGTGGACTTAACTTCCCCTTTCGACCAAACCTCATTACCTTCTTCCATGGGGATACCTTCAAGAAGACTTGATCACCTACCACGAATTCCACCTCCTTTCGCTTTAGATCCGCGTAAGACTTCTGTCGATCAAATGCTTCCTTTAGCTGAACCCGTATTAACTTCACTTTCTCCTCAGTTTTCGAAACTAATTCTGGACCTAACACCTTACGTTCACCCAACTCCGTCCAACTTGTTGGAGTACGACATCTCCTTCCATATAACGCTTCATAAGGTGCCATCTGAATGCTAGCTTGATAGCTATTATTATATACAAATTCTGCCAAGGGCAAATACTCTTCCCAACTTCCCCTAAAGTCGATGATGCAACCCCTTAGCATATCTTCCAAGATTTGAATTACCCTTTTGGACTGACCATCAGTCTGTGGGTGAAAGGTAGTACTAAAGTCTAACTTTGTTCCCATTGCTTGATGAAGAGCCTTCCAAAATCGTGACGTGGACCTAGGGTCCCTATCTGATATGATCGACACTGGCACACCATGAAATCTTACAACCTCAGCCACATACAATTTAGCCAGCTTTTGTAAAGAAAAGTCCACTCGAACCGGTATGAAGTGAGCAGACTTTGTCAGTCAGTCAACAATCACCCAAATTGAATCCTTCTTAGTGGGTGTAAGGGGTAACCCATTAACAAAATCCATCGTGATTCTCTCCCATTTCCATTGGGGAATCTTCACCGGCTGCAACAATCCCGATGGTACTTGGTGTTCAACTTTGACCTGCTGACACGTCAAACATTTTCCTACGACTTCTGTTACCTCTTTCTTCAGACTTGGCCACCAAAATTGTTCTCGTAAATCACGGTACATCTTGACTCCTCCAGGATACATAGCATAAGGGCTACTATACGATTCTCGAAGAATCCTCTGTCTTAGCTCATCATCCTTAGGCATGCAAATCTTCCCACGATAACACGGAACTCCATCCTTGTTCAGACTATAGTCCTCCATTCTACCATCCCTTACTCGCAACAGTCGAGCACTCAAGTCTTTATCTCCTAACTGCTTATCCTTAACCTGACTTACCCATGTTGGCTTTACTTGCAACTCAGCCAGCAAACTCCCATCGTCGAATAAACTCAAATGAGCAAACATGGCTCTTAACTCCGATACTACTTTACGGCTTAGCACATCTGCTACCACATTCGCCTTTCCAGAGTGATATTCGATCAAACAATCATAATCCTTCAGGAGCTTGATCCACCTACGTTGTCTCAAATTTAGCTCCTTCCGGGTAAGGAGGTACTTCAGACTTATATGGTCGGTGTAAATTACCGACTTCTCCCCACATAAGTAGTGCCTCCAAATCTTTAAGGCAAATACTACCGCTGCCAACTCCAAGTCATGCGTAGGGTAGTTCAACTCATGCGGTCTCAACTGTCGAGATGTATACGCCACCACCTTTCCTTCTTGCATCAGTACACACCCTAAACTCGTGTGTTACGCATCACAGTAGACGGTAAATTCCCTTCCTGCCTCAGGCTGAATTAATACTGGCACTTCCGTCAGGATTGTCTTTAGCTTCTCAAAGCTTCCCTGTTGTTTGTCGATCCATACGAATAATACTTCCTTCCTCAACAACTTAGTCAGAAGAGCCGCTATTAGAAAAAACCCTTCAACGAAACTTCGGTAATACCTTGCTAAACCTAAGAAACTCCGAACCTCCGCCACAGACTTTGGTGGTTTCCAATCCAATACAGCCTCTATCTTTCGAGGGTCCACCCTGATTCCCTCGGCCGACACCACATATCCTAAGAAAGTCACTTCCTTTAGCCAAAACTCACACTTACTGAACTTTGCAAATAGCTGCTTCTCCCTCAGAGTTTGCAACACCACACGAAGATGTTCGTCATGCTCCTCCTCTGACTTAGAGTAAACCAAGATATCGTCGATGAACACCACAACAAACCGATCAAGATATGGCTGAAACAGCTGGTTCATCATATCCATAAAGGCCTCTGGTGCATTCGTCAACCCGAACGGCATTACCAAGAACTCATAATGCCCGTACCGAGTCTGAAACATCGTCTTATGAATGTCACCTTCTTTAACTTTTAATTGATGGTATCCAGACCTTAAGTCAATCTTAGAAAAGACCGATGCTCCTTTGAGCTGATCGAACAGGTCGTCGATCCTCGGTAACGGATACTTGTTTTTGATCGTCAACTTGTCCAATTGACGATAGTCCACACACATACGCATAGATCTGTCCTTCTTCTTCACGAACAGGACCGGCGCTCCCCATGGAGACACACTCGGTTGAATGAACCCACGATCCAATAGTTCCTGAATCTGAGCCTTGAACTCCACCAACTCCTTCGGCGCCATTCTATAAGGAGCAATAAATACTGGAGCTGTACCCGGAAGTAGGTCTATTCCAAATTCCACCTCGCAATCCGGGGTAATCCTGGCAATTCCTCCGGAAAGGCATCCGCGAAATCCTTGACTGTTCGGACCTCATTAGCAGTCACCTCCTTAGCATCCAACGCACTAATAAAAGCCAGATATACACTACATCCCTTCCGAATCATCTTAATAGCTTTTAAGGAGGATATCATGTTAGACAAGTAATTCCTCTTTTCTCCTAACACAACCACCTCCCCGCCTTCCGGGGTACCCAACATCATAGGGTTATTCTCACAGTCCAACTTGGCACGATGCTTAGTTAACCAATCCATTCCCAAGATGACATCAAACTCTCCAAATGGTAATTCCATCAAGTCTGCCGGGAACACTACCCCTTGAGTCTCTAAAGGTACTTCCCTAAACAGCTTGTCCACTACCCTAGATTATCCTAAGGGACTCACCACGGTCATCTTCCTAGTGGTTATCTCATAATCTATACTTAGAGTCTCAGATACTGAATATGCAACATAGGAGTGGGTTGACCCAATATCAATTAAAGCAAGAAAAGGGTTATCAGCGATAAAAAACGTATCGGTTATAATATCCGATGTGTCATCGTCCTCCCTTAGGCGAGCCGCGTAAACTAAACCAGACTGCCTTGCATCCGTATTACCTGTACCTCTGCCGGATGCTCCACGACCTTGACCGGGTCCATTTCTTCCTCTAGCTGTACCTCTACCCCTTAGTCCAAACTGATCACGCCTCCAAGCCTGATCATAACCTCGACCCGTTGGCTGCCCAGGATCCATCTGAGGACAGTCCCTCATCAAATGTTCTGTGGATCCACACCTAAAGCATCCACCAGTTTTCACTCTACACTCCCCATAATGGGTTCTCCCACATATAGAACATGCTTGACTCTGGCCCGATGGGGCACGAGCTGGCCCATCAGTTCTAGGCCTCTTCTAAAAATTTTCAGTTGCTCTAGAGGGTCCAAAACTTCTCTTACTCCTGCCCCGATCATTATCCTTCTCTTGTCTCTCCACCCATTTCACCTCCTCAGCTATTTTAACTTTATCCACTAGAACCGTAAAAATTCTCTCTCGTTGTGGCGTGATCAAAACCCTTAGCTCATTTCTTAACCCATCCTCGAATCGAACGCATCGTTCATACTCCGTTGACACCATTCCCCGAGCGTAACGACTCAGGCGTAAAAACTCAGTCTCATACTCAGCCACAGAGTTACTCCCCTGCACCAAATTCAGGAATGCTTTCCTTTGAGCATCCATATAACTAACCCCAACGTACTTTCCCTAGAATGAATCCTTAAAGAAATCCCAGTCAATCAAGTCCGCGGTCGTACCCTCTTTCACCGTGATCCACCATTGGTAGGCCTCATCTCGAAGAAGAGACACGACCCCCTTCAGCTTCTCCTCCACCATGAAGTCTAAGTCATCCATTATATGTTCCACTGCCTCCAACCAATATTCAGCAGAACTCGGGGATACGCCAGAGACTTCCCTAAATACTTCGGCCCCATTGTTTCTCAGCCTCTCAGGCACAGATTTTCGGGCTCCTCTGCCCATACCAGCCTCAGCCACTCTTTCCAAAACCCTCATGCGGCCTGAGACACCATGTCCTCTCCACCTGTCTGGTCTTAGAATTCCACCTTAACAGCTGGTGGAACCGGTATCTTACTTTCGGACCCATGACCCAATCCTATGGGTTTTGATACGGTCATCCCACCTCTACCGCGTCCACGTGACGAACGTCCTCGACCTCTTATACTCATTCTTCTAGTTCACGTTTATCTGATTTAAAATTTTTTATGAGTCATTAATTGTTTCCACTAATTATCCCGAACAATCTTATGAAACATAGTTTTAAAAGTGATTCTTTCAAATTTGAACCTATCTACAGTTTTCAGTCTTCCTATTCTAGGAATTATGCACACACAACGTTCATACAAGTAACATTCATCACCTAAGGGTATTTTTGTCATTTCGCTACCCAGGGGTATTTTCGTAATTTTATCCTACAGGGGTATTTTCATAATTTTACAAAATAAGGTTCCGGGTGATTTAGCGAAATAAGGGTATTTTGGTAATTTTCTAACTCAGGGGTATTTCAATAATTTCACAAATTCAAGGGTCTTTCAGTAATAAAATTTAGGGTTATTTTAGTAATTTTGCCAATCAGGGGTTTCTTTGATCATTTTGCAAATCAGGGGTGTCTTAGTCATTTACAACTCAGGGGTAATTTGGTAATTTTACAAGTCAAGGATATTTTGTTGTTGTTGTTTTTATGGAAAGATTCTGTTGACTTTGTAAATCGAGGTATATTCACAAATCATAGGTAATTTTTTTTTCAAAATAAGGATATTCTAATAATTTTGTGAGAAAAACAGGTGGCTGGTCCGGGTTTTAATTATAAGTTTTGGCCTGTCAACACGTACTCGTAGCTAGGGTGAATAGTCACTATGCACCAGGTAGGATTCTAGTGGAAAGGAGGTGAGTTACTAGGACTGCTTAAGTACCAAGCTTCCGTTGAATCCACTCCTAGACATACATATGCCTATGCCACACACGGTCATGGGTAAAGTGAACAATCACTATGCACCAGGTAAGATTCCTGCGAAGAGGAGGTGAGTCACTTGGCTACTTAAATACCAAGCTCTTCCGGATCTACTCCTAGACATGCATATGCTTGTTACCACACTTTAGTCTTGTGACTTGTTTACAGGTTTTGTTTATTGAAGTTAAGTCTTATGAGTTTGAAGAGTTGTTTGTCTAAGCCTAAAGTCCATCAAGTTCTAACCTAAATAGTCTACGTCCCATAAGCCGTTAAGCCCACATTTATATTCACAATCAGGAGTTTAGTATACTTACCTGGCGAACTTGGCCAGAGACGCAGGTGCCATGCTGAGATAACAAACCTTTACTAAGAGAAATCCATGTTTTAAAAACCCATTTTTAGAAAATCTTTTGGGCCCAAAATCCCAAAGTCGAGTTTTGAACCGGGCTCTGATACTAATTTGTAACACCCCAAACCCGGCCCAAACACCACGACCAGATCTAGTATGTCACTAAGGAAATTTTTGTAAAACAAATCGTGTTGTCAGAAAGCCCAAATATAATTTATATAAAATATGCCTTTATGAATAAAACCCAAACTTAATTACATGCGTTAGTTTAATTAAAATAAATGTTTGAATAACTAAAAATAATTTATCCCATAATAAAACAAGATATAAACTAGTGGCCCATGACCTTATTACAATGAGGTATAAAATCCATTAAATAAAACATAATATAAAAATAATTAACTTGAGTCTTTTTGCCGGATCCATATATTCTTTTGCATGGCCACCTTGCGCTCCACTCCGGCCCGGTCTGATGCGCTAACCGTCACCTGAAAGGTTAGTTTAATTTGGGTAAGTCGCGAGACTCAGTGTGCAACCCTCATGCACCACTAGATTTGGGCCTCATAAAACATAACAACAATTTCATTTCCATGGATAACAAGTAACATGCAAAGCCCAACCCATTTACCTAGGTTTCCAGCCGCTACACGCCCCCGTACCAACCAACACACCATTGGGGATTTCTACAATCAACCCACACCGCTACACTCTAAGATGGCAATCATGCTGCTCATCAACATATATTGGTCGAAGCCCATATAACAAATCACGGCATTAGCTGCTACAGTAATTCATGGTAAAAACCGTTACACATATACATATACATATAACTTCCTCTTTTCATCACCTAACCCATGCAACATGCACAATAATTTAAAACATGTACAACAGTTTACTTGTAACATATAGTCAGATTATTTACTAACCTGAGGGTCCGCTGTTTAAATCCGAGATTTTGGCTTTTAATGTAACATATAAAACTTATGAACACATATATATATTTATAATTAATCAAATCTAGACGGTGGGGAAGTATTACACACCTGATTCATGTACTAATGCTTTCTCTACGTCTACGCTACTATTACTTGAAACAATTACTATTGGCCCACGATCTGACTTCGATTTCGGCCCACACCCTGTTGGCCAATCTCGCACTACTGAAACAGATCCCTTCTTGAATTTGGACGACGGTTTTACAAATCCAACCTTCTTTGCTTGACTATTAGTTGATTCCATAACAATCCCTTAATCACTAAACCAAATAAACGATGAGATCTAACTCATTAGTTAAATGTAACTCTTAAAACGAACACTTACCTAGTTAGTCGAATCCCGAATGTCCTTGAGAAATCGTCACCACCAACCTACCTACATTCGGCCATCCTCCAAATATCAAACCAACCGATACACACAACCAACCTAACCCAAATAGTATTTGGCCAAAGCAATAAGAATCATGGAAGGCCATTCGGCTAAACTTACCACTACCTACCTTCGACTTTTTCACCAAATCAGCTTTAATGGGGCAGATTCGGCTTCAAGGGGTAAAGAGTATAATCTGCAGGGCCTTGGAAATAATGATTTAGATTAGCAGTTTGATAAGAATAAAGGAGTTGTAGAAAAGGAGAAATCTTGAAACTCACCAGATTACTAAGGAATATACGGCTTACAGTGCACCTTCGGGAAAATAGAGATCTCCCTTGTAGATTCGGCTATAGAGGAAGAAGATGTGCACTAAGAGCATTCGACTTTCAGAAGAGATCTAGGAGAAAAGAGAAGAGCTAGAGAGTTTTCGGTTTTGACAAGAAACAAAGGTACATAAGAGAAAGAATTTTCGTTTGAGGAGAATAGATGAGAAAGTGAGAAAAACCAAATGGAAAAGATGATATTTGGCCTCCCAATTTTTGGCATATCATACCCACACACAGAGTTGGAGTTTCGGCCAGCTCTCTCCTCTCCTGATAGCCTTTAACTCACCTGATAACTCAATCCTTATCTTACCTTTAGTAGAGCCCTCACTAAAGCCAACTCCTCCCTCCTTGATTATCATCTTTTATCGCTTAAATAAAAAGAAATAAAGCTCCTAACTAGTAGCCTTCATGCCGTCCACCCCCTTCCCATTTAATTGCTAAATTTTGACCCATCTCCTAAGGCTCAATTGGGCACACAAGGGCCCAAACTTGTCCCCCCTTATGGCGCCACCTTATGCCCACTTAAAGCACTTCAATTCTTTGGGCCATAAGCCTAGCTTGTCACTTAATTAACTATCTTCTTAAATTATGAGCTAACACCATTTATTTTCCACCTAACCTAAATTTTTAAAGCCCAATATTTCACTTTAAATTACCCAGAGCACTAACTTTAACCCTAATTCAAATATTTAATCAAAAAGTCAGCCCGATCCTTAAAATCTCAATTTAACATATTAGACTATCATATAAATGCATAGGCCCACTTTAAGGATGTTACACTGTGTTGCTTGGTAGACGCCCTTACGGTCGTTCGACATTAACTTTGCAAGTTGTTCAACTGACTTAGTAAATTTCTGAACTTGGTTCTTGATCTCTTTGATCGATGCTTGTTTATTATCAAAAGTTGTCTCAGTTTTTTGGGGACAGGTTTTTGTGGCTGCCATGAATTTTGTCAGCATCTCCTCAAGACGCGACTCCTCTTCCTGTTGGTGAGGTGGTTGTTGAAAAGTTGGAGGAAGTTCCTGTCTTTGGCTACTTTGATCTTCCCACGAGAAATTGGGATGGTAACTCCAACCTGCATTATAAGTGTCATTATAAAAATTATTTTTTGGTCTAAAATAGTTACCCGTATAGTGAGCTTGCTCGTTTTCCATGCCATATCTGTAGGGTGGGTACTTAGGATTCGCCACACCTCTTAAATTCAAATCATATTGCATTACTGGGTGTACCTGTGAAAGACTTTAGCTAGTTTGATAGCATGGTTATTAGGTCGAGGTTGTGGATATCGACTGCTTTTGATGGCTTTGTCCTCATAACTTGCCACTAATAGTTATTTAGTGCCATCTCCTCTATCTGCCAAAAATAAATAAAAGAAAATTTAGCAAAATCAAAATTTAACCTAAAAATAAATAAAAGTAAAATAGCGGGAAAAAATATAATGGCTAAGTAATAAAAATAGAGCTTTCTTAATATTTTAGTTCCCCGGCAACGGCGCCAAAAACTTGATTGTTGTTTTGTCGAGTTTTAAAATTTATAAATAGAATGATCGAACCTGGAAACTAACTCTGACAACGATTAAAGGCAAGTGTACCTATCTAACAGTAGTATAGCTTAGGCAAGACTGGATTGTCAACCCAAAGGAACTAAAAGTACTAATACTCGCTTTCTTTTTATTATTTAGCCTAAAATATAGAGTGGTTGGCTGATTTAATCTAAATTAACGACTACTAAGCTAAACACACAAAGACAAAAAGAACGACTTGGAAAATAACTTGAAGAAAACTCAATTGATCACGTCGATACCCTTAGGAAGAATCCACCTAGACTTCACTTGTTACTTAACACTAAACCATACGATTTATTCACTTAGTTTGATCCGTAAGATTCCCTAACGTATGTTAAACCTTCCCTCGAGGTGAATAATGTCTAACCCTAGGTTAATTAGTGGAACTCTCGTTCTCTTATAATAACGCCTTAGAATAGCAGTAAATTGATCTATGGACACCCATATTAGGTTTCACCCTAATCCGGCAAAATCTTGTCACCCTATCTCTAGGCGTGCGATCAACTCCTCTTAATTATGCCAGATCTACTCTTAAGCAGGGTCTATTCCTCCTCCACCTAAGCACATCAGATTTGGATTAAGCATGTATAATTAAGAACAAACTAAGTATTTATCATATAATTCAAAAATCAATAACAAGATTCATCTAGGTTTCATCCCCTTCAAGTATCTGAAGGGTTTAATTCAAAACAAATAAAGAAAACATCTCAAGAGAAAAGATAAAATAAAACATAAGAAATCCCTAAAACCCCCTAGAGGAATTCAAAGAGAAATCTACCGTCTAGAATATAATTACGGCTCCTTGAGATGGACCCACTGGCTATCTTCGAGTAATTCCCACAAATCTGGCCTTTCTGGCTTGGCTCTTTGGCCTAGGCCCTGACAAAAGCCCTGGCAGAAGGCTTCTGCCAAACTCCCCGCTTAAGTTGCCCCCTTGGGTGTTTATATAGACTTTGAGATGCCTTACTTGGCCCCTAAGTATCCTAATTCAAGTATAATTCTTACTCGGGTGTTTGAATAGGCTTTGGAATGTGTTTCTTTGACTCAAAGTATCCAAATTCGAGTGAAATTGCTCTCTCCCGTGGCAGGGGCATGGCCATGTTACACGCCCATATAAATCATTTTCAGACTATGTCTCGATTCTGTCGATTGGGGCACGACAGTGCAAATCGTGGCATGGCCGTGTCTTAGTTAATTTTCGAGGCATGGCTGTGTGGCTTGAAGTCCAAGCCGTGTTGATTTCCTCTTTGGCCCAAATTGGCCCGTTTTAAGCCCATTTCTCGTTCTTTTTGTCCTCGGATGCTTTTCTGAGTATAAACATGAAAAGAAAGGATTAAAAGCACCTTTTTACATAAATCAAGGGCTAAATCATCTAAAAGCATACTAAATATGGGGTTAAAATATTTTACTTTTACGGTTTATCATATATGAAATGGTAAGCTTATTGGACAGATAGTAAGAATAAAGAATGATCATAAAAGAGAGTTTGAAAATGAAAAATTCTTTGATATTTTTAGAATACAAGCATGCAACATGAGTTAGCACCAATTACTTTACAAAAAAATGAAGTTCTTGAAAGAAGAAATACATAATTTAAGATATGGCATGAATGCTAATGTGTTTTGCACACATACTAGGTAGATGTTATTAACATAGTATGCCGTGTGATCAACAAGATCCTGTTAAGGCTTAAAATAGCTAACACCTTACAAGATGTGAAAAAGAAGAAAACCAGTTGTTAGATACTTTTATATATTTGGCATCAAATGCCACATTCTTAGAGATAAAGTTTACCAAGGGAAGTTTGATGCGTTAAGCAATGAAGGTATTTTCCATGTGAATTCCACTAACAACAAGACATATAGAGTTTATACAAGCACACAAAGTTAGTTATCAAGTCTATTAATATTATTGTCAAAGATGAACCAGGTCGCTCTTTACCTAGTGTGTGTGTAGATAAAGAAACATTGGAACCAATTACAAAGAAAGTTGTAACTGATAACAATCCAAAGTAGTCTATAGATGAAGTTTCTTAGCCTTACCTATCTTCGTAAGGATCACCCTTAAGATAATGTGTTCGTGATGCTAGTGGAAAGGTCGTGACAAGAGAAAAGCCTAAGCCTAACTACCATGACATGATAAGGTTAGCTTATTATACATCTTTTATTTAGCTTGCTACACATCCTCCATAAAGCTTAAAAAGGTTGAAAAAGCTCTTAAGTATGAATGCTAGATCAATGCAATGCAGGAAGAGTTGAACCAATTTAGAAAAAAAATTATGCATGGTAATTAGTCCCTAGTCTTGAAGGTTGCAATATCATTAGGATGATGGATCTTTATGAGCAAGAAAAACGAGCATGGAAATTCCACTAGGAACAAGGCCAAACTTGTGTCCTAAGTTGTAGCACCTCAAAAATTTTTGATGCCAGAAATTCATTTTTGCGCTGAATTCCTAATTCAATCCATTTTGGGAAGTGAGATTGAGAATTTTCCAAGAATGGGCAGGGTGTTGGGTTTTAGATTAAAGAACATGATAAACCATAATCTATACATATTTTAACCTCATAATTGGCTTATTTTTGGATGAATTTTCATTAGATTTGATGAATTCGATGCTCCTAATCCCTTAAATTCATGTTTTACACTCAGGAGAGCTTAGAGAGTAAAAAGAATGAAAACGGGCCAAAATGGGACAAAATGGGCCTACTTTAGGAATCAACATGACCTGGATCAATATACATGGGCAGACCACACAGCCGTGTGTGGCGAGCAGAAGTGAGCACGGTTTAAAGAAATTGAACACCGGTATGTCCCTGTCGTATCAAAGTTTAATTCTATTCGGAATAGGCCACTTGTGGGCCAAGAGAGGTGTTCCAAAGCCTATATAAACACCCTAGGGGGCAACCTAAACGAGGAGGCCGAGTAGAAGGCAGAAAATACTCGAAGGCAACCATCAGAAGCAGTTTAGGAGAAGGATCTCCATCAAGACTGAAGAACTCCCATCAAGTTCTTTAAAAGCTTTTGGGTTTTCTTATGTTTTGTTGTTTTCCTAATTTTAAGATGTTTCCTTCTATCAGTATGAACTAAATCCCTTAGATGCTTAAGGGATGAAACCTAAGACGGATCTTATTATTATTTGATTTATAAGATAAATACTTGTTCTTATTCTTAATTGTGAGTGCTTATTCTTGTTTTGATAATCCAGGTTATTGATTCAAGTCAAATGTGCTTATTCAGAGGACCACAAGTCCCTGTTTAAGAGTACATCAACATAATTAAGCGGAGTTGATGCAACCCTAGAAATAGGGCGATGAAAATCTGCCAAATTAGAGTCAAATCTAATAAGGAAATCCATAGATCGAGTTAATATGACAATAGAGTTTTAATTAAAAAGAAATTTCAATTAATCAACCTAGTGTTAGTTATTTTTAGTCTTGAAAAAGATATTAACATAAATCAGGGATTTCTACGGATTAAGTCAAGTGAATAAATCATATGAATCAAAAGTAATAAGTAAAGTCTAGGTGGACTCTTCCTTAGGTATTGCTTATCTCATAAAGTTGTCTAAAGTATTTTCCCAATTCGTTCTCTATCGTGTTTTTAATTAATTTTAGTTTGAAAGAAATCACTCCAAATCTTAGGCTAGATAATAAAAAATAGTAATTACTAGTACTCTTGGTCCTTGTGGATACGATATTATCGGTCTTACCATAACTAGACCATTGAACGATAGGTGCACTTGCCTTTATTGTAGTCGTAGTTAGTTTGAGATCACATCAAGTTTTTGGCGTCATTGCTAGGGACTAAGATATTAGGAACACTAAATTTTTATTACTTTAGCCATTCTTATTTTATTGCAATTTAATTTTACTTTTTATTTGTTTCTACTTCTCTAATTTTACACTTTCTTTGCTTCTGGCAGCTTTCTCTAGTTTATGACTAGAAGAAACCCATCAGGATCTCTACTTTACGACAGTGAGATTGAGAGTACAACTCACAGAAATCGAAGAGAAATAAGGTGAAGTCTACAATACATACAGGAAGAGCAAGAGGAAGAAACCCATACTACCGAAGAGATGGTTGATAATAATCCGCTACCTCCTATGGTTGCCGTAAATCTTGTGAATCAAAATCCTGCTCCTTGTACTATGTATGATTATACTAAACCTAATTTAATAGGAACTGAATCAAGTATTGTTAGACCTGCTGTTGCTGTAAATAATTTTGAACTGAAACCTAACACTATTCAGATGATTCAGCAATTTGTTCAGTTTGATGGTTTGCAGGATGAGGATCCAAACAATCACTTGGCAAATTTTCTGGAATTCTGCGACACTTTCAAAATAAATGGCATTTCTGATGATGCCATTCACCTTCGTTTGTTTCCCTTCTCATTGAGGAACAATGCTAAATAGTGGTCGAACTCGTTACCACGAGGATCAATCACTACATGGGAGCAAATGACTGAAAAAATTTTACTTATATTTTCCACTGGCTAAAGCGGCTAAGTTGAGGAATGATATTTCTTCTTTTGTGTAGATGGATTTAGAAACACTCTATGATGCATGGGAGAGATACAAAGATCTATTGAGAAGATGCCCTTACCATAGATTACCATTATGGCTACATGTTGAAACCTTTTACAACAGAGTGAACCCCTCAACTAGGAAATTAATGAATGAAGCCGCCGACGGTACATTAAATGTAACATCCCGAAATTGGGCCTAATAGAATTGGGCCCAATGGGCCTTAGGCGTAGTAGTGGTTAAAATTTTTGGGAACAAGAGAACGGCTTTAATGCAAGTTGGATCTAGTAGGTAAGTGATTTTGGAAGGTTAGGGGGCTTCTATTAAGTCCTGGGTTCAAGTTAGGCTTTAGGAAAAAAATTATTTTTGGTGAAAAAAACCTAGGAGTTAGTAGGTAGGCTTTAAGAATAAAATGTGGGGAAAATGACACAAGTGAAGTGTGTGGTGTAGTGGCAAAGTGACACCACATAAGAGGCAAGGGGATGCCACCATAAGGAAGGAAGGAGGTCCAAGGTTCAAGTCTTGGCTCTTGCATTTT
The DNA here is from genome assembly GCA_025506655.1 of Gossypium rotundifolium. Lineage (NCBI taxonomy): Eukaryota > Viridiplantae > Streptophyta > Magnoliopsida > Malvales > Malvaceae > Gossypium > Gossypium rotundifolium. The sequence continues at coordinate 153,905,484 of CP106722.1, read as the reverse complement.
GGTTTTCTTTTTAAATGGACTCTAGAATTTTGCCATCAGGTTATATTTAGTTGAGTATGATTTTAGACACAAGAGGAGCTGGAGGCTTAGTGGCAAGAGGCGTGAATTGGCTGATGGGAGAGCTTGGGTTCAAATCTCATGACAAGCAGGGGAGTATTCATTTTGCGGATTGTACGGCAAGAGTTTGAGTTGGAATTAAACTCTGCTAACGGAGGGATCCCACATCGGAAAGATACAAAGAAGGGAGGTGAGAAGCTAGCTATATAGAGAGCAATCTAGGAGGAGAAGGAACATACCTTGGTGGGCGTTGGGCGTAGGAGTGCTCGGAGCGCGGTTTAGCAGTTTCAGATTCCCTATGAAGTGTGCATTCTCTCTACTCTAGTTGTAGAGCGGCAAATGTCAAATCCGGTCATCGCGGCGATGGTAGCCAGACGAGTGTGCAAGCGCACGTGTGGGAGCTTCGACGTGATAGTCGAGGCCACCATGAGTATATTCTTGTGGGCTAATGTTGTTTGGCCCGAAAGGGGCCAAGTGGGCCCAATGGGCCCGGGGGCCCATATGAGTAAATTGTATGATTGAGTAGTAGATAGTGAACTAGACTATGTGAATCTCATATATGTGGCTAGGTTTAGGCTAAATGGGAACTAGACTATGTGAATCTCATATATGTGGCTAGGTTTAGGCTAAATGGTCCACACGAGTGTGTGGGCCCACTTGGGCCGAGAATGGGCCTTAGGCCCATTCGCATTATTATCTCTGTTTAGAATACTTGAGTCATTCGAGGCGACAGTGGACCTTCTGTTGGGTCGTTAATACCCTAATTTGTAAAATTATCGAAATACCCTTAGTTTGTGAAATTATCGAAATACCCTAATTTGTGAATTACCAAATACCCTTACTTTGTAAAATGACCAAATTACCCCTGGTTTGCAAAATTATCGAAATACCCCTGGTTTGCAAAATTACCGAATTACCCATAGCTTACGAAATTATCAAATTACCCCTAGTTTGCAAAATTACCGCATTACCCCTGGTTTGTGAAATTATCGAATTACCCCTAGTTTGCGAAATTACCGAATTTTCTGGTTTGTGAAATTACCGAATTACCCCTAGTTTGTGAAATTACTGAATTACCCCTGGTTTGTGAAATTACTGAATTACCCTTGGTTTGCAAAATTATCGAATTACCTCTGGTTTACAAAATTATCGAATTACCCCTGGTTCACGAAATTATCGAATTACCCCTGATTTATGAAATTACCAAAATACCCTTAAATTACAAAATTACTGACATACCCTTAATGTGTAATTACCGTTTTACCCCTAAACGACAAATGACCGTTGTACCCTCGTGGTAGTACTAATGTTGTCTGTGTTAATTATATGATTGATTATGTTCGAGATACACTACATACATGGTTTAGTTATGAGTAAAATTACCGAATTACCTTTGGTATGTAACACCCCAAACCCAGCCCAAAACACCACAGCCAAATTCGAAATGTTGCAAGGAGAAACGTTTGAAAAGAATTTGATTTAAGGGTGAAAACACGTTTTGAGTTTGAAATATTTTTATTAGTTTATAAAAGATAACGGGTTTTGCAACATGATTGTCGCTTTGGAAAGTAGGTTGCCGAAGGTAATGAAAACTTTGATGGTCGTGTGTAGTTTAAAACATTGTACGTTCAGAAATTCAAAGGAAATCGAGTTGTTTATAGTATCCGGGTTTAAAACATTAATTTAAGTCTTTAAGTTGTAATTTGTTTCCAAAATCGTTTCCAGTTATTAACCGATAGTCAATCTAACTCAATATAGTAAAAATTCCCAAATAGTTATAATGGCCTTATTACAATAGAGAGAAATTAACCCAAAAGTAATTAAGAATCCAAGTGCATAAAGAATTAAAACAACTTCTGCATGGCCACCTCGAATCTACCCTAGCCCGGTCCATGAATCACGTATCACCTGCATTGTTTAAGAAAATAGGGTGAGTCGAACAGACTCAGTGTGCAATTATTCCACATGTTTCCCAAATGGGTTTGGCCCAAAACCACACAATCCACATACCACACACATGATGATGCAAAATGTTACCCATCCTAACCTAAAGTCCATTCGGTACATACCCCCGTATCCTGCCACCACACACCAAGGGATTACTAAATCGACCCTCCATCCGCTACACACCTCTTTGGCAGTCATGCTGCTCAAAGTCAATATAACGTGGCCTAGCCACCAATCGCCATGTGACCAAATATAATGTGGCCTAGCCACCGATCACTATGTGACCAAATCTCGATATCCACGATGTGACCCATGCTCATCATCAACCACGATGAAGCACGAAGCTAACATCATCCCACGATGTGGCACATAGTCGACATCAAGCCATGATATGGCACATAGCCAATCATCACCACGTACATAAATGTACATGTAACACCCCTAACCAGTATCCGTCATCGGATTATGGTTACAGGGCATTACTGCTTAAATCACAACTATTTAATTAATCACTTAATTGAACCAATGCAAACCTAAAATTTGTTAACATATGCATAATTGAGCCACATAAATTTAAACAACTTATTTATTTGTTTTGCATGCACTATTCATACCAAATGCTACTTCAGCCGAATGCTCATATATTTAAAATAACAAATTTTCATTCAACTTGCAAAACCAAAATGTCATTTTATATCCAAATATAATACACCCATATGTTCAAGCTCTATAATCATAATTTAACATCACGTACATATATCACTTAGGTGGCCGAATATACATGGTCATGTATACACATGTTTGAGATTCAATTCCAAAAATTTCATATCATTATTTCATTAAGCCGAACACACTTACCAAATTCTCTAATATTCTCTGTCACCAAATGCATAATTTACAAGGCTAACTCATGCTTTTAATTTACACTTCCAAATAATATGCAATGAGTCCTAATCCAGCTCACTAAACTACCACCCTTATTCACATATAAAAGGTTTATCAAGTCTCATATAAGTAATCACATAACAAACATATCATATCTAAATATTATTTGTTCTAACAATCAATAAACTAATCAAAAGTTCGAACCTAATATACAACTAACCAAGAATAATATATGTATGTACTCACTTACACAAACCGAATCAAATAGCCCAATACAACCATACGTTATTGAACTTAATGCTTATCTATCAAATGACCAATTCAAATATACACATGCCATAACATTATTTAACACCTATATCTCACATTTTATAACTTCAATATACATCCATCGTTTACTTTATTGACTAAACCTAATATCACACCAAATTTACCATTATTCATTGCCGAATCATAAATCCAACATTATAAACGTATATATATCATATAATAAGCTCATCATCATGAATTATTTTATAAATCATTCATGTCATAACCTAACATGCATAAATAATAGCACCACTCCCACACATGATTAAACCATAATCAAGCATAATTAATAGTTCATGGCATGAGCAAACTATAACCTCAAAACACAAAACAAGTTATTCAAAATGGTTAGCCATTTTCGCATGGCTAGCATATTTACACTATTACAAACATTGGTTATACGGTTTAGTCTAGCCTATACATGCCCTTTCAAATAACAAACCAAGTTTTCAATACCAAAAGAAGGCGATAGTGTGGTTGACTTCACGGATGATCCTTCAAGCACTGTAGTTCGATTCAAGATCTATAAAAGCAGGTAGACAAAAAACACACACAAGAAGCTTACTAGCTTAGTAAGTCTCAAGCAAATATCAATATAATGAAAATACATTCAAACATATTAAAATCCAAGCTTGTAATATGAAACATAATTATTTCACTATGTAAAATTTTGATGGTGAATAATAGTAATGCTCTTTACTTAAACATCATTGCTATGACATCATAAACACATACAATATTATTGTACCATATAAACCAATCTAGGCATCGATCTTCTATTTCTACTTATACGCAAGAACAAGCGCTTTTGTCACACTCATCACTGATCTTTAACTATACAATAAGAATTTTAGTTCACTTCATTCTCTACTAAAATGGTAGGTTAGTTCTTACCTGAACTTGTACCACTTAACACTATATGAACATCTCACCTTATTTGATATTCAGAATCTCCACTTATAGCGTTTCACCGGCATAAAGCCTGCTAGGCATTTTAAAGCCCGAAATAAATCACCGGCACTAAGCACGCTAGGCACTAAGCCCGAATATGTCACCTAAGACGAAGCACGCTAGGCACTAAGCAGAATATGTCACAAGACGAAGCACTGCTAGGCATTTAGCCTAAACATGTCACCAAGACTAAGCACGCTAGGCATTTAGCCGAACATGTCACGGCACTAGGCCGCTAGGCATTTAGCCCAATTCAACACATTTAACATTTCAATACGGTTTACTTAATATCTTGAAATCACCACAACTTATATACTTCATACGACTTTCATTCATCAACCAAACTTACATACTTACATCACATTTAACAATTTAAAACTCACTATCAAGTTATACTACCACATTCGCCAATACACATTTTATACTTAAAATTTCCTAACTTTATCATATGCAATGTTCACAATTATTCCTATAGTATACACTTGCTTATGGACTTACCTCGGTTGTCGATAGGCCGTACAAATGGCTTATTCGAGAACCTTCGTCTTCCCCGATCCAAACTGCTTTTTCTTTGCTCTTGATCTAAAACACATTCAAATTTAGCTCATTCAAGTACATTTCATCTCAATTTAGTCCCTAAGCACATAAATAAGAAAATTACCATTTTACCCCTACTATTTCAATACTTTGCAATTTAGTCCTATTTGCATAAAACTCAAAATACATCAAATTTCCCATACTTCTTAAGGGCGAATATATATGAGGACTATACAAGTCCATTTCTTTCATTTATTTTGCAATTAAGCCCCTCTAAATTTTTATTTTTACAATTTGGTCCTAAAAACATAAATTCACTAAAACTTCCAACACATAATACACTAATTTTTAACCTAACTATCATCTAAAATCATCAAATATCAAAACCACATGAACACAACAATGGCGAACATCAAGCATACTTAGATTCAAAAATTACAACATGGGTTAAGCTACTGTTCAAGCAACGATCTCAAAACATAAAAATTACTAAAACCAAAATCAAACTAACCTTGAAATCAAGCCTCAAATTGTCGAAATTTGAAGAACAAAACCCTTTTATCTTTCTCAACTTTCAGCCTTAAGAGAATGGATGATATCATGGCTTTATTTTATGTTATTATAACATATAATAAAGAAATTTATTAAATTACTTATATAACCTTTAATATAAAATAAAACCAATATATATACTATGGATATGTTTGTCAAAAGCCACCCACTAACTTTAAAAATGGGTTATTTACCCATTTAATGCTTCATATTAAAGCCATGCTCAAATAGGCACTTTACACTCTAGTATGCCACTTTTACATTTTACGCGATTAAGTCCTTTTTGTCTAATTCGATACTCAAACGATAAAATTTTTCTACAAAACTTTCACACATAAATTCATATATAATAAGCACTAAATATAATATTTAAATATTTCTCGGGTTCAATTGTGGTCCCGAAACCACCGTCCGATTAGGGTCGATTCGATTCACATTAAGATACACCTCATCCTTCATTTAATATATGTATCCAGATCCCATGCATATGCAACATGTTATAATGATATGATAGAATAATGCATGGACATATTAGGTAGGCATACGGCATGCTCACAAGTATCCACAGTAATCAATCACAACCACACCTCAGATAGGGTACTAACCTGTTACCAAAATACCCAATTAAGGGTAACAATTCCACCAGAACCACTGTACCGGTTATCAGACACATAACACATATAATTAATTGACCAACAGGGAAATAGCGAATTAACCACACACCTGATAACCCGAAGCACTAGACTCTTGATTTCCCTAACGTCCTCACTCGAAGAGACTACAGCGATCTGCTTGTCTCTTTTTGATGCTGGCCCACACCCTGGTGGCCAATCCCGAACAGCAGAAACTGAACGTTTCTTAAACCTAGGTTTAGGGACAACCCCTTTCTCTCCTTGTCTGGTACTTGCATCCATTGAATGGCACTTAATCAAGAGACCCGGTTAAACATTAAATCAAATCTAAACGAGACAAAAGCTACTCTTATTCGAATACTCTTACCGAAATAGATCCGAATTCCAAAGGCTCCTTCTCAACCTCTGTCGAAACTCCCTCCTACATCAGTCTTAGTTAGAATCGGCTAAACTGCATAAAGTCAAAGATGTGGCCTTTGGCCGAACCAAAAGTACACCCCCTTACCTTGCTCGATCAAATCCCGAAAGCTCTTAGATATCCCCAACGTCGGTTTCCAAAAATGGACACAAGGTCACAACCTTGAATAGATTCGGCCACACCTATACAAAGTTAGGCATCTAACTTTTGGCAACCAAAAGAAAGAGAAGCAAAACGATAAGGAGAGAACCCTTACCAACTATTAGATCCGATTGGAACAGAGTCTGACAGATTCAATCGAGATTCAAAGAAGTAGAAAGGTTATTCGGCTTCTAGCAAATGAAAAGAAAAGAGAGGGTTGAAGGTTTATGGGTGTTTCGACTATGGTGAAAGTAAAGAGATAAGTCCAGCTTTAGGGACTGAGGGAGTGAACAATTCCAAGAGAAAAAGAAAAAGATGAATGCACCAAATGGAAAATCTTACTTTCGGTTTTGGACTCTAAGAAACAAGGAGAAAAGAAACACACAATTACTAGCTTTTGGTACACCACTTTTCGGCAAAGAGCTAAAAGAAAAGAAAAGAAAAACAAAAGTAAAATGACCCCTAAATAGCTAAAGCACATTCAGCACCTATTCCCCCTCCATATGACCGAAAATGTCACCTCTCCCTAGCATCCAATATTTGGCCAACTCCTCCTCTCTCCCAAATCCCTTCTTTTCCTCCTATTTTTCCTCCCCTCCACTCATTCAAATGAGTTTGAAAGAATCAAACTCCTACCTCCCTTCTTAGCCACAAATTTAAGCTGTTGACCCAATCCACACCTCATCCACTCAGAGTTTGCTTGCCATCCAACTCTCCCGCCTCTTTAACGCAAAAAGCCACCTCCAAAATACTTTCTCCGCAACTCGAACCTTGCCCTACTAGCTCCTTGAGGCGTCACTCCGTTATGCACTAAGTGGCACCTCCCTTTCCACTTCACCACTTCCCATCTTGTGTCTTAAACTCCACATAAGAACTCTTAAGGCCTATCTCCCCTAGCTCTCCCCTAAAGGCTCTAAACCAAAAGTTTACCTAAGGTCCAAACTTAGCCTCAAGATTTCCCAAAAACCCTAAACACATACAAACAGCATATAGAGCGCACTACCACATACATATGACTTAAGAAAAGAAAAAAATGCAAGACCCCTAAACCCTGTATGTTACAGTTCTATCCCCTTAAAAATAATTTCAATCTCGAAATTACATGATCAAAATAAGTGAGGGTATTGCTGTCGCATCGCTTCTTGCTGTTCCCACGAAGCTTCTTCTGAACCATGGTTACGCCACAACACTTTGACTAGAGGAACTAATTTCTTTCGAAGTACCATCACATCTCGCTCCAGAATCTGAATCGGTTTTTCTTCATAGGATAAATCTGGCCTCAACTCAACTTCCTCAACTGGCACTACGTAGGATGGATCCGATCGGTAATGACGTAGCATTGACACGTGGAACACATCATACATCTGCTTCAATTCTAATGGTAACTCCAACTGGTAAGCCACTGGCCCCACTCGCTTCAAAACCCTATAAGGCCCTATAAACCTGGGACTCAGCTTACCCTTGCATCCAAATCTCATCACCTTCTTCCATGGCGAAACTTTCAGGAACACACTATCACCCACAGTAAATTCTATCTCTTTCCACTTAAGATCCGCATACGACTTCTGTCTATCAGATGCCTCTTTCAACCGTGCTCGAATTACTTTAATCTTTTCCTCTGATTCTGCCACTATCTCTAGACCCAAAACATGATGTTCACCTAATTCTGTCCAACACATAGGAGTGCGGACTTCTGTCCATACAACGCTTCATACGGTGCCATCCGAATACTTGCTTCGTAACTGTTGTTGTATGCAAACCCCACTAAAGGCAAGAATTCCTCCCAGCTACCCCTAAAGTCGATAACACAACCCCTCAACATATCCTCTAACACCTGAATTACCCTTTCAGACTGGCCATTTGTCTGTGGATGAAATTCCGTGCTAAAGTCCAACTTGGTGCCCAATGCTTGATGCAACGCCCTCCAAAACCTCGATGTAAATCTAGGATCCCTATCCGATATGATCGACATTGGCACTCCATGCAGTCTCACAATTTCTGCTACATACAGCTTCGCTAATTTTGCAGAGAGTAATCAACCCGAACATGTATGAAATGTGCAGACTTTGTCAATCGATCCATAATCACCCATACCGAGTCCTTCTTAGTAGGCGTAAGAGGAAGCCCACTCACGAAATCCATTGTGATCCTCTCCCACTTCCATTACGGAATCTTCACTGGTTGTAGCAACCCCGAAGGTGCCTGGTGTTCAGCTTTGACCTGCTGACATGTCAAGCACTTCCCCATAAATTTTGTAACTTTTCAATTCAATCTAGGCTACCAAAACTATTCTCGTAGGTCCTTATACAACTTACTTCCTCCAGGATGCATAGCGTAAGGGCTACTATGCGAATCCCAGAGAATCTTCTGCCTCAATTCCACAATCTCCGGCATACACACCCTACCACGGAAACGCAGAAATCTATCATTATTCACACTGTAGTCCTCTAACTCCCCACTTTGAACTTGCTGAAAATGAGTACCCAAAACCTCATCCACCACCTATTTCTCTCTTACCTAACTTAACAACGTCGGCTTCACCTGTAGCTCTGCTAACAAACTACCGTCGTTGTAGAGACTAAGATGTGCGAACATAGCCATCAGATCCGATACTACTTTCTGACTTAATGCATCTGCCACCACATTTGCTTTACCCGGATGGTATTCAATCGAATAGTCGTAATCCTTTAACAGCTCCACCCACCTTCATTGTCTCAAGTTCAGCTCTTTCTGAGTCAACAGATACTTCAGGCTCTTGTGGTCCGTGTAGATCACCGACTTCTCCCCATACAGATAATGCATCCACACTTTCAAAGCGAAAACTACTGCTGCCAATTCTAGATCGTGCGTCGGATAGTTAACTTCATGCGGTCTCAGCTGCCGAGACGCATAAGCAACCACCTTCCATTCCTGCATCAGTACACAACCTAACCTTGTGTGAGAAGCATCACAATACACCACAAAATCTTTTCCCACCACAGGCTGAATCAAAATCGGGGCTTTTGTCAAAACTCTCTTTAGCTTCTCGAAACTCTCCTGCTGCTTATCCGACTATACAAAAGGTACCTCCTTTCTCAATAGCTTAGTCAAAGGTGCTGCTATCGAAGAAAAACCCTCAACAAACCTCCTATAGTACCCTGCTGGCCCTAAGGAGCTGGAATTTCTACTACCGACTTAGGTGGTTTCCACTCCAGTACTGCCTCAACCTTCCAGGGATCCACTCTTATTCCCTCTGTAGATACCACATGACCCAGAAAAGTGACTTCACTCAACCAGAATTTGCACTTGCTGAACTTGGCGTATAACTTCTTTTCCTTTAAAATTCGCAGCACTACCCGAAGATGTGCATCATGCTCTTCCTCTGACTTGGAATACACCAGGATGTCGTCTATGAACACCACGACAAATTGATCCAAGTAAGGTTGGAAAGCCCGATTCATCATATCCATAAATGCAGCCGATGCGTTAGTCAACCCGAACGGCATTACCAGGAATTTGTAGTGCCCGTATCGAGTCCAAACACTGTCTTATGGATATCAGCCTCCTTCACCTTAAGCTGGTGATACCCCGACCTCAAGTTTATCTTCGAAAAGACCGCAGCCCCTTTAAGCTGGTCAAACAAGTCGTCTATCCTCGGCATCGGGTACTTGTTCTTGATCGTCAGTTTATTCAACTGGCAGTAATCTATACACATACGCATAGACCCATCTTTCTTCTTTACGAACAACACCGGTGCTCCCCACGGAGACACACTGGGTCAAATAAACCCGCGATCTAGCAACTCTTGGATTTGGGCTTTCAGCTCCACCAACTCCTTTGGTGCCATCCTATAAGGAGCAATGGACACTTTGGCCGTTTTGGCAATGTGTCAATTCAAACTCCACCTCCGAACCGGAGGTAACCTTAGAAGTTCGTCTGGAAAAACATCCACAAACTTCTTTACTGTCCTGACCTCCCCCACAGCTGCCTCCTTAGCATCCAAGGCACTAACAGACATCAGAAAAGCCGAACACCCCTTTTTCACCACCTTCACTGCCTTAAGAGCAGACACTACGTTAGATAGGTAGTCTCTCCTCTCACCTATCACTGTAACCTCATAATTCTTGGGAGTCCTCACTGACATGCACTTAGCACCATAGTCCAGATTCACATGATACCTTACTAACCAATCCATCCCTAAGATCAGGTCAAATTCCCCGAACGATAGCTCCATCAAGTCAGTTGGGAATACCACCCCTGAACCTCTAAAGGCACGTCTCTAAAGAGTTCTACTACCACAGATTGCCCTAAAGGACTAAGTACGGTCTCTTCCTAGGGACAGTCTCAGAGTTCACATTCAAGGTTCCAGACACCATGCTAGCAATGTATGAATGCTTTGACACAACATCAATTAAAGCAGTAAAGGGTAACCCATAAATAAGGAACGTACCCGTGATAACATCTGGTGCGTCCCCCTCCTCACGACGTCTGGCTGCATATACCAACCCTGGCTGCCTTGCATCTGAGCTCCCAGCATCGCTACCCGGTGCTCCACAACCTCGGCCAAAACCATTTCCTCCACAGTTCGGACCACGACCTCTTGACATTTGTGGACCACCCCTTCCTGGCTGCATATACCCCTGACCTACTGTCTGAGCCCTATCTGCATTTTGAGGATAATTCTTCACTAAGTGAGCCTTGGACCCACACCTGAAACACTCCCTACTCCTTCCCCAGCACTGGCCTACATGAGTCCTCCCGCATTGAGCACATGGACAGGCCTGATTCCCAGCAGTTGGCATCAAAGCACGAGTAGAATTATCCACCCTAGGCTTTTTCTGAAAACCCCCCGAAGATCCCGACGATCCAAAACCCCTCTTGTTTCAGCCTCTATCTCTATCTCTATTCTGCCTTTCAGTTCGCTTAACTTCCTCGGTGATTCGAGTTTTCTCCACCAAAGTAGCAAAGTCCCTCTCACGCTGAGGCACTATCAACACTCGCAGTTCATCTCGGAGCCCATCCTCAAACCTTATGCAGCACTCATAATCAGTAGCAACAATCCCTCTGGCATACCGACTTAACCTCAGGAATTCTGCCTCATATTTTGCTACTGACTTACCCCCTTACACCAGATTCAAAAACGCCTTCCTCTGTGCATCCACGTAACTATCTCCTACGTACTTCCCCTCAAACTTTACCTTAAAGTAACTCCAATCTACTCGGTCCACTGGGGTACCCTCTCTGACGGTAAGCCACCACTGATAAGCCTCATCCCGAAGTAAAGACACAGCGCCCTTTAGCTTTTCCTCAGCAGTGCAGTCCAAATCATCCATGATCCTCTCGACTGCCTCCAACCAATACTCCACCACATTCGGAGCCACCCCCAAGGCACCTCTAAATATCTCAGCTCCATTCGCTCAAAGCCTCTCAGAAATAGACTTCCGGGCCCCGGTACCTATATTCGCTCCCGTAACTCTTTCCAAAACTCGCAGCATAGCCTAAGATACTGCGTTATCTCCACACGTCTAATCCTGAAACTTAGCTTCTACCTCCGGTAACGTTGTTTCATTCCCCGATCCATGACCAGATCTAACTGGTTTCGATACAGCCATTCTGCCCCTACCACGTCCATGCATATTACGACCTCGTCCCCTAAAACTCATGTCTATCACTGCGTTTTAATCTGTTTTAAGAAAGTTTATGCATTAACTTCTTGTTCCACTGATTACCCACAAGTAATTTTATGTAAAGACATTTAATAGTAGTTCTTTCGGTCATTCAAAGTTTTTGTCTCAAGTTCTCCACCCTAACTCAGAGAATCACATTCATTCATCAATACTATCCACTACACACGTTCACCACATGAGCAGTTGCGTCCGTTCCCAACCCAAGGGTATTTTCATAATTTGTCCTATAGGGGTATTTTGGTAATTTTGGTAAGCAGGGGTATTTTGGTAAGAATCGAGGGTAGTATGGTAATTAAATTTTTTAAAATTAGAGGTAATTTGATTATTTTGCAAAATCAGGTATTCGGCCCCTTTCAGGTTTTAGTTATAGGTTTGACCCGTTAACAAGTCCTCACGGTTAAGGTGAACAATCACTGCACTGTAGGATTCGTAAAAGAGGAGGTGAGTCGCTAGGATCGCTTAAATACCAAGCTCATTCGAAATCCGTGCCTAGACATGCGCATGCTTGTTACCACACGAACTCCATAACTTATTCCTGGGTTTGGTGAAATAAGTTAAGTCTTATGAAGTTTAGTATTGGGGTAAGCTAATCCTAGGGTTCAATAGTTCCTACCTTACTAATCTACAATTCCATATCACCCTTCACTTCTACATACAAATCACGCAACAGTTTGAAATACTTACCTGGTGGAATTCGAGCCGGAGACTCAGGTGCCATGCCCGAAAAAAACCTGAATAACTTGTAAAAATACATGTTTTAGTAAAACCCATATTTGAAAACGTTTTGGGCCTCAAAAACCCTCAAAGTCGAGTTTTAAACTAGCTCTGATACCAACTGTAACACCTCAAACCTGGCCCAAAACACCACGGTCGAATTTGAAATGTTGCTAGGAGAAATGTTTGAAAAGAATTTGATTTAAAGGTGAAAACACGTTTTGAGTTTGAAATATTTCTATTAGTTTATAAATGATAATGGGTTTTCCAACATGATTACCACTTTGGAAAGTAGGTTGCCGAAGGTAATGAAAACTTTGATGGTCGTGTATAGTTTAAAACATTGTACATTTGGAAATTCAAAGAAAATTGAGTTGTTAATAGTATCCGGGTTTAAAACTTTAATTTAAGTCTTTAAGTTGTAATTTGTTTCCAAAATTGTTTCCAGTTATTAACCGATAGTCAATTTAACTCAATATAGTAAAAATCCCCAAATATTTATAATGGCCTTATTACAATAGAGAGAAATTAACCCAAAAGTAATTAAGAATCCAAGTGCATAAAGAATTAAAACAACTTCTGCATGGCCACCTCGAATCTACCCCAGCCCGGTCCATGAATCACGTATCACCTGTATTGTTTAAGAAAATAGGGTGAGTCGAACAGACTCAGTGTGTAATTATTCCACATGTTTCCCAAATAGGCTTGGCCCAAAACCACACAATCTACATACCACACACATGATTATGCAAAATGTTACCCATCCCAACCTAATGTCCATCCGCTACACACCCCCGTATCCTGCCACCACACACCAGGGGATTACTAAATCGACCCTCCATCCGCTACACACCTCTTTGGCAGTCATGCTGCTCAAAGTCAATATAATGTGGCCTAGCCACCGATCCCCATGTGACCAAATATCACATGGCCTAGCCACCTATCATTATGTGACCAAATCTCAATATCCACGATGTGACCTATGGTCATCATCAACCACGATGAAGCACGAAGCTAACATCATTCCATGATGTGGCACATAGCCGACATCAAGCCATGATATGGCACATAGCCAATCATCACCATGTACATAAATGTACACCCTGTCCTTCATTTAATATATGTATCCAGATCCCATGCATATGCAACATGTTATAATGATATGATAGAATAATGCATGGACATATTAGGTAGGCATACGGCATGCTCACAAGTATCCACAGTAATCAACCACAACCACACCTCAGATAGGGTACTAACCTGGTTACCGAAATACCCAATTAAGGGTAACAATTCCACCACAACCACTGTACCAATTATCACACACATAACACATATAATTAATTGACTAATAGGGAAACAGTGAATTAACCACACACCTAATTACCCAAAGAACTAGACTCTCGATTTGCCTAACGTCCTCACTCGAAGAGACTACAGCGATTTACTTGTCTCTTTTTGATGCTGGCCCACACCCCGATGGCCAATCTCGAACCGTAAAAATCAAACGTTTCTTGAACCTAGGGGTAGGGACAACCCCTTTCTCTCCTTGTCTGGTACTTGCATCCATTGAATGGCACTTAATCAAGAAACCCGGTTAAACATTAAATCAAATCTTAACAAGGCAAAAGCTACTCTTATTCGAATACTCTTACCGAAATAGATCCAAATTTTGAAGGCTCCTTCTTAACCTCTGTCAAAACTTCCCCTACATCAGTCTTAGTTAGAATCAACTAAACTGCATAAAGTCAAAGATGTGGCCTTTGGATGAACCAAAAGTACACCCCCTTACCTTACTCGATCAAATCCCGAAAGCTCTTAGATACCTCTAACGTCGGCTTCCAAAGATGGGCACAAGGTCACCACCTTGAATAGATTCGGCCACACCTATACAAAGTTAGGTATCTAACTTTCGGCAACCAAAAGAAAGGGAAGCAAAACGACAAGAAGAGAACCCTTACCAATTATTAGATTCAATTGGAGCAGAGTCTGACAGATTCGCCGAGAGTCAAAGAAGTAGAAAGGTTATTCGGCTTCTAGCAAATGAAAAGAAAAGAGAGGGTTGAAGGTTTATGGGTGTTTCAGCTATAGTGGAAGTAAAGAGATAAGTTCGGCTTTAGGGACTAAGGGAGTGAACAATTCCAAGAGAAAAAGAAAAATATGAATACCCCAAATAAAAATCTTACTTTCGATTTTGGACTCTATGAAACAGGGAGAAAAGAAACACACAATTACTAGCTTTTGGTACACCACTTTTCGGCAAAGAGCTAAAAGAAAAGAAAAGAAAACTGAAAGTAAAATGAACCCTAAATAGCTAAAGCACATTCGGCACCTATTCCCCCCATATGACCGAAAATGTCACCTCCCCCTAGCATCCAATATTTGGCTAACTCCTCCTCTCTTCCATTCCTCCTATTTTTCCTCCCCTCCACTCATTCAAATGAGTTTGAAAGAATCAAACTCCTACCTCCCTTCTTAGCCACAAATTTAAGCTGTTGACCCAATCCACACCTCATCCACTCAGAGTTTGCTTGCCGTCTAACTCTCCCTCCTCCCTTGACACAAAAAGTCGCCTCCAAAATGCTTTCTTCGCAACTCAAACCTTGCCCCACTAGCTCCCTGAGGCGTCACTCCCTTATGCACTAAGTGGCGCCTCCCTTGGCACTTCACCACTTCCCATCTTGTGTCTTAAACTCCACATAAGAACTCTTAAGGCCTATCTCCCCTAGCTCTCCCCTAAAGGCTCTAAACCAAAAGTTTACTAAGGTCCAAACTTAGCCTCAAGATTTCCTGAAACCCCTAAACACATACATATGACTTAAGAAAAGAAAAAAATGCAAGACCCCTAAACCCTGGATGTTACATGGTAGGTAAATTACTGAAATACCCTCGGTAGGTAAAATTATCGTTATACCCTTAGAGGTTGATTAGCGTGATTGTGTGTATTACTCACACGCATTTTTTGTTGTTGTATTATTAACTGTAATGGCTGGAAGCTGAAATGACTGATGTGTTAGGCAAAATACCCTTATGGGTAAGGTTGGAGACACCGGATAAGTTCTTCAATGTTGCTATTCTTGATTATATGCATGTATGTATGTGCGATGTTATGCATGTATGAAATAGTATCTGCTACGCATTGTGATTATAGTTGCATACATATTGTGCACAATATAAAGAGCATAGGCTCGGGGTTGAATGAAAGGAGAAGGGAGAATGAGTGATGATTATCACGAGTGACTATTGTCACGAGTGGTCTAAGTACCACGGTGGTTGAAACCAAAAATATTTAATAAGTGACTTGTCTCGGTGGTCAAGTACCACAGTTGGTTGGCCCCACATATGCGTAATTTATCAGTGAACGTCACGATGGTCCAAGACCACAGTAGGTTATCCCCACAATTATATATATTTCAGTGACTTTGTCACAAGTGACTATTGTCATGAGTGGTCAAGAACCATGATGGTCAAGAACCACAGTGCCATAATGCCATGGGTGTTTGGATGGACATGAGATTGGGCTGGGCTGCATTGCATACATGTGACATATGCCATACTGAATGGGCTAAGGCCTAGTTTGAGTTATATGGGGATTTGCACACTGAGTCTCGGTGACTCACCCCTCTGCTTAATTTTGCAGGTAATAATTAGATCGCGAATTTGGAGCTGAGGCGGACTCGAGGTCGCCATGCAATATTTTTCTCCTAAACTCGTTTCTTTTATTTAGACTTATTTTTAATTGGGATTTTGGTTATATATAAGGCCGCTATAACTCTAATTTGGGTTTTGATATAATGCTGAACTTGCATGTTTTATAAACTGTCAAATAAGGGGCTTTTCAGAAAATTAAAAACATAATCAAATAGTTTCCAAAGGGTTAACAAAAGATGGCAAATGACTAATTAAATTGGGAATTTCTCTTAAACAAATAAACACTGATTACAAAATATCACCCTTCAGATTGCATATAGTTTTTAGTTTTCGTACCATAGAACCCGACTTCAACTAATAGTTCTTTAAAATAGGAGTTGGTAAGAAACTCTTTAACTAAATATTATTTTCAAGTTATAAACACAAACCGAAATGTTTTTAAAAATGCGGTATTTCTTTAAAATTCCAAAATTCTTTTAAACAATCTTTCTCTGTGACATACTCGATTCGGTCGTAACGTCTACGCTGGGTTTGGGGTGTTACAATTATGGTATCAGAGCAGGGTTCAAAAACTCGGCTGTGGAATGGGTTTAAAAATTTTTTCCAAATTAGTTTGAAAATTTGATTTAGAAACACATATCATTTTTGGGGAAGTATGGCATCTGAGTCTCCAGCACCGAATCCGTAAGTTCTCGTACCTTATACTCTATTATGTGCTGAAATGAATGTATTTCTGGTATTCATTCTATGATGTGTGGATGTGATGTATGACTATAGAAATTGGGTGTGTAACATCCTGAATTAATGGGCCTTTGCATTTGATGTGTGTTATGTTCAATATGATAATTAGAGTGTTTAAGGGGTTCAGATTGGGAATAGGTTTGGGCTAAGGCCTTAATCAAAATTTTTGTTTGGGCACTTTAGTGAAAAGCTAGATAGGTCCAGGCTTAAAAGATATTGTTCACGAATTAAAACACAAAAATTGGCTAGTGGCCCAGTGGATAGTGGCGTGAAAAGCAGTAAGGGGATCTAAGGTTCGAGTCGCATTACCCACTTATTTATTTTAATTATTTTTTACATTAAAAAGAGAGGAGAGTGGGGGCGGCTAGGATGCTTTAAAATAGGAAGATTTATCTATTGGATAATATAGATATTGTGCTGATAATAGTAGGGAGAGATGGTGTTATTTAGGCCTCTCCTAAAGGTGAATAGATCAAGATAAAGGAGAAAAGATAGGAGCTATCTACTGATAGCAGAGTTGGCCAAAATTCCATCTCCTAGAGGGGGGAAGGAATCGTTTTCTTCATGTTAAAAGGGTGCCAAAATTTCCCCTATTATTTGATTAATTATTAGTTATCAGGAAGGGCACTTTTGGGTTTTGATAAGCAAGTGTCGAAATTCTCTATAAATAGGGGTGATATCTCTTTAATTCTGGCATTTGAACCCTATTCTTTTCCTCATTCTCTGTGCCAAAATTTTCAGTCTTTCTCTGCAATTTTTGTTCTCTCTTCTTTTTCAAAAGCTGAAACCTCTCACTTCACTTTCTTTTTCCATTCTTTCCTCTTGTGTCGATTTTCCATAAAGCGAAATCTCCTGGAAGTTTCCGAATTCCCTGTAAAGGTAGGTGCCAATTTTCTTCTGTTCTTTTTCCATTCTCTTTCGATTTTGAGACTATAGCCGAATGGCTAGTTGATTGATAGGTCATATTTGGTTTAACTTTTTCTCTAATCACATGTTCTTTTGGATGGCACTTTGGGAAATCATAGTAGATCGAATCATCCAGATCTCAAAAAGCCAGAAGCCGTTAATCTCTAAGTATCCTATCGATTTTGGGATTTCAAGGTAAGGGGTTTCCTTTAGATTCCTATTAGATTCGCTATCATATTTGAGATCTTAACTCATATATGGTTTAACAACCCTATTTCGCTATAGTAATTCTAACGAGGACTTTTTGGATGGAATCAAATATGGATCAAGCAAAGGAGAGGATTGGGTCTGTAAACCCAATCTTTAAGTTTAAGAAACAAACAGTGTCCACTGTTCGAGATTGGCCACCGGGTTGTAGATCGGCTTCGAACAAAGATCTTAGGCGATAGCGATCGTGTCGACCGACAAAGGTCAACATAGAGGGTGTCGTCTTAACCATAATAAGGTGTGTAGATTCTTGACACATAAGCTTTGTTATGGCATATGTATGCTATGGGCTAAAAGCCAAAAGGAGAGGCTGTATGAACAATCGTGTTACCCAGAAAGGGTAGGCAAGGGATGCCTGGTACGTAATCATAGAAACTTTTCTACGTGTATCGAAGCATGTGAAAGTATGAGATCTGTTAGATGGCTTGATGTTTTGATTCTTGTATGTGTGTGCATGGGATGGGATTGATTGATCGATTTATGGAAGGGGAGCAGGTCGCGGGGTGATCGGTCTTTATGACATGCAGCATAACTGTCGAAATACTAAATGTATTTTCTGAGGTTCGCTTTAGCGATCGGTCTTTATGACAGGTAGCGCAGCTGTCGACATGGTGTGTAGCGGATGGAGGGTTGATTGTAGAAATCCCCACGGTGTGATGGTTGGTACGGGGGAGTGTAGAGGATGGACTCTTATGTTTTGGGATGGGCCATGTTACATGACATATTTTGTTACCATTGTATATGGGCCAAGGCCCATAATGTGTTTGTGGGCCCTAGGCTTTTATGTGTTTTCAAGTTTTGCACACTGAGTCTTTGTGACTCACCCATTTATGTTTTTCCCACTCTACGATAAGCGAGACCGTGGACATAGGAAGAAAGCGGACTCGAGGGGCCATCAAGACTATTATTATTTTCATAGACTATATTTGACTTTTCGCTTAAAATATAAATTTTTGGGAATATTTTTGTAATAAGGCCCCATAACTTAGGTTTCCAATTTATGTGTTACTCGCTTAATTTTATTTTCACCCTTAATAAGTCACATGCTTATAAACCTATGTTTTTCCAAAGTCTTATTAATAAAATGAAATGATAAATGGGCTTTTCAAACTCAACCGACGCAAATGATAAGTTCTTTAAACTTTTTCACAAATATCACGATTAAAGAAAAAACTGAGACTTTTCAAAACCCATCGAAGCAAAGTTTTTAAGATTTAACTTGTAGCATACTAGATCCGGTAATGACGTATGGGCCGGGTTTGGGGTGTTATATTTTTGGTATCAGAGCCCAGTTCAAAACGCAGGCTATGAAATGGGTCCAGTAGGAATTTATGAAAGTAATGTTAGTTGAGAAGAGTTTTGAAAGATATGTCCTTTGAGTCTACCGGCACTCAATCCACCCAGGTAAGTACTCTAACCTCTGATGTGATATATGTGAAGGGCTTGATGGGCTTTATGGACGTAGACTAGTAGGATAGTGTTGATAGACTTTAGGTTTAGTATAAACACTTCTTCAAATCTCATAAGACTTAATTTTTCTTAATTAAACATGTCTGTGAACAAGTCATAGGGTTAGGGTGTAAAACAGGCATATGCATGTCTAGGATTGGATCCAAGAAGAGCTTGGTATTTAAGCGGTCCTAGTGACTCACCTTTTCTTCTCTTGAATCCTACCTGGTGTGTAGTGACTGTTCGCCTTAGCCACGAGGACTTGTTGACAGGCTAAAATTCATAACTAAAACCCGAAAGGGACTAGAAATTTCAAGATCAAACAGCCAAAGATGATGCTGTATCTCAGGCAATGTTACGAGTCTTAGAGAGGGTTGCTGGGGTAGGCATGGGCACAGGAGCCTGGAAGTCTATGCCAGAGTGACTGAGAGCCAACGGGGTAGAAGTGTTTAAAGGAATTTCTAGTATAGCTCCTATTACAATAGAGTACTGGTTGGAAGTAATGGAGCAGATAATGGATGATCTCGACTTTACAGATGAAGAGAAGCTGAAAGGAGTGGTGTCTCTTCTTCGAGACGAAGCATATCATTGGTGGCTTACAGTTAAAGAGGGTACTGTAGCTGACCATATCACCTGGGATCACTTCAGAATGGCGTTCCAAAGTAAGTACATTGGGACGAGCTATGTGGATGCGCAACGTAGAGCATTCCTAAACTTGGTTCAAGGAAGTAGGTTGGTAGCGGCGTATGAGGCAGAATTCCTACGCCTAAGCCGTTATGCTTGAGGGATAGTGGCCACAGAGCATGAGAGATGTGTTCGTTTTGAGGATGGCCTGAAGGATGATCTACGTATGTTGATATCTCTACAACAGAGCGAGAATTTACTGTGCTTGTGGAGAAGGCTAAAATAGCTGAGGAGGTGAAACGAGTGAAAAGGCTGAATCGGGATAGAGATAAGAGCAGAGGTAAGAGAAATTTTGGATCGATAGGGACAGCCGTACGTGCTCAGAAAAGACCTATGTCAGATGGACCGAGATGGCTGAAAGACCTGTTGCTAATCGAACACAAAGGTGTGGCTGATGTGACAAATTCCATATAGGTGAGTGTTGGACAGGCAGTGGGAAGTGCTTTAGGTATGGTTATTTGGACCATCGATACGAGATTGTCCATAGCCATAGGATGAGGTAGGACCTGCAGGACAGGGAAATGCTCAGCCGGGTAGAGGAGGTCAACAGCCATAGAGAGGTCGTGGTCCGACCAGAGGTGGTAATGGTTTAGGTCGGGGTCGTGGAGCACTAGGCCGAGGGGCAGAAAACACTGAGGCGAGGTAGCCGGGTTAGTCTACGCTGCCAGACGTCGAGAGGAGGCTGACGCACTGGATGTTATAACCGGTACATTTTTAATTTTTGGATTGCCTTATACTGCATTGATTGACATTGGTTTGACACATTCATATGTTGCTAGTAGTGTGTCTGAAACTTTAAGTTTAGATTCTGAAGTTACCCCTAGGGCGATGACGGTAATTAACCCATTAGGACAATCTGTGGTGGTAGATAAACTTTATCGGGAGATACCCTTAAAAGTTTAGAGAGAAGTTTTCCTGGCAGATCTGATTGAATTACCATTCGGGGAATTTGACTTAATTTTAGGCATGGATTGGCTAGTGAAGTATCAGGTCAATGTAGATTGTGCAACCAAGCGTATGGTGTTAAGAACCCCCAAGGGAGGTAAAGTGTTGATGATGGGGGAAATGGGGAATTGTCTGTTAAATGTGGTAACTGCCCTAAGAGCGAAAAGAATGGTGAGAAAAGGGTGCGAGGCAGTTCTAATATTTGTAGGGGCTTTGAAAGCCAATGACCTAACTGTTAAGGACGTTAGGACGGTGAAGGAATTTCCTGATGTTTTTTCAAAAGACCTTCCAGAATTACCTCCGGATCGAGAAGTGGAATTTGGACTTGATCTTCTTCCATGAATAGCGCTGGTATCTATTACTCCATATAGAATGGCACCGAAGGAGTTGGTAAAATTGAAAGCGCAAATCCAGGAGTTGTTGGATAGAGGGTTTATTCGACCAAGTGTGTTGCCTTGGGGAGCGCCGGTGTTATTTGTTAAGAAGAAGGATGGTTCAATGCATATGTACATTGACTATCGTCAATTGAATAAGTTAACCATCAAGAACAAATACTCGTTGCCAAGGATCGATGACTTGTACGATCAGTTAAAGGGGGCCTTAGTCTTTTTGAAGATAGATCTGAGGTCAGGGTGCCATCAGCTTAAGGTCAAAGAGGCAGATATTCATAAGACGGCCTTTAGGACTCGCTACAGTCACTACGAGTTCATGGTGATGCCATTTGGGTTGACTAATGCACCAGCAACGTTTATGGATGATGAATCAAGTGTTCCAACCCTACTTGGATCAGTTTATCGTGATTTTTATTGATGACATCTTGGTTTATTCAAGATCAGAGGAGGAGCATGATTCACATCTGCAAGTGGTTCTGCAGATTCTGAGGGAGAAGCTATTTTATGCCAAATTCAGCAAGTGCGAATTTTGGTTAAAGGAAGTTACTTTTCTAGGTCACGTGGTGTCAGTAGAGGGGATTAGGGTTGACCCTCAAAAAATTGAAGCGGGGTTGGATTGGAAGCTGCCTAAGTCGGTGGCAGAGATTTGGAGTTTCCTTGGTTTATCTGGGTAATACCAAAGGTTTGTTGAAGGATTTTCTCTGATTGCGGCACCATTGACTAAGTTGCTATGGAAAGGAGTTCCGTTTGTTTGGTCTGATAAGCAGCAGGAGAGTTTTGAAAAGTTGAAAAAGATATTGACGGAGGCTCTGGTGTTGATTCAACCGGAGGCTAGGAAGGAATTCGTGATTTACTGTGATACATCACACATGGGACTAGGATGCGTGTTGATGCAAGATGGTAAGGTGGTTGCGTATGCATCACGGCAGTTAAGACCGCACGAAGCAAACTATCCCACCCATGATTTGGAGTTGGCGGCGGTGGTGTTTGCCTTGAAGATTTGGCGGCATTATTTATACGAGGAGAAATCTGTCGTTTACACGGATCATAAGAGTTTGAAGGACCTTTTGGCACAGAAAGAGTTAAATCTAAGGCAAAGGAGGTGGATCGAGTTGTTAAAGGATTATGATTGCTCGATCGAGTATCATCCGGGTAAGGCTAATGTGGTGGCAGATGCTCTAAGCCGTAAGATGATCTCTGACTTGAGAGCAATGTTTGCTCACCTTAGTCTGTATGACGATGGGAGTTTATTGGCGGAACTTCAAGTAAAACCCTCATGGGTCAATCAGGTTAAGGAAAAGCAGCAAACTGATAAGTTGCTGAAGGAGAAGTTTCCGGTTGGAGCAAGTGATGAATCAACGGAATTTAGTGTGAATGAGAAAGGGCTGTTATGTTTTCAAGGAAGAGTGTACCTGCCAAAAGATCCTGAATTGAGGCATAGGATCCTGCAAGAAGCGCATGGTAGTCCATACGCTATGCATCCTGGAGGGAGTAAGATGTATCGAGATTTATAGGAGTAGTTTTGGTGGCCAGGCTTAAACCGAGGGGTGACCGAATTAGTGGGGAAGTGTTTAACCTGTCAGCAGGTAAAGGTGGAGCATCAGTTACCATCAGGGTTGTTGCAACCAGTGAAGATTCCTCAGTGGAAGTGGGAAAGGATCACAATGGACTTTGTTAGTAGGATACCTCTCACGCCTACTAGGAAAGATTCAGTTTGGGTAATCATTGATCGGTTGACGAAGTCCACTCATTTTGTACCGGTTCGGGTCAATTATTCCTTACAAAAGTTAGCTAAGCTATATATAGCGGAGGTTGTAAGGTTGCAT
Source organism: Gossypium rotundifolium (assembly GCA_025506655.1). Lineage (NCBI taxonomy): Eukaryota > Viridiplantae > Streptophyta > Magnoliopsida > Malvales > Malvaceae > Gossypium > Gossypium rotundifolium. The sequence goes on along the minus strand of CP106722.1, from coordinate 153,881,814 downwards.
GGAGTACCTATGTTGATTATCTCAGACTAAGATCCTAGGTTTATGTCAAGGTTTTGGAAGGCATTGCATCAAGCGTTGAGTACAAAGTTGGATTTTAGTACAGCGTTTCATCCTCAGACCGATGGACAGTCTGAGCGGGTGATTCAGATCTTGGAGGACATGTTAAGGTGTTGTACCATTGTTTTCAGAGGTAGTTGGGAGGAGTTTCTGCCATTAGCGGACTTTGCGTACAAGAACAGCTACCAGTCTAGTATACAGATGGTGCCCTATGAAGCATAGAATGGGCGAAAGTGTCATACTCCTACCTGTTGGACAGAATTAGGGGAACGACAAATTTTGGGTCCGGAGTTGGTTACCGAGACGGATGAGAAGGTTGAGCTAATTCGGGCTCGACTAAAGGAAGCGTAGGACAGACAGATGTCCTATGCTGATTTGAAGCGCAAGGACATAGAGTTTGCAGTGGGTGACAAGGTGTTCTTGAAAGTGTCACCATGGAAGAAAGTATTAAGGTTTGGACGGAAGGGTAAGTTAAGTCCTAGATTCATCGGACCTTATTAGGTGCTGAAATGAGTTGGACCAGTAGCGTATCAGCTTAAGCTACCTACTGAATTGAATCAAATCCATGATGTATTTCACGTCTCTATGTTAAGACGTTATCGTTCGGATCCATCTCATGTGGTACCTGTGGAGGAAATCGAGGTAAAACCTGACCTATGCTTTGAAGAGGAACCAGTGGAAATCTTGGATCATGATGTCAAAGTATTACGAAGGAAGAAGGTTCCGTTAGTTAAGGTTCTATGGAGGAATCACGGCTCTGAGGAGGCTATGTGGGAACCGGAGGGAGCGATGCGACAGCAATACCCGCATCTAATCGGATTAGGTAATTTTGAGGACAAAATTCCTTAAAGAGGGGTAGAACTGTAACATCCTGAATTAATGGGCCTTTTGCATTTGATGTGTATTATGTTTAATTTGATAATTAGAGTGTTTAAGGGGTTCAGATTGGGCTCAGGTTTGGGCACTTTAGTGGAAAGCTAGATAGGTCCGGGCTTAAAAGATATTGTTCGCGAATTAAAACACAAAAATGGGCTAGTGACCTAGTGGACAGTGGCGTGAAAAGCAGTAAGGGGATCCAAGGTTCGAGTCGCATTACCCGCTTATTTATTTTAATTGTTTTTGGTTTTAAAAGGAGAGGAAAGTGGGGGAAGCTAGGATACTTTAAAATAGGAAGATTTATCTGTTGGATAATATGGATATTGTACTGATAATAGTAGGGAGAGGTGGTGTTATTTAGGCCTTTCCTAAAGGTGAATAGATCAAGATAAAGGAGAAAAGATAGGAGCTATCTGCTGAGAGCAGAGTTGGCCAAAATTCCATCTCCTAGAGGGGGGAAGGAATCTGTTTCTTCATGCTAAAGGGGTGCCAAAATTTCCCTTATTATTTGATTAATTATTAGTTATCAGGAAGGGCACTTTTGGGTTTTGATAAGCAAGTGCCGAAATTCTCTATAAAAGGGGTGGTATCTCTTCAATTCCGGCATTTGAACCCTATTCTTTTCCTCATTCTCTGTGCCAAAATTCTCAGTCTTTCTCTGTAATTTCTATTCTCTCTTCTTTTCCAAAAGACGAAACCTCTCACTTCACTTTCTTTTTCCATTCTTTTCTCTTGTGCCGATTTCTCCATAAAGCGGGAATCTCCTAGAAGTTGCCGAATTACCTGTAAAGGTAGGTGCCGATTTTCTTCTGTTCTTTTTCCCTTCTCTTTTGATTTTGAGACTATAGCCAAATGGCTAGTTGATTGATAGGTCATCTTTAGTTTAACTTTTTCTCTAATCACATGTTCTTTTGGGCAGCACTTCGGGAAATCATAGTAGATTGAATCATCCAGATCTCAAAAAGCCGGAAGCCGTTAATCTCTAAGTATCCTATTGATTTTGGGATTTCAAGGTAAGGGGTTTCCTTTAGATTCCTATTAGATTCGCTATCATATTTGAGATCTTAACTCATATATGGTTTAACAACCCTATTTCGCTATAGTAATTCTAACAAGGACTTCATGGATGGAATCAAATATGGATCAGGCAAAGGAGAGGATTGGGTCCGTAAACCCAATCCCTAAGTTTAAGAAATGAGTAGTGTCCGCTTTTTGAAATTGGCCGTCAGGTTGTGGACCAACTTCGAACAAAGATCTTAGGTAGATAGCAATGACGGCTTCGGGCAAAGGTTTACATAGAGGTGTCGCCTTAACCGTAATAAGGTGTGTAGATTCTTGACACATAATCTTTGTTATGTTATATGTATGCTATGGGCTAAAAGCCGTAAAGAGAGGCTGTCTTAACAATGTGTTACCCAGAAAGGGTAGGCAAGGGATGCCAAGTACGTAATCATAGAAACTTTTCTATGTGTATCGCAGCATGATTGATCGATTTATGGAAGGGGAGCAGGTCGTGGGGCGATCGGTCTTTATGACAAAAGATAGTCATCAAAATACTAAATGTATTTTCTGAGGTTCGCATTAGCGATCGGTCTTTATGATGAAAGTATAAATTATCGACGTGGTGTGTAGTGGATGGAGGGTTGATTGTAGAAATCCACACGGTGTGATGGTTGGTACGGGGGTGTGTAGAGGATGGACTCTTAGGTTTTGGGATGGGCCATGTTGCATGACATATTTTGTTACCATTGTATATGGGCCAAGGCCCATAATATGTTTGTGGGCCCTAGGCTTTTATGTGTTTTCAAGTTTTGCACACTGAGTCTTTGTGACTCACCCATTTATGTTTTTCTCACTCTACAGATGAGCAGTAGACCATGGACATGGGAGCTGAGGTGGACTCGAGGGGCCATCAATACTATTATTATTTTCATAGACTATCTTTGACTTTTCATTTAATATACAAATTTTTGGGAATATTTTTGTAATAAGGCCGCATAACTTAGGCTTCCAATTTATGTGTTACTTGCTTAATTTTATTTTCACCCTTAATAAGTCACATGCTTATAAACCTATGTTTTTCCAAAGTCTTATTAATAAAATGAAATGATAAATGGGCTTTTCAAACTCAACCGACGTAAATGATAAGTTTTTCAAACTTTTTCACAAATATCACGATTAATGAAAAAAATTAAGACTTTTCAAAACCCATCGAAGCAAAGTTTTTAAGATTTAACCTATAGCATACCAGATCCGGTAATACCGTATGGGCCGGGTTTGGGGTGTTACAGTGTGCATGTGTGGTAAAAATCTGTTTGCTTCTGTGTTAGATATTTGGTTGTGTGAAGGGGTACTAAGATTTAGTTAAAAAGTATAATAATGTTATTAAGATCAGAGTGCGCAGCAAGAGCATCGTGTGGTAGGTTAGAATGTGTGACTATTCCTATAGTTGGAAATTTTGAGGACAAAATTTCTTTAAGGGGGTAGATTTGTAACATACTGAAATTGGGCATAGTAGAATTGGGACCAATGGGCCTTGGGCATAGTAGCGGTTAAAATTTTTAGAAACAAGAGAACGACTTTAATGCAAGTTGGATCTAGTAGGTGAGTGATTGTGGAAGGTTAGGGGGCTTCTATGAAGTCCTGGGTTCAAGTTAGGCTTTAGAAAAAAAATTATTTTTGGTGGAAAAAACCCTGGGAGTTAGTAGGTAGGCTTTAAGAATATAATATGGAGAAAATGACAAAAGTGGAGCGTGTGGTGTAGTGGCAAAGTGACGCCACATAAGAGGCAATGGGGTGACGCCATAAGGAAGGAAGGAGGTCCAAGGTTCAAGTCTTGGCTCTTGCATTTTGGTTTTCTTTTTAAATGGACTCTAGAATTTTGCCATAGGATTATATTTAGTTGCGCATGATTTTAGACACAAGAGGAGCTGGTGGCTTAGTGGCAAGTGGCATGAATTGGCTGATGGGAGAGCTTGGGTTCAAATCTCATGAAAAGCAGGGGAGTATTTATTTTGTGGATTGGACGGCAAGAGTTTGAGTTGGATTTAAACTCTATTGGCGGAGGGATCCCACATCGAAAAGATACAAAGAAGGAAGGTGAGAAGCTAGCTATATATAGAGCAATCTAGGAGGAGAAGGAACATACCTTGATGGGCGTTGGGTTGGAGTGCTCGGAGCACGGTTTAGCAGCTTCAGATTCTTATCATGTGTGTATTCTCTCTACTCTAGTTGTAGAGTGGCAAATGCCGAAATGCTGGTCACACGATGATGGTAGCCACATGAGCGTGCGATCGCATGTGTGGGAGCTTCGACACGATAGTCGAGGCCACCATGAGTATATTCTTGTGGGCTGATGTTGTTTGGCCCAAAAAGGACCAAGTGGGCCCAATGGGCCCGGGGGCCCATATGAGTAAATTGTATGATTGAGTAGTAGATAGTGAACTAGGCTATGTGAATCTCATATATGTGGCTTGGTTTGGGCTAAATGGGCCACACGAGTGTGTGGGCCCACTTGAGCCGAGAATGGGCCTTAGGTCCATTCGCATCATTATCTCTATTTAGAATACCTAAGTCGTTCGAGGCGATAGTGGACCTTTTGTTGGGTCGTTAATACCCTGATTTGTAAAATTATCGAAATACCCATGGTTTGTGAAATTACCTAAATAGCCTAATTTTTGAATTACCAAATTACCCCTGGTTTACGAAATTATCGAAATACCCCCGGATTACAAAATTACCGACATACCCTTAGTGTGTAATTACCGTTTTACCTCTAAACGACAAATGATAGTTGTACCCTTATTGTAGTACTAATGCTGTCTGTGTTAATTGTATGATTGATTATGTTCGAGATACACTGCATACATGGTTTAGTTATAAGTAGATTTACCAAATTACCCTTGATGGGTAAATTACTGAAATACCCTCGGTAGGGAAAATTAACGTTATACCCTTAGGGGTTGATTAGCGTGATTGTGTGTATTACTCACCTACATTTTTGTTGATGTGTTATTAAATGTAATGGCTGAAAGCCGAAGTGACTGATGTGTTAGGCAAAATACCCTTATGGGTAAGGTTGGAGACATCGGGTAAGTTCTTCGATGTTGATATTCTTGATTATATGCATGTATGTATGTGCAATGTTATGCATGTATGAAATAGTATCTGTTACGCATTGTGATTATAGTTGCATACATATTGTGCATGATCTAAAGAGCATGGGCTCGGGATTGAATCAAAGGAGAAGGGAGAATGAGTGACTATTGTCACGAGTGGTCTAAGTACCACGGTGGTTGAAACCACGAATGTTTAATCAGTGACTTGTCTTGGTGGTCAAGTACCATAGTGGGTTGGCCCCACGTATGCATAATTTATCAGAGATCATCACGATGGTCTAAGACCACAGTGGGTTGGCCCCACGATTATATATATTTTAGTGACTTTGTCACGAGTGACTATTGTCACGAGTGACTATTTTCACGAGTGGTCAAGAACTACGGTGGTCAAGAACCACAATGGCATAATGCCACGGGTGTTTGGATGGACAGTGAGATTGGGCTGGGCTGCATTGCATACATGTGACATATGCCATACTGAATGGGCTAAGGCCCAGTTTGAGTTATATGGGGATTTGCACACTAAGTCTCAGTGACACCCTTCTGCTTAATTTTGCAGGTAATCATTAGATCACGGATTTGGAGCCGAGGCAGACTCGAGGTGGCCATGCAATATTTTTCTCGTAAACTCGTTTATTTTATTTAGACTTATTTTTAATTGGGATTTTGGTTATATAATAAGGCCGCTATACCTCTAATTTGGGTTTTGATATAATGCCGAACTTGCATGTTTTATAAACTGTCGAATAAGGGGTTTTTAAGAAAATTAAAAACATAATCAAACAGTTTTCAAAGGGTTAACAAAAGATGGTGAACGACTATTTAAATTGGGAATTTCTCTTAAACAAACAAACACTAATGACAAAATATCACCCTTCGGATTGCATCTAGTTTTTGGTTTTCGTACCATAAAACCCGACTTCAACTAATAGTTCTTTGAAATAGGAGTTGGTAAGAAACTCTTTAACTAAATATTATTTTTAAGTTATAAACACAAATTGAAATGTTTTCAAAACTGCAACATTTCTTTAAAATTCCAAAATTCTTTTAAACAACCTTTTCCTGTGACATACCCGATTCGATCGTAATGTCTAAGCTGGGTTTGGGGTGTTACATTAAACAAAAAAAACACCTGAGACTGCCTGCGAATTCATTGAAGAGATGTCACTAAATAACTATCAGTGGCAAGTTATAAGGATGAAGCTGACAAAAGCCACCAGTGTTTTTAACCTCGACGCAGTGACCATGCTGTCAAACCAGGTAGAACTTTTAAGTAAAAAGATTGATGGCTTGTGTGGTTCTTCGCAAGTACACTCATTGATGCAGTACGATATGAATGGAGGAGGAACGAACACAACAGAATATCCATCCTACAACCCTAGCATAGAAAGCGAACAGATAAACTATATAGGTAACAATTCTAGAGCTCAAAATAACCCTTATAGTAATACTTACAATCCAAGTTGAAGAAACCATCCCAATTTTTCATGAGGTGGTCAAGGAAACCAAGAATAACAACCCCCTCCAGGCTTCCAACAACAACCTTACCCACAAGAGAAGAAGCCAAACCTTGAGGAGATGCTAACAAAATTCATCGCTGTGTCAGAAACCCATTTCCAAAACACCGAAATAGCACTTAAAAATTAGCAAGCATTAATTCAAGGGCTCGAGAACCAAATAGGATAGCTTGCTAAGCTGATCTCAGAATGACCACAAGGTAGCTTGCCGAGCAATACCGAACCTAACCCAAGGGAGCAACTCCATGCCATTCTATGTGCGACGAAGAAAGGTTAGTAGAATCTGAATCTAAACCGAGGCAAGAACCTATGGTAAGTAAAGGTAAGGATAAGGTAAGCCATGAAACATAGAAATCGGTTAGTAAAGAGTATATACCTCGTGTACCATATCCTAACACAACAAAGAAAGTCCGCATAGATGAAAAATTCGGTAAATTTCTTAAACTCTTAAAAAAGCTACATATTAACTTACCGTTTATTGAAGCTCTTTCGCAGATGCCCAACTCAGTTAAATTTTTAAAGGAGCTTCTAGCAAACAAGCGAAAGTTAGATGATTCGTCGCACGTAGAGCTAAATGCAGTTTGCTTAGCTATTTTACAGAATAAACTACCTAATAAATTAAAGGATCCAGGGAGTTTTACTATTCCTTGTTTAATTGGCGTCTAGATATTAATAATGCTTTAGCTGATTTAGGGGCGAGTATTAACATCATGCCCTATAAAATGTTTAAGCAACTAGGTCTTGGGAAACCTAAACAAACTAGGATGAGTATTCAACTCGCTGATAAAACCATTAGAGTTTCTAGGGGAATTGTTGAGGATGTACTTGTAAAAATTGATAAATTTATTTTCCTAGTTGACTTTGTTGTTCTAGACATGGATGAGGATGGTAATGCACCTTTAATCTTAGGGCGACCCTTTTTAGCAACTGCTAAAACTAGAATTGATGTTGGTATAGGTGACCTCACACTTCGTGCAGGTGATGAAATGATCACTTTTCAGGCTCGTGACTCGGCTAGGACGTCGAGTAATAAAGGTGAGTACATAAATTCTGTTAATAACCATTCGGTTCAACCCTATTTTCATGAAGCACCTCAAAATTACACAAATGAGCCACATCCTAGTTCTCATGACAATAATGAAATAACTCATGAGGAGCGAAGGCTTCAGATCGATGAACTAGACGAGTGGAGGACAGATGCCAAGAAGAAACCAAGAAAACACGATGAGCCAAAGCAAATCCATAACGAGCTTAAGGGTGGAACAAATCACTTGAAAGTTGGTTACTAGGTACGATTAGATGAAACAAATCCCCGAACAACCACGCCAGAGCTAAATACGAATGGAGCAACCCTTTTTACGGTACTCAAGGTTTTTCCATACGGAAAGGTCGATATAACTCACCCTAATTTAGGTACTTTTAAGGTAAATATTTCTTGACTCAAACCATATAATGCAATTGATAGCAAGAATGAGGAGTTTCAACTCCTCAACCACCAAGATTATGCAAATGAAAGGTAAGTCTAGCTTAAGACTTTAAATGAACACTTCTCGGGAGGCAACCCGAGCATTAACCCCATTAATTTTCATATTTTCTATTGTTACCACATAACTAAAATCTAACTAAATTAATAAAGCACAGGTTTCCCTACCACACGGCCTTGAACACGGGCATGGCAATGGCCATGCAGACACCACAAATACACATATCAGTGTGGCAGAGACCGTGCGAACCAAGGACGATAATTTTCCCTAAAACACGGGCTGTGGTAAAATGCCACGGATGTGCGATACGGCCGTGGTCAACACTGAGAAAGTAACATGGGTGTGCGGCACGCCTATGTCCCTGGCCGTGGTCGACACTAATTAAGCAACATGGGCGTCGAAACTGCTACACAGGCATGGGAGAAACGAACGAGGCACTACACGACCTTGGAATACGGCCGTGGAATACGGCCATGTGACCTAACACGCCCAGGGCACATGGGTGTGGGTAGCAACCAGGTGCCCTGATTTCTATTTAAACCCCCTTCTTCTCACTTTCTTCCCCAATTCTTCTTCTCCCAAACCCTAGCCACCACACCCCTTTCTTTCTCCATTCCCCCTTTCTTTCTTTACACCACCACCACACCAACCACCATCCTTGCCACCGTACACAATGACTAATACTAGAGGCAAGACTAAGACCACCATCCCCATGTCAAAAAAGTGAAAGGATCTCAGCACGGTCTCCCTGTGTGCGACCACTCTACATAAGTTCATGTTGGCCGCTTCATTCACTCGACAAGACAATGACCTTTGAGCCCATTTATTTTTTCTTTTTCTTTTAATTTCATTTTTAAATTCTTTTCCTTTATCTTTCTTGTCTTTAATTTATATTAGTATATTTTGATTTCTTTTTATCTGTGGTTATTTTTTATTAAGGAATGACCACACCACAACCGAAGTATCCACCTCCTCTGCCCAAATTTACTAGATTTCTTTTCTTTGACTCCATCTAAAATTCAGGAAGTTTCACCTCTTTCCCTCTCTTATGATATTATTACTATATTGTCATTATTTATCTTTGTACATTAAGGACAATGTACTCTTAAGTGTGGGGAGGTTTGAAACACCCCAAACCCGGCCCACGAGCCTTGACCAGATCTGTTATGTTCCCCAGTGTAAACCGTTTCAAATTCTTTTGTTACTTAGGAAAAACTTGTGTATTTTGGAAGAAAATTTGTTTTGGGTTGGGCTTGAGTTGAATCAAAATGTTTGGGCTTTATCTTAAAATAAATTCTCTTAATCATTTAATAAACAAAAGAAAAATAAACTTAATAAACAAAAATAGAATAAAATAATTCTATTAAGGCCTTATTACATCAAATAAATCCAAATAATTGGAAGTACTTAATTAAAAAATAAAAGTCCGAATCGTAAAATTTCTTACTGTGCATGGCCACCTTTAAGCTCCCGCCGACCCGGTCCATTACTGATCATCACCTGAAAAGTAATCCCAAACAGGGTGAGTCAAACAGACTCAATGTGTAACCAACACTAAGAATTAACATTTTAGGCATGCATTATCATATCACATACATGTTCATATAACAGGTAAAAATAATGATGCAACCTGAACCCAAACCTAGTTAGCCATCCGCTACACACCACCCGTACCATCCTGCACACCGTGGGGATTACTAAGTCAACCCTCCATCCGCTACACACCATCGAAGGCAGTCGCTGCAGTTAACGTGTTCATCGCCCTTATAAAATTCGTGGTCTTAGGTCACCACATTCAGATTTCGTGGTCTTAGGTCACCACATTTAGATATCGTGGTCTTAGGTCACCACATTCAGATATCGCGATCTTAGGTCACTGCATTAAGATTTCATGGTCATAGGTCACCACATTCACTTCCCCTTTTCAATAACCCATATGCCCAAATCATATTATGCATTAACATGCCAAAGTTCACATTCTTATCATTATTCTCATGTTACTTATAACATATTTCATAATCCTATTGGGAGTAGGAAACGTACCTGAGTACTTTGTACCATAGCATGGTACTTAGCCATATTTTCACTGTAACACCCCAAACCCGGCCCAAACATTACGACCGAATTTGGTTTGCTACTGAGAAAACATTTAAAAAAAACTTTTAAAACCGTCATAAGTTTTGTCGAAAACCTTGTGTTTTCAAGTCTCTTGTTAAAAACCATACTCAGTGTTGTTTAGAAATATTTATTAAGTCGGGTTGTTTACAGATTTCGAATGTGCCAGATGACACTTAAAACATTTCACGTTGATTTTGGGAAAACATGTGAACCCGTTTTAACATCATTAAATAATTTAAACAAAATATTCTAAACATGTAACAATAATAAAATAATTCTAGGAGGCCTTATTACAACCCAATTAAAATCAACCAACAATAATAAAAAAAATATAAGTGAACCGAAATTCAAAGTCTATTAAATTAAAATCCCACTGCATGGCCACCTCAAGTCCCTCCGGCTCCATATCCGAGAACTACGTGTCACCTGAAAAAAATAAAGGAGAAGGTGAGTCACCAAGACTCAGTATGTAACCCTTCCCCCGGGTAAATACCACATCATACACAATTTATAACAAATTAACATGCATTAAGTCATGTACCCAACCTAGCCAACCAAACGCCTCTGTCTACCCCATTGTGGTACCAAATCACTGGAGGTGCCAAACCTCTGGTGTCCGAAGACACAAATCAGTTGAGGAGGCCAACCCATCGCGTGATACCAAATCACTGGCGTCAATCCCATATTATCATCTGTAGGGCCAACCCACTGTGGTACTAAGCCTTTGGGACGAGATGCTATGAGGTGCCAAACCTCCTGAGGTACCAAACCTCGGTGACCGTAGTCACGGTGTGTTACCAAAACACCGTGTCCATCGACACAATGTAACTGCCCCTCCACTCATCAACCCATATCAAATCATTGTGTAATGATCTCATGCCATCGATATTTAAGTTACAACTAAATTCATGCCATGCTTCCCAAAAGCATTAAATAGCAACACATATTAGCAGTGTACTTACCGAATCGTCACTTATACCAATACGGTATTAAATCCAATGCTACATAAACCGAGTTAGCATTCACAACATTTAGCACAGTTAATAAGTCATAACGTGTGTATGTACACACTTGTCACCAACGAGAAGTTTAAATCCTGAAAAGAGAAGTTGGCCACCCTAGATCTACTTGTCCCTATATTCGGCCAAATACATGGGTTAGTACTATGGCCTATTCGGCCAACCCAATTAATCCAAAGGGTCATTTGTGATTAGAATCCTTACCTATCACCCTTGAGTACTCACTTCGGTACTTGATATGCGATTCCTGCTTCACTCCTACATTTGGCCATCACTAGAGTTATTAGCCTTCGGCTTAAACGAATAATAAATAAATATAGATCCTTACCAAAATCACTTGACAGGGAATGGGCTTGGATCATATACCTTAAGATCCCGGCACATAAACAGAATCGATTTCATCACTGATTAGCCACTTAAATAATTCGGCTTTTCCATTTAATCAAGTCGACAGAGAGAAGGGGTATGGGAGAGGAGTTTCGACATACTTACCCTTGCTTTAATATTCGCCAAGACTTCAAAATATGGAGGAGGAAAATTCAGTTATGCCTAGGGAGTAGGTTCGACTAGAGAGAGTTTAACAGGAGAAAAGGGATTTCGCAAAGGGTAAGGTGTAGGTTTGGCTAAGGTTGATTTCAATATTGATCAAGGCTTGCTCTTGAGTGGAAAAAGGAATGAATAAGAAGTATGGGAGGAGTTTCGCCAAGGTCTTGAGAGAATGGAAAAAAAAAGAAAACAAAGAGGGAAGAGGTTAGGAATTTTGCTAATAGCTAAAAAGAAAACAAGGTGGTAGGTTGAGGTTTTATAGGCATTCGCACCCCTCCCCTAATGCTTGCGGTCCACTCCTTTCAACAAGGAGTTCAAACTCTAGCCAACTCCCCAATTCATTCCTAGCCACTTATTTGAATTAACTCAAATTAATTTGAATTAATCCCAAATAATCCATTAATAATCCCTTAATATCCAAATAATATCCTTATTTATCCTTTATTATCTTATTATCTAAATAAATAATAAAAGAGTTTAAAGAGAGAAAATCTCTCCTTCCTATGCAGTCCATTCCAAGAGCAAAAGAGAGAATTTTGTGACTCAACCAAGGCTCTCCCTTATCCCTTGTGGCCACATGTAACTCCCAAGTAGCCCTCCTTTTGCCACTTTACCAAGCTGATTTTTATGTCAAATTATCCCTTATTAATTCTTGTAACCCCTACTTGCTAAGGCTCCCTACCTTGAAAGCTTCCAAATAAAATTTCTACTATCTCGAGCCAACTTAAGACCCTTAATTAAATCTTATCACTCCATAAATAATACCATAACAATTCAAACACAAAGAAAAACATTTAATCACAAATAGCCCCGGTTTTAGGATGTTACATTCACATTCTTAATATTTCATTTAATTTAAACATAGCCATGAACATATCAAGACTTAGGATAGGGTACACACCTGATTCGCTTAACAAATTCGCTGAAATCCCAAAAGCTTGATCTAATGCCTTAGATCTTAAATCTCTACATTTAATTAATCATTTAATACTTAGTAAAGAGCCATTCACCATAAATCCAAATCCTAGTAGGATTTGTACACTAAGACTTACCTTGTGGATTTTAAATCCCGAAATTCACCAAATAACTAGGGAACACGCGGCCTATGGTGTACCTTCAGGAAAAGAACTTCTCCTTCTTGTAGTTGACTTAAACAAATCCCGAAAAATCTCTTCAAAGTTTTGGCAACAAGATATTAATGGGATTAGTCTTAGATTTCGGTAAATCTTAAAAAAAAGGATGAAAATCGAATGATAACTAGTTCTTACCCTTAATACAGAAGTCGGCAACCCCTTGTTTGAAGTCTCAAAACTATTCGGCTATGGCTTTGATTTTAGCAAACTTTTGACTTTTGGAAGATTATGAAAGAAGAAGAGAAAAGAGTTTGAGCAATTTGGTAATGAAGTTTCGGCTACACAAGGCGTATTTTCAGTTTGGCAAAACAATGAAGAAAAGAGATATTTGCTAGAGAGAATTCAGCAGAGAGAGAGAGTTAGAAGAAAGAATGAATGACCCTCTTTTCCTTTTATAGCCGAAATTACTAACATAGAATCCCTTACTTGGCCATCACTCTTCTATTTTGATAGCTTTATCTCTTTAATTAAAAATTAAAGAATAATCCCTCAATTATCTCTTTGAAAATAATCTAAAATAAATCATCATTTATCCACCTATTTAGCTGAGTTTTCAGGAGAATTAAACTCTTCCTTTAAGAGTCCCTATTGCCGTCCATTGCTTCCTCTTTAAGTAATTAAATAAAAATTACTTAAAGTCTTAGCTAGATGCCGTCCACCCCCTTCCCTTGATGAGCCGAATTTAAACTTATTCTATTGGACTCCTTGTGGCCATCCGAGGCCCAAATTATCCACCTAAGTGGCGCCTCCCTATGATTAGTTTAGCTTTAATAACGAATTGGGCATAAGCCCAATTGACGCACAAAAACACTCTCGTAAATGCTCTCCTCCTTGCTCGAACCTAAGCTTGCCCACATCTTTGGTGGCGCCATTTACTGGGCTTTAAGTGGTGCCTCTTTGCCACTTTTCCAAGCCCTGTTCTTGTGTCAAATTCCTCCTATTAATTTTCTTAAGGCCACCTTGCCTTAGTTTCCTCTTTTTAAACTTTAAAACTTGACATTTCCTTATATTTCCAGATTTCCAAAAACGTTCGTTTCCCTCCTTTAACCTAACATTTCCTTACATTTCCAAGTTTCCCGAAATGTTTACTTTCCTCTTTTGAATCATTTCTAAACCATTTCCTTACATTTCCTAGTTTCCAAAAATGTTCACTTTGATCTTAACATTTCCTTACATTTCCATACATTTCCTTACATTTCCATACATTTCCTTACATTTCCATACATTTCCATACATTTCCTTACATTTCCAAGGTTCTAAAATGCACACCACATATCACAAGAACATGCTATTAAGCAAAGATGCACACAATGGGATTCGAACCTCTTCCTCAAAGTACTTCGCTTGATGCCATAACCCTTGCACCTTAGGTGGCGCCCCTTGCCACTTTTCCACATCACTTCTTGTTTTAACTTAAAAACCAATAATTGCCCAAAGCTTTCTCTTCCATCCTAGGATTTTAAAACCCTTAATTCACTTCCAAACACCGCCAAAACCTACTACTCATGAATTATGCACAAACGATAACCCCTAATCTAGGATGTTACAGTTCTACCCTCCTTAAAAATAATTTTGTCCTCGAAATTACTTACAAACAATCAGACAATCCTTCTCACCAAGACTTATGCTTCTGTTGCGCTCTCGATCTTCATAGAACCATCATACTTTCTAGGCACAATCTCTAAGTTCACGCCCTTAGAACTCATTTCTAACATCGCGATTTAATCTGATTAATAAGTTTTATGTATTAAAAAAAATTTTGTTTCACTGATTAACCGCGAAGAAGTTTTATGGAAAGAAATTTTTAGGAGTGGTTCTTTCGTATTCATACATGCACACAGTCTTTACATTCATATATCCGTCAATCAATTATGAACTTTCGTTCATTCAGAGAAATGTTGTAGTTTTCATTGTTGTTGTTTTTCCACTATCCAGGGGTATTTTTGTAATTTGCCCTACAGGGGTATTTTCGTAATTTGTTGAAATAAGGTTCCTTGGTGATTTTGTCAATAATGGTATTTTGGTAATTTTTGAAATCCCGGGGCCTTTCGAAAATTTTGAAATTTCAGGGGTATTTCGGTAATTTTGGAAGTTAGGGGAATTTCCGTAAATTCTCCAAATCATGGTATCTTGATATTTGTAAAACAAAAGTTTTTGGTATTTTTGTAAAGTAGAAACATTTTAGCAAAAGTCGAGGTATTTTTGAAAATCTTAAAAACTAAGGGTATTTTATTAATTTACAACACAGAGGCATTTTAGTAATTTTCCCAAATCAAAGTACCTTGAATTTTTCGTAAAATAGAGTTTTTGGGTACTTTTGCAAAATAGATAAATTTTACTAAAATCGAGGGTAATATAGTAATTTTAGAAACCAATGGCATTTTTGTAATTTTATAGCCAGGGGTATTTTAGTAAATTTGTATATCAGAAATAATTTAGGAAAATTTATAAAAATAATCTTTTCAAATCAAGAGGGTAATTTAGAAATTTTAAAACTAGGGTTTCCATAAAAATACGGCTAGTCCCTTTCGGGTTTTAGTTAGGGGTTTAGCCCGTGTATAAGTCCTCTTGGTTAGGGTGAACCGTAGCTACGCACTAGGTAGGATTCGAGTGGAGAGGAGGTGAGTCATGCGGACTGCTTAAATACCAAGCTCCCACCGAAACCAATCTTAAACATGCGCACCATGGTTACCACACCCTAACTCAGTGACTTAACCACAGGTTTGTTTAATTAGGCATTTAAGTCTTATGTTTTTGTTGGGGTATACTAGTCCTAGGGTTCAAGTACTTAATCTCTATTCTATGTTCCATTTCTACCCTTCTACAAATCATAATATAAATCACACAAAAGATCGGAGTACTTACTTGGTGGACTTCGGGTCGGAGACTTAGTGGGCCATGCCAGAAAATCCTGCTTAATTCACAAAAATTCTTTTTGGGCTTAACTTTGAAAACATTTTGGGCCTTAAACCCAAGGCCGAGAGTTTAAAACTGGGTTCTGATACCAAATTGAAACACCCCAAACCTGGCCCACGAGCCTTGACCGGATCTGGTATGTTCCCCGGTGTAAACCGTTTCAAATTCTTTTGTTACTTAGGAAAAACTTGTGTATTTTGGAAGAAAATTTGTTTTGGGTTGGGCTTGAGTTGAATCAAAACGTTTGGGCTTTATCTTAAAATAAATTCTCTTAATCATTTAATAAACAAAAGCAAAATAAACTTAATAAACAAAAACAGAATAAAATAATTCTATTAAGGCCTTATTACATCAAATAAATCCAAATAATTGGAAGTACTTAATTAAAAAATAAAAGTCCAAATCGTAAAATTTCTTGCTGTGCATGGCCACCTTTAAGCTCCCGCCGACCCGGTCCATTACTGATCATCACCTGAAAAGTAATCCCACAACAGGGTGAGTCAAACAGACTCAATGTGTAACCAACACTAAGAATTAACATTTCAGGCATGCATTATCATATCACATACATGTTCATATAACAGGTAAAAATAATGATGCAACCTAAACCCAAACCTAGTTAGCCATTCGCTACACACCACCCGTACCATCCTGCACACCGTGGGGACTACTAAGTCAACCCTTCATCCGCTACACACCATCGAAGGCAGTAGCTGCAGTCGACGTGCTCATCGCCCTTATAAAATTCATGGTCTTAGGTCACCACATTCAGATTTCGTGGTCTTAGGTCACCACATTCAGATATCGTGGTCTTAGGTCACCACATTCAGATATCGCAGTCTTAGGTTACCGCATTCAGATTTCGTGGTCTTAGGTCACCACATTCACTTCCCCTTTTCAATAACCCATATGCCCAAATCATATTATGCATTAACATGCCAAAGTTCACCTTCTTATCATTATTCTTATGTTACTTATAACATATTTCATAATCCTATTGGGAGTAGGAAACGTACCTGAGTACTTTGTACCATAGCATGGTACTTAGCCATATTTTCACATTCTTAATATTTCATTAATTTAAACATAGCCATGAACATATCAAGACTTAGGATAGGGTACACACCTGATTCGCTTAACAAATTCACTGAAATCCCAAAAAGCTTGATCTAATGCCTTGGATATTAAATCTTTACATTTAATCAATCATTTAATACTTAGTAAAGAGCCATTCGGCCATAAATCCAAATCCTAGTAGGATTTGTACACTAAGACTTACCTTGTGGATTTTAAATCTTGAAATTCGTCGAATAACAAGGGAACACTCGGCCTATGGTGTACCTTCGGGAAAAGAACTTCTCCTTCTTGTAGTTGACTTAAACAAATCCCAAAAGATCTCTTCAAAGTTTCGGCAACAAGATATTAATGGGGTTAGTCCTAGATTTCGGCAAATCTTAAAAGAAAAAGGATGAAAATCGAATGATAACTAGTTTTTACCCTTAATACAGAAGTCGACAACCCCTTGTTTGAAGTCTCAAAACTATTCAGCTATGGCCTTGATTTTAGTAAACTTTCGGCTTTTGGAAGATTATGAAAGAAGAAGAGAAAAGAGTTTGAGCAATTTGGTAATGAAGTTTCGGCTACACAAGGTGTATTTTCGGTTTGGCAAAACAATAAAGAAAGGAGATATTTGCTAGAGAGAATTCAGCAGAGAGAGAGAGTTAGAAGAAAGAATGAATGGCCCTCTTTTCCTTTTATAGCCGAAATTACTAACTTAGAATCCCTTACTTGGCCATCACTCTTCTATTTTGATAGCTTTATCTCTTTAATTAAAATTAAAGAATAATCCTCAATTATCTCTTTGAAAATAATCTAAAATAAATCATCATTTATCCACCTATTTAGCCGAAGTTTTAAGGAGAATTAAACTCTTCCTTAAGAGTCCATATTGTCGTCCATTGCTTCCTCTTTAAGTAATTAAATAAAATTACTTAAAGTCTTAGCTAGATGCCGTCCACCCCCTTCCCTTGATGAGCTAAATTTAAACTTATTCCATTGGACTCCTTGTGGCCATACGAGGCCCAAATTATCCACCTAAGTGGCGCCTCCCTATGATTAGTTTAGCTTTAATAACGAATTGGGCCACAAGCCCAATTCAGACGCAAAAACACTCTTAAAAATGCTCTCCTTGCTGCTCGAACCTAAGCTTCCACACATGCTGGTGGCGTCATTTACTGGGCATTAAGTGGTGCCTCCTTGCCACTTTTCCAAGCCCTGTTCTTGTGTCAAATTCCTCCTATTAATTTTCTTAAGGCCACCTTGCCTTAGTTTCCTCTTTTTAAACTTTAAAACTTGACATTTCCTTACATTTCCAGGTTTCCAAAAATGTTCATTTCCCTCCTTTAACCTAACATTTCCTTACATTTCCAAGTTTCCCAAAATGTTTACTTTCCTCTTTTGAATCATTTCTAAATCATTTCCTTACATTTCCTAGTTTCCAAAAATGTTCACTTTGATCTTAACATTTCCTTACATTTCCATACATTTCCTTACATTTCCATATATTTCCTTACATTTCCATACATTTCCATACATTTCCTTACATTTCCAAGGTTTTAAAAATGCACACCACATATCACAGTAAACATGCTATTAAGAAAAGATGCACACAATGGGATTCGAACCTCTTCCCTCAAAGTACTTCACTTGATGCCATAACCCTTGCACCTTAGGTGCGTCCCTTGCCACTTTTCCACATCACTTCTTGTTTTTAACTTAAAAAACCAATAATTGTCCAAAGCTTTCTCTTCCATCCTAGAATTTTAAAAACCCTTAATTCACTTCCAAACATTGCCAAAACCTACTACTCATGAATTATGCACAAACGCATAACCCCTAATCTAGGATGTTACAAGGTTATTGATTTCATTACCAGAAAAATGCCTGAATTTTGTCTTATTCTTAAGAAAATTTTCTCATATCACTAATTAGAATGAAACTTCTATTGAATTATGATTTTTATTGATATGTTTTGGATTAAGTCATAGGTAATTATGCATTGATGATTTAAACTTTAAGACATTAGAGAATCAAGCATGATAAGTCTATTTTCAAAATTAAAAATTTGGTTAGGTTGTCTCCCTAAATTTAAATATTACTTTGAAGTTTGAAATTTGCAAGGTTGACATCAAAAACCATAATTTTTGTGAGATTTTGAGCCTTTAGAGCATATACTTTTCATGCTCACTTTATTGATTATGAGTGTGTCAACATTGATTTTTTATTCTAGAACTTGTTTCGATTATGCATGTCGAGACCACACTTTTGATTTGATATACTGAGATGATAAAGTCACCTAGGATTTAACCCACTCACTCCAAAAAAAGCCTACCTTCATAATTAACCCCTAGTGAACCCCTTTGAATCCTAATAAACCATTTTTGATTTACCCTTAATATTAACCCAAAACTCACTCTTGATTCATTAAGAATTTTCCCTATTGAATTAACCCCTTTTTGTGAAGATTTGATTTGAGCAGTTACTTAACTATGTTCTTTATTTTAGTTGTTAAATTCTTTCTTATTATTTTATGTTCTTATTCTTAAATATATATATATATATATTTTTTTGGGAATTTATTCATTATTAGTTCTATAAGCATTAAAACGGTTAAAGTTATTATGATAAGTTTTCAATTGATGTAATTATTCAGCATTAGCTTATTTTTCTAGTTAGGTAAACTGTCAATTCAATCTCGATTTTAACCCTCCTTTTCAACCATTATCCACACCTTTAACCCAAGCCCCATTACAACCCTTTTAAAAGACCTTTTGATTTATGTATCATCTCATTTTATAGTGGTGGATATTTGATTTTCATGCAAGCCTATGGTAATAACTCTTCATGTTTGACTTTTGAGTGCTTTATTTTAAACCTTAAACATTTTGAGTGATTTGAGTGAATCCTTTGTGAGGATGTCAATTCTTGTCGATTTTGAATCAAAGGTAATTATTTAGATAAGGGGAAACACCTATGTTTTCGTGCTACAAAAATTTGTGACTTAGATTGCTTGAATCTTTAGGATTCTTTAAGTTAAATTATTCATGTATGAATTATTTATGAATTATGATGAGAAATTATTGATGAGAATTATGATTTGAGGAAGTTAATTTTAATTGTGAGTTGAGGATTTTGCTTGAGGACAAGCAAATGCTTAAGTGTGGGGATATTTGATAAACCATAATCTATACATATTTTAACCCCATGCTTGGCTTATTTTTGGATGAATTTTCACTAGATTTGATGAATTCGATGCTCCTAATCGCTTAAATTCATGTTTTATACTCAATAGATCTTAGGGAGTCAAAAAGAACAAGAAATGAGCCAAAACGGGACAAAATGGGCTTACCTTAGGAATCAACACGGCCTGGATCAACGTACATGGGCAGACCACACAGCTGTGTGTGGCAAGCAGAAGTGAGCACGGTTTAAAGAAATCGAAAAGGCGTGTCCCTATAACAGCCCAATTACGACCCTAATCGGAAGGGTGGTTTTGGAACCCCGAATCCAAATTAGAAAAATATTTTCTTTATTAAATTGATGTCTATGATATGGGGTCAAGCATGTGTTAAAATATTAATTGCTAATTTGTGTGTTGGGTAATTAAATTAAGTGGAAGGATTAAATTGTTAAAGTAGTAAAAGTGACCTTAATTAAGTTAGAGGATTTAATTGAAATGGTTCCTACATGAATGGACTTGCATGTCAATTTCTCCTAAAACAAGGTAGTGGACGGCATGATGATGAAACTATTCATTAAATTATATTTTCTTCTTATAGATAGTGGAATGGCATTAATATTATAAGTTGATGAATAATAATAATTAGAAAAAGAAAAAGGCATGCATTTGGCTTCATCTTCTCCACCGAAGCTAAAGAAAGGAAAAAGAAAATTTCCTCAAGCTATTCGGCATTAAAAAAAAAAAAGAAAGCTTGATTTAAGGTATGAATTGGTTTTGATTCTTGAAAATTTTTATATTTTTAGCTTTGTTGTTTAATGTGTTAGTTAGCCCATGTTTAAATTTTGGAAATTGTTAAGTAATTCATGAGTTACCATGAAAGGAAATTTGAGTTTTGTATGGTCAATGATAGAATATGATGCATGGATGCTAGATTAACAATGTTCCCTTTAGAAAAATTGATGAAATTAATATAGGGATCATTTATAACAAAATGATAAATTTGAAGGGGTTAAAGGACAAAAATAATGGAAGAAATGAATGGATATAGAAGCTAGGGGTATTCGGCCCTCAATAGGTAGTGGCTAATTCTTGATATTTGGTGTTTTACGCTTTGAGGACTTGATTGAGAAAGTTGTAAATTATAAGGGTAAAATAGTAAAATTTTAAATTATGAATTTTGGATCGATTGAATAGAAATTGTTTTAAATGAGCTTAATTGAACTTGTTTAGATCAAGATACAAAGAAAAGGGGTTGGACAAAGGAAAGCTAAATTAAACAAATAGTCGGACACTCAAATTCATCGACTTTCGAGGTAAGTTTATAAGCAATTGAGTTGATATCAAATTTATTTTATTTCAAAACGTGCTTGATAATGTGAAATTCTAGGTTAAATTGTACTTCGAATAGGGCTTGGAAAATAATTGTTATCCTAAAGTGAGACTAGTATGAATATTTACATTTATGTAAATTTGGACTAAATGGTTGGAAATTTAAAATGGGAATGTATGTATATGTTCTTATGTGAGGTGTCCGAATGTGATGTTATGTAATAGAAGAAATGAGTTGTTGTGAATCTTTAATTGTATGTGTACTTATGATGGAATTGAAATTTTACGTAAGTTAATATTGATGAGAAGATAGATTAAAGGCAATGTGTGTGATGATTTATTCACCGAAACCTTGTGTGTGTGAGATCGGTTGAATGGCGCTGTGTGTGCGGATTTATTCACCGAGCACTGTGTGTGCAAGATCGGCTGAATGGCACTGTGTGTGCGGATTTATTCACCGAGCACTGTGTGTGTGAGATCGGTTGAATGACACTGTGTGTGCGGATTTATTCACCAAGCACTGTGTGTGCGAGATCGGATGAATAGCATTGTGTGTGCGGATTTTCAATATTCCTCAAGGACAGAACATTTTGCAAAGGTAAATGAATGGGGTCAGGTATGTTCATATTGGATAATAGTTTATTAATGTGGTATAAAGTTAAGCGAGGTATTTCAATATGAATATGAAGCATATGAGTACTTATTTCTTTTATTTTGAGAATTAATGAGATTGAAATGGATGAATGTCAAGTTGGTAGGTGAATTGATATTACAAATTTTTCAATAGTTAGATTGAAAGTTAAAGAATAAAGGTTTAATGCGTAATTGTGCATATTGCTTTGTTGCTTATAACTTACTAAGCTATTTAAGCTTACTTGGTGCATTTTCTATGTTGTTTTATAGATATTCAAGTCGAAGCTCGAATTCGAGGATCCTTGTCAAGTCAAGCACACTATCGAATATACATTTTGGTACTTTTGTAATGAAACTCTAAGTCCATGGCATGTATAGGCTAGATGATAGTTTTGAGTCTATCTTTTGAAGAAATGTTATAAGGCCATGCGAAAATGGCTTTACTACTTCTATGTGCTAAGTGAATATGTTAAGTTAATTTATACATACATATATATACATATATATATATATATATATGAATATCCATGAAGTTTGGATTGAAGGTTGCTTGGTTTTAAAAAGGTAAGTTTGTGTGATAATGAATGTTATGCTACCATGTGAATTGGTTGATTTTGGTCTATTTGAATAGTGAAGACATTAAGATGATTAGGTCTTGTAGGTAACCTATTTATCTTAAAAATATATTTGAGGATTAATGGCTTATATTCCAATTATACTATTCTGGGTTGTATCTAGGTATAGATGAGGTAAAATGCTTCTTGTGCATGGATATATTAAAAGTGGCACATTAAAGAGCTATTATATGTTTTCTTTTGTTGTGAATATTCGGATATGACAAAATTTTTAGGATTATGGTTAACTTGAATTGTTCTACTTAAAATGATACAGTTGTGCATAAGTACACATGTGTATTATAGATTCGGCTTTGAGCAATACGCTTTCATGGTAATATGAAATGTGTTAAGTTAGTATGCATATTTTGTCTAGGCTATATATTTTAATGTGGGTAGTATATTAAATGAATGTTGTAAGTTGATTGTTTTTGGGTAATGGTGAGCTATATATCAAAGTTAGTTAAAATAGTTTTTATACATGTTAAATTCATGCATGTCGATATAAAGATTGAAATGGGACTTATGTATCTTTGTAAGGAAGTCATCTATGGCGAGTAATATATATATATATATATATATAGATGGGTATTCGCCTAATACATGTGTTTGAATGCATGATAATAGTTACAAAGGAATTAAATGATAAAATGTTTGTGTACGTATAAATTTCGCTAATATTTAGATTTAATCATATGATGTGTACTTTATTTATATAAGCATTGAATTGAAGTGAGTTTAATTATGCATGATTTTTATATTGGATAAAACATGTATATACTTTTAAAAAAAATGGTATGCAATTATCATTGTAGTTGTTCTTAAAGGGTACTTAGTACTTGTGTGAGTCATTGAAATGCCTGTAACCCTAATCCGGTGACGAAATCAGGTTAGGGGTGTTACAGTCCCCGTCGTATCAAAGTTTAATTTTATTCGGAATAGGCCACTTGTGGGCCAAGAGAGGGTTTTCCAAAGCCTATACAAACACCCTAGGGGGCAACCTAAATGAGGAGGCCGAGTAGAATGCAAAAAATACTCGGAGACAGCCATCGGAAGCAGCTTAGGAGAAGGATCTCCATCAAGACTGAAGATCTCCCATCAAGTTCTTTAAAAGCTTTTGGGTTTTCTTATATTTTGTTGTTTTCCTAATTTAAAGATGTTTCCTTCTATCAGTATGAACTAAATCCCTTAGATGCTTAAGGGGATGAAACCTAAGACGAATCTTATTATTATTTGATTTATAAGATAAATACTTGTTATTATTCTTAATTTTGAGTGCTTATTCTTGTTTTGATAATTTAGGTTATTGATTCAAGTCAAATGTGCTTATTCAGAGGACCAAAAGTCCCTGTTTAAGAGTACATCAACACAATTCAGCGGAGTTGATTGCAACCCTAGAAATAGGGCAACGAAAATCTACCGGATTATAGTCAAATCTAATAAGGGAATCCATAGATCGAGTTAGTGTGACAATAGGGGTTTTAATTAGAAAGAAATTTTAATTACTCAACCTAGAGTTAGTCGTGTCGAATCCATTTTTAAGGTTTTTTAAAAAACGGAAATCGACTTTAAAAACGAAAATGGAGTCACCACCAATCCCTTTTTGCTAAGGTGTGATCCGATCACCTTATAAATATTTTATTTCAAAACATTGATTTTGGCATACGAAATTCAAGAAAACAGATTCAGAAGTCGGTTACGTACGAGGAAGGGTTAGTACCTTCGTAACACCCAAAATTGGTACAGGATTGATTATTTATTGTCCTAATGTCAAAAATTCGAAAAGATTTGAAAACATGATTTCTTTAACAACTTGAATAATTTGTGTTGGAACTTGAGATTCCTTTATTCCGAAAGAATACAAACATCACATCCAGCATGTTAGGACATGATGTTTTAAACCCTCGTAGCCAACATCATCTCATGATTTACAAAATTCATTAAAAGGATATTTAGTTATTTAGTCAAACGAAAAATCGAAACCTAGAACGTTAGGACACTATTTCCCAAATTTCTAAACACAAAACATTGCCTTATTTAAGAAAAACTTTTGGATAAAATGTAGTAATTAAAGGAGATAGATATTTTTAAACAAAGATTTTAAAAATAACATCAAGTTATTACAAAAGTGCAATTTACTAAAGTTACAGGTCATATTAACAATTAGCACTAACATAAGCAATTAAGTAAAAGAATGACAAGCAATAATAATAATGTTAAGGTAAACAAAGATAATGGATTCAAAATTTTTTTTAAATGAACAATCGAATAAAAAAAATATAGAGTAGATAATAGCAATTTTAAAAGAATCTATGAAAAATAAAAAAAAAATTATTCACTAAATTAAATTCATGTATAAAAATAATTGTAACACCCTTAACCCTAGTTCGTTACCGGATTAGGGTCTCTCGGTATTACAAAGATAAGTGCAGATTCAAACATTCACCCGAGTCAAAATCATATATATATATATATATATAGATCGTACCGATAAATTTTTCCCGTAACCATATCGTATCTAGTCATATTATCAAGCAAATAAACATGCCACAAGTTATACAATTTATACATACTTTACAAAGCACATAATTCAAATCATATGCATTTCAACTTATTAATATTCGAATACCTAACATAGATACTCAAATACTAATATTATCCATATATAAATAAGCTTATAACATTTTTATGTGATCAACCCAATCGTACCATTTCGGTTATACCTAAGCATAGCAAATCTTCACTAATAATTAACCGAATTAAAGTAGCCACATTTCTATTTATTAGTCTATCACTTATACACATAAATAAGATCCAACCTTAAACTATAAAGTTGACCATCAATTATCGAAATATATATACATCATGACATATACCTATTATACCATTTCATATATCCAAACCTATGCTTTCACATTTTACCCGAACATGCCATATACATGATAACATTTCTATAATTTGTAACTACTTATTCTTATTATTAACAATGAATCCAACAAGTTAACTTACATGCACAAACTTTGATTATAAAATCACTATTATTACCTAACCGAATCAACTATATTAAGCAACAACAACCCAATTGAAGTTTTTCTCCAACTAAATACATAACATTCGTATCACCCATTCACATTTCAAATAATGCCTAAACTACATCCGAACACAAACGATAATTTATAGCATGAGCAAGCCATTTCATCAAAACACATGAACAAAGTTTAACCTAAATAGATAGCCATTTTCGCATGGCTAAGTATATATCTGAGGATTAAACATCATTAGTTATCTGACTTAGTCTAGCCTATACATGCCTTTTCGAATAAAAAATTAAGTTAATCAATACCAAAAGTGAGTCGATAGTGTGGTTGACTTCTTCAAAGATCCTTCGAGTCCGTAGCTTGAACCAAAAATCTATAAAATAGAAGTAGACAAGAACACACAGTAAGCTTGCTAGCTTAGTAAGTCTTAAGCAAAAACATTATCATATACAATGGTAAAACATTTAAACATCCAACTCATGGCCTTAAATAAACATTTCTTATCTTATGCATATATATACAACACCAACTTGTACATTTCTTTATACCTTTACGGTTACCTTTAACTACTTATGCTTTCATTTAGCCAATTTTCTTATCACTTTGATCTTCCTTTTTCTCAATAACATCACATACATATATCTATATACACATATATGCATATTCATAGATCACTTAAGTAGGAATAACACATACCTTACAACCGAATTACAAATTCACTCCCAAATGCTTAGGCATACTTAATTCATTAGCTAGAACCTACTAAACATTACCTGAATCTCACACACCAACACTAAGCTCTTTGAACTCGGGTCCCAAATCATAACATCGGCATTAAGCCGCTAGGTAATAAGCTCAAATATATCATCAAAGACGAGGCACGCTAGGCATAAAACTTGAAACATATCACCCAAGCATGAGGCACGCTAGGCATAAAGCCGAAACATATCATCAGCACGAGGCCTGCTAGGCATAAAGCCTGAAACATATCACCGGCACGAGGCCTGCTAGGCTTTAAGCCCGAGTATCAATGTAGTCAATCATTCCACACACATTTCATAATTTTATCACATATCCAATTCAACTAAGCTTATTCACATTACTAAAATAGAATCATTACATCATTGTACAACCCACAATTCATATCGAGATACTCATTCATATCACATTATTAAATTATGCATTCAATCTAATTTACTTATATACATTCGACTATGACATAAACATGTACTCAAATTTATCGAACATCATCATTTAACATGTTCATAAATAATTCTTTGATATATTTCAGCTTAAGGACTTACATCGACTGTAGACGGACCGCGTAAACCGGCTATTCAATAACCTTTGTCTTTCCCCTATCCAAATGCATTCTTTGTTCTTGATCTAAACACATTAAAATTCAGCTCATTCAAGTACATTTCATCTCAATTTAGTCCCTAAAAACATGAATAGGCAAATTACCATTTTACCCCCAATGTTTCACATTTTTATCATTTAGTCCAATTTGCATAAAACACACAATACACCCAATTTCACCATAACACTTAAGGGCCGAATACTCCTAGGGACTATACAAGTCCATTTCCTTCATTCATTTTGCAAATTAGTCCCTCTAATTTTTTTTTTACAAATTAGCCCTATTTATTCAATTCCACTAAAACTTCCAATACAAAACATATCAATCTTTAACATATCTTAAATCTAAAATCATCAAATATCATAAACCACATAAGTATATCAATGGCCGAACATCAATAATGCATAGATTTACAAATTAAAACATGGGTTAGCTACGGTTCGAAGCAACGGTTTTAAAATTGTAAAAATTAACAAGAACCAAAATCAAACTAACCTTGATTTTACACTTCTAATTGCCGAAAATCAGAGGAAATGAAATCCCCTTTTTCTTTCTCCCACATTCGGCCAAAGAAAATAAGATGATAATGGCTTTTCCCTTTATTTTATCATGTATATAATATGTTATTTACTAGTATACTAATATAACCTTGAAATAAAAATAAACTATCACATATAATAATGGAATATTAGTCAAAAGCCATCCACTACCTTGTAAAATGGGTTATTTACCCATTTAATACATCAAATTAAAATCCCATCATTCTAGCACTTTACATGTAACATCCTAAATATTTGATTATCATTATGATGCTAAGTGTTAGCTCGGGTTTACTTGGAGTTAGAATAAATATTAGTAAAGTGTACTTTAGTGTAAAGAAATTAGGTGACCATGAAACTTAAGTTAATGAAGTACTAAAAGATGGCATAAGATGAGCTAGTGACAAAGTGGTGATGGCGCCATAAGTTGGACATGAGGGAAGGAGTTCGAATCACCTAGCTTGCAATTAGGGAATTTTATTTTTTGCTTTAGCATAGCATGTGTCGGCTAGGGATAAGATTAGGATAAATTGGATTGGTTTTTTTTTTGGTAAGAAGACTAAGGATTATGGAAGGCTTAAGATAGGGGATAGAATGGCTTGAATTGGGGGATTTTGTCTCTCCAAATTAAGGAAAAAGGAGGA
Organism: Gossypium rotundifolium; assembly: GCA_025506655.1. NCBI lineage: Eukaryota > Viridiplantae > Streptophyta > Magnoliopsida > Malvales > Malvaceae > Gossypium > Gossypium rotundifolium. The sequence goes on along the minus strand of CP106722.1, from coordinate 153,853,633 downwards.
GGATAAGGCTTAAGATTTGGGAGATGTTTTGGAAACTTCCTAATGGCCTTTTGACCATGTATTTGGATGGCACAGAGGCTAGGGGGATGGCCGGTTTTGGTTGATTGTTTTGGTAGGATTTAGTGTTGGTGAAACACTTTCACTTTGGTCATTTTTTTTTAGCAAAACATATTTCCTCTCCATCCATATTCTCTCTAGCCGAAATTTGCCAACATCCTTGAGTAAACAACTCATTTTTGTGTCATTTTCTTTTGACCATTTCGGTTTTGAAACCTTTTTCTCTCCCAAGTCTTTTCTCATAGTGACCGAAAACACCTAAGCAAGCAAACATTCTTCTTTTCATTTTTCTCATTTTTCCTCCCCAATGCCGAATGCACTTTTCTTCTAAACTAAGTTCTCTTTTCTTTCTCTCTTTCTCTCTTGAACCGAATCATATCTTTTCCATATCCCATTCCTTTATTTTTTTCTTCATTAAAATCTCTCAAATACTTTCACTTATGGCCGAATGTTAGTTTGATCTTATGCCGAATCTTTTTCATTTCTTTGTTTGGGCCATAACCAAATTCTTCTCACTCAATTTTCTTTTCAATCGTGGGCAATAGTGAGATTCTGAAGGGTAGAAACTCAAGGTGTTCTTGAGTATTTTGGAACATTGGAATCGATCTCAAGTTAAGGTAAGGAGATTATTCAAAGGATTCTCACTTTATTCATTATATTGGATTAGTTAGTTATTTAATCGATTTCATTATAGGGACATAATCGCTCGATCATTTCTTCGAGGAACAAAGATAATCGTGGTAAGCCAATCTCAAATCTTATAAATCGTTATCCATATTTTGATAATATTTAGTCAGACTAATGATCTTATGTCATTAGAGAGACATTCAAGATAGGGCAGAAAAGGGCAGTCCATAGTCTTCGAAAGAGGGGCGGTTCTGCTAATCCCCCTAAATATAAACGAAGGGCTATTTCGAGAATCCAGGATTTTCCACCGGGTTGCGGACCTTCATTCGAGGAGAATCAATTGTTTGAGGTTATCCGTACTCCTTAACCTTTGTTCGTTCCTAGATTCTCATCGGGCAACAAATCAACAATCGAGGAGAAACCAAAAATAGAAGTGGTTCAAAATCAAAAGGGTAAAGATTTAGATTGTTTACCAATAGTGTATTTTTAATAAATGAAAGTGTTCTAATGGTTCGTGTTACGTTTAGGTGTTGACAAGCGGGAAGGTTTAGTACTCACAATATCAAGGTGTGTAACTTCACACTTATCTCGGGTTAGATGTCACACCGTAGTATTGAGCAAAAATTGTAAAGACGACAAAATCGGTACAATACATAATAATTGGTATTTTTGGTGAAATAACATGAAAACGGTTAAAGTTGTGAAAATTATGAAAACGCCCTTGATGAGTTAGTTGGTAAAATGTAAATTTTATGTCTCATGTGTAAATGGCGAAATCCCTAATAGATCGTTAAATGGGACGAAATCTCTGTTAGATCGTAAAATGGGCCGAAAACCCTGTTAGATCGTAAAATGGGTCAAAATCTATGCTAGATCGTTAAATGGGCCAAAGCTGCTAGATCGTTAAATGGGCCAAAGCTGCTAGATCGTTAAAGGCCAAAGTTGCTAGATTGTTAAATGGGCTAAATGATATTTTGGATTATGGGCCTTAATAAAAACCTAAAATATTGACTCACATGTAAATTGGGACTTTTTGCTAAAATCATCATATGTATATAGACTATTTTGCATACATGTTGCATGGGATGGGATTAATGATGAAGAGAAGAAAGGCCTGTTGCCAAAATCTAGTTCGGTAGCTTTGCCACAAAATAATTAAATGGCTGATTGCCTCTAGTTCGGTGGCTTTGCCACAAAATAATTAAATGGCTCATTGCCTCTAGTTTGGTGGCTCTGCCACAAATATTTTAATGGCTCAATGCCTCTAGTTCGGTGACTTTGTCACAATCTAGTTCGGTGGCTCTGCCACAATTATAAAAATGGCTTATTGCCTATGTTTGGTGTGTTGGCGGGGTGGGTTGACTTGATCCCCACAGGTGTGATGGTTGGTACAGGTGGTGTGTAGCGGATGGAAATTAGGTTTGGGTGGGAAATTTCATTTTGCATACATTACAATTATTACATTGTTAAATCTGTTTATGGACTCAAGCCCAAAATTATGATTTGATGATCTGGCCCAGTGGATATAGTAAGTGAGTTATACACTGAGTTTTAAATAACTCACTCCCTTAAATTTTCCATCTCAGGTAATGGAAATTGACGTGGACTTGGACCAAGGATGGCTTCGTGGAGGCCATACTGCAAACATGGGTTTAATAAACTTTAAACTTTTAATAAGTACTTTCTTTAAATTGCTATTTTGGATATGATGTAATAAGGCCTCTATTAATATTTTATGGATTTTATGCGTGGATGGATTTAAATAATGTTTTGGATAATTTAATATGGATTTATGTTTATCTTATAATGTTTTATTAAAATGCTTTGGGTTTTCAAACATACGAGATTCTTTAACTATTCTTATTTTCAAACCTTTGAACTCTTATAAAATTACTTTAAGGTTTTGTTAATTAAATGTCAAATGATAAGATTTTTCAACTAATGTTTCTCAAATTCATCGAACTTAAATTATTTATCTTGGTTTTTATTAAACTCTATTTTTTTAAAAGGGTTTTTGAAATACCGTTTCACCTAAATCATTAGATAGAAATAAAGAATATTTGATCTGTGTGACAAACCAAATCTCGTCTTGACGCATAGACCGGGTTTGGGGTGTTACATTTAATGGTATCAGAGCCAGTTTCAAAACTCGGCTGTGGTTGGGTTCAACAAATAACTTCTAAAATTATTTCAATTATGTTTAAAAGATTAGTATGACACCACAAGTATCCGGCACCAAGTCAAGTAAGTATTCATTACTGAATAATTATTATGATGATGATATGATCATAGGAACACTTTAGAACTTCTAGTTTTAGATGTTGAAAATCGTAGAGATTGAGACTATAGGATGTGTTTGCGAAAAACAACTTTATCTCTCAAATCTCATAAAACATCGTTAATAAACACTGAAACAATTTTCTGATTCATAAAACTTGTAATCAGATTAAATCAAATTAGTCATCATGAGCACTAGAGGACGTGGTCGTGGACGTGGTAGACGTGGCCGTGGTAGAGGATGAGGTGTTAGAGGTGCAACTGAAGCACCAAATCATATGCCGGAAATGGATGCACCTGCGTCATTTGAGAGTGAAACAGAATCACATGATCATATGGAAGAAGATAATGCTTTGACACGAGCAATGCTGCGAGTCCTAGAAAGGGTCGCTGGAACTAGAGTTGGGCCAACAACTCGTGGGTCGATATCGGAACGACTCAAGTCTAATAATGCAGAAGTTTTTAGAGGAGTTTTCGATGTAGCTCCGAATGTGGCAGAATATTGGCTCGAAGCTGTGGAGCGGATTATGGATGATATGGAATGCACTGTCGAGCAGAAACTGAAAGGAGCTGTGTCCTTGCTAAGAGATGAGGCGTATCAATGGTGGCTTACTGTTCGAGAGGGCACTGAGGCTACATTGATTACTTGGGAATTCTTCAAAGCTGCCTTCTAAGGGAAGTATGTAGGAACAAGTTATGTGGATGCAGAAGGAAGGAATTCTGAATCTAATTCAAGGGAATAAGACAATTGGCGGCAGATGAGGTTGAGTTTTACGCTTGAGTCGCTATGCTCAGACAATAGTGTCAACAGATCATGAACATTGTGTACGATTCGAGGATAGGCTAAATGATAAGTTGCAGGTTCTGATTGCCCCACAACAAGTTAGAACTTTTGCCACGCCAGGAGAAAGCCAAGAATGCCAAGAGGCTAAGAACTCGTAACATCGAATCGGAAAGATTTAGAAGCAAGAGAGATATAAAGCGATCGGGTTCTTCAAAAGGTTTCAAGAGGCCTCGGAATGATGAACCACTCAAGGTAGAGCACCAGTAGCTAATAATCAAAGTCAAGATTATCTTTGAATGTGGAAAAAGGCATTTTGGAGAGTCTTCAAGAAAAGCGGCGCTTGTTATAAATGTGGTTCAATGGATCACTAATATAAAATTACCCTCGACGACGGACACGACTCGAAAGTTTGTAATCTTGATGCGCAATGGCCAGAGGTACTCAGCAGCCACCGAGAGGTCGTGGACCGGTCGTGGTGGTAATGGGGTGGACGTGGTCAAGGTGCACCGGGTCGAGGTAATGGTCCTAGAGGTAACACAGATGCAAGACAGCCAGGATTGGTCTATGCAGTTAGACGCCGCGAGGATGGCAATGCACCTGATGTAATAACTGGTACGTTCTTCATCTTCGATGTATCTGTTACTGCTTTAATAGATATTGGTTCTACCCACTCGTATATTGCTAGCGCCATATCTGGAAACTTGAATCTAAAATCTAAAATTACCGATAGTGAGATGACAGTAGTTAGTCCTTTATGACAGTCAGTAATTGTAAATAAACTGTTTAGAGACGTGCCCTTAGAAATTCAAGAAGAAGTAGTTTTGGCGAATTTGATGGAATTGCCTTTTCAGCGAGTTCGATCTCATTCTGGGAATAGATTGGTTGGTTATGCATCGGGCGCATTTGGATTGTGCTGAAAAGCGGATGTCATTAAGAACTTCGGATGATAAAGAAGTAATAATGATAGGTGAACGAAGGAATTACTTGGCAAATGTGGTATCTGCGTTGAAGGCAGAAAAGTTGGTGCGAAAAGGATATGGAGCATTCCTAGCTTTTATTTGTGCTTTGGATGCCAAAAAGTTATTTGTGGATGATGTGAGAACGGTGAAGGAATTTCTAGATGTATTTCCCGATGAACTTTCTAGTATACCTCCAGATCGAGAAGTAGAATTTGACATTGAGCTTTTGCCCGGAACGGCTCTGATGTCCATTGCTTCTTCTAGAATGGCATCGAAGGAGTTGGCGGAGCTTAAAGCTCAAATTCAATAATTGTTGGATCGGGGATTTATTCAACCGAGTGTGTCTCCGTGGGGAGCACCAGTTTTGTTCGTTAAGAAAAAGGATGGATCGATGCGTATGTGCATTGATTACAGGCAACTGAATAAATTGACGATCAAGAATAGGTATCCTTTACCGAGAATTGATGACCTGTTTGATCAATTGAAGGGACCTTCAGTTTTCTCTAAAATTGATTTGAGATCGGGTTATCACCAGCTTAAGGTGAAAGAAGCAGATATTTATAAGACGGCGTTCCGAACTCGTTATGGACATTATGAGTTTTTGGTGATGCCGTTTGGGTTAACCAATGCACCAGCCGCATTTATGGACACGATGAACCGAGTCTTTCAACCATATTTAGACCGGTTTGTGGTAATGTTCATAGATGACATTTTGGTTTATTCAAGAAATGATGAGGAGCATGACACGCATTTGCGTATAGTATTGCAGCTGCTTCGTGATAAGCAACTTTATGCCAAATTCAGTAAATGTGAATTCTGGCTAAAAGAAGTGACATTCTTGGGTCATGTGGTATCAGCTGAGGGAATAAGGGTGGATCCTCGGAAGATTGAAGCTATACTGGATTGGAAACCACCAAAATCGGTAGCTAAAATTTAGAGTTTCTTGGGTTTGGCTGGTTATTATTGATGCTTCATTGAGGGATTTTCGTTGATTGCTGCACCCCTAACTAAACTATTGCGGAAGGGAGTACCGTATAGTTGGACTGAAAAACAACAAGAGAGTTTCGAGAAATTGAAGTTTCTAACGGAAGCACCAGTTTTGATTCAGCCTGGGGCTGGAAAAGAATTTACCATTTATTATGATGCGTCTCACACGGGATTGGGTTGTGTGCTGATGCAAAATGGAAAGGTGGTGGCTTATGCTTCTCGACAGTTGAGACTGCACGAAGTAAATTACCCTACTCATGATTTGGAGTTAGCTGCAGTGGTATTTGCTTTAAAGATTTGGAGGCACTATCTCTACAGGGAGAAGTCTATCATTTATACGGATCACAAGAGTCTCAAGTACCTCCTTACTCAAAAGGAGTTGAATTTGAGACAACGAAGATAGGTGGAATTATTAAAGATTATGATTTCTCAATCGAGTATCATCCTGAAAGGCTAACGTGGTAGCTGACGCGTTAAGTCGTAAAGCGGTATCTGAATTGAGAGCAATGTTTGCTCATTTGAGTTTGTATGAGGATGGTAGTTTGTTAGCAGAACTTCAGGTGAAGCCTCTGTGGTTAGAACAAATCCAAGAAAAGCAGATATCAATGGGACCTTTATTTCAGCAAGTTGAAAGGGGTGAAATAAAAGATTTCGGTTTAAACACGAATGGAGTGCTGTGTTTTCATGGAAGGGTTTGTATGCCTAAAGACTCAGAATTAAGGCAAATGATTCTACGGGAGGCGCACAGTAGCCCTTATGCTATGCACCCCAGAGGAAATAAGATGTATCGAGATCTCCGTGAACAGTATTGGTGGCCAGGGTTGAAGCGTGAGATTTCTGAGTTTGCAGGAAAATGTTTGACTTGTCAGCAAGTGAAGGCGGAGCATCAATTACCGTCAGGTTTGTTACAACCAGTAAAGATTCCTCTTTGGAAATGGGAGCGAATAACAATGGATTTTGTTAGTTGGTTACCTTAAACACCTACTAAGAAAAATTCCGTATGGGTAGTAGTTGATCGTTTGACGAAGACTGCTCATTTTCTTTTGGTTCGTATGGATTATTCATTACAGAAATTGGCTAAGCTGTATGTATCTGAAATCGTGAGGTTGCATGGGGTACCAATGTCTATTATATCAGACAGGGATCCTAGATTTACATCACGATTTTGGAAAGCTCTACATGAAGCCTTGGGGACAAAGTTGAATTTCAGTACGACTTTTCATCCTCAGTCTGATGGTCAGTCGGAAAGAGTAATTCAGATATTGGAAGACATGTCAAGAGGATGTGTGATTGACTTCAGAGGTAGTTGGGAGGATTTTCTACCATTGGCAGAATTCGCGTATAACAATAGCTATCAGTCTAGCATTCAGATGGCACCCTATGAGGCATTGTATGGTTGTAGGTGCCGTACTCCTACTCGTTGGACTGAATTGGGCGAACGACAGATGTTGGGTCCTGAGATGATATCTGAATCAGAGAAAAAGGTAAAAGTTATTCGAGCACGGTTAAAGGAAACTTCGGATAGATAGAAGTCATATGCAGACCTGAAGCGCAAGGATATCGAGTTTGCTGTGGGAGAGCAGGTCTTTCTGAAGGTATCACCTTGGAAGAAAATTTTCAGATTTGGAAAAAAGGGAAAGTTGAGCCCTAGGTTCATTGGGCCATATCGTGTGATGAAGCGTGTTGGTCCAGTGGCTTATCAGATTGAATTACCTCTGAAATTGAGTCAAATTCATAATGTTTTCCATGTTTCCATGCTGAGACGCTATAGATCGGATCCATCTCACATGGTACTGGTAGAGGAAGTGGAATTAAAATCAGACTTGTCTTTTGAGGAAGAACTAGTGGAAATTTTAACCGAGATGTGAAAGTACTAAGAAAGAAGACCGTGCCATTGGTCAAAGTTTTATGGCGTAATCACGGAGCGGAGGAAGCTACATAGGAGCCTGAGGATGCAATTCGGTAACAATATCCTCACCTCTTTTAATCAGGTAAATTTCGAGGACGAAATTTTCTTCAAGGGGGTAGAATTGTAACATCCTAAATATTCGATTATCATTATGATGCTAAGTGTTAGCTCGGGTTTACTTGGAGTTAGAATAAATATTAGTAAAGTGTACTTTAGTGTAAAGAAATTAGGTGACCATGAAACTTAAGTTAATTAGGTACTAAAAGATGGCATAAGATGAGCTAGTGACAAAGTGGTGATGGCGCCATAAGTTGGACATGAGGGAAGGAGTTCGAATCACCTAGCTTGTAATTAGGGAATTTTATTTTTTGCTTTAGCATAGCATGTGTCGGCTAGGGATAAGATTAGGATAAGTTGGATTGTTTTTTTTTTTTTTGGTAAGAAGACTAAGGATTATGGAAAGCTTAAGATAGGGGATAGAATGGCTTGAATTGGGGGATTTTGTCTCTCCAACTTAAGGAAAAAGGAAGAGGATAAGGCTTAAGATTTGGGAGATGTTTGAAACTTCCTAATGGCCTTTTGACCATGTATTTGGACGGCATAGAGGCTAGGGGGATGGCCGGTTTTGGTTGATTGTTTTCGTAGGCTTTAGTGTTGGTGAAACACTTTCACTTTGGTCATTTTTTTTAGCAAAACATATTTCCTCTCCATCCATATTCTCTTTAGCCAAAATTTGCCAACATCCTTGAGTAAACAACTCATTTTTGTGTCATTTTCTTTTGACCATTTCGGTTTTGAAACCTTTTTCTCTCCCAAGTCTTTTCTCATAGTGATCGAAAACACATAAGCAAGCAAACATTCTTCTTTTCATTTTTCTCATTTTTCCTCCCCAATGCCGAATGTACTTTTCTTCTAAACTAAGTTCTCTTTTCTTCTTTTCTTTCTCTCTTTCTCTCTTGAAACGAATCACATCTTTTCCATATCCCATTCCTTTATTTTCTTCTTCATTAAAATCTCTCCAATACTTTCACTCATGGCCGAATGTTAGTTTGATCTTGTGCCGAATCTTTTTCATTTCTTTGTTTGGGTCATAACCGAATTCTTCTCACTCAATTTTCTTTTCAATCGTGGGCAATAGTGAGATTCTGAAGGGTAGAAACTCAAGGTGTTCTTGAGTATTTTGGAACATTGGAATCGATCTCAAGTTAAGGTAAGGAGATTATTCAAAGGATTCTCACTTTATTCATTATATTGGATTAGTTAGTTATTTAATCGATTTCGTTATAGGGACATAATCGCTCGATCGTTTCTTCGAGGAACGAAGATAATCGTGGTAAGTCAATCTCAAATCTTATAAATCGTTAGCCATATTTCGATAATATTTAGTCGGACTAATGATCTTATGTCATTAGAGAGACATTCAAGATAAAGGCGAAAAGGCGTCCATAGTCTTGAAAGAGGCGATTCGCTAATGCCCCTAAATATAAACGAAGGGCTATTTCGGGAATCCAAGATTTTCAACCGGGTTGCGGACCTTCATCCGAGGAGAATCAATTGTTTGAGGTTATTCATACTCCCGAACCTTTGTTCGTTCGTGGATTCTCATCGGGCAACGAATCAATGATCGAGGAGAAACCAAAAATAGAAGTGGTTCAAAATCAAAATGGTAAAGATTTAGATCGTTTACCAATAGTGTATTTTTAATAAATGAAAGTGTTCTAATGGTTCGTGTTACGTTTAGGTGTTGACGAGCGGGAAGGTTTAGTACTCACGATATCAAGGCGTGTAACTTCACACTTATCTCGGGTTAGATGTCATACCGTAGTATTGAGTAAAAATCGTAAAGACGACAAAATTGGTACAATACGTAATAATTGGTATTTTTGGTGAAATTACATGAAAACGGTTAAAGTTGTGAAAATTACGAAAACGCCCTCGATGAGTTAGTTGGTAAAATGTAAATTTTATGTCTCATGTGTAAATGGGCCGAAATCCCTGATAGATCGTTAAATGGGCCAAAATCTCTGTTAGATCATAAAATGGGTCGAAAACCCTATTAGATCGTAAAATGGGCCGAAATCTATACTAGATCATTAAATGGGCCAAAGCTGCTAGATCGTTAAATGGACTAAAGTTGCTAGATCGTTAAATGGGCTAAAGCTGCTAGATCGTTAAATGGGCCAAAGTTGCTAGATTGTTAAATGGGCTAAATGATATTTTGGATATGGGCCTTAATAAAAACCGAAAATATTGACTCACATGTAAATTGGGCCTTTTTGCTAAAATCATCATATGTATATAGACTATTTTGCATACATGTTGCATGGGATGGGATTCATGATGAAGAGAAGAAATGCTTGTTGCCAAAATCTAGTTCGGTGGCTTTGCCACAAAATAATTAAATGGCTGATTGCCTCTAGTTTGGTGGCTTTGCCACAAAATAATTAAATGGCTCATTGCCTCTAGTTTGGTGGCTCTGCCACAAATATTTTAATGGCTCAATGCCTCTAGTTCGGTGACTTTGTCACAAACTAGTTCGGTGGCTCTGCCACAATTATAAAAATGGCTTATTGCCTATGTTTGGTGTGTTGGTGGGGTGGGTTGACTTGATCCCCACAGGTGTGATGGTTGGTACGGGTGTTGTGTAGCAGATGGAAATTAGGTTTGGGTGGGAAATTTCATTTTGCATACATTACAATTATTACATTGTTAAATCTGTTTATGGACTCAAGCCCAAAATTATGATTTGATGATCTGGCCCAGTGGATATAGTAAGTGAGTTATACACTGAGTTTTAAATAACTCATTACCTTAAATTTTCCATCTCAGGTAATGGAAATTGACGTGGACTTGGGCCGAGGATGACTTCGTGGAGGCCATACTACAAACATGGGTTTAATAAACTTTGAACTTTTAATAAGTACTTTCTTTAAATTGCTATTTTGGGTATGATGTAATAAGGCCTCTATTAATATTTTATGGATTTTATCGTGGATAGATTTAAATAATGTTTTGGATAATTTAATATGGATTTATGTTTATCTTATAATGTTTTCTTAAAATACTTTGGGTTTTCAAACATATGAGATTCTTTAACTATTCTTATTTTCAAATCCTTTGAACTCTTATAAAATTACTTTAAGGTTTTGTTAATTAAATGCCAAATGATAAGATTTTTCAACTAATGTTTCTCAAATTCATCGAACTTAAATTATTTCTCTTGGTTTTTATTAAACTCTATTTTTTTAAAAGGGTTTTTGAAATACCGTTTCACCTAAATCATTAGATAGAAATAAAGAATGTTCGATCTATGTGACAAATCAAATATCGTCTTGACGCATAGACCGGGTTTGGGGTGTTACATTACACTAAAGAATGCAACTTTTACGCTTTACGCGATTTAGTCATTTTTATTAAATTCAACACTTAAACGATAAAATTTTTCTACGAAACTTTCACACACATAATTTCACACATAATGAGCACGAAATATAATATTTAAAAAAATTCTCGGACTCGGATTCGTGGTCCCAAAACCACTGTTCCGATTAAGGTCAAATTTGGTCTGTTACAACTCTCCCCCCTTAAGGATTTTCGTCCCCTAAAATCTTACCCTTAAACAAAGTCAGATATTGTTGCCTCATAGAATCCTCAGGCTCCCACGTAGCCTCTTCAACTCGTGCCGATTCCATAAAACTTCCACTAATGGAATTCTCTTGTTTCTCAATTCTTTCATTTCCCGAGCTAGAATACGAATTGGTTCTTCCTCGTACGTCATATCATATTAGATTTCAACCTCTGACGGAGTGATCACATGTGACGGATCTGATCTGTACTTACGAAGCATCGAAACGTGAAATACGTCATGTATCTTTTCTAATTCAGAGGGAAACTTCAATATATAAGCAACAGGCCCAATACGTTCGATGATTTCATACGATCCGATGAATCTCAGACTTAGTTTGCCTTTTTGACCAAATCGGAGTGCTTTCTTCCACGGAGAAACTTTCAAGAATACCCGATCTACGACCTGAAATTCAATGTCTTTACGTTTCAAATCGGCGTAAGACTTTTGATGATTTGATGCAGCTTTCAAACTATCTTTGATTATAGCCACTTTCTATTTAGTCTCTTTAATCAAACTGACCTCGTGTACCTTGTTCTCACTGAGCTCGGTCAAGTATAATGGTGTTCGACACTTGCGGCCGTATAAAGCTTCGTAAGGTACCATTTTGATACTAGATTGAAAGCTATTATTGTAAGCAAATTCAATCAAGGGTAGGTATCGTTCCCACGTACCTTCAAATTCGAGAACACAACATCTTAACATGTCCTTAAGTATCTAAATAGTTCGTTCAGACTGACCGTCTGTCTGTAGATGAAAAGCTATGCTAAAGTGGAGTTTAGTACCCAAAGCATCTTGCAACTTCTTCCAAAATTGTGATGTGAACCTCGGATCTCTATCTGAAACAATGGAACTCGGCGCACCATGTAACCTCACTATCTGTGATACATACAATTCAGCAAGTTTATCAAGTGAATAATTTGCACAAACTGGCACAAAGTGAGCTGATTTAGTCAATCAATCCACTCTAACCCAAACTGCATCTTTCTTGCTCAGTGTGGTAGGCAAACCGGATACAAAATCCATAGTGATTCTATCCCATTTCCACTCAGGTATCATGATTGGCTGAAGCAACCCGGAAGGCACTTGATGCTCGGCTTTTACTTGTTGACAAATGAAGCACCTTGAAACAAATTCAGATATATCCCGTTTCATGCCAGGTCACCAATAGAACTGTTTCAAATCATTATACATTTTCGTACTACCTGGATGAATCGATAATCGACTATTATGAGCTTCATTCAAAATCGTCTGAATCAATTCAACATTGGTCTTGCTTCTAGCTCGGCTAATATCGAACCATTATCAGACATATCCACATGCGCGTTCAAAGCACGAAGAGCAAACAATGATTTTCGACTTAATGCATCTGCAACAACGTTAGCTTTCTCCGGATGGTAATCAATTACTAATTCATAGTCTTTCAATAGTTCTAACCATCTGTGTTGTCTCAAATTCAAATCCTTTTGAGTCATTATGTACTTCAAGCTTTTGTGATTTGAATAAACATGACATTTTTCATCGAACAAGTAATGACGCCATATTTTCAAAGCGAAAATAATAGCTGCAAGTTCCAGATCATGAGTTGGATAATTTCTTTGGTGAGGCTTCAATTGTCTCGAAGCATAGGCTATGACTTTGCCTTCCTGCATCAAAATGCAACCCAAACCATTTAAAGAAGGGTCACTATAAACATTAAATTCTTTACCCGATTCAGGCTGAGCTAACACCGGAGCATCGGTCAAAAGGGCTTTCAACTCATCAAAACTACTCTGACATTTTTCTAACCATTCGAACTTAACATCTTTCTATAGCAGCTTTGTCAAAGGTGTAGCTATCATGGAAAAACCTTTGACGAATCGTCTGTAATATCCCGCGAGTCGCAAAAAACTTCTAATTTCGGAGACATTCTTTGGTGGTTTCCAATCAAGTATAGCCGATACTTTGTATACAACTGCTGGTCTCGTAAAGTCTGTAACACTAATCTCAAGTGCTCAGCATGTTCGGTTTCATCTTTAGAGTAGATCAGTATATCATCAATAAACACTACTACAAACTGATCCAAAAACTGTCTGAAAACTCGATTCATTAGATCCATAAATACAGCGGGTGCATTAGTAAGTCCAAAAGGCATAACCAGAAACTCAAAGTGGTCGTACCTCATCCGAAATGCTGGCTTTGGCACATCAGAATCTCTGACTCGCAACTGATAGTAACCCGATCTCAAATCTATCTTTGAAAACACTGAAGCTCCTTTCAACTGATCAAATAAATGATCAATCCGAGGTAGCGGGTATTTATTCTTTATAGTCACCTTATTCAACTGCCGATAATCGATACACATTCGCAGAGTTCCATCTTTCTTTTTCACAAATAGAACTGGCGCACCCCAAGGAGAAAAACTCGATCGTGCAAAACCCCTATCTGTTAACTCTTGCAACTGTGCTTTCAACTCTTTCAACTCAGTAGGTGCAATCCGATACGGAGCTATCAAAATCAGAGTTGTCCCGGTACTAATTCAAGGCCAAACTCAATCTCTCGAATTGGCGGTAAACTCGATAATTCATCAGGGAACACCTCAAGGTATTCACACACAACTGGTACGGACTCAATCTACTTTTCAGACACTTTATTATCCAGCACATAAGCCAGGTAAGCTTCGCATCCTTTTCTCACATATTTACGGGCTAGCATTGCGGATATTACTGTAGGTAACCCATTTAAATCACAAGATTCAACTCGAATGGTCTCACCATTCAGACATCTCAAATCAACGATCTTTCTTTTGCAATTCACCACTGCATCGTGCAAAGTTAACCAATCCATTCCCAGAATTATATCAAACTCATCAAAGGGTAACAACATTAAATCGGCCAGAAAGCAAGAATCCCGAATCATCAATGGGCAACTTTTACACACTTTATCAACGAGTACACATCTACCCAATGGGTTGGACACACGAATCACAAACTCAGTAGACTCAACAGCCAGAGTCGTACTATGCACTAGAGTTTCACATACATACAAATGAGTCGAACCAGGATCAATCAATGCAATTATAGTAGTATCATATAGTGTGAAAGTACCGATAATAACATCAGGGGAAGAAGCATCATCTCTGGCACGTATAGCATAAGCTCTAGCTGGTGCCCGAGCCTCTGATCGAACTGCCGTGTCCCTTGTTCCTCTCTGACTGCCACCTACATTCCCTGAATGTCTAGGTGGTCTACCTCTTGCAGACGCGTTGCTCGGTTTAGTGTTTCGAGTCGTATTTTGCTCAGCTAGCATCGAACACTCTCGAATGAAATGATCTGACGATCCACATTTAAAACAAGACCGATCACAAAATCTAGAACTCCCAGAATACCATTTTCCACAATGCTTGCACTCAATTCGATCCTGTTAAACATTGCCAACACTAGCCATTGAAGTGGTTCGAGAACTCACTGGAGGTCGATCTCGTTTAGACAGGTCAAGAGTAGCCTTATCTCGGTTAAAGTCATCTCTAAACTTCTTAGATGCTAAATGGAAAGTTTTACTCAACGATCTTTTACGAGTGTCTCTAGCTTCGGTCTCTGCCTTTCTTTTCTCTTTTCGAGCTCTTTAGCTTTGCAAGCTCGCTCGACCATCACCACAAACTCTTTAATCTCAAGAATGCCCACAAGTAACTTTATGTCTTCATTCAGACCGTCTTGAAATCTTCTGCACATAATGACTTCAGAAGAAACACATTCTCTAGCATATCTGCTGAGTCTAACAAATTTTCGCTCATATTCTGTCACGGTCATTCGCCCCTGTTTCAGTTTAAGAAATTCTTTACATTTTTATCAATGAATCTCTGGCTGATATATTTCTTTCGGAACTTAATCTGGAAGTCACTTTTTCTTTCGGAACTACAGATACTAGTGTTTTCCACCAGTGGTAGGCAGAGTCTCGAAGTAGAGATATAGCACACTTTAGGCATTCCTCTGAAGTACAGGATAACTCATCAAGTACCTAATTGGTATTATCAAGCCACATCTCAACTCGTTCAGCGTCATCATCATCATTAGCTTTAAATTCTTCGACCCCATATTTTCTGATTTCTTCAACATGAGGCCTACTAGATCTCATCGGATCTATCATCGGGGGTGCTGAAGGTACCGGAGTTGAATTATTCGAGGGTGGAGGTTGTTGTACAGCTGGATCATTCTGAACAAACTGGGTAAACCATTCATTCATCATCTGGTAGAAGGCTTGTTTAGCCTCCCCATCGTGGCTACTCGAGGCAGGTTTAGAATCTATCGGCACTGATTCGTGTGCACGATCAGGCGCTACACTCTCTACATCATCTGCTATGGCTCTATCAGGATCGGAATCCATTTACTATATAAAACATGGTTTGAAATGTCAGAAGTCACCACACTATCAAATATACAATAAAGGCATGTATAGCTAGACTCACACGCGCTACAATAGTCTTAGAACTGACAAACCGTAACTCTGATACCAGTTAAATGTAACACCCTTAACCCGAGTCTGTTACTGGATTAGGGCCTCTCGGTATTACCAAAGATAAGTGCAGATTCAAACATTCACCCGAGTCAAAATCATATATATATATATAGATCGTACCTATAAATTTTGCCCGTAACCATATTGTATCTAGTCATATTATCAAGCAAATAAACATGCCACAAGTTATACAATTTATACATACTTTACAAAGCACATAATTCAAATCATATGCATATCAACTTATTAATATTTGTATACCTAACATAGATACTCAAATACTAATATTATCCATACATAAATAAGCTTATAACATTTTCATGTGATCAACCCAATCGTACCATTTTATAACCGAATGTATACCTAAGCATAGCAAATCTTCACTAATAATTAACCGAATTAAAGTAGCCACATTTCTATTTATTAGTCTATCACTTATACACATAAATAAGATCCAACCTTAAACTATCAAGTTGACCATCAATCATCGAAATATATATACATCATGACATATACCTATTATACCATTTCATATATCCAAACCTATGCTTTCACATTTTACCCAAACATCCCATATACATGATAACATTTCTATAATTTGTAACTACTTATTCTTATCATTAACAATGAATCTAACAAGTTAACTTACATGCACAAACTTTGATTATAAAACCACTATTATTACCTAACCGAATCAACTATATTAAGCAACAACAACCCAATTCAAGTTTTTCTCCAACTAAATACATAACATTCATATCACCCATTCACATTTCAAATAATGCCTAAACTACATCCGAACACAAACGATAATTTATAGCATGAGCAAGCCATTTCATCAAAACACATGAATAAAGTTTAACCAAAATAGATAGCCATTTTCGCATGGCTAAGTATATATACACGATTAAACATCATTAGTTATCTGACTTAGTCTAGCCTATACATGCCTTTTGAATCAAAATTAAGTTAATCAATGCCAAAATTGAGTCGATAGTGTGGTTGACTTCTTCAAAGATCCTTCGAGTCCGTAGCTTGAACCAAAAATCTATAAAATAGAAGTAGACAAGAACACACAGTAAGCTTGCTAGCTTAGTAAGTCTTAAGCAACAACATTATCATATACAATGGTAAAACATTTAAACATCCAACTCATGACCTTAAATAAACATTTCTTATCTTATCCATATATATGCATTATGGCCGAATATGGATATATATACAACACCAACTTGAACATTTCTTTACACCTTTACGGTTACCTTTAACTACTTATGCTTTAATTTAGCCAATTTTCTTATCACTTTGATCTTCTTTTTTCCCAATAACATCACTTACATACATCTATATACACATATATGCATATTCATAGATCACTTAAGTAGGAATAACACATACCTTACAACCGAATTACAAATTCACTCCCAAATGCTTAGGCATACTTAATTCATTAGCTAGAACCTACTAAACATTACCTGAATCTCTCACACCAGCACTAAGCCTCCTGAACTCGGGGTCTTAAATCATAACACCGGCATTAAGCCTGCTAGGTAATAAGCCCGAAATATATCACCGGCACGAGGCCTGCTAGGCATAAAGCTTGAAACATATCACCGGTAGGAGGCCTGCTAGGCATAAAGCCCGAAACATATCACTGGCACGAGGCCTACTAGGCATAAAGCCTGAAACATATCACCGGCACGAGGCCTGCTAGGCGTTAAGCCCGAGTATCAATGTAGTCAATCATTCCACACACATTTCATAATTTTATCACATATCCAATTCAACTAAGCTTATTCACATTACAAAAATAGAATCATCACGTCATTGTACAACCCACATTTCATATCGAGATACTCATTCATATCACATTATTAAATTATGCATTCAATCTAATTTACTTATATACATTCGGCTATGACATAAAAATGTACTCAAATTTATCGAACATCATCATTTAACATGTTCATAAATAATTCTTTGATATATTTCACTTAAGGACTTACTCGATCGTAGATGCATCACAGAATCGCTATTCGATAACCTTTGTCTTTCCCGATCCAAACTGTTTTTCTTTGTTCTTGATCTAAACACATTAACATTAAGCTCATTCAAGTACATTTCATCTCAATTTAGTCCCTAAACACATGAATAGGCAAACTACCATTTTACCCCCAATGTTTCACATTTTTATCATTTAGTCCAATTTACATAAAACACACAATACACCCAATTTCACCATAACACTTAAGGGCTGAATACTCCTAGGGACTATACAAGTCCATTTCCTTCATTCATTTTGCAAATCAGTCCCTCTAAATTTTTATTTTTACAAATTAGCCCTATTTATTCAATTCCACTAAAACTTCCAATACAAAACATATCAATCTTTAACATATCTTAAATTTAAAATCATCAAATATCATAAACCACATAAGTATATCAATGGCAGAACATCAATAATGCATAGATTTACAAATTAAAACATGGGTTAGCTACGGTTCGAAGCAACGATTTCAAAAACGTAAAAATTAACAAGAACCAAAATCAAACTAACCTTGATTTTACACTTCTAATTGCCGAAAATCAAAGGAAATGAAACCCCCTTTTTATTTCTCCCACATTCGGCCAAAGAAAATAAGATGATAATGGCTTTTCCCTTTATTTTCTTATGTATATAATATGTTATTTACTAGTATACTAATATAACCTTTAAATAAAAATAAACTATCACATATAATAATGGCATATTAGTCAAAAGCCATCCACTAACTTGTAAAATGGGTTATTTACCCATTTAATACCTCAAATTAAAAATCCATCATCATTCTAGCACTTTACACTAAAGAATGTAACTTTTACGCTTTACGCGATTTAGTCATTTTTATCAAATTCAACACTTAAACGATAAAATTTTTCTACGAAACTTTCACACACATAATTTCACACATAATGAGCACGAAATATAATATTTAAAAAAATTCTCAAACTCAGATTCGTGGTCCCAAAACCACTGTTCCGATTAAGGTCAAATTTGGTCTGTTACAACTCTCCCCTTAAGGATTTTCGTCCCCGAAAATCTTACCGTTAAACAAAGTCAGATATTGTTGCCTCATAGAATCCTCAGGCTCCCACGTAGCCTCTTCAACTCCGTGCCGATTCCATAAAAGTTTCACTAATGGAATTCTCTTATTTCTCAATTCTTTCATTTCCCGAGCTAGATTTCGAATTGGTTCTTCCTCGTAGGTCATATCAGATCGAATTTCAACCTCTGACGGAGTGATCACATGTGACAGATCTGATCTGTACTTATGAAGCATCAAAACGTGAAATACATCATGTATCTTTTATAATTCAGAGGACAACTTCAATCTATAAGCAACAGGCCCAATACGTTCGATGATTTCATACGATCCGATGAATCTCAGACTCAGTTTGCCTTTTCGACCAAATCGGAGTACTTTCTTCCAGGGAGAAACTTTCAAGAATACCCGATCTCTGACCTGAAATTCAATGTCTTTATGTTTCAAATCAGCGTAAGACTTTTGACAATCTGATGTAGCTTTCAAACTATCTTTGATTATAGCCACTTTCTATTCAGTCTCTTTAATCAAATCGACCCCGTGAACCTTGTTCTCACTGAGCTCGGTCCAGTATAATGGTGTTCGACACTTGCGGCCATACAAAGCTTCGTAAGGCACCATTTTGATACTAGATTGAAAGCTATTATTGTAAGCAAATTCAATCAAAGGTAGGTATCATTCCCACGTACCTTCAAATTCGAGAACACAACATCTTAACATGTCCTTAAGTATCTGAATAGTTCGGCCAGACTGACCATCTGTCTGCAGATGAAAAGCTGTGCTAAAGTGGAGTTTAGTACCCAAAGCATCTTGCAACTTCTTCCAAAATTGCGATGTGAACCTCGGATCTCTATCTGAAACAATGGAACTCAGCGCACCATGTAACCTCACTATCCGTGATACATACAATTTAGCAAGTTTATCAAGTGAATAATTTGCACAAACTGGCACAAAGTGAGCTGATTTAGTCAATCAATCCACTATAACCCAAACTGCATCTTTCTTGCTCGGTGTGGTAGGCAAACCGGATACAAAATCCATAGTGATTCTATCCCATTTCCACTCAAGTATCACGATTGGATGAAGTAACCCGGAAGGCACTTGATGCTCGGCTTTTACTTGTTGATAAATTAAGCACCTTGAAACAAATTCAGATATATCCCGTTTCATGCTAGGTCACCAATAGAACTGTTTCAAATCATTATACATTTTCGTGCTACCTGGATGAACCGATAATCGACTATTATGAGCTTCGTTCAAAATTGTCTGAGTCAATTCCACATTCTTCGGAACACATATTCGGCCATTGAAGTTCAAACAACCTTTTGCATTGATTCGAAACTTTGATCCTTCACCATTTTTACATTGCACTCGTCTAGCAATCAAGTCTTTGTCAGATCTTTGTGCATCACAAACTTGTTGAATAAACATTGGTCTCGCTTTTAGCTCGGCTAATATCGAACCATTATCAGACATATCCACATGCGTGTTCAAAGCACGAAGAGCAAACAATGATTTTCGACTTAATGCATCTGCAACAACGTTAGCTTTCCCCGGATGGTAATCAATTACTAATTCATAGTATTTCAATAGTTCTAACCATCTGCGTTATCTCAAATTCAAATCCTTTTGAGTCATTATGTACTTCAAGCTTTTGTGATCCGAATAAACATGACATTTTTCACTGAACAAGTAATGACGCCATATTTTCAAAGCGAAAACAATAGCTGCAAGTTCCAGATCATGAGTCGGATAATTTCTTTTCGCGAGGCTTCAATTGTCTCGAAGCATAGGCTATGACTTTGCCTTCCTGCATCAAAACGCAACCCAAACCATTTAAAGAAGCGTTACTATAAACAGTAAATTCTTTACCCGATTTAGGCTAAGCTAACACCGGAGCTTCGGTCAAAAGGGCTTTCAACTCATCAAAACTACTCTGACATTTTTCTGACCATTCAAACTTAATATCTTTCTGTAGCAGCTTTGTCAAAGGTGTAGCTATCATGGAAAAGCCTTTGACGAATCATCTGTAATATCCCGCAAGTCGCAAAAAACTTCTAATTTTGGAGACATTCTTTGGTGGTTTCCAATCAAGTATAGTCGATACTTTGTATACAACTGCTGATCTCGAAAAGTCTGTAACACTAATCTCAAGTGCTCAGCGTGTTCGGTTTCATCTTTAGAGCAGATCAGTATATCATCAAGAAACACTACTACAAACTGATCCAAAAACTGTCTAAAAACTCGATTCATTAGATCCATAAATACAGCGGGTGCTTTAGTAAGTCCAAAAGGCATAACCAGAAACTCAAAGTGGCCGTACCTCATCCGAAATGCTGGCTTTGGCACATCAGAATCTCTGACTCGTAACTGATATTAACCCGATCTCAAATCTATCTTTGGAAACACTGAAGCTCCTTTCAACTGATCAAATAAATCATGAATCTGAGGTAGCGGGTATTTATTCTTTATTGTCACCTTATTCAACTGCCGATAATCGATACATATTCGTATAGTTCCATCTTTCTTTTTCATAAGCAGAACTGGCGCACCCCAAGGAGAAAAACTCGGTCGTGCAAAACCCCTATCTGTTAACTCTTGCAACTGTGCTTTCAACTCTTTCAACTCAGTAGGTGCAATCCGATACGGAGCTATCAAAATTAGAGTTGTCCCCGGTATTAATTCAATGCCGAACTCAATCTCTCGAATTGGCGGTAAACCCAGTAATTCATCAAGGAACACCTCAAGGTATTCACACACAACTGGTACGGACTTAATCTGCTTTTCAGACACTTTATTATCCAGCACATAAGCCAGGTAAGCTTCGCATCCTTTTCTCACATATTTACAGGCTAGCATTGTGGATATTACTGTAGGTAACCGATTTAAATCACAAGATTCAACCCGGATGGTCTCACCGTTCAGACATCTCAAATCAATGATCTTTCTTTTGCAATTCACCACTGCATCATGCAATGTTAACCAATCCATTCCCAGAATTATATCAAACTCATCAAAGGGTAGCAACATTAAATCGGTCGGAAAGTAAGAATCCCGAATCATCAATGGGCAACTTTTACACACTTTATCAACACGTACACACCTACCCAAGGGGTTGGACACACGAATCACAAACTCAGTAGACTCAACAGCCAGAGTCGTACTATGCACTAGAGTTTCACATACATACAAATCAGTCAAACCAGGATCAATCAATGCAATTACAGTAGTATCATAAAGTGTGAAAGTACCGATAATAACATCAGGGGAAGAAGCATCCTCTCTGGCACGTATAGCAAAAGCTCTAGCTGGTGCTCGAGCCTTTGATCGAACTACCGTGTCCCTTGTTCCTCTCTGACTGCCACCTATATTCCCTGAATGTCTAGGTGGTCTACCTTTTACAGACGTGTTGCTCGGTTTAGTGTTCTGAGCCGTATTTTGCTCAGCTAGCATCGGACACTCTCGAATGAAATGATCTGACGATCCACATTTAAAACAAGACCGATCACGGAATCTACAACTCCCAAAATGCCATTTTCCACAATGCTTGCACTTAATTCGATCCTGTTAAACATTGCCAACACTAGCCATCGAAGTGGCTTGAGAACTCACTAGAGGTCGATCTCGTTTAGACAGGTCAGGAGTAGCCTTATGTCGGTTAAAGTCATCTCTAAACTTCTTAGATGTTGAATGGAAAGTTTTACTCAACGATCTTTTACGAGTGTCTCTAGCTTTGGTATCTGCCTTTCTTTTATCTTTTCCGAGCTCTTTAGCTTTGCAAGCTCGTTCGACCAGCACCACAAACTCTTTAATCTCAAGAATGCCCACAAGTAACTTTATGTCTTCATTCAGACCGTCTTCAAATCTTCTGTACATAATAACTTCAGAAGAAACACAGTCTCTAGCATATCTGCTGAGTCTAACAAATTTTCGCTCATATTCTGTCACGGTCATTCGCCCCTATTTTAATTGAAGAAATTCTTTATGTTTTTGATCAATGAATCTCTGGCTGATATATTTCTTTCGGAACTCAATCTGGAAGAAGTCCCAAGTCACTTTTTCTTTCGGAACTACTGATACTAGTGTTTTCCACCAGTGGTAGGTAGAGTCCCGAAGTAGAGATATAACACACTTTAGGCATTCCTTTGAAGTACAGGATAACTCATCAAGTACCCGAATGGTATTATCAAGCCACATCTCAACTCGCTCAGCGTCATCATCATCATTAGCTTTAAATTCTTCGGCCCCATATTTTTTGATTTTATCAACAAGAGGCCTACTAGATCTCATCGGATCTATCATCGGGGGTGCTGAAGGTACCGGAGTTGAATTATTCGGGGGTGGAGGTTGTTGTACAGTCGAATTATTCTGAACAAACTGGGTAAACCATTCATTCATCATCTGGTAGAAGGCTTGTTTAGCCTCCCCATCGTGGCTACCCGAGACAGGTTTAGAATCTATCGGCATTGATTCGTGTGCACGATCAGGCGCTACACTCTCTACATCATCTGCTACGGCTCTATCAGGATCAAAATCCATTTACTGTATAAAACACTGTTTGAAATGTCAGAAGTCACCACACTATCAAATATACAATAAAGGCATGTATAGCTAGACTCACATGCACTACGATAGTCCTAGAATCGACAAACCGTAGCTCTGATACCAATTAAATGTAACACCCTTAACCCGAGTCCGTTACCGGATTAGGGTCTCTCAGTATTACGAAAGATAAGTACAGATTCAAACATTCACCCGAGTCAAAATCATATATATATATAGATCGTACCTATAAAATTTGCCCGTAACCATATCGTATCTAGTCATATTTTCAAGCAAATAAACATGCCACAAGTTATACAATTTATACATACTTTACAAAGCACATAATTCAAATCATATGCAAATGAACTTATTAATATTCGAATACCTAATATAGATACTCAAATACTAATATTATCCATATATAAATAAGCTTATAACATTTTCATGTGATCAACCCAATCGTACCATTTTATAACCGAATGTATACCTAAGCATAGCAAATCTTCACTAATAATTAACCGAATTAAAGTAGCCACATTTCTATTTATTAGCCTATCACTTATACATATAAATAAGATCCAACCTTAAACTATCAAGTTGACCATCAATTATTGAAATATATATACATCATGACATATTCCTATTATACCATTTCAAATATCCAAACCTATGCTTTCACATTTTACCCAAACATCCCATATACATGATAACATTTCTATAATTTGTAACTACTTATTATTATCATTAACAATGAATCCAACAAGTTAACTTACATGCACAAACTTTGATTATAAAATCACTATGATTACCTAACCGAATCAACTATATTAAGCAACAACAACCCAATTCAAGTTTTTCTCCAACTAAATACATAACATTTGTATCACCCATTCACATTTCAAATAATGCCTAAACTACATCTAAACACAAACGATAATTTATAGCATGAGCAATCCATTTCATCAAAACACATGAACAAAGTTTAACCAAAATAGATAGCCATTTTCACATGGCTAAGTATATATACACGATTAAACATCATTAGTTATACAGCTTAGTCTAGCCTATACATGCCTTTTCGAATCAAAAATTAAGTTAATCAATACCAAAAGTGAGTCGATAGTGTGGTTGACTTCTTCAAAGATCCTTCGAGTCCATAGCTTGAACCAAAAATCTGTAAATAGAAGTTGACAAGAACACACAGTAAGCTTGCTAGCTTAGTAAGTCTTAAGCAAAAACATTATCATATACAATGGTAAAACATTTAAACATCCAACTCATGACCTTAAATAAACATTTCTTATCTTATCCATATATATACATTATGGCCGAATATGCATATATATAAAACACCAACTTGTACATTTCTTTATACCTTTACGATTACCTTTAACCACTTATGCTTTCATTTAGCCAATTTTCTTATCACTTTGATCTTCCTTTTTCTCAATAACATCACATACATACATCTATATACACATATATGCATATTCATAGATCACTTAAGTAGGAATAACACATACCTTACAACCGAATTACAAATTCACTCCCAAATGCTTAGGCATACTTAATTCATTAGCTAGAACCTACTAAACATTACCTGAATCTCACACACCAGCACTAAGCCTGCTGAACTCGGGGTCCAAAATCATAACACTGGCATTAAGCCTGCTAGGTAATAAGCCCGAAATATATCACCGGCACGAGGCCTGCTAGGCATAAAGCTTGAAACATATCACCGGCACGAGGCCTGCTATTCATAAAGCCCGAAACATATCACTGGCATGAGGCCTGCTAGGCATAAAGCCTGAAACATATCACCGGTACGAGGCCTGCTAGGCTTTAAGCTTGAGTATCAATGTAGTCAATCATTCCACACACATTTCATAATTTTATCACATATCCAATTCAACTAAGCTTATTCACATTACAAAAATAGAATCATTACGTCATTGTACAACCCACAATTCATATCGAGATACTCATTCATATCACATTATTAAATTATGCATTCAATCTAATTTACTTATATACATTCGGCTATGACATAAAAATGTACTCAAATTTATCCAACATCATCATTTAATATGTTCATAAATAATTCTTTGATATATTTCAGCTTAAGGACTTACCTCGACTGTAGACGGACCGCGTAAATCGGCTATTCGATAACCTTTGTCTTTCCCCGATCCAAATTTGTTTTTCTTTGTTCTTGATCTAAACACATTAAAATTAAGCTCATTCAAGTACATTTCATCTCAATTTAGTCCCTAAACACATGAATAGGCAAATTACCATTTTACCCCCAATGTTTCACATTTTTATCATTTAGTCCAATTTGCATAAAACACACAATACACACAATTTCACCATAACACTTAGGGGCCGAATACTCCTAGGGACTATACAAGTCCATTTCCTTCATTCATTTTGCAAATTAGTCCCTCTAAATTTTTATTTTTACAAATTAGCCCTATTTATTCAATTCCACTAAAACTTCCAATACAAAACATATCAATCTTTAACATATCTTAAATTTAAAATCATCAAATATCATAAACCACATAAGTATATCAATGGCCGAACATCAATAATGTATAGATTTACAAATTAAAACATGGGTTAGCTACGGTTCGAAGCAACGATTTCAAAAACGTAAAAAATTAACAAGAACCGAAATCAAACTAACCTTGATTTTAAACTTCTAATTGCTGAAAATCAAAGGAAATGAAACACCCTTTTTCTTTCTCCCACATTCGGCCAAAGAAAATAAGGTGATAATGGCTTTTCCCTTTATTTTATTATGTATATAATATGTTATTTACTAGTATACTAATATAACCGTTAACTAAAAATAAACTATCACATATAATAATGGCATATTAGTCAAAAGCCATCCTCTAACTTGTAAAATGGGTTATTTACCCATTTAATACCTCAAATTAAAAATCCATCATCATTCTAGCACTTTACACTAAAGAATGCAACTTTTATGCTTTACGCGATTTAGTCATTTTTATCAAATTCAACACTTAAATGATAAAATTTTTCTACGAAACTTTCACACACATAATTTCACACATAATGAGCACGAAATATAATATTTAAAAAAATTCTCAGACTAGGATTTGTGTTCCCGAAACCACTGTTCCGATTAAGGTCAAATTTGGTCTGTTACAACTCTCCCCCCTTAAGGATTTTCGTCCCCGAAAATCTTACCGTTAAACAAAATCGGATATTGTTGCCTCATAGAATCCTCATGCTCTCACGTAGCCTCTTCAACTCCGTGCTGATTCCATAAAACTTTCACTAATGGAATTCTCTTGTTTCTCAATTCTTTCATTTCCCGAGCTAGAATACGAATTGGTTCTCCCTCGTACGTCATATCAGATCAGATTTCAACCTCTAACGGAGTGATCACATGTGACAGATCTGATTTGTACTTACGAAGCATCAAAACGTGAAATACGTCATGTAGCTTTTCTAATTCAGAGGCAACTTCAATCTATAAGCAACAGGCCCAATACATTCAATGATTTCATACGGTCCGATGAATCTCGGACTCAGTTTGCCTTTTCGACCAAATCAGAGTACTTTCTTCCACGGAGAAACTTTCAAGAATACCCGATCTCCGACCTGAAATTTAATGTCTTTACGTTTCAAATCAGCGTAAGACTTTTGACGATCTGATGCAACTTTCAAACTATCTTTGATTATAGCCACTTTCTATTCAGTCTCTTTAATCAAATCGACCCCGTGTACCTTGTTCTCACTGAGCTCAGTCCAGTATAATGGTGTTCGACACTTACGGCTGTACAAAGCTTCGTAAGGTGCCATTTTGCTAGATTCAAAGCTATTATTGCAAGCAAATCCAATCAAAGGTAGGTATCATTCCCACGTACCTTCAAATTCGAGAACACAACATCTTAACATATCCTTAAGTATCTAAATAGTTCGTTCAGACTGACCGTCTGTCTGCAGATGAAAAGCTGTGCTAAAGTGGAGTTTAGTACCCAAAGCATCTTGCAACTTCTTCCAAAATTGCGATGTGAACCGCGGATCTCTATCTGAAACAATGGAACTCGGCACACCATGTAACCTCACTATCTGTGATACATACAATTCAGCAAGTTTATCAAGTGAATAATTTGCACAAACTGGCACAAAGTGAGCTGATTTAGTCAATCAATCCACTATAACCCAAACTGCATCTTTCTTGCTCGGTGTGGTAGGCAAATCGGATACAAAATCCATAGTGATTTCATCCCATTTCCACTCAGGTATCATGATTGGCTTAAGTAACCAGGAAGGCACTTGATGCTCGGCTTTTACTTGTTGACAAATTAAGCACCTTGAAACAAATTCAGATATATCCCGTTTCATGCCAGGTCACCAATAGAACTGTTTCAAATCATTATACATTTTCGTGCTACCTGGATGAACCGATAATCGACTATTATGAGCTTTGTTCAAAATCGTCTGAATTAATTCCATATTCTTTCAAACACATATTCGGCCATTGAAGTTCAAACAACCTTTTGCATCGATTCAAAACTCTGACCCTTCACCATTTTTACATTGCACTCGTCTAGCAATCAAGTCTTTGTCAGATCTTTGTGCATCACAAATTTGTTGAATAAACATTGGTCTCGCTTTTAGCTCGGCTAATATCGAACCATTATCAGACATATCCACATGCGTGTTCAAAGCACGAAGAGCAAACAATGATTTTTGACTTAATGCATCTGCAACAACGTTAGCTTTCCCCGGATGGTAATCAATTACTAATTCATAGTCTTTCAATAGTTCTAACCATCTGCATTGTCTCAAATTCAAATCCTTTTGAGTCATTATGTACTTCAAGCTTTTGTGATCTGAATAAGCATGACATTTTCCACCGAACAAGTAATGACGCCATATTTTCAAAGCGAAAACAATAGCTGCAAGTTCTAGATCATGAGTCGGATAATTTCTTTCGTGAGGCTTCAATTGTCTCGAAGCGTAGGCTATGACTTTGCCTTTCTGCATCAAAACGCAACCCAAACCATTTAAAGAAGCATCACTATAAACAATAAATTCATTACCCGATTTAGGCTGAGCTAACACCGGAGCTTCAGTCAAAAGGGCTTTCAACTCATCAAAACTACTCTGACATTTTTCTGACCATTCGAACTTAACATCTTTCTGTAGTAGCTTTGTCAAAGGTGTATCTATCATGGAAAAACCTTTGACGAATCGTCTGTAATATCCCGCGAGTCCCAGAAAACTTCTAATTTCAGAGACATTCTTTGGTGGTTTCCAATCAAGTATAGCCAATACTTTGCATACAACTGCTGATCTCGTAAAGTCTGTAACACTAATCTCAAGTGCTCAGCATGTTCGATTTCATCTTTTGAGTAGATCAATATATCATCAATAAACACTACTACAAACAGATCCAAAAACTGTCTGAAAACCCGATTCATTAGATCCATAAGTACAGCTGGTGTATTAGTAAGTCCAAAAGGCATAACCAGAAACTCAAAGTGGCCGTGCCTCATCCAGAATGCAGTCTTTGGCATATCAGAATCTCTGACTCGCAACTGATAGTAACCCGATCTCAAATATATCTTTGAAAACACTGAAGCTCCTTTCAACTGATCAAATAAATCATCAATCTAAGGTAGCAGGTATTTATTCTTTATAGTCACCTTATTCAACTGCCGATAATCGATACACATTTGCATAGTTCCATCTTTCTTTTTCACAAACAGAACTGGCGCACCCAAAGGAGAAAAACTCAGCCGTGCAAAACCCCAATCTATTAACTCTTGCAACTGTACTTTCAACTCTTTCAACTCAGTAGGTGCAATTCGATACGGAGCTATCGAAATCAGAGTTGTCCCCGGCACTAATTCAATGCCAAACTCAATCTCTCGAATTGGCGGTAAACCCGGTAATTTATCAGGGAACACCTCAAGGTATTCACACACAACTGGTACGGACTCAATCTGCTTTTCAAACACTTTTTATGCAGCACATAAGCCAGGTAAGCTTCGCATCCTTTTCTCACATATTTACGAGCTAGCATTGCGGATATTACTGTAGGTAACTCATTTAAATCACAAGATTCAACTCGAATGGTGTCACCATTCAAACAGCTCAAATCAATGATGTTTCTTTTGTAATTCACCACTGCATCATGCAAAGTTAACCAATCCATTCCCAGAATTATATCAAACTCGTCGAAGGGTAACAACATTAAATCGGTCGAAAAGCAAGAATCTCAAATCATCAATGGGCAACTTTTTCACACTTTATCAACGAGTACACATCTACCTAAGGGGTTGGACACACGAATCACAAACTCAGTAGACTCAACAGGCAGAGTCGTACTATGCACTAGAGTTTCACATACATACAAATGAGTCGAACCAGGATCAATCAATGCAATTACAGTAGTATCATAAAGTGTGAAAGTACCGATAATAACATCAGGGGAAGAAGCATCCTCTCTGGCACGTATAGCATAAGCTCTAGCTGGTGCTCGAGCCTCTGATCGAACTGTCGTGTCCCTTATTCCTCTCTGACTGCCACCTACATTCCCTGAATGTCTGGGTGGTCTACCTCTTGTAGACGTGTTGCTTGGTTTAGTGTTCTGAGTCATATTTTGCTCAGCTAGCATCGGACACTCTCGAATGAATTGATCTGATGATCCACATTTAAAACAAGACCGATCACGGAATCTACAACTCCCAGAATGCCATTTTCCACAATGCTTGCACTCAATTCGATCCTGTTAAACATTGCCAACACTAGCTATCGAAGTGGCTTGTGAACTCACTAGAGGTAGATCTCGTTTATACAGGTCAGGATTAGCCTTATGTCGGTTAAAGTCATCTCTGAACTTCTTAGATGCTAAATGGAAAGTTTTACTCAATGATCTTTTACGAGTGTCTCTAGCTTCGGTCTCTGCCTTTCTTTACCCTTTTTCGAGCTTTTTAGCTTTGCAAGCTCGCTCGACCAGCACCACAAACTCTTTAATCTCAAGAATGCCCACAAGTAACTTTATGTCTTCATTCAGACCGTCTTCAAATCTTCTGCACATAATGACTTCCGAAGAAACATATTCTCTAGCATATCTGCTGAGTTTAACAAATTTTCGCTCATATTCTATCACGGTCATTCACCCTATTTTAGTTCAAGAAATTATTTACGTTTTTTATCAATGAATCTCTGGCTGATATATTTCTTTCGGAACTCAATCTGGAAGAAGTCCCAAGTCACTTTTTCTTTCGTAACTCACGATACTAGTCTTTTCACGGTGGTAGGCGAGTCCCAAGTAGAGATATAGCACACTTTAGGCATTCCTCCAAGCAGTGATAACTCATCAAGTACCCGAATGGTATTATCAAGCCACATCTTAACTCACTCAGCGTCATCATCATCATTAGCTTAAAATTCTTAGGCCCCATATTTTCTGATTTGTTCAACAGGCCTACTAGATCTCATCGAATCTATCATCGGGGGTGCTGAAGGTACCGGAGTTGAATTATTTGGGGGTGGATGTAACACCCCAAACCCGGTCAATACACCACGACTGAATCTAGCATGTCACAGGAAAAAAAAGTTTTGAAGAAAATCGGGTTGACGGTTTAGTTTTAGACAAAATTCTTTAGATGTC
Organism: Gossypium rotundifolium; assembly: GCA_025506655.1. Lineage (NCBI taxonomy): Eukaryota > Viridiplantae > Streptophyta > Magnoliopsida > Malvales > Malvaceae > Gossypium > Gossypium rotundifolium. Next base: position 153,822,623 of record CP106722.1, on the reverse strand, counting down.
TAATGTTTGTAGAAATCAGGTGCATGATTAGTTAAAGACCGATAGCTTACTTATAAATCCCGAAAATCAATCTCTAAAATTTAGTTATTGATCCATAGGTTATGTCATTTTAAAAAAAAAATCCGAATGATTGCTTTGAAAACCGTTTGCATTTGAGTGTGAAAACTTAAATTTGAAAATCATTTAAGTTGTCAAAAACATTTGAATTGTCATTTGTTATTAAATGATTTGTATTACCTGATGGTAAAGTTTTGAAAACCATTGCATTCATATTATTAAAATTTGTCAAGTAATTTACTTAGCCATATTTAAAACAATCCCAAGCATATAAATAGTCCAAAAGTATAACTTAAAAGTCCTTATTACAAACCCAAATAAATGAAACCAAATTTAAATAAAATAAAGTACCCAAAGCAAAGTCCATATAAAACTTAGTTTATTTATTGAATGGCCACCTCGAGTCCTACCCGGCTCCTCATCCGCGATCTAGAATCACCTGAAAAGATAAGGGAGAAGGTGAGTCACCAAGACTCAGTGTATAAATCCTTCCCCCGGTTAATGCGGCATACTTACACAATTCATAACCAAGCAATATAGATAATGCACCCAACCTAACCATCCATAACTCCTTTTCTACCCCGTGTGGTACCAAACCACTAGTGGTGCCAAACCACTGGTGACCCAAAGTCATGATATCCAATAATAATGTGGTGCCAAACCACTGGTGACCCAAAGTCACAAATAATCCATCTGTGGGGCCAGCCCACGTTGTGATACCAAATCACTGGCGACAATCCCGATATAACAATTGTGGGGCCAACCCACTGCGGTGCTGAGCCACTGGAACGAGTCGCTATGAGGTGCCAAACCTCTGGTGACCCAAAGTCACAAAATAAACTGTGGTACCAAACCACTGGAGGTGCCAAACCTCTGGTGTCCCAAAGACACGGATATCAAATCTTCCCCCTCCTCTCATATCACCTATACCAATGCATTACAAGTGCAAATGATGCCATCATGCTTTAATATGCAACATTAAGAAAATGTATCATAACTCATATTATTATGCACCATATAGAAAAACCATATCGAAACGGACTTACCCGAATCCTTGCTCATACCCATAAGGTATCATATCAAGATCTCATAATTTTAGGCTTTTAAAGAAAACATGATTAGGTTATTAAAATATTACAAAGTTATAACGTGTGCAAGTTACACACCTGTTACTATCACAAGTTTTAAATCCCAAAGACCCGATCTACTGCACTAGATCTCCTTCCCCTACATTCGGCCAACACTTAGATTAATAACATAGACCATTCGGCCAATAACAAACTTTAGTCTCAATAGCCTTCGGCTTTTCCACCACTTAAAGAATGATGAACCAACATAAATCCTTACCACTTGAATTACCAAAATCGATTGTCAGAGAATAGAGGCTTAGATCGACTGTTTCCAAAGTCCCAAAGAATCTAGGAGACGATTAGAAATCTTGTTAACAAATACCGAAATTCGAATTTCGTCCTATGAGAGTCAACAGAGAGAAAGAGAAAGTAAGAATGGAGTTTTGGCCAAGAACACTTACCCTTTTTTAAAACCGAATAGAGAAGAACCCAAAAAAGATCCACCCTTGTTTGATATTTGGCCAAAATAAACTAGAAGAAAGAAAGAAGATTCGGCAATAGTGTTAGATGATGGAGGAAGATTCGGTTAGAGTAGGGAAAAAGAAAGAAAAAGAAAGTGAAATGCAAGAGAGGGAATTCGGCAATGGAAGGTGGAGAGGATTTCGGCACAAGAGTTTGAGAGAAGAAAAGAAAAAGATGAAAGGGAGGAGATGGGCACTTTCGGTTTTGAGTAAAAATGGAAAAGAAAAAGAGAGAGAGATGGAGAAAGAGATTCGGTCAAGGAAGAAAAAGAACTAGATGAAAGAAAAATGCCTCCCTTCAATGGTAGAATATTTTCGGCATAAAGAGAAAAAGAGTTTGAAAGGAGAAGAAAACAATACCAATTGGTCAAGAAATAACCAAAACAAAAGCTTACCTATTGCTCAAATTCGGTTTAGGAGAAAGAGTTTTTGAGAGAAAAGAAAATGATGTACAAAATGCTAATGAATATGACCAAATAGCTACCAACCTACCAAATCCTTCAACAAAATTGGTCACCCTCCCTCGACCATAATGTCAGTCCACATACATGGACAAGTTGGCCATTATAAAGTTTCCAAAAATCGCATCCTTAATCCAAGCCTTATGTCCCCTTATCATTCCATAATCAAAATGATTCCTTTCCCCAAGTTCAAGCTTACCTAAACTATTTGTCATCTTGCCATAAAAATTTAAAGTCCAACTTACCAACTATAGAGCTTGGCCGACACTTGATGTAAAGATGCAGAAAAATAAAGTCTCCAAAATGTACTCTATGTTACTCGAACCATTCCCCTCAAGCAACTACTCATGCGCCACTTCCACTATGCTACTAGCTCTTCTTGTGCTTAAATTCCCCACAAATTACACTTAATCCCTAGCTCCTTCAGCTCCCTCTAACTAAAGCTTAAAAATAAAAATTTTCCTACAGCTTGAGCCTACCCTTGGTTTATTCCTAAACCCTAGAACATCTCACTTAACAACACGATAATCCGTACTCATGCAAAACATTACAATTACAAATAACCCCTATTTTAGGATATTACAATTCCACCCCCTTAAAATAATTTCGACCTCGAAATTACCTGGTCAAAAGAGTTGAGGGTACTGTTGTCTCATCACATCCTCCGGTTCCCATGTAGCTTCTCCTACGCCATGATTTTGCCATAATACCTTTACTAATGGAACTGACTTCCTAAGCAACACTTTCACATCTCGATCTAAAATCTTCACTGGTTCTTCTTCCACCATCAAATCTGGACTCACTTCTATTTCTTCCACTGCCACGACATGCGATGGATCAGAACGATAGCGTCTAAGCATGGAGACATAGAACACATCGTGTATCTGACTCAGCTCTACTAACAACTCGAGCTGATAGGCTACTGGTCCCACTCGTCTCAACACCTTATAAGGCCCAATAAACCTTGGACTTAACTTGCCTTTTCTCCCAAATATTAACACTTTCTTCCATGGCGAGACCTTTAAAAAGACTTGGTCACCCACGGCAAACTCTATATCCCTTCACTTGAGATCGGCATACGACTTCTGCCTGTCTGAAGCTTCCTTCAATCGAGCTTGAATCAATTTCACCTTATCTTCAGTCTCTGCAACCAACTCTGGTCCTAACATCTGATGCTCACCCAACTCTGTCCAGCATGTAGGTGTGCGACACTTCCTACCATACAACGCCTCATATGGTGCCATCTTAATGCTTGCACGATAACTATTGTTGTATGCGAACTCACTAATGGTAAAACTCTTCCGGTGCCTCAAGTCCAAAACACAACCTCTCAAAGATATCCTCTAAAATCAGATAACCCTTTTCGATTGCCCGTCGACCGTGGATGAAATGCCGTCTTGAAATCCAACCGTACCTAAAGCACGATGTAACGCTCTCAAAACCTCGACATAAATCTAGGATCTCATTCGAGATGATCGACACTGGCACACCGTGCAACCTCACTATCTCCGTCACATACAACTTAGCTAACTTCTGAAGTGAGTAATCCACCCTTACCGGAATGAAATGAGCTGACTTAGTCAGACGATCCACAATCACCCAAACTGAGTCCTTCTTACTAGGTGGAAGGGGTAATCTACTGACAAAGTCCATGGTAATCCTTTCCCACTTCCATTGAGGAATCTTTACCGGCTAAAGTAAACTTGACGGCAGCTGATGCTCAGCTTTGACCTACTGGCACGTCAGACACCTACCCACAAACTCGGTCACTTCCCGCTTTAGCCCTGGCCACCAGAACTATTTCTGCAAATCTTGGTACATCTTGCTACCTCCAGGATGCATAGCGTATGGACTACTATGTGCTTCCTGAAGAATCCTCTGCCTTAACTCGTCATCCTTCGGCATACAAGCTTTCCTTTGGAAACACAATATTCCATCACTGGACACACTATAACCCTCTACTCCACCATTCTGAACTTATACCCTCCGAGTATTCAAGCCCTCATCCACTAACTGTTTCTCCTTGATCTGCTCAACCCAAGTCGGCTTAACCTGCAATTCCGCAAAAAGACTCCCATCATCATACAAGCTAAGATGGACAAACATCACTCTTAAGTCTGATACAACCTTATGGCTCAACGCGTCTGCTACCACGTTAGCCTTGCCCGAATGATACTCAATCTAATAGTCGTAGTCCTTCAATAACTCAATCCATCTACGCTGCCTCAAGTTCAAATCCTTCTGAGTCAAAAGATACTTTAGACTCTTGTGATCCGTGTAGACTATCAACTTCTATCCGTACAAATAGTGTCTTCATATCTTCAAAGCGAAAACCACTGCAGCTAATTCTGAGTAATGCGTCGGATAGTTAGCCTCATGTGGTCGCAACTGTCGAGATGTATAAGCCACTACCTTCCCTTCCTGCATCAGCACACATCCCAAGCCAGTATGTGATGCATCACAGTATACCGTGAATTCCTTACCTGCCTCAGGCTGAATCAAACCGAGCTTGATGTAATCTTCTTCAACTTGTCAAAACTTCCTTGCTGCTTCTCAGTCCACACAAATGGAACTCCTTTCCTCAATAACTTGGTCATTGGTGGTGCGATCAAAGAAAATCCTTCCACAAATCTTCGGTAATACCCTGCCAAACCTAGAAAACTCTGAATTTCTGCCACTGACTTAGGCGGCTTCCAATCCAACACTGCCTCAATCTTTCGAGGATCCACTCTAATTCCCTGAGCTGATACCACGTGACCCAAGAAAGTCACCTCCCTAAGCCAGAACTCGCACTTACTAAATTTGGCATGTAGCTGCTTTTCCCTCAAAATCTGCAACACTACTCACAAATGTGCATCATGCTCCTCCTCTGACCTTGAGTATACTAAGATATCGTCTATAAATACCACTACAAACCGATCCAAATCATCGTTGAAATACGATTCATCATGTCCATGAATGTTCTTGGCAAGATTAGTCAACCCAAGCGGCATTACCAAAAACTTGTAGTGCCCATACCGAGTGCAAAATGCCGTTTTATGGATATCAGCCTCTTTCACCTTTAGCTGATGATACCCAGACCTTAAATCAATCTTGGAGAAAACCGCTGCCCCCTTAAGCTGATCAAACAAGTCATCTATCCTCGGCAATGGATACTTGTTTTTGATCGTTAGCTTGTTCAACTGGCGGTAGTCTATACACATCCGCATCGTACCATCCTTCTTCTTGACAAAGAGTATCGGTGCTCCCCAAGGCGAAACACTTGGTCGGATAAAACCTTGATCCAACAACTCCTGAATCTGAGCCTTCAATTCCACCAATTCCTTCGGCGCCATCCTATACAAAGCGATGACACCGGCGCGATTAAGATAATGATCTATTCCAAATTCAACTTCACGATCCGGAGGCAATCTCGAAAGTTCTTCTGGAAATATGTCAGCATATTCCTTTACTGTTCAGACATTCCTTACAGTAGACTCTTTAGCCTCCAACACACACACATGAACCATAAATGCCTCGCAGCCCTTCCTGACCAACTTCTCAGCTTTCAGCGCAGATACCACGTTGGATAGATAATCTCTTCTATTACCTATCATAACCACCTCTTCACCCTCAGCTGTCTTCAAAACGATGCACTTAGCAGCGCAATCCAAACATGCCTAGTATTTGACCAACCAGTCCATCCCATGAATCAGATCGAACTCCCCAAACGGTAGTTCCATCAAATCAGTTACAAACACTACTCCTTGGAGTTCTAGGGGTACATCTCTATACAGCTTGTTCACTTCTACAGAGTGACCTAGAGGGCTAAGTACTATCATCTCCCTAGAAGTAGTCTCAGAGTCTAAGTTTATGGTTTCTACTATGCTACTAGCAACATACGAATGCGTCGAACCCACATCTATCAAAGCAGTATATGGTAAACCAAAGATTAAGAACGTATCGGTGATGACGTCTGGTGTGTCGCCCTCCTCTCGACGCCTCACTGCATACACCAACCCAGGCTGTCTTGCCTCAGTGTTGCCTGTACCTCTACCCGGTGCTCTGCAGCCCCGACTAGAGCCATTACCTCCTCTACCATTAACACGACCCCTCTGTGGTGGCAGTCCCTCATTTCTAAATTGAGCACAACCCTGACCCTCGGACTGATTCCTGGCTAGCTTACATGGACAGTCCCTCACACGATGATCCAGCGAGCCACATTCAAAACATCCTTTCCCACCGGTCCAACATTCGCCCCAATGAAATTTCCCACACCGATTACAATGCGCTGGTCCCTGATTAGCCGTAACAGGCCTCCTAGATTGGTTTGGCCCACTATGCCTAGCCCTTTTCTGAGAATTACTGGCTGACCCAGATGATCCAAAACCTCTCTTATGTCTATTCCTGTCGTGATTCTGCCTCACAGATTCTTTTATCCCTTCGACTATCTTAGCCTTTTCTACTAGCACAGCAAACTCTCGCTCTTACTGCGGAGCAATTAGCAATCTCAACTCATCCCTCAGTCCGTCCTCGAACCTGACACATCGCTCGTGCTCCGTAGCCATGATACCTCTAGTATACCAGCTCAATCTTAAAAATTTTGCCTCATACTCTGATACGGACTTACTCCCCTGAACCAATCTCAGAAATGCTTTCCGCTGCGCATCAATGTAACTAGACCCAACATATTTCTTCTGATACGCTGCTTTAAAATAGTCCCAAGTGAGATCCTCTGCTGCAAAGACTATCCCAAGACTTGTGAGCCACCACTGGTATGACTCATCCCGAAGAAGCGACACTATCCCTTTCAGCTTTTCCTCAGCAGTCAGATCCAAGTCATTCATGATTCGCTCCGTCGCCTCTAACCAAAATTCAGCCATACTGGGAGCCACACCAGAAACACCTCGAAATACCTCAGCTTCATTGGCTCGGAGTCGCTCAGGTACAGATTTTTGAGCTTCCACGCCTTCACTTACTCCAGCTACCCTCTCAAGAACTCACAGCATCGCCTGAGACACTGCGTCATCCCCTGTTTGATCCTGGAACTCACCACCTACAGCTAGTGGTGGTGCTGGTATCTCATTTTCGACCCCGACTGAGACCTCACCGACTCGCACCACGACCATCCTACCCGACCGCGTCCCGCGCCAGACACGACCTCGACCTCGAGTGCTCATGTCTAAAGTCTCGATTATCTAATTTTAAAAGTTTTATGCTTTAGTCATTATTCCACTATCTTTAAAGCACAGTTTTATGAATAATTCTTTAAAGAGTTTTGTTTTCGCGAGTCCATAGAGTCCTATAAACTTCAGTCTCTAAGATAGTCCACTATCACTAGTCATTCAAAGTTTATAACATCCAAAAATCACAACCAAAGGCTAGGGGTACTTACCTCGGCGGATTGGTGCCGGAGACTCGGTCCATGCCTCTCAAACCATATAATCTAAAAAAATATTCAAAAACCATATTTTAAAACATTTTGGGCCTCAGGCCCACAGCCGAGCCTTTGAACTTGGCTCTGATACCACAATTGTAACACCCCAAACCCGGTCAATACACCACGACCGAATCTGGCATGTCACGAGAAAAAAAGTTTTGAAGAAAATCGGGTTGACGGTTTAGTTTTAGACAAAATTCTTTAGATGTCTAATGTTTGTAGAAATCAGGTGCATGATTAGTTAAAGACCTATAGCTTACTTATAAATCCCAAAAATCAATCTCTAAAATTTAGTTATCAATCCATAGGTTATGTCATTTTAAAAAAAAAATCCGAATGATTGCTTTGAAAACCGTTTGCATTTGAGTGTGAAAACTTAAATTTGAAAATCATTTAAGTTGTCGAAAACATTTGAATTGTCATTTGTTATTAAATGATTTATATTACCTGATGGTAAAGTTTTGAAAACCATTGCATTCATATTATTAAAATTTGTCAAGTAATTTACTTAGCCATGTTTAAAACAATCCCAAGCATATAAATAGTCCAAAAGTATAACTTAAAAGTCCTTATTACAAACCCAAATAAATGAAACCAAATTTAAATAAAATAAAGTACCCAAAGCAAAGTCCATATAAAATTGAGTTTATTTATTGAATGGCCACCTCGAGTCCTACCCGGCTCCTCAACCGCAATCTACGAATCACCTGAAAAGATAAGGGAGAAGGTGAGTCACCAAGACTCGATGCATAAATCCTTCCCCGGTTAATCGCAAAGATACTTACACAATTCATAACCAAGCAATATAGATAATGCACCCAACCTAACCATCCATAACTCCTTTTCTACCCCGTGTGGTACCAAACCACTGGTGGTGCCAAACCACTGGTGACCCAAAGTCACGATATCCAATAATAATGTGGTGCCAAACCATTGGTGACCCAAAGTCACGAATAATCCATCTGTGGGGCCAACCCACGTTGTGATACCAAATCACTGGCGATAATCCCGATATAACAAATGTGGGGCCAACCCACTGTGGTGCTAAGCCACTGGGACGAGTCGCTATGAGGTGCCAAACCTCTGGTGACCGAAAGTCCCAAAATAAACTGTGGTACCAAACCACTGGAGGTGCCAAACCTTTGATGTCCCAAAGACACGGATATCAAATCTTCCCCCTCCTCTCATATCACCCATACCAATGCATTACTAGTGCAAATGATGCCATCATGCTTTAATATGCAACATTAAGCAAATGTATCATAACTCATATTATTATGCACCATATAGCAAAACCATATCGAAATGGACTTACCCGAATCCTTGCTCATACCCATAAGGCATCATATCAAGATATCATAATTTTAGGCTTTTAAAGAAAACATGATTAGGTTATTAAAATATTACCAAGTTATAAAGTGTGCAAGTTACACACCTGTTACTATTGCATGATTTAAATCCCAAAGACCCGATCTACTGCACTAGATCTCCTTGCCCTACATTCGGCCAACACTTAGATTAATAACATAGACCATTCGGCCAATAACAAACTTTAGTCTCAATAGCCTTCGGCTTTTCCACCACTTAAAGAATGATGAACCAATGTAAATCCTTACCACTTGACTTACCAAATTGATTGTCAGAGAATAGAGGCTTAGATCGACTGCTTCCAAAGTCCCGAAGAATCTAGGAGATGATTAGAAATCTTGTTAACAAATACCAAAATTTGACTTTCATCCTATGAGAGTCAACAGAGAGAAAGAGAAAGTAAGAATGGATTTTTGGCCAAGAACACTTACCCTTCTTTAAAACCGAATAGAGAAGAACCCAAAGAAGATCCACCCTTGTTTGATATTCAGCCAAAATAAACTAGAAGAAAGAAAGAAGATTCGGCAATAGTGTTAGATGATGGAGGAAGATTCGGTTAGAGTGGGGAAAAAGAAAGAAAAAAAAGTGAAATGCAAGAGAGGGAATTCGGCAGTGAAAGGTGGAGAGGATTTCGACACAAGAGTTTGAGAGAAGAAAAGAAAAAGATGAAAGGGAGGAGATGGGCACTTTCGGTTTTGAGCAAAAATGGAAAAGAAAAAGAGAGAGAGATGGAGAAAGAGATTCGGTCAAGGAAGAAAAAGAACTAGATGAAAGAAAAATGCCTCCCTTCAATGGTAGAATATTTTCGGCACAAAGAGAAAAAGAGTTTGAGAGGAGAAGAAAACAATACCAATTGGTCAAGAAATAACCAAAACAAAAGCTTACCTATTGCTCAAATTCGGTTTAGGAGAAAGAGTTTTTGAGAGAAAAGAAAATGATGTACAAAATGCTAAGGAATATGACCAAATAGCTACCAACCTACCAAATCCTTCAACAAAATTCGGTCACCCCTCCCCTAGACCATAATGCCGTCCACATACATGGACAAGTTGGCCATTATAAAGTTTCCAAAAACCGCATCCTTAATCCAAGCCTTATGTCCCCTTATCATTCCTTAATCAAAATGATTCCTTTCCCCAAGTTCAAGCTTACCTAAACTATTTGTCATCTTGCCATAAAAATTTAAAGTCCAACTTACCAACTATAGAGCTTGGCCGACACTTGATGTAAAGATGTAGAAAAATAAAGTCTCCAAAATGTACTCCATGTTACTCGAACCATTCCCCTCAAGCAACTACTCATCCGCCACTTCCACTATGCTACTAGCTCTTCTTGTGCTTAAATTCCCCACAAATTAGACTTAATCCCTAGCTCCTTGACTCCCTCTAACTAAAGCTTAAAACAAAATTTTCCTACAGCTCGAGCCTACCCTTGGTTTATTCCTAAACCCTAGAACATCTCACTTAACAACACGACAATCCGTACTCATGCAAAACATTACAATTACAAATAACCCCTATTTCAGGATATTATAGTGGAGGTTGTTGTACAGCCAGATTATTCTGAACAAACTGGCTAAACCATTCATTCATCATCTGGTAGAAGGCTTGTTTAGCCTCCCCATCGTGGCTACTCGAGACAGGTTTCGAATCTATCAGCACTGATTCATGTGCACGATCAGGCGCTACACTCTTTACATCATCTGCTACGGCTCTATCAGGATCGGAATCCATTTACTATATAAAAAACCGGTTTTAAATGTCAGAAGTCACCACACTATCAAATATACAATAAAGGCATGTATAGCTAGACTCACACGCGCTACGATAGTCCTAGAATCAACAAACCGTAGCTCTGATACCAATTAAATGTAACACCCTTAACCCGAGTCTATTACCGGATTAGGGTCTCTCGGTATTACCAAAGATAAGTGCAGATTCAAACATTCACCCGAGTCAAAATCATATATATATATAGATCGTACGTATAAATTTTGCCCGTAACCATATCGTATCTAGTCATATTATCAAGCAAATAAACATGCCACAAGTTATACAATTTATACATACTTTACAAAGCACATAATTCAAATAATATGCATATCAACTTATTAATATTGAATACCTAACATAGATACTCAAATACTAATATTATCCATATATAAATAAGCTTATAACATTTTCATGTGATCAACCCAATCGTACCATTTTATAACCGAATGTATACCTAAGCATAGCAAATCTTCACCGATAATTAACCAATTAAAGTAGCCACATTTCTATTTATTAGTATATCACTTATACACATAAATAAGATCCAACCTTAAACTATCAAGTTGACCATCAATTATCGAAATATATATACATCATGACATATACCTATTATACCATTTCATATATCCAAACCTATGCTTTCACATTTTACCCGAACATGCCATATACATGATAACATTTCTATAATTTGTAACTACTTATTCTTATCATTAACAATGAATCCAACAAGTTAACTTACATGCACAAACTTTGATTTTAAAATCACTATTATTACCTAACCGAATCAACTATATTAAGCAACAACAACCCAATTCAAGTTTTTCTCCAACTAAATACATAACATTCGTATCACCCATTCACATTTCAAATAATGCCTAAACTACATCCGAACACAAACGATAATTTATCGCATGAGCAAGCCATTTCATCAAAACACATGAACAAAGTTTAACCAAAATAGATAGCCATTTTTGCATGGCTAAGTATATATACACGATTAAACATCATTAGTTATACAGCTTAGTCTAAACTATACATGCCTTTTCGAATCAAAAATTAAGTTAATCAATACCAAAAGTGAGTCGATATTGTGGTTGACTTCTTCAAAGATCCCTTGAGTCCGTAGCTTGAACCAAAAATCTATAAAATAGAAGTAGGCAAGAACACACAGTAAGCTTGCTAGCTTAGTAAGTCTTAAGCAAAAACATTATCATATACAATGGTAAAACATTTAAACATCCAACTCATGACCTTAAATAAACATTTCTTATCTTATACATATATATACATTATGGCCGAATATGCATATATATACAACACCAACTTGTACATTTCTTTATACCTTTACGGTTACCTTTAACTACTTATGCTTTCATTTAGCCAATTTTCTTATCACTTTGATCTTCCTTTTTCTCAATAACATCACATACATGCGTCTATATACACATATATGCATATTCATAGATCACTTAAGTAGGAATAACACATACCTTACAAACGAATTACAAATTCACTCCCAAATGCTTAGGCATACTTAATTCATTAGCTAGAACCTACTAAACATTACCTGAATCTCACACACCGGCTCTAAGCTCTCTGAACTCTGGTCGAAATCATAACACCAGCATTAAGCCTGCTAGGCAATAAGCCCGAAACATATCACCGGCATGAGGCCTGCTAGGCATAAGGCCCGAGACACATCACCGGCACGAGGCCTGCTAGGCATAAAGCTCGAAACATATCACCGGCACGAGGCCTACTAGGATTTAAGCCCGAGTATCAATGTAGTCAATCATTCCACACACATTTCATAATTTTATCACATATCCAATTCAACTAAGCCTATTCACATTACAAAAATAGAATCATTACGTCATTGTACAACCCACAATTCATATCGAGATACTCATTCATATCACATTATTAAATTAAGCATTCAATCTAATTTACTTATATACATTCGGCTATGACATAAACATGTACTCAAATTTATCGAACATCATCATTTAACATGTTCATAAATAATTCTTTGATATATTTCAGCTTAAGGACTTACCTCGACTGTAGACGGATCGCATAAACCGGCTATTTGATAACCTTTGTCTTTCCCCGATCCAAATTCGTTTTTCTTTGTTCTTGATCTAAACACATTAAAATTCAGCTCATTCAAGTACATTTCATCTCAATTTAGTCCCTAAACACATGAATAGGCAAATTACCATTTTACCCCCAATGTCTCACATTTTTATCATTTAGTCCAATTTGCATAAAACACACAATACACCCAATTTCACCATAACACTTAAGGGCCGAATACTCCTAGGGACTATGCAAGTCCATTTCCTTCATTCATTTTGCAAATTAGTCCCTCTAAATTTTTATTTTTACAAATTAGCCCTATTTATTCAATTCCACTAAAACTTCCAATACAAAACATATCAATCTTTAACATATCTTAAATTTAAAATCATCAAATATCATAAACCACATAAATATATCAATGGTCGAACATCAATAATGCATAGATTTACAAATTAAAACATGGGTTAGCTACGATTCGAAGCAACGATTTTAAAATCATAAAAAATAACAAGGACCGAAATCAAACTAACCTTGATTTTACACTTCTAATTGCCGAAAATCAAAGGAAATGAAACCCACTTTTTCTTTCTCCCACATTCGGCCAAAGAAAATAAGATGATAATGGCTTTTTCCTTTATTTTATTATGTATATAATATGTTATTTACTAGTATACTAATATAACCTTTAAATAAAAATAAACTATCACATATAATAATGGCATATTAGTCAAAAGCCACCCACTAACTTGTAAAATGGGTTATTTACCCATTTAATACCTCAAATTAAAAAGCCATCATCATTCTAGCACTTTACACTAAAGAATGCAACTTTTACGCTTTACGCGATTTAGTCATTTTTATCAAATTCAACACTTAAACGATAAAATTTTTCTACAAAACTTTCACACACATTATTTCACACATAATGAGCACGGAATATACTATTTAAAAAAATTCTCAGACTCGGATTCGTGGTCTCAAAACCACTGTTTTGATTAAGGTCAAATTTGGTCTGTTACAATAATAATAATATAAGGTAAATAAGATACTCAAAACACTTAATGAATATTATAACAGTTTAAACAAAATAAAAAAAGTATAAAAATGATATGGACAAATAAAAAAGTTAAAAAAATGAATAGGTCAACCTAACTCCGCAATATGAGGATTCAACGAAATTCCTCCACCAAAATCTACCTCGAACGGAAGCAACTAAAAAAAACGAAGATGAGCGAAAAACAAAATAAGAACAAGCCACAAAAAATAAGAACGCAAAAGAGAGAGAAATCTGAGTGGATGCTCTCAAGAATTTTTATTACTCCAAACTCAAGTGTGTTTTAGAATGAAGGGAGAGGCCTCTATTTATAGTTGAGCCTCCCCAAATCCAATGGTACAGATCAACTACACCAACGGTTAATATTAAAAGATATCTACATATTAAATCTCTAAGATTACAAAATCATATCTTCTCTGATTGTATATCATATCTAAGATTGCATACCATATCTTCTAGGATTTCATATCATATCTAAGATTTGCGTATCATATTTAAGATTGCATACCATATCTTCTAGGATTGCATATCATATCTAAGATTGTATATCCTTGAAGATTTTGTTCCCATATACGTCAAGCTTGTAGATAGACCTTCAATCTTTTAATGGGTCATTCTGGTCGGGCCAAATGATATATTTTGGACTGGACTTGGACTTTGTTTTATTATTTTGGGTTTATTATTTTTTATGGGCCCGGCTAAATTAGCCTATTACAGTTGCCCCTCTTTGCTCATTGTCGTGTAACGGGAATGAAGCAAAGACTATAAAAGGAACAATTTTGCCCGGTCTTGTCGAGCCTTAACTTCTTGATCCTCATCTTCTTCAAGTAGTCTCTAACCCAACTACAACTTCAAGGAGATTGAATCTGTAGCTTTAATATTATTCTACTGCAACTTTAGGGAGATAAGACCTGCTCTTGTAGATTTAATCCATCCTACTGTAACTTCAGGGAGATAAGGTTGGTCGCTTCAATCTGCTTTACTGCAACTTCAGAAAGATAAGATTTTTCGTTTTCAGCCTGCTCCACTGCAACTTCAGGAAGATGAGACTTTCTATGGAAAATTCAATCCAACTTACTGCAACTTCATAAGTATAGGATTCATCATTTTAATCCGCTCCACAGTAACTTCAGGGAGATGGGATTAACTATCTTCAGTCTGCTCCATTGCCGATACATGGAGATAAGACTTGTGACTAAAATCTGCTCCCTTGCTACATCAAGAAGATAATATTTGCCAAATTCAATCTGCTCTGCTACCGCTTAGGGTGATAAGATCTACAATCTTCAATTTACCCCACTACTATCTCGAGGGGACAAAATCTGAACTCTTCAGTCTGATTCTTTACTATCTCAGGAAGACTTCTGTCTCCAGTTTGCTCCACTACCATCTTGAGGGAACAAAATCTAAACTTTCCAATTTGCTTCATTACTATCTCAAGAAGACTACAATCTTCAGTCTGCTCCACTACCATATTGAGGGAACAAAATTTGAACTTTCCAATTTGCTTTCTTACTATCTCAGGAAGACTTCAATCTCTAGTTTACTCTACTTCCATCTCGAGGGAACAAAATCTGAACTTTTCAATTTGCTTTTTTACTATCTTAGGAAGACTTCAATCTTCAGCCTGTTCCACTACTATCTCGAGGGAACAAAATCTGAACTTTCCAATTTGCTTTCTTTGTAACATCCTGATAATTGGGGGTTATGCATCTTACTTGATTGAATGATGTTGAATGCTTAATTATTATTGAGTGTATTTTGGAAGTTATTTGAGCTTCATTAATTAAGTGAATGTTTAGTGAAACTTTTAATTTCTAATAATTAAGAGAGAGCTAAGCAAGTTAGGCTTTAAGAATTAATGACAAGAGGTTTCTAGCATAAGTTGAGTAATTGGCAAGGTGGTTAAGATGCATGGATGTGTGCTTGAGGAGTGAGGTTCGAATTTCCTAGTTAGCATTAGGGAGGATTTTATTTTTGTTTCCTTCCCTTTAGTGTCGGCCAAGAATGTTCTAGAGTGGATGAGTATTCTCTTAATTTTGGCTATTTGACCATGTGAAAAAGGAAGCTAGGAACTTATGGTATGGAATCATAAGTTGATGATAAGATGAGGGGGGCAAAAGGCATGATATTGGGCAATATTTTGGGAGTTTGTTCATGGTCATTTGACCATGAACCTAGATAACATGAAGGGCTAAGGGAGTGATTAATTGTCTTGGAAATTTTGGATATGATGGGGAAGAAACAAGGAGGAAAAAGGGGGATGATGTTGGCTAAGGTTGACCGAAAATTTAGTGTAGCCATTAGGGTGCTAGTTGGCCAAAAATCCTAGCAAATTGTCCATCTTTTCTCCTTTCTCCAAAATCTTTCTTCCAAACCGAAATTATCTTTTGCATTAGGTGAAAACTTTGTTTTGTTTTGGCTATCATATTTGGCCAAATTGGTACTCTTTTTCTTCTTTTCCTCTCAAGATTTTCTCTCTTTTTGGTACCAAAATATTACCACTTTTGAAGGCATTTTCTTTCATCTTTTCTCACTTGACCATTACCAAAAACATTTCTTTATTCAATTTCTTCCATAACCGAAACCCATTTACTCTCTTTGATCATTTCTCCTTTTCTTTTCTTTTCATCCTATTTCTCTCTTCTCTTTCCTCTTTGTCAAAACTACAAAGGTTCAAGAACCACTATTCTTCAATTTTTACCCTTGGCCGAATGTGCATAGGTTCCAAAACCAATCTCTTTTCTTTTGAGAATCAACATCATTTTCATCTCTTTTGTCAATCGAATCAATTTCTATTTCGATTTTCTTTTCTCCTTTTTATTTCTTTGAAAACCGAAACTATTTATGCTAAAAATCAATATCTTTTTCCTTTATCTTTTTGTTAAAGCCGAATCATCAATCCTTCTTTTCTTATTATTCAAGGCCGAATCTTGAAGAACTTAAAGTAAGGTTTTGTCAATCATTTTCATCATTTCTTTTTACTTTGGCAAATTTAGAATCATGATCTTTTATTTTCTCTCCTAGGCTGAATCATTTGAAAAGATTTTTCAAAGATCTTTGTTGTAGATAACTCTTAAGAAGTGACCATTCGAAATCATCAAGGTAAGGTTATTAATTTAGATCATATCGATTTCTTTAGATAGACTACTAATCGATCCTATTTTTAGGGCGATTTAAGACCAACAAGATAGGTAAGAAAAGAGCCGACTGAGTGTTTGGAAGAGAGGAGGTATTCCTTTACCATCAAACTTCAAGCGAAGGGTCAGATCGTGATTAGAGACTTTCCATCGGGTTGTGGACCCTCCGCTAACGAGGATCGCTTATTTGAAGTAGTGCGGACAACCGAACCACTTTACGTTGGTGGAATATCAGCGGGTTTTGATATCTAGTGGAGAAAAACCACAAATAACTGTCGTTCGAGAATCTGAAGGTGTTGACGAGCGAGAGGGTATTGTTCTCACTGTCACTAGGTGTGTAACCTTGCATTAAAAATCTCATAAGATTTACATATATTTAAATGTGACTATATGACCATGTATATGATTGTGATTTTGGATACCATTCAGTGGTATACGATATTCGTGTATGTTTACCCCAATATTTTGTTCATTTTGTTATATGCATAAAAGTGAAATAAGCATGACAATATTATGATTTGTGGGGTAAATAGCATGAAAATCTGATTTGATATGTATGTGCATGGGCATATGGGTATATTTGATAAAGGAGGAAGTATTCTGGTGGTTTTACCACATTTCAGGTGACTTCGGTCACATATTTGACTCCGTGACTTGGTCACGTATATTTGGCTCCGGTGACTTCGGTCACATATTTGAAATCCGGTGACTTCGGTCACATATGTGAATATGGTGACTTCGGTCATGTATTTGAAATTTGGACTTCGGTCAGGTGACTTCGGTCACATCTGTTTGGTGGCTTTGCCACAATATTATAAGGGCGATGTGCATGTTGACTGCAGCAACTGCCTTCGATGGTGTGTAGCGGATGGAGGGTCGATTTAGTAATCCCCACGGTGTGTTGGTTGGTACGGGTGGTGTGTAGCGGATGGATATTTAGGTGGGCCGGGCTTGCATTTCATTTCATGTACATAACCATGTAATATTGAATGATTATTATTCGATCTGCCATGATATGGGCTTTTGGGCCAAATATGACTTAAATGGGCCTATGGCCATATGTGTAATTAATGGGCTTAAAGGCTTAATCAAATGGGCTTTTTGATGTATGTGTTGCACATTGAGTTTATAACTCACCCATTTTTTTATGGGATAACTTTTCAGATAATTCGTAGTGCGATGGATCGGGTTAGCAAGGAGTTCGAGGTTGCCAAAGCTCAACAACGAAGTTTGGAAATTTTCCTACTTAAACTTGTTAAGTTAATTATTATTATTTAGACTTTATTATGGGTTTGCCAATTTTATGTAATAAGGCTACTATAAACTATCTTTAATTTTGTGTTTGGATTTTCTCTTATTTTGCCATGAACAATAACTATTAAATAACTAAATGGTTTTCGATAAATAATAATTCAAAATGTTTTGTCAACTATATATATATATATATATATATATATATGTTTTAAAGTAATTTCCTTAAATGTGGTTTTCTTTTGACTTATCAATTCCTCCTACAAATAATGTTTTTAAAAGATATAAATTTTACTTTACAAATTTGTTTTCAACCTAAAATGTTAAGTTACTCTTTTCTACAAAATCATCAAGTTTTTCTTAAAAGCGATAATTTGCTATAGTTTTACTCGAGGAACATACCAAATCCGGTTAGGCTTTTTAGGTAGGGTTTGGGGTGTTTCAACTTAATATCGAGCCCGATTTTAAACTCTCAGCCTTGGGTTTTGAAGCCCACAACGTTTTCAAAAGTTGGCCCAAATGACTTTTTGAAAGTTTTCTAAAGTTAAATGGTTTTATAAAAGCATGGCACTCGAGTTCTCGACCTAGATCCATCAGGTATGTATCCTTATTGATAAAGTGATATGAAAGTCTGATAAGCTTAAGGAAACTATAACTTTAGAGACATGGACCTTAGGTGTTTGTGTGCTACTACGGAAAAACTACTGAATATCCGTTTCATAAAACTTTCTTTTAATAAGAAGTGGAAAGATTCTAATACATAAGACTTTTCGTAAAAACAGGTAAGACACATAGTAGACATGAGCTCTAGGGGACGTGGACGTCGTGGATGTGGAAGAGGAAGAATGACTATTTCGGAACCAGTTCGATCTGGTCAAGGTTCTGAGAATGAAGCTCCGCCACCGGCTGTTGGGGTGGACTTTCAAGAACAAAATGAAGGAGGTGACGCAGTATCACAAGCTGTGCTGCGAGTTTTAGAACGAGTAGTAGAAACTAGTTCTGGAAATGGGTCTCAAAAGTCAGTAACCGAGAGACTAAGATCGAATGGAGCTGAGGTTTTCAGAGGAGTATTTGGAGTAGCTCCAAATGTACCAGAATACTGGTTGGAAGCAGTCGAGAGGATTATGGACGATATAGACTGCACTGATGAAGAGAAATTGAAAGGTGCTATTTCACTTCTCCGTGATGAAGCCTACCAGTGGTGGCTCACTATCAAGGAGAGTACCCCTGTGGATCGTGCGGATTGGGGGTATTTTAAAGTGAAATTGAAGGAAAGTATGTTGGAGCTAGCTACATCGACTCCGAGAGGAAGACATTTCGAATTTGGTCCAAGGAAATAAGTCGATAGTGAATATGAAGCGAATTTTGTGACTTAGCCGTTATGCGGAGGATAGTGGCTACGGAATATGAACGTGTATCGATTTGAAGATGGACTTAGAGATGAGCTACAGTGATGATTGCACCACACCGTGAAAGAGATTTTGTAATCTTAGTGGAAAGGGCAAGAATTGTCAAGAGGCTAAAGCAATTTGAGAGAGCGACGTAACCGGACGAGGGCGAGCAAGAATAAGAGAAGCTTTGGGTCCTTAGGGTCGTCCGGGAATTTTCAGAAGAAATCAAGAAATGATAGACCGCGAGGTCAACAGATTACTACGGGTGGACAAAATCATACTTGTTCTCAATGTGGGAAAATGCACTCGGGAGAATGTTAGAAAAAGATCGGTGGATGTTTCAAGTGCGGTTCGAAGGATCATATGATCAAAGATTGCCCGATGAACTCAGAAAAGAATCGTCCAGCAAGTCAGGGTGCTAATCAGGCTGACGGAGGTGGACAACAGTCGATAAGGGGCCGTAGTTCAAATGGAAAGGGTAATGGTTCCAGTAGAGGTCGCGAAATTTCGAGCCTGAGCGTTGGTAGCTCTGAGGCGAGACAACCAGGTTTGGTGTATGCAGTTCGTCGGCAGAGAAGACGGTGATGCACTTGATGTTATCCCGGTACGTTTTTTATTTTCGGGTTGCCCTTTATTGCTTTGATAGATATAGGGTCAACTCATTCCTATATCGCTAGTGAAGTATCTGGGACTTTGCATGTGACTTCTGAAACTGTACCTAGGAAGATGACTGTACTTAGTCCTTTAGGACAGACAGTTGTTGTAGACAAACTTTTTAAGGAAGTGCCTTTAGAAGTTCAAGGAATACAGTTTTCGGCTGATTTAATGGAGTTACCATTCGGAGAATTCGACCTAATCTTAGGCATGGACTGGCTTGTGAAGCACCGTGCAAATGTGGATTGTGCTGCTAAGAGAATGTCCTTAAGAACTTTTGATGACAAGGAAGTTGTAGTGTTAGGCGAGAGACGGAATACTTATCTAATGTAGTATCCGCTCTTAAGGCGGAAAAGATGGTTAGAAAGGGATGTGAAGCCTTCCTGATGTTAGTGAATGCTTTGGAGGCTAAGGAGACAACTACTAATGAAGTCAGGACAGTGAAGGAATTTGTAGATGTTTTTCCGGAAGAACTTCCAGGTTTGCCTCCGGATCGTGAGGTAGAATTCGGGATAGATTTATTGCACGAAGCAGTGCCGCTTTTATTGCTCCATATAGAATGGCACCGAAGGAGTTGATTGAGCTTAAGGCTCAAATTCAGGAGTTGCTTGATCATGGATTTATTCGACCTAGTGTGTCTCCATGGGGAGCACCGGTCCTATTCGTGAAGAAGAAGGACGGATCGATGAGGATGTGCATAGACTACCGGCAGTTGAATAAGCTGACCATCAAGAACAAGTATCCTTTGCCAAGGATCGACGACTTGTTCGATCAACTTAAGGGAGCTGCGGTATTCTCAAAGATTGATCTAAGGTCGGGGTATCATCAGCTTAAAGTGAAAGAAGTGGATATCCATAAGACGGCTTTCCGAACTAGATATGGGCATTATGAATTTCTGGTAATGCCATTCGGATTGACAAACGCCCCAGCTGCATTCATGGATATGATGAACCGAATTTTTCAGCCCTACTTGGATCAATTCGTCATGGTATTCATAGACGACATCCTGGTGTATTCTAAGTCCGAAATGGAACATGACGAGCATCTCCGAATTATGTTGCGAGTTTTAAGGGAAAAGAAGTTGTATGCCAAATTCAGCAAGTGTGAATTTTGGTTGAAAGAAGTTGCATTTTTAGGCCATGTGGTGTCGGCAGAAGGGATAAGGGTGGATCCTCGGAAGATTGAGGCTGTCCTAGATTGGAAACCACCTAAGTCCGTAACGGAGGTTCGCAGTTTCTTGGGATTAGCAAGATACTACAGAAGATTCATTGAAGGATTCTCATCGATAGCTGTACCTTTAACAAAATTGCTAAGAAAGGAAGTACCTTTCGTGTGGACTAATAAGCAGCAAGAGAGTTTTGAGAAGCTCAAGAAAGTTTTGACTGAAGCTCCGGTTTTGATCCAGCCTGAGGCAGGGAAGGATTTTGTCGTGTATTGTGATGCTTCTCAAACCAGATTAGGATGTGTTCTGATGCAAGGCGGGAAGGTAGTTGCATATGCATCTCGTCAGTTGAGACCGCACGAGATTAATTACCCGACGATGACTTGGAGTTGGCAATGTAGTCTTTGCTCTTAAGGTTTAGAGACATTACTTATATGGAGAAAAGTCAGTGATATACACGGACCACAAATGTCTGAAATATCTACTGACTCAGAAAGAACTGAATTTGAGGCAATGAAGATGGATAGAGTTGTTGAAAGACTACGACTGTTCTATCGAGTACCACCCGGGCAAAGCGAACGTGGTGGCAGACGCTCTAAGTTAGAAAGTGGTGTCAGATTTGAGAGCGATGTTTGCACATCTTAGTCTGTACGATGATGGAAGCTTGTTGGCAGAACTGCAAGTTAAGCCGACATGGTTAAATCAAGTGAAAGAGAGGCAATTGGTAGATGAAGATCTGAGTGAAAAGCTTCGACAGGTGCAGAGTGGGAAATTGGAAGATTTTGGTATTAACAGTGAAGGGGTATTGTGCTTCAAAGGTAAAGTCTGATGCGAGAGGATCAGGAGTTGAGGCAAAAGATACTTCAGGAATCGCATGGTAGCCCCTATACTATGCATCCCGGAGGAAGTAAATTATACCGAGATTTGCAAGATCAATTTTGGTGGCACGGACTTAGCGAGAAGTTACGAATTGTGGGAAAGTGTTTAACGTGTCGACAAGTTAATTTGAACATCAAGTACCTTGAGATTGCTTTAGCCGATAAAGATTCCACATTGGAAGTGGGAGAGAATCACCATGGACTTTGTTAGTGGGCTTCCTCTTACGCCTACTAAGAAAGACTCTGTATGGGTGATAGTGGACCGATTGATGAAATCTACACATTTTATCCCAGTTCGGATTGATTACTCTTTGCAGAAATTGGCGAAGTTATATGTGGCTGAGATTGTGAGATTGCATGGAGTTCCGTTGTCGATTATTTCGGATAGAGATCCCAGATTTACGTCGCGATTTTGGAAAGCATTGCATCAGGCTTTGGGCACCAGATTGGATTTCAGTACGGCATTTCATCCTCAGTCTGACGGTCAGTCTGAAAGAGTAATCCAAATCTTAGAAGATATGTTAAGGGGATGTGTGATAGATTTCAAGGGATGTTGGGAGGAATTCTTACCGTTGGCAGAATTTGCGTACAACAACAGTTTTCAATCCAGTATTTGGATGGCACTATATGAAGCACTGTATGGATGGAAGTGTCGTACTCCTACGTGTTGGACAGAATTAGGGGAACGTCAGATGGGTCCAAAAATAGTGGCTGAATTTGAAGAAAAGGTTAAGGTAATCCGAGCTCGGTTAAAGGAAGCATCTGACAGACAAAAATAGTATGCAGATCTTAAGCGGAAAAAAATAGAGTTTGTTGTGGGGGACCAAGTTTTCCTAAAGGTTTCACCTTGGAAAAAGATGATAAGATTTGGACGCAAAGGGAAGCTAAGTCCCAGGTTCATTGGACCTTATCGGATTGTGAAGCGGGTCGGATCTGTGGTATATCAGTTAGATTTGCCTTCAGAATTGAAGCAAATGCATGATGTGTTCCATGTTTCAATGTTACGCTGTTACCGGTTGGATCCATCTCATGTAGTGCCAGTTGAGGAGGTGGAATTAAGATCAGATTTGTCATATGAAGAGGAGCCAATTCAAATTCTAGAACGGGATGTAAAGGTTTTACGGAGAAAGTCGGTTCCTCTCGTCAAAGTATTATGGCGTAATCATGGATCAGAAGAAGCTTCGTGGGAACCGGAGGAAGCGATGCGACAGCAATACCCTTACTTATTCCAGCCAAGTAATTTCAAGGATGACATTATTTTAAGGGGGTAGAACTGTAACATCTTGATAATTGGGGGTTATGCATCTTACTTGATTGAATGATGTTGCATGCTTAATTATTATTGAGTGTATTTTGGAAGTTATTTGAGCTTTATTAATTAAGTGAATGTTTAGTGAAACTTTTAATTTCTAATAATTAAGAGAGAGCTAAGCAAGTTAGGCTTTAAGAATTAATGACAAGAGGTTTCTAGCATAAGTTGAGTAATTGGCAAGGTGGTTAAGATGCATGGATGTGTGCTTGAGGAGTGAGGTTCGAATCTCCTAGTTAGCATTAGGGAGGATTTTATTTTTGTTTCCTTCCCTTTAGTGTCGGCCAAGAATGTTCTAGAGTGGATGAGTATTCTCTTAATTTTGGCTATTTGACTATGTGAAAAAAGAAGCTAGGAACTTATGGTATGGAATCATAAGTTGATGATAAGATGGGGGGCAAAAGGCATGATATTGGGCAATGTTTTGGGAGTTTGTTCATGGTCATTTGACCATGAACCTAGACGGCATGAAGGGCCAAGGAAGTGATTAATTGTCTTGGAAATTTTGGATATGATGGGAAGAAACAAGGAGGAAAAGGGGATGATGTTGGCTAAGGTTGACCGAAAATTTAGTGTAGCCATTAGGGTGCTAGTTGGCCAAAAATCCTAGCAAATTGTCCATCTTTTCTCCTTTCTCCAAAATCTTTCTTCCAAACCGAAATTATCTTTTGCATTAGGTGAAAACTTTGTTTTGTTTTGGCTATCATATTTGGCCAAATTGGTACTCTTTTCTTCTTTTCCTCTCAAGATTTCTCTCTTTTGGTACCAAAATATTACCACTTTTGAAGGCATTTTCTTTCATCTTTTCTCACTTGACCATTACCAAAAACATTTCTTTATTCAATTTCTTCCATAACCGAAACCCATTTACTCTCTTTGATCATTTCTCCTTTTCTTTTCTTTTTCATCCTATTTATCTCTTCTCTTCCCTCTTTGTTGAAACTACAAAGGTTCAAGAACCACTTTTCTTCAATTTTACCCTTGGCGAATGTGCATAGGTTCCAAAACCAATCTCTTTTCTTTTGAGAATCAACATCATTTTCATCTCTTTTGTCAACCGAATCAATTTCTATTTTGATTTTCTTTTCTCCTTTTATTTCTTTGAAAACCAAAACTATTTATGCTAAAAATCAATATCTTTTTCCTTTATCTTTTGTTAAAGCCGAATCATCAATCCTTCTTTTCTTCTTATTCAAGGTCAATCTTGAAGAACTCAAAGTAAGGTTTTGTCAATCATTTTCATCATTTCTTTTTACTTTGGTAAATTTAGAATCATGATCTTTTATTTTCTCCTAGGTAGAATCATTTGAAAAGATTTTTCAAAGATCTTTGTTGTAGACAACTCTTAAGAAGTAACCATTCAAATCATCAAGGTAAGGTTATTAATTTAGATCATATCGATTTCTTTAGATAGACTACTAATCAATCATTTTTTAGGGCGATTTAAGACCAACAAGATAGGTAAGAAAAGAGCCGCGTTTGAGTGTTTGGAAGAGAGGAGGTATTCCTTTACCATCAAACTTCAAACGAAGGGTCAGATCGCTGTTAGAGACTTTCCATCGGGTTGTGGACCCTCTGCTAACGAGGATCAGTTATTTGAAGTAGTGAGGACAACCGAACCACTTTACATTGGTGGAATATCAGCGGGTTTTGATCCATCTAGTGGAGAAAAACCACAAATAACTGTCGTTCGAGAATCCGAAGGTGTTGACTAGCGAGAGGGTATTGTTCTCACTGTCACTAGGTGTGTAACCTTGCATTAAAAATCTCATAAGATTTACATATATTTAAATATGACTATATGACCATGTATATGATTGTGATTTTGGATACCATTCAGTGGTATACGATATTCAGGTATGTTTACCCCAATATTTTGTTCATTTTGCTATATGCATAAAAGTGAAATAAGCATGACTATATTATGATTTGTGGGGTAAATAGCATGAAAATCTGATTTGATATGTATGTGCATGGGTATATGGGTATATTTGATAAAGGAGGAAGTATTCTGGTGGTTTTACCACATTTCCGGTGACTTCGGTCACATATTTGACTCCGGTGACTTCGGTCACGTATATTTGGCTTCGGTGACTTCGGTCACATATTTGAAATCTAGTGACTTCGGTCACATATGTGAATCTGGTGACTTCGGTCACGTATTTGAAATTTGGACTTCGGTCAGGTGACTTCGGTCACATCTGTTTGGTGGCTTTGCCACAATATTATAAGGGCGATGTGCATGTTGACCGCAAAGAATCGCCTTTGATGGTGTGTAGCAGATGGAGGGTCGATTTAGTAATCCCCACGGTGTCTTGGTTGGTACGGGTGGTGTGTAGCGGATGGATATTTAGGTGGGCTGGGCTTGCATTTCATTTCATGTACATAACCATGTAATATTGAATGATTATTATTCGATCTGCCATGATATGGGCTTTTGGGCCAAATATGACTTAAATGGGCCTATGGCCATATGTGTAATTAATGGGCTTAAAGGCTTAATCAAATGGGCTTTTTGATGTATGTGTTGCACATTGAGTTTATAACTCACCCATTTTTTTTATAGGATAGCTTTTCAGATAATTCGTAGTGCGATGGATCGGGTCAGCAAGGAGTTCGAGGTGGCTAAAGCTCAAACAATGAAGTTTGGAAATTTTCCTACTTAAACTTATTAAGTTAATTATTATTATTTAGACTTTATTATGGGTTTGCCAATTTTATGTAATAAGGCCACTATAAACTATCTTTAATTTTGTGCTTGGATTTTCTCTTATTTTGCCATGAACAATAACTATTAAATAACTAAATGGTTTTCGATAAATAATAATTCAAAATGTTTTGTCAACTAATATATATATATATATATATATGTTTTAAAGTAATTTCCTTAAATGTGGTTTTCTTTTGACTTATCAATTCCTCCTACAAATAATGTTTTTAAAAGATATAAATTTTACTTTACAAATTTGTTTTCAACCTAAAATGTTAAGTTACTCTGTTTTCTTCAAAATCATCAAGTTTTTCTTAAAAATGATAATTTGCTATAGTTTTACTCGAGGAACATACCAAATCCGGTTAGGCTTTTTAGGCCGGGTTTGGGGTGTTTCATTCTTACTTTCTTAGGAAGACTTCAATCTTCAGTCTGCTCCACTACCATCTCGAGGGAACAAAATCTGAACTTTTCAATTTGCTTCCTTACTATCTTAGGAAGACTTCAATCTTCAGTCTGCTCCACTACTATCTCGAGGGAACAAAATCTGAACTTTTCAATTTGCTTCCTTACTATCTCAGGAAGACTTCAATCTTCAGTCTGCTCCACTACCATCTCGAAGGAGATAAGACTGATGGCTTAAATCTACTCCACTACTTCATAGAGATAAAATTCGCCGTTCGATCTTGTTCAACTACTGATTAGGGTGACAATACCTACAATCTTCGACCTATTCTACTACTGGTCAGGGAGATAGGACTGGTGAATTCACTGATGTTGTTACACCGTCCTTTGGGGGGCATGTCCTATAGACTCGAATGTATTATGGATGAAATTTGCATAAATGCAGAATGTCATGAGAATAATCCCTTTTTTAAATGTAAAATGATTAGGATGCAATGATCAGAATGAATCAAATGCTCCTAACTAAATGATATTATGGATGACATTTGCATGAATGCAGAACGTCATGAGAATGATCTCTTTTTTTTTAATGTACAACGATTAGGAAACAATGATATGAATGAATCAAATGCTCTTAATTGGAAGTGTATGAATGATATTTACATAAATGCATGAGAATGATCCCTTTTTCTAATGTTTGGATTGTCACTGCTTATAGTTCATCAAGGTTCTATCACTGATGCGTTACCATGCTTTCTTATTTAGTTGGTATCTTTGATAGAAAACCCAAAGAAACGATCATATTCTGTTCAGCAAGCTTGCCCCGTTGCAATTTCAGAGTCCCTTCCCTTGAACCTTAGGACATAAAATTTGTACCCCCCACTGCAATTCCAGGGGAATAACATTTGGCTTTTTCCATCCATCCGGTTACCACTCAGAGGTATGGAATTTGTATGATCTTCAATCAAGTTGATCTGTTACACTGTTCCCTGGGTATAATGACCAGATGTATGTGCTTGAAATTTGTATGAATGGGAGGTATCTTTTTTCTTTTCCCAAGAATGATCCCTTTTTACACTTGGGTTAACATTGCACGCCATTTATCTAGATGGTATCACTGATGAAATGCCTTATCCAATAAAAACCTGAAGAGATAATCATCTTTCAATGTTTCCAACCCTTAGGCTTGGTGAGTTCTAAACAATAGTCCTATTTCAGATCCTCATATTATTTAGAAGCTTCTAGAGTAATATGTGAAACTTCTTTTATGAAAGTATTATTAGTCTATTAATCATTATTTCAATATTGAATGCTTGAAAAAGATTATAATAATGTATGTGAAAGAAATTAATCAGGAGCATAGCTCAAAACAAATAAGTTAATCAAAGATAGCCAAAGCAATGAAATAACATTTATTGAGGTGTATCTTGAAAAGAATAAAGTAATCAAAGATAGCCAAGGCCATAAAAGAAAATTGATTGGGGTGTATCTTTGAAAAGAATAAAGTAATCAAAGATAACAAATTCAAAAATGGGTAAGATAGAAGCTAGGTGCCCCAGATATTGCAACATGAGCTTCTCTATACAAACTTCTTGAGGACCATTTTGAGCTCAATAAGTGTTTAGAGGATCCAGAGTACTTTGTCAATGCCCTAAGATGTAGCATACTTCCTTACTATTAATTCAGAAATAGCAAGACTACCACATGCCCTACCTTTGATCGAAATTTGAGCAGCCCTTTTTGGGTTTTTGGCTCAAAACCCTTTTGGTCTCATAGCGCCCTTTGCGAGTTTTCGCCCTGGCCTCTCCTTTTTTTTTTTTTTAATTTGAGCTCAAGGCGCCCATTGCAGGTTTTCACCTTGGCCTTTTCCTTTTCAGGTAAAATACTTCTTGACTGCACCTGAATTCACCAGATTGGGCAAGTCTTTGACATCCATCTCAGTCAATATTAATGCTCCCTCAAAATAGGCCTTCTTTACAAAATACGGTTCTTCCCAATCCGGCATCTTCTTTCCTATGAAATCCTTTGTATAAGAAAGATTAGGTTCCCCTCATGGAATTCTCTAGGATAAATCTCTTTGTCGTAAGCTTGCATTAGCTGATCGTGATGGATAACTTTTAACCTTTTTTTTCAATTAGGTTCAATTGGCAAAAATGCTTCCATTCTATAAACTAATGGGTAAGATGTTGCCCCGAACAAAATCCCTAGCCAACGTTCGATAATCATAGAGAGTAATTTATAGCTTCTTATGCCAATCTTTACAAGTCTTGGTCACCTTTCATTTTTTTTACAACCTTTGTTGTACTGTGATATGCTGCCTGATCTTTGAGCAAACTGTAATTTTTGACATTGTACAGTTATGCATTATTAAACATGATCCTTTCTGGCATTCTTTGCTGGCATCTGATCTTTTTTTTTAAGAATTTAATGACTTCGACCTTGTAACATTGGCATATGAAGCTACTTCCACCCTCTTAATGAAGTAAACAACGACCACGACGTTGAATCGATATTGGCTAAAAGCTTTTGACAAGATTGGCCCCATCACATCCATGCCCTACATATTGAAAATTTGTGAAGAAAATGGAAGAGTGACATAAATCTCATTTTCTTCAATTCAGTATTTTCAGTATAACCCATGCAATCCCCTTCCATGGTAGACCAACAGTGCTTGATCCTTATGTTTAGCCCGCGTCTTTTTAGCTTAGGCATGTCCTCTTTTCTAGGCTCATAATGTCCAATGACCCTTTGTAGAGTAGGGTCTGTTTTTCATCTTTGATCGTGTCTGTCGAGTCTTAAAAATTTATAAAAAGAATGATCGAACCTAGAAACTAACTAAGACAATGATGGAGGCAATTGCACCTATCGAATAGTAGTATAGCTAGCGACAAGACCGGATTGTCGAACCCAAAGGAACCAAAAGTACTAATATTAACTCTCTTTCTATTATTTAGCCTATGAATTAAGGGAATTTTTATCTAATCTAAAATTTACTAATTAATTAAGCTAAATATGTGAAGACAAAGAAAAGAATTTAAGAAAAGACTTGAGATGAAAACTGATTGATTTAGACAATACCCGAGGAAGAATCCACCTAGACTTCACTTGTTATCTAACTCTGAACCAGACGATTTATTCAGTTGACTTGATTCATAGGATTCCCTAAGTTATATTAATACCTCTCCTGAGGCTACTAACATCTAACCCTAGGTTGATTAATTGAAATATCTTTCTAATTAAAACTCCTAGAATTGCATTAACTCGGTCTATGGATTCCCATATTAGGTTTGACCCTAATTCGATAGATTTTCATCACCCTATCTTTAGGCACGCGAGCAACTCCTCTTAACTATGCTAGATCTACTCTTCGACAGTGTCTCTTCTTCCTCTGCCTAAGCACATCACACTTGAATCAATATCTCGAAAATACCAAAATAAGAATTAAGAACACATAGTTAAGAACAAATCAAGTATTTATCATACAGTTCAGATAACAATAACAAGATCCGTCTTAGGTTTCATCCCCCTCAAGTATTTGAGGGTTTAGTTCATAATTGTAAAAAAAACATCTCAGAAGAAAAGATAAAACAAAACATAAGAAAACCCTAAAACCCTAGAAGGAATTGAAGGAGAGATCCTCAGTCTTGAGTATGATTCTAGCTTCTTGAGATGAATCACCTGGCTTTCTTCGAGTAAATCCCTAAATTTACCTGCTCTAGCTTAGCTCTTTGGCCTAGCTGAATGCCTCCCTAAAGGTTGGCCTCTAGGGTCTTTATATAGGCTTTTGGAATATGTTTCTTTGCCTCTAAGCACCCTAATCCGAATAGAGTTCCTCTTATTTGTGGTAGAGACACACCCATGGCACATGCCCATGTAAATCATGGCCAGGCCATGTTCGAACCTGTTGATGAGGCATAGTAGTGTTTTTTGGGGTCCATGCAGTGGTCGAATCTTCTCACGGGGCACGGTCATGTGGCCTTGGGCCCCGGCTGGGTGGATTTCGTATTTTGGCCCATTTTTCCCGTTTTCAGCCCATTTCTTGTTCTTTTCATCCTTCGGTGCTCTACTGAGTATAAAACATGAAAACAAAGGATTAAGGGCACCTATTTCCATAATTAAAGGGATAAATCATCAAAAAATATGCTAAATGTGGGATTAAAATATGTTCATATTATGGTTTATCAAATACCCCCACACTTAAGCTTTTGCTTGTCCTCAAGCAAAATTCTCAACTCACAATTAAAACGAACTTCCTCAATTCATAATATTCATCGAAGATTCAACCAATCAAAGTCATGAGTTTATAGCACGAAAACATAGGTGTTTTCCCTTTATCCAAATAATTACCTTTAATTCAAAATCGACAAGGGTTGACATCCTCACTTAAGATTCACTCAAATCACTCTAAGTGTTTAAGGTTCAAAATTAAGCTCTCAAAAGTCGAACATGAAAATTTATTACCATAGGCTTGCTTGAAAATCAAATCTCCACCACTATAAAATGAGATGATACACAAATCAAAAGGTCTTTTAAAGGTTGTAACGGGGTTTGGGTTAAAGGTGTGGTTAAAGGCTGAATTAGAAGGGTTAGAATCGAGAATGAATTGACAAATTACCTAACTAGAAAAATGAACTAATACATAATTACATTAATTGAAAACTTGTAATACTAATAATACGAGCTTCTTCTTCAAGATGTTAAACGTATAGGCTCACTTAATTATGGGACTAATAATGAATATACTTCGATTTTTTTAAGAATAAATCAATATAAGATAAAACTTTAACAAATGAAATAATATAATTAGGCAATTTATCAAATCAAGTCTGGATAGAAGGGTAGTCAGAATGAATGGTGATAACAAATACAAGATGGGTTCAGGTTAATATTAGTGGGTTGAGTCAATAAAAGGATATTTAGGATCAAATGGGTTCACTAGGGGTCAATTATGAGGGTAGGCTTTTAGTGGAGTAAGTGGGTTAAATCCTAAATGCCTTAATCATCTCTGTATATCAAATCAATAGTGTGGTCTCGACATGTATAATCGAAGCAAGTTCTAGAATAACAAATCAATGTTGACACACTCATAATTAATAAAGTGAGCACAAAAAGAATGTATGCTCTAAAAGGCTCAAAATCTCACAAAAATTATAGGTATTTTGATGTCAACCTCATAAATTTTAAATTTCAAGGTAACAATTAGATTCAGGTAGACAACCTAATAAAATTTTAATTTTTGAAAATAGACTCGTGATGCTCGATTCTCTAGTATCTTAAAGTTTAAATCATCAATGCACAATTGTCAATGACTTAATCTGAAACATATCAATAGAAATCATGAATCAGCAGGAATTTCATTCTAATTAGTGATATGAGAAAATTACTTTAAGACAGAATATCATTCAGGGATTTGAGAATAATGTAAAAAGTTAGGCACTTTTTCTAAGTAATTTTCACCCCCCATGAAACACCCCAAACCCGGCCCACGAGCCTCGACCAGATCTGGTGTGTTCCTTAAGAAAAACCGGTTCAAATTCGTTTGTTCTTTGGAAAACTTTGAGTGATTTTGGGAGAAGAGTTGAGTTGGGTTCAAAGTGGAAACATAGCTAATTTTGAAATCAGGGATTTATTAAAATTTTGCTTTTATATTAAAAAGACATGCCGATTTTTGTTTTAAAGTTTTTACCTTTACAATAAGAATCAACTGAGTTTAAGTGTCAAAACATTTAAAGATTTATTCTTTTTATAAAATGGTTTTAACTTCGCTTTAACATTAATCATATCGTTATAAAGGAATTAAAGTGCATGCATAAAACAGTTCATACTAGGGCCTTATTACATCAAAAACAAACCCAAAATAAATTTAAAGTACTTAAATAAAATAAAATTTCCACATAATAAAATTCGTGCTGAGCATGGCCACCACTAAGCTCCTGCCGACCCGGTCCATCACTGATCATCACCTGAAAAATATTCCCACAACGGGGTGAGTCAAATAGACTCAATGTGTACATCCAACACTAAGTCCTAATGATTCAGGCATATCAAATCATACATATATATATATATATATATTACAATTTACATTTAATGATGCATTCCCGAACCCAAGCCTAGTTACCATCCGCTACACATCACCTGTACCAACCTGCACACCGTGGGGACTACTAAGTCAACCCTCCATCCACTACACACCATCGAAGGCAGTCGCTGCAGTCGACGTGCTCATCGCCCTTATATATTGTGGCATGGCCACCAGATAATTATTTTGTGTCATGAGACACCACATTCAGATAATGTGACCGAAGCCACCACATTCAGATATCGTGGTATAAACCACCAGATCACTTCCCCTTTTCAAATTCACTACATGCCCCATGTCATACATATCATGTAATATAATGCCTTATTTCACATTCCTATCATATTCACATACATGGCACATTCCACATATTCATATCTTGTATTAACTTAAAGTTAAAGTTACGTACCTGAGTACTTTGTACCATAGCATGGTACCTTTGGCCACATTCGCATTATTATAAACACATATATTAAAGCATTGCCATACATCTTTTAAGAGTTAGTGTGGGGTACACACCTGGTATACTTAGCAAATTTACTGAAGTCCCAAAAACCCGATCTAACGTCCTAGATCATTAGTTCCTTGTTGCCGATTTGACTACTAGTCAAATCCTGAAACTTGTAGTGTTTCCTCCTTATAATCGGCTAATCACTAGATCCATTGACTTGGTTAGTTTTCGGCTTTAAACAAATAAGAAATAGATCTAAAATACCACTATGGCCTTGGCCGAATACATATGTCCACTTACCTTGTGATTCAATCCCCGAAATTGATCCTTGCTTCCTTAATGATGTCTATAGACACATGTTAGATTAAAGCTAACATTAAAACACAATAGAATGGCCTATGGCCGAATCTTATATTCACCTACCTAGGATATTGAAATCTTGAAAATAGTCACTTGGCGTAGATCTTGAGATTCCGAATGATCTCCTCCTTGTAGTCGACAACTGCCGAAATCTAAAAAGACCCTTCAAGGTTTCGGCCAAAGAATTCTAAAGGGGTTACATTCCTATATTTCGGCTAAAAGAGAGATTGAAAATCAAATAACAGTTGATCTTACCTTTAATACTATAGTCGACAGCACCCTTGTTTACACCCACAAGGATATTCGGCTATGGGTAGATGATGGTGACTCAAGTTTCGACTTTTGAAGAATCGAAAGAAGAAGAGAAGGGGGTTGAGACTTGTTGTGATTTAGCTTACATGCCAAGAGGAAGGTTCGGCCAACTGGGAGGAGAAGAGAAGGGATACTTAGGAGAATTCGTCAATAGTAACCTTTGGGGGGAAAGATTTTGGCTAAAACTAGTTAAAAGAAAAAGATGAAAACGATGAGATAAGTTTTTTGAAAAGAAAAAGGATAATAGTTGCAGAGAGAATTCGACAGAGGCTTCAAAAAGAAGAGAATGCAGAATGGCCTCACTTTTTCCCCTTTTGCCGAAATTACTAAGCCTAGAGTCCCCTATTCACCATCACTATCATATCCCTTATTTTCCACTTTATCTCCTCATTTAAAATTTAATAAAAATAATCCCACATTTATCTCTTATCTTGGCTGAATTTTAGAGAGAATTAAACTCATCCCTTTAGTGCCTTGGTGCCGTCCACTACTACTCAATCTGCAACAAAAATAAAAACTATATTTGCTTCCCTTGTGACTCGAACCTTGGCCCATCTACACCTGCTTGTGGCGTCATTCCCAGAGGCCTTAAGTGGCACCTCCAAGCCACTTTTCCAAGCCCAATTGTGTGTCATGTTTCACATCCAATTTCTCTTAAAGCCCTACCAAGCTTAGCTCCCTTTTTAAAACTTAAAATACGATATTTTATAAATCATTCTCCTATATTCTAGGGTTCCCAAAATTCATAAAAACACATTCATACACACAAAGGCATGCTTTCACATTCAATTAAGCAATTATGCATAAGCCATAATCTAGGATATTACAGTTCTACCCCCTTAAAATAATTTCGTCCTCGAAATTACCTGGCTGAAATAAGTGAGGGTATTATTGTAGCATTGCTTCTTCCGGCTCCCATGAAGCTTCCTCCGATCCATGATTGCGCCATAACACTTTGACTAGAGGCACTGTCTTCCTCCATAGCACTTTCACATCTCGTTCCAAGACCTGAATCAGCTCTTCCTCGTAGGATAAATCTAGCCTTAGCGCCACCTCTTCAACCGGAACCACATGGGATGGATCCGATCGGTAACGACGTAGCATAGAAACATGAAATACGTCATGCATCTGTTTCAATTCCGAAGGTAACTCCAACTGGTATGCCACTGGTCTAATTCGCTTCAATACTCGATAAGGTCCTATGAACCATAGACTTAGCTTCCCTTTTCGACCAAATCTCATCACCTTCTTCCAAGGCAAAACTTTAAGAAACACTTGGTCTCCCACATCAAATTCTATTTCCTTCCGTTTGAGATCTGCGTACGACTTCTGCCTATCAGATGCTGCCTTCAACCATGCCCGAATTATCTCAACCTTCTCATTGGATTCGGCTACAATCTCTGGACCCAAAACTCGATGTTCTCCTAATTCCGTCCAACACGTAGGAGTTCGACACTTTTGACCATACAACGCTTCATACGGTGCCATCCGAATACTAGCCTGATAGTTGTTGTTGTAGGCAAACTCTACTAAAGGCAAATATTCCTCCCAACTTCCTTTGAAATCCATCACACAGCCCCTCAACATATCCTCTAAGACTTGGATTACTCGTTCAGATTGGCCGTCTGACTGTGGATGAAAAGTCGTACTGAAATCCAATCTAGTACCCAAAGCTTGATGTAGAGCTTTCCAAAATCGAGACGCGAACCTCGGATCCCTATCCAAGATAATCGACACCGGCACTTCGTGCAACCTTACAATCTTCGCTACATACAACCTTGCTAACTTTTGTAGGGAGTAGTCAACCCGCACTGGAATAAAATGTGCGGACTTTGTCAGCCGATCCACTATCACCCATACCGAGTCCTTCTTAGTAGGCATAAGGGGAAGCCCACTAACGAGGTCTATGGTAATTCTCTCCCACTTCCACTGTGAAATTTGTATTGGCTGAAGCAATCCCGATGGAACTTGGTGTTTAGCCTTAACTTGTTGACACGTTAAGCATTGGCCAACATATTCGGTAACTTCCCGCTTAAGACCAGGCCACCAAAATTATTCCCTTAGATCTCTGTACACTTTACTACCTCCAAGATGCATAGCATAAGGGCTACTATGCGATTCCCGAAGAATTCTTTGCCTAAGTTTTTCATCCTTCCGCATACAGACCTTACCCTTGAAGCACAATACTCCCTCGTCATTCATACCATAACCTTCCAACTCCCCATTCTGCCCTTGTCAAAACTTAGCCCTTAGATCTTCATCCGCTAACTGACTTTCCTTCACCTCATTCAACCATGTCGGCTTAACTTGCAGCTCTGCCAGCAGACTTCCATCATCATACAAGCTCAGATGTGCAAACATCGCCCTCAGATCGACACTACCTTCCGACTTAGGGCATCCGCCACTACATTTGCCTTGCTCGGGTGATACTCTATTGAACAATCATAGTCCTTCAATAGTTCCACCCACCTTCGCTGTCTCAGATTCAGCTCTTTCTGAGTCAGCAGATACTTAAGGCTCTTGTGGTCTGTGTAGATTATTGACTTCTCTCCATAAAGATAGTGCCTCCACACCTTAAGCGCAAAGACCACTGCCGCCAATTCCAAATCATGCGTCGGGTAGTTAACCTCATGTGGCCTTAATTGTCGAGATGCATAAGCAACTACCTTCCCATCTTGCATTAACACGCATCCCAATCCTGTATGAGAAGCATCACAACACACCATGAAGTCCTTTCCTGCCTCAGGCTGAATCAAAATCGGAGCTTCAGTCAAAACCCTTTTAAGCTTCTCAAAGCTCTCCTGTTGCTTATCTGACCAAACGAAAGGTACTTCCTTTCTCAGCAACTTCGTCAAAGGTGCGGCAATCGATGAGAACCCTTTCACAAACCTTCTGTAGTAGCCTGCCAATCCCAAGAAACTACGAATCTCAGCCACAGACTTAGGTGGTTTCCAATCCAACACCGCTTCAATCTTCCTAGGATCCACCCTTATTCCTTCTGCAGACACCACATGTCCTAAGAACGCAACCTCCTTAAGCCAAAATTCACACTTGCTGAATTTGGCATAGAGCTTCTTTTCCCTCAACACTTGCAACACAATCCGTAGATGCTCATCATGCTCTTCTTCAGACTTAGAGTACACAAGAATGTCGTCGATGAACATAACGACGAACCTATCCAAATAGGGTTGGAAAACTCGGTTCATCATATCTATGAACGTGGCTGGGGCGTTCGTCAATCCAAATGGCATTACTATGAACTCAAAATGCCTATATCTTGTTTGAAAAGCCGTCTTATGGATAACTGCCTCCTTCACATTAAGTTGATGATATTCCGACCGTAGATCTATCTTCAAAAATACTGCTGCCCCCTTTAGCTGATCGAACAAGTCATCGATCCTTGGTAAAGGGTACTTGTTCTTGATGGTCAGCTTGTTCAACTGATGATAATCTATGCACATACGCATAGTTCCATCCTTCTTCTTCACAAACAAGACAGGTGCTCCCCAAGGAGACACACTGGGTCGAATAAACCCACGATCAAGCAATTCTTGGATTTGAGCCTTGAGCTCAACCAACTCCTTAGGTGTCATTCTGTACGGGCGATTGGCATAGGAGCTATACCAGGTAGCAAGTCAATTCCAAACTCCACCTCCCTATCCGGGGGTATTCCAGGTAATTCCTCCGGAAAAACATCCACAAATTCCCCTACGGTCCTAACTCCTCTAACGCCCTCTTTCTTTGCCTCCAATGCACTAACGAAAGCCAAGAATGCCTTGCATCCTTTCCAAATCATCCTATCCGCCTTTAATGCCGAAACTACGTTTGACAAGTAATTCCTTCTTTCTCCTATCGTAACTATCACTTCATCCTTTGGGGTCCTTAACTCCATTTGTTTAGCTGCACAATCCAACACAGCCCGATGCTCCACTAGCCAGTCCATGCCAAGTATAAGGTCGAATTCTCCGAAGGGTAGTTCCATGAAGTCAACAAGGAAAACTACTCCTTGAATCTCTAGAGGTACACTCTGAAAGATCTTATCCACCACTACAGTTTGGCCTAATGGGCTTACTACAGTTATCTGCCTATTAGAAAGTTCAGAGGCTATGCCTAGTGTTTCAACTACACTACATGTAACATAGG
The DNA here is from genome assembly GCA_025506655.1 of Gossypium rotundifolium. NCBI lineage: Eukaryota > Viridiplantae > Streptophyta > Magnoliopsida > Malvales > Malvaceae > Gossypium > Gossypium rotundifolium. Next base: position 153,784,571 of record CP106722.1, on the reverse strand, counting down.
AATGGGTCGAGCCCACATCAATCAAAGCAAAATAAGGCTTGCCACAAATAAGGAACGTACCGATTATGACGTCCGGCGCGTCTTTATCCTTCCTCCGGTGAATCGCATAAACCAAACCCGGTTGTCTAGCCTCAATATTACTAACACCTCTGCCCAGTGCTCCATGTCCCCTTCTAGCACTGTTACCTCCACCATTCGGACCATGACCTCGCTGAGGCTGCTGTCCACCTCTACCAGCCTGATTAACATTCTGAGCTACTGGTCAATTCCCATCTGGTTTCATAGGATAATCCTTAATCATATGGTCCTTGGACCCACACTTAAAGCATCCTCTTGTCTTCTTTCAACACTCCCCTAAGTGCTTCTTCCCACACTGATCACAAGTACGATACTGCCCTCCTGTACCAACTTGCTGACCTCGCGGCCCATCAACTCTAGGTATCTTCTGAACATTCCTGCACAACTCGATGGACCAAATCCTCTTTTACGCTTACTCCGGTCAGGTGTTCGCGCTTACGGTGTCCTTAATTCCCTCGGCTACCTTAGCTTTCTCTACTAATGCAGAAAACTCCCACTCCTGATGTAGAGTGATTAACAACCTCAGGTCATCCCTTAGTCTGTCCTCAAACCGGACACATCGCTCATGCTCTGTAGCCACTACTCCTCGAGCATACCAACTCGACCTCAAAAATTCAGTTTCGTACTCCGTTACGGACTTGTTCCCTTGAACCAGCCCCAGAAAAGCCTTTCTCTGTGCCTCAGTGTAACGCGTGCCGACATACTTCTTCTGATATGCCTCCTTAACATATTCCCAAGTAAGATCCTCAACTGTGGCACCATCCCGAACTGTGAGCCACCATTGATATGCTTCATCGTGTAGCAGCGCCACCATTCCTTTCAGTTTCTCCTCAAGAGTCAGATCCAACTCATCTATAATTCGTTCTGTCGCCTCCAACCAATACTCAGCCGTACTGGGTGCCACACCAGATACTCCACGGAACACCTCAGCTCTGTTAGCTCGGAGCTCCCATATTTCCACCTGCTCCAGCCACCATTTCCAGAACTCGTAGCATAGCCTGCGATACTGCATCACGCCCTGTCTGATCCTGTTGCTCAACACAATAGCTGGTGGTGGTAGTGGTGGTACCTCATTATTGGACCCTTGACCCGATCTAACAGGTTCCGAAACAGTCATTCTTCCTCGACCACGTCCTCGTACATTACGACCACGTCCCCTAGAGCTCATTTCTACGATCATGCTTTAATCTGATTTAAGAAATTATATGCATTAGTATTTTGTTTCACTGATTATCCGCGAGTAATTTTATGAAAAAGAGCTTAGTAGTGGTTCTTTCGTTCATTCAGAGTTTTCATTCAAGTTTTCTACCCTATTTCAGAGGAGTTCATTCATTCAAACATTCATTCAGTATTACCTATCACACACATTCACTATTCGAACATTCTTGTCTATTCCTATCCTAGTGGTATTTTCGTCATTTGTCCTACAGGGGTATTTTGGTAATAAGTCGGGGTCAAATTAAAAAAAAATCTCTAGAATCAAAGGTATTTCAAAATTTGCAAAACTTGGGGTTCTTTTTGAGAATTCATTTTCCAAATCGATGTTGTTGCAAAAATTTTGGAAATCGGGGGTCATTTTGGCAATTTTGTAAAACAGAGGTAATTTCGTAAATTTCCAAATCAAGGTACCTTAGAATTTTGTAACGATAAAGTTTTTGGATATTTTGCAAAATCAGAAATTATTATTCAAATCGGGGGTAGTATGGTAATTTTGGAAATCAAGGGCATTTTAGTAATTTTACCACTAGGGGTATTTAGGTAATTTTGTAAATCGAAAATATTTTGGAAAATTTTCAAACTAAGTTTTGCCACAACTTAAAGGGGTAATTTGGTGATTTTAAAATCGAAGTTTTTATGAAAATATAGCTAATCCCTTTCGGGTTTTAGTTATTGAGTTTAGCCCGTGAATAAGTCCTCATGGTTAGGGTGAACAGTAGCTACGCACCAGGTAGGATCCCGCGAAGAGGAGGTGAGTCACTAGGACTGCTTAAGTACCAGGCTCTTTCGAATCCAATCCTAGACATGCACACGATGGTTGCCACACCCTAACTCGGCGACTTAGTCACAGGTTTGTTTAATTAGGCTTTAAAGTTTTATGTAATTGTTGGGGTAACTAGTCCTAGGGTTCAAGTACTTAATATACTAATCTACGTTCCATTTATACCCGTCTACAAGTCATACTATAATTCACACAATAGATAGGGGTACTTACCGGTGGACTTGAATTGGAGACTTGGGTGCCATGCCAGAAAACCTGCTCAATTTTGCAAAACTTTCACAAAAATTCATTTGGGCCTAAATTTTAAAACATTGTGGGCTTTAAACCCAAGGCTGAGGTTTAAAACAAGCTCGATACTAAGTTGAAACATCCCAAACCCGCCCACGAGCCTCGACCAAATCTGTGTGTTCCTTATGAAAACCGGTTCAAATTGCTTGTTCTTTGGAAAACTTTGAGTGATTTTGGGAGAAGAGTTGAGTTGGGTTCAAAGTGGAAACATAGCTAATTTTGAAATCAGGGATTTATTAAAATTTTGCTTTTATATTAAAAAGACATGCCGATTTTTGTTTTAAAGTTTTTACCTTTACAATAAGAATCAACTGAGTTTAAGTGTCAAAACATTTAAAGATTTATTTTTTTTATAAAATGGTTTTAACTTCGCTTTAACATTAATCATATCGTTATAAAGGAATTGAAGTGCATGCATAAAATAGTTCATACTAGGGCCTTATTACATCAAAAACAAACCCAAAATAAATTTAAAGTACTTAAATAAAATAAAATGTCCACATAATAAAATTCATGCTGAGCATGGCCACCACTAAGCTCTTGCCGACCTGGTCCATCACTGATCATCACCTGAAAAATATTCCCACAATGAGGTGAGTCAAACAGACTCAATGTGTACATCCAACACTAAGTCCTAATGATTCAGGCATATCAAATCATATATATATATATATATATGTATATTACAATTTACATTTAATGATGCATTCCGAACCCAAGCCTAGTTACCATCCGCTACACATCACTGCACCAACTTTGCACAAGTGGGGACTACTAAGTCAACCTCCATCCGCTACACAAGATCGAGGCGATCACGCCATTGACGTGCTCATCGCCCTTATATATTGTGGCATGGCCACCAGATAATTATTTTGTGTCATGAGACACCACATTCAAATAATGTGGCCGAAGCCACCACATTCAGATATCGTGGTATAAACCACCAGATCACTTCCCCTTTTCAAATTCACCCACATGCCCCATGTCATACATATCATGTAATATAATGCCTTATTTCACATTCCTATCATATTCACATAAATGGCACATTCTACATATTCATATCTTGTATTAACTTAAAGTTAAAGTTACGTACCTGAGTACTTTGTACCATAGCATGGTACCTTTGGCCACATTCACATTATTATAAACACATATATTAGAACATTGCCATACATCTACTAAGAGTTAGTGTGGGGTACACACCGTATACTTAGCAAATTCTATCAAGTCCCAAAACCCGATCTAACGTCCTAGATCCTTAGTTCCTTGCTGTCGATTTGACTACTAGTCAAATCCCGAAACTTGTAGTGTTTCCTCATAATCGGCTAATCACTAGATCCATTAACTTGGTTAGTTTTCAGCTTTAAACAAATAAGAAATAGATCTGAAATACCACTATGGCCTTGGCCGAATACATATGTCCACTTACCTTGTGATTCAATTCTCGAAATTGATCCTTGCTTCCTTAATGATGTCGAGTTTCCTATAGACACATTTTAGATTAAATCTAACATTAAAACACAATAGAATGGCCTATGGTCGAATATTATATTCACCTACCTAGGATATTGAAATCCCGAAAATAGTCACTTGGCATAGATCTTAAGATTCTGAATGATCTCCTCCTTGTAGTCGACAACTGTTGAAATCCAAAAAGACCCTTCAAGGTTTCGGCCAAAGAATTCTAAAGGGGTTATATTCCTATATTTCGGTTAAAAGAGAGATTGAAAATCAAATAACAGTTGATCTTACCTTTAATACTATAGTTGACGGCACCCTTGTTTACACCCACAAGGATATTCGGCTATGGGTAGATAATGGTGACTCAAGTTTCGACTTTTGAAGAATCGAAAGAAGAAGAGAAGGGGGTTGAGATTTGTTGCAATTTAGCTTAGATGCCAAGAGGAAGGTTCGACCAACTGGGAGGAGAAGAGAAGGGATACTTAGGAGAATTCGGCAATAGTAACCTTTGGGGGGAAAGATCTCGGCTAAAACTAGTTAAAAGAAAAAGATGAAAATGATGAGATAGGTTTTTTGAAAAGAAAAAGGATAATAGTTGCAGAGAGAATTCGACAGAGGCTTCAAAAAGAAAAGAATGTAGAATGGCCTCACTTTTCCCCCTTTTGCCGAAATTACTAGGCCTAGAGTCCCCTATTCGGCCATCACTATCATATCCCTTGTTTTTCTCTTTATCTCCTCATTTAAAATTTAATAAAAATAATCCCACATTTATCTCTTATCTTGGCTGAATTTTAGAGAGAATTAAACTCATCCCTTTAGTGCCTTGGTGCCGTCCACTACTGCTCAATCTGCAGCAAAAATAAAAACTCTATTTGCTTCCCTTGTGACTCGAACCTTGGCCCATCTACACCTGCTTGTGGCGTCATTCCCAGAGGCCTTAAGTGGCGCCTCCAAGCCACTTTTCCAAGCCCAATTGTGTGTCATGTTTCACATCCAATTTCTCTTAAAGCCCTACCAAGCTTAGCTCCCTTTTCAAAACTTAAAATACGATATTTTCTAAATCATTCTCCTATATTCTAGGGTTTCCAAAATTCATAAAAACACATTCATACACACAAAGACATGCTTTTACATTCAATTAAGCAATTATGCATAAGCCATAATCCAGGATATTACACCCCACACTTAAGATGTACATTGCCCTCAATGTACAAAGATAGATAAACTAACAATATAGTGATAAAATCAAAAGATAGGGAGAGAAGTGAAACTTCTTGAATTTTGGATAGAGTTAAAGAGAAATATAGGGAGTGCCTCGAGCCGTTTGAACTTGAATCCTCAAAGTAGTCGGATGAATTTTATTGTATCCTGAGCTAAATCTAAATGTAATAAAGAATGAGAAGAAAATAATAAAAAATAAAAATAAAAGTAAAAGTAAAAGTAAATAATGGAAAATATAAGAAGAAAGACAACTAGAAAAGAAAAAGGAAAAAGGGGGTTTAAATAGAGATGCAGCCCGTGTTTTGGGAAAAATTTTGTCCTACTGTTACACGTCTACGGCCACGCCCTTTTACCTACCTGGGGTACCCACATGGCCACGACCACAGCCACGGTCGTGTACAAGACCGTGTGAGTATAAAAACCAGAGCCTGAATATGGAAATAAAAAAAAACTAAACCAATTAGTAAGGTTAGTGTTCGGGTTGCCTCCCGAGAAGCGCTCGTTTAAATTCTTAAGCTAGACTTACCTCTTATTCACACAATCATGGTGGTTTGAGGAGGTGAAAATCCTTTCTCATATGATCAATTCAGTTATTGATATATAGTTTGAGTAGAGTAGTGTTTACCTTAAAAGTGCTGAATTTAGGATTAGTTACCTCGACTGTTCCATCTGGGAAGATTTTGAGTACCTGATCTCTTATCTTAAAATGGGTTATCTCATCGTTAAGTTTGTTGCGGAGTTGCCTCATTTTTGCTTAGTGTATTTTTAGTTTTTCTTTGAATTGTGTCTTTCACTCATCTAGTTCATCGATCAAAAGCCTTCGTTTCTCATGAATTTCTTCTTTATCGACCCAAGGTCTAGGATCTGGCATCTGCGAAAGAGCTTCAAGAAACGACAAGTTAATATGTAATTTCTTTGGAGGTTAAAGAAATTTATCAAATTGTTCCTCTGTGTGGTCTTTCTTTATCGCATTGGGGGACAGCACACGTGGTTGGTACTTTGTAACTACTGGGTTTGGTTTATCATGGCTTACCTCAACCTTACCTTCCTCCACCATATTCTCTTGCGTCAATGTTGGTACATCTAACTCTTCACTATCGTTAGTAGTTATTGCTTGAGGTTGCTCTCTAGGGTTAGTTTCGGTGTTGCTAGGCTAGATAACTTATGGTCTTTTTGAGATCAGCTTAGCAAGTTGCCCTAATTGGTTTTCGATCTCTTGAAATAATGCTTCTTGATTTTTGAGTGCTATTTCGGTGTTTTTGAAATGAGTTTCTAACACCGCTATAAATTTTGTCAACATCTCCTCAAGGTTCGACTCCTATTCGTATTGGTGAGGTGGTTGTTGAAAATCTAGAGGAAGTTCTGGTCTTTGACTAATTTGATCATCCCACGAGAAATTGGGATGGTACCTCTAATCTGCATTATAAGTGTCACTATAAAAATTATTTTGAGGTCTAGAATAGTTACCCATATAGTGGACTTGTTCGTTCTCTGTGCTAGGATTGTAGGATAGATATTCTGTGTTGTTCACCCCTCTTCCATTCATATCGTACTGTATTACCGGATGTACCTACAAAGAATTACATATGCCATCAATCTTTTTATTCATCATCTCTACATGATTTGATAGCATGGTGACCGCGCCAAGGTTGAAGACACTGGCTGCTTCAGTAGGCTTTGTCCTAATGAATTGCCACTAATAATTATTCAATGTCATCTCCTCTATAAACTAAAATTATCTGCCAAAAGCAAATAAGGGAAAATTAGCAAAGTAAAAAAAAAATAACAATAAAAATAATAATGAAAATAAATTGCAATAATAATAATAAATGGCTAAACTAATAAAAATTAAATGTTCTTAATATTTTCAGTCCCCAGCAAGGCGCCAAAAACTTGATCGTGCCTGTCGAGTCTTAAAAATTTATAAAAAGAATGATTGAACCTAGAAACTAACTAAGACAACAATGGAGGCAAGTGCATCTATCGAACAGTAGTATAGCTAGCGGCAAGACCGGATTGTCGAACCCAAAGGAACCAAAAGTACTAATATTAACTCTCTTTATATTATTTACCCTAAGAATTAAGAGAATTTTTATCTAATCTAAAATTTACTAATTAACTAAACTAAAGATGTAAAGGAAAAGAAAAGAATTTAAGGAAAGACTTGAGATGAAAATCGATTGATTTAGACAATACCCGAGGAAGAATCCACCTAGACTTCACTTGTTATCTAACTCTGAACCAGACGATTTATTAACTTCACTTGATCCGTAAGATTCCCTAAGTTATATTAATACCTCTCTCGAGGCTACTAACGTCTAACCCTAAGCTGATTAATTGAAATCGCTTTCTAATTAAAACCCCTAGAATTGCATTAACTTAATCTATGGACTTCCATATTAGGTTTGACCCTAATCTGGCAGATTTTTGTCACCCTATCTCTAGGCACACGAGCAAATCCACTTAACTATGCTAGATCTACTCTAATATAGGGTCTATTCCTCCTCTACCTAAGCACATCACACTTGAATCAATATCCCAGAAATACCAAAATAAGAATTAAGAAAACATAGTTAAGAACAAATCAAGTATTTATCATACAACTCAGATAACAATAACAAGATCCATCTTAGGTTTCATCCCCCTCAAGTATCTGAGGGTTTAGTTCATAATTGTAAAAGAAAACATCTCAGAAGAAAAGATAAAACAAAACAAAAGAAAACCGTAAAACCCCCTAAAGGAATTGAAGGAGAGATCATCAGTCTTGAGTATGATTCTGGCTTCTTGAGATGAACCAACTAGCTTTGTTCGAGTAAATCCCTGAATTTAACTACTCTGGCTCGGCTCTTTGGCCTACCTGAAATCCTCCCTAAAGGTTGGCCTTTAGGGTTTTATATAGGCTTTTGGAATATGTTTCTTTGCCTCTAAGTACCTAATCCAAATAGAATTCTTCTTATCTGTGACAAAGACACGCCCATGGCACGCCCGTGTAAATAGTGGCCAGGCTGTGTTTTTCAAGGTCCAGGCCATGGTTGACTCTTCTCACGGGGCACAACTGTGTGTCTTGGGCCCAGGCCGGGTGGATTTTATACTTTGGCCCATTTTCTCCTTTTTCAGCCTGTTTCTCGTTCTTTTCATCCTCTGGTGCTCTACTGAGTATAAAACATGAAAACAAAGGATTAGGAGCACCTATTTCCATAATTAAAGGGATAAATCATCCAAAAATATGCTAAATGTGAGATTAAAATATGTCCATATTATGATTTATCAATCTTGTTCTACTTTTCTTAACAAATTAGAAGATAGGTTACAATCTTTGTCATCTTCAAAGTCCTGAGATCCTTCTAAACACATATCTTACTTGAAAGAAAACTCTGAGTTAGTAGTAGCATTGCTCACATCATTAATATCTAGAGACCTATTGTAGGTTCGAAGGAAGATTTCAAAGAATAAATGATTGAAAGAATAATCATTTGAATGGTTATAAATGGAGAATGAAAGAATACTTGAAAGAAACCAAAGAATGTACAATATATGATCATTGTTTTGTCAAGTTTTAAAATTTATAAAGAGAATGATCAAACCTGGAAACTAACTCTGACAACAACTTAAGGCAAGTGCACCTATCAAACAGTAGTATAGCTTAGGCAAGATCGGATTGTCAAACCCAAAGGAACTAAAAGTACTAATACTAACTTTCTTTCTATTATTTAACCTAAATATTAAGTGATTAGTTATTTAATCTAAAACTAACTACTAAGCTAAAGATGCAAAGAAAAAAAGAATGAATTGGGGAAATATTGTTGGGAAAACTCAGTTGATTAAGATGATACCCTTAAGAAGAATCCACCTAGACTTTACTTGTTATCTAACACTGAACCAGACGATTTATTCACTTGACTTGATCCGTAGGATTCCTTAATTTATATTAAACCCTCTCTCGAGGCGAATAACGTCTAACCCTAGGTTGATTAATTGAAGTCTCTTTCTAATTAAAACCTCTAGAATCATATTAACTCGATCTATGGACTCCCATATTAGGTTTCACCCTAATCCGACAAAATCTTATCACCCTATCTCTAGGCGCGCGATCAACTCTGCTTAATTATGCTAGATCTACTCTTAGGTAGGGACTTTTGCTCCACCACCTAAGCACATCCATCTTGAATCAATATCTCGAAAATATTAATACAAGAATTAAGCTCACATAATTAAGAACAAATCAAGTATTTATCATATAGTTCAGAAAATAATAACAAGATCCATCTTAGGTTTCATCCCCTTCATGTATCTGAAGGGCTTAGTTCATAACAATAAAAGAAAACATCTCAAAAGAAAAGATAAAACAAAACATAAGAAATCCCTAAAACTCCTTAAAGGAATTGAAAGAGAGATTCGTCGTCTTAAGTAGAATCCTGGCTTCTTGAGATGGATCAACTGGCTATCTTCGAGTGATTCCCACAAATCTGACCTTTCTGGCTCGGCTCCTTGGCCTAGCTAACTGCCCCTTTGAAGGTTATGCTTAGGGTGTTTATATAGGCTCTTGGAATGCTTTACTTGGCTCCTAGGTATCCTAATCTAAGTGGAATTACTGCTAGGGTGTTTGAATAGGGTTTGGAATGTGTTTCTTTGCCTTCAAGTATCCAAATCTAAGTAAAACTCCTCTTGGTCGCGGTAGGGACACGGTCATGGCACACGCCCGTATAAATAGATTTTAAGCTGTAGTCGAGTCTACTGAAGAGACACGCCCATGTGTTTTGGGGTCCAGACCGTGTTAGAGTAAATTAAGGAGGCACGACCGTGTGGTCTTGGGCCCAGGCCGTGTCGATTTCTTTTTTGGCCTAATTTGGTCCATTTTAGGCCCATTTCTCGTTCTTTTCATCCCTAGGTGCTTTTCTGAGTATAAAACATGAAAAGAAAGGATTAAGAGCACCTTTTTATACAATTTAGGGAATAAATCATCCAAAAGTATTCTAAATGTGGGATTAAAATATGTTACTTTTACAGTTTATCAATATGAAATGTAATGAATGAAAAAAATATTTGCTTAAAAAAAAAGATGCATTTTATTGAAATAAAAATTCTAGACATAAGCCTATTTCACAAAAGGATTCTTATTGTCTCTAGGCTTAAGGCAACAAGCACATTTTGAATATTACTCTATATCAGCTCTAAAAATACAGGGATCTCTTCCACAGTCCCATTATTCAAAACACTCCTAAGTATGCAAGGGCGTGGAAACTTCGTTCCCTGATTCCCTCTTCGCTTTTAACTTCTTCAAGGAGTCACAACATTCTTATCTCCTTCTTCAATTATCGCATTTACTGCCATTAAAGTGATTAGGTTTTAATGAATCACCAAACTTCATAATTCCCGTTTTAATGAACCTTTCAACCAACTTTTTAAATGTAGTATAGTTTTCAATTGAGTGACCCGTTATTCCCACATGGTAGTCACATTGAGTGTTCGAGTCATACCATTTAGGATATGGGGGCTGTGACGGCTTTATATAAAATGGGGACACCACTTGCGTGTCAAATAAACTTTGATATAGCTCTTTATATGTCATTGGGATTGGCGTAAATTGGAGCTTTTCTAAATTTTTCCTTGCACCTGATTCTTGTCTTGTCGACCCTTGTTGCCCAACCATATTTACTTTTGCCTGGCTAACAATAATTTCCTTCGAGTACCCTTTGTTGTATGTACTCGTATTATTCACCTTGTCATCCTTTTTTCTAGGAGTAGACCTTTTAATGGTTTCCCCTGCTTCAATCTTGCCACCTCTTATGGCATTTTCAATCATTTTCCCTACCATCACTATATCTGCAAAGCTTTTGGTAGTACTTCCTATCATATGATTGATGAATGGAGCTTTCAAGGTATTGATAAAGAGCATTGTGGTTTCCTTTTCTAAGAGTGGTGGCTGAAATTGCATGGCAACCGCCCTCCATCTTTGCGCATACTGCCTGAAGCTTTCATTTGACTTCTTTTCAATGTTTTGCAAGGTGATTCTGTTAGGCGTCATGTCTGTGACATGATTGTACTGCTTCATAAAGTCTTGGGCTAGGTCCCTCCAAGAGCTAATATTAGCACTGCTAAGTTGATTGTACCACCTGGACGCTGCCCCCACTAAACTGTCTTGGAAAAAATGAATCAAGAGTTGATCATTGTTAACATAGCCAGTCATTCGTCTACAGAACATAGTGATATGGGCTTTAGGGCAGCTGGTCTCATTGTACTTCTCAAATTCTGGCATTTTGAACTTATGGGGAAGCACCAAGTCTAGAACCAAGCTCAGGTCTTTAGCATCAATTCCATGGTGATTATTAGCATTTTCTAAAGCCTTTAACTTTTCTTCCAACCATTTGCAATGATCTGCCAACTGCCTTGAAGATTCAGTTCTTATCCCTTCCCTCTCTACTATATCTAAGTCAAGGATAACAGGATTAGCAGGGTTATCTCCTAGGTTGGATATTGTGCCAACTTGGAAATTCATGGTCACTCTAGTGTCATTTTGCCCTTGTTGAGGCCTAATCGTGGCAGATGGCCTTCGAGGATATTCCTCCGGTTGTGTTTGTACATGCGGTGGGGTGAAACGCCGAGGAAAGTCCTCATTATCTTCATCATTAATTATGGGACCATTTCTTTTTTTCTATCTCCCCGTTCAGCATCTGGGCCATTTGAGCCATCATGTTCCTTTGAGCTTCCAACATTTGGTGTCTCATTTCTTGTTGGAGTTTTGCCAATTGCTCTTGCATCTGATCTTGTATGTCTCTTTGAAACTGTTAAAGTCTTTGATCCATTTTCTTTGTCTTGGCACATGTACCGTATTGATGTTCAGTTTCCAGATTTTCCTCTTCTCTCTATCTCTCTTTCTGTGATAATTTTAACTAATTAGGCTCTCTCTATGGACTTAAATGCATATGATGTGAGGTAATGCAATTGCATGAAATGCAATGCAAAGGAATGAAATGCAAAAAGAGAGGTCTTGATTCAAAATTCAATTCTATTAGAAAAACTTTACTAGAAAATAAATTTCTTTACACAAAACAGATTACTTATGCGGCTTTGTCCTCATAGTCCAAGTGAAAACATTAATCCCCTTCTTCGTAAAAGATGTTATGGTCGTGTCCCATGAACTTTCCCAATAGATGCCTTTTCTAGCTCCTTGTTACTTGATCCAACCCGTGACTCTTCACTCACTTATTTCCATAAAGCTCGTTAGCCTATTCAAGAAAGCCAAGACGTGGTGATTCTTGAATAGTCTTTGTCAGCTTGAATCTTTGGGCAATAAAATCTTGTTTTCCTTCATGGACTATCAGTCTTCTCTCATCTTGTTTACTTTATCAAGAAATCCATTTTCTCATGACCAACTCTTCTATTTAGTAATCAAATTTGAATCAACGCCTCTTTTCTATGATGTGAATGCAATGCAATCAAAACAAAAAAAAAACATGTTAGCACAAAAGAAATAAATAACAGAATAGGACACATATCTAGGTGACCACTAGGGTTTGACGTAGTTCTACCTAGGGTAAGCCCTTAGGTTTTCTACATTAGGTTTAGCTCTAAAGTTGAGGTACCCGAACCAACAGATTCCTCGATCCTCACCCATTATAGGCTCATACGGACCAAGTTTAGTTCAGGGGAATACATTTCCCTATGGCTGCACGGAGATGAAAATCTCACGAAGACATAGGTATGGATGTATCCCGAAAGCGATTCACTATCCTGCACGGAGGTGAAAACCTCATGAAGGAGTAGCTTCTCACTGCCACTTAAAAGGGTGTGACCACAACGGTCATGCAATGCAATGCAAAGATATTTTATAAAATTAGAACCATATGCAATAAAAAGGATCATAGTTTTTCAAAACAAAGTTTTAAATTTGGACAAAAGGATAGGAAATAATCAATTTTACGGCTTAACTCTCTTATTGTCCCCAGCGGAGTCGCCAAGTTGTTGAAACCATTTTTTTTTTGGTTTTTTTTTTAAAATAGGGATCGACTTTAAAAACGAAAATGGAGTCGCCACTAATCCCTTTTTGCTTAGGTGTGATCGAATCACCTTATAAAATGTTTTATTTCAAAACATTGATTTTGGACTACGAAATTCAAGAAAACGGGTTCGGGAGTCGATTACATACGAGGAAGGATTAGCACCCTCGTAACGCCCAAAATTGATACCGGATTGATTAGTTATTGTCCTAATGTCGAAAATTCAAAAAGATTTGAAAACATGATTTCTTTAAAAACTTGAATAATTTGAGTTGGAACTTGAGATTCCTTTGCTCTGAAAGAATACAAACATCACATCCAGCACGTTGGGACATGATGTTTTAAACCCTTGTAGCCAACATCATCTCATGATTTACAAAATTCATTAAAAGGATATTTAGTTATTTAGTCAAACGGAAAATCGAAACCTAGCACGTTAGGGCACTATTTCTCGAATTTCTAAACACAAAACATTGTCTTATTTAAGAAAAACTTTTGGATAAAATGTAGTAATTAAAGGAGATAGATATTTTTAAACAAAGATTTAAAAATAACATTAAGTTATTACAAAAGTGCAATTTACTAAAGTTACAGTCATATTAACAATTAGCACTAACATAAACAATTAAGTAAAAGAACGACAAGCAATAATAATAATGTTAAGGTAAATAAAGATAATGGATTCAAAAATTTTTTTTATAAAATGAACAATCAAAATAAAAATATATAGAGTAGATAATAGCAATTTTAAAAGAATCTATGAAAAAATTAAAAAAATTATTCACAAGATTAAATTCATGTATAAAAAAATAATAATATAAAGTAAATAATTTACTTAAAACAATTAATGAATATTATAACAATTTAAAAAAAAGTATAAAAATGATATGGATAAATAAAAAAAGTTAAAAAAATGCATAAGTCAACCTAACTTCTGCAATATGAGGATTCAACGAAATTCCTCCACCAAAATCTAACTCGAACGGAAGCAACTCAAAAAGAAAAGAAGATGAGCGAAGAACAAAATAAGAACATGCCACAGAAATAAAGAATGCAAAAGAGAGAAATTTGAGTGAATGCTCTCAAGAATTTTTATTACTCCAAACTCAAGTGTGTTTTGCAATGTAGGGAGAGGCCTCTATTTATAGTTGAGCCTCCCCAAATCCAACGGTACAGATCAATTACATCAATGGCTAAGATTAAAAGGTATCTACAAATTAAATCTCTAAGATTACAAAATCATATCTTCTAAGATTGTATACCATATCTTCTAAGATTGCATATCATATCTAAGATTTGGATATCATATCTAAGATTGCATACCATATCTTCTAGGATTGCATATCATATCTAAGATTGCATACCATATCTTCTAGGATTGCATATCATATCTAAGATTCCATATCCTTGAAGATTATGTTCCTATATATGTCAAGCTTGTAGATGGACCTTCAATCTTTTAATGGGTCATTATGATCGAGCCAAATGATATATTTTTTACTGGAATTGGACTTTGTTTTATTATTTTGGGTTTATTATTTTTTGTATAGGCTCGGGCTAAATTGGCCTATTACAAGTTGTTTTTAGTCTTGAAAGAGATATTAACATAAATCAGGGATTTCTTCGGATTAAGTCAAGTGAATAAATCATATGAATCAAAAGTAATAAGTGAAGTCTAGGTGGATTCTTCCTTTGGTATTACTTATCTCATAAAGTTGTCTAAAGTATTTCCCAATTCGTTCTCTGTCGTGTTTTTAATTAATTTTAGTTTAAAAGAAATCACTCCAAATCTTAGGCTAGATAATAAGAAAATAGTAATTACTAGTACTCTTGGTCCTTGTAGATACGATATTACCGGTCTTACCATAACTATACTATTGAACGATAGGTGCTCTTGCCTTTATTGTGATCGTAGTTAGTTTGAGACCACATCAGAATTGATTAATGGTGTTATTAGATTGCATTAAATAGTTAGAATTTCAACTTAAGGATTAAATTGTAAGCGAGCAAAATTTGTTGGGTCTATGTCTGTGAACTAGAAAATAGAATTAAATGGAAGAGAAGTCCTTATAAGGGTATTAGACTAATGGTGTTATAGAAAATACCCCAACAGTTGATTTTAGTTCGAGGGAACAATTATAGGGGTTAAACGTCACTACCATTTTTAAGCTTTCATTGAAAATTTACTTCTCTCAATTTATTTGTTTAATTTCTTATTTTTTGGACTCTATTCAATTGATTTTAAATAAGAAAAACTTATTTCCTTTTTAATTTTATCATTCAACCTCAAATTTAAAAGTTAGAATATTCATTTTCTTCCTCTTGCATTTCACGTTCAAATTTTTGAAAGGGAGATTTTCTATTTTGATGATTGATGGAACAAGGTCATGATTTTATTTTTTTTTCTAAATAATTTTTTAACCTTAGGAATTAGGATTTTGCAT
This sequence comes from Gossypium rotundifolium, assembly GCA_025506655.1. NCBI lineage: Eukaryota > Viridiplantae > Streptophyta > Magnoliopsida > Malvales > Malvaceae > Gossypium > Gossypium rotundifolium. The sequence goes on along the minus strand of CP106722.1, from coordinate 153,769,080 downwards.
GATCAAATATTTTTTTTTTCCATTTATTTACTATACTCATCACTCTCATGTGTATAAAGAGAAAACTTTGATCTCATTAATTTTTTTGAAGTTTTTAAGCTAATTTGCTTCTAATTTTGAGTTTAAGATCAAATGGGAATACTAAGTTTTATATTTTTTTAGTGTAACACCCCAAACTCGGTCCAGTCGCTCGATCCAAGCTACATGATGCTACAATAGTAAACAGGAACAATCACATACATTTTTTTCAGTAAACTCAATATATAAACAAATACGAGTAGAATCTAATGATCAACATGTATTTCAAAAAAATTTGAGTCTCAAACGAGTTTACAAAAGCTCTTAAATCGGCTTGGAACCAATTTAGGATCAATTTGAAACTTTTACAAAAAGATAGGTAAAATAGGGGTCACACAGCTGTGTCTCTAAACTATGTAACAAACTGATGTCGTGTAATCTAGGGTCACATGACCGTGTCGTTAGGCCATGTAACTATAGTGGTCGTGTAGAACCAAAACCATCCTAAGCAAACTAAGCACACACAATTCATTATGTGAAATAGTTATCCCTATTAAGGCACAATAGAAAGCATCAAATACATAAGATTTTGACCTCAAACCATACATATAACCTTAATAGTTCATATTTCCATCATAATCCAACTTGGATCATATATTCATATCATGAACATCCTTTTTGCTAGCATCAACCTCATATCATCACATTTTTATTTACAATTCTACCTAATGAAACTTCATAAAAAAACTCAGTACACATGTGAAAATAATAGTACTTGGTTACTCATTTAGGTTAAACCTACACAAATAATGAGTCATAGTGCCTGGTTACCTATTGGGTGGAACCTACATGATGAACATCCTAATAAAGGCTTAGTATACATATATTTTTGATTCCGCAACACGTGCTAGAGCTCGAAACCTTCGAGCATTAACTTGTACCTTGTAGACGAGACTTTTACTAAGTTCATTGGGATTTAATCTCAAATTATACCATAATTCATATTCACCAACAATCAGCATTTCAAAAATCAAGTATAACATATTAGCAATATCAATTTAGTTATACTGTACAAACTTACCTGACAAAATCATAGTGATTTGACTAACAGGAACTAGTAAACAATTTTCCCTTTTTAGCATACGCCCTCCATTTGTTGTAATTCTTAATCAATTGGAAGATTAAGGCTTGAAAATGGAGAAACCCTATTTTGCTTCTTCTATTCCTATAGTTGAAGAAGATTTGCATTTCGATTCTTATGTTGAAATTGTTTCGCTATCCATGTGACTTTAGCGCTTTCATAGGCTCGAGTTTAGACTTGGTTTTTTTCATAAATCATTTGAGGCATTAATTTATGATATGTTTTATTGTCTAACTAAATTTTTAAAGCTTAATTTGTATATGTTGTGTTCCAATAACTATAGTAACATCTCGTAGCTCGAGTCTGGAGTTAAGACTGGGTAAGGGATGTTACATTTAGATTTTTGGTTGAGTTCTTGTGAGATGCAATTAGTGGGTTCTAGAGAAAGAAAATGAGATGTGTTGAGTTCTTATTGATTTATAGGTGTGCGAGATTTTAGGCTTTGAATTATGGCTAAATCAATAAGAATTAAATTTGGTAAGGTTTGGTAGAGGGTAGGAAGAGTTTTCTTATGAGTCCTTAGAAGTGATAAAGTTTCTCGCTATATCGAATTGCATCATATCAATAGATTTATGTGATTTTATTGTTAACTTATGTTTTATGAACTTGTTTTTATTGTTTCAATTTTAATTCAAAGCTAAAGAGTTAGGACAAAGTTTAAAGGAGATCTACCGTAATTTGATATGACAAATTAGGCTTTCCCGCTACACTTAAGGAGATTATTCTCAAGCAAAGTAGCATCTTTTTGGTAGTTTTTTTGTTGTTGTAATTTTTAGGTTTTAAGTTTATAAGTGAAAATGACTTATTTTTACTTATTTTGAGACCCAAATTGGCCAATAGTTCCACTGGGGGCCCCAACATATGATTAAGTGATGTATGAACATGTTGGAGGCTAAAATCAAGCGAGAATGACACTAAAGGAAAGGATATTACGATATCCAAACATTGAAATCGTGAAACCTCCAACAGACCCAAGATTGGAGACCACCCTTCAATGGTATCACGATATCCACTTTAGATATCGTGATATCAACCTACCAAGAAGCACTCCAAGTTCAAGACTGTCTAAGTAACAACCCATTTTTCAGTGGTGTCAGAAATAGTGGTTTCGAGACCATAATTCTGATGTGTCAGTCTGTAAATATTAATTATTTAATATTTACGAAACCATTAATATCGTATTAAAATATAGTTTGAAAATTTTGATGTTTGATTAGTTAATTAAAGAAAATGGACTGATTCATAAAAGATGTAAAACTTGATTATTGTTGATTTATAATGATTAAATGGCTTAATTAGTTTAGGTGAAAGGATTTAAATGGTAATTATACCATTTTTATATAGTGGACGGTAAAAAATGAATTTGTATATATATATATATATTATGTGTTAGCTTTTATCATTAAAATTAATAATAAGATATATTAACATTATAAAAAAAATAAAACAAAACAAAGTGGGGTTGTCATTTTCTTTTTCTCATTGTGCTTTTGCCGAAACTCCATTGTTCTAACATTGAGAGCTTTGGTCTTGCTAATTCTTGGTGCATGTAAGCATTTTCTTGGTTTATTTATCATGAATTTTAAGTTTTGAGCTATTGATAATGGAATTTATCTAGTTTTGGAGCTTATTTGTGAAGTTTTCAAAGTATAGAAATTATGCTATTGAAATTTTTGAAGCTTTGTAGTTGTAATTGGTTCTGGTTGAAGCTTGGTGAAGATTTGTATTGATTTTGTAAAGTGATTTTTATCAATTTTCATGTTTAGTGATTAAATTGAAAATAAATTAAAGTGGACATGGTTTTTCTTGATAAATTCAGAACTTTAGGGTTGTTTTTAAATGGTTAAAAATTAAGTTCAATGGGTTTAAAGTTAATTGTGAGAAATAGGTTTGTTTTGGTCTTAAGGACCAAATTAAATAAAGTGTAAATAGTTGGGGAAAATGTACAAAATTTTAAATAAAGAATTATATGTATTGAATTGAATTGAATAGTATATGAAATTGAGATTAATAATTGAAATAAATCATATTATAGATCAAGAAAAAGTTGATAACCGAGGAAAAAGGAAGGTTGCAGAATAGTCCCTAACCTTTTGTCATTACTATAGTTTAGCCTGATAAGTTCGTTCGGTTTAGTTTAATTTAATACGAAGTGTATACTGAATGTGAAAATTGGTTGTTGAATGTTTAATGTTAATTAGTATAGATTGAATTGATTAATTATCAGAACATTGATTGGCGATGATATTTATTGAACAGGAGGAACGTAGGGCTAATAGGCTATAATGTGCACTTTGCGAGATTGTTATGTGATGAGCAAGGATTCTTGATTTGTGTTTATAAACTGAATATACTTGTAACACCCCAAACTTGGCCTAGACGTTATGGCCGAATCTGGCAACGTCACATGATGGTGCTTTGGAAAAACATAACTATGTTAAAACCATTTGTAGATATCTTGGACTTTCGTCAAAACGTATCGTTTAATTATTCATTATCCATGTTCAAAACATTATATGTTGCGGAAGCTTTTAACATAATTTGTGAGTTCATGTATTTTTTATAAAATATTTATTTATTCTGAAAATTCGCATCTTATCCTACTACTAGCAGTTTATAAAATAATATTCCCAAATTTTAAACAAAAGTCCATAAAGGCCATGTTACATAAAATTTTCCCAAATATAATCAGAACTATAAATGAAAAATCGTTAAAGGTCCAGAACTGTGGTCATCGCCAAGTCCTCCGTCGCACCGATCCGTCTACTACTGGGGATTACCTGAACAGATTAAATAGAAAAGGGTGAGTTTTCGTAAACTTAGTGTGTAATCCCCACAGAAAACATACACACAGTCATATCAGAAAACAGACATAAGTTCATAGTTCTAGTCTGAGCCCATTACAGAAACGGTGTGGACCTTAGCTGACTCAGATATAGAGTCAGGCATATTACAGGGCCTTGGCCCATTTCAGAAAGAATATGTAGATAATAGAGTCCTACCCACCAGCCTCTACACACCAACTCCGTCTAACCTTACACACCATGTGGGGATTAAATCAACCCACCCAGCCCTACACACCATGTTTATGCGAATCGGCACACAATCGAGAAATTTGCAAATTTGGTGCGCGGATAATAGGCTTAAGAGCCTTTCAGATACTTTCTTCAATCATAATCAACCCACCCCGATGCAATTCAACATAAAATAATGACATGCTATTATGCACTTAACTCATATATTTAGATAAGTATACATGCTTAGCGGAAATCAAATAGACAAATCATTCATTTAGGGGTCTAAGTATTGCTTACCGACCCTACGGTAGGTCCACAGTCGACTTAGGCGACCCGTGCAACCTTACAGATTATTTTAGAAAAATGGGCTCACACACCTATGTGGCCCGCCCGTGTGGCCTACACGGCCCAAATTGGCCTTGGCCGTGTGGATCACATGGCCTGGCCCAGAATCCCACACGCCCGTGTGGGCCCATACGCCTGTGTGGCCCACAGGCTCAATTGGTCGAGCCTGTGTGTCTCACACGGCCTCGCTCGGCTTGCACACGGCTGGGCTCATTGATGAAACAGTGAGTGGTGACTTATAGTCTTGCACACGGGCGACCACACGGGCGACCACACGTCCGTGTGGCATCGACAGAAAGGTTTTCAACTTTTGCTGAAACCTTGTTTTCTTCATTTTCATGTACACACCTGGTTCAATTTTGACGCATAACCATTCCTGAGCACAACAAAACCTAAAATCAACAATCCAACGCCTAATTTTAGTCACTTAAATCAATACTAAACCGAATCAAAACGAATAGACAATTCCTAAATCATACCGCTGAACCCTACCTTAGCGAATAGTGATGAATTCGTACCTCGTCAGCACCGACTGGAAATCCACAGCCTCTTAAGGACATCCTAAACATCACATAAAACCCTTCTTTACTAATTAGTCATGAGGAATAGTTAAAAATGATTGAAACCATCCCTTACCGAATACGTGAAGAGAGCGTTATGCAAGCAAGAAACAAAATAAAAATCGAAAAGAAATTGGAGGAAAAAGAGAAGAAAATGGCATCTAGGAATTTGGGGAAAAGAAAGAAAACGACAGGAAAAGAGAAGAGAGAGAGCCGAATATTTTCCTAATTGAACGTCTTATCAGATTCTGATAACTTCCCCCTCTCAACTGCTTAATTCTCTCCTTCAAACACTCCACCATCAATGTTTAACTAAAACTCAGACTCTTACATAACATTAGTAGCAAAATAGTTCCCTTACTCGCACAGGGATTCGAACTCTAGACATCCCATAACTTTTACACTCCACTTAGCCACTAGACCACCAGGCCCATTCTGTTAATTACTTGCACCCTTTTACTTATAAGCCTACCAACCAGAGTTTGGGCTTTACTCATAAAAGTACCAAATTTTTCCCAAGTTAAGGTTGAACTTGGGATTAAACACCCCAAACCCGGTCAACACACCACGACCTAATTCAGTATGTTACAGAGTGAAAATAATTTGAAGAAAATAAGTTGCTGGTTTACTCTTGTGAAAAAGTGTGATAGAAAACATTTTGTCGTTGTGAGTGTGGAAGAACAACTCCTTTTAGGAGATCGTTTGTAGTATCAAATTTTGGAAAGCCATTTGATTTTATGAAAACCCGAGTGTGTTAGCATAATATAGTCGAAAACCATTTTGTATCTGAACATAAAGAAAACTTGGTTTGGAGAAAGTCTGAGTTAGTTTGTTGACTTCATTTTCTTAGTGTTACCCGATGGTAAAGTTTGAAAAACCCGATAAGTTGTAAAATTTTTGAAAACGTTGATTTTACAGGTTATTAGAACATGCTAAATTAATTAACTTGAGCCCTGTACAATAAAACTTAAAAAAATAATCAAAACCTGAACTAATAAAATTTAACGGCCTTATTACAAATCCAAAACCCAAAATTTAAAAGTAAATTAATTCAAGGAAGTAATTAAAGTAAAACCCAGAAAAACTAGTGCATGGCCACCTCGAGTCCACCCCGGCTCTATATCCGTGATCTAAGCCTCATCTGCAAAAAAGTAAGGGAAGAGGTGAGTCACTGAGACTCAGTGTATAATCCCCCTTCTGATTATAACGACACTTTTGCACAGTTTCATAATCAAGTAAGTATGTCATGCAACCCAACCTAGCCATCCAAAACTCCATTTTCTACCCTTGTGGTACCAAACCCTTTGGTGGTGCCAAACCACAGTGACCCAAAGTCACGATCAAGTATATACAAATGTGGTACCAAACCTTTGGTGGTGCCAAACCACTGGTGACCCAAAGTCACAAATATCCCATATGTGGGGCCAACCCACTTTGTGGTACCAAACCACTTGGTGACAATCCTTTTAATGTAATCGTGGGGCCAACCCCATCGTGGTACTAAGCCACCGGACGAGTCACTAAAATATCCAATGTGGTGCCAAACCACTAGTGACCCAAAGTCACAAATATCACATGTGGTACCAAACCACTGGTGGTGCCAAACCACTGGTGACCCAAAGTCACAAATATCACATCTTCCCCCTCCTCTCATAATACCCATTTCAGTGCACATGCTTACACATACATTACTTAAATGCTTTTTCAACTGATAACATACTACAACATAGCATATACATAATCATCAGCAATCACATATAATTAACTATCAGAATAGACATACCCGAAGTCCTCGCTCCTACCCATAAGGGTAGCATATTGATATCCACATTATTCTGGCTTTAAATAGTATTTTAAGTTAATAACATAGCAATACATTAATTATGAAGTGTGTAAGAGGTACACACCTGATAATGCGCAAAACTACACTTTCTATGTTTGTACTGTCGTTAATCGACACAACCGCATGATTTGTCTACTCTCTCGCTTTGGATCTTGGCCCACACCGGTGGCCAATCACGAACATGAACCTGACCCTCCTCTTGAATTTGGGGGCTGGGGTCACGAGTCTGACCCCTTCTACTATTTGGTTAGCCATAGGGTTCATAAAACCTTTGGTCATCAAATCCGGTTATAGAGAGAATAACTAGGAATTAAGAATTAACCCGAAAGAAATAGATCCCTTACCAAGATTGATTAACACCTGAGCCTTTAGGCTTAATCACTAGCCGAGCAAATCTCGAGATCAACGAATTGCAGCTACACTTCTCCCAAAAACGATTAAGAGTGGATGAGTGCTGACGATCTACTACCAGATGTGGGTTGAGATTCAGGTTGGAGATCCAGAGAGGAGAGATTGCTTCCGGGACCTAGCAGACTAAGAGAAAATGCATGAAGGGAAAAGGAGATATGAGTACAGCAAATCAGTTTTGCCAAGAATCAAGAGTGAAAAGAGGATTAGAGAGTTTCAGCCCTTATGACACCATTGAGAGAAATCAACAACTTACCTCAACAAGAAAACAGGGTTTGGCTCCTCCAAATACTGGAAGAAAATAGGGAAAGAATGGTAAGGCGATTCGGCTTTGGCAACCAAGAGAAGAAGACTTGTGTATTTCGGCACAAGAAAGGGTTTGAGAGAAGAAAAATAGTTGGTTGAGAGGAAGGAGTATTGATTCAGTTTCTAGTTTTTGAAAAAGAGAAGAAACAATGAAGATGATGAGTAAAGGGGAATGGTAATTCCGGCCAAGCAATAAAAAATGAAATGAGGGAAGAAAAGGAGAGAAAAAAAATACTTGGAAGAGGTTTCGGTTTATATTTGAGAGAAAAGAGAAAAAAAATGCCAAATGTGGTATGAGTGATTTGCCAAAGAGAAAAATGAACAAAAATGCTCCTAAGTCTACTAAACAAATTCGGCACATGCACCTCACCTAGCCCCCAAAACCGAAAGCTCTCCCTTACACCAAGCCACATTCGGTCAACCACCCCTCAACAAGCCACCAAATCCCTTGATCATCTCCTATATTCACTCTCTTCCCACCATTTGAATCGGTTGAATGATTTAAACACCACCTTTCTCTCATGACCACCCATTTAAAATAATTGACTTATTCAACTCCCACACTTTAAGGTCCCAAACCGACTCCATCACCTCTCCATCCCAACGCCAAAATAAACTCCAAAAAGCAAACTATGTGACTCGAACCTACTCCCACCTCCTCCAAGCTCCCCTTAAGGCGTCACTACTCCAAGCCTTAAGTGGCGTCCCTTGCCACTCCACCAAGGCTCCTCTTGCGTCAACAATCACTAGCAATGATCCTTAAAGCCTGCCCCCGCTAGCTTTCCCCTAGAGTGCCCAAAATTGAAATTTTCACCAAAGCCTAAGCTCATCCTCGAGCCTTCCCAGGAAGCCCAAACATAACAAATTAATAGATATAGCATACCAACACACAGAAACATAATGAATGCAAAGCCTCTAATTCCCGGATATTATAGTTCTACCCCCTTTAAAGAAATTTCGACCTCGAAATTACCTGGTCAAAAGAGTTAAGGGTATTGCTGCCGCATCACATCCTCTGGTTCCCATGTGGCCTCTTCCGTACCATGGTTTCGCCATAATACCTTTACCAGTGGAACCAACTTCTTACGCAAAACCTTCACATCCCGATCTAGAATCTGTACTGGCTCCTCCTCTATGGTCAAATCTGGGCTCACCTTGATCTCTTCCACTGACACAACATTCGTCGGATTAGATCGATAGCGCCTAAGCATGGAGATATGAAACACATCGTGAATCTGACTCAATTCTGCTGGCAACTCGAGCTGATAAGCTACCGGTCCCACTCGATTCAACACCGTATACGGCCAAATAAACCTAGGGCTAAGCTTGCCTTTCCGACCAAATTTTAGCACTTTCTTCCACAGCGATACCTTCAAAAGGACCTTGTCAACCACTGCATACTCCATATCCCTATGTTTGAGGTCGATATAAGACTTCCGCCTGTCCGAAGCTTCCTTCAGACAAGCTCGAATCAGCTTAACCTTCTCCTCTGTTTCAGCGACCAACTCTGGACCCAACATTTGATGCTCACTCAACTCTGTCCAGCACGTAGGTGTACGACACTTTCGACCATATAACGCCTCATATGGTGCCATCTTAATGCTTGCCTGATAACTATTGTTGTATGCGAATTCTACCAGCGGTAGAAATTCTTCCTAGCTACCTCTGAAATCCAATACACAACCTCTCAATATATCCTCTAAGATTTGTATTACCCTTTCTGACTGCCCATCTGACTGCGGATGAAATACTGTACTGAAATCCAATCTCGTACCCAGTGCCTGATGCAATGCTTTCCAAAACCTCGACATGAATCTGGGATCCCTATCAGAGATGATTGATACCACTAAGCCACATACAACTAAGCCAACCTTTGGAGTGAGTAATCCACCCTAACTGGTATAAAATGAGCCGATTTAGTCAAACGATCTTCTATCACCCAAACTGAATCCTTCTTGCTAGGCGTAAGGCGTAACCTAGTGACGAAATCCATCGTAATCCTTTCCCACTTCCAGTGCGGAATCTTGATCGGCTGTAACAGACCCGAAGGTAATTGATGTTCAGCTTTGACCTACTGACACGTTAGACATTTACCCACAAACTCAGTTACTTCCTGTTTTAGACACGCCACGTAGGCTGTTCATAAATCTCGATACATCTTGCTACCTCAAGGATGTATAGCGTATGGACTGCTATGAGCTTCCTGAAGAATTTGCTGTCTCAACTCAACATCCTTCGGCATACAAACCCTTCCTTGGAAACACAACACTCCATCACTGGTCAAGCTGTAACCTTCTAATCCACCACTCTGCACTTGTACCCTCCAAGTACTTAGGACTTCATCCACTAGTTGTTTCTCCTTAACCTGACCAACCCATGACGGCTTCATCTGCAATTCTGGTAATAGACTCCCGTCGTCATACAAACTGAGATGAGCAAACATTGCTCTCAAGTCTGACACTACCTTACGACTTAACGCGTCTGCCACCACGTTGGCCTTGCCCGGATGATACTCAATTGAACAGTCGTAGTCCTTCAACAACTCGATCCACCTCCGCTGCCTCAAATTCAAATCCTTTTGAGTCAAGAGGTACTTTAGACTCTTGTGATCCATGTAAACTATTTACTTCTCCTCGTACAAATAGTGCCTCTATATCTTCAGGGTGAAAACCACTGCAGCCAATTCCAGATCATGCGTCGGATAGTTAACTCCGTGCAGTCTCAGTGCCGGGACCCATACGCCACTACCTTCCTCTCCTGCATCAACACACATTCAAGACCGATATCTGACGCATCACGATGGCGTGTGAACTCCTTCCGCCTCGAGCTAAATCAAGGCCGAGCTTACGTCGAGAATCTTCTTCAATTTTTCAAAACTTTCCTGCTGCTTATCTGCCCACACAAATGGAACCCCTTTCCTTAGTAACTTGGTCAACGGTGCTGCAATCAAAGAAAACCCTTCTACAAATCTTCTATAATATCCTGCCAAACCCAAAAAACCCTGAATTTTCGCCACCGACTTGGGTGGTTTCCAATCCAATACCGTCTCAATCTTTCAAGGGTCCACTCTAATCCCCTCGGCTGACACCACATGACCCAAGAAAGTTACCTCCTCCAACCAAAACTCGCATTTACTAAACTTCACGAAAAACCGCTTCTCCCTCAAAATCTGCAGAACCACACGGAGATGCTCATCATGCTCTTCCTTTGACTTCGAGTACACCAAGATGTCATCTATAAAGACTACTACGAATCGATCCAAATACGACTGAAACACCTGATTCATCATGTCCATGAACGCTGTCGGCGCATTGGTCAGTCCAAACGGTATTACCAAAAATTTGTAGTGCCCATAACGAGTACGAAACACTGTTTTATGGATATCAGCCTCCTTCACCTTAAGCTGGTGATACCCTGACCTTAAATAAATATTGGAGAAGACCGATGCACCCTTAAGCTGATCGAACAGATCATCTATCCTTAGCAACGAATACTTGTTCTTGATCGTCAACTTGTTCAGCTGGCGGTAGTCTATACACATCCGCATTGTACCATCCTTCTTTTTAGCGAAAAGCACAGGTGCTCCCCAAGGCGAAACGCTCGACCAGATAAAACCCCGATCCAGCAACTCTTGAATCTGTGCCTTTAGTTCCACCAATTCTTTCGGCGCCATCCTATATGGGGCAATAGACACTGGCGTGGTTCCTGGTAACAGATCTATCCTAAACTCAACCTCGCGATCTAGGGGTAAACCCGGAAGCTCCTCTGGAAACACATCAAAAAAATCCTTCACCGTTCGGACCTCCCCTACAACTGATTCCTTGGCCTCTAACGCACAAACATGAACCATGAACGCCTCACAACCCTTCCTCACCATTTTCTCGGCTTTTAGAGCAGATATAACATTAGATAGATAATCCTTCCTGTTACCTATCATTACCAGTTCTTCACCTTCAGCTGTTCTCACTACCATGCGCTTAGTCGCGCAATCCAAACTCGCTTGATACTTCACCAGCCAGTTCATCCCAAGGATCAAATCGAACTCCCCGAATGGCAGTTCCATAATCAGCCACAAACACTACCCCTTAAAGTTCTAAGGGTACATCCCTATACAGTTTATTTACTTCTACAGAGTGACCTAAAGGGCTTATTACTGTCATCTTCCTAGAAGTAATCTCAAAGTCTAAATTCATGGTTTCCACTATGCTACTGGCAGCATACGAGTGTGTTGAACCAACATCTATCAAAGTAGTATAAGGTAGTCCAAAAATTAAGAACGTATCGATTATGACGTCCGGTGCGTCACCCTCCTCTCGATGCCTCGCTGCATACACCAACCCAGGCTACCTCGCTTCAGTATTACCTGCACCCCTACCCGGGGCTCCACAGCCTCGACCAGAACCATTACCTCCTCTGACAGACACACGACCCCTCTGCTGTTGCTCTCCACCGTTCCTGAACTGAGCACGCCCCTGTCTCTTGAACTGTATCCTGGCTAGCTTACGTGGACAATCCCTCACACGATGATCCAACGACCCACACTCAAAGCATCCTCTGCCACCAGTCCAACATTCCCCCCAATGGGATTTCACACATCGAGCACACTGCGCTGGTCCTTGAGTAGCAGCCACAGGCCTCACAGACTAATTCGGCCCGCCATACCTAGCCCTTTTTGAGAATTTCCAGCTGACCCTGACGGCCCAAAACTCCTCTTGTGCCTATTCCTGTCCAAATTCTATTTCGTAGACTCCTTCACCCCTTCGACTATCTGAGCCTTCTCTACTAACACAGCAAACTCCCTCTCTTGCTATGGAGCGATCAGCAACCTCAGTTTATCTCTCAGCCTGTCTTCGAACCTGACACAACGCTCATGTTCCGTAGCCATAATACCCCGAGCGTAACGGCTCAACCTTAAGAATTCTGCCTCGTACTCAGATACTGACCTACTCCCCTGAACCAGCCTCAAAAACGCCTTCCTCTAAGTATCAATGTAACTGGACCTAATGTATTTCCTCTGATAAGCTGCCTTAAAATAGTCCCGAGTGATATCGTCCGCCATTGCTCCATCCCTAACTGTGAGCCACCACTGATATGGCTCATCCCAAAGAAGGGATACTATACCCTTCAGCTTCTCCTCAGCCGTAAAATCTAGGCCGTCCATGATATGTTCTGTCGCCTCCAGCCAATATTTCGTCGTACTAGGAGCCACACCAGATACACCTCTGAATACCTCTGCACCATTAGCTCGGAGTCATTCGGACATAGATTTTTGAGCACCCGCTCTGATGCCTGCACCCTGACTCTTTCTAGAATCTGCAGCATCGTCTGCGACACTGCGTCATCACCAGCTGCCTGATCTTGAAATTATGTGCCCATAACTGGCAACCGTGGTACCTCATTCTCTGACCCATGACCAGACCCCACCGATTTCGGTACTGTCGTCCTACCCCTACCTCGTCCACGTATATTACGCCCACACCCTCGTGCACTCATAATTGTCGATACGAATTGATCTAATTTAACAGTTTTATGCGTTAGACTTATTCTACTGTTTATTAAGTACAGTCTTATGAATAATTTAATACGGGGATTGTTTCGAAAGTTCACACAATCCTACGGTTGAAGGCTCTAAAGTAATTTCCTATTACTACTAGGCATAACGTCATCATTACAAACATACTAACACAAATAGGGGTACTTACCTGGGTGGATCGGTGCCGGAGACTCGGTGCCATACTTTTCCAATTGTACTTTTCCCACAAAACCTTTCATAATCCATTTTAAAACATTTTTGGGCCTCGAGCCCACAGCTGAGCTTTTGAACTTGGCTTTGATACCAAGAATTGTAACACCCCAAACCCGATCAACACACCACGACCGAATTCAGTATGTTACAGAGTGAAAACAATTTGAAGAAAATAAGTTACTGGTTTACTCTTGTGAAAAGTGTGATCGAAAACATTTTTTCATTGTAAGTGTGGAAGAACAACTCCTTTTAAGAGATCATTTGTAGTATCAAATTTTGGAAAGCCGTTTGATTTTATGAAAACCCGAGTGTGTTAGCATAATATAGTTGAAAACCATTTTGTATCTGAACATAAAGAAACTTGGTTTGGAGAAAGTCTGAGTTAGTTTGTTGACTTCACTTTCTTAGTGTTACCCGATGGTAAAGTTTAAAAAACCCGATAAGTTGTAAAATTTTCGAAAACATTGATTTTACAGGTTATTAGAACATGCTAAATTAATTAACTTGAGCCTAGTACGATAAAACTTAAAACAAATAATCAAAACCTGAAATAATAAAATTTAGCGGCCTTATTACAAATCCAAAACCCAAAATTTAAAAGTAAATTAATTCAAGGAAGTAATTAGAGTAAAACCCGAAAAAACTAGTGCATGGCCACCTCGAGTCCACCGCGGCTCCATATCCGCGATCTAAGCCTCATCTAAAAAAAGTAAGGTAAGAGGTGAGTCACTAAGACTTAGTGTATAATCCCCCTCCCGATTATAACAACACTCTTGCACAGTTTCATAATCAAGTAAGTATGTCATGCAACCCAACCTAGCCATCCAAAACTCCATTTTCTACCCCGTGTGGTACCAAACCACTGGTGGTGCCAAACCACTGGTGACCCAAAGTCACAAATATCCCATGTGTGGGGCTAACCCACTTTGTGGTACCAAACCACTGGTGACAATCCCTTTTAATGTACTACGTGGGGCCAACCCACTGTGGTACTAAGCCACTGGGACGAGTCACTAAAATATTCAATGTGGTGCCAAACCATTGGTGACCCAAAGTCACAAATATCACATTTGGTACCAAACCACTGGTGGTGCCAAACCACTGGTGACCCAAAGTCACAAATATAACATCTTTCTCCTCCTCTCATAATACCCATTTCAGTGCACATACTTACACATACATTACTTACATGCTTTTTCAACTAATAACATACTGCAACATAGCATATACATAATCATCAGTAATCACATATAATTAACTATCGGAACGGACTTACCCGGTGTCCTCTCTCCTATCCATAAGGGTAGCATATCGATATCCACATTATTCTGGCTTTAAATAGTGTTATAAGTTAATAACATAGCAATACATTGATTATAAAGTGTGTAAGAGGTACACACCTGATAATGCACAAAACTACACTTTCTATGTCGGTACTGTCGTTAATCGACACAACCGCGATTTGTCTACTCTCCTGCTTGGATGTTGGCCCACACCCCGATGGCCAATCACGAACCGCAGACATGACCCTCCTCTTGAATTTGGGGGCTGGGGTCACGGGTCTGACCCCTTCTACTGTTTGGTTAGCCATAGGGTCCATAAAACCTTTGGTCATTGAATCTAGTTATAGAGAGAATAACTAAAAATTAAGAATTAACCCGAAACAAATTGATCCCTTACCAAGATTGATTAACACCCGAGCCTTTGGGCTTAATCACTAGCCGAGCAAATCTCGGAGATCAATGGATTGCAGCTTCACTCCTCTCAAAAACGATTAAGAGTGGATGAGTGCTAACGATCTACTACCAGACGTGGGTTGAGATTCGGCTTAGAGATCCAGAGAGGAGAGATTGCTTTCGGGACCTAGCAGACTAAGAGAAAACGCATGAAGGGAAAAGGAGATATGAGCACAGCAAATCGGTTTTGCTAATAATCAAGAGTGAAAAGAGGATTAGAGAGTTTCAACCCTTATAACACCATTGAGAGAAAACAACAACTTACCTCAATAAGAAAACAGGGTTCGGCTCCTCCAAATACTGAAAGAAAAATAGGGAAAGAATGGTAAGGTGATTCGGCTTTAGCAACCAAGAGAAGAAGACTTGTGTATTTCGGCACAAGAAAGGGTTTGAGAGAAGAAAAGTAGTCGGTTGAGAGGAAGGAGTATTGATTTGCTTTTGGATTTTGAAAAAAGAAGAAACAATGAAGATGATGAGTAAAGGGGTATGGTAATTCCGACCAAGCACCAAAAGATGAAATGAGGGAAGAAAAGAAGAGAAAAAAATACTTAGAAGAGGTTTCGATTTGTATTTGAGAGAAAAGAGAAAAAAATGCCAAATGTGGTATGAGTGATTTGCCAAAGAGAAAAATGAACAAAAATGCTCCTAAGTCTACTAAACAAATTCGGCACATGCTCCTCACCTAGCCCCCAAAACCGAAAGTTCCCCCCTTACACCAAGCCACATTCGGTCAACCACCCCTCAACAAGCCACCAAATCCCTTGATCGTCTCTTATATTCACTCTCCCCCCACCATTTGAATCGGTTGAATGATTCAAACACCACCTTTTCTCATGACCACCCATTTAAAACAATTGACTTATTCAACTCCCACATTTTAAGGTCCTAAACCGACTCCATCACCTCTCCATCCCAACGCCAAAATAAACTCCAAAAAGCAGACTATGCGACTCGAACCTGCTCCCACCTCCTCCAAGCTCCCCTTAAGGCGTCACTACTCCAAGCCTTAAGTGGCGTCCCTTGCCACTCCACCAAGGCTCCTCTTGCGTCAACAATCACTAGCAATGATGGCTGCCCCCGCTAGCTTTCCCCTAGAGTGCCCAAAATTGAAATTTTAACTAAAGCCTAAGCTCATCCTCGAGCCTTCCAAGGGAACCCCAAACATAACAAATTAATAGATAGAGCATACCAACACACAGAAACATAATGAATGCAAAGCCCCTAATTCTTGGATATTACATGGGACCTCTCACACACACCCAGAACACATAACCACTAAAGCAGATACACAATTGGGTCTCAAAATTACAAAACCAAAATTAAATAAAAATTAGGGCGTTACAATATTGAGGTTCAACATTTGTTGCGAGCTAGCGAGTTATATTATAGTGATTCTAGCGTGTTATCGAGGGCGGATGAAAAGCCTTCGGGCTTGATACTTGGTGTCCAGGCGTGTTTTTGAAGGGGTGATAGCCTTTGGGCTAGGTACTTGATGCCAAGGCGTGGTTTCGGTTGGATTGGTTCGTTGGAGCATTTGGCGTGTTTTGGGTGGATAACTGTGTACTCATATTTGTATATCATTCATTGGGCAATATTTATATTTTTAACTGACTTGATATTGAAATATTGATGAATTAATTATGAATTCTTGTTAATATTACGGCTTGATATAGAATGATATCGTCTGATTATATTTAAATGTATCTCGTACTCGTTTGTGTATAACTCACTTGTTACGGATTGTGGTTGAAAGGAACTGACTATTAATCTTGTTATTTAAGTTTTCATGTTATTTTGATAAGTTTATTATTTTAATCGACGAACTTACTAAGTTTTACAAAAGCTTACTCGTGTTATTTGTCTATTTGTTTGTAGATAGCATTTCTTGGAAATCGGGCGATCAGATCAAGTCAAAGAAATCACACTATCCAGATATCGTTTGGTAGCTTTGAACATTTACTTTCAGTTATGTGGCATGTAATAGGTGTTTTGATACCATTTCTAGTTATTTAGGGTAGTTACCATACTTGAATGATTTTTTCATAGATATATTTTGGTTTATGGTGAACATGCCTTTAATGTTTGGCTTGTTTTGGTTCATAAATAAGTGTTTTAGTCTTTTGGTTATACGTTACTATTAAAGGTTATATTATGGTAGAAGTAAAATTGAATAGTTATGTGAATGAGAAATTTTGATATGTGTTCATTGTGAAGATTTATAGGCTTTTTATGTGACTTGGTTGGTAAATTGAATTATGGTGTCAATGATGACACATTGGTTAGGCACTTAAGATGGATGTTTTGTGAAACACCCCAAACTCGGCCCACAAGCCCTGACCGGATCTGGCATGCTCCTTGAGTAAAACGTAGTTAAATCTCGTTATGTCATCTTGAAAAGCTTGGTGGTTTTGAAGAAAATAGATTTGGATTATTCTTAAATTGAAAGCTGTGTTGTAATTTAATTTTGTATTAAAATGTTATCTTCATATTTTAGAAATTACAAGTTTAAAGAAATGCCGAATTTTAGAGCTTAACATTAAGTTGAAAATCATAGGTGTTTAGGTGTCAAAACATTTGAAGTTGTTTTATGAAAAATCGTTTAACCACTTGTTTAATGTTGATCGTTATCAGAATAAAAATTAAAACGAAACTTAAAACAGTTAAATACTAATGGCCTTATTACAACAAAACTAAACCCGAAATAAATTCAAAAAAAAAACATAATAAGAAAACCCGAAAAAAATTGAGCTGAGCATGGCCACCACTAAGTCCCCCAGGCCGATCCATCTCGAGTATCATCTACAAAATGTTAGCTCACGAAGGGTGAGTCAACAGACTCGGTGTGTAACAACCAAACATAGACTCCCAAACAATTAAGGCATATTAGATCACATATAGCAAATTTAGGCAATGATGCAACCCAAACCCACCTAGATATCCAACCTCTACACATCACCGTACACCGCCAATCACACCGTGGGATTACTAAATCGACCCTCCATCCGCTACACACCATCAAAGGCGCCTGCGCATCAGCGCACATCGCCTTTATAATCGTGGCATAGCCACGAGATAGTGTGAATGAGTCACTGGATTCATAATATGTGACATAAGTCACCAGATAATGTGGTAAAAACCACCGGAACACTTCCCCTTTATCATTATCACCCATATGCCCATGCAACATACATATCATACAAGTATCATGCAATATACCTTACCCCGTGGCGATAACGATATTTCTCATATTTTCATATCAATGTTTTTAAAATTTATTAACTGAGAGTTAGGGGTAACGTACCTGAATGCACTGTACCATTGAATGGTACCCTTAGCCATATTCATTCATTGCCTTATTAACATATACATAGCAATATTATTATTATTATTCGGGAATTTAGGGTGGGTTACACACCTAACTATTCATAGATCTAAGTGAAATCCCGAAACTACGCGAACCTAACGAGATCTCGAAACATTTGCCTGCCCCCTTCCTACAATCGGCCAACATTTTTTAGTAACCAAAAGCCTATTCGGCTCAACTAGAAATCCCGAAGGATATGTCACATGAAGATAACACCTTACCTTAATCGATTAAATCCCGAAAATTGTCACCTGTCCTTGAAAGTTGTCGTTTTCCCTATATGAACCATGTTAGATTCGATTCTAACATCAATAGACAAAAGTAAGTGGCTTTCGGCCTAGGGTCATACTTTCCTTACCTCGAACATCCAAATCCCGAAAGATCCCCTTCTAATCGTTGGCTCCAAGGATCCCGAAATCTCATTTCATGGTTTCGGGCAAAGAGATATAGGGATTAAAGTCTTTGATTTTCGATAGTTCTAAAAGAAAAAGAATAGGAAATCAGCCTAAAAGAGATCCTTATCGAAAAAGAGTGACTAACGCAATGATCATTGGCCCTAAGAGTTTGACAAGGAGAAAGATGATCGACTTTCATCCTTTTAGTGCTTAGGAACAATCGGTTTCAGTGGTTTAAGGGTGCAATCGGTTATGACTCAAAAGAAAAGAATGGAGAAAAGATGTTTGGGACCTTAGGAGTTGCGGCAATGGAAGGAAAGAATGGAAGAGAGGTTTCGGCCTTAGCAAAATAAAAGGAGAAGTGAAGATGCACAAATGGGTTCTTTCACTTTCAGTTGAGAGACAAAAGAGAAGAAAGAAAGGGAACACTTGAATATGCCAAATGAACTTCGGCACCCACTCTCCCCTTCATGACTAAAACTACCACCCCAAGTCCCCTCCATTCGGCCAACTATTTTTCCCTCATCCAAATCCCCCTTTTCACTCCTACTTAGCCGAATCTTTAAGCTGTCAGACCCAATCTACACTTCATCCATTTAGAGTCCTTGTTCCATCCACCACTGCACCTCCTTGCTGAAAAATAAAAGCTCCAAAATGCTTCCCTTGCTGCTCGAACCTAGGTCCCTTCACACTCCCTGTGGCGTCACCTCACAAGGCCCTAAGTGGCGCCTCTTTGCCACCTTACCAGCTTAGTACTTGTGTCCTAAGCCACATAACAAACTCCTTAAGGCCTAGCTCCCTTCGTTCCCTTTTTAGGCTTAAAATCAAATATTTTTCTAAGGCTTCTACCTACATCCCAAGGTTCCTGAAGCCCTCAAAAAACTTCAAATCACACACAAGTATGCTACCACATACATTTAAGTGAAAATGCATAACCTCTAAATCTTGGATATTACAGTTCTACCCCCTTAAAATAATTTCGACCTCGAAATTACCTGGCTAAAATAAGTGAGGGTATTGCTGTCGCATTGCTTCCTCTAGCTCCCACGAAGCTTCTTCCGATCCATGGTTAAGCCATAACACTTTGACTAGAGGAACTGATTTCCTCTGAAGCACCTTCACATCCCGTTCCAGAATCTGAATCGGCTCTTCCTCATAGGACAAATCTGGTCTTAACTCCACCTCCTCAACCGGTATTACATGAGATGGGTCTGATCGGTAACGACTTAGCATCGAAATGTGGAACACATCATGCATCTACTCCAACTCCAAAGGTAACTCTAACTAATACTCTACTGGTTCAACCCGCTTCAAAACCCGATAAGGTCCTATAAACCTGGGACTTAATTTTGCCTTGCGACCAAATCTCATCACCTTCTTTCATGGAAAAACTTTTAGAAACACCTGA
Organism: Gossypium rotundifolium; assembly: GCA_025506655.1. Taxonomy (NCBI): domain Eukaryota; kingdom Viridiplantae; phylum Streptophyta; class Magnoliopsida; order Malvales; family Malvaceae; genus Gossypium; species Gossypium rotundifolium. The sequence goes on along the minus strand of CP106722.1, from coordinate 153,748,793 downwards.
TCCCCCACAACAAACTCTATCTCCTTCCACAGACACCATATGCCCTAAGAACGTAACTTCCTTTAGCCAAAATTTGCATTTGCTAAACTTGGCATATAGTTTCTTTTCCCTTAACACTTGCAACACCACCCGGAGATGCTCATCATGTTCTTCCTCAGACTTGGAATACACTAAGATATCGTCTATGAACACAACGACGAACCGATCCAGGTAGGGTTGGAAAACCCGATTCATCATATCCATGAACGCAGCTGGGGCGTTCGTCAATTCAAACGGCATTACTAAGAACTCATAATGCCCATATCTTGTCCGGAAAGCTATCTTATGGATATCTACTTCCATCCCCCTAAGCTGATGATATCCCGACCGTAGATCTATCTTTGAAAATACCGTAGCCCCCTTAAGCTGATCAAACAAGTCGTCTATCCTTGGCAATGGGTACTTGTTCTTGATGGTCAGCTTATTCAACTACCGGTAATCTATGCATATACGCATAGTCCCGTCCTTCTTCTTCACGAATAGGGCCGTTGGTCCTCATAGAGACACACTAGGTCGAATAAACCTATGATCGAGTAACTATTGGATCTAGGCTTTAAGCTCTACCAACTCCTTTGGTGCCATTCGATACGGAGCAATTGACACAGGAGCTGTACCCGGTAGTAAATCAATTCTGAACTCTACCTCCACGTAAAGGGGTAACCCAGCGACTCCTTGGAAAGACATCCAAGAATTCTCTTACTGTTCTCACTTCACTAACTCCTTCTTTTGCATCCAAAGCACTCACGAAGGCCAAAAATGCCTTGCACCCTTTCCAAACCATCTTATCAGCCTTTAATACGGAGACTACATTAGCCAAATAATTCCTTCTTTCTCCTATCATAATTATCTTCTCATCCTCCGGAGTCCTCAACTCCATTCACTTAGCTGCGCAATCCAATTTAGCATGATGTTCCACTAGCCAATCCATGCCTAGAATGAGATCAAATTCCCCAAAAGGTAGTTCCATCAAGTCGGCAGGAAATACCACTCCCTGAATCTCTAGAGGCACACTCCGGAATATCTTATTCACCATTACCATTTGACCTAATGGGCTCACTCATATCATCTCCCTAACAGACGATTCGGATGCTACACCTAATGTTTCAGCTATTCTACATACAACATATGAGTGGGTCGAGCCAACATCAATTAAAGCAAAGTAAGGCTTGTCAACTATAAGGAACGTACCGGTTATGACGTCCGGTGCGTCACCATCCTCCCTCCAACGAACTGCATACACCAGACCCAGCTGTCTAGCCTCTGTGTTACCAACACCTCTGCCCGATGTTCCTTGATCCCTTCCAGAACCATTACCTTTGCCAACTGGACCACGACCCCGCGGTGGTTGCTATCCTCCTCTTCCAGCCTGATTAAGACCCTGACTTGTTGGTCGGCTCCCATCTATTTTCATAGGACAGTCCCTAATCATGTGATCCTTGGATCCACAGCTTAAAACATCCCACTGTCTTTTTCCAACACTCTCCTAGGTGCATCTTTCCACACTGAGCACAAGTACGGTACTGTCCTCCCATAACAACCTGCTGACTTCGCGGCCCATCAACTCTAGGTCTCTTTTGAACATTCCCGGATGACCCTGATGATCCCAAACCACTCTTTTGTCTATTCCTATCTCAATTCTGTCTCACAGATTCCTTAACCCCTTCGCTACCTTAGCCTTCTCTACCAACACGGTAAACTCCCGCTCCTGCTGTGGAGCAATCAGCAATCTTAGGTCATCCCTCAATCCATCCTCGAACCTGACACATCGTTCATGCTCCGTGGCCATGACACCTCTAGCATATCGGCTCAACCGTAAGAATTTTGCCTTGTACTCCACTACGGACTTATTCCCCTAAACCAGCCTCAGAAACGCCTTCCTCTGTGCATCAATATAGCTAGTCCCAATATACTTCTTCTGATACGCCACCTTAAAATACTCCCAAGTGAGATCATCCGCTACAGCACTATCCCGAACCGTGAGCCACCACTGGTATGACTCATCGCGGAGAAGCGACACCACCCCTTTTAGTTTCTCCTCAGCAGTCAGGTCCAACTCGTCCATAATTCACTCCGTCGCCTCCAACCAATACTCAGTCGTACTGGGCGCCACACCAGATACACCTCGGAATACCTCCGCTCCATTGGCTCAGAGTCACTCGGGTACAGATTTTTGAGCTCCCATACCTCCACCTGCTCCAGCCACCCTCTCAAGAACTCAGAGCATTGCCTGCGATACTGCATCATCCCCCGTCTGATCCTGATATTCAACACCAGCAGCTGGTGGTGGTGGCATCTCATTCTCGGACCCTTGACTAGACCTAACGGGTTCTGATACGATCATTCTGCCTCTACCACGCCCTCGCACATTACGACCACGTCCCCTAGAACTCATGCCTACGATCGCGATTTAATCTGGTTTAAAAAGTTTTATGCATCAGTTTTTGTTCCACTGATTACCCACGAACAAGTTTTATGTAAAGAAGTTTAATGGTGGTTATTTCGATCATTTCAGGGTTTTCGTTTCAAATCTTCTACCCTATTTCAGAGAATCACATTCATTTAATAGTATCTACTACACACACTCACCACTCGAACATTTCCGTCCGTTCCAACCCAGGGGTATTTTCGTACTTTGTCTTATAGGGGTATTTTGGTAATTTTCCAAATCAGGGTATCTTGATATTTTACAAAATAGGGGTTTTTGGTATTTTTACAAAATAGTAATATTTTGATAAAAGTTGAGGGTGGTATGGCAATTTTATAAACTGAGGGTATTTTAGTGATTTACAAACCAGGGGTATTTCGGTAATTTTGTAAATCGGGGATATTTCAAAAAAATTTCAAAATCTAAAATAGTTTTTACAAATCAAAGGGGTAATTCGGTGATTTAAAACTAAGGTTTTTATAAAGTAGTGTAGCTAGTCCCTTTCGGGTTTTAATTATTCAATTTAGCCTGTGGGTAAGTCCTCTTGGTTAGGGTGAACCGTCACTACGCACCAGGTAGCAATCGAGCGAAGAGGAGGTGAGTCACTAGGACTGCTTAAATATCAAGCTCCCCCTGAATCCAATCTTAGACATGCGCTGTGGTTGCCACACCCTTAGCTCTTGACTCACTCATGTGTTTGTTTGATTAGACTTTAAATTTTATGTAATTCTGTGTTGGAGTAAGCTATTCCTAGGGTTCATTAGCTCCTAATCTATGATCCCGTATCCTCCACATACAAATCACACAGTGGTTAGGGGTACTTACCTGGTGGACTTCGGGCCGGAGACTCAGGTGCCATGCCAGAAAACCTGCTCATCCTTTAGTAAAACTCAATTTCTAAATAAAAAAATGTTTTTGGGCCCAAAAGCCCTTAAGGTCGAGTTTTGAACCAGGCTATGATACCAAATTAAAACACCCCAAACCAGGCCCACAAGCCCTGACCGGATCTGGCATGCTCCTTGAGTAAAACGTAGTTAAATCTCGTTATGTCATCTTGAAAAACTTGGTGGTTTTGAAGAAAATAGATTTGGATTATTCTTAAATTGAAAATTGTGTTGTAATTTAATTTTGTATTAAAACGTTATCTTCATATTTTAGAAATTACAAGTTTAAAGAAATGCCTAATTTTAGAGCTTAACATTAAGTTGAAAATCGTAGGTGTTTAGGTGTCAAAACACTTGAAGTTGTTTTATGAAAAATAGTTTAACCACTTGTTTAATGTTGATCATTATCAGAATAAAAATTAAAACGAAACTTAAAACAGTTAAATACTAATGGCCTTATTACAACAAAACTAAACCCGAAATAAATTCCAAAAAACATAATAAAAAACCGAAAAAAATCGAAATGAGCATGGCCACCACTAAGTCCCCTCAGGCCGGTCCATCTCTCGAGTATCATCGCAAAATGTTAGCCCACGAAGGGTGAGTCAACAGACTCAGTGTGTAACAACCAACATAGACTCCCAAACGATTAAGGCATATTAGATCACATATAGCAAATTTAGGCAATGATGCAACCCAAACCCACCTAGATATCTAACCTCTACACATCACCCGTACCTGCCAATCACACCGTGGGGATTACTAAATCGACCCTCCATCCGCTACACACCATCGAAGGCAGTCGCTGTAGTCAACTACACATCGCCCTTATAATCGTGGCATAGCCACCAGATAGTGTGACAGAGTCACCGGATTCATAATCACCGGATAATGTGGTAAAAACCACCGGAACAATTCCCCTTTATCATTATCACCCATATGCCCATGCAATATACATATCATACAAGTATCATGCAATATACCTTACTCCATGGCCATAACGATATTTCTCATATTTTCATATCAATGTTTATAAACTTTATTAACTGAGAGTTAGGGGTAGCGTGCACTGAATACCTTTGTACCATTGAATGGTACCCTTAGCCATATTCATTCATTGCCTTATTAACATATACATAGCAATATTATTATTGTTCGGGAATTTAGGGTGGGTTACACACCTGACTATTCGTAGATCTAAGCAAAATCCTGAAACTACGCGAACCTAACGAGATCCCGAAATGTTTGCCTTCCCTCTTCCTACAATCGACCAACATTTGTTAGTAACCAAAAGCCTATTCGGTTCAACTAGAAATCCCGAAGGATATGTCGCATGAAGATAATACCTTACCTTAATCGATTAAATCCGAAAATCGTCACTTGTCCTTGAAAGTTGTCACTTTCCCTATATCAACCATGTTAGATTCAATTCTAACATCAATAGATAAAAGTAAGTGGCTTTCGGCCTAGGGTCATCCTTTGCTTACCTTGAACATCCAAATCCCGAAAGATCCCCTTCTAATCGTTGGCTCCAAGGATCCTAAAATCTCCCTTCATGGTTTCGGCCAAAGAGATATAGGGATTAGAGTCTTTGATTTTCGACAGTTCTAAAAGAAAAAGAATAGGAAATCAGCCTAAAAGAGATCCTTACCAAAAAAGAGTGACCAACGCAATGATCACTGGCCCTAAGAGATTGACAAGGAGAAAGATGATCGGCTTTTGGCCTTTTAGTGCTTAGGAACAATCAGTTTTAGTGGTTTAAGGGTGCAATCGGTTATGACTCAAAAGAAAAGAATGGAGAAAATATGTTTGGGACCTTAGGAGTTGTGGCAATGGAGGGAAAGAATGGAAGAGAGGTTTCGGCCTTAGCAAAATAAAAGGAGAAGTGAAGATGCACAAATGGGTTCTTTCACTTTTGGTTGAGAGACAAAAGAGATGAAAGAAAGGGAACACTTGAATATGCCAAATGAATTTCGGCACCCACTCTCCCCTTCATGACCGAAACTACCACCCCAAGTCCCCTCTATTCGGCCAACTCTTCTTCCCTCATCCAAATCCCCCTTTTCACTCCTACTTAGCCGAATCTTTAAGCTGTCAGACCCAATATACACTTCATCCATTCAGAGTCCTTGTGCCGTCCACCACTGCACATCCTTGCCGAAAAATAAAAGCTCCAAAACGCTTCCCTTGCTGCTCGAACCGAGGTCCCTTCACACTCCCTGTGGCGTCACCTCACAAGGCCCTAAGTGATGCCTCTTTGCCACCTTACCAACTTAGTACTTGTGTCCTAAGCCACACAACAAACTTCTTAAGGCCTAGCTCCCTTAGTTCCTTTTTTAGGCTTAAAATCAAATATTTTTCTAAGGCTTCTACCTACATCCCAAGGTTCCTGAAGCCCCCAAAACACATTCAAATCACACACAAGCATGCTACCACATACATTTAAGTGAAAATGCATAACCCTTAAATCCCGGATATTACATTTTAACATGTTTTAAGCTTGTTTAATCGTGTTTTGAGTAAGTCTAATTGATGGAAATTGGATTGCTTGTTGTCAAAGTTGGTAGATTTTAGTAAACTTGAATTTGAAGGAACATTTAGGAGCACACAGCCTGGGACACGGGCTGTCACATGGCCGTGTGCCACACACAGTCACTCCACACGGTCGTGTGTTAATTTTTATTTGAGGTGCAGGTTTCACACGGTCTATGACATGGTCATGTGTTTCAAGTCAATATGTAACATGGTCTGGCACACGGCCTGCGACACGGCCACGTGGCCCTATTTTGAATATTCACACGGATGGACACACAGGATGGGACATGGCTGTGTGTCCATACTTTGAGTACCCACATGGTTTGGGTTGTGTCACACGGCCGTGTGACCCCTATTTTTAATTTTTTTCTTATATTTTCTATTTTGATTCAAATGAACCCTGATTGTTTTCAAGTTATTCTTAGGGCCCTGTAGGTTTGATTTAATGTCCATATATGTATTCCCTACTTGATTTAAATGAATTATTGAATGATACTAGATAATTTGTATAATTGTATCTATTTGAGTTTAAATGTTCTGAATTGTTCTGTAATACTCCATAACTCTAATTCGACAACGGAGATGGGTTAGGCATGTTACACCTAGGTATTGTAATACCAACATCGTGAGAAGACAAAAATTAACAAAAAAAGGGTAGTCTTTATCCACCGGAAGAGCTAATCATTGAAGGCCCACTCAAGGGTATTTTAGATACAACAATAGGGTCAAAATAGCTACTTATATTAGCTAAAATTTCGTTGAGAGAAAAAGAGGCCACATTAGAATAGTTTTAGCTTAAGGGTTTCTTTAGTTTTCTCTTAGCTTTTCTCTCTTCTTCTAGGGTTTCTTAGTTTCATTTCCTTAACTTTAGATTTATCATTTCTCTGCAACTTTTCTTCTTATTTTAGTTGTTCTTGGTGTTAGTTAAGTTAGATAATATTGTAACTTAGGTTTAATTTCACTTTAAGTCCTTAACCTTAGTTCTAAACTATTTTTAACTTTAGTTTAATGTATTTTAGTTTCTTTTACTTTGCACTTGTTAAAGTTTGTTCCTTTCATGTTTATTGCTTTAGATTTTCTTGTTGAATGCTTCTTTTTACATGCCCTTTAATTTTTCTTGCATAAAAATATTAACTTTTAACTTTTTCTTAAGCTTTTCATTAATGGCTTTCATGTTCTTCATTTCCATGTTTATTGGCTTTATTTTCAACACGAGTAACTAAACTTTTAAAGGGGGTTGGTTGATAGAGATATGGTGAGTTGATTTTTGGATAAAGGACCAAATCATAATAAATTGGAATAATTTGAATAAACCTAAAACTTAGGATTGATGACCCTAAGGGAACATCTAAGTAAGTGATATCGAGAGGAGATCTTGTTGAGCACCAATTCATTAGTCCCAAGTTAACCAGTGAGAGCGAGAGATAATCCAGATCAATTTGTCTAACTTGGTAAAATTGAGACCGAGAGGTAAAATGGAGACATTTTGGGAGTTTAAGTGATTTGAATCCCTAATTCAAATATTAGTGAACCACATCAAGATCAACCAACCACCGTTTGTTATTTAATCGTTAATTTTGTAATTTTGCATGTTTTACAATTTACTCCTTGTTAGCTAAGTCGTAGGTTAGTTTAATTTCTTTGGACTTTATGATTTACCATAATATAACTTTTTGCATTTAGTTAGTTAGAATCTTTATTTTGCACACACATTATTTAGAAATTGTTCAACCTACAATTCTCTTGGGTTCGTTCCTTGGAATACTCCAATATTCTATTGTAACACTACAAATATTGCAATTGACCTGTCACACTTGCAATAAATTCACGATATTTATATTCGTTTTAGTCCAATTGTTGATTCATATCTCTCTTCATTCGCGAGGATGGAGAAAGGCATCAAAAGACTAAGGGAAAAGTGAAATTTTTGAAAATGTAACAGTTTTGATTTTTGCTAAATAGTTTTTGAGCTACTTTATGTGTTATATTGAGATAAAATGATTAATTTTTCTATGGAAGTATGCAATATTGGATCGCGTTTGGGTATAGTTATCATGTCATACGATAATGAGATCACTTTTCTTGTATTTAGTGTCGAGTTGGCTTAACTTGCCTGGGAATTGATGTGTTGGGAGGGTTTTCTTATTGTATTTTACACTTTTTGGTGTGTTTGAAGGGTGTTTATAGTGTGATACACTTACATGGTATGTTGGGTTGGAAGCCGTGTTATTACACGCAACAGAGTTTGCTTATGTTTTGACACTCATGTGCAATTTGGTGTGTTCGAGTTATCCGTGTATTCGTACAATGTGTTCATACTTGACTAATAAGGGCTAGAATTTAATGATAATGAGGCTATGATTGAAAATTGTGTATGAGCAAAATATATGCTAGTAACTATGAGAACTGATCTTTGTAAATGATGAGAAAATGGTTCGTTGGTGTAAATAATTGAGGAAAGCATGATAATGTTTTGATTTGAATATATGACATAATGATTTTATGTTGTTGTTGAATTAAATTTTAGTATGTTATTATATTATGTATCAAATTAAGTACTTTGGGAACTTTTAAGCACCACTGAGCTTATAAATGCTCTGCATAGAATTGTTTGTTCCGTGCGTAGGTCTCTATTGATTTGATTCAGTTCGAGTGTTGGCTTTAGCTCTAAGGAATCTCAGTTGCCTAATTTGTAATGTCTCTTTATATTTTAGTAGTGTTGGAATGTTATTGTTAAGACTTGTTGTTCATTGCTCTTTTAATGTTTATTAGGGTATCATGACATTATAGTACTTTGGTTGTGGTAAATGCTTTTAATTTGAAATTTCAAATGCTATTTAATTTGTTTTATGCTTGAAATTTTACTTACCTAGTTATATTTTGATTGGTTGAGGCTTATTGTTGAATTTACATGTTTTAAATTTATTTTGGTATGTCAAATATGTTAGTATGACTTTGTAACACCCCAAACCTGGCCCATGCGGTATGACCGGATATGACATGTCACATGAAGAAACGTATAAAAATCGTATAATTCTTACTAAAGTAGGAGTTACTTGGTTGTGTTTAAGTAAACGAGTTTTGTATATAAATATTTGATAAAATACAGCTATTTTGAAAGATCGTTTGATGAGTCAAAAGTCGAGGTAGTGAGCTTTAAAACCGTGACTTTTGAAAATATTGATAAAAATTCGAGAGAAAATTTCGAGTTAAAAATATTTGTAGAAGCTTGTTATGAAAACCATTTGTTAATCTATTTTGGAAAACCTTGGTTTAAGATTTTAGAAAAATCCCCATTTAAAATAATTTGAGCAAAATACTAAGTACGAAAAAAACATAAGCAAAATAAAAATACCCCAGAGGCCTTATAACAACATAAAAACCCAAAATAGCAAAAGTAATAAAGTAAATGTAAATGGAAATCTAAAGTTCAAAGCACCATTTCTGAAGTATAGCCTCCACCGAGTCATCCATGGCCCCAAATCCTCATCACTGAGCATTACCTACAAGGGTTAAGAAAAGAAAGGGGGTGAGTTACAAGAACTCAGTGTGAAATCTCCTTACCGCCATCCACTGGGCCTGAACCCATTTAGCAATAACTTGGGCCTGAGCCATATAGCATAATCATGGGACGAATCCCATTTACAAAACAAACTGGGCATTTGGCCTATAAACATGATAATGCAGATAATGTAATGCAACCCAACCCATCCTAGTAATCCATCCGCTACACACCACCCGTACCATCCCATCACACCTGTGGGGATCAAGTCAACCCACCCCACCAAACACACCAATCGTAGGCAAGTTGCCATTTATAATAATTTGTGGCTGAGCCACCAGAAACGCTGCAGTCAAGTTGCTTTTTATAATATTTGTGGCTAATCCACCAGAGTATCATATACGGTAATATAATCGGCACACAACATTGGGTAAATACATTTAGCACAAAGCCATAATCACGATGGCACAAAGCCATATTTAGGTTGGCACATAGCCATTATCAGAATTTGTGGTAGAGCCACCAGAATATGTGGCAAAGCCACTAGAATAAGTGGCAAATCCACCAGAATCAGAATGTGGCAGAGTCACCAGCCTACACTTCTCTTCGTACCATTTTTCCCACCCCATGCAATATGTAAAAATGCATCATAATAAAATATATACACATATATAATAAAATATCCATAAGTAAATATATCAGCCACTTAATCTAGTAATCTATTATAGAGATTTATTCCACTAAAGTAGTTTAATAAATCGGTCTACTAAGTCATTCTAGCAATTCGGCCCATAGGGGCATTTTCGTGAATTGGCCCATAAGGGCATTTAAGCAATTCGGCCCGTTAAGGCATTTTAGTATAAACGGCCCATTGAGGGTATTTTGTAATTTGATAATTTTACCCACTAAGGGTATTTCGGTAATCTCACAACCCAGGCGTACTTCGATAATTTATCATCCAAGGGTATTTTCGTAATTTCGCAACCCAGACTTAACTACTAATGTGGGGCATAAAAATTGAATCTGTCCATCTGCGTCATATTGACTAAGTTAACTATAACTTAAGTTAGGAAACTCAAAATTTAGATCCGTAAATTTTCCTTGAAACTAGACTCATATATCTTCTTACTCAAAGTTTTCCAGAATTTTTGACTTAGCCGTTTAGTACAGTTTATTCATTAAAGTTTCCCTTATTTCACTGTCCAACAGTTCTGACCTCTCTTAACCGAAATTCAAATATCTCACTGTACAGTTTTTTTATATTGCTCCCACTTGTTTCTATTGAAATCAGACTCATAATGAATCTATACATATAAATTATAACTCATAATTCACTTTATACAATTTTAAATGATTTTTCCAAGATAGAACAGGGAACCCCGAAGTCAATCAGAACCAGTCTCACTAAAATTAAAATATCATAGAATATAAAATTTCTCTTCCTCCACTATTTCTTTCATATAAAACTAGACATAGTAAGCTTTAATTTGATATCATATTCACTTTCTAATTCCATTTATCCTATTTTTCGTGATTTTTCAAAATCACATCACTGCTGTTGACCAAACTGTTTCATTGCAAAATATGGTTACCACTACGAACATATGCACGCCCGAGTGGTCACGAATGCTAGTTTCTGGTTTTTTGATCTTTCCACCGAATCACAAAACATTTCACGCAAATACTCAGAGAGGTGTGAGATTACACACCATTTCAAACATGTATTCGGAAGGGTACGGGATTACACACCTGATTTGGATTTCCTAAAGAACCACTCTTCGTTGACCGTAGAACAATACCACCCAAAAGTTAGCCTCGGATTTCCAAAAGATTTCGTATTACTTACACTTGAATCACTTACCACACGTGATCTCCCTCTATGGAGTCTCGATATTCAACCCCGCCTTCTGACTACCACCACACGCTCCTTTACTGCAACTGATGTTAACGATCCTCACCCTTTGATTATCAAAAGAATCGGCAAAAGAGTGTTTCAGCTTAACCAAATCAAGAGAAAAAAAGAACAAACAACATGAAATAAGAAGAAAGAACCTTTACCTTAATAATAGGGGTGAACCGAAAAGAATAACATGGTTTGGCACTAGTAGCAAGACAACAAAGAAGGTTCGGCTACAAGTGATATCGATTTAAGAGGAAGGGAGAAAAATTGGAGAAATAGTGAGGAAGTAAAAGAAGAGATGGACAAGAGAGTGTCAAAGTTTCGGCCAAAACAAGGAAAATGGTGTACAATATTGGCTTTAGAGTTTCGACAAAGGAGATAAGAAATTGGTTAAAAAGCAAACTCAAAAAAATGCTCAAAAGAATAAGCCTCTCATGCACTAAAACTTAGCAAAATGATCCTAGCAAAATCGGCTACCCTCTCCCAAACCATGTATCATCTTTACCAAAAGATGAACATTGACCCATTAAAAACTTTCCAAAACATCTTCCCCCTTAAAGGCTAACATGTTCCCTTATCTTTCCTTTTTCTTTTGATTTCTTTCCTTACCCTCAACCTTGCCTTATTTCCTTAGCCACCTTGCCAAAATTAAAAAGTCCACCTTACCATATTAAAGCCATGACCGACACTTACCTTATTAGTGCAAATATTCAATCCAAAATATTTGCACTAAGTGGGATTCGAACCTCAAACCATTAGTACACTCCACACTCCACTTTCCACCTTTACCAATAGACTCCTTGTGCTAGCAAAACGCACACTTATTTACTTAAGTCTTGATGCCACTTACCTTCTCTCCTTAAAGTGCCTAAACATAAAAATTTTCCTATAACCTATCTTGAACCCAGAACTTCCTAGAAACCCCGTAACTTTCCAAAATCACCTTCCTAATAAGTTCAACTTGAAATAAAGCCTTTCTCTTGTTCTCCAAAAATTTTAAATGCTTCCATGCTCAAGGCCCAATGGGCCGATCCTACTAGGCCCAATTTCGGGTCGTTACAATTCTACCCTCCTTAAAGAAATTTCGTCCTCGAAATTTCCAACCAACTACTAACCGCACCGCTCAAATTACACCACCATGCTTTCGCTGCGCACTCTGATCTTAATAACACTAATGTACTTTTAACATAATCTTGAATCCTCTTTCGTACAACCAAACATCTAACCACAAAAGCAAGCAGTTATCTACCACTTATACCTAAAATTTTGTACATTCAATCATCACGTCTAACCAAAACATACCTGACTTGATGGTGATGAAACAATCTCGAGCCTTATGCTCCTTAGACCCGCATCTTATGCATGCTCCTGACCTCCTCCATCATTCTCCAGGATGATGCCTTCTGCAATAATCGCAAGCCAGAAAGCTTGGACGTGCCTTGACACAATTCACAGAATGAGATTGTGACCCTGAAGAACCGCAATCCTTTTCTTCCTACAATCCACGCACCTAACCTGAAGTGCCTCACTGATTCCTTTAATCTCCTTTAAAACCTCCCTAACTAGCTGAGGTAACTCATCAGCTCTGGCTCCATCATGAGGCCCCGTCTCAGCCACTGGCGATACTGTCGCCTCCCTTTCAGGCACATGCCTTGATGCTGAAGATCCAACTCTAGCACCTCGGCCTCTACCACAGCTATGTCCACCGCGTCCACATCCTCTAGCACTCATGTTTACTGTAACACCCCAAACTCGGCCCAAACACCACGACCGGATCTTGGCATGTCACTAAGAAGAATTTATAAAACACATTGCATTCTTAAGGGAAAATTTCAGTTTACTACTCCTGCTGCGTTTTCAAATTTTGTCGGATGTTTAGAAAACTTAGTGGTTACATGTTAGCCTAGTTTAATTTGCAAAGTTTCAAATCAAGTGACTTTTGAAAACCCATGTTATTCATTTATGTTACGAGTGTTTTGTCGTAAAAGATAATAATTTACTGAATAATTTAGTTGCATGAAAACTATGTTGCCTCTGAGTTTTCTTTTTAAAACATATTATTATTTCAACTAGTCATATAACTTGAGTGTCTAAAACTTAAAATAAATTCAAAACTTAAAACCCGATTTATAGTGGCCTTATTACAGTGTGAAAACAAACCTAGTTATTGAAAATGAGTAAAGTTCATTACTGAAACGAAATAAAATCATGCATGGCCACCTTGTGCTCCTCTCCAGCCCCGGTCTGTTACACTATGTGCTACCTGAAAAGATGTTAATCAATAGAGTGAGTCACAAGACTTAGTGTGCAACACTCAAGCACCAATAGATTGGGCCTTAGCCCTACAGAACAGAGTAACAGAACAACATATGGAAGAATGATGCAGAACCCATCCCAATCCTAGATTTCCATCCGCTACACACCACTCGTACCTGCCAATCACACCAATGGGGATTTCTACAATCAACCCTCACCGCTACACACCATCGATGGCAGTCATGCTGCAGTTAGCTGCTCATCGTCAGAATCGTGACATAGTCACCAGAACAAATCGTGGCAGAGCCACTACAATAAATCATGGCAGAGCCACTACAGCAGATCGTGGTAGAGCCACCAGAACACTTCCCCTTTAGTAACATAATCCCAATCCCATACAACATAATAACTTTAATGCACAGATACAACAGGTTTCGACATGCATGTATAGAATGCTCATAACATATATCATGTCATCTCCTCATAACCATTTATTTGATGTAACAGAAATCACTAACCTGGTGTCTCGCCTTTACCCTCCAAGGGCAACTCACTAGCCATACCGAGGTTCGGCATTTAACAGAATATAATATTACATTAGCACAACATTACAGATGGTGTGAGAAGTTACACACCTGATTACACACAACATTAAACTATCGAAGTCAACGCTCTCACTGACTGGGATCACGACTATCTGTCTACCACTCTGCTCAGAAACTATCCCACAACCTAGTGGCCAATCACGAACAGTAGATACTTCTTAAACCTAGGGATCGAACCCGAAGGTTTTCCTCCCTCACCAACTTGTAGATATCTTGCATCCATCAAAAGCTTCGATCAAAACTCACTACGAGAGATATGATTTGAGTATCCACCCAACAACTTTAAAATGATAGATATAAGAAAAATCGATTGATAGCATGACTAGGATGAATCTTCTTACCCAAATTGATTGAATCCTGAAGTTAGCAGACTTGGATTAAAACATTGATTGCACACTCTCGATTAACTTCAGGATTCGGCACCAACAGACAGGATAGAGAAGATTCTACTACCAGAGAAAAAGAGAGAAAAACAAAGCCCAAAAAGAGATTAAGAACCGATTCTGCCTAGAGGGAAAAGAAAAGAGAAAAGAGAAAAAATGAAAAACTTACCAGTCTCTGAGATGAGAATTCGGTTATGGTGAATAATTCAAGGAAAGAAAACAAAAGAAGTAATGCTGAGACTTAGAGGTTTCGACTAAGAGGAAGAATGAATGTGTGGTTTCGACTTTTAGTGAATGGAAGAAGAAACAAGAATAAGATGAGGAAAGTCAAGAGAATTCGGCAAGAGAGAAGTTCATGAAAGGAAAAAGAGGAAATAGAAAGGGGAAGAAAAGAACAGGGTTTCAGTTTTTGAGAATGAATTGAAAAGAGACTGAAAGAATTATGTCCAAATGGTCTTCTTAATTTCGGCTAAAGGTCACAAAAGAAGAAAAGAGTGGAAATTGGCTAGGTGATTTTCGGCAAAAGAGAGTATGAGAATAACTAATACCAAATTTTGGCACCCCCCTTTGCCCAAAACCGAATGCTCCCCACCTCTCACACTCCTCAAAGTTTTGGCTAGGACTCCCCCACTATGCCGTCCCTTCCATGACTCCTACTTTTCCTCTCTTCCACTCATTTAAACCAGTTTGAATGATTCAATCTCCTTAAACTTCTCTCCACCAATCGTTTGAAATGCTTGACCAAGTCATACCTCTCTCCTCCAGAGTTTGATTGACATCCAACCACCTCCCCTGCTTGAGCCAAAAATAATACTCCGTTACTGCTTAAGAGTTTCGAACCTTCTCCCTCTCAACTCCTTGTGATGTCACTCCATGCATGCTAAGTGGCGTTCCCTTGCCACTCTTCCACTGCATTTCCTTGTGTCACTAAACGCAACAAACAACCCCTAATGTCCTACTCCTATTTGGCTATCCTCCTAAAGTGCCCAAAACTAAAATTCCACCAAAACTTCGGCTTAACCCCATAACTTCCCGAGGCCCCCAATCATATCCAGACAACAAGCATAACACATCAATATCCAAAAAACACAAAAGATGCAAAGCCCCTAAATTACCTGATCAAAAGAGATGAGGATACTATCGTTGCATAACCTCTTTTGGCTCCCACGTAGCTTCTTCTACACCGTGGTTTCGCCATAGAACTTTGACCAAAGGGACTGCCTTCCTTCTCAACACCTTAATGTCCCGATCCAAAATCTGCACGGGCTCCTCCTCAAAGGACAAGTCTGGTCTTACTTCAATCCCTTCCACCAGTACAATGTGCAATGGATCAAAGCGATAACGTCTTAGCATCAAAACATGGAACACATCATGTATCTGCTTCAACTCTGGAGGTAATTCTAATTGATACGCCACTGGCCCCACACGTTCTAATACTCGATAAGGCCTAATAAACCTAGGGCTTAACTTGCCCTTCCGACCAAATCTCAATACCTTCTTCCACGGTGACACTTTCAAGAAAACTTGGTCACCCTCTGCAAACTCTATCTCCCTTCGTTTCAGATCCGCATAAGATTTTTGTCTGTCTGACGCTTCCTTCAATCGAGTCTGAATTAACTTAACTTTCTCTTCTGCTTCTGAAACCAATTCTAGACCGAACATCTGACGCTCAACCAACTCCGTCCAACAAGTAGGAGTACGACACCTTCATCCATATAATGCTTCGTAGGGTGCCATCTGAATGCTACACTGGTAGCTGTTGTTGTACGCGAATTCTGCCAAAGGTAAATACTCTTCCCAACTACCCCTGAAGTCAATAACACAACCTCTCAACATATCTTTCAAGATCTGGATTACTCTTTCAGATCGATCGTCGATCATGGATGAAAAGCGATCTTTGAAATCTAGCCTTGTCCCCAATGCCTGATGCAATGCCCTCCAGAAACGTGACGTAAACCTAGGGTCTCTATCTGATATGATCGACACTAGTACCCCATGCAGTCTCACAATCTCTGCCACATACAGTTTTGCCAACTTCTGTAAAGAATAGTTGACCGAACAGGTATGAAATAAGTAGACTTCGTCAGTCGGTCAACAATTACACAAATTGAGTCTTTCTTAGTGGGCGTAAGAGGTAGTCCACTAACAAAATCCATCGTGACTCTTTCCCATTTCCACCGTGACATCTTTATTAGCTATAACAACCCCGAAGGAAACTAATGTTTTGCTTTTACTTGCTGACACATCAAACATTTACTCACAAATTCGGTTACCTCTCGCTTCAAACCTGGCCACCAAAACTATTCTTGTAAATCTCGATACATCTCATTCCATCCAAGATGCATAGCATATAGACTACTATGCGCCTCCTGAAGAATCACCTATCTCAACTCCACATCTTTTGCTACACAAACCCTTTTCCAGTAACATAGGACCTCATTACTGTTCAAACTATAATCTTCTACTCCACCATTCTGCACTTGCCAGAATTGAGCACTCAAGACATCGTCTAACAACTACTTCTCTTTTTCTGGCTTGTCCACATTGGTTTCACTTGATGTTCAGCTAATAAACTACCATCCTCGAACAAGCTGAGATGAGCGAACATTGCCCTTAAATCCGCTATCACCTTTTGACTCAGCGCATCCGCCACCACATTAGCCTTTCCTGGGTGATACTCGATCGAACAATAATAGTTTTTTAATAACTCAATCCACCTACGCTGTCTCAGATTCAGCTCATTTTGGGTAATGAGGTATTTCAGACTCTTATGGTTGGTGTAGATAACGGACTTTTCCCCATACAGGTAATGTCTCTAGATCTTTAGAGCGAACACCTTCGCAGCCAACTCCAAATCATGCGTGGGATAGTTTTTCTCATACGGTCTTAACTGCTGAGATGCATACACCACATCTCTCCCATCCTGCATCAGCACACACCCTAATCCCGTGTGTGAAGCATCACAATAAATTACAAACTTCTTTCCGGCCTCAGGCTGAATCAACACCGGAGCCTCTGTCAAGACCCTTTTTAGTTTCTCAAAGCTTTCCTGCTGTTTATCAGTCCAAACAAAAGCTTTCCATTTCCACAACAACTTAGTAAGGGTGTTGCAATCAAGGAGAACCCCTCAACAAACCTTCTTAGTACCCGGCCAACCCAAGAAACTTCGAATCTCCGCCATAAACTTCAGCGGTTTTCAGTCTAACGCAACTTCTATCTTACGAGGATCCACCCTAATCCCCTCCATCGATACCACATGACCCAGAAATGTGACCTCTTTCAACCAAAACTCACACTTGCTAAACTTGGCATATAGTTGCTTCTCCCTCAAAATCTGCAGAACCACTCGCAGATGAGAATCATGCTCCTCCTCAGATTTGGAATATACCAAGTTGTCGTCTACGAATACAATGACGAACCGATCCAGGTAGGGTTGAAAAACCCGGTTCATCATACCCATGAATGCCGCTAGTGCATTTTTCAATCCAAATGGCATCACCAGGAATTCATAGTGACCATAGTGGGTCCAAAAAGTCATCTTGTGAACATCTGCTTCTTTGACCTTAAGCTGATGATATCTCGACATCAGATCTATCTTTGAAAAGATCGAGGCCCCTTTGAGTTGATCAAACAGGTCATCTATCCTTGGCAGCGGGTACTTGTTCTTGATAGTCAACTTGTTCAACTAGCGGTAGTCAATGCATATACGCATAGACCCGTCCTTCTTCTTTACAAATAGGACTAGCACTCCCCACGGAGACACACTCGGTCGAATGAAACCACGGTCCAACAGTTCCTGGATCTGAGCTTTGAGTTATACCAGCTCCTTTGGCGCCATTCTGTAAGTGGCGATGGACACCGGAGTCGTACCTGAAAGTAACTCAATTCCAAACTCCACTTCACGATCCGAAGGTAACCCTGGCAACTCCTCAGGAAAGACGTCCGCAAAATCCTTTACTGTTCTAACCTCATTAACAGTCACTTCCTTTCTGTCTAATGCACTAATAAAAGTTAAGAATGCATTGCATCCCTTTCGAATCATCTTCACAGCCTTCAACGCAGAAACCACGTTGGATAAATAATTCCTTCTTTCCCCTATCACAACCACCTCTACGTTTTCTGGGGTACTCAACACCATACGCTTAGTCTCGCAATCCAGTTTAGCATGATTTTTCACCAACCAATCCATTCCCAAGATGAGATCAAACTCCCCAAATGGTAATTCCATTAAGTCTGACGGAAACACTACTCTTTGAGTCTCTAGAGGTACATTCCTAAATAGTTTGTCCACTATCATGGATTGTCCTAGCGGGCTAACCACAGTCATCTTCCTAGCAGCTATTTCAGATTTTATATTTAAAGTCTCAGATACTGAGCATGCAACATAAGAGTGGGTTGATCCAATATCAATCAAAGCAAGAAATGGAGTATCAGCTATAAGAAACATACTGGTTATAACGTTCTGTGCATTACCATCCTCTCACCGCCGAGCTACGTATACTAGACCCGGTTGCCTTGCATCTGCATTACTAGCACCCCTACCACGTGCTCCACGGCCATGTCCAAACCCATTTCCTCCTCTGACTGGGCCACGACCCCTCGATAATGGCTGACCACCTCTCTAAACTGATCAGAACCTCGTCCAGCTGGCTGCACCTGATCTACACGTGGACAATCTTTTATCATATAATCCATAGATCCACCGATTTTTCCTCTCCATTTCCCATAATGCACCTTCCCACGCGGTCGGAGCACGAGCTGGCACATCAAACCTAGGCCTTTTCTGAAAACCCCCAGATGATCCAGACGGCCCAAAACTTCTCTTATTCTTACCCCGATCCTTATCTTTATTCTGCTTCTCTGTCTGCTTTACCTCTTCGGCTATTTTAACTTTCTCCACTAGAACGGTAAAGTCCCTTTCTCGCTGCGGTGCTATCAACACTCTTAACTCATCCCGCAATTCATCTTCGAATCGTACGCAGCACTTATAGTCAGTCGTCACAATACCTCGAGCGTAATGGCTCAAGTGCAGAAATTGTACCTCATATTCAGACACAGATTTGCTCCCTTGAACCAAATTCAAAAATTCCTTCCTCTAGGCATCAACGTAGCTGGCCTCGAAGTACTTCCCCTAAAATGATACCTTAAAAAAATCCTAATCAATCCGGTCCACTAGAGTACCCTCTTTTATCGTAAGCCACCACTGATAGGCCTCGTCTCGAAGAAGAGACACCACCCCTTTCAATTTCTCCTCTACCGTGAAGTCAAGGTCATCCATTATGCGCTCACTTGCCTCTAACCAATACTCAGCTGTATTAGGGGCTACACCAGAAACACCCCTAAACATTTTCGCTCCATTAGCATGAAGTCGTTCAGACACCGAATTTCGAGCCCCAGTACCCATGCTTGCCCCAGCAACTCTCTCTAAAACCCATAACATTTCCTGAGACACTGCCTCATCCCCGCCGGTTTGGTCCTAAAATTCCACTCCTATCGCTGGCGATACCGGTATCTCACTACCTGACCCATGACCAAATCCCATTGGTTCCGACACAGCGATCCCGCCTCTACTACGACCATGCACATTGCGCCGCGTCCCCTACTACTCATCTCTATAATCTCGTCTTAATCTGATTTAAAGAAATTTTATGAATTAGCATTTCTTCCACTGTTATTAGAGAGTAAAAATTTATGAAAGATAATTACAAGTAGTTTCCACAATTCACATACAACCTAAAAGTTTTCGCTTCTAAGGTATAGTTCCTTAGTTCTAACATCCATGGCAATATATTCACATAGCACATGCCATTTTATACAAATCCCTTGCTAATCAAAAACTTACCTGGCGGACTTGGGCCGGAGACTCGGGTGCCATGCTAAAAAAATAATAATAAGTATTTCATCTTATATGTATATATTAAAAAACCCACCCTTAGAAAATATTTTGAACCCAAAACCCAAAGTTGAGCTTTTGAATCTGGCTCTGATACCAATTTGTAACACCCCAAACCTGGCCCAAACACCATGACCAGATCTTGGCATGTCACTAAGAAGAATTTATAAAACACATTGCGTTCTTAAGGGAAAATTTTAGTTTACTCCTGCTACGTTTTCAAATTTTGTCGGATGTTTATAAAACTTAGTAGTTACATGTTAGCCTAGTTTAATTTGCCAAGTTTCAAAATCAAGTGACTTTTGAAAACCCATGTTATCCGTTTATGTTACGAGTGTTTTGTCGCAAAAGATAATAATTTATCGAATAATTTAGTCGCATGAAAACTACGTTGCCTTTGTGTTTTCTTTTTAAAACATATTGTTATTTCAACTAGTCATATAACTTGAGTGTCTAAAACTTAAAACCCGATTTATAGTGGCCTTATTACAGTGTGAAAAAAAACCCAATTATTGAAAATGAGTAAAGTTCTTTACTGAAATGAAATAAAATCATGCATGGCCACCTTGTGCTCCTTCCAGCCCGGTCCGTTGCACTATGTGCTACCTGAAAAGATGTTAATCAACAGGGTGAGTCACAAGACTCAGTGTGCAACACTCAAGCACCAACAGATTGGGCCTTAGCCCTACAGAACAGAGTAACAGAACAACATATGCCAGAATGATACAAAACCCATTCCAATCCTAGATTTCCATCCACTACACACCACTCGTACCTGCCAATCACGCCAATGGGGATTTCTACAATCAACCTTCACCGCTACACACCATCGATGGTAGTCATGCTGCAGTTAGCTACTCATCGTTAGAATCGTGACATAGTCACCAGAACAGATCGTGGCAGAGCCACTACAGCAGATTGTGGCAGAGCCACCAGAACACTTCCCCTTTAGTAACATAATCCTAATCCCATGCAACATAATAACTTTAATGCACAGATACAACAGGTTTCAGCATGCATGTATAGAATGCTCATAACATATATCATGTCATCTCCTCATAACCATTTATTTGATGTACCAGAAATCACTAACCTGGTGTCTCGCCTTTACCCTCCAAGGGTAACTCACTAGCCATACTGAGGTTCAGCATTTAACAGAATATAATATTACATTAGCACAACATTATAGATGGTGTGAGAAGTTACAAACCTGATTACGCACAACACTAAACTATCAAAGTCAACGCTCTCTGTAACATCCTAAAATTTAGTATCAGTATGTTGTTTTCTTTTGTTGGCACTTAGTAGTGCAATAATTTTTATTTGTATGGTTAAATGGTATCATGAGGGCTTGGGATTAATATTGGACTTAGAATAATTTTTAGTAAATTGTACTTTATTGGAGAGGAGCTTGTAACTTTAATGCTTAAGGTAAATTAAGTGATTAAACTAGCATAAGTTGAGCTAGTAGTAAAGTAGAGTTGGCACCATAAGTGTTCTTAGAGGGAAGGAGTTCAAATCCTTGATGAGCATGTGAATTTTATTTATTTTTGTTTTTCCATTTTCATAGTGTCGGTTATGGATAAGATCTTGGATGACTTGGATTTCAAATATTATGGCAAGAAGACTAAAGGAAAAAGGTAAGTAAAAACTTAAGGAAAAGAATCTTATAAAAAAAGGCATTAAGGGTGGACACAAGGCTTAATGTAATGTGAATGTTTTGGAAAGTTTTGTGTGGAAAAAACTTTGACTTAGTGTCCATGTACTTGGATGGTTTTTGGGGCTTGGGGTGGCCGAAATTTTGAAGGCATTTGGATGAATTAGGAGCTAGTTGTGCACATCTTTCTTTTAGTCATTTTGTGTTCTCTCAAAGCTTTTCTCTCTAATTTTTCCTCCTCTTAGCCGAATGTATTTTGGACAAAAGGTAAATCATTTTCTTTTCTTTTGGTCATTTGAGTTTTGACCATTTCGATTTTGAGTTGTTCTTTCTCCCCAAATTATTTCTTCTTTCTTTCCTCTTTGTGACCGAAAATACCAAAACATCAAAGACCATTTCTTCTCTTTTTCCCTCATTGCCGAATGTACATTGACCCAAAGTTCTTCTTTGAATCATCTTCTATCCTTGAGAACCGAAATTCAAACCTTCATTTCTATTCTCTTTTCTTCTTTACTTCTCTTAAAAGACTCTCAAACATCATCCCCAATTCTTCACCATGGGTGAATGGTGATGGTAAAATCTTTAGCCGAATCTTTCTCTTCATTTATAATCTTTTCTCTTTCCAACAAATCCTTCTTTCTTTGTAGTGATATAGCAGAGTGCCGATTATTTCTACATCGATTAGTTGACCTTAGCCATAATAAGATCATGTGGAAAGGAAGTTCATCGTTCAAGGTGAGGATTCAATTTCAAAAAGGGGTTTTATATTATTCTTTTAATTGATTAAGGATTGTTTTGATTAATCGATTCTGTCATAGGGACTTTATTAATATACTTTTACTTTTTGAACGAAAGAATCCTGTAGTAAGCCTATTTCGCCTTTAAAATCAATTGGTTGTAATAAGGGAATATTAGTTGGACTAACATTTATTTGTCAATGGAGGCAATCAATATACGGTTGAAAAGGGTTGTTAATAGCATTTGGAAGAGGGGTGGTTCCGCTATTCCCCCTAAATTCAAGCGAAGGGCTATTTTGGGAATCTGAGACTTTCCATCGGGTTGTGGACCCCATCCGAGGAGAATCAATTATTCGAAGTCGTGCGCACTCTGGAGCCATTGACTGTTCGTGGTTCTTCAACGGTTTATGAACCGTCAATCGGGGAAAATCGAAAGATAATTATTGTCCAAAATTTCGAGGGTAAAGATCTAGATCGTTTATCTTGACATAGATTTATATTTAGTATCAGTGTTCTAATCGAGTGTGATACGTATTTAGGTATCGAAGAGAGGGAAAGTATAGTTCTCATCGTAATCAGGTGTGTAATTTCACACTTATCTCATGGGTTAGATATTGTACCGTAAGTAATAGAATAAAAATTGTAAAGTTGGTAAAATTGGAAAATACGGTATATTAACACTTTTTGTGTAAATGCATGAAATCGGTATTAAAGTTGTGGAAATTACGGATTTTCCCTTAATGGGCTATTATATTAACCAGTGATATTTGGGGCCATATGAATTATTTTGATAAATTGGGCAAGTGTGAAATTTGTGAAAAGGTCTTCATGTGATTAATGGGCCAAATTTGCTACATCGATTAATGGGCCAAATTTGCTAGATCGCTTAATGGGCCAACTTGTATTACGGGCCTTATGATGAAATCATTATATGAATATTGTTATGCTTTGTATATGCATACATGATTGCATGGGTTGGGATAAAATTGAAGAGAAGTGCTGGTGGCTCTGCCACAATCTAGTTCGGATGGCTCTACCATAATCTAGTTCGGTGACTCTGTCACAATCTAGTTTGGTGACTTTTTCACAATCTAGTTCGGTGGCTCTGCCACAAACATTTTAAATGGCTTTATGCCTGCGATTGGTGTGTTGGCGGGGTGGGTTGACTTGATCCCTATAGGTGTGCTGGTTGGTACATGTGGTGTGTAGCGGATGGAAATTTAGGCTTGGTTGGGAATTGCATATCACATGCATTTTATATTTGATATATATATATATATATTGTACATTTGTAAATGGGCTCAAGCCCAATTATATGCTTAAATAGTTTTGGCCCAGTGGACACGGTAAGTGGGTTACACACTGAGTTCTAAGTAACTCACCCCATTTTTCTTACCCTTCTTAGGTAATGGTAATTGATGGAGGCTTAGGCCGGGGATGACTT
Organism: Gossypium rotundifolium; assembly: GCA_025506655.1. Lineage (NCBI taxonomy): Eukaryota > Viridiplantae > Streptophyta > Magnoliopsida > Malvales > Malvaceae > Gossypium > Gossypium rotundifolium. Next base: position 153,724,533 of record CP106722.1, on the reverse strand, counting down.
CGTGTGGAGGCCATACTACTAATGGTGGGTTATATATAAACTTTGAACTTCTTTTAAGTATTTCTATTTAAGTATTATTTCAGTTGCAATGTAATAAGGCCTCTGGTATTATTTTCATGGATTTTTTATTTTGTGGATGGATTTTAATATGTTTTAGATACTTAAATGGGACTGTTTTAATTTCTATAAATGTTTTATTAAACTTGTGTGTAAAAAAGGGTTTTTCTTAAATATCATCAACTCGTAAAATTTCTGTGAAAACTCTTTTATGAAATTATTTTAACCAGTTATTTTTCTGAAAATCAAATTATAAACCCTTACGTTTTAAAATCATGGATTTTAAATTAATCTTGATTTTTGATAAACTCCATCCCCAAAATCATTTTGAAGATTTGTTTTCTTTAAATCATTGATGACTAGATGTAAGTTCGATTTGTGTGGCATGCCAAATCTAGACTTAACGGATAGGCCAGGTTTTGGGTGTTACATTTTATGGTATCAGAGCTAAGTTCAAAACTCGGCTGTGGTTTGGGTTCAACAATAATTTTTGTTTTAAAAACTGTTTAAATTTCTAGAGTTTATGTTTTAAAGGTAGTATGGCACCACGAGCATCCGGCACCAAGTCAAGTAAGTATTTGTATACTGAATAATTATTATTGTGATATGATTATAGGAACACTTTAGAACTTCTAATTTTAGGCGTTGAAAATAGTAGAGATCGAGACTATAGAATTGATTCTGAAAACAACTCTATCTCTTATAATTCATAAAATATCTTTATTAAACACTGAAATAATATTTTGATTCATAAAACTTGTAATCAGATTAAATCGAATTAGTCATTATGAGCACTAGAGGACGTGGACGTGGACGCGGTAGACGTGGCCGTGGTAGAGGACGAGGTACTAGGGGTGCAACTGAAGCGCCGGGTCATATGCCGAAAATGGATGTACCTACGTGACCCGGGAGTGAGACTGGATCACATGACCATACAAGAGAGGACAATGCTTTGACTCAAGCAATGTTGTGAGTCCTAGAAAGGGTTGTTGGGATTAGAACTGGTCCAACAGTTCATGGATCAATATCGGAACGACTTAAATCAAGTGGTGCCAAGGTTTTTAGAGGTGTCTTCGGCGTAGCTCCGAATGTTGCGGAATATTGGCTTGAGGCAGTGGAGCGAATCATGGATGATTTAGAGTGCACCACCAAGCAGAAGCTAAAAGGAGTTGTGTCCTTGTTAAGGGACGAGGCGTATCAATGGTGGCTTACTATTCGAGAAGGCATCGAGGCTGCATTGGTTACTTTGGATTTTTTCAAAGCTACTTTCCAAGGGAAGTACGTCGGGACAAGATATGTGGATGCCCGGAGGAAGGAATTCCTGAAATTGGTTCAAGAAAATAAGACGATGGCAGCTTATGAGGCAGAATTTCTTCACTTGAGCAGTTATGCTCGTACAATAGTGTCGACTGATCATGAGCGCTATGTACGCTTTAAAGATAGGTTGAATGATGAGTTGTGAGTACTGATAGCCCCACAACAAGTATGAACTTTTGCCTCGCTTGTGGAGAAAGCTAAGATAGCCGAGGAGGCTAAGAACTCAGAACGCCAGAATCGGGAAAGAGTTAGAGGCAAGAGGGACTTTAAGTACTCGGGTTCTTCTAAAAAGTCCCAGAAGAGGCCTCAAAATGATGAACCAGCTCAAGTTAAAGCACTTGTGACTACCAATCAGAGTCGAGACTGTGTTGACTGTGGGAAGCGACACCCCGGGGAATGTTGGAGGAAGACTGGTGCCTGCTATAAATATGGTTCCAAGGATCATCAGTATAAGAACTACCCTCAACAGACTGATACAACTTAAGAAGCTCGTAACCCTGATGCTCAGCTAGCTAGAGGCACTCAACAACCATCGAGAGGCCGTGGACCAGGTCATGGTGGTAATGGTGTTGGACGTGGTCAAGGTGCACCGGGTCAAGGTAATGGCTTTAGAGGTAACGCGGAGGCAAGACAGCCGGGGTTGGTCTATGCGGCCAGGCGTCGGGAAGATGGCGATGCACCTGATGTGATAACTGGTACGTTCTTCATCTTTGATGTACCTGTTACTGCTTTGATAGATATCGGGTCTACCCACTCATATGTTGCTAGTGCCATATCTGAAACCTGAATATTAGATCTGAGATTACTGAAGATGCGAGAATTGTGAAGGTATTTTCAGATGTCTTTCCCAAAGAACTTCCTGGTTTACCTCCAGATCAGGAAGTAGAGTTTGGCATTGAGCTTTTGCCTGAAATGGCTCCGGTGTCCATTGCCCCTTATATAATGGCACCGAAGGAGTTAGCGGAGCTTAAAGCTCAAATTCAAGAACTATTGGATCGGGGATTTATTTGATCGAGTGTGTCTCCGTGGGGAGCACCGATTTTGTTCATCAAGAACAAAGATGGGTCAATGCTTTTATGCATTGATTATAGGTAGTTGAATAAATTTACGATCAAGAATAGGTATCTTTTGCTGAGAATCGATGGCCTGTTTGATCAATTGAGGGGAGCTTTAATTTTTTCCAAGATTGATTTGAGGTCGAGTTATCATCAACTCAAGGTTAGAGAGGCAGATATTCATAAGACGGCATTTCGGACTCGTTATGGTCATTATGAGTTTTTGGTGATGCTGTTTGGTTTGACCAATGCACCAGCTACATTTATGGACATGATGAACCGAGTCTTTCAACCCTATCTAGACCAGTTCAGTAGTGGTGTTCATAGATGATATCTTGGTATATTCGAGGAATGAAGAAGAGCATGACTTACATTTGTGCATTGTGTTGCAAATTTTATGAGATAAGCAACTTTATGCCAAATTCAGTAAATGCAAATTTTGGTTGAAGGAAGTGATTTTCTTGGGTCATGTGGTGCCAGCCAAAGGAATAAGAGTTGATCCTCGGAAGGTAGAGGATGTGTTGGATTGGAAACCACCGAGGTCAGTGGCTGAGATTCAGAGTTTATTGTGTTTGGCTGGTTACTATAGACGCTTTGTTGAGGGGTTTTAGTTGATTGCTACACCCCTAACTAAGCTATTGCGAAAGGGAGTACCGTATGTATGGACTGATAAATAACAAGAAAGTTTTGAGAAACTGAAGAAGATTTTGACTAAGCGCCGAGATCGATTCAACCCGAGGTGGAAAAGAGTTTATCGTTTACTGTGATGCGTCACACATGGGTTTAGGATGTGTGCTGATGCAAGGAGGAAAAGTGGTGGCTTATACTTCTCGTCAGTTAAGGACACACAAAGTTAACTATTTTACTCATGACATAGAGTTGGCTGCGGTAGTGTTTGCTTTAAAGATTTAGAGGCACTATCTCTACGGTAAGAAGTCGATCATTTATACAGACCATAAGAGTCTTAAGTACCTCCTTACCCAAAAGGAGTTGAACTTGAAACAACGGAGATGGGTGGAGTTGTTAAAGGATTGTGACTTCTCAATCGAGTACCATCCTGGAAAGGCTAACGTTATGGCAGACACATTGAGTCGTAAGGTGGTATCAGAGTTAAGAGCAATGTTAGCTCATCTCAATTTGTATGAGGATGGCAGTCTGCCAGCGAAACTTCAGGTGAAGCCATTGTGGTTAGAACAGATCAAGGAAAAGCAGTTATCAGATGAAAAATTGGGTCCTTTAATGCAACAAGTTAAAAGTGGTATAATAGGGGACTTTAGATTGAACAAGGATGGTGTGCTGTGTTTTCGTGGAAGAGTTTGTATGCCCATGGATTCGGATTTGAGACAAATGATTCTGAAAGAGGCACATAGTAGCCCTTATGCTATGTATCCCGGAGGAAATAAGATGTATCAAGACCTCCGTGAACAGTATTGGTGGCCAGGGTTAAAGCGGGAAGTAACAGATTATGTAAGTAAGTGTTTGACTTGTCAGCAAGTGAAGGCAGAACATCAATTGCCGTCAGGCTTATTGCAACCGGTAAAGATTCCTCTATGGAAATAGGAGCGGATAATAATGGACTTCGTTAGTGGGTTACCTTTAAAACCTGCTAAGAAAAATTCCGTTTGGGTGGTAGTAGATCGATTGACGAAGACTGCTCATTTTCTACCAGTTCATACGGATTACTAGCTACAGAAGTTGGCTAAGCTGTATGTATCCGAGATCATGAGGTTGCATGGGGTACCAATGTCATCATATCGGACAGGGATCCTAGGTTTACATCACGATTTTGGAAATCTTTACATAAAGCTGTGGGAACAAAGTTAAACTTCAGTATGACTTTTCATCCTCAGTCAGATGGTCAGTCAGAAAGAGTAATTCAGATTTTGGAAGACATGTTAAGAGGTTGTGTGATTGACTTCAGAGGTAGTTGGGAGGATTTCCTACTGTTGGTAGAGTTCGCGTATAATAACAGCTACCAATCCAGTATCCAAATCTTATGAAGCGTTATACAGTCATAGGTGTCGTACCCCTACTTGTTGGACTGAATTGGGGGAACGGCAGTTGTTGGGTCCTGAATTGATATCTAAGATGGAAGAAAAGGTAAAGGTGATTCGAGCACGACTAAAGGAAGCTTCAGATAGACAAAAGTCGTACGCGGATCTGAAGCGTAAGGATATCAAGTTTGCGGTGGGAGATCAGGTATTTCTGAAAGTTTCACCTTGGAAGAAGATTTTAGATTTGGAAGGAAGGGCAAGTTGAGCCCTAGGTTCATTGAACTGTACCGTGTGTTGAAGCGTGTAGGATCAGTGGCCTATCAGCTTGAATTACCTCCGGAGTTGAGTCAGATTCAGAACGTTTTCCATGTCTCTATGTTAAGGAGTTACCGATCAGATCCGTCTCATATAGTGCCAGTAGAGGAGGTTGATCTAAGGTCGGATTTGTTTTTCGAGGAGGAACCAATGGAAATCTTAGACAGTGATGTTAAGGTGCTAAGAAAGAAGACCGTGCGTTGGTCAAAGTTCTATAGCGTAATCACGGTGTGGAGGAAGCTACGTGGGAGCCTGAGGACGCAATTCGGCGACAATATCCTCACCTTTTCTAATCAGGTAAATTTCGAGGACGAAATTTTCTTTAAGGGGGTAGATTTGTAACATCCTAAAATTTAGTATCAGTATGTTGTTTTCTTTTGTTGGCGCTTAGTAGTGCAATAACTTTTATTTGTGTGGTTAAATGGTATCATGAGGGCTTGGGATTAATAGTGGACTTAGAATAATTTTTAGTAAATTGTACTTTATTGGAGAGGAGCTTGTAACCTTAATGCTTAAGGTAAATTAAGTGATTAAACTAGCATAAGTTGAGCTAGTAGTAAAGTGGAGTTGGCACCATAAGTGTTCCTAGAGGGAAGGAGTTTGAATCATTGATGACCATGTGAATTTTGTTTATTTATGTTTTTCCATTTTCATAGTGTCGGTTATAGATAAGATCTTGGATGAGTTGGATTTCAAATATTATGGCAAGAAGACTAAAGGAAAAAGGTAAGCAAAAACTTAAGGAAAAGAATCTTATAAAAAAAAGGCATTAAGGGTGGACACAAGGCTTAATGTAAGGTGAATGTTTTGGAAAGTTTTGTGTGGCAAAAACTTTGACTTTGTGTCCATGTACTTGGACGGTTTTTGGGGCTAGGGGGTGGCCAAAATTTTGAAGGTATTTGGATGAATTAGGAGCTAGTTGTGCACATCTTTCTTTTAGTCATTTTGTGTTCTCTCAAAGCTTTTCTCTCTAATTTTTTCTCCTCTTAGCCGAATGTATTTTGGACAAAAGGTAAATCATTTTCTTTTCTTTTGGTCATTTGAGTTTTGACCATTTCGGTTTTGAGTTGTTCTTTCTCCCCATATTATTTCTTCTTTCTCTCCTCTTTGTGACTAAAAATACCAAAACATCAAAGACCATTTCTTCTCTTTTTCCCTCATTGCCGAATGTACATTGACCAAAAGTTCTTCTTTGAATCATCTTCTATCCTTGAGAATCGAAATCCAAACCTTCATTTCTATTCTCTTTTCTTCTTTACTTCTCTTAAAAGACTCTCAAACATCATTCTCTCCCTAATTCTTCACCATGGCTGAATGGTGATGGTAAAATCTTTAGCCGAATCTTTCTCTTCATTTATAATCTTTTCTCTTTCCAACAGATCCTTCTTTCTTTGTAGTGATATAGCGGAGTGTCGGTTATTTCTACATCGATTAGTCGACCTTAGCCATAATAAAATCATGTGGAAAGGAAGTTCATCTTTCAAGGTGAGGAATAAATTTCAAAAAGGGGTTTTATATTATTCTTTTAATTAATTAAGAATTGTTTTGATTAATCGATTCTATCATAGGGACTTTATTAATCGACTTTCACTCTTTGAATGAAAGAATCTAGTGGTAAGCCTATTTCTCCTTTAAAATCAATTGGTTGTAATAAGGGAATATTAGTTGGACTAACATTTATTTGTCAATGGAGGCAATCAATATAGCGTCGAAAAGGGTTGTTAATAGCGTTTGGAAGAGGGGTGGTTCCGCTATTCCCCCTAAATTCAAGCAAAGGGCTGTTTCGGGAATCCGAGACTTTCCATCGGGTTGTGGACCCTCATCCGAGGAGAATCGATTATTCGAAGTCGTGCGTACTCTGGAGCCATTGACTGTTCGTGGTTCTTCAACGGTTTATGAACTGTCAATCAGGGAAAATCGAAAGATAATTGTTGTTTGAAATTTCGAGGGTAAAGTTATAGATCGTTTATCTTGACATAGATTTATATTTAGTATCAGTGTTCTAATCGAGTGTGATACGTATTTAGGTATCGACGAGCAGGAAAGTATAGTTCTCACCGTAATCAGGTGTGTAATTTCACACTTATCTCATGGGTTAGATATTGTACCGTAAGTAATAGAATAAAAATAGTAAAGCTGGTAAAATTGGAAAATACGATATATTAACACTTTTTATGTAAATGCATGAAATCGGTATTAAAGTTGTGGAAATTACGGATTTTCCCTTAATGGGCTATTATATTAAACAGTGATATTTGGGACCATATGAATTATTTTGATAAATTGGCCAAGTGTGAAATTTGTGAAAAGGGCCTCATGTGATTAATGGGCTAAATTTGCTAGATCGATTAATGGGCCAAATTTGCTAGATCGCTTAATGGGCCAACTTGTATTATGGGCCTTATGATGAAATCATTATATGAATATTTTTATGCTTTGTATATGCATACATGACTGCATGGGTTGGGATAAAATTGAAGAGAAGTGCTGGTGGCTCTGCCACAATCTAGTTCGGATGGCTCTGCCATAATCTAGTTCGGATGGCTCTGCCATAATCTAGTTCGGTGACTCTGTCACGATCTAGTTTGGTGACTCTGTCACAATCTAGTTCGGTGGCTCTGCCACAAACATTTTAAATGGCTTTATGCCCGAAATTGGTGTGTTGGCGAGGTGGGTTGACTTGATCCCCACAGGTGTGCTGGTTGGTACGGGTGGTGTGTAGCGGATGGAAATTTAGGCTTGGTTGGGAACTGCATATCACATGCATTTTATATTTGATACATATATATTGTACATTTGTAAATGGGCTCAAGCCCAATTATATGCTTAAATGGTTTTGGGCCAATGGATACCGTAAGTGGGTTACACACTGAGTTCTAAGTAACTCACCCGCTTTTTTTCCCTTTTCAGGTAATGATAATTGATGGAGGCTTGGGCCGGGGATGACTTCGTGAAGAGGCCATACTACGAATGATAGGTTATATATAAACTTTGGACTTCTTTTAAGTATTTCTATTTAAGTATTATTTCAGTTGTAATGTAATAAGGCCTCTGGTATTATTTTCATGGATTTTTATTTCGTGGATGGATTTTTATTTCATGGATGTTTTCTTAAACTTGCGTATAAAAAGGGGTTTTTCTTAAATATCGTCAACTCATAAAATTTCTGTGAAAACTCTTTTATGAAATTATTTTAACCAATTATTTCTCTAAAAATCAAATTATAAACCCTTACGTTTTAAAATCATGGATTTCAAATTAATCTTGATTTCTGATAAACTCCATCACCAAAATCGTTTTGAAGATTTATTTTCTTTAAATCATTGATGACTAGATGTAAGTTCGATTTGTGTGGCATGCCAAATCTGGACTTAACGCATAGGCCAGGTTTAGGGTGTTACACTCTCACTGGCTGGGATCACGACTATCTGTCTACCACTCTGCTCAGAAACTAGCCCACAACCTGGTGGCCAATCACGAATAGCAGATACCGCTCTCTTCTTGAACCTAGGGATCGAACCCGAAGGTTTGCCTCCCTCACCAACTTGTATATATCTTGCATACATCAAAAGCTTCGACCAAAACTCACTACGAGAGATATGATTTGAGTATCCACCCATCAAGGTTAAAATGACAGATAGAAGATAAATCGATTAATAGCACGACTAGGATGAATCTTCTCACCAAAATTGATTGAATCACAAAGTTAGCAGACTTGGATTAACACGTTGATTGCACACCCTCTATTAACTTCAAGATTCGGCACCAACAGATAGGACAGAGAAGATTCAGCTACCAAAGAAGAAGAGTGAAAAACAAAGCCCAAAAAGAGATTAAGACCCGATTCAGCCTAGAGGGAAAAGAAAAGAGAAAAGAGAAAAAACGAAAAACTTACTAGACTCTGAGATGAGAATTCGGCTATGGTGAATAGTTCAAGGAAAGAAAAGAAAAGAAGTAATGCTGAGACTTAGAGGTTTCAACTAAGAGGAAGAATGAAGGTGTGGTTTTGGCTTCTAGTGAATGGAAGAAGAAGCAAGAACAAGATGAGGAAAGTCAAGAGAATTCGACAAGAGAGAAGTTCATGAAAGGAAAAAGATGAAATAAAAAGGGGAAGAGAAGAACAAGGTTTCAGTTTTTGAGAATGAATGGAAAAGAGACTAAAAGAATTATGTCCAAATGGTCTTCTTAATTTCGACTAAAGGTCACAAAAGAAGAAAAGAGTGGAAATTGGCTAGGTTATTTTCAACAAAAGAGAGTATGAGAATAACTAATACCAAATTTCGACACCCCCATTTGCTCAAAACCGAATGCTCCCCACCTTCCACGCTCCTCAAAGTTTTGGCTGGGACTCCCCCACTATGCCGTCCCTTCCATGACTCCTGCTTTTCCTCTCTTCCATTCATTCAAACCAATTTGAATGATTCAATCTCCTTAAACTTCTCTCCACCAATCGTTTGAAATGCTTGACCAAGTCATACCTCTCTCCTCCAGAGTTTGATTGACATCCAACCACCTCCCCTGCCTGAGCCAAAAATAATACTCCCTTACTGCTTAAGAGTTTCGACCCTCCTCGCTCTCAACTCCTTGTGACGTCACTCCATGCATGATAAGTGGCATTCCCTTGCCACTCTTCCACTGCATTTCCTTATGTCACTAAACACAACAAACAACCCCTAATGTCCTACTCCTATTTGGCTATCCTCCTAAAGTGCCCAAAACTAAAATTCCACCAAAACTTCAGCTTAACCCCATAACTTCCCAAGGCCCCCAATCATATCCAAACAACAAGCATAACACATCACTATGCAGAAAACACAAAAGATACAAAGCTCCTAAATCCCAGATGTTACATTTACTAAGTCAATTTAATCTTATTACAAGTCTTTTGAATCATTATACTATTCAATGTTTATTAAACAATGTTTTATAGAGTATAGGAAGTAAATTTTGTTTTCGTAAAACATATCCTAAAGTCTTAATCTCTATAGTTTCAGTTCTTAAAGCTAGAAGTTCTAGAGTATCTCTACAGTCATACCACAATAATAATAAAATGAAAACATAAACTTACTTGACTTGGTGCCAGATACCCGTGGTGCCATACTTCTTTTAGAACATGCATGTAAAAATTAAAATTTTAAACAGCTTTGAAAACGTTTTTGAACCCAAACCACAGCCGAGTTTTGCGACTGGGCTCTGATACCATAAAATGTAACACCCCAAACCCGGCTCATGTGGTATGACCGGATCTGACATGTCACATGAAGAAACATATAAAAATCGTATAATTCTTACTAAAGTTGGCATTACTTGGTTGTGTTTAAGTAAACTAGTTTTGTATATAAATATTTGATAAAATACAACTATTTTGAAAGATTGTTTGATGAGTCAAAAATTAGGTAGTGAGCTTTAAAATCGTGACTTTTGAAAATATTGATAAAAATTCAAGAGAAAATTTTTGAGTTAAAAATATTTGTAGAAGTTTGTTACGAAAACCATTTGTTAATCTATTTTGGATAAAATGTAACACCCCAAACCCAGCCCATGCGTCACAACCGAATCTAACATGTCACATGAGGAAAACATATAAAGTCCTTGTGCTTTGTACTAAAATAAGTGTTATTTGATTGTAATTAAGAAAAACAAATTTGGTTGTAAATGTTTGATAAAAATACTTCTAATCTTGAGAGGTTGATTGATAAACCGAAAATTTAAACTAGTGAACCTTAAAACCGTGACTTTTGAAAAATAGTGTTGATAATAATTCGAGAGAAAATTTTGAGTTAAAAATATTTGTAGAAGTTTGTTATGAAAACCATTTGTTAATTTATTTTGGAAAACCTTTATTTAAGATTTTAGAAAAATCTCCATTTAAAACAATTCGAAAGCAAAATAAAAATATCCTAGAGGTCTTATTACAACATAAAAACCCAAAATAGTAAAAGTAATAAAGTAAACGTAAATGGAAATCTAAAGTTCAAAGCACCATTTCTGAAGTATGGCCTCCACCGAGTCATCCATGGCCCCAAGTCCTCGTCACTGAGCATTACCTACAAGGGTTAAGAAAAGAAAGGGGGTGAGTTACAAGAACTCAGTGTGAAATCCCCTTACGGCCATCCACTAGGCCTGAACCCATTTAGCAATAAATTAGGCCTGACCCATATAGCATAATCTTGGGCCGAAGCCCATTTACAAAACAAACTGGGCCTTAAGCCTATAAACATGATAATGCAGATAATGTAATGTAACCCAATCCATCCTAATAATCCATCCGCTACACACCACCCGTGCCATCCCATCACACCTGTGGGGATCAAGTCAACCCACCCCTCCAAACACACCAATCGCAGGCAAGTTGCCATTTATAATAATTTGTGGTTGAGCCACCAGAAATGCTGCAGTCAAGCTGCTTTTTATAATATTTGTGGCTGAGCCACAAAGGTATCATATACGGTAATATAATCGGCACACAGCCTTGGGTAAATACATTTAGCATAAAGCCATAATCATGATGGCACAAAGCCATATTTAGGTTGGCACATAGCCATTATCAGAATTTGTGGCAGAGCCACCAAAATATGTGGCAAAGTGACCAGAATATGTGGCAAAGCCACCAGAATCAAAATGTGGCAGATCCACCAGACTACACTTCTCTTCGTACCATTTTTCCCACCACATGCAATATGTAAAAATGCATCATAATAAAATATATATACATACATAATAAAATATCCATAAGTAAATATATCAGCCACTTAATCTAGTAATCTATTATAGAGATTTATTCCACTAAAGTAATTTAATAAATCGGTCTACTAAGACATTCTAGCAATTCGGCCAATAGGGGCATTTTCGTAAATTGACCCATAAGGGCATTTAACTAATTTGGCCCGTTAAGGCATTTTAGTATAAACGGCCCATTGAGGGTATTTTCGTAATTCGATAATTTTACCCACTAAGGGTAATTCGATAATCTCACAATCCAGGGGTACTTCAGTAATTTATCATTCAAGGGTATTTTCGTAATTTCGTAACCCATACTTAACTACTAATGTGGGGCATAAAAATTGAATTTGTCCATCTGCGTCATATTGACTAAACTGACTATAACTCGAGTTAGGAAACTCAAAATTTCGATCCGTAAATTTTCCTTGAAACTAGACTCATATATCTTCTTACTCAAATTTTTCCAGAATTCTTGGCTTAGCTGTTTAGTACATTTTTCGTACATTTCTCTCACTTGTTTCTATTGAAATTAGACTCACTGAGGATTCTATAAATATAAATTGTAACACATATTTCACTTTGTACAATTTTAAACGATTTTTCCAAGACAGAACAGGGAACCCCGAAGTCAATCAAAACCAGTCTCACTAAAATTAAAATAATACAGAATATAAAACTCCTCTTCCTCCTCTGTTTCTTTCATATAAAACTAAGCACAGTAAGCTTTAATTCTATATCTTATTCACTTTCTAATTCCATTTATCCTATTTTTCGTGATTTTTCAAAATCACATCACTACTGCTGACCAAACTGTTTCATTGCAAAATATGGTTACCACTACGAACATATGCACGCCCGAGTGGTCACGAATACTAGTTTCTGATTTTTCGATCTTTCCACCGAATCACAAAACATTTCATGCAAAGACTCAGAGAGGTGTGAGATTACACACCATTTCAAACATGTATTCGAAAGGGTATGGGATTACACACCTGATTTGGATTTCCTAAAGAACCACTCTTCGTTGACCGTAGAACAATACCAACCAAAAGTTAGCCTCGGATTTCCAAAAGATTTCGTATTACTTACACTTGAATTTCTTATCACACGTGATCTCCCTCTACGAAGTCTCGATATTCAACCTCGCCTTCTGACTACCACCACACGCTCCTTTACTGCAACTGATGTTAACAATCCTCACCCTTTGATTTTCAAAAGAATCGACAAAAGAGTGTTTCAGCTTAACCAAATCAAGAGAAAAAAAAAACAATATGAAATAAGAAGAAAGAACCTTTACCTTAATAATAGGGGTGAACCAAAAATAATAACATGGTTTGGCACTAGTAGCAAGACAACAAAGAAGGTTCGGCTACAAGTGATATCGATTTGAGAGGAAGGGAGAAGGATTGGAGATATAGTGAGGAAGGAAAAGAAGAGATGGACAAGAGAGTGTCAAGTTTCAGCCAAAACAAGGAAAATGGTGTACAATATTGGCTTTAGAGTTTCGGAGAAGGAGAGAAGAAATTAAGAAAAGAGCAAACTCAAAAAAATGCTCAAAAGAATAAGCCTCTTATGCACTAAAACTTAGCAAAATGATCCTAGTAAAATCGGCTACCCTCTCCTAAACCATATATCATCTTTACCAAAAGATGAACATTGACCCATTAAAAACTTTCCAAAACATCTTCCCCCTTAAAGGCCAACATGTTACCTTATCTTTCCTTTTTCTTTTGATTTCTTTCCTTACCCTGAACTTTGCCTTATTTCCTTAGCCACCTTGCCAAAATTAAAAAGTCCACCTTACCATATTAAAGCCATGACCGACACTTACCTTATTAGTACAAAAATTTATTCCAAAATATTTGCACTAGGTGAGATTCAAACCTCAGACCTTTAGTACACTCCACACGCCACTTTCCACCTTTTACCAATAGACTCCTTGTGCTAGCAAAAATGCACACTTATTTACTTAAGTCTTGATGCCACTTACCTTCTCTCCTTAAAGTGCCTAAACACAAAAATTTTCCTATAGCCTATCTTGAACCCGAAACTTCCTAGAAACCCCGTAACTTTCCAAAATCACCTTTCTAATAAGTTCAAATTGAAATAAAGCCTTTCTCTTGTTCTCAAAAATTTTAAATCCTTCCATGCTCAAGGCCCAATGGGCCCAATCCTATTAGGCCCAATTTCTGGTCATTACAGACTTTGATTGAATGTTAGACTAGTTTAGGTGCATTTTGGAGCAATTCATGACTTGAAATGTTCATTTCTACATTTTTAAGCATATGTCTTGAAACACTAAGAACATGTCTTGAGACCTCGAACACTTTGTGCTTAAACATGTATTTCCATATGTATGTCTTGATACATAAGGTGCCTTGTCTTGAGATATGGATCTATTATCTCGAGACATAAAACATCAAAGCTATGGGTTAAGGCATTGAGTGCAATGTCTAGATACATGGTTACAGTGTTTTGAGGCATAAATGTCATAGTTTCAAGACATAGCCCTAATGTTTCGAGACTTCAAACTTCGAAGCTAAAATTCAAAATAGGGAAGGCATGTCTCTAGACATGGCTTGATTGTCTCGTGACATAGCCATAAATTTTGATAGTTTGACCCAAAATACATAACTTGGCTCCATGGTTTACCACTTTTGACCTTGAATTATTTAATATGGGCTAAAATGAGTTCATTTAACATTTATAATGTCTTTTAATTATTTGATTCTTCAATGATTAGGTTTATGCTTGGAACTTTGGAAACTTTTGTATGTGCATATGTTCATTTTGATCTACTTCAACAACGAATGTGGTGCTTTGCATTCATTCATCTTCCAAGTTTGGTGTAGAGTGTAACATTTAGGTTAAATTATCTAGAGACATAAACACCAAGGTCTTAAAACATAGCCCTAGTCTCAAGACTTCAAATTTCAAAGCTAAAATTTGAAACAAGGGAGGCAAGTCTCAAGACATGACCCTGAATTTGGTAGTTTATCCTAAGATATGTAACCTGGCTCCATAGTTTACTATCTTTGACCTCAGATTATCAAATGTAATCCCAAATGAGTCTGTTTAACATTTTTATTGTTTTTTAATTGTTTGATTCCTTAATGGTTGGTTTATACTTGGAACTTTAGAAATTTATGTATATCCATATGTTTATTCTAGGTTGTTTCAACAATAGATGTGGTGTTTTGCATCTTATCATCTTTCGAGTCAGGTGTAGGGTGTTACACAAGCCTACACTTAGTGAAAGTTATTGTCTTTTATGAGACCTTTACACTTGAAGCTCACGTGAAAACTATTTGACTTCTACTAGTAGTTGCATCTTACTTGGACATTAAAATATTTTAAATGGAAGTAAAGAGTGCATTCCTAAATGTCTTCATTAATAAAAAGGTGCTTCTTGAGCAACCTAAAGGATTTAAAGACCTTAGGTATTCAAACCATGTTTACAAACTCACTGAGGCACTATATTGTCTGAAACAGGCCCAAAAGAATGGTATGAAAGGTTCTCTAACTTCTTTTGAGCAAGGTTACATAAAGGGAAACATGGACAAGACATTGTTCATAAATATGTAGAAAGGTATGCTTCGTGAATGATATCATCTTTGGCTTATCTTCTCAACAAGCCAAGGAAGCATTTATCAAAATGATACAATTTGAGTTCGATAAGCATCGTGGGAGAATTGTCCTGCTTTTTGGTATTTCATATCAAACAACTCAAGAATGAGTTATTTATATCACAAAAAAAAGTATGCACATAATTTGGTGAAAAAATTAGGAATAAAAGGATATAAGCCAATAAAGACTCTAATGACAATTTTAGATTAACTATGCTTAGGTCCAGGGGGTGTTGCAGTTGACCCTAACAACTACCACAATATAATTGGCAACCCACTTACCTTAGTACAAGTAGACCAAACCTATGTTTTAGTGTCGATATTTCTGCTAGGACTAATCAAATCCTAAAGAGTCACTATTAAAAGTTTTGATAAGTATCATTCGCTACATTAATGGCACTTTGAACATTAGAATTTGGATTTCAAAGGATATGGTCATGAATCTAGTTGGGATTAGTGATGTTGATTGGGTTGTCAATATGTGTGACAAGAAGAGCACATCAAGGATTTGCTTTTATCTTGTATAAATTTAGTGTCATGGTACAGTAAGAATCAATCCCTAATCTCATTATCAATAGCTAAAGTTTAGTATATAGTTGTTGGAAGTTGTTGTGCAAAGTTCTTATGGATGATATTGGGAAATTTGTCTATATTATAGTAAACATGTAATTATTTTCTATGTATTTGAACTATGAATAAATAAATAAAGTTAATTTCACACTTAACCATTATGCATTTTTTGTTTTTATCTTTCATATTTTGGAAGCATAGTGAAATTGTGACAAAGCAAAATTGTGACAAGCAAATATTAGCTCATTGATTATCTAAGTTTACATTATGAGAAAGACAACTTACTTCAGTAGATAATGTAATTAAGTTCGTAATCCCGTAAAAGAATCAAAGTGAGCATTTGATTCAAATGCTTAGAAGGATTATTATGTTGTCTACAATTCCAACTGAGGAGATGGCTAGTCTTGGCTATCAGAGTAGTTAACTCCACGAGTAGAGACATAGATGTATTCATTGGAAGAATGATACATTGGACTGGACCTAAAATGAATTAATTCTAAACTCATTTGTGAATTAATCCACTTGTGATATTCATGGTGTGATTTACCTCAATCTTGAGTTAGTCACTGACCATGCGTATGTAACTCATGTTCATTGATATAAGTGTAGGCTTATGCTCTAAAGATGATCGAGCCCATAGTAGGTATGTTGGGTATCTGACTTGTGTATAGCATGAATTTACTAGCAATAATGGAATTCATAGCTTGATTAAAGAGTTAACAATATCCTCTGATTAGTATTGTGTGGATTGATAGATATGGAACGTGGCCACTGGTTGCTTATTCTCGAACGAGTAATTTATCATAGCCATTAGTTGAAAGTGATCATATTAATCATTAAGAAGACACAATGGTGATAATGAGATAAAATAAGATTGTATTGACTGAATGGATTAACTCAAAGGAATCAATGATATCATATGAGGGTAACACACACATGACGATGTCATTGGACAAAGCAGTTGGATGAATTCCTTTCTTAAAGAGTATGCAATAAGGAGTTTTCAATCATGGTACTTTTGTGGACTGACTCCATGATTAAGTAATTTGAATTATCGGAACAATGCTTCTGGACATACTTGTAATTTCTAGAGCCTAATTGTATATGTTCGATTGGTCTCATTACTAGCTCAACAAAAGCTTGATCGGACTGTATTTGAATCAGAAGAAAATTCTACGACTTTGGAAATAATATAATTAAGCCGATTTATTCGATGTGGAATTAAATTAGGAAGACATGAGAATTGTTCAATTAGAAATTTTGATTAAAGAATTTTCTTGAAAACTTAATTTGGAAAATCTTAGTGATTTTTTGGAAAATTAATTTTGATCAAGTGAAATAAATTAATCAAATTAATTAAAATTAATATGGTACTTTTGAAAATTAATTTTCAAGTCAGACAATTGGTCCAATAGGTAATTGAACTTGAAAATCAGACCTGAGATAAAAATTTGGGCCTGAGAACCCAAAACCGAGACTGAGACCTAAAACTGGTCAAATCGGGCTTGGTATATGAAATTGGGTCATTGATCCAACCGGTGGTTGGATCGGACCGACCGAACTATCATTGGCCCAGACCGAACCGGCAGCAATCCAATCGGCTCATGGTGTAGTGAGGTGTCATGTATGCGATGACACCACCAGGTATGGCGGTGCTGGCGACTACGACAATGGCATTCCGATGGCCGACAGATGGTCGGCAATAGTGGTTCTTCAGTGGTTAAATAGTGAAAGAATTAAACTCCTACTAAGTCTCTACTAGATAATTTGATTTCAGATTAACTATTCCAAAAATAATATTATTTTAATAAATTTAATATTTATCTTGTAGATAAATATTCTATTAATTTAATAAGATTTAATATTAAAGTGATTAAATTTAATAATAGTTGAACTCTCTAAACTCTCCCTATATAAAAAGAGTCATGGGTAATTATTTTTCACAAACTCGAATTAAAGAGAAAGTTGTAGAGAGAAAATTCTCTAAAGAAATTATTTCAAAAAATTTATAGAGATATTTTTTATTTACAATTTGACCTAGAAGTTTAAAGAAATTATGAAATTATCCCACTGGTAATTTTGTTGAAAATTTTCTAATTCGAAGCAAACCCACACTCAACAGACGTGAGCTTGAGGATAGTGGAGAAGGCTACTCGGTCGAAGCATTCATCCTAGACAAATCAAAAGGTATAATTTTGATTAAGTGTTTATTACTTTAGATAACACAACCAAGTTCTTCTTTTGGAAAATTTTTCAAACTCTGATTTTTGCAAAGGCATTTTAAAGAGAGTAGTGAAGAAACCTCCTCTATAATTCCTAAGGTTGTGACTCAAGACAATATTACGGAAGAATAATCACCAGTTCTGCCACCAATTGCAGTTGGTCAAGATGGTATAACAAAAGGTAATGTCACAATCCCTAAAGAACATATGTTAGATGATTTTTTTGGTCTAACTTACTACTTTGCATATGAAAGTACTTTTATTTTTTAGTTTGTAGAGGAAAAGGATGAGATTGCTTTTCATGTTGTGGGGGAATTAGAGAGAAAGATCGAAAGACTATTGAAGGGATAAACTGTTTAATAGAAGAAAGAACCTAGCTTAATCAAGATAGAGACTATGATAAACTAGTTGATACAATAACTCAACAACAACCATTAAGATAAACTTAGGTGTTTTAGAATCTATTTGGAAGATGACTAAGATTTAATACCAAGGGGTTGTTGATATTGATACAAACACAGAAGAACCTAAGGTAGTTGTAACCTTAGTTGTAGTTTTGCTTGCAACTCAAAGAACCATGGCTATAGTGACCAAAGCTATTGAGTTAGAATATACCAAGAAGAAAAGTGAAGGTAAAGGAAAGGAACCATTCATTCTCAAGGTTCCTAAGAAAGAGATAAAATAAAAAGGAAAGCACTTACTATTGATGATGATGATGATGATGATGATGATCTGATGATGTGCCTCTAGTTAATTTGGCATCACATGTGGTGAAACACAGATCCAAGAGACCTAATGTTCCAAGGTTTACAAAAAAAAAAAAGGAATAAGAAACTCAAAGTAGCTAGTGTCCCTAACATTCTTAGGTAAACTACTGAAGCTAAAAGACTTGTTCTAGAGCTCGAGAAACTTAGATTTCTTAGTCCTGTTTATAAGAAGAGAAAAAAATACAAAGCTCATGGCTCAAAAATGTTTCATTGATAAATAGAATATCTAATAATTAGGTTTTTTAAAAGTTGGAATTAGCTTTTATTAAACACGATATTGAGGTCTTTTTGGAGGGGAATGATCATATATGTTCAATAGCCTATGTGAAGTAATTCTATGCTATTCTTCAAAAGATAATTACTAATAAATACGATAAGCATTTTATGTAAGCTTATTTGTGTGGGCAGTCTTTCACCTTTAGCCCTATTGTCATCAATAAATTTTTGCACCATACAAGAGAAGATAATCATAAATTGGTCCTTAACCATGATCATTTTGCTACTAAACTTGCTAATAATATTAGAACCACCTGACCTTAAGGTCAAGATTTCATAACATCATAAATAGAATCGAATTATGTTACTATACAAGCTATTACAACTAATAATAGTCTATCAAACAAATCATGTGTATCAGCAAATGGATGGTTGCTCTATTATACAAGGTAGCATATTTCATTCTATTTTATCTTCATAAACTTATCCTTGATGAGATTGTTAAGCATGCAAAAACTAAGGAAAAAGGCATATGCTATTGTTTCTCTCATTAATTGACCAAATCTTGTTGCAACAAATAAAGACTTAGTGAAAAAAAAGGAAGTTCCTAAGCCACCACAACCTAAATTGAAGTATTCATAAAAGTGGAAAAGATGGGTTCAGATATTGATGAAGAAGACTCTAAAGCAAATGAGGATGAATTGCAAGATGTTGTATCAATTGTAACTAGGTCTAACTGCTAATACAACTAATGTTGAGCAAGCCAAGTTAATTGAACATCTTGGTATAAATGTGGCTTGCATTGAAAAACAACTACATTATTTGGAGAATCATATTAGGCTCCTTAATAAACTCATTAAATTCGCTACAAAGATGATTTTATTGCTCATAGAGCCTATCCGAGCCTTTGGAATTTCGAACAAAAAAAAGGGAGAAATATTAGAGTTAGGGAGTGTTGATGATTTGGTATGATGTTTTGTTGGTTGGTTTTCTATTTGATGAATATTTTATTAATGATTTGTTGAATTTTTTGATCTGTACTTAGCTTGGATGCTTAGATACTTATATTAGAGTTTAAATGTTATGTTTTTCTTTTAATGCCTTGATTCTTGTTGCATTAATGGTTGATCTTATTTTAACAGCCCGATTCAGGGCCTAGTCAGAATAGTGGTTGCGAGACCACAAATTCGAAGTAGAAATGTAACACCCCATTTTACGCTGGAACTAGGTATGAGGTGTTACCGGACTTATCTCACTTGCACATACAACTTTGGGCTATCAATTTTCATTCCAAATCAAAACTTTTTCTATTCACATATCTAACATCCTTATAATGGGCCTACAAGGCCCTAAACATACTTCAGGAAGGTTTCAAAAATAAATCGGAAACTTGCACGCACTTAGGAAAATTTTTAGTAAACAGGGGCCACATGCCCGTGTGAAATGGGACACACCCGTGTGGTATTTCACACGCCTGTGCTTTGCACCCGTGGGCGACATTTACTTGCATCGTACGGTCAGCCACACGCCCGTGTGCCATACCCGTTGTCAACACTAACTTATTCCATACGACGTGTCACTCGCCCATGTGCTTCAACCGTGTGGCGATTTAAATCCCAATTTCAAGGTGCAAACTTCACACGGCCTGGGCACACGCCTATGTCCGTAGCCGTGTCTCCCACACGGCCAAGACACACAGTCGTGGCTCCTCCCGTGGAGCATACTGACTTACATGCTTAGTATGCCAGGGGACACACGGCCATTCAACACGCCTATGGGTCTGACCGTGTGTCACACATGGCCTAGACACACGCCCGTGTGCCTACTCACGTGGACAAAAGCAAGGCTATTTGCCAAGCTCTTCCATCACCCTAATTCACTCAAGCTTAATTCATCCTCAACCATCAATTCCTTCATACATACTCATAACCAAACAACCTAATCATATACTCTACACAATCATGAATAACCTCTTCTTATCATTGATTGATAGTAAAGAGCCATTTACTATGGAAATATACAAAATATTTCATCTATAAGGAGCCAACACATTTGGCCAAAATAATAAAACAATTTACCTAGTCTAGCCCCTATACATTGCACTTCCATACTCAAAATGCTAGTTCTAAATATACCGAGATGAGCTGATTGTTTAGGTGATCTTCCAATTATCTTTGTATCCCTTGTCATTATAAAACAAGGGAAAAGAAAGGGGGTAAGCTTTAAGCTTAGTAAGTTTACATGTAAACAATAAACATCATACTATATGCTAATTAATAAATAGCATTGCATACTAAGCAAGAACAATCCACATCTCATGATCATGCTTACGCATTTCATCTCTTACCACATTCCAACCATATCACAAGCCAAATGCTCACATTATTTAGCATACAACCCTACACTTATCACCATATGTTCTAATGAGACAACACTTAACAATTTCACAATAAGCCATACATAGTAATACCAACACTCGGTGGTTTTGCACTTAGCCCACCATTTACTTTTAGCAGGTGGTATTGCACATAACCTACCAATAAGGATACTTACGATGGTATAGCACATAGCCCATCGAATGATAATATAAACGATGGTATCACACACAGCCCATCGTGAATAAGTAATAAGGTGGTATCGTACATAGCCCACCAACAAGAATGATTAAGGTGGTATCGCACACAGCCCACCATTAATTACTACAGATAATATTCCACATTTACATATCTATCTCAACATTGATACAAAAATTATTCATTATCTACCGAACTCAATCCATTTAAACCATATGTGTTCTCAATCATACAATGCACCAATAAGCAACAACATGTGCATTTATAATGCATCATTGACACGTAAACTTTCCTCGGTGCAAAACGTGTTGATCAACGTTCTATTCTGCAGCCTTGCCTTTTCCTCAGTCAAGGTTAATTTCGCGCTCCTCTTGGTCTATAATAACAAAATTTCACTCATTCAATCATTTTCTAATCATAATACATAGGCAAAAATGACCGTTTTGCCCTTGTACTATGACAAAATTATGATTTTCCCCTAGGCTCGTAAATCATTTTTCATCATATTTTCTCATTAAAAAAGCCTAGTTGAACATTGATTACTCTTACAAATACTCATAAATCCAACTATTTCATGCATTTATTACTCATTTTCAAGTTTTACAACTTAGTCCCATTTAGGTGTTTTCATTGTACCACTCTTCACAAAAGTTGTTTCTCATCTCCCTAACATTCATTTTCTTCCATAAAAACTCAGCTAACAACATAAATACTCTCATGGAAAATCCCTAAACTTCCAACCATATAACAAATTATTCCCCTCATTAGCTAGCTTAAGCTTTAGAGGTTCCAAAAGTACAAAATTATCAAATAAAACCACCAAAATCACTTACTTGCAAAGAGATAGCTTGGCTGAAATTTTGGTCTCTAAAATCCCCTATTTTCCCTTCAATTTTTGGTGGAATAAGAAATATGAATAGTGAAAGATAATATCTCATCTTTTTATCTTATTTTATTCATTTTTTTATCCCCTAATTTCACCAAATTTTGACTAAAATTAATGCTCTTGTCCCCCTAAGCGGTATGGCCTACCATCACACATCTAATGGCCTAATTTCACTTTAAAAACCTCCAATTTGATATTCTCTAGCTATTAGACACCTCTACCACTTATAATGGAACTTTTGCACTTATGCGATTTAGTCCTTTTTCACAATTAAACATAAAATTGCTAAAATTAAAGCACAAAAATTTTCATGTAGCCATATATTAATGCCATTACACATAAAATAATACTAAAATAATTTTCCTCAACCTCGAATTAGTGGTCCTGAGACCACTATTCTGACTAGCCCCAAAATCGGGCAATTACAACTCTCCCGCTTAAGGGATTTTCGTCCCCGAAAATCTAACCGATAAAAAAATTTGGATATTGTTCCCTCATGGCTTCTTTTGGTTCCCATGTAACTTCTTCCACACCATGTTTTTTCCATAACACTTTTACTAAACCTATGCTCTTATTCCTCAACTGTTTAACCTCCCGAGCCAATATCTTAATCGGCTCTTCTTTATAAGTCAAGTCCGATCATATCTCAACTTCTGTTGGAGGGATCACATGCGAGGGATCGAAACGATATCGATGTAACATTGACACATGAAACACATTTTGTATTTTCTCTAACTCTACCGGCAAAACCAACTGATATGCCACTGGCCCAATCCTTTCGGTGACCTCATACGGTCCTATAAATCGTGGACTCAATTTACCCTTTTGACCAAACTCGATATTTTCTTCCACGGGGATACTTTCAGGAATACCTTTTCGCCCACTTGAAACTCAATTTCTTTTCTTTTCAAATCCAAGTACGACTTCTGTCAATTCGAAGCAGCCTTCAGACTATTACGGATTATTTTCACTTTCTCCTCAGTTTTCTTAACTAGATCAACCCCATAAATTTGCTTCTCATTAAGCTCTGTCCAATACAAGGGAGTCCGACACTTGCGACCATATAAAGCTTCATACGGTGCCATCCGTCTACTCGACTGATAAATGTTGTTATAGGCAAACTCAACCAAAGGTAGATATATTTCCTAACTACCTCCGAACTATAACACATAGCATCGGAGCATATCCACGAGAACTTGAATTTGTAATAGTCTGATTTAAACCCTAGTCAGAACAGTGGTTTCAGAACCACAAATTTGAGTCTGAATAATATTTAATATTATTTTCTGTGCCTTTGATATGTGACTAAGCATGTGTGAAAGCCTCGTATGAAAATTTGATTATTTGAGTGTTTAATTGACAAAAGGATTAAATAGTATAAAGTGTAAAAGTGGCTTTCTAATTGATTAAGTACCTATGGGTTGTGGCTTTTAAAGGTGGAGCCCTTATGAGGCAATTAGACCACTATTTAATTAGTGGATGGCAATGGTAAAAAATGACCTTGTATAATATGTTTTAAATAGTTTATTTTAAAGGTTAAATTTGGAAACTGGTTATCAAGTTATTTTATAACAAAAATAAAGCATTAAAATGGCCATTTTATTTGATACATCACCGAATATAGAAAGAAAAGAAGGGTTTTGAGTTCTCATGGTATTCGGATATCATTAAGCTCAATTCAAGGTATGATTTTAATCAGTTTTCGATAATTTCTATGTTTTTGTAATCGTTGCTTCGTAAACTTTGAAACCCATGTCTTAATTTTGAGAATTGATCATGTTTTAGAAATGACACTTTGATGGACTCATGTGTTTTATGATGTTTGATAGTGAAAAATGAAATATATGTGTTAAATGAACATGTTTTATTCTTGAATTTTTGATGAATTTAGCTAATTAGGGCTAAATTGTAAAAATAGCATTTTGAGGATTAAATTGTGAAATAAATGAAATGTATAAACTCATATGAATATGAGTGAAATTAGGCTAGGCTTGGGTATTTGAAATTATATTGTAAATTTATGATTTTGTGAATTAGGGACTAAATTGTCCAAATGTGTAAAAGTGAGGGCTAATTGGAAAAGTGCCCTAAATATGTGTTCTTGGAATGAATTGAATGTGTTGGTAAATAAAATGGTTAAATTTTAATATGTATAGATCAAGAACCGAAGAAAATGGACTTAGATCGCGAAAAGGCGAGAGTTGTTGAATAATCAAATCGATTGAATATCCGAGCTCGAGGTAAGTCAATATACAAATAAATGTATTTATAGTTAATTATGTATGTTTTTATGATTATTGATAATGATGAATATATATGAGATGATGTATACATGAATTCCGAGATAGAATCAGCATAATGACAATGTCCGAGAAGTCCCGTTTGAGCCTAGGAATAGATAGGGTAGTCTATGTCATGACATAGGTGTCTGTTATGTGACATGTAAGACCACGTCTGGGACGTTTGCATTGATTCAAGATATCATGTAAGACCACGTCTAGGACGTTGGCATTGATACGAGATTTGGTGTAAGATCACGTTTGGGACATTGGCATCGATATGAGATTTACGTGTAAGACCATGTCCGGAACATTGGCATCATATTGATTCGTGTAATACCCTGTCTGGGATAGTGGCATCGATATCTGATTACATGTAAGACCACGTCTGGGATGTTCACATTGTACGACTAATTCGAGCACTCTGAGTATCCTATTAAATTTCGAACGGTTCGACGGGCAAAACTGAGATATGAACAACTATATGTACACTAAGTGTGTATGAAAGGTAAGTATCTACATGAACTTACTAAGATGGATATCTAAAATAAAATGATAGAATGATATGTGAAGAGATGCTTAAAAGAGCTATGTGTATATGCGATATTTGAGTTAAAGAATGTGGTAAGATATGGCTAAGAAAATGAGCCAAAGAAATATACGTGATGAATTTGTTATGAGAACCATTAATGTCATAGTATCCATATGGTTATGTGCATTTTATGCTAAGTTTATTTGTATATGGCTTACTAAGCTTTTGAAAGCTTACTCTATGTGTGTTTCCTCTGTTTTATAGATCGTCAAAGCTACTGAAGGCTCGGGGACCGCCGAGGATCATCATCACACTACTCAAACTTATTTTGGTACTTTTGAAATGTGTATATAACTAGATATGGCATGTATAGACTAGTCACTTTGAGTTATGCTTGAGATGTGTAAATAGCCATGTGATGTGGCTGGGTAAATGTTGGTATTATATTTGAGTAAATATGATACATGATGTATGTTTGGTATGGCTTGTTAGCTAATGGAATTGCCAAAGCTATGGTAAGCATATGAATGCATTATGAGAATGTATGTTTGAGAAAAGAAATGGTTATATGAAAGGTAAATGTGGATGAATCATGTTTGAATATGAAGTTATGTTGGTTGTTTGACATGTTTTTGGATGCCAAGTGTGTATGAAATGAATTGGTAATTAGCTTGTAGGGATGGACCCTAGTGTAGGTGGCATTTTGACCTTGCAAGTGGTCTGTTTTGCCTACAAGGGCTGCCTAGTGACCGTGGATATAAGTCAGTAGCCAGCCTAAGTGTACACTACCATGGCATACGGGCGTGCCTGGTAGCCGTGAGAGTAAGTCAGTAGCTAGCCTAATGTTACACGGCCAAGACCCACGGGCGTGTCTGGTAACCATGTGGAAAAGTCAGTATACAAGCTCTATTTTGGCATGGTCTAGACACTTGGGTATGTCTAGTAGACGTGGGAGGTATACGGCCTGATCACACGGGCGTGAGATCTCTGTAACTTAGAAAAGTTTTAATTTCAAAGAATTTAGTATGTGTTCAGTTTAGTCCAGACCCTATTTTAAAGTATGATTAAGGTCTCGTTGACCTATAAAAGGGACACTTTGGTTGCGATTAATGAATGGTTGTATGAAATGTATGTAAAAGTTTTTTATCTATCCAGTAATACCTTTAACCCTAATCTGACGACGGATACGGGTTAGGGGTATTAAATTTGGTTGGTAGCAGAGCTATGATTTAGCCGATTCTCAGACTAACAGATAAACCGTAATATGAATATATTTTAATACCACATTTAGCATACTTTTGGATGATTTATCCCTTTAATTATGGAAATGGGTGCTCCTAATCTTTTGTTTTCATGTTTTAAACTTAGGAGAGCACCGAAGGATGAAAAGAATGAGAAACGGGCCGAAAACAGAGAAAATGGGCCAAAGCATGAATTCCACACAGCCTGGGCCCAAGTCCACACAGCCGTGCCTCTTAAGAAGAGTTGACCACGGCCTGGACCCCGAAACTTACGGCCGTGCCTCATCAACAAGTTCGACCATGGCCTGGCCACGATTTACATGGACGTGCGCCATGGGCGTGGCCCTACCACAGGAAAGAAGAATTCTATTCGGATTAGGATACTTTCAGGCCAAGTAAGGCATCTCGAAGCCTATATAAACACCCTATGAGGCAACTTAAAGGGGGGTTCGACGAGAGTTTGACAGAAGCGTTCTGTCAGGGCTATTCGGGCATTCAGCTAGTCCAAGGAGCCGAGCTCGAGAAGTTGAATATAGGGATTTACTCGAAGGAAGGCAGTTGGTTCATCTCAAGAAGTCGAAATCATACTCAAGACGGAGGAACTCTCCTTTAAATCTTTTAGGGGGTTTTTGGGTTTTCTTATGTTTAGTTTTATATTTTCTTCTGAGATGTTTGCTTTTACTATTATGAACTAAACCCTCAGATACCTGAGAGGGATGAAACCTAAGACGGATCTTGTTATTGTTATCTGAGCTGTATGATAAATACTTGATTTGTTCTTAACTATGTGCTCTTAATTTTTGTTTTGTATTTCCAGGATATTGATTCAAGCATTCATGCTTTTAGGCAAAGGAGGAATAGGCCCTATTTAAGAGTAGATCTAGCATAGTTAAGCGGAGTTGAACGCAACCCTAGAGATAGGATGACGTAAATTTTCCGAATTAGGGTCAAACCTAATATGGGAGTCCATAGATCGGGTTAATGCAATTCTAGGGGTTTTAATTAGAAAGAGATTTCAATTAATCAGCCTAGGGTTAGATGTTAGTAGCCTCGAGAGAGGTATTAATATAACTTAGGGAATCCTACGAATCAAGTCAAGTGAATAAATTGCCTGGTTCAGAGTTAGATAACAAGTGAAGTCTAGGTGGATTCTTCCTCGGGTATTGTCTAAATCAATCAGTTTTCCTCTCAAGTCTTTCCTTAATTTCTTTTCTTTGTCTTCACATCTTTAGCTTAGTAGTTAGTTAATTTTAGATTAGATAATCAAATCCCTTAATTCTTAGGCTAGATAATAGAAAGAATGTTAGTATTAGTACTTTTGGTTCCTTTGGGTTCGACAATCCGGTCTTGCCACTAAACTATACTATTGTTCAATAGGTGCACTTGCCTCTATCATTGTCTTAGTTAGTTTCCAAGTTCAATCATTCTTTTTATAAATTTTTAAGACTCTGACACACGGTTAAGTTTTTGACGCCATTACCGGGGAACTAAAATATTAAGAACGCTCAATTTTTATTACTTTAGCCATATTTTTATTTTTTATTTTTTGCAATTAAACTTTATTTTTACTTTTCTAAATTTTCTTTTTTTTTTTCTCTTCTCCTAGAAGGTACCTCTAGTTTATGACTAGAAGGAACCCTACAGGACCACTACTTTATGATAGTGATATTGAAGGTACCATACGCAGAAATCATAGAAAAGCAAGGCGAGGCTCAAATTACATACAAGAAGAGCAAGAAGACGAAACCAGTACTACCGAAGTAATGGCAGTAAATAGTCCGCCACATCAAGATATGGCTGAACATCATGCTCCTTGAACTATGTATGATTATGCTAAACCTAATTTAACAGGATTCGAATCAAGTATTGTTAGACCTACTATAGCCGCTAATAATTTTGAACTAAAACCTAACACCATCCAGATGATTCAACAGTTTGTTCAGTTTGATGGTTTGCAGGACAAAGACCCGAATACTCATTTAGCAAATTTTCTAGGATTCTATGATACCTTCAAAATAAATGACGTTTCTGATAATGCCATTCGTTTTCGATTATTTCCCTTTTCTTTGAGAAAAAAAGCCAAACATTGGTTACATTCTCTTCCACGAGGACCAATCACTACATTGGACCAAATGACCGAAAAATTTTTATTAAAATATTTTTTGTAGGCCAAAATGGCCAAATTAAGGAATGATATCTCTTCTTTAGTGCAAATGGATTTAGAAACATTATACGATGCATGGGAGAGATACAAAGATCTATCGAGAAGGTGCCCAAACCATGGTTTACCCTTGTGGTTACAGGTCCAAACTTTTTACAACAGTGTGAATCCTTCAACTAGGCAGTTGATTGACTCAGTAGCCTACGAAACACTGAATAAAAAAACTCCTAAAGTGGCTTACGAGTTTATAGAGGAGATGTCACTAAATAACTATCAGTGGCAAGTTACAAGGACAAAGCCAACTAAAGCAGCTGGAGTTATCTCGATGCAGTCACCATGCTATCAAATCAGGTAGAGATGATGAATAAAAAGATTGATGGTTTGTGTGGTTCTTTGCAGGTACATCCAGTTATGCAATGTGACTCAAATCTAGGAGGTGTGGCGAATCCTGCGTACCTACCCTACAATCATGGCATGGAAAGCTAACAGATAAACTATACGGATAACAATTTCAGATCTCAAAATAATCCTTAAAGTAATACTTATAATCCAGGTTGGAGGAACCACCCTAATTTTTCATGGGGTGGCCAAGGAAATTAGAGACAACATCCACCCCTTCCAAACTTCCAACAACAGCCCTACCCACAGGAAAAGAAGCTGAACCTTGAAGAGATGCTGACAAAATTCATAGCAGTGTCTGAAACTCATTTTCATAACACCGAGACAACACTTAAAAATCAACAAGCATCGATTAAAGGAATCAAGAACCAGTTAGGGCAACTTGCAAAGCTGATCTCTGAATGACTACCAGGTAGCTTGCCAAGTAACACTGAGACTAATCCAAAGGAGCAAATTCAAGCCATAACAGCTCATGATAGTGAAAGGTTAGTAGAATCTGAATCTAAGCCAAGGCGAGAACATGTGGTAAGTGAAGGTAAGATTGAGGTAATCCAAGAAAAGCCAAAATCGGTAATTAAAGAATACAAACCTCATATACCTTACCCCAATGCGATGAAGGAAGACAACACAAAAGAACAGTTCAGTAAGCTCCTTAAACTCTTAAAGAAATTACATCTTAACTTACTGTTTCTTGAAGTTCTTTTGCAGATGTCAGATTCAAGGAAATTTTTAAAAGAGCTCTTAATGAACAAGCGAAAGTTAGACGAGGAGTCGTATGTGGAATTAAACGCAGTATGCTCAGCAATGTTACAGAATAGACTACCACGAAAATTAAAAGATCCAGGGAGTTTTACAATTCCATGTTTAATTGGTAGTTTATCTGTTGATAATGCTTTAGCTGATTTAGGGGCAAGCATCAATGTTATGCCATCTAAAATTTTTAAATAGCTAGGTCTAAGGAAACCCAAGCAAACTAGGATGAGTATTCAACTAGTTGATAATACTATTCGAATTCCTAAGGGTATAATTGATGATGTACTAGTTAAAGTTGACAAATTCATATTCCCCGTAGACTTCGTTGTTTTGTATATGGATGAAGATAATAGTATCCCCTTAATTTTAGGAAGACCTTTTCTAGCAACTGCCAGATCTAAAATTGATGTTATTACAGGCGAACTCATATTCGTGTAGGTGACGAATCAATCAGTCTTCAAGCTCTCGACTCAGCTAGGACATCGAGTGAGAAAGGTAAGAACGTAAATTCGTTGATAAACACTCGGTTAAACTTTCTTTCTAGGAAGCACCACGGAACCATACCACAGAGCCAGATCCTATAGCTCGTACCAACAAGGAAATATCTCATGAGGAACGATGACTTCATATCGATGAGCTAGATGAGTGGAAGACACATTTCAAGGAGAAACTAGGAATACACGAAGTGAAACCGAAGAAACCCCCAGAAGAACCTAAAGGAACATCAAATCACTTCAAAAGAGGAGATCAGGTATTATTAGATAGAACAGACCCGCGTATCGCCACAGCAAACCTGAAGACAAACAAAGAGATCCCCTTTACGATACTTAATGTTTTCCCTTACGGAACATTCAAGGTAAGTAATTCTACTGTCTGTACTTTTAAAGTAAACTCCACTCGACGCAAATTATATAATGATAGCATGAAAAAGGATTTTTCACTCCTTAAACCACCGTGAAGGTACGAATGAGAGGTAAGTCTAGCTGAAGACTTTAAACAAGCGCTTCTCGGAAGGCAACTTCTTGGGAGGCAACCCGAGCACTAACCCTATTTATTTTTATTTCTTTTACTTTTAGCACCTAAATGTAAACTAACCAAGTTAATGAATCGTAGATTTCCACACCACACGGCCGTGGCCATGGCCATGTGGATACTACGGATGTTAGCTCTGGCATGGCAGAGATAGTACGAGACAGGACGAGAAAAATATCTTCAAATCACAGACTCAACTAACACCACGGCCGTGTAACACATCCGTGGCCGACACTGTTGAACCAACACGGGCGTGGAAATCCAATGCAAGGCGTGGGAGAAGCAATTGAACCACCACATGGTCGCTCGATATGGCTGTGGGACACAACACGCCCAAGGGACACGGGCGTGGGGATGTACCAAAACTAAAAATTTCTATTTAAAACACCCCTCTCCCCTTCTCACCCACTCCCCATTCACTCTTCACTCCCCTCCACCTTCACTTTCATCCTTCTTCATTCTCTAAAATCTTGATCTAGTCTTCAACAATGTCGAAGAAACGGAAAGATCTTAGCTCAGTCTCCCTGTGCGAGACTAATCAACATAAGTTCATGCCGGCCGCTTCATTCAGTCGACAAGCCAAGGGTCTTTGTGGCCATTTAGCTTTTATTTTTCTTTTCTCTTCTCTTTTATTTTCCTTCTCTTTGACTTTCATATGCTTAATTTAGTTTATTTCATTTTAGTTTCTTGGTTTTAGGTTCTAAAGGCCGCTAGGGAATCACACACCACGGCCTTAGAAATCACACCTGCCTCGCGAACCATCTACCAATAAGGACTTTTCAGTCCATTCATATTTTCTTTTGGTCTTATTTTAATTCTTATTTTCTTTCTTGTTATCTTTATTTACTTTAATTATATATTTAGTATAATTTAATTTAGTATTATTATTTCCTAGCTAACTCTTCACGAGGTTCCCAATTTCTTCATCTAGCATAGGAAGTAAAGGCGCCCCCTCTAACTTATCTTTCACCTATGAATCAAGTTTCCACACTTCCAACTCAAGGAATCCATCCAAAAATTCAGGAAGTTTCACTTCTCTCCCTCACTTTTGATTTTCTTAGTATATGATTATTATCTATCTTTGTACATTGAGGGCGATGTATATCTTAAGTGTAGGGGGTGAAAATTATTTAGAAAAAGTGCCTAACTTTTTGCATTATTCTCAAATCCCTGAATGATATTCTATCTTAAGTAATTTTCTCATATCACTAATTAGAATGAAATTACTGTTGATTCATGATTTTTATTGATATGTTTTAGATTAAGTCATTAATAATTGTGCAATGATGATTTAAACTTTAATAAACTAAAGAATCAAGCATGATAAGTCTATTTTCAAAAATTAAAATTTTGTTAGGTTGTCTACCTGAATCTAATTGTTACCTTGAAATTTGAAATTTACAAAGTTGATATAAAAAACCATAATTTTTGTGAGATTTTGAGCCTTTTAGAGCATACATTCTTTTCGTGCTCACTTTTATTGATTATGAGTGTGTCAACATTGATTTGTTATTCTAGAACTTTCTTCAATTATACATGTCGAGACCACATTATTGATTTGATATACAGAGATGATTAAGGCACTTAGGATGTAACCCACTTACTCCACTAAAAGCCTACCCTCATAATTGACCCCTAATGAACCCCTCTGAACCTAACAACCTTTTTTTTTCTCAACCCACTAATATTAACTCGAAACCCATATTGTATTTGTTATCACCATTCCTTTTGACTACCCTTCTATCGAGACTTGTTTTGATTAGTTGGCTAATTATATTATTTCAATTGTTAAAGTTTTTTCTTATATTGATTTGTTTTTAAAAAATCGAAGTATATTCATTATTAGTTCTATAATCAAGTGAGCCTATTCCTTTAATTTCAACATCTTGAAGAAGATGCTCGTATTATTAGTATTACAAGTTTTCAATTGATGTAATTATTCATTTTGTTAGTTCATTTTTCTAGAAGGTAATTTGACAATTCAATCTCTATTCTAACCCTTTTAATTCAGCCTTTATCCAGACCGTTAACCTAAGCCCCGTTACAACCCTTTTTAAAGACCTTTTGATTTGTGTATCATTTCATTTTACAGTGGTGGAGATTTGATTTTAATGCAAGCCTATGGGATTAACTTTTCATGTTTGACTAATGAGTGCTTTATTTTTGAACCTTAAACACCTCGAGTGATTTGAGTGAATCTTTAATGAGGATGTCAACTTTTTTCGATTTTGAATTAAATGTAATTATTCGGATAACGGGAAAACGCCTATGATTTCATGCTAAAAACTCATGACTTTGATTGTTTGAATCTTTAGGACTCTTTGAGTTGAATTATCCATGTATAAATTATTTATGAATTATGATGAGGCATTATCAATGAATATTATGAGTAGAGGAAGTTCGTTTTAATTATGAGTTGAGAATTTTGCTTGAGGACAAGCAAAAGCTTAAGTGTGGGAGTATTTGATAAACCGTAATATGAACATATTTTTATCCCACATTTATCATGAACATATTTTTATCCCACATTTATCATACTTTTGGATGATTTTTCCTTTAATTATGTAAATACGTGCTCCTAATCCTTTGTTTTCATGTTTTATACTCAGGAGAGCACCGGAGGATGAAAAGAATGAAAAATGGGCCGAAAACGAAGAAAATGGGCCAAAGCACGAATTCCACACGGCTTGGGCCCAAGACTACACGGTCGTGCCTCTTAAGAAGA
Source organism: Gossypium rotundifolium (assembly GCA_025506655.1). Lineage (NCBI taxonomy): Eukaryota > Viridiplantae > Streptophyta > Magnoliopsida > Malvales > Malvaceae > Gossypium > Gossypium rotundifolium. The sequence continues at coordinate 153,691,090 of CP106722.1, read as the reverse complement.
GTCGACCACGGCCTGGACCCTAAAATTTACAGTCGTGCCTCATCAATAGGTTCGACCACATCCTGGCTATGATTTACACGGGTGTGTGCCATGGCCGTGGCCCTACCACAGGAAAGAAGAAATCTACTCGGATTAGGATACTTTCGGGCCAAGTAAGGCATCTCGAAGCCTATATAAACAACCTATGAGGCAACTTAAAGGGGGTTCAATGAGAGTTTGACAGAAGCCTTCTATCAGGGCTGTTCGAGCATCCAGCTAGTCCAAGGAGCCGAGCTAGAGAAGCTGAATACATGGATTTACTCGAAAGAAGCCAGTTGGTTCATCTCAAGAAGCCGGAATCATACTCAAGACGGAGGAACTCTCCTTTAAATCCTTTAAGGGGTTTTAGGGTTTTCTTATGTTTAGTTTTATATTTTCTTCTGAGATGTTTGCTTTTACTATTATGAACTAAACCCTCAGATACCTGAGAGGGATGAAACCTAAGACGGATCTTGTTATTGTTATCTGAGCTATATGATAAATACTTGATTTGTTCTTAACTATGTGTTCTTAATTATTATTTTGGTATTTCTAGGATATTGATTCAAGCATTCATGCTTTTAGGTAGAGGAGGAATAGACCCTATTTAAGAGTAGATCTAGCATAGTTAAGCGGAGTTGAACGTAACCCTAGAGATAGGATGACGTAAATTTTCTAGATTAGGGTCAAACCTAATATGGGAGTCTATAGATCGAGTTAATGCAATTATAGAGTTTTAATTAGAAAGAGACTTCAATTAATCAACCTAGGGTTAGACGTTAGTAGCCTCGAGAGAGGTATTAATATAACTTAAGGAATCCTACGGATCAAGTTAAGTGAATAAATCGTCTAGTTCAAAGTTAGATAACAAGTGAAGTCTAGGTAGATTCTTCCTCGGGTATTGTCTAAATCAATCAATTTTCCTCTCAAGTCTTTCCTTAATTCCTTTTCTTTGTCTTTGCATCTTTAGCTTAGTAGTTAGTTAATTTTAGATTAGATAAACAAATCCCTTAATTCTTAGGCTAGATAATAGAAAGAAAGTTAGTATTAGTACTTTTGGTTCCTTTGGGTTCGACAATTTGGTCTTTCCACTAAACTATACTATTGTTCGATAGGTGCGCTTGCCTTCATCCTTGTCTTAGTTAGTTTCCAGATTCGATCATTCTTTTTATAAATTTTTAAGACTCTGACACATGATCACTAACGTGTGAGAGTCTAGCTATACATGCCATATTTCTGAACTGTGATAGTGTGATGAATCCGAACGTGTAAAATGTGATTTTCATATAGTAATGGATCCCGAAAGAGCTGTAGATGGAGATGTAGAAAGCAATACGCCTGCTCCCACTCAAGGAACAGTGCCATCTGAATCGAGACCAGCTACGAGGGGTCAAGAGGGAGAAGCTAAATAAGCTTTCTTCCAGATTATGAGTGAATGGTTCACACAATTTATGAGAAATGATCCGGTTGTTTCACAACCTCCACCCCCGATTAATCGCCCTCAAACATCTGCTATGCCTTCGACTATGAATATGAATCTGATGAACAAGCCTCCGATTGACAAAATCCGTAAGTATGATGCTGAAGAATTTAGGGCCACCAGTGATGATGATGCCGAAAAAGCTGAGTTTTGGTTAGAAAACACTATCTGGGTATTTGATGAGATGTCCTTAACTCTGAAGGAAAGTATTAAATGTGTAGTATCATTACTACGAGACGCAGCTTACTAGTGGTGGAAGACTTTGATTTCTGTGGTTCCAAAGGAATGGGTCACTTGGGATTTCTTCCAGTCTAAGTTCCAAAAGAAATATATCAGTGAGAGATTCATTGATCAGAAAAGAAAAGAATTTCTGGAACTAAAATAGGGCCGTATGACTATTACAGAATATGAATGAGAGTTCGTGAGACTGAGTCAGTATACTCGTGAATGTGTATCCACCAAGGCAATAATGTGAAAAGATTCGAAGATGGCCTTAATGAAGATATTCGCTTGCTAGTCGAGATTTTAGAGATAAAAGATTTTGTTGTACTTGTTGATCGAGCGTGCAAAGCTGAGGCACTCAGGAAAGATAAAAGAAAAGATAAGTCTGAAGCTAGAGAGGTGAGAAAAAGATTTTCAAGTAATTCATTTCAGTCTACTTCGAAGAAATTTTGAGATGAACAAATTCGTTCGAGAGTTAATGTGGAACATTCTAGTAGAGATCGAGCTAGATCATAGTTGAGCTCCAAAACTCTAGCAACTTTAGTAGCAAGTGTTGGAAATATCCGATCTGAGACCTGAATGTAAGCATTGTGGAAAAAGACATCCGGGAAGTTGTAGATTAAATGATCGAGCCTAATTCAGATGTGGATCATTAGATCATTTCATTCGTGATTGCCCAGAGTCTGTTGAACCAGAGACTATCCAGAATTCAAGATTTGATAATGTTCCAGTGAGAAGTAGACCTTCTCGAAATGTAAGAAATAACAGTGGTAGTCAGAGAACTTCGAGAGATACTGTTGGGAGATCCAAAGTTAGAGCACCTGCCAGAGCGTATGCTATACGAGCTTGTGAGAAAGCTTCATCTCCAGATGTTATAACGGGTATATTTACACTTTATTATACTTTTGTGATTGAATTGATAGAGCCTAGTTCTACTCATTTGTATATATGCATGAACTTAGTATCGAGTAAGAATTTTCCTGTAGAGTCTACTGAGTTTGTTATAAAAGTACTGAACCCCTTAGGTATGAATTTGCCTGTAGAGTCTACTGAGTTTGTTATAAAAGTACCCCTTAGGTAAAAGTGTCCTGGTTGACCAAGTATGCAAGAATTTTTCGTTAATGTTTTGAGATATCTGTTTCCCTGCTGATTTGATGCTCTTGCCATTTGATGAGTTTGATATCATTCTGGGTATGGATTGGTTGACATTACATGATGCTGTTGTGAATTGTAAAAGAAAGACTATTAATTTGAGATGTCTGAATGATGAAATAGTTAGGGTCGAGTCTAATGATTTGAATGGATTGCCTGCTGTGATATCTGTATTGAAAGCTCAGATTCATGTGAAAAAGGGATACGAAGCTTATTTTGCTTATGCGATTGATTTGAAGATATCTGAAAGGAAAGTTAAATTAGTGCCAGTTGTTTGTGAGTTTTCTGATGTATTCCCTAAAGAATTGTCGGGATTGCCTCCGATACGTGAGGTTGAAATTGGTATTGATCTGTTGCCTGGTACTACACCTATTTCGATAGCTCCGTATAGAATGGCACCAACAGAGTTGAAAGAGTTAAAGTCATAGTTGTAAGAGTTGACTGACAGGGGGTTCGCTAGACTGATATTCTCTCCTTGAGGTGCTCCCGTTCTATTTTTGAAAAAGAAAGACAGCACGATAAGAATGTGTATTGACTATCATCAGTTGAACAAAGTAACTATAAAGAATAAATATCTGTTGCCCAGGATTGATGATTTGTTTAATCAGCTAAAAGGAGCCACTATGTTTTCAAAGATAGATCTGAGATCGGGTTACTACCAGTTAAGAGTAAAAGACTCAGACATTCCAAAAACTGCATTCAGAATGAGGTACAAGCATTATGAGTTTTTAGTTATGCCTTTCGGATTAACGAATGCTCCTGCTGTCTTTATGCATCTGATGAACAAAATTTTCAAATCGTACCTAGATCGATTTGTTTTTGTATACATAGACGACATTTTGATTTATTCACGGGATGAAATTGAGCATGCCGAGCATTTGAGGATTGTGTTGTAAACTCTGCGAGAAAAAAAATTGTATGTGAAATTCAGCAAGTGTGAATTCTGGTTGTGTAAAGTTAATTTTTTGGGACATATTGTAGAGGCCTCAGGAATTCGAGTTGATCCGAGCAAGATTTCTGCTATTCTAGATTCGAAACCCCCAAAAAATGTATCTGAAATCCGTAGTTTTCTAGGACTTACTAATTATTATCGTCGGTTTGTAAAAGGCTTTTCGATGATAGCAACTTCGTTGACTAGATTTCTTCATAAAGATGTAAGTTTTGAATAGTCCGATAAATGTCAGAAAAGTTTTGATCAGTTAAAAGCCCTTTTGACTGAAGCTCCAGTTTTAGTACAGCCAGAATCAGGTAAAGAATTCGTGATATGTAGTGATGCTTCGTAAATGGTCTGGGATGTGTTTTAATGCAAGAAGGCAAAGTAATAGCTTATGCTTCGAGACAATTGAAGCCGCATGAAAAAAATTATCCGGCACATGATCTTGAGCTAGCTGCGAATGTGTTCGCATTAAAGATTTGGTGATATTATTTGTTCGGTGAGAAATGTCACGTATTTTCGGATCATAAAAGTTTGAAATATCTGATGACCCAGAAAGATTTGAATTTACGACAAAGAAGATGGTTAGAGCTATTGAAAGATTATGAACTTGTAATAGATTATCATCCGGGTAAAGCAAATGTCGTTACTGATACACTGAGTAGGAATTTATTGTTTACATTACGTGCTTTGAATGCACAATTAGATTTGTCTGATGATAGTTCAGTGATAGCTGAGCTGAAAGCAAAATCATTATTTTTACAGCAGATATGTGATGCTCAAAAAGTTGATAATGAAATGATAGTGAAATGAGCTCAATGTGATTTAAATTCTGATTCTGAGTTTTGAGTGGATGATAACGATTATTTGAGATTCTGAGATCAAATTTGTGTTTCGAGAAATCCAGAATTGATTCAGTTGATTTTGAATTAAGCACATAACAGTCGTCTATCTATTCATCCGGGTAGTAAAAAGATGTATCATGATCTGAAACAGCACTATTGGTGGTCTAGAATGAAACGAGATATCTCTGACTTTGTGTCGAAATGTCTAGTCTGTCAGCAAGTAAAAGTTGAACATCAGGTTTCGTCTGGTTTGCTACAACCAATTCTGATTCCTGAATGGAAATGGAATAGAGTGACAATGGCTTTTGTTTAGGGATTGCCTATAACTCCAAGAAAGAAAGATGCAATTTGGGTTGTAGTTGATCGATTGACGAAATCTCCCCATTTTATTCCGGTGAGATCTGATTATTCACTTGATAGATTAGCTGAGCTTTATATTTCTAATATTGTGAGATTGCACGGAGTGCCACTATCCATTATGTCAGATAGAGATTCGAGGTTTAATTCACGATTCTAGAAGAAATTATAAGAAGCTTTAGGCACGAAATTACATTTCAGTATAGCTTTTCATCTGCAAACGGATGGTTAATCTGAACGGATTATTCAGATTCTCGAGGACATGTTGAGATGTTGCATCCTTGAGTTTAATGGTTCGTGGGAACAATATTTGCCATTGATTGAATTTACGTACAATAATAGTTTTCAGTCAAGCATTAAAATGGCACCTTATGAAGCTTTGTACAGAGGTAAATGTCGTATACCTCTATATTGGACCGAGCTCAGTGAAAATAAGCTGTACGAGGTTGATTTGATAAAAGATACTGAACAGAAAGTAAAAGTAATCCGTGTTAGTCTAAAATCAGCAACTGATTTTCAAAAGTCTTATGCGGACTTGAAACGAAAAGAGATTGAAATTTAGATCGGTGACAAAGTGTTTCTGAAAGTGTCTCCATGGAAGAAAGTACTCCGATTCAGACGTAAAGGCAAATTGAGTACAAAGTTCATCGGACCGTATGAAATTATCGAGCATGCTGGACTTGTTGCATACAAATTGTTGTTTCCATCTGAGCTTGAATAGATACACAATGTATTCCATGTTTCGATGCTCCGTAAATACTGATCTGATCTATCACATGTAATTACTCCGTCTGAAATTGAAATTCAATCTGATATGACATACGAAGAAGAACCAATCTGTTTCTTAGCCCGTGAAGTGAAAGAGTTGAGAAACAAGAAAATTTCGTTAGTGTAAGTGTTATGGCATCGACATGGAATAAAAGAGGCTACATGGGAGCCTGAAGATTCAATGAAACAGCAATATCCGAATCTGTTTAACGGTAAGATTTTCGGGGAAGAAATTTTCTAAGGGGGAGAATTGTAACAGTCCAGTTCAGACCCTAGTTGGAACAGTGGTTTCAAAACCAAAAATCTGAGTTTGAATAATAGTTTAATATTATATTATGTGCCTTTGATGTGTGACTAAGCATTTGTGAAAGCCCCGTATGAAAATTTGATTATTTGAGCGTTTAATTGACAAAAGGATTAAATCGCATAAAGTGTAAAAGTGGCTTTCTAATTGATTAAGTACCTATGAGTTGTGGCTTTTAAAGGTGAAGGTCTTATGAGGCAATTAGACCACTATTTAATTAGTGGACGGAAATGGTCAAAAATGACCTTGTATAATATGATTTAAATATTTTATTTTAAAGGTTAAATTTGGAAATTGGTTATTAAGTTATTTTATAACAAAATTAAAGCATTAAAATGGCCATTTTATTTGATTCATCACAAAATATAGAAAGAAAAGAAGGGTTTTGAGTTCTCATGGTGTTCGGCCATCATTAAGCTTAATTCAAGGTATGATTTTAAACGATTTTCGATAATTTTTATGTTTTTGTAACCGGTGCTTCGTAAACTTTAAAACCCATGTCTTAATTTTGAGAATTGATGATGTTTTAGAAATGAGACTTTGATGGACTCATGTGTTTTATGATGTTTGATAGTGAAAAATGAAAGATATGTGTTAAATGAACATGTTTTGTTCTTGAATTTTTGATGAATTTAGCTAATTTAGCTAATTAGGGCTAAATTGTGAAAATAGTATTTTGAGGGATTAAATTGTGAAATAAATGAAATTTATAGACTCATATGAATATGAGTGAAATTCGGCTAGGCTTGGGTATTTGAAATTATATTGTAAATTTGTGATTTTTTGAATTAGGGACTAAATTGTCCAAATGTGTAAAAGTGAGGGCTAATTGGCAAAGTGCCTTAAATATGTGTTCTTGGATTGAATTGAATGTGTTGGTAAATAAAAGGGTTAAATTTATATATGTATAGATCAAGAATCGAAGAAAATAGACTTAGATCGCTGAAAGGCGAAAGTTTTTGAATAATCGAATCCGATCGAATATCCAAACTCAAGGTAAGTCAATATACAAATAAATGTATTTGTATTGAATTATGTATGTTTTTATGATTATTGATAATGATGAATGTATATGAGATGATGTATACATGAATTCTGAGATAGAATCGACATAGTGACAATGTCCGAGAAGTCCCGTTTGAACCTAGGAATAGATAGGGGTATGTCATGACATAGGTGTCTGTTACGTGACATGTAAGACCACGTCTAGGACATTGGCATTGATTCGAGATATCATGTAAGACCACGTCTGGGACGTTGGCATTGATATGAGGTTTTGTGTAAGACCACATCTGGGACGTTGGCATCGATATGAGATTTATGTATAAGACCATGTATGGGACATTGGCATCATATTGATTCGTGTAAGACCCTGTCTGGGATAGTGGCATCGATATCTGATTACATGTAAGACCACGTCTGGGACGTTGGCATTGTACAACTAATTCGAGCACTCTGAGTATCCTATTCGATTCCGAATGGTTCGACAGGCAAAATCGAGATACGAACGACTATGTGATTGGTATTTCCGTTTCAGGTACGCTTGTTATGTACACTAAGTGTGTATGAAAGGTAAGTATCCACATGAACTTACTAATATGGATATGTGAAATGAAATGATAGAATGATATGTGAAGTGATGCTTAAAAGAGCTATGTGTATATGTGATATTTGAGTTAAAAAATATGGTAAGATATGGCTAAGCAAATGAGCCAAAGAAATATATGTGATGAATTTGTTATGAGAACCATTAATGTCATAGTATCCATATGGTTATGTGCATTTTATGCTAAGTTTATTTGTATATGGCTTACTAAGCTTTTGAAAGCTTACTAAGCTTTTGAAAGCTTACTCTGTGTGTGTTTCCTCTGTTTTATAGATCGTCAAAGCTACTGAAGGCTCAGGGACCGTCAAGGATCGTCATCACACTACTTCAAACTCATTTTGGTACTTTTGAAATGTGTATATAGCTAGATATGGCATGTATAGACTAGTCACTTTGAGTTATGCTTGAGATGTGTAAATAGCCATGTGATGTAGCTAGGTAAATGTTGGTATTATGTTTGAGTAAATATGATACATGATTTATGGTTGGTATGGCTTGTTAGTTAATGGAATTGCCAAGGCTATGGTAAGCATATGAATGCATTATGAGAATGTATGTTTGAGAAAAGAAATGGTTATATGAAAGGTAAATGTGGATGAATAATGTTTGAATATGAAGTTATGTTGGTTGTTTGACATATTTTTGGATGTCAAGTGTGTCTGAAATGAATTGGTAATTAGCTTGTAGGGATGGACCCTAATGTTGGTGGCATTTTGACCTTGCAAGTGGTCCGTTTTGCCTACACGGCCGTGGCACATGGTCGTGCCTAGCGGCCATGGATATAAGTCAGTAGCCAGCCTAAGTGTACACGACCATGATATAGGGGCATGCCTGGTAGCTGTGTGAGTAAGTCAGTAGCTAGCCTAATGTTACACAGCCAAGATCCACGGGCATGTCTGGTAGCCGTGTGGAAAAGTCAGTATACAAGCTTTGTTTTGGCACGGTCTAGACACATGGGTGTGTCTAGTAGACATGGGAGGCACATGGCCTGCTCGTACGGGCGTGTGATCTCTGTAACTTAGAAAAGTTTTAAATTTCAGAGAATTTAGTATGTGTTCAATTTAGTCCCAACCCTATTCTAAAGTATGATTAAGGTCTTGTTGACCTATAAAAGGGAAACTTTGATTGCGATTAATGAATGGTTGTATGAAATATATGTAAAAGTTTTTTATCTTTTTGGTAATATCTTTAACCTTAATTCAGCGACGGATACGGGTTAGGGGTGTTACAGAATCACTTTTTCAGATTGGCCATCATTTTGAGGATGGAACGCAGTACTAAAATATAACCTTGTACCCAAGGCTTCCTGTAACTTCTCCCAAAATCTCGAAGTAAATCTAGGATCTCTATCTAAGAAATATATATAGACACTCCATGTAATCTCTCCACTTCAGCAATATACAGCTCGACCAACTTATCAAAGGCATAATCAACACACACCGGTATAAAGTGAGCCGACTTCATTAGTCTATCGACAATAACCCACGCAGCATCTTTCTTTTTCAGAGTCATAGGCAACCCCATCACAAAATCCATGGTCATCCGATCCCACTTCCACTCGGGAACCATCACCTACTGAAGCAATCCTGATGGTACTTGATGCTCGGCTTTCACTTGTTGACAGATCAAACATCTTGTCACGAACTCAGAGATGTCTCTTTTCATACCCAGCCACCAATAAAATTTCTTCAAATCATTGTACATTTTCATGTTACCGGGATGTACTGACAAGGGACCATTGGGTGCTTCATACAAAATTCTCCGAATCAACTCATCATCTTTAGGTACAGAAATTCGGCCGCGAAACATCAAATAACCATCTGAACTCACCCGAAAATCAAAATCATTTCCCAACTCGCACTAAGCTCTTTTAGCTTGCAGCTCTCTATCATTCTCTTGAGCTTCACATATCTGGTGAATAAATAACAGTTTAGCCCTCATCTCGGCCAATATAACTCCATCATCAGACAATGCTAAGTTAGTACTCATAGCTCCCAAAGCATACAAAGATTTTCTGCTCAAGTTGTCCACAACTACATTCGCTTTCCCCGGATGGTAATCAATTACTAGTTCATAATCCTTCAATAATTCGAGTCACCGTCGTTGTCGCAAATTCAAGTCCTTTTGACCTATCAAGCACTTCAAACTCTTATGATCCATGAAGATTCGGTACTTTTCACCATATAAATAATGACGCCAAATCTTCAAAGCGAAAACTATTGCAGCCAACTCCAAATCATGATTCAAATAATTTTTCTCATGCGGTTTTACCTATCTCGAGGTGTAAGCTATTACGTTACCCTCTTGCATCAACACACAGTCAATTCCATTAAATGATGCATCACTATATACTACAAACTCCTTGCCCGACTCAGTTGGTACTAAAATCGGTGCCTCAGTCAACAATGTTTTCAATCTCTCGAAGCTCTGTTGGCATTTCTCAATCCATTCAAACTTAATATCCTTATGTAGCAGTTTCGTCATCGCGATAGAATCATGGAAAACCCCTTTACGAACTGTCTATAATACCCCGCTAAACCCAAAAAGCTTCTGACTTCTGACACATTTCTTGGCAGCTTCCACTCCACAATAGCCGAGATCTTACTCGGTCAACTCTAATACCATCACCTGACACAATGTGCCCTAGGAATCTAACCTCTTGGATCCAAAACTCACTCTTGCTAAATTTAGCATACAACTGCTTGTCTCTTAAAGTCTGCAAAACAATTCTTAGATGCTCCGCATGTTCACTCTCATCCAGAGAATAGACTAATATGTCGTCAATAAAAATGACTACAAATTTGTCCAAGTACAGTCGGAAGATGCGATTCATCAAATCCATGAAAATCACAGGGGCATTCGTTAGACCAAATGGCATGACAAGAAACTCATAATGGCTATACCTCGTCTGAAATGTAGTTTTCGGCACATCTTGCTCCTTAACTCTCAACTGATAATAATCAGACCTTAGGTCTATCTTGGAGAACACCGTGGCTCCCTTTAGTTGATCAAATAGATCATCTACCCTTGGTAAAGGATACATATTCTTCACGGTCACTTTGTTGAGTTGTCTGTAGTCTATGCACAATCTCATCGACCCATATTTCTTCACAAAAAGTACCGGAGCACCACATAGTGAATAGCTCGGTCTTGAAAATCCCTTATTCGTTAACTCTTGCAACTGAACCTTCAGTTCTTTCAACTCTAATGGTGCCATCCTATACGGAGCAACCGAAATAGGTGCCGTTCTTGGAATTAACTCAATACCAATCTCAACCTCTCTAACTAGAGGTGTAACACCCCTTACCCGTAATTCCCTCTGGAATCGAGCACGAGACGTTATCGAACAATTTACCTGATCGCCACTTAGGCTCAACGTGACTACTCTCCTCGAATCACTTCAACTACTTCACACTCAACCTATGAGATCTCAATCGTACCTACGAGAACTCTCGGGACCATATCGAAAGTTTTATGATCCATAAAATTCCTTTTCATCTAAACAGGGAGTGCACGCCCATGCTAGATGACACACACGCTAGTGTGTAGTCACACACGCCCATGTGCTCACACCGTGCCCAAAAACCCCAACATTCTGCCAAAACTCACACGGCTAGGGCATGCCCATGTAAAATAGGGGCACGCCCGTGTACCCTAACAACATGCTCGTGTCTTTTGCCCGTGGGAAGTTACTGACTAATTTAGCACGGCCTGGACACACCCGTGTCTCCTAACTATGGGAAGCTACTGACTTGATCCACACGGCCTGGGCACACGCCCATGTCCCTACCGTGTGTCTTACAAGGTTCATGCACGTGGCCGTGGGATTTGCCTGTGGCCTATTCTTATTAGTAATAATAAGGTGCAGGGTTAGCATGGCCTAGACACACGCCCGTGTGTCTACCCGTGTGGCACATGAAGGCTATTTGCCAAGCTTCTAGCTTCCCTATATCTTACTTTACATGGGTTTATTCAACAAACTAACAAACCTCTCTTAATCCACATGCACTCACATTGATAACATTAAAATTTCATAAATGATAAAATATGCCATCATTCTTGGCAATTTACAAAATTAATGTCTTAGCAAGAGCCAATACACCTTTGGTCAAAATAACAAAACAATCTAACTAGTCTAGTCCTATACATGCCATATACAAAATCACTAATCTAATTATACCAAGTAAGCGAGATAGTGTGGCGGTCTTCTAGTTATCGGCAGTATCCTCGCTTTCGGCTCTTAAGCCCTATAAGACAATGGAAAGAGAGAGGAGTAAGCTTAAAGCTTAGTAAGTTCACATGTAAACAATATAACACTCTAAAATGAATGAACATTTTTATAGCATTATTTGCTAAGCAAGAAATCAATCTACATTCAGTATTAGGCTTACTCATTTCCTCCATTCACACATCCCAATCACATCACAAGCATGATGCATACATTCAATAACGGTTTCCCTACACTAAGAATCACAAGGTCACTTAATGTAACACATCACCATCTCAAATTACATTACCCGATGGTTTCGTACTTAGCCCACCATCAGTCTTCATTAGGGTGGTATTGCACATAGCCCACCAAGAAGGTTGATTACGGTGGTATCGCACACAGTCCACCAAAAAGGTTAGTAGATGATGGTATCGCACATAGCCCATCGTAATTAAACAACAAGGTGGTATCACACTTAGCCCACCATCAAAATTTTATATAACACACCTACCTATCTATTCCATCATTCATACAAGAATTATTCATTAACTACCACTTTCTACCTACTTGAATTATACATGTTCTCAATTATGCTATGCACTGATTAACAACAATAGTGTGCATGTAAAATGCATCATTTACACGTAAACTTTCCTCGATGCAAAACGTGTTAGCTAGCGATTTACTCAATCACCTTGCCTTTCCCACGGTCAAGGTTGATTCTACGCTCTTCTTGATCTATAACAATGAAATTCATTTGTTTAGATCATTCTATGATCATAATACATCAAACTCTACACTTGGGCAAAAATAACCATTTTCCCCTTGTACACTGGAAAAATTATGATTTTGCCCCAAGGCTCGTAATTTATGTTTCATCACATTTTCTCAATAAACAAGCAAAGATGAACATTTATTTCTCTTACAACTACTCACCATTTCAACTATTTCATGCATTTATGACAACTAAATCTTTGCATTCAAGTCCTATTTAGGTGTTTCCATGCTAACATCTTTCACAAAAGTTGTTTCTCACCTCCCTAACATTCATTTTCTTCCATGAAAACTCAGATAACAACATAAATACTCTCATGAAAAGTCCCTATACTTTCGACCATATCTCAAATTAGTCCCCTCATTAGCTAGCTTAAGCTTTGGGGACTCAAAAAACATAAAAAACATCAATTAAAACCACCTAAATCACTTACTAGCAAAGAGATGGCTTGGCTGAAAGTTTGAACTCTCAAATGCCCTATTTCCTCTTCAATTTCGGTAGAAAGAGATGAATGAATAGTAAAAGATGATAGTTTTTCTCTTCCCTTTATTTTATTCATCTTTTCTCACCTAACTCATCCAATTTTGACCAAAAATTAAATGCTCTTGTCTCCCCTATGCACACGGCCGGCCATCACTAGGTAAATGGCCTCATTGCACTTTAAAATCCTCCAAATTTACATTTTATAGCTATTAGGTACCCCCACCTTATAAAATAGAACTTTTGCACTTTATGCGATTTAGTCTTTTTTCACAATTAAGTACTCTATTGCTAAAATTAAACCACCAAAAATTTCTATATAGCCATATATTAATGCCATAACACATAAAATAATACTAAAATAATTTCCTCAACCTCGAATTAGTGGTCCCGAGACCACTGTTCTGACTAGCCCCAAAATTGGGCTATTACAAGAGGTAATACGGGTAACTCTTCCGGGAACACATCTGAATACTCACATACCACCGGCACTAATTCAATCTTTACCTCTGACTCTTGAGTATTCAGCACAAAGGTGAGATAGGACTCATATCCCTTCCTCAAGTATTTCCCAGTTGCCATAGTTGAAATTATCATAGAAAAATTATCTGATCTACCTGATTCAACCCGAATAACATCTATATTTTCACATTGCAATTCAATAAACTTGCTACCACAGTTCACTAAAACATTATGAGTAGTCAACCAATCCATACCAAGAATCAAGTCAAATTCATCAAACGACAACAACATAAGGTTTGCCGGAAAACAATGACCTCTAATTGTCAAGGGACAATTCCTACACACCTTGTCAACTAGCACATGTTTGTCTAACGGGTTTGACACTTTTACTAAAAATTTTGTAGACTCAACAATCATACTCATACTAGATGCCAATCTCATGCAAATGTAATAATGGGTAGACCCCGGATCAATCAAAGCAATAACAAAGGTGTCGTGAAGAGAAAAAGTACCGTTATCACATCTAGATATGATGCCTCCTCATGAGCGCTAATGGCATAGGTCCTTGCAGGTGCTCGACCCTCTGGTCTCACAACAGAATCTCGAGGTGCACCTCTACTGCTAGTCCTACCTCCTGAGTTCTTTTGTGATCTACCCCTCGAAGGTACATTTCTTGATCTCACTTCTTACTTTTTTTCCTTCTCCTCCCTCTCTGGACAATTTCGGATAAAATGGTCGGGTGAACCGCATTTGTAACAATTTTGATTGTTTCCCCAAAACTCCCCAGTGTACTACCTACCACAATTTGGACACTCTGGTTTGGACTTCAGATTGCCCAAACTTGCCATAGAAGTGGCTTGAACTCTTGAGCCCGAGTATGTGTTACCTCGGTCTCGATGTGAATGTCCAACTGACGCTGTCGTCTAGGGGTTCATTTCCTTGGACCTCTTTGATTGAGTTTGGTATGATTTACTCATTAGCCTTTCTCTCGCATCTCGGGCCTCACTCATAGCTTTCCTATTTTTCTTATTCAATTCTTTGGCCTTACATGCCCGATCAACCAACACCATAAACTCTTTTAACTCCAAAATCCCAACTAGCAGTCTAATATCCTCATTCAACCCATCTTCAAACCTTTTGCACAAAATAGCTTCTATAGACACGCACTCTTGTGCATACTTGCTAAGCTTAACAAATTTGCGCTCATATTCTACCACAGTTATTTTTCCTTGCTTCAATTCAAAGAATTATTTTTATTTCTGGTCCACAAATCTTTGGCTTGTATACTTCTTTCGAAACTCTTCCAAAAAGAAGTCCCATATCACTCTCTCCCTTGGAACCATCGACGTCAACATTTTCCACCAATGGTATGCCAAGTCCCTCAGCAAGGACACGGTGCATTTTAAGCTCTCCTCAGGTGTACAGGGGAGTTCATCAAATACTTGCATGGACTTCTCAAGCCAAAACTCTACCCTCTCGGGGTCATCATCTATATTAGCCCTAAACTCTTCAGCCCATTGCTTCTGAATCTTGTCTACCGAGGGTTTGGCCATCCTCATTAAATTTATACCTTGAGAAGCCATAGGAACTGGCTGAGGTATAGGAGGGGGTGGAAGAGGTTGGGCATTAGGGTTTGCCCATACATACTCCGTGTACCAGTTACTCATCATTTGGAGAAAGGCTTCCCGGGCCTTATCTCCTTGAACCTTAGTCTTGGGTCCACTCTCTATAGGCGCGGTCCCTTGCGTGGGAGCCGATACGTTACTAGCTGCGTCGTCAACGGCCGCTCAATTGGGATCCATTTTATATCTAGACTCTAACACACTCTACGATAGTCTGAGAACTAACTAAATCATAGCTCTGATACCATTAAATGTAACAACTCTTACCCGTATTTTACCCCAGAATTGGGTATGAGACGTTAACGGACTTATCTCACTTATACATATAACTTTGGGCTATCAAATTTCATTCCAAATTAAAACATTTTCTATTCACATATCTAACATCCTTATAATAGGCATACGAGGTGATAAACCGTAATATGAACATATTTTAATCCCACATTTAGCATACTTTTGGATGATTTATCCCTTCAATTATGGAAATAGGTACTCTTAATCCTTTATTTTCATGTTTTATACTCAGGAGAACACCGGAGGATGAAAAGAACGAGAAACGGGCCAAAAATGGAGAAAATAAGCCTAACACGAATTACACATAGCTTGGACCCCGAATCACATGACCGTGCCTCCTTAACAGACCCAAACACGGCCTAGCCTCAAATTACACGGGCGTGTCCCTGCCGCAGTTAAAAAGAGTTCTATTCGGATTAGGGTATTTAGAGGCAAAGAAAGACATTCCAAAAGCCTATATAAAGACCCTAGAGGCCAACCTTTAAGGGAGCATTCAGTGGGTCATTCAGCAGGCCGTTCAGCTAGGCCAAAGAGCCAAGCCAGAGGGGTCGAATTGTGGGATTCACTCGAAGAAAGCCAGTTGATTCATCTCAAGAAGCCGGAATCATACTCAAGACTAAGGATCTCTCCTTCAATTCCTTCAGGGGGTTTTAGGGTTTTCTTATGTTTTGTTTTATATTTTCTTCTAAGATGTATTCTTTTATGATTATGAACTAAACCCTTAGATACTTGAGGGGGATGAAACCTAAGACGGATCTTGTTATTGTTTTTTGAACTATATGATAAATACTTGATTTGTTCTTAATTATGTGTTCTTAATTCTTGCTTTGATATTTTAGTATATTGATTCAAGTATTGATGTGCTTAGGCAGTGGAGCAAAAGTCCCTGTTTAAGAGTAGATCTAGCATAGTTATGCGGAGTTGATCGCAACCCTAAAAATAGGATGACAAAAATCTGCCGAATTAGGGTCAAACCTAATATGGGAGTCCATAGATTGAGTTAATGCAATTCTAGGGGTTTTAATTAGAAAGAGATTTCAATTAATCAACCTAGGGTTAGACGTTAGTAGCCTCGAAAGAGGTATTAATATAAATTAGGGAATCCTACGGATCAAGTCAAGTGAATAAATCGTCTGGTTCAGAGTTAAATAACAAGTGAAGTCTAGGTAGATTCTTCCTTGGGTATTGTCTCAATCAATTGGTTTTTCCCACAAGCATTTCCCCAATTCATTCTCTTTGTCTTCTTATCTTTAGCTTAGTTGTTAGTTAATTTTAGATTAGATAACAATTCCCTTAATTCTTAGGCTAGATAATAGAAAAAAAGTTAGTATTAATACTTTTGGTTCCTTTGGGTTCGACAATCCGGTCTTGCCACTAAACTATACTATTGTTCGATAGGTGTGCTTGCCTCCATCGTTGTCTTAGTTAGTTTCCAGGTTCGATCATCCTTTTTATAAATTTTTAAGACTCTGACACACAATCAAGTTGTTGACGCCGTTTTCGGGGAACTGAAATATTAAGAAAGCTTAATTTTTATTACTTTAGCCATATTTTATTTTATTTTATTTTTGCAATTAAATTTTATTTTTCTAAATTTTCTTCTTTGCTTCTGACAGGTATTCTAGTTTATGACTAGGAGGAACCCGTCAGGACCCTTGATTTTTTTTACAGTGAAATAGAACATACCGCTCGCAGAAACCGAAGAGATGTCACTAAATAATTATCAGTGGCAAGTCATGAGGACAAAGCCCACCAAAGCAGCCGATGTTTTCAACCTTGACGTGGTCACCATGTTATGTAAGCAGGTAGAGTTTTTAAATAAAAAAATTGATGGTTTGTATGGTTCTGCGCAGGTACATCCAGCTATGCAGTGCAATATGAATGGAGGAGAGATGAGCAATACAAAATATCCACCTTACAACCCAACCGCTGAAAACGAGCAAGTTCACTATATGAGTAATAATTTTCGATCTCAAAATAATTTTTACAGTAACACTTATAATGCAGATTGGAGGTACCATCCCAATTTCTCGTGGGGTGGTCAAGGTAATTAGAGACAACAACCCCTTCCAAACTTCCAACAATAGCCCTACCTACAGGAAAAGAAGCCAAACCTTAAGGAGATGCTAACAAAATTCATAGCGGTTTCAGAAACACGCTTCCAAAACACCGAAACAACACTTAAAAATCAACAAGCATCGATTCAAGGTATCAAAAACCAATTAGGGCAACTTGCTAAGCTAATCTCAAAAAGACCACAAGGTATCTTGCCTAGCAACACCGAAACTAACCCAAGAGAGCAACCTCAAGCAATAATTGCTCACGATAGTGAAGGGTTAGATGAACCAGAGTTTAAGCAAAAGAATGTAGTTGAGGAAGGTAAGGTTGAAGTAAGCCATGATAAACCAAACCAGATGCCAGATTTAAGGAAATTTTTAAAAGAATTTTTGACAAACAAACGGAAGTTAGACGATACGTCACATATGGAGCTAAATGCAGTTCTTGACACAGTTAGGACATCAAGTATTAAATATGGAACCAATCACTTCAAATTTGGGGACCAGGTACTGTCAGATGCAACCAACCCTAGAATAGCCGCTTCAGAACTTAATACAAACGGTGCGACTCCTTTTTCGGCACGTAAGGTCTTCTCATACGGAACGGTCGAGGTAAAAAATTTTAATTTTGGCACTTTTGAGGTAAATATTACCCGACTCAAACCATATGTTGACAGAATTGATAGTAAGAAAAAGGAGTTTCGACTCTGCGAACCACCATGGCCATACAAATAACAAGTAAGTCTAGTTCAAGACTTTAAACGAGCGCTTCTCGGGAGGCAACCTGAACACTAACCCCATTAATTTTTATATTTTTGAACTTTAGCATCTAACTAAGAACTAACCAGACTTTTAGGCGGAGATTTTCATACCCACACGGCCTTGCACACGGCCGTGGCCATGGCCGTGGCCGTGTGGCCACCACAGGAAGGTACAAGTGCGTGGGCAACCACCAGATCCATGATTTCTATTTAATCCCCTTCTTCTGTTCACTTTCTTCCCTAAAGTCTTCTTCCCTTTTTCCATTTCTCTTTGAACGCATATCCACTTTTCATTATTTATTTTTATTCTTCTTTTTATATTTATTTTTTATTTTCATTATTATTTTCTTATTATTCTTCATGCCATTTAGATTAAACTTAGGATACAATAAGATTACACCGACTGCTTCAAGGATCCAATTTCAAATGGTTCGAGGCGCTCCCCCGTTTCTTTTCATTTACTCCATCCAAAATTTAGGAAGTTTCACTTCTCTCCCTATCTTATGATTTTAATATTATTCTGCTATTATCTATCTTTGTACATTGAGGACAATGTACATCTTAAGTGTGGGGGTGAAAATTATTTAAGAAAAAGTGCCAACTTTTTGCATTATTCTCAAATCCCTGAATGATATCTTGTCTTAAGTAATTTCCTCATATCACTAATTAGAATGAAATTCCTGTTGATTTATGATTTTTATTGATATGTTTTAGATTAAGTCATAGTTAATTGTGCATTGATGATTTAAACTTTAGGATACAAGAGAATCAAGCATGATGAGTCTATTTTTAAAAATTAAAATTTTGTTAGGTTGTCTACTTGAATCTAATTATTACCTTGAAGTTTGAAATTTACAAGGTTGTCATCAAAAACCCATAATTTTTGTGAGATTTTAAACCTTTTAGAGCATACATTCTTTTCGTGCTCACTTTATTGATTATGAGTATGTCAACATTGATTTGTTATTCTAGAACTTGCTTCGATTATACATGTCGAGACCACATCTTTGATTTGATATACTAAGATGATAAAGGCACTTAGGATTTAACCCACTTACCCCACTAAAATCCTACCTTCATAATTAACCCCTAGTGAGCCCCGTTGATCCTAACAACACTTTTTATTTACTCACTCACTAATATTAACCCAAAACCCATCTTGTATTTGTTATCACCATTCCTTTTGACTACCCTTCTATCGAGACTTGATTTGATCAGTTGCCTAATTATTTTATATCAACAGTTGAACTTTTCTTATATTAGGTATTTATTTGATTTGTTCTTAAAAAATTCAAAGTATATTCATTATTAGTTCTATAATTAAGTGAACTTATACGTTTAAATTCCACATCATGAAGAAAAAGCTCGCATTATTAGTATTTCAAGTTTTCAATTGATGTAATTAGGATTACTTCATTTTTTTTTAGTTAAGTAACTTGTCAATTCAAGCTCGATTCTAACCCTTTAATTTAGCCTTTATCCACACCTTTAACCTAAGCCCCATTACAACCCTTTTAAAGACCTTTTAATTTGTGTATTATCTCATTTTATAGTGGTGGAGATTTGATTTTCAAGCAAGCCTATGGTAATAACTTTTCATGTTCAACTTTTGAGTGCTTTATTTTGAACCTTAAACACCTTGAGTGATTTGAGTGAATCTTTAGTGAGGATGTCAAATCTTGTCGATTTTGAATTAAAGGTAATTATTCAGATAAAGGGAAACACCTATATTTTTCGTGTTACAAAATTATGACTTTGATTGTTTGAATCTTTAGGACTCTTTGAGTTAAATTATCCATGTATAAATTATCTATGAATTATGATGAAACATTGTTGATGAATATTATGAATTGAGGAAGTTCATTTTAATTGAGAGTTGAGAATTTTGCTTGAGGACAAGCAAAAGCTTAAGTGTGGGGGTATTTGATAAACCGTAATATGAACATATTTTAATCCCACATTTAGCATACTTTTGGATGATTTATCCCTTTAATTATGGAAATAGGTACTCTTAATCCTTTGTTTTCATGTTTTATACTCAAGAGAGCACCGAAGGATGAAAAGAACGAGAAACGGGCCGAAAATGGAGAAAATAGGCCTAACACAAATTACACATGGCCTAGACCCCAAATCACAAGGCCGTGCCTCCTTAACAGACCCGAACACGGCCTGGCCTCAAATTACACGGGCGTGTGCCATGGGTGTGTCCCTGCTTTAGTTAAGAAGAGCTCTATTTGGATTAGGGTACTTGGAGGCAAAGAAAGATATTCCAAAACCCTATATAAAGACCATAAAGGCCAGCCTTTAAGAGAGCGTTCAGAGGGACATTCAGTAGGGCGTTCAACTAGGCCAAAGAGCTAAGTCAGAGGGGCCAAATTGTGGGAGTCACTCGAAGAAAGCCAGTTGATTCATCTTAAGAAGCCGGAATCATACTCAAGACTAAGGATCTCTCTTTCAATTCCTTCAGGGGGTTTTAGGGTTTTCTTATGTTTTATTTTATATTTTCTTCTGAGATGTATTCTTTTATGATTATGAACTAAACCCTCAGATACCTAAGGGGGATGAAACCTAAGACGGATCTTGTTATTGTTTTTTAAACTATATGATAAATACTTGATTTGTTCTTAATCATGTGTTCTTAATTCTTACTTTGATATTTTAGGATATTGATTCAAGTATTGATGTGCTTAGGCAGTGGAGTAAAAGTCCCTATTTAAGAGTAAATCTAGCATAGTTAAGCGGAGTTGACCGTAACCCTAGAAATAGGATGATGAAAATCTACCGAATTAGGGTCAAACCTAATATGGGAGTCCATAGATAGAGTTAATGCAATTCTAGGGGTTTTAATTAGAAAGGTATTTCAATTAATCAACCTAGGGTTAGACGTTAGTATCCTCGAAAGAGGTATTAATATAAATTAGGGAATCCTACGAATCAAGTCAAGTAATAAATCGTCTGGTTCAGAGTTAAATAACAAGCGAAGTATAGGTGGATTCTTCCTTGGGTATTGTCTCAATCAATTGGTTTTTCCCACAAGTATTTCCCCAATTCATTCTCTTTATCTTCGCATCTTTAGCTTAGTTGTTAGTTAATTTTAGATTAGATAACAATTCCCTTAATTCTTAGGCTAGATAATAGAAAGAAAGTTAGTATTAATAATTTTGGTTCCTTTGGGTTTGACAATCCGGTCTTGCCACTAAACTATACTATTGTTCGATAGGTGTGCTTGCCTCAATTGTTGTTTTAGTTAGTTTCCAGGCTCGATCATTCTTTTTATAAATTTTTAAGACTCTGACACACGATCATGAGGCCCTAAACATACTGCTGGAAGGTTTCAGAAATAAATCAGAAATTTGCATGCACTTAGGAAAATTTTACCTAAATAGGGGCCACACGCCCGTGTGGTATTTCACACGCCTGTGCTTTGCAGTGGTCGACACTGACTTGCATGACACGATCAACCACACACCCATGTGCTGTACCCGTGGTCGACACTGACTTATTCCACACGGCTTGTCACACGCCCGTGTACTTCAACCGTGTGGCAATTTAAGTTCCAATTTCAAGGTGCAGACTTCACACGGCTTGGGCAAACGCCCATGTCCATGGCCGCGTCTCCCACATGGCCGAGACACACGACCGTGCCTCCGCCCATGGAGCATATTGACTTGCATGCTTAGCATGCCAAGGGACACACGGCTATTCAACACACCCATGAGGCTGACCGTGTGTCACACACGGCCTAGACACATGCCCGTATGCCTACCCATGTGGACAAGAGCAAGGCTATTTGCCAATCTCTTCCATCACCCTAATTTACTCAAGCTTAATTCATCCTCAACCATCACTTCCTTCATACATACTCATAACCAAACAACCTAATCATATACTCTACACAATCATGAATAACCTCTTCTTATCATTGATTGATAGTAAAGAGCCATTTACTATGGTAATATACAAAATATTTCATCAATAAAGAGCCAACACATTTGGCCAAAATAACAAAATAGTTTACCTAGACTAGCCCCTATACATGCCATTTCCATACTCAAAATGCTAGTTCTAAATATACCGAGATAAGCTGATAGTGTAGGTGATCTTCTAATTATCTTCGTATCTCGATCCGACTCTTTGTCACTATAAAACAAGGGAAAAGAAATGGGGTAAGCTTTAAGCTTAGTAAGTTTACATGTAAACAATAAACATCATACTATATGCTAATCAATAAATAGCATTGCATACTAAGCAAGAACAATCCACATCTTATGATCATGCTTACTCATTTCATCTCTTACCACATTCCAACCATATCACAAGCCAAATGCTCACATTATTTAGCATACAACCCTGCACTTATCACCACATGTTCTCATGAGACAACACTTAACAATTTCAAAATAAGCTATACATAACAATACCAACACTTGGTGGTTTCTTACTTAGCCCACCATTTATTTTTAACAAGGTGGTATCGCACATAGCCCACTGAATGATAATATAAATGATGGTATCGCACACAGCCCATCGTGAATAAGTAATAAGGTGGTATCTCACATAGCCCGCCAACAAGAATGATTAAGGTGGTATCGCACACAGCCCACTATTAATTACTACGGATGATATTCCACATTTACATATCTATCTCAACATTCATACGAAAATTATTCATTATCTATCGAACTCAATCCATTTAAATCGTATGTGTTCTAAATCATACAATACACCAATAAGCAACAACGTGTGTATTTATAATGCATCGTTGACACATAAACTTACCTCGGTGCAAAACGTGTTAATCAACGTTCTAGTCCGTACCTTGCCTTTTCGTCGGTCAAGGTTAATTTCGTGCTCATCTTGGTCTATAATAACAAAATTTCACTCATTCAATCATTTTCTAATCATAATACATAATAATCTCTACTTAGGCAAAAATGATCGTTTTGCCCTTGTACTATGGAAAAATACAATTTTGCCCCTAGGCTCGTAAATCATTTTTCATCATATTTTCTCATTAAACAAGCCTAGATGAACATTTATTACTCTTACAACTACACATAAATTTAACTATTTCATGCATTTATTACTCATTTTCAACTTTTAGAACTTAGTCCCCTCATTTAGGTGTTTTCATGCATTTAGATGAACATTTAGGTGTTTTCATGGTAACACCCTTCACAAAAGTTGTTTCTCATCTCCCTAACATTCATTTTCTTCCATAAAAACTCAACTAACAACATAAATGCTTTCATGTAAAATCCCTAAACTTCCAACCATATAACAAATTAGTCCCCTCATTAGCTAGCTTAAGCTTTAGGGGTTCCAAAAGTACAAAATTATCAAATAAAACCACCAAAATCACTTACTTGCAAAGAGATAGCTTGGATGAAAGTTTGATCTCTAAAATCCCCTATTTTCCCTTCAATTTTTGGTGGAAGAAGAAAGATGAATAGTAAAAGATGATATCTTATCTTTTTATCTTATTTTATTCATTTTTTATCACCTAAAGTCACCAAATTTTGACTAATATTAATGCTCTTGTCCCCCCTAAGCTATATGGCCGGCCATCACACATCTAATGGCCTAATTTCACTTTAAGGACCTCCAATTTAATATTCTTTGGATATTAGACACCTTTACCACTTATAATGGAACTTTCACACTTTATATGATTTAGTCATTTTTCACAATTAAACATACAATTGCTAAAATTAAAACACCAAAATTTTCATATAGCCATATATTAATTCCATAACGCATAAAATAATACTAAAATAATTTTCCTCAACCTCGGATTAGTGGTCCCGAGACCACTGTTCTGACTAGCCCCAAAATCGAGTTGTTACAAGAAATGTGTGTTTTATGGTTTTTATGAGGCTTATGATATGCTTGCATGATTATGTGAAAATTTCATGAAGAAATTTTATTAATTAGTGATTAATTTATCTAATAGAACTAAATTGAAAAGATTGAAAAATATAAGTTTCTAGAAGATTCAAGTATGAAATAGCATTAGAGAAATTATTACAAGTCCTTATTTGGAAATTAGGCCATTATATGTTAATATGGACAAAAAATAGACATGGGAAGGAAAAATCTCAAGGAAGTGGCCTTAAAGTCATTTTTGTCATTTGGTTAATAAAAGAATTAAAAGAGAAAATAAGCTAAAAATCTTGTCCATCTTCATCCTCCATAGCCGAAAATCACAAGGACTCCATAGCTAGGGTTTCTTCAATTTGCAAGCTTGATTGTAAGTACCTCCTAGCCCCGTTTTTAATGTTCTTCGTATTTTTAAAATCCTCGTAGCTCGATTTAGTTATTTCTAGCTATATTTTGAGCTAGGGTTCATGTTCAACAATTTACCCATGCATGACATGCATATACTTTGATGATTTATGGAGGTACATGAAAGTTTGATGTATGATAAACATCTTTTTTTAAGAGATTTTCATGGAAAATTCATAAAAAGGACTAAATTGTAATAGTCATGAAAATGGTCTTACATGAGTGAATTAGTGGAAATTGGGGGCTGTTTTAGTTATGAAAATGATTCGGCTAGGCTTAAAATACAAGGAGATTAAATGAAAATCATTTTATGAGCCTAGGGGTAAAAATGTAAATATGTGAAAGTTTAGGGGCAAAATCATAATTTTGAAAAGTATGATTCATGGGTTAATTTAGTCAATGTGAGTATTAAACAAGTGAAATTTTTATTATAGATCAAGAAACATGAAGCCCGAACCGAAACCGAGGCAATGACAAAGTCGTGGACTAAATTGAACAATTCCACATATATTTTGGTACCAAGGTAAGTTTGTGTGAAATTAAGCTACATAATGTTATTATGTCCTTAATTGCTTGATATCATGAGAAATGTATATCATTTCTATGAAATTGATTAATGATGTATCGATGAAAGTATAATGATATTATATTAAGTTAAAGTCTCAGTTGAACATTCAGAATAGCAAGGATACCATTATCATGACATGAGAGAATGTAGGTCCCATAAAAGACCATGTCTGGGACATGGCATCGGCACCGAATGTAGGTCCCGTATAAGACCATGTCTGGGACATGGCCTCGGCACCGAAAGGAGATCTCGTGTAAGACCATGTCTGGGACATGGCATCGACATCATTACACGATCTCGTATAAGACCATATCTAGGATATGGCATCGACATCGAGATATGAGATCCCGTGTAAGACCATATTTGGGATATGGCATCGGCATCTAGATGTGATCCCATGTAAGACTACATCTGGGATATGGCATTGGCATCGTGTTGCATGTATGATAAGAATGAGTATCCTTCAATATTCCAAGTAGTTCAATGGGTAAAGAGCTAAGTTTATGTTAAAGATGATAATGAGTTAAGTTTATGTTCAAGATATCATAAGTGCTAAATTATGTGATGAAGTGATACAGGTACCCATGAGTAAAATACGATATATGAATTCGAAATGTGATATGTGATTGGTAAGAGTAAACATGAGTAAGTTGCGTTAAGTGCTTGAGAACTTGTGTTGCTATTATTCAATGAGATGAATGGATGCTATCATAAGTCTTGATGTTACTATTTATTTCATGCAAACGTACTAAGCTTTATGCTTACTCCCTCTCTTTTCCCTTTTCCTTGTAGTATCGCCAAGCTGGCTTAGGGATCGTAGGACGTCGGAGTTCGGATCAAACTATTAATTACTTCTTGGTATAGCAAAGTTTGATTAATTTTGAGTATGGCATGTATAGGAACTTGGTTATTTTGTGATATGTCATATTCGTTAGCCAATGTGTGGCTATTAGTGTCATTCAATTCATTTTGTAAATGGTTATTAGAAATTGGCCAATATTTGTTAAGTTTTATATATGCAATGATAATGAAGTTCATGAAGTGCATGCTTGTGTGATTGGA
The DNA here is from genome assembly GCA_025506655.1 of Gossypium rotundifolium. Lineage (NCBI taxonomy): Eukaryota > Viridiplantae > Streptophyta > Magnoliopsida > Malvales > Malvaceae > Gossypium > Gossypium rotundifolium. The sequence goes on along the minus strand of CP106722.1, from coordinate 153,664,828 downwards.
TGAGTAATGAGTAAAAATGTAGTGTAGACCTATGTGTGGATGTCTTGATTTTGTGTATTAGAAGTGCCTTATGGTCATGATGTATGTTGCATTGAATTGATATAAGTGTGGTTGTTTTTCAGGGTGGCAATTGGCTTGGTAAATAGCCTTATAATTGTCCACACGGATGGACACACGAGCGTGTGTCTAGGCCGTGTGTGACTCACGGTCAGCCTCGAGGGCGTGTTGGTAGGCCGTGTGTCCTCTGCATTTAATTGTGAAAAATTCAGTTCGTCACACAGGCCAGCACACAGGCGTGTGACTAGGCCGTGTGCCCCTAAGTGTTTGCTAACGTCATAAATAGAATGTCAAGGTTTTCACACATGGGCTAAGACACAGGCGTGTCATGGCCGTGTGAGGGACACGGACCATAGGCACGGGCGTGTGCCAGGCCATGTGAAAACTCCTGTAGGTTCGAAATGGAAAATAAAATCGCACGGACTAGGGACATGGGCGTGTGTGACCACACGGCCTGCCCACGCGGGCGTGTCCCTATCCACACAGGCGTGTGGCCCTATTTTGAGTAAAAATTTTCTAAGTGTTCGTAAGTTTTCGGTTTAGTCTCGGATCACTCCATGTGTATGTTTAGGGTCTCGTAGGCCCATAATAAGGATGTTAAGAGTTTAAATGAAAAGTTTAAGTTGAAAAGAAAGTTCATTGCCTGATTTTGTATGAGTAAGTACGTTAAGTCCGGTAATGCCTCGTACCCGGTTCCGGCGTTGAATACGGGTAAGGGGTGTTACACTTATAGTTTATTTTCATTAATGATTAGTTGGATTAAAGGAGAGTATCATTTTGAAAATCATCTTTACCTTGCTTTAGATTGTTGTTATATTTTTTTTATCAAAAATGCCAAAGGGGGAAATGATGGCGCTAATTGCATGTTCCAGTTGCACTGTCAATTGCAACTCACTTTGCAACTAGACAATTGTATAACTTGTCATATATATTGGCATACTTTTGATCGAAAAAAAAATTCTTCTTCATTTTTATTTATAACATCACTTTGAGGATTTTATGCAACAATTTTATGGAGTTGATCACTTGATATCAGTTAAGCAAAGACTTATATGAAGATTTTATGTTCGATCATGTTACCTTATACAATGATCTAGGTTTTATTAAGGGTGAGTTTTCGATTGAATCGAATCGATTGAAAATTTTCAAGTTAGTTGAATTGATGAGTTCTTTTATCATCCTAACTTGATTTGATTTTTTTTCGGATCGAGTCGAGTCAAATAAATTTATTTGAGTTAAATTAAAAAAATAAATAAATCAACCATATTGAAATCTTGTTTACAATATGATTGAATTCAAGTTAAAGAACATAAATACCATATATATTTGAAAACTCTTTGAAAACAAAATAAAATAAAAACAATATTAGTGGTATGATAATTTTGATTGATAATTTACTTGTTGAAGGCATCAAATATATCATTTTAGAATTTTATTTTATCTTTAAAATTATAGTTTAGCATATATATCTTTTAATTTTTGAATTTATATGTATCTATAAAATTTTAGGAAAAATATTTTATAAATATTTTGAATTTTGAAGACTATTTTGAATTTTTGTAATATTTTTAGAGGATTAATTTGCACATTTTCAAAATTGTCGGGAACCAAAAGAGTATTTACATCAAATTGTTATTCAAGTTATTTGAATTATTCAAATTATAAAATTTAACTCGACTCAAACTCAGAAAACTAAATTACTTATTCGAGTTGATTTGAAAAAACTGAATAACTCAAACAACTCAATTTGATTAACTCAAAATTCAAAAAAAAATTCGATTTTTTTAAAATAAAATCGAGTTTTGCTCGCTCCTAGTTTCTATATAAGTACAATTCTTGAAGATCTTCAGTTGTGTGATGTCATATAAAAATCTGATTGGAGAACAATTCTAATGATATCACGTTCACACTAGCTAAATATTTGCAAACCTACAATATTTATTTAAAGAAGGCTTGTTTACTCGATTGAGTACAAACAGAAGAGGACACTTATTTGTTCCTAGTGAGGAACTTGCTTTTTCTAGTGCAATTACTTTATAAACAAATTGCTTCATTCTGAGTTTGTAGATAAGTTTTTAAGGGCAGAGTGACCTTAGTTGATTGACAGTAAATTGCTTTCTAAGCAAAACCCCATGGATGAAAGAAAAGTGTTTTTGAACCGTGTGACTAATTCTTGCGTCAATATTTATTTTTATTCTTTCAATTGTTTATCCAATTATAACTTAAAGAAAGTTTCCTTTAGGTTGCAAAATATAAAAGAAATGAATGCAACCTAAGGACATATGGTTAAAGTTTCCATAGTCGTACCAAAGTTGATGATATTTCATTTTTGGTTAAATCAAAAATAAACTTGGGCGATTGTGACTTTTTTAAGTAATAACATTGATTTCAATGAGTTTTAATTTAATAATAAGGTTGAGACTAAAAATTTTGAAGAGTAATATTTGAGTCTTACCTTCAAATATATTTGAGTATTTATTAAATAATTTTTTAATGTTAGTTTTAATTGTAATTATTCCTATATATTACCTAAAGATTCCATATACCATCTTCTCAATAGACAGTGTGATTAAGCGTGGTAAAGTATTAACTTGACCTTTGGGACCTATTTGTTAATGGAGGTGAGAGGGCCCCTTCTTTCACCTTAAATCAAACTCAAAAAGAGAATGGCAATATGGATGCTAAAAGTGGTAAGTGGGAACCCCAAAAACAACCTACGAAAGAGATGGCTACCCGGTTTCAGAAATGAAAGATTAACCAATATATGGTTTTTGATAATGAAAAAAATATTGGAAATGTTGCAGCACCACCACCATATCTTCTTGGATAAAAAAAAAAAAAAAAAACTCACCTTTGTATGCAATAAGATACTCATGAAATTGTTTAATTATTTCATATTCTGTGTCTTCTTATGCTTTCTAATTTCTGCTCATCATCTGGTATAATCATTTATATAACGATGGATAGCGAATTAGGGTCTTTTTCCCAAGGAAAACTTTTTTTCTTTTTTGGAACGGTCCTCTAAGCCAATAACCTAATAGAAATGGAGAAAAAGCTGACACTAGCAAGTTGGTCAATATTTTATGCATTGATGCGTAATAATGAAGAAAGATTTTTTATTGAGTCAAAAATGTAGGAAAGCATGCAATCAGCAAATCTATTATGCCTAACGACTAATGTGGGATTGTTCTCCCTTTTATTAAATAGACTATAGCACAAGCAATTTGTAAAGTTCAATAATGATGGACATATCTAATCATGTTGGGTTGGGTTCCTTAAACAAAATTATGTGAAAATCTAGCTACAGTTTCACCAAAATATCCCCCTCCTCCCACAGTCCATGCACTTTATATGCCAAAAGCAATGAAAACAGAATCACTACTGGTTTATCTGCTAACCACTAAGAAATGAAAAATGAGCCAAAGCTCGTTAAAGCTAAGAGGGGCCTTTCCATAGGCATGAATGAGTAGGGTTTCTGTTCTAAATCTCAAATGTCAATTTGTTCAAAGCTGGAGGTCATTGGGATTCATTGGCTTATTGTTGTTTTCCTATCTCTAAAATATTCACAGGTTTCAAGAAAAAAAGAAAAAGAAAAAACAGAAGCTAATGTTTGCTCCTTTTGGGAGTAAAATTTAAATGCAAAATCCCAAACTTCGATCATACACCTAAAATTCAACTAATTGCATGAAGAGCGACGTAACTCTTGATGAATTAAATATGAAATTGGGTTAAATTAAATGTAATTATTCAAGTTTTTTAAGCTTAAACAAATCAAGTAAACATAAAATAAATAAAAAAAAAGTAAAAGTACAATACTCTTTTGCGAATGAATCGAATTTGGATCCAAAATCAATTTACGATCAACTTTTTTAATATATCGTTTAAGCATAAAATAAATTTAATTTAATTTACTTAAAAATACATGAATTTAATAAGAAAATGTAACATAAAAGACAACATAATACAAAATTACTCCATAAATATACCAAAAATAAATCTCTCTACATATCCTAATTTCAATTTGTTATGGTTAGGATATTTCACATCAATATGCAGGTGTGATAATGTTGGATTCAGACAATGACTCGCTCTTCCTAGTCAATGGAATGGCCCCGGTTCAGTTGCTGCTACTGCATGTTCACCTAAAAATAGGCAGCCAAACAAAAGCGGCCGAGTTAGAACCTAATGAATCTGAAGATAACCATAATTTAATAGTAAGATACATTAAATAAAAACTCTACTGAATATGACTTATCAATAAAAGTGCTCATCAATCAGTTACTCAGTTAACTGTATATTTTCTTTTAAGGAAAAAAAAAAGGGGGTTGTATACCTTTTGTTAATGTACCCAAATTGCATTACCTACATTCCAATAACTTAAACCTCATCCCTTTAAGAACTCAGGATATTAGATTTATAAACACTCCAACAAATATACATAATTACAATTAAAATTGATTTTATATAAATAAATAAATAAATACGAAGATAAAACATATCAATTTTTTTAATATGTAATTGAGAATAAAAATAGAATGCATTCATATCATAAAACGCAATAATCTTATCATTAGGCACACAATAATTATATTTAAATATTTAAGCACTAAAACATACTCCACATGACTACTTTGGTCATAAAAATAAATAAAATTAGAATCAACCTAACTCAATGTAATTATCGGCCGTATCAATCCAATCCAGAAAATAATGCTCTCAACTTTCATCTGTCGTCTAATTCTCAGCGGCATGACTAGAGAAATTAAGCAAGCAAAAGTACCTTACGTTGTCTAAAAAGTATGAAAATAATGGTTTCAAGTTTAAACACAAACTTATTGATCATAGAATTCCATGATTGGTCCGATCATAAACAAACATTTATTCAAGGAATTTACTGAGGTTCAATTTTTTTTTTTTTTTGGAAATAAGTGATAAAGTTTGTATTTAAGTAATTTTTTTAATGTAATGTGTGCATATATGTGATGTACAATACTTAAAAGCTAAACTTTTTTAATTGAAGTTAGATGCATCCACCAGGTCAATTAAACTTTTCTTTTAAATCATCTCATGTACAATTTTTCAAATCTTACCCATTAATATTGTAGCATAAGTCCTTAGCAAACATTATTATTGATAATTATATGTATTAATAAAGGATATGCTGCATGCTTGCATTCATCCATTATTACTTTAAGAATATTTTGGACAAGAATGGAGTTTTTTAAACTTTGATTTTGGACTTTTCATCAGCTAGATTTGATGTAAAATGTGCTCTACCCCTATCTTTTATTTTAGATTCATAGTAGAGATGTTTACGGGTTGAGCTAAAGTTTGATTTCGAAATTTTTTTTAAACTCGAATTTAATTTCAGTCTATCCAATTAAAAAATCCATTTTATTATTAAAAGTTAATAAAATATTAAATATATATTTTAATTAATATTTTATAATTTAATTTAATTTTAAAAATATTTTTATTATTCAAATTGAATTCAGATCAAGTAGGGCAAGCTATTGGGCAAATCTAATTCACAACAAGGGTCAATATTTATTTTTGTTATACATGTATAATTCTATATATTTAATTTGTATTGGATCAGGCTGAAAATTTTTAGTTTTGTCTTTTAAAATTTATAAAATTTTAAATTAATATATGATAAAATTATATTTTGATTTTTTAAAATTGATAATTTTTATTCAATCCTTTAAAAATTATAAAAATATAAATTAATTGAATAATAAAATTATATTTTAGCTCCCATAAAATATACAACTAAAATCCGCCCAACAATTCAACTTCACCCTAGACCTAATTCAATCTGATGGAATGGGAAGGTTTAGATTCAAGTATAATTTATTATACAAATTCTAAAAATTAAATGCATATAAAAAGTACATATACAATTAAAGCTTAACCCACAAATTTGCATCTACACTATGTCATTTTTCTCATCTTAATACCCAAATTTTTTTTTCTATCATAGGTGGTACTTAAACTACTTTTTTTTTTTTCTCAAATTGGTATCTTCGTTAGTCCAACCTTTAGTCAAATAGATAAGTTTCTTTAAAAAAAAAATTAACCCACAAATTAGTACCTAAACTATACCAATTTTTCAAAGTTGGTACTGAACTTTTGTTTTGGTCACAAGTGGGACCTAAACTATTCTTCCATACCCATCTTGCACCAAAATGTTATATCCATTAAAAAAAATTCTAGCCAATAATAGATTTTTATGTCATATAAACTTTAAAATTATATTTTTTTAAATAATTCTTTTTTTCTTTTTCATTATTTCTCACTCTTTATTTTTTTTTTCCTTTCTTCTTCCTTTATCTTGTTTGGCAATACTAACAATGCTTGAAATTCTATTTTCAAACTTCATCTCTTGCTTGCTTGACCAGACGGGATCGAAAAATTTATTTCATCGATCAAAATCTATGTTTTCAAAATTAGATCAGACTAATTGATTGGATCGGGAATTGACCGAGGTATCGGTTCAAAGATAATGATTGAATTGATTGACCCACAAACTAATATAGATCGATTGAACCAAGCTAGTTGAAGTAGTTAAACGATTTTCTCTATTTTTAAATATTTTTTATTTTTATGGTTTTTTAATAATTTATTTGATCGAATCAGACAAACTGATCTAAGCGATAACTTGTGGCCTGACCAGTTTGACCATTGGTGTAACAACCAACTTTTGACCCTAATCGGAATAGTAGTTTCGGGACCACAAATCCGAGTCCGAAAAATATTTTAAAAATTATTTTGTGTGTTTATTGTGTGTGAATTTGTTGGTATTAAATTTTCGTGATTTAATTTCGTCATTTAGGTATTTGATTTAATAAAAGGACTTAATCGCGTAAAAGGTAAAAGTTACAAACTATAGTGTAAAGTGCTTAGTTGATAGTGGCTTTTTAATATGGAGGATTTGCATTGTAATTAGTACATTTTATATATATAGTGGACGGCATGTGTGATTATGAATGACTTTATTATATGTATTTATATATTATAAAAGTTATAATTATTAATTATATATTATATTAACATATAATAATGCATAAAATAAAAGAGAAAGACATTCATTCTTTTATGCTTTGTGACCGAAACAAAGAAAATAAGAAAGAAAGAAAACCATATTAGCTTCGGCCTTGATGTTCTTTGATTAAGGTAAGAGTTTTGTTCGATTTTTGATAATTTTTACGTTTTTGATATCGTTGCTTTGAGTACTTTCCGACCCATGTCTTAATTTTTGATTTTGATGATGATTTTGTGTTTTGCCATTGATGATACCTTGTGGTTTTTGTTGTTTGATGATGAAATAAGAAATATATGTGTTTGATTAACAAGTTTTGTCTTTGAATTTTTGATGAATTTAAATAATTTGGACTAAATTGCAAAAATAAATTTTTGAAGGACTAAAATGTGAAATAAATGAAATTTATGGACTTGTATGAACATAGGTAATATTTGGCCAAGCATGGGTAATGAGAAATTTTTTGTATTTTGTGTTTTGTGCAATAGTGACTAAATTGTAAAAGTGTGAAATATTAGGGGCAAAATGGTAATTTTCCCATTTATGTGTTTTAGGACTAAATTGAATAGAAATTTGTTCGAATGAGCTTAATTTGAACGTTTTTAGATCAAGAACAAAAGAAAACGGACTTGGATCGAGGAAAAGCGAAAATAATCGAATATTTGGTTTTTGTCGTCCGACGATATCCGAGGTAAGTCTTTAAGCAATTTAATATCGTTAATATTGGTTATAACCTTGATTACATGTTGAATTATGAATTTATAATTGTGAAATAGGCCGAAGCAGAATATGATAAGTGATTTTAATAATGAAATGTAGTTGAATTTATTTGAATTTGATATGTGATAGTAATATGAATTATGTGTGATATGTGATATTGGTAATATGTAATGTGTATGAAATGGTTTAATTATATTGATACTCGGGCTTCGAGCCTAGCAGGCCTTGTGCCGGTGAAATGTATCGGGCTTATTGCCTAGCAGGCCTTGTGCCGGTGAAGTGTATCGGGCTTATTGCCTTGCAGGCCTTGTGCCGGTGAAGCGTATCGGGCTTATTGCCTAGCAGGCCAAATGCCGATGATTAAATTTCAGACCTCAGGTCTAGCAGGCTTAGTGCCGCTGTATGTTTCAGGCTTTGTTGCCTAGCAGGCTTAATGCCGGTGATTTATTATAAACAGAGGATTCGTGGATTATATTATCAATGTGGAATTTAATTACAGCAAATAAGCTAAATATTCAGGTAAGTATAAGCCTCATAGTTGCAAGGAATAAGGTAAGTTGATATGTTACTATTTGATACTAGTAGTATGTGATATAGTTGAGGAATATTTGTAAGATTTTAATGTGTGCACTCGGTTTTACAAATAATGAATTAATATATTGAAATTTGATTTTGGGCTGTGTCTTTGAGATTCGACCATAAGGTATGTATTTACATAAGCACATGTTATATGTGATGTTTATCGAATAAGTAAGTTGATAGATAATGTGTTTGTATTTTCGGCATCTTGGATATGTGGATAAAATAATATTGAGTAGATGTTATTCATATACGAAGATGAGATTACTTGATAGATGTATATATATATATATATATATATACATGGACACATTCGGTTATGGGGATTTTCTTATATGTACATGGTAAATTGATATCCGGTTGTATATATATGTGAATAAATATATTTAATCATTGATGTACATTGATAAGCTTTACCTTCTTAAGTAGGTAAAGATAAGTTTTTGCTATGTGAGAATATTTATATTCGGTTTTGGTAATCTATATGTGCCATGATATGATAACCTTGTATTTGAGAACATGTATATTTGGTTTTGCTAACTTAGTGTTAATTAATAATAGTTGATAAATATATAATTGCTTATGACTTACTAAGCTTAAATAGCTTACTCTGTGTGTATTCTTGTCTATTTCTGTTTATAGATTTGGATATATGTTACGAGTTCGGGGATCGTCAGCAAGACTACTCACATTATCGACAGTTTTTCGGTATTTTACTAAGTTGAATTTTCGCTTATGGCATGTATAGCATAGATGGAATGTTTGATTTTGGAACATGTATATATATAGCCATGCGAAAATGGCTTGATCACTATGTTTAAGTTCGGTTTTATGTGTACTTGGTTAAGTGCTTGATATGTTTGGTTTAGGAAATTGCCTTTGACTTATTATATGCAAAACATGGTTTCTATGCTTATGTTTGTGTATATGATCTCGGTTAAGGTGAGTTTATGTGTAACTTGTTTAATATGCTTTGCTAATGATAAACGAATTATGTGTTTTGGCAATAAGGTAAATGATATATGCTTGATGTATTTAGTAAGAATAAATGATGTTAAGTTTAAATGATTTTGGTTATGTGATATTTATATATATATATATATAATGAAGTATGTGTATGAATGTTGGAAGCTAAAGTTATCCATAATTCAGATTAGAAAGTTGATAAAAGGATAATTATATGTATGAATGTGTATAGGATATTCTGATTCGGTTTATAGTGGCTATGTATGCACCTTTATTATGCTTGAACGATTGGTTATATAGGTACGGTTGATGAAGGCAAATAATGAATATGTTGTATGGTTGTTTTGGTTGATATGCTTTGTTTAAGGTTCGATAATGAAAGATTAAAATGTTAGGTTTAATTTGAGTTGAAAGTATGCCATATTAGTGATTAAATAATTTGGTATATGCTAGATAAGTACTTTGGTATGATTTTCTTTAGTAATAGTGTTTAAAATTTGTGACAATCATAATTATATGTAGTTAAATGAATATGCTTGTTGATGTGTATTTTATATGCATGCCTATTATTCCGTGTCGATGTTTAAACATAGATAAACATACGTAACATGTGAAATTATATAGTCATGACTTAATTAATGGAATAGGTTACTATTGATTCGGTAAATATACATAGAAAAGAGCTTTTAGGGTAAATGCATATAATATAATGATTTCAAAGGTATGTCTGACCATATGGTAATGTTGATAATGTCATATATGTGATTGGATATTAAGTTGTTTATGTATTGGTTCAAATTTGGTAATTATGGAACATGTTCAATTGAGTTTTGATGTATGTTCGAATTGAATAATTAAAATAATTGAATTATGGATATTCAAGTTTGATAATGATATAAATGTTTCGTTATTCTTTGGTGCATGAAAGGTGATGAATAATTGTGCTAAACTATGTTTTATACGGTGATGCCTCATAACCTTAATCTGACGACAGATACGGGTTTGGGGTGTTACAATTGGTCCGATTTTGAAAACCTTAACCAAAACCATGAAGCCTAAAACACTCATACTTGTAGAAGAAGCCCAAGGTGAGAGGAAGAAATGGAAAAAATATAAAGTGTGAGCGAGAAATAGACTTAACAGTTTGACTAGCAATTGAACTAATAGAGGTACCAACTTGAGAAAAAATAGTTTAGGTACCACCTGTGATCAAATAAATGTTTAGATACCAAAATGAAAAGCATGGCATAGTTCAGGTACCAATTTGTAGGTTAAGCCTTTTTTTTAAATAGACTTCATGGTTTGACTAACGAATGTACCAATTTTAGGGGAAAGTAGTTAGGTACCAATTGAATTAATTCTAGTTAAATTATTTAAAAAGGAACTAAAATCAACCCTCAATTGATCTAAGCTAGCCAGGGGCTCAATCAACCCCTCGTCTTCTTCGAAAAGCACCATTTTTATCTGCTTCTTAGTGCTTTACTAATGATTGAGACAAAGCCCATACCACACAATGAATAATTAGGGCTTAGGGGTTACTTTAAGGAGTATGCGAGCAACTTCATCTATATAGCCATGAGGCCAGGCCTCCAAATGGTGCGGAATCCTTAGCTCTCCATTTTGAAAACCCTTTGAAAGTCAATATCTTTATACCCATTCGTGTCAATACCAAAATAATTTGATATAAACGAATAACTTTTATGTCAGATCATTAAGAGCAAAACTATATGCAGAAGCATACCTAAATCCATTGTTGGAAATTGCCTAGAAGGTTTTGATCTTCCAAATAAAATAATTTTTCTCTTTGTATAACTCTCTGACGGGGATGGAAAAGAAATATGTGATATATATATTTCTTGGGGACCACTACCTCTTTTTAAATAATTGATTATTAAATCAGTTTTGGGTATTTATAATTTGGCCCTTGATAAACCATAATATATACATATTTTAATCCCACATTTAGCATACTTTTGGATGATTTATCCCCTGAATTGTGGAATTTGGTGCTCCTAATCCTTTAATTTCATGTTTTATACTTAGGAGAGCACCGGAGGATGAAAAGAACGAGAAATGGGCCAAAAACAAAAAAAATGGGCCAAAGTACGAAATTCACACGGCCTGGGCCTGAGACACACGGTCGTGCCTTGTTAGCAGATCCGACCACAGGCTGGATTCGATTCACACGGCCATGCCACATGGGTGTGTCCTTGTCATAGCAAAGAAGAGTTTCATTGGATTAGGGTACTTAGAGGCAAAGAAAGACATTCTAAAAGCCTATATAAACAACCTAGAGGCCAACCTTCAAGGGGGCGTTCAGCTAGGCCAAGGAGCCAAGCTAGAGAGGCTTGTGGGATTCACTCGAAGAAAGCCAGTTGATCCATCCCAGAAGCCAGAATAACACTCATGACTAAGGATCTCTCCTTCAATTCCTTCGGGTGGTTTTAGGGTTTTTTTATGCTTTGTTTTATATTTTCTTCTGAGATGTATTCTTTCATGATTATGAACTAAACCCCTCAAATACCTGAGAGGGATGAAACATAAGACGGATCTTGTTATTGTTTTCAGAACTATATGATAAATACTTGATTTGTTCTTAACTATATGTTCTTAATTCTTGCTTTGATATTTCAGGATATTGATTCAAGTATTGATGCCCTTAGGCAGAGGAGGAATATTCCCTGTTTGAGAGTAGATCTAGCATAATTAAGCGGAGTTGATCACAATCCTAGAGATAGGATGACGAAAATCTACCAGATTAGGGTCAAACCTAATATGGGAGTCTATAGATTGAGTTAATGCAATTCTAGGGTTTTAATTAGAAACAGATTTCAATTAATCAACCTAGGGTTAGACGTTGTAGCCTCGAGAAAGGTATTAATATAAATTAGAGAATCCTACGGATCAAGTCAACTGAATAAATCGTCTGGTTCAGAGTTAGGTAACAAGTGAAGTCTAGGTGGATTCTTCCTCAGGTATTGTCTTAATCAATTGGTTTTTCCCCCAAGTATTTCCCCAATTCCTTCTCTGTGTCTTAGCATCTTTAGCTTAGTAGTTAGTTAATTTAGATTAAACAACAATTTTCTTAATTCTTGGGCTAAATAATAAGAAGAAAGTTAGTATTAGTACTTTTGGTTCCCTTGAGTTCGACAATCCATGTAACAGCCCGATTTGGGGCTAGTCGAAATAGTGATCTCGAAATCACTAATTCGAGGTTAGAGAAAATTTTTTCATGTTATGTTATGTGTGATAACGTGTTTATAAGGATGCATGAAAATTTTTGGCGCCTTAATTTTAGCAAATTCTAGCTAAATTGTGAAAAAAGACTAAATCGTAAAAAGTGAAAAAGTTCTATTTTATTTCCTAGAGGTGCCAAATAGCCATGGGTTATAAATTAAATGTCCCAAATGTGCAATTAGACCATGGGAATTGGCTTGGACGGTCAAAGAAGACAAAGGGGACAAGGGCATTAAATGTTGTCATGTTAGGTTATTAAAAAGAAATAAAATATGATGAAATAAGAAAAGCTATCATCTTTTTTTATTTCTTCTCCTCTTCCATTGAAAATGGACAGCAAGAATGGAGTTTTTGAAGCTCAAAATTTTAGCAAGTATTCCTCCTCACAAGTAAGTGATTTTGATGACTTTTCTTGATAAAAATTGTACTTTTGGAGTCCCCAAAGCTTAAGCTATCTAATGGGGGGACTAATTTGTAACATGGTTGAGAGTCTAGGAACTTGCCATGAGAGGGTTTATGCTGGTTGCTGAATTTTTATTGAAGAAAATGAATGATAGGATGTTGATAAACAACTTTTGTGAAGGTTGTTGTCATAAAAACACCTAATTTGGGCTAAAATGAAAAAGTTGTAATTTATTCATTAAGGCATGAAATAGTTGGAGTTGAGGATAGTTGTAAGAGGATTAAATGTTCAGATAGGCTTGTTTAGCAAGAAAATGTGATAAAAATTTATTTACGAGCCTAGGGGCAAAATCATAATTTTGCCAAAGTGTAGGGGCAAAATAGTCATTTTTTCCTAAAGCGTAGATTATGGTGTATTATGATCTATAAGTGATTAAATCACTAAATTCCATTGTTCTAGATCAAAGAAAACGAGTTTCAGACCTAGAACGAGTGAAAAGAGAAATGTGGGCAAAAAGATCCCTTTCGGTCCTTTCGTCATCGAGGTAAGTTCATGTGCAAATGTGGTAATTATGTATGAGTTATTTTAATATTCCAATGTTGTAGGGAATGTATAATTATGCAATGACTGTATTAAATAAGTGTTGATGAGTTGTTAAGAGAATTGGAAATCTAAGATAGTAAGAAATGCAAATAGTATGAAATGATGATAACTAGGGTTTCGTATAAAACCATATTGAAATGTGGCCTCGATGAGAGATTTTATATAAGACCATGTCGAGGACATGACATTGATAGGTTAATTCATGTATGATCATATCGAGGGCATGATGTCAGTGTGACATTATATGTACGAGACTTAAGGGGGTTACTTAACAATTCTAGTAACTCAATGAGTATTTTGAAAATTGAGAATGAATTTGTTGTACCAAGAGAGGTATAGGTACGTGTTAGAACTGAATTAAGATGGATTCAGTACATGATGAACCCCTAGCGAGTTATGTATGATCAGTGTGTTTTAAGTGCATGAGATAGAGTTATTTATGCATGGTAGGAATGCAAATAATTATCGCGGAAGGTTAAGTAAGAAAAGTAGTGCGTGAGAATGTTCTCGAGTGAACATTAGAATAGAGAATATATGTGGATTATTATCCATGAATGTAAAATAACGGTGAGCTATGGGCAATATCACCTTATTGATGTTAATGATGGGCTATGTGCGATACCATCAATTATACTATTATCGGTGGGCTATGTGCGTTACCACCTGATTAATTAGTAATCGATGGGTTGTGTGCGATACCATCAATTATACTGTTATCGGTGGGCTATGTGCATTACCACCTGATTAATTAGTAATCATGGGCTGTGTGCGATACCATCAACTATATTATCAATTGGTGGGCTAAGTACGATACCACCGAGAGATTTGTAGTATGAGTGGCTTAGTGAAAAATGTTTGATGTGTTGTTTCATATGATCATGTAATGATCAGTGCAGGATTGTACGTTAATTAAATGAGCAATTGGCTTGTGGCCCAGTTAGGATGCGGTAAGAGATAGAGTGAGTAAGCTTCAAGAATGGTCAAGTAAGCAACCATGAGATAATGAGAAAAACTCTTTAAAATGTCTTGTAGTTGTGTATATTCAATGAATATCAGTATTTATCAGTTATATGCAGATGAACTTACTAAGCATTATTGCTTACTCCCTTTTCCTTTTCTCATCTTTTATAGGTTAATTTAGCTAGCTCGGGTTGGAGATCACCGGAGATGTTTTCACACTATCGATCAGATACTTGGTATGAGGTATCAAGTCCTTATGAGTTATGGCATGTATAGGGCTAGTACTTGTGGTTGATTAAGTCTTGTGAATGTAGCCAAACTGTATTGACCTGAGAGAACTTATAGTTGTTTGTGTATAGCCATAGATAATGGCTTAAGTTGGTTGTAATTATATGGGAAATAACTCCCTTAGTGTATGGATTGCAGACTTTACTTCTCTTGTGTTTAAATGTATTTAAACCAAGAATTATAATGATATTACTAGAATTTAAGTGATGATGAATGAATGTATGCAACTGAAGGTGGTGATTGGCTTGGAAAATAGCCTTCATGTGCTCACACAGGTAGACATGCGGGCGTGTGTCTAGGCCGTGCGTAACCTACTCCTTATTGTTTTAAGTCAGGATAGGCCACGGTCAAACTCCATGGCCGTTTGTATGAGCCGTGTAGGACACACGGTTTGGACATGGGCGTGTGCCCCAGACCGTGTGAACAAGTCAATATACCAAGGATTAAGACACAATCTAGGCCCATGGGCGTGTCAAGGCCGGGTGAATAAAGTCAGTAACTCCCCACGGTTCAAAGCCACAGGCATGTTGTGAGGGTACACGGGCGTGCCCCCATTGCACACAGGCGTGTGCCCTAATCGTGGGAGTTTTGGCAGAATATTAGGATTTTTGAGCACGGTGTGTGCACATGGTCGTGTCTGACTACACACGGGCGTGTGTGTCATCTAACATGGGCATGTACACCCTGTTTAAATGGGAAGGAAATTTTACGGATCGTAAGAGTTCCTGATATAGTCTCGAGAGCCCTCACATGTGTGAGTGAGGTCTTGTAAGTCGAATGGAAGTTGTAGTATTGACATCAAGGAGAGTAGTTGCGTTGAGCCTAAGTGGTGTTCAAGTAGTTTTATACGGTAAAGCCTCGTGCTCGATTCCAACGGGGATTACGGGTAAGGGGTGTTACAATCCAGTCTTGCCACTAAACTATACTACTGTTCGATAGGTGTGCTTGCCTCAATCGTGGTGATAGTTAGTTTCTAGGCTCGATCATTCATTATATAAATTTTAAAACTTTTTCCACCACCATCAAGTTTTTGGCGCCGTTGCCGGGGAACTGAAATATTAAGAACGCTAAATTTTTATTACTTTAACCATATTTTATTTTTGCAATTAAATTTTATTTTTACTTTTCTAATTTTCTTTTCCTTTTTACCTGTTCCTAGTAGGTACCTCTAGTTTATGACTAGAAGAAACCCGACAGGACCCTTAATTTACGACAATGATATTGAAGGTACTGTTCGCAGAAATTGTAGAGAAATATGGAGAAGCCTACAATACATACAAGAAGAGCAAGAGAACGAAATTAATACTACTGAAGAGATAGCTGAGAATAATCCACTACCTCAGGAGGTGGACGAAAATCATGCTCCTCGAACTATGTATGATTATGCTAAACCTAATTTAACAGGAACTGAGTCAAGTATTGTTAAACCTGCTATTGCTGCAAATAATTTTGAACTGAAACCTAACACAATTCAGATGATACAGCAATTTATTCAGTTTGATGGTTTGCAAGATGAAGATCCAAATAATCACTTGGCGAATTTCCTAGAATTTTGCGATACTTTCAAAATTAATGGCGTTTCTGATGATGACAACCGCCTTTGGTTATTTCCCTTTTCTTTGAGGAATAAAGCTAAACAGTGGTTGAATTCTCTTCCACGAGGATCAATCACTACATGGGAACAAATGACCGAAAAATTTTATTAAAATATTTTTAAATACCAAAACAGTCAAATTAAGGAATGATATCTCTTCTTTTGTGCAAGATGGATTTAGAAACACTATCGATGCATGGGAGAGATACAAAGATCTATTGAGAAGGTGCCCACACCATGGATTACCCTTGTGGCTAGAGGTAGGGGTGAGCAAAACTCGATTCGACTCGAAAAATCGGAAAAAAATTTGAATTTCGAGTTAAACGAATCGAGTTATTCGAGTTATTCGAGTCAACTCGATTTTTTTTCGAATTTCGAGTTCGAATCGAGTTGAGTTTTCAAATTCGAATAACTCGAATAATTCGAATAATTCGAATATCAAACTATAATATTTTACATTTTTACCCCAAATTCCCAAACATTTTTACTTTTCCCTCAAAACTTTTACTCCTTCCCACTTTCCCCCCAAAACTTTTACTCCCTCCCATCCCAACCCCCCAATCTAACCAAAATCCATTTCCCACCAGAATTTTACTCTCCCATTTACTTTTTCTCAAAATTTTACTCCCAAAACCCCTCAAAACTTTTTATTTTCACCCAAAATTTTTACTCCCTTCCACTTTTCCCCTAAAACTTTTACTCCCTTCCCATCTCACCTCCCATCTACCCCAAACCCATCCCCTCCAATTTTTTTAATATTTTCCTTCAAAATATTACTCCCCTATTTACTTTCCCTCAAACTTTTATTCTCCAAAACTTTTATTTCCCCAAACTTTTACTTCTCACCCTTTACTCTCAAATAAAAATCAAAATTATCCAAAAAATCACTAAACATAAAATAGTAATAATTTTATTTATATCTACTATTTATATTATTAAATTAAATTTCACATTTTATATTATTTATATTATTGAATTGTTTAGTCATATTGAATATTTATATTGAAATTGAATTATTAATTATGCCATAAAATATCCGTGTTAAAATTTTATATTGGTATCAATTTCACATTTTATCTTTAAAATAGTTTTTATTAAAAATCACATTTTATATTTAATATATTTTTAATTCCAAAATACATAGTGACAAGAATCAAGATAATTGAAACAACTAAACAATCAAAGAAGCTAACCTATATATAAAAGATTAATAAATAAATTATTTGGTGATGAAAGTTAATAAAAAATTTAGTTAAGGTGAATAAATTTTATTACGATGGGTGACAATAGTTACAATGACCCAAATTTATTTTTTAAAATTTAACTCGAACAAATATATTCGACTCGATTCGATTCGAATTCCATCTCACTCGACTCGATTCGAGAAAATTTCAAATCAAATTAGGATGATAAAATATGATTCGTCAACTCGATTAACTCGAAATTTTTTCATTCGATTCGATCGAATGCTCACCCCTAGCTACAGGTCCAAACTTTTTACAACGGTGTGAACCCCTCAGCCAGGCAGTTGATTGATTCAGCCGCCGGTGGAACCCTGAATAACAAAACTCCTAAGGCAGCCTATGAGTTTATAGAGGAGATGTCACTGAACAACTATCAGTGGCAAGTTACAAGGACAAGGCCAACAAAAACAGCCAGTGTTTTCAATCTCGACGCAGTAACCATGCTATCAAATCAAGTAGAGATGTTAAATAAAAAGATTGATGGTTTGTATTCTTTGCAGGTACATCCGGTAATGCAGTGTGAAACAAGTGGAGGTGTGGCGAATCCTGAGTACCCACCCTACGGATATGGCATGGAAAACAAGCAGATAAATTATATGGGTAATAATCCTCAACCTCAAAATAATTCCTATAGTAACACTTACAATGCAGGTTGGAGGAACCATCCAAATTTTTCATGCGGTGGCCAAGGAAATCAAAGACAAAAATCCCTCCCAGGCTTTCAACAGTAACCCTACCCACAAGAGAAGAAGCTGAACCTTGAGGAGATACTGACAAAATTCATAGCGGTGTCAGAAACACGTTTCCAAAACACTGAAACAACACTTAAAAATAAACAAGCATCGATTTAAGGGATCGAGAACCAGTTAGGACACCCTGCTAAGCTGATCTCCGAATGACCACAAGGTAGCTTGCCAAGCAACACTGAAACTAACCCAAAAGAGCAACTTCAAGCCATAACAGGTCATGACAGTGAAGGGTTAGACGAACCAAACCCGAGGCAAGAACCTGTGGTAGGCGAAGATAAGGTTGAGGTAAGCCAAGAAAAACCAAAACTGGTAATTAAAGAATACCAACCTCGTATACCATACCCCAATGCGATGAAGAAAGACAACACAGACAAACAATTCGATAAATTTCTTAAACTTTTAAAGAAATTACATATTAACTTACCATTTCTTAAAGCTCTTTCGCAGATGTCAGATTCAAAGAAATTTTTAAAAGAGCTTTTGACAAACAAGCAGAAGTTAGACGAGGAATCCCATGTGGAACTAAATGTAGTATGCTCAGCAATGTTGCAAAATAAACTACCACGAAAATTAAAAGATTTAGGGAGTTTTACAATTCCATGTTTAATTGGTAGTTTATCTATTGATAATGCTTTAGCTGATTTAGGGGAAAGCATCAATGTTATGCCTTATAAAATGTTTAAACGGCTAGGTCTAGGGAAACCCAAACAAACTAGGATGAGTATTCAATTAGCTAATAAGACTATTCGAATTCCTAAGGGTATAATTGAAGATGTACTAGTTAAAATTGATAGATTCATATTCCCAGAAGACTTTGTTGTTTTAGACATGGATGAAGACAATAGTATCCCCTTAATTTTAGGAAGACCCTTTTTAGCAACTGCCAGAGCTAAAATTGATTTTGGTACAAGTGAACTCACACTTCGTTAGGTGACGAATCAATCAACCCTCAAGCTCTCGACTTAGCTAGGACATTGAGTGATAAAGGTGAGAACGTAAATTCTATTGATAATCATTTGGTTCAACTTTATTTACAGGAAGCACCACGAAATCACATAACTGAGCCAGATCTTAGACCTCATACTGATAAAGAAGTAATTCAGAAGGAACGAAGGCTTCAGGTCGACAAACTAGATAAGTGGAAAGCGCATTTCAAGGAATAATCAAAACCACACGAAGTGAAACTAAAGGAACCCCCAGATGAGCTTATAGGAACATCAAATCACTTCAAAATAGGAGATCAGGCACTGTTAGATAAAACAGACCCTCGAATCATCACTTCAGACCTCAAGATAAACGAAGAGATCCCTTTTAAGGTACTTAATGTCTTCCCTTACGGAACAGTCGAGGTAAGTAATCCGATATTCGGCACTTTTAAGGTAAATGCCACTCGACTCAAACTATATAATGATAGCATGAGAAAAGATTATCAACTCCTCAAACCACCATGATCATGCGAATGAGAGGTAAGTCTAGCTTAAGACTTTAAATGGCGCTTCTCGGAGGCAACTTGAGCACTAACCCATTAATTTTACATTTTATTTTTACTTCTATTTTTTTCCTTTTGAGCACCTAACTATGAACTAACCAAAGTGCAGATGTCAGTACCACACGGCTTTGCACACGGTCGTGGCCATGGCCGTGTGAACACTACTGATTTTTGTGTTGGCATGGCAGAGATAGTACAAAATAGGATGAAAAATATCTTCAAGCCACAGGCTCCAACTAAACACCACGGCAGTGCGACACAGCCGTGGCTAACACTGGTTTATCAACACGGGCGTTGCGACCTGCACACAGGCGTGGGAGAAATGAATGAACCACAGTACGACTGTGCGATATGGCCGTGTGACTCGACATGCCCATGATACATGGGCGTGGGGATGAACCAGAGCTGAAATTTTTATTTAAAACACCCCTCTCCCCTTCTCACCTACTCCTCATTCCCCTTCTTTCATATCATTTACAATTCCCTCCCCTTTCATTTTCTTCCTTCTTCATTCTCCAACCTTTTTTATCTACACCTTATCCATGTCAAAGAAGTAGAAGGATCCTAGCACAGCCTCCCTGTGCGAGACCAATCTACATAAGTTCATGCCGGTCGCTTCATTAATCGACAGGAAAAGGACCTTTGAGTCCATTTAATCTTTCTTTTTCCTTTCTCTTCTCATTTATTTTCATTATCTTTATTTCTCTTATACTAAATTTAGTCTATTTTATTTCAGTTTCTTGGTTTTAGGTTCTTCAGGCTTCTTGGGAATCACACACCATAGCCTTAGAAATCACACCCACCTCGCGAACCATCTAACAATAAGGACTTTTCAGTCCATTAATCTTTTCTTTTAGTCTTATTTCACTTTTTACACTCTTTCTTTTTATTTTTCTTTTCTTTAAATATATAATTAGTATATTTTGAATTATTCTTATTATTTCCTGGCTAATTCTTCACGAGTTACCCAATTTCTTCATCTAGCGCAGAGATTTTCGGCGGCCACTACACCACGACCACTGCCAACTCAAGGAATCCATCCAAAAATCAGGAAGTTTCACTTCTCCCTATCTCTTATGATTTCATATATATCTTTGTACATTGAGGGCAATGTACATCTTAAGTGTGGCGGGGTGAATTTTATTTTGAAAAGTTCCTAACTTTTTGCATTATTCTCAAATCCCTTAATGATATCTTGTCTTAAGTAATTTTCTCATATCACTAATTAGAATGAAACTTCTATTGATTTATAATTTTTATTGATATGTTTTGAATTAAGTCATAGTTAATTGTGCATTGATGATTTAAACTTTAAGATACTAGAGAATCAAGCATGATAAGTCTATTTTCAAAATTAAAATTTTTGTTAGGTTGTCTACCTGAATCTAATTATTACCTTGAAGTTTGAAATTTACAATGTTGATATCAAAAACCCATAATTTTTGTGAGATTTTGAGCCTTTTAGAGCATACATTCTTTCGTGCTCACTTTATTAATTATGAGTGTGTCAACATTGATTTGTTATTCTAGAACTTGCTTCGATTATACATGTTGAGACCACACCTTTGATTTGATATACAGAGATGATAAAGGCACTTAGGATTTAACCCACTCATTCCACTAAAAATCCTACCTTCATAATTAACCCGAAGTGAACCATATTGAGCCTAACAAACCGTTTCTTGACTCACCCATTAATATTAACCTAAAACCCATCTTGTATTTGTTATCACCATTTCTTTTGACTACCCTTCTATCGAGACTTGATTTGATCAGTTGCCTAATTATTTTATTTCAGTAGTTGAATTCATCTTATATTATGTACTTAACTTGATTTGCTTTTATAAAAAAATCAAAGTATATTCATTATTAGTTCTATAATTAAGGGAGCTTATACGTTTAAATTCCACATCTTGAAGAAGAAGCTCGTATTATTAGTTTCAAGTTTTCAATTGATGTAATTATTCAGGATCAATTTCATTTTTCTAGTTAGGAAAATTGTCAATTCAATCTCGATTCTAACCTTTTAATTCAGCCTTTATCCACACCTTTAACCCAAGCCCCATTACAACCCTTTAAAGACCTTTTGATTTGTGTATCATATCATTTTATAGTGGTGGAGATTTGATTTTCATGCAAGCCTATGGTAATAACTTTTCATGTTTGACTGATGAGTGCTTTATTTTGAACCCTAAACACCCTGAGTGATTTGAGTGAATCTTTAGTGAGGATGTCAATCCTTGTCAGTTTTGAATCAAAGGTAATTATTCGGATAAAGGGAAACACCTATGTTTTCGTGCTACAAACTTATGACTTTGATTGTTTGAATCTTTAGGACTCTTTGAGTTAAATTATCCATGTGTAAATTATCTATGAATTATGATGAGGCATTATTGATGAGAATTATGAATCGAGGGAAGTTAATTCTAATTGTGAGTTGAGATTTTTTCTTGAGGACAAGTAAACGCTTAAGTGTGGGGGTATTTGATAAACCATAATATATACATATTTTAATCCCACATTAGCATACTTTTGGATGATTTATCCCCTGAATTGCGGAACTTGGTGCTCCTAATCCTTTAATTTCATGTTTTATACTTAAGAGAGCACCGGAGGATGAAAAGAACGAGAAATGGACCAAAAATAGAGAAAATGGGCCAAAGTACGAAATTCACACGGCTTGGGCCCGAGACACACGACCGTGCCTCTTTAGCAGATCCGACCATGGGCTAGATTCGATTTACACGGGTGTGTCCCTGCCGCAACAAAGAAGAGTTTCATTCGGATTAGGGTACTCAGAGGCAAAGAAAGACATTCCAAAAGCCTATATAAACACCCTAGAGGCCAACCTTCAAGGGGCATTAGCTAGGCCAAGGAGCCAAGCCAAAGAGGCTGAATTGTGAGATCCACTCGAAAAAAGCCAGTTGATCCATCCCAGAAGCCGGAATAACACTCAAGACTGAGGATCTCTCCTTCAATTCCTTTAGGGGGTTTTAGGGTTCTGAGGATCTCTCATTCAATTATTTCAGGGGTTTTAGGGTTTTCTTTATGTTTTGTTTTATATTTTCTTCTGAGATGTATTCTTTTATGATTATGAACTAAACTCTTCAAATACCTGAGGGAGATGAAACCTAAGACATATCTTGTTATTGTTTTCAGAACTATATGATAAATACTTGATTTGTTCTTAACTATGTTTTCTTAATTCTTACTTTGATATTTCAGGATATTGATTCAAGTATTGATGCCCTTAGGTAGAGGAGGAATATTCCATGTTTGAGAGTAGATGTAGCATAGTTAAGCGGAGTTGATCGCAACCCTAGAGATAAGATGATAAAATCATCGGATTAGGGTCAAACCTAATATGGGAGTCTATAATCGAGTTAATTCAATTCTAGGGGTTTTAATTAGAAAGAGATTTCAATTAATCAACCTAGGGTTAGACGTTAGTAGCCTCGAGAGAGGTATTAATATAAATTAGGGAATCCTACGGATCAAGTCAAGTGAATAAATCGTCTGGTTTAGAGTTAGGTAACAAGTGAAGTCTAGGTGGATTCTTCCTCGGGTATTGTCTTAATCAATTGGTTTTTCCACAAGTATTTCCCCAATTCCTTCTCTGTGTCTTAGCATCTTTAGCTTAGTAGTTAGTTAATTTTAGATTAAACAACAATTCTCTTAATTCTTAGGCTAAATAATAAGAAGAAAGTTAGTATTGTACTTTTGGTTCCCTTGGGTTCGACAATCCGGTCTTACCACTAAACTATACTACTGTTCGATAGGTGCGCTTGCCTCAATCATGGTGATAGTTATTTTCTAGGCTCGATCATTCATTATATAAATTTTAAGACTTTTTCCACCACCATCAGCCCCTTATCAAATTATAAATACAACTTATTGTATCTACACATTATTTTCATGACACTTTAATACCTATAACACTTATAATATAATTGGTCACTTAATCTTGTATCACACTTTATAATAGCATTATACATTATACATATATGCTCATAATTGAGGATTTTAATCCAACAATCTCCCACTTAGGCAACATATGTTTCCGATAAATGTACAACCTTATAAACTCAAAATTTGCTATCATATAACATGTATTTTATAACAATTTCGTCCACCAACTATATCCATATAGGATCAAAGTAGTCCTTGTCATATTAATCATGAATAAACTCATCAATGGTTACATATACAAATATTATCAAATGACATAGATCAATCATGGATGCGTAGCATGGAATTTACATGCAATGTGAACCAAACATGCCTATTTCCAACTGGTCCTCCTTAAATTTAAGTGAGGTCAATATCAAATAAAATGAATATTTCATTTCTGATAAAAAACTAACCAAATACATAAATATCTAAAAACAAACATAAAACAAATAAAATACAAACTCCTACTAAACCATGATGTCCTTAAATAATATAACACCCATAAGAGTAGTGTGCTCATGAAATACCTAGGTTGGTAAACCTTTTGTGAACAGATCCGCTATCAAGGAGTTTGATCAAATGTGCTCTATGGATATTTTTCCACTTTTCACTCTCTCTTTTTCAACTAGGAACTTTATATCAATATGCTTTGACTTAGATGAGCTCCTATTGTTGTTAGAATACAGTACAACTGACATATTGTCACAAAATAATTTGAATGGTCTTTATACATTATCCAAAATGTGCAATCCAGTGATAAAGTTCCACAACCATGTTCCATGGTTTGATGCCTCATAGCATGCTACAAACTTAGTTGCCATAATGGAAGAAGCTATAAGTTTCTGTTTGACACTTTTCCAGGATATAACTCCTCCAATTAGCAGATAAATATAGCCTGACGTAGATTTCCTACTATCTTAGCACCAATAAAATCAAAATCAGAATACCCTACGACCTCCAAATGATTTTATCTCTTATAAGTAAGCATGTAATATTTTGTTCTCTGAAGATACCTCATGTAACAGCCCGATTTAGGGGCTAGTCGGAATAGTAGTTTTGGAGCCACTAATCTGATGCCAGAGAAAATTATTTTAATTTTATTTTATGCTTTATAGCATGATTATTTAGGTGCATGGAAATTTTTGGTGCTTTAATTTTAGCGATTGCATGCTTAGTTGCGAAAAAGGACTAAATCGCATAAAGTGTGAAAGTTCTATTTTACAAGCTAAAGGTGTCTAAAAGCCATAGAATATTAATTGTAGGCCCTTAATGTGCAATTATACCCTTATATATAGGGTGTCCAGCCATAGGGGACAAATAGTGGAAAAATAAGTCAAAGTTGTTGGAATTAGGTGGACTAAATTGATGTTTTATAATAAAATAAAGAAAAGAAAAATATCATCTTTTCTTCTCTTCTTCTCCACCAAAAATTAGCAGCAAAATAGGGGTTTCAGAGCTCAAAAATTTTAGAAAGATTTTCTCCTTACAAGTAAGTGTTTTGATGATCATTCTTTGATAATTTTTGTACTTTTAGGACCCTTGTAGCTTGAGCTAGCTAATGAAGGGACTATTTTGAAAAATGATTGAAAGTTTAGGGTTTTTCCATGTGACCATTTATGTTGTTTGCTGCATTTTTATGGAAGAAAATGAGTCTTAGTTGTTAGATAAATAACTTTTGTGAAAGGTGTTTCCATGAAAACACCTAAGAGGACCTTTTTGCAAAGGTTGTAAAATAGGTGTTATATGTGTGAAATAATGAGTATTCAGAGTTGCTATAAGAGAAATAAATGTTCACCTAGGCTCTTTAAAGGAAGAAATTTGATTAGACTTGATTTACGAGCCTAGGGGTAAAATAGTCATTTGTGAAAGTCTAAGGGCAAAATGGTAATTTTGCCAAATTATGGTTATTAAAATGTATTGATTAATGTGGCAATTAAAATGAGTGAATTTTTTTATTGTAGATCAAGAAACACGAAGCTCAAACCGAAACCGAGGCAAGAACAAGGTGGTGGACTAATTTGAAAGATTCCACATATATTTTGGTACCGAGGTAAGTTTGTGTGCAATAAGTTCAACATCATGCTAGTATGTTTTAAAATGTTTGGTATTTGTGAAGATGTATACTATTTCTATGAATTTGATAATGATGTTGAATGAGAAAATGATGAGAATTGTGATGTTGAAATCCCGGTTGGACTTTAATAGATGAGAGAATATTATCACCAAGACTTGAGACGGGTAAGGTCCCGTATAAGACCATGTCTGGGACATGGCCTCGACACCGGATTGAGATCCCGTATAAGACTATATCTGGGATATGGCATCCACATCGAATATGAGAATCGTAGAAGACCATATCCAAGATATGGCATCGATAATCGATGTGAGATCCCGTATAAGACCATATCTGGGATATGGCATCGGCATCTAGAGGTGACCCCATGTAAGACCACCTCTGGGATGTGGCATTGGCATCGCATTTATATGAATGATGATAATTATGTATTTTTTAGTATCCCAAGTGATTCTATGGGTAAATAGCTAAGCTTATAATAGAGATGAGATTAGTGCTAAAGCCATGTGATGAAGTGAAACAGGTACATGTGAGTAATTCACGAGAAATGTTTACAATATGAGACATGATATGTAATTGGTAAGATAAAGCAAGAGCAAGTTATGGCAATATGCTTGAGATTTTGTGTTTTAATCAATGTGTTAGAGGGATGACATTATGAGCCTTTATGTTGCTATTTACTTCATGCAAACTTACTAAGCTTTATGCTTACCTCTCTCATTTCCCTTTTCCCTTTTCCTTGTAGTATCGCCAAGCAAACTCGGGGATCGTGGGATGTCAGAGTTTGAAATCACACTATCGACTTCTCTTTGGTATAACAAAGTTAGATTTATTTTGAGTATGACATGTATAGGACTTGGTCATTTTGTTAAGTCATATTTGTTAGCCAAAGTGATGGCTATTAATGTTATTAAATTCATTTTGTAAGTGGTCATTGGAAATGGGCCAATGCTTGACAAGTTTATATATTCAATGATAATGAAATTCATGAAGTGTATGCTTGGGTGGATGTCTTGATTTTGAGTTCTTAGAAGTGCCCTATGGTCATGATATATGTTGAATTGAATTGGTATAAGTATGGCTATTTTGTAGGGTGGCATTTGGCTTGGTAGATAGCCTTTCAAATGTCCACATTGGTAGACACACGGGCATGTGTCTAGGCCGTATGTGACACACGATCAGCCCATGGGCTTGTTGATAGGCTATGTGTCCCCATGCATGCTAGGTTGGCAAGTCAGTATGCTCAGTAGTAAACATACGGGCGAAGACACATCCGTGTGTCTCGACCGTGTGGGAGACACGGCCTAAGACATGGGCATGTGCCCAGGCCCTGTGAAGTCTGCACCTGAAATTAAGAATTTAATTTGACACACGGTCTAAGGATACAGGCGTGTGCCTTGGCCATGTGACCTTATTGAGATGATGACATCATAAACAGAATGTCAAGGTTTTCACACATGGGCAAAGACACGGACATGTCATGGCCGTGTAAAGGACACGGGCTATGGAGTTGGGCGTGTGTCAGGCCGTGTGAAAACCCCTGTAGGTTCAAATTGAAAAATAATTCCCCACGGGTGTGGAACATGGGCATGTGATATGCCACACGGGCATGTCCCATCCTTCACACGGGTGTATGGCCCTGTTTTGAGTCAAATTTTTCTAAGTGTTCAAAAGTTTCCGGTTTGGTCCCAAATCATTCTGAATGCAAGTTTAGGGCCTCGTAGGCCTATAATAAGGACATTATGGCCTCAAATGAAAAGTTTTAATTTGAAATGAAGTTTTTATGGATCGATATTGTATGATTGAGCAAGTTAAGTACAGTAGTGCCTCATATCCAGTTCAGGAGTCGAATACGGGTAAGAGGTGTTACACCTCATAACTCTCTTGGCTATTATCCAATGGTCCATACCAGGGTTACTTAAATATTTGCCTAACATCCCAACAATGTACGCAATATCCGAACGTTCACATACTTGAACATACATTAAACTCACACCTGATGCATATGGAATCTTTTGCATTTCCTGAATTTCAAGGTTACGTTTAGGGCATTGAGTAAGATTAAATTTGTCTCCTTTAGCAACAAGGGTGTAATGGCCCGATTTTTAGTGGTGCTAGAAATGGTTGTTTTGGAACCCCATTCTCCGATGATTGAGTCCGTAAATATTATTAATTAATATTTATGAGTTAATTATGTTATTATATTGAATTTTTGTCTGACGAATTTGTCAATTAGATAGTTAGTTAAGGTACAAGTGTTTTGACTCTGAAGTTAATGGTGTCAAAAAAAAAGGTACCGGGACCTCATTTCCATAAATCGGGCTTGTAAATATTTTTATTAAATATTTATGAAGTTATTATATAGTTAACTTGAATTTCATATATGTAATTTAATTGAATTGGTGATTAATTAAGGTATAAGGACTAAATTGTAAAAGTGGTAACAATTAATAGCTATATATTTATAATTGATAAAGGATTAA
Organism: Gossypium rotundifolium; assembly: GCA_025506655.1. NCBI lineage: Eukaryota > Viridiplantae > Streptophyta > Magnoliopsida > Malvales > Malvaceae > Gossypium > Gossypium rotundifolium. The sequence goes on along the minus strand of CP106722.1, from coordinate 153,636,389 downwards.
AATAGCAATTAAGTCAAGGTTAAAATAGCAACTATACTATTGTGGTTTTGAGTGGACGGTTTGGTGAATGAAATAATAAGTAAAAGTTAAAATTTTAAATTTATAAAGAAATATGCTTTAAAATATGGGAAAAAAAAGGAAACCATCATCTTTATTTTTAACTTTCCTCCACCGTTTGTAAGAAAATAAAGACAAGAAGCTATTGTTGTAGTTTTAAAGCATTCAACCGATTGCATGGTAAGCATACTCAAGCCCGTTTTTCATGAATTTTATGTTTTTGTGATTATTGCAGCTCGATTTAGCTAACACGTGTATTAAATTCTAAAATTGTTAAAGTTTATAAAATTTTACAGTGATGATTTTTTAAACTTTTGGTGCTTAAATGTTAGCTTTTAAGCTTAGAAATAAGAAAAGGACTATTTTGTAAAGAGATTTTGTTAATTTTTCTATAAAGGACTAAAGTGTAAAATTTATAAATAATGGGATGAAAATTCTATTTCGTAAGGATGAAACTTTGTTTATTTATAAATAAGAGATTTTGTTAATTTTTCTACTAGTGAGTTAGGTAAAGATGAAATTGAAATTGGATTAGAAAACAAAGCTTGAATTTGAAAGATATAGCTATTTCGGTTTTCGGGACTAAATTTAATAAAATGTAGAATTTTAGAAAACTTCCAAAAAGTGAAATTGAATTGAATTATACTTATAATAGGATGATATAAGTCTATTGGAATTGAATCAATCGGTAGATAATCAAGAAAAAAGAGAAATTTTGAATTAGTCCCCGACACCTTATTTACAGATTGTTTTCCCATATAAGTTCATATGGAACTTACTATATTATTTTATATTATTTTTGAATTGTTTGATTATATTTATTAATTTATATACATGTGAAATAATAATGACTTATGGCATCAAAAGGACTACATTGGAAATTTTGAGATTTATGATAAATGTGAATAGATACATAGTATGGAATGGATTGTAAATTGTTATATGATTGGACAACTGAGTATAAGACTATGTTACATGGTTCGAAATGTATATGAACTGTTAATTGGAATATGAAAGTGTGTATACAATTATAGGGTTTAAAATGATACGAAAAGGAAAATGAATGTTTGATCACGAATTAATACGATGGCTTGAGATCCAGTATTTGTTGTGAATTCTCTGAAGCTAGTGTTAGCAGTATCGTACCAAGCTAGTGTTAGCAATCCTTATCAGAAGCTAGTGTTAGCAGCCCAAATACGTTGGCTTGTATAAACAAATGGGTGTTACGATCAGGGATTAATTTGATGGTTTGAGGTCCAGCATCTACTGTGGATTCTCTAAAGCTAGTGTTAGCAACATCGAACTAAGCTAGTGTTAGCAACCCTATTTAAAGCTAGTGTTAGTAGCTCGATACTGTCATCATATGTAATCAAATCAGTTCAGTGTACCTAAATTCAGTTTAATTCAGTTCTATAGACCAAAAATAGAAATAAAAGTGGTATTAGTAGGAAATTAATGATTGATATACATGAACTTGAATCAAGTTGTTTATGATGCAAAATAAGTATGATTGGAATGAGGTATGAATAGGATTTGAATTATATGTCTATGAAATGTACATGATTGGAGTGACATATATTAGTTATACTAAATTGTTGAATATGTATAAATGAGTTATAATGTAAGTACTTGATGTGTAAACAACTAACCTATTAGTTGTTTTGTTGAGATGTATATGAATGTTGAGGATGTCAAAGGATATCATGTCTAATGCTAATGTATTTCAATTACTACATTGTTGTAATAATACAGTAAGTTACATAAATTTCCTCTGGACTTATTAAGCATTTGTAATGCTTACTTTGTTATGTATAGATCGGATCAACTCAGAGCTCACACTATTTAGCCTTCGATTTGGTAGTCTTTTATTCTTTTTGGACTTAATTATGTGGCATGTATATAGGAAATGTTATGCACATATGTGTACCTTGAGTTATGGTGTTTTTGAATCAAAATGTGGTTTGGATTTTGAATGATTTCATGCCATATACATTTACGTGATTGTTGGCTATTTCCAAAGCTATGAACAAAGCATAGGCTATCAAGAATGGTATTGATATACTTGAGTGATTAGTGAATGTATATGGTACTTGAATCATGTATGTGTTTACATTGAATGTTCATAAGTTTTGAACCTAGAATGATGTTCTTATGTTTGTTAAACATCTGAATGTGCTAGGGTTGAATTTAGAAATGAATTTTCCATTGTCAGACTGTCTGTGGTGTCCACCAATTATGGTTCACGAGGCAGTCTGCAAATGCTTTGTGTATGCATGAGTCTGCCAAGTCAAATTGCTATAAGTTTATCCATGAGACTATCCGCAATATGTACATCCGGAGGTGCTATCCACCACATGTCTTTGTGCGGAGTCTAAGTGCATCGTAATAGGACTATTCGTGAGATGTTTGTATGTAGGCTATTCGCGTTGTATTTGCCTGCGAGGTCTACTCGTATTTCATCTATTTGCCACTTGTACAGACTATGGTAAATCTATTGTATTGTAATTATTTTGTGTATGTGATTGCTCCAATGACTATGGTAGAACCCTATAACTCGGGTCTGGCTGTCGGACCAGGTAAGAGGTGTTACAAAGGGTGTCACCTGGTCTACAGCCTTGTATGCCAAACCTTTTGAGCACTTTATCATATATATCGTTTGTGACAATCCAAGAATACCCCAAGATCGGTCTCGATGGATCTAAATTCCTAAAACAAAATAGGCATCGTCTCAAAATGCTTAGATAAAAACCTCTTGGTTTCGTGCAATAATCCTATATCATTAGTGCCAAACAAAATGTCATCTACATATAGAACCTTGAATATCTACTTACTCCCACTAAATTTGTGATGCACACAATCATCAATTATATTCATTTTAAAATCGAACGAGGCAATTACTTGATTAAACTTGTGGTACCATTGACAGGAAGCTTGTTTGAGTCCATGAATGGATTTTGTTAATTTTTAAATCATATTCTTTGGGTCTTTTGACTCAAAGATTTCTGGTTGCACCATATAAATTATTTCTCAATGTCTCAACTGAGAAACACGTTCTTAACATCCATCTGATGTAACTCAAGATCAAGATGAGCAATAAGCGCCCTGATTGTCTTGACAAAGTCTTTCAATGAAACTGGAGAGAAAGTCTTTGTAAAATCAATGCCTTCTTTTTGAGTATTTTCTTTAGCGACAAGATGCACCTTATACCTCTCCATATTACCATTTGTATCCCTCTTGGTTTTAAATATTTACAACAAATTGGTTTTGCACCTTTAAGTAATGGGACAAGTTCTCAAACTTTATTATCTTGCATAAACTTATACTCTTATTGCATGGCATCATTCCATTATTGGGAATTAGAACTTTTCATGGCATGAAGAACGTTGATTGCATTATCTTCCATCATTCCATTTTCATCATTATGTTCTTGGAGAAATACAACATAATCATCTGAAATAGAATTTCTCCTCTCTTGTGGACCCCCTTAATGATACTTGTTCTTAAGGTTGTTGAGTTTGTTCTTCTGGAACAATTACCTTATCTTGAATAAGGAGTTGTTCAACATTATCTTGTTGAGGTTCTTGATTCATTTCTTGATCAATGATAGGTATGAGAACCTAAACATCGTCAAAAGTGATAGTAGAAACTGAGTTAAAATCCAATTCCTCCTCAAAAGCAATGTCTCTAACTTTTTTTCTCCCTCCAAACTCAACATCTTAAAAGTGTTGCAATTTCCATCTCAAAAACATTCTTAATTTTGGGATCATAAGATTTATAGCCCCTAGATCGCTTAGAATAACCAATAAAGTAGTTTTTATTATTTTAGAGTCCAATTTCTTTTCATATGGCTTATAAGGCCTTACCTCAATTGGACATCCCCAAATGTAAAAGTGCTTTAGACTAGCTTTCAACCTGTCCAAAGCTCATAAGGTGTTTTTGCAGCTGTTTTAGTGGGTACTCTATTTAGAATATAAATTGCTGTCTTTAATGCTTCTCCCAAAGGGACTCAGGTAAGGTAGAATGAGAAATCATGCTCCTTACCATATCCTTAATATTCATATTTCGTCTTTCAGCTACACCATTCATACTAGGTGATCCTAGCATGGTGTTTTGTGGTACAATATCGCATTCCTATAGGAATTTCACAAATGGTCCTGGACGTTGTTCACCTGAGCTATCATATCTACCTTAGTACTCACCGCCACGATCAGATCTGACATTCTTACTAATTTTTTTGAGTTGATACTCAACTTCAGATTTATAAGCTTTAAACACGTCTAGAGACTGAGATTTCTCATGAATGAGATATAGGTACTCATAATGTGAGTAGTTGTCTATGAATGTTATGAAATATTGTTGACCATTCCAATATGTCGTAGAGAAAGACCCACAAATATCAGTATAAATCAATTCTAAGACATCTAAAGATTTGTTGGCACCAAATCTCTTGGTTTTGGTCTATTTTCCCTTGATGCAATCGATACAGACATCAAAGTCTATGAAGTCAAGAGACTCTAAAATGCCATAGGACACAAGGCGTTTAACTCTATCTTTTGAGATATGACCTAAGCATTTATGCCATAATGATGTCGAATTTTCCTTATTTAATTTGTGTTTAATACCACATGATTCTACATGCAAGGTTTCATTATAGGAAGCAATTGTTTCTAGCAAATAAAAGTTGTCATAAGCATTTAAATAACAAGTTCCAACAACATTTGAATTTAAAGACAAACTAAACTGATTGTTTCCAAATGAACAACAATATCCAAAGTTGTCCAACAAAAAACATAAACTAAATTTCGTCTAAAAGACGGTATTACAAAAGTGTCTTTTAAATCCAAATAAAAACCAGTTCCTAATAACAACCTAAAATGCCCAATTGCTTCCACTTACACCGATTTTCCATTGCACATGAAGATGTGTCTTTCACCATCACTTGGCTTTCGGTAGCTTGGGAAACCCTACATAGAAACACTTACGTGAGTAGTAGCATCAGAATCTATCCTCCAAGTGTTTCTAGGTACTGAAGCTAAATTAACCTAGAACAAAACAAAGTAAGAATTATACCTTTCTTTGCACGTCAGGCGTGATACTTAACACATTTTTTCTTCGCGTGTCCAAACATGTAACAAAAGAAACAACCTTTTGTAACTTGTTGTTGTTTCTTTTGAGAAGGACTCTTAACAACTTCATTATGATATTGCAATATCCGGGATTTAGGGGTTATGTATTTTTACTTAAATATAGGTGGTAGCATGCTTGTGTGTGATTTGAATGTGTTTTGGGGGCTTCAGGAACCTTGGGTTGTAGGTAAAAGCCTTAGAAAAATATCTTTAAGCCTAAAAAAGGGAAACTAAGGGAGCTAGGCCTTAAGGAGTTTATTGTGTGGCTTAGGACACAAGAACTCAGTTAGTAAAGTGGCTAGGAGGCGCCACTTAGGGCCTTGAGAGGTGACGCCACAAGGAGTGTGAAGGGGCCTAGGTTCGAGCAGCAAGGAAGCATTTTGAAGCTTTTATTTTTTAGCAAGAAGGTGCAGTGATGGACGGCACAGGGACTCTGAATGGATGAAGAGTAGATTGGGTCTGACAGCTTAAAGATTCAGCTAAGTAGGAGTAAAAAGGGGGATTTGGATGAGGGAAGAAGAGTTGGCCGGCAGAAGGACTTTGGAGGGGGCATATTCGGTCATGCTTAGGGAGCTAGTGCTGAAATTTCTTAATTTCTTTACTCATCTTAGACCGAACCCATTTTCCTCCCTTTTCTTCTCTTTTATTTTACTAAGGCTGAAACTTCTCCATCATTCATTCCCACCATTGCCGAAATTCTTAAGGTTCCAAACATCTCTTCTCCATTCTTTTGTCAAAGGCCGAATCATTCTTATTGATTCCTTTTCCATCTTTTTCATCTTGAAAAGCCGAAACCCCTTTGTGTTCTTTTCTATTTTTTTTTCAAGTGTTTGGCCGAATATCCTTGGCCTTATTTTCTTGCTCTTCCCACGTGCTCTAAACTTCATACTCAGTGTCGAATCTATCTCTTGAAAGCCGAATCTTCTGGTAAGTAAACTTCTTACCTCTCTTCTCTTCTTGACTAATTTGGGTTAGCCGAAACCTAGGGATCCAATTCCTCTTATTTTCTTTGGTGAAACCATGAAAGTAGGTTTCAGGATTCTTTTGTAGCCGACGGTTTAAGGGAGATCTTTCGGGATTTCGGACATCCAAGGTAAGCAAGATATACCATTCGGTCAAGGGCCACTTATATTGGTTTTAAAGGAGTTGTTAAGCCGATTCTAACCTAAGCTATGTAGGGATCTCGGCAACTTCAAAAGTAGACGATAGTTCTGGGATTTGAACAAGCAAGGTAAGGGAGTTGTAATATTCGGCCAAAGGCCATATTACCTATTGAGGGTTGCCGATTCTAACTATGACTCTTAGGGAGGAGTACAACCTGATTCGGTAGATCCTCGGGATTCGGTGGTCGATCTAGGTAAGGGTTCTAGCGTGTAGATCTATTTCTTTATCATTCAAAATCGAAGGCTAACCGTTTGTGTGTATTAGTGGTTGGCCGATTGCAAGGGAAGTACACCGCGTAGTTTTGAGATTTGGTTGGAAACCAAATCGGCATTAAGGTAAGGTATTATTTTCATGCGACATATCCTTCGGGATTTCCAGTTGAGCCGAATAGGCTTTTGGTTACTAACAAGTGTCGGCCGATTTTAGGAAGGGAAAAGGAAAACATTTCGGGATCTCGTTAGTTTCGAGTAGCTTCGGGATTTCGCTTAGATCTACGAATAGTCAGGTGTGTAACCCACCCTAAATTCCTGAATAATAATAATAATGTTATGTATATGTTAATAAGGCAATGAATGAATATGGCTAAGGGTACCATTCAATGGTGCAGTGTATTCAGGTATGTACCCCTCAATACTCGTTAATAATGTTTATGAACATTGCTATGAAAATATGAGGAATTTCATTATGGCCATGGGGTAAGGTAGATTGCATGATATCTGTATAATTTGTATGTTGCATGGGCATATGGGTGATAATGATAAAGGGGAAGTGTTCTGGTGGTTTTTACCACATTATCTGGTGACCTATGTCACAAATTATGAATCTGGTGACTCTGTCACATTATCTGGTGGCTATGCCACAATTATAAGGGTGATGTACAGTTGACTGCAGCGACTGCCTTCGATGGTGTGTAGCGGATGGAGGGTCGATTTAGTAATCCCTACGGTGTGATTGGCAGGTACGGGTGATGTGTAGAGGCTAGATATCTAGGTGGGTTTGGGTTGCATCATTGCTTATGTTTATTATATGAGAAATAATATGCTTTTATCGATTGGGAATCTGTGATGGCTGTTACACACTGAGTCTGGTGACTCACCCTTCGTGGGCTAACATTTTGCAGGTGATACTCAGTAGATGGACTGGGTTGGCGGGGACTTAGTGGTGGTTATGCTCAGCTCAGTGTTATCGATTTTTCTTATTAAGTTTTTTTTAGATTTATTTTGGGTTTTGTTTGGTTGTAATAAGGCGATTACTATTTAACTATTTTATTTTTGCGGTTTAATTTTTATTATGATACGAACAACATCAAACAAATGATTAAATATTTTTCGTAAAACAACTTCAATTGTTTTGACACCTAAACACCTAAAATTTGACATTTCTTTTAACTTGAAATTTTTGAACACATGATAATAATGTTTCAATACAAATTTCAAGAACAACACGGTTTTTGAGCTGATCACAACTCAAATCCAATTTCTTTAAAACCACTATTTTTTTCTAAAGTGACAGAACGAGGTTTAGCTACATTTTACTCAAGGAGCATGCCAGATCCGGTCAGGGCTTGTGGGCCAGGTTTGGGGTGTTTCAATTTGGTATCAGAGCCTGATTCAAAACTTGACCTTGAGGGCTTTTGGGCCCAAAACGTTTTTTTATTTTGAAATTGAGTTTTACTAAGGAATGAGCAGGTTTTCTGGCATGGCACCTGAGTCTCCGGCCTGAAGTCCACCAAGTAAGTACCTCTAACTGTTGTGTGATTTGTATGTGGGTATTACGGGGACGTAGATTAGTTGATTAGGAGCTAATAACCCTAGGATTAGCTTACTCCAACACAAAATTGCATAAAATTTAAAGTCTAATCAAACAAACATGTGAGTGAGTCACCGAGTTAAGGGTGTGGCAACCGTTGTGCGCATGTCTAGGATTTGATTCAGGGGGAGCTTGGTATTTAAGCAGTCCTAGTGACTCACCTCCTCTCCGCTCGAATCCTACCTGGTGCACAGTGACGGTTCACCCTAACCAAGAGGACTTATTCACAGGCTAAATTCAATAATTAAAACCCAAAAGGGACTAGCTACACTATTTTATAAAAACCTTAGTTTTAACATCACCAAATTACCCCTATGATTAGTAAAAACTATGTTAGATTTTGAAATTTTTCGAAATATCCCCCAAATTTTCAAAATTATCGAAATACCCCAGATTTCCAAAATCATCGAAATACTCCCGGATTTCGAAAATTTCTGAAGTAACCCCTGGATTACAAAATTACCAGAACACCCCTATGTCACAAAATCACCAAGGACCCTATTTTGAAAAAAATTACGAAAATACCCTCAGAGGATAAAATTACGAAAATATCCCAGGTAGTGGAAAATAACAACAATGACAACCACAACACTTTTACGTAATGAACGCGAGTTCATGAATGTTGATATTGAATGAATGAACTTGAGGCGTAGTAGTGTGTATGAATTCAAAAGAACTACTTTTAGAACTATTAATCATAAGACTGCTCGCGATAAATCAAGAGAAAGAAATAATGAATCATAAAATTCTTAATCGATAAACGCAACCAATGCTAGTGCTAAATATCGAGGATCGACGGGGATGATGCGATCGCATGAGCAATGTTGCGAGTTCTTGAGAGGGTGGTCGGGCGGTGGAGACATGGGAGCTCAAAATCATGCGGCGACTCCAAGCCAATGGAGCTGAGGTATTCTGTGGTGTATCTGGTGTGGCGCCCAATACGTCTGAGTATTGGTTGGAGGCGACGGAGCGAATCATGGACAATTTGGACCTGATTGCTGAGGAAAAACTGAAAGGGGTGGTGTCGTTGCTTCGCGATGAGTCATACCAGTGGTGGCTCACGGTTCGGGATGTTGCCGCAGCGGATGATCTTACTTGGGAGTATTTTAAGGCGGCGTATGGAACTAGCTATATCGATGTGCAGAAGAAGGTGTTTCTGAGGCTGGTTCAAGGGAATAAGTCCGTAGCGGAGTACGAGGCAGAATTTTTAAGGCTGAGCCGATATGCTCGAGTTATCGTACAGAGCATGAACGATGTGTCAGGTTTGAGGACGGACTGAGGGATGACCTAAGATTGCTGATTGCTCCACAGCAGGAGCGGGAGTTTGCCGTGTTGGTAGAGAAAGCTAAGGTAGCCAAAGGGGTTAAAGAATCTGTGAGAGATTTTCGATAGAAATAGACAAAAGAGAGGTTTTGGATCATCAGGGTCATTCGGGAACGTTCAAAAGAGACCTAAAGTTGATGGGCCGCGAGGTCAGCAGGTTGTTACGGGAGGACAATACCGTACTTGTGCTCAGTGTGGAAAGATGCACCTGGGAGAGTGTTGGAAGAAAACAGGGGGATGTTTTAAGTGTGGGTCCAAGGATCACATGATTAGGGACTGTCCTATGAAAACAGACGGGAGCCGACCAACAAGTCAGGGTCTTAATCAGGCTGGAAAAGGTGGACAGCAGCCACCGCGGGGTTGTAGCTCAGTTGGCAGAGGTAATGGTTCTGGAAGAGGTCGGGGAACATCGAGCAGAGGTGTTGGTAACACAGAGGTGAGACACACTGGACGTCATAATCGGTACGTTCCTTATAGCTGACAAGCCTTACTTTGCTTTAATTGATGTTGGCTCGACCCACTCATATGTTGCATGTAGAGTAGCTGAAACACTAGGTGTAATATCTAAACCGTGCATTAGGGAGATGATCAGAGTGAGCCGTTAGGTCAAGCGGTAGTGGTGAATAGGATATTCCAGAGTATGCCTCTAGAAATTCAGGGAGTGGTATTTCCTGCCAACTTGATGGAACTACCCTTCGGAGAATTTGATCTCATTCTAGGCATGGATTAGCTAGTGGAACATCAGGTTAAATTGGATTGCACAGCTAAGCGAATGGAGTTGAGGACTCTGGAGGATGAGGAGATAATAATGATAGGAGAAAAAAGAAATTATTTGGCTAACGTAGTCTCCGCATTAAAGGCTGATAAGATGGTTCGGAAAGGGTGCAAGGCATTTTTGGCCTTCGTGAGTGCATTGGATGTGAATGAAGAAAGAGTTAGTGGAGTGAGAATAGTAAGGGAATTCGTGGATGTCTTTCCAAAGGAGCTGCCTGGGTTACCCTCGGACAGGGAGGTGGAGTTCAGAATTGATTTACTACCGGGTACAGCTCCTGTGTCAATTGCTCCATACCGAATGGCACCAAAGGAGTTAGTAGAGCTTAAAGCCCAGATCCAAGAGTTACTCGATCGTGGGTTTATTCGGCCTAGTATGTCTCCAAGGGGAGCACCGATCCTATTCGTAAAGAAGAAGGACGGGACTATGCATATGTGCATAGATTACCAACAGTTGAATAAGTTGACCATCAAGAACAAGTACCCATTGCCGAGGATAGACGACTTATTCGATCAGCTTAAGGGGGCCGCAGTATTTTCAAAGATAAATCTACAGTCTGGATATCACCAGCTTAAGGTGAAGGAAGTAGATATCCATAAGATAGCTTTCCGGACAAGGTATGGGCATTATGAGTTCTTAGTAATGCCATTCGGATTGACAAACGCCCCAGTCGCGTTCATGGATATGATGAACCGGGTTTTCCAACCCTACCTGGATCGGTTCATCGTTGTGTTTATAGACGACATCCTAGTGTATTTCAAGTCTGGGGAAGAACATGATGAGCATCTCCGGGTTGTATTGCAAGTGGTAAGGGAAAAAAAGCTATATGCCAAGTTCAGCAAGTGCGAATTTTGGCTAAAGGAAGTTACGTTCTTAGGGCATGTGGTGTCTGTGGAAGGAATAAGGGTGGATCCTTGGTAGATTGAGGTAGTATTAGATTGGAAACCCCCTAAGTCTATGGCTGAGGTTCGTAGTTTCTTGGGGTTAGCAGGCTACTATCGGAGATTTGTTGAAGGGTTCTCGTCAATAGCAGCACCTCTGACGAAGTTGTTAAGGAGGGAGGTACCTTTCGTATGGGTGGATAGCAGCAGGAAAGTTTTGAGAAGCTTAAGAGAGTATTGACTGAGGCTCCGATTTTGATTCAGCCGGAAGCAGGGAAAGACTTCATGGTGTATTGTGATGCTTCCCATACAGGATTGGGATGTGTCCTGATGCAAGATGGGAAAGTGGTCGCTTATGCGTCTCGGCAGTTAAGACCACATGAGGTTAACTATCCGACGTATGATCTAGAGTTAGCGGCGGTGGTTTTTGCTCTAAAAGTGTGGAGGCACTACTTGTATGGAGAAAGGTCGGTGATTTACACAGACCACAAGTGTTTGAAGTATCTGCTGACTTAGAAGGAGCCAAATTTGAGACAGCAAAGGTGGGTGGAGTTGTTGAAAGACTATGATTGCTCAATAGAGTATCACCCAGGCAAGGCGAATGTGGTGGCAGATGCGCTAAGTCGGAAAGTGGTGTTGGATCTAAGGGCGATGGTTGCACATCTTAGCCTTTATGATGATGAAAGCTTGTTAGCAGAGTTGCAAGTGAAGCCGACGTGGCTAAGTCAGGTGAAGGAGAAATAATTGGTAGATGGTGAACTCAGTGCTAAGCTGCTACAAGTACAAAATAGGAAGTTGGAAGATATGGTGTAAACGGTGATGGAGTGCTGTGTTTTCGGGGCAAGGTTTGTATGCCAAAGAATGAGGAGTTAAGGCAGCAAACTCTTCAGGAATCGCATAGTAGCCCTTATTCTATGCATCCTGGAGGAAGTAAGTTATACAGAGATCTACGGGATTAGTTTTGGTGGCCTGATCTTAAGCGGGAAGTTATAGAATTTGTAGGGAAGTGCTTAACGTGTCAGCAAGTCAAGGCTGAACACCAGGTACTATCAGGATTGCTTCAACCGATAAAGATTCCACAATGGAAGTGGGAGAGAATTACCATGGACTTCGTTAGTGTGCTTCCCCTTACGCCTACTAGGAAGGACTCGGTATGGGTGATAGTAGATCAGTTGACGAAGTCTGCACATTTCATACTAGTGCAGGTTGACCATTCCCTGCAGAGATTGGCAAAATTGTATGTAGCAGAAATCGTGAGGCTGCACGGAGTGCCGGTGTCGATTATCTCGGATAGGGATCCGAGGTTTACTTCTCGATTTTGGAAAGCACTACATCAAGCATTGGGCACCAGGTTGGACTTCAGTATGGCATTCCATCCGCAGTCAGACGGCCAATCTGAGCAGGTAATTCAAGTGCTAGAGGATATGTTGAGAGGTTGAGTGACAGATTTCAGAGGAAGTTGGGAGGAGTTCTTGCCTTTAGCGGAATTTGCGTACAATAACAGCTATCAAGCAAGTATTCGGATGGCACCGTACGAAGCATTGTATGGACGGAAGTGTCGTACTCCTACGTGTTGGACAGAATTGGGGGAACGTCATGTTTTTGGTCCGAAGATTGTGGCAGAATCTGAAGAAAAGGTTAAGGTAATTCGGGCTCGGTTGAAGGAGGCATCTGACAGGCAGAAGTCATATGCAAACCTTAAGCGGAAGGAGATAGAGTTTGTTGTGGGGGATCAGGTGTTTCTAAAAGTTTCACCGTGGAAGAAGGTGATGAGATTTGGTCACAAGGGAAAGTTAAGTCCTAAGTTTATAGGACCTTATTGGGTTTTGAATTGGGTTGGACCAGTAGCGTATCAATTAGAGTTGCCTTCGAAATTGAAGCAGATGCACGATGTATTCCACATTTCGATGCTACGTCGCTACCGATCGGATCCATCTCATGTAATACCGGTTGAGGAGGTAGAGCTAAGACCAGATTTGCCCTATGAAGAAGAGCCGATTCAGATTCTAGAATGGGATGTGAAGGTGCTACGGAGGAAATTAGTTCCTCTAGTCAAAGTATTATGGCGTAACCATGGATCGGAAGAAGCTTCATGGGAGCCAGAGGAAGCAATGCGACAGCAATACCCTCACTTATTTTAGCCAGGTAAATTCGAGGTCGAAATTATTTTAAGGGGGTAGAACTGTAATATCTGGGATTTAGGGGTTATGCATTTTTACTTAAATGTAGGTGGTAGCATGCTTGTGTGTGATTTGAATGTGTTTTGGGGGCTTCAGGAACCTTGGGTTGTAGGTAGAAGCCTTAGAAAAATATATGATTTTAAGCCTAAAAAGGGGAAACTAAGGGAGCTAGGCCTTAAGGAGTTTTTTATGTGGCTTAGGACACAAGAACTCAGTTAGTAAAGTGGTTAGGAGGCGCCACTTAGGGCCTTGAGAGGTGACACCACAAGGAGTGTGAAGGGGCCTAGGTTCGAGCAACAAGGGAAGCGTTTTGAAGCTTTTATTTTTCAGCAAGGAGGTACAGTGATGGATGGCACAGGGACTCTGAATGGATGAAGTGTAGATTGGGTCCGAGCGACTTAAAGATTCGCTAAGTAGGAGTGAAAAGGGATTTGGATGAGGAAGAAGAGTTGGTCGCAGAAGGACTTTGGAGGGGGCATATTCGGTCATGCTTAGGGAGCTAGTGCCGAAATTGCTTAATTTCTTTACTCATCTTAGACCGAACCCATTTTCCTCCCTTTTCTTCCCTTTTATTTTGCTAAGGCCGAAACTTCTCCATCATTCATTCCCACCATTGCCAAAATTCTTAAGGTTCCAAACATCTCTTCTCCATTCTTTTGTCAAAGGCCGAATCATTCTTATTGATTCCTTTTCCATCTTTTTCATCTTGAAAAGCCAAAACCCCTTTGTGTTCTCTTCTATTTTTTTTCAAGTGTTTGGCCGAATATCCTTGGCCTTATTTTCTTGCTCTTCCCACGTGCTCTAAACTCCATACTCAGTGCCGAATCTATCTCTTGAAAGCCAAATCTTCTGGTAAGTAAACTTCCTACCTCTCTTCTCTTCTTGACTAATTTGGGTTAGCCGAAACCTAAGGATCTAATTCTTCTTATTTTTTTTGGCCGAAACCATGAAAGTGGGTTTCGAGATTCTTTTGTAGCCGACGGTTTAAGGGAGATCTTCCGAGATTTCGAACATCCAAGGTAAGCAAGATATACCATTTGGTCAAGGGCCACTTCTATTGGTTTTAAGGGAGTTGTTAAGCCGATTCTAACCTAAGCTATGTAGGGATCTCGGCAACTTCAGGAGCAGACGATAGTTCTGGGATTTGAACAAGCAAGGTAAGGGAGTTGTAATATTCGGCCAAAGGCCATATTACCTATTGAAGGTTGCCGATTCTAACTATGACTCTTAGGGAGGAGTACAACCTGATTCAGTAGATCCTCGGGATTCAGTGGCCAATCTAGGTAAGGGTTCTAGCGTGTAGATCTGTTTCTCTATCATTCAAAATCAAAAGCTAACCGTTTGTGTGTATTAGTGGTTGGCCGATTGCAAGAGAAGTGCACCGCGTAGTTTCGGGATTTGGTTGGAAACCAAATCGGCATTAAGGTAAGGTATTATTTTCATGCGACATATCCTTCGGGATTTCCAGTTGAGCCGAATAGGCTTTTGGTTACTAACAAGTGTCGGCCGATTTTAGAAAGGGAAAGGCAAACGTTTCGGGATCTCGTTAGTTTCGCGTAGCTTTGGGATTTCGCTTAGATCTACGAATAGTCAGGTGTGTAACCCACCCTAAATTCCCGAATAATAATAATAATGTTATGTATATGTTAATAAGGCAATGAATGAATATGGCTAAGGGTACCATTCAATGGTACAGTGTATTCAGGTATGTACCCCTCAATACTCGTTAATAATGTTTATGAACATTGCTATGAAAATATGAGGAATTTCATTATGGCCATGGGGTAAGGTAGATTGCATGATATCTGTATGATTTGTATGTTGCATGGGCATATGGGTGATAATGATAAAGGGGAAGTGTTCTGGTGGTTTTTACCATATTATCTGGTGACCTATGTCATATATTATGAATCTGGTGACTCTGTCACATTATCTGGTGGCTATGCCACAATTATAAGGGCGATGTACAGTTGACTGCAGCGACTGCCTTCGATGGTGTGTAGCGGATGAAGGGTCGATTTAGTAATCCCCACGGTGTGATTGGCAGGTACGGGTGATGTGTAGAGGTTGGATATCTAGGTGGGTTTGGGTTGCATCATTGCCTATGTTTATTATATGAGAAATAATATGCTTTTATCGATTGGGAATCTGTGATGGCTGTTACACACTGAGTCTGGTGACTCACCCTTCGTGGGTTAACATTTTGTAGGTTATCGATTTTTCTTATTAATTTTTTTTTGAGATTTATTTCGGGTTTTGTTTGGTTGTAATAAGGCCATTACTATTTAACTATTTTATTTTTGCGGTTTAATTTTTATTATGATATGAACAACATCAAACAAATGATTAAACATTTTTCGTAAAACAACTTCAATTGTTTTGACACCTAAACACCTAAAATTCGACATTTCTTTTAACTTGAAATTTTTGAACACATGATAATAATGTTTCAATACAAACTTCAAGAACAACACGGTTTTCGAGCTGATCACAACTCAAATCCAATTTCTTTAAAACCACTAATTTTTTCTAAAGTGACAGAACGAGGTTTAGCTACATTTTACTCAAGGAGCATGCCAGATTCGATCAGGGCTTGTGGGCCGGGTTTGGGGTGTTTTAGATCTTTTCTTTTCTTGCCCTTATCATTGGAGGCAGGCCAAATGATCGCTTTCTGACTTATCATGCCTCAACCTTTTTTCCTCTTGACACAATGAGAAATGAGTTCATTTAGAGTCCATTTCCCCTTTTGACAGTTGTAACTAAGTTGAGAAAGAAGCAATACCAAAACCATAAGAGCAAGCAATTCTTTAAAAAGCTCGATCTTAAGTGCTTTAAGTCTTGAAGCAACATGGAACATCTACATAATGTACTCCCTCACATTTTCTTGACCCTTATACTTCATAGACATCAAAGAAGCCAAAAGTGATGTCATTTCAACCTTGTCTTTTTGACAAAACGTTTCTCAATTTCATCAAGGAAACCCTTGACCTAAGTAATCTCTTCAGATTATGTGCCCCTAAAGGCTTTTAACATGTTGTGCTTCATGATCATTAGACTCATGCAGTTTGAACGATCCCGCTTCTCAAAATCTCTTTTAGCATCAGGGGTGCTTACTACAGTGAGAGGTGCAGGTTTTTCTTCCCTTAGTGTAAGGTCTATGTCTATATAACCAAGCACTATAAGTAATTATCTTTTTCATTCCTAGAAATTGGTCCCATTAAGCATGGGTATAGAATTGGTATTAGCAAATATTGTGGCAGCAGAAGATGAATTAGCTGAATGTAGAACAAAAATAAATAAAAACAAGTTCACATAAATATTCATAAGTAAACCATAAATTCTAAATAATGGTTAATTCCATCTCAATATACCAAACACAACATTAATACCAAGTCTTTGGACAGTAATATTAATAGTAAGTGATACTCTTGTTGTAGCAATCAAACATTGGTAATAAATTATGCATAACAATAACTAAATCTTTGGACTAACATATTGCTCACATAGAGTATCTTATAATTGTCACACATTTATCACTACAGATGTTGAAATTTTGCCAAATATATAATCATCTCGATATTTTAAACAAACTAATATATGAAAAAAGGTCACTTTGGTGACATTTATTTCAACTAATCTATTTAAAATATTAGAGATCCTTAATTAAAACTCAAAGTCAAAATCAAATTATTTATTTCAAAATATTTCTCTTAATTTCATCTCAATCAAATTAAAAGATAAAAGATATATACATACCAATATTTAATATTTAAAATTCTCATAATAGTCAAAAGCTGAAATATTTTATTGTACTATAATTTTGAAATAATCAAAAGTGGGATTTTCTATATACACAATTAGAAATTGAAAACCCTAATTTGTTACTTTTAAAAGAAATTCCTTAAACATGCCTCATAAATATTATACTAAATTTAAAGTTTACAAATTAATAAACCAGATCTAATATAAAGATTCATATATACATAATATACGAATTCACAAAACCAAATCAATTGAAGCAAACAAATACTTCAACCTAATTAATCCATAAAATTTTCCCAATATTCTATTAAATCTAATATCCAGAAAACCAATTTCCTTCAAAGTAAAAATAATAAAAACAAAGCAACTAATGATTTTGCGGAAGCATGCCTGAATCCATTATTAGAGATTGTTTAGAAGGTTTTTTTTTTTTTTTTTTGAACAAGAATCAAATTGGGCTTTATTAAATAATAAGGAAATTAAACATAGTCAATATGAGAAAACACTAACTATAAAATTGGCCCAGCATTAGCTTGGCCCGAAAAAAGAAAACCTGCTTTAATAAAAGAAAAATCTAGAAGCAATAACTGCCACCGTCCTTATGCCCAATCAGAAAATATGTTGCCTATCGATTCCATCACCTCTATCATTTCGTTCTTAATGGCGAAAACAGTAACCGAGGGGAGCTTTCTGCACTGTATCTGTTTGGGTTTTCATTTTGAAACTCTCCTCTGCCTTTTTTTCTCCTCTATTCTTCAATCCTGCTCTCGCATGCTCTCACTTCTCGCCTGATTTTCGACATTGTTGGGTACATTTCCGATCAGGTATACTTCTTCTTTCCTCTTTAATGATTCTGTTGCTAAAATATGGGTTAAAACGTCTGCTATGATCTCTTGAATGTCTTGTATATATGCCCCTATCTGTGATTTGTCAACCTTTGAAGCCTTGCATCTTTTTATTATTGATAGCGAATCGCCTTCTATAATGATTTCTTCTCTCTGCATGTTGAGTCCTATTTGGGTTTCTCGTCGACAGGCGATAGCTTCAGCGGCGAACGCAGAAGCCACGCCCTTGTGGATTGCTGAACTGGAGATGAGAACGAGTCCCTCGCTATTTCTGACCACTAACCCCGACACAGATTAGTGGCTTCACTCATCGCACGCACCATCAAAATTAATTTTTAAAATCTGTCCAGATGGGTGCTTCCATCTAATATAACTATGCACATAACTTGCTATCTCCTGACCTGTTCTGTTTGTTTTGTCATGGATTCAAGCGTTTCTATCCCCCCCAAATGGCCGATATCGCCCCATAGAAGATCCTACATTGTTCCATAGAAAGAAGAGAAAAGATCTTGGTAAGCCACTGATCAAAATCTAGATTAGGAAACTGTAGGAAATTTGTATCTGATAAACCTTTCCACACTGCTATTGAAACAGGACATTCTCGAAAAAGGTAGGTCATAGTCTCTGCTCTTGTACCACACCGAGGGCATAATGAATTAGTTGTTAACATCCTACATAGCATATTTACCCGAGTAGGCAGATAGTTCCAAGAGATTCTCCATATTGTTATTTTCAATTTAGTAGGTAGATTAATACGCCAGGGTTTTCTGTAAAAATCCCTATAGTCGTTTTGTAAAGCATAAGCTCTAGGATCAAGGTTTTGTAATAGTTTATAAGCGCTCTTGATTGAGAACTCTCCCGAAGGTTCGCCATTCCAAGCCAGTAAATCCTCATGAGGTACCATTGCCCAGGGGATTTAGAGAATCAGTTTAGCTTTTGCTGTTGGGAAGGTATTAACTATCACTTCTCTATTCTAGTCTCTTTCATGGTTATTGATTAGTTCAGCAACTTTATTATAACGCAAATTGTCAACACCAAACGTTAATCTAAAATTATCATAATTTGGAATCCAAACGTCATTACTAATTGAGATACTCGTGCCCGTTCCAACCTTCCAAATCAGACATTTCTCTAGTAAACCCTTGGCCGCCCATATACTATACCATACATAAGAGCTCTTGTATCCCAGACACGAATTAAGAAAATCACTATTCAAGAAATATTTCGCTTTAAAAACTTGCGCTACTAATGAATTCGGATTATTTAAGAATCTCCATCCCTGTTTTGCCAAGAGAGCTATATGAAGCTGAGCCATACTTCGAAACCCCATTCCTCCTTCGTCTTTATGTTGACACAAATACCTCCATTGACACCAATGTATGCCTCTTCTTCCAACACCTTTTTTCCACCAAAGCTTAGCAAAAATACTTTCGATCATCCCACACAAGGAGTTAGGTAAAAGGAAACAAGACATAGTAAAAGTTGGTATTGCCTGTAAGACTGATTTTATAAAAACTTTCTTTCCTCCTTGAGATAGCTACTGGTACACCAACCTTCAATACGCATTGAAATTCTATCTAAAAGATTTTGAAAAGACTTTTTTTTTCCTTCTACCTACCATATTAGGAAGTCCCAAATACCTCTCAGGATTTGTTGAGCTTCTGACTCCTTACAAAGTTGACACTTCTTCTTTGTTCTCTTCGGTTGTATTTGAGTTGTAAAAAATTATAGATTTGCTAAAATTCACACATTGGCTCGAACAACTCTCATATTCTTTCAGTATGTCTTTCAAAATCATTGCAGCCCTATTTGTTGCTTCTCCAAACATCACACAATCGTCTGCAAATAATAAATGACAAATCTCTGGCCCTCTTCTGCTTGCCTTTGCGCCTTTTACTAAACCCTTGTTCTTTGCTATTCTCATCAGAAATGAAAGGCCCTCACTGCATATACGAAATAGGAATGGACTTAAAGGATTACCCTGTCGAAGTCCTCTAGTAGGTTGAAAAAGTTTTATCTTTCAAGAAAATAATTTTTTTCTTTGTATAACTCTCTGATAGAGATATATCTATTTGTTGGGGACCACAATCTCTTTTTAAATAATTGATTATTAAATCATTTTGGGCATTTATAATTTGGCCCCTCATCAAATTATAAATACAACTATGATATCTACACATTATTTCCATGATACTTTAATACCTATGACACTTATAACATAATTGGTCACTTAATTTTCTATCATACTTTATAATAGCATTATACATTATACATATGTGCCCATAATTAAAGATTTTAATCCAACAATTTAGGCTCACAACCAATCAAGCAGTGCTTGTACACCTTTCTAACTATGATAGTTCTCGGAACATCCAGAGTATTACCCTTCCAAAGGGCTTCGAAATGGTTCTTCCTCAACTCATCCAACAACTTTGGTTTGTACAGGCATAGCTCGCTCGAAGGCAGTGACCACATTGTAGGAAAAGTAAAATCTGCAGTAAACCTATGGTCCATAAAAATATATTTCGAACAGTCAAGTCCAAGCTTGGTTCCCTTCCTTAAAACTAAGTGTTTGACTTCTGCACCTTACCTTTTACTAAAGCTCAACAACCAAGAAGTCTATTATGATCCATGGTAGTAAGGGAACAAAAAGGTTTTAGAACACCTTGATATGGGGTATCTCATAAGGTGAGCTTTTGAATGAATTGAGTAAAAAAATTTCAAGTTACTCGAGTTGATGAGTCCTATTTTATCATCCTAACTTGATTTTATTTTTTTCAAATCAAGTCGAGTGAAATTATTTGAGTTAAATTAAAAAAAAATTAAACATGTTAAATTAAAATATTGTTATAATATAACTAATTTCATATTAGAGCATATAAATTTAAAACCATATATACTTGAAAACTTTTTCAAAACAAAATAATAATAATAATAATAATAATAATAATAATAATAATAATAATAATAATAAAATTACTTTAGTATGATAAACTTATTTAGGTCTTGAAATTATTATTTTAGAAAAATTTAGAATTTTAACTTTCTTATAAATTTTTTAGAATTTTAACTTTCTTTATATATTTTTATATTTTTATAATTTTTAAAATATATATTTTGAAATTTTATAAATATTTTAAATTTTAAAATTATTTTGAATTATTTTGTAAATTTTTTAGAAAGAGATCAATTTGTTCATTTACAAAATTGATAAAGATTAGAATGATATTTACATCAATCTATTATTCAAGTATTCGAATTTTAAAATTTAACTCAACTCAAACTTAAAATTCAAATTACTTATTCGAGTAACTTAAAATTTATTTTTTCGATTTTTCAAATAAAATTAAATTTTACTCACCCTAGTATCCATCCCTCTAATGGGTAGAGCATAAGAAATCTAATAAGAATTCACCACGAACCCCCAGATAACTACCCAGGCGCTACTCCATAGTCATTCAACACCTCACAGATAAACTCGTAAGGTGGCAGATGAACCTCCAAGGAAATAGAGGTAAATAAAACCATGGCTTCCCACCACCATGCTTTGGCCCACTCACAAGGCTCAGTTTGTTTTCTCCTTGGGGGATACTAAACTAGAACTCAATGATTCAGTTGCAATCCCTTACATTTCAACAGACGCTGTATTTCGCTAACCCCGGTGGTACAGTTGGTCACGTCGCCGATGCAAGCGATTCTCGTTGGCTTACTTACACCTTTCTTCCAACCCTCATTGTCGTCACTCGTCAGTACTATCGGCCTCCCCACCACGATTCTCCCTCACCATTTTAACTAAATAGAAACGTTAAAAACTGCTACAAATTGATAGACTTACCAAAAGAGTTATCCTAGTACCAATCCAAACAAGCTTGAATTGAAAGGAAAAAGAAAAGAAAAAACATTTAAAATTTAGAAAGTTCGAAAATTTTGAAGACTCAATAAAATTTTAGTCCTCAAAATTTTCACTTCAAAATTATCCTAGTACCTCTCTTTCTCTGATTCTCTCTCTTTCTTTCTTCTTCTTCTTCCATCTAACTCTGTTACCACCGTAATTTTATCACCGAACATAGTGATTCTCCGCCTTACCCAAAGTAAAGTGGACCGCCCAACACCATCACCATCTCCGCCTTATCTAATCCCTTTATCAACAGAGTTAAAAGATAATATTAGACATGAATCAGTGTTTAATAATAATAATTATATGCCTTTAAAAATTGAAGGCATTATGTTTAGAAAGTTTAGGTTTTAAGATGATGCTAATATTAGTTAATCCCAGTAAAATTCAAGACTACATAAAATCATCCAAATTTTTAAAAACAGAATTCAAATGCATGTTTTAAAATTCAATTCTCAAATGATTTTAAGTATAAGTTTATAGAAATGATGTTTTTTTAAACCACCACTGCAATTGTGGGGCATCCATCTTTCTGCCGTATATTCGAAAAAGAGATGCCATGTTTAATTGAAAATTTCCTTATAAATTAATAAAAATATGTCCCGTTTGGCCGTTTGTCATCAAAAAGTAATATTTTTTTTCAAGAAAAAAAGGGACTGAAATTCAGTCAAACGAGTCGACTCAAACCTCGACCAGAGTCTGCATTGAAGATTCTCTCGTGCGAACAAAATCTATTGTAGTTGTCTGTCAAGTACTTCAAATGCAATTAACATCACAACTGGGTTGGTCAGGTCGATGTCCGACCAGTTCAAGCAGGCCGAGTCAGACTCAGCTTCCTTTCTTTCAATCTTTCGTGCTAAACTCACCCATCCTTGTTAAAAAATGTATATTGTAAAGGGAAAAGCATTTGCTGTCAGATGTAAACATATTCCACCCCTCCCCCCTTTTTTCCCCCAAAGGTAGGCCTCTTTTTTCTTGAAATTTAGAATGATGGTGATCTCGATTGTGGGGGGGTCAACATGTCTGTTAAAGCAAATGAGGTGAAATCAGATCAGAAAAAACAGCCCATTGTTGAGCAAACTTTGGGAGTTGGAACCTTAGTGGAAACACTTCATTAGGTTCCCTGCAATAACCATGATCAAACGTATACGAAATGTTGTACTATGTTTTAAATCTTAGTAGGCAAATCAAAGCTGTTTCAGTGGATAATCAGGTCGGGGAATCTACCCGACAAGAAGTTGTTAATTTAGTGAAAATATACTGGTGATATATAAAGTATGGAAATGTTTTACCATGTATTAAATAATGAAAAATATACAAGAAATGTAAAGCTTAGTAGTAAGTGCGAGGTGGGGCTGAAAGGCTCTAATGCCCCCCCTCCCCCCTCGGGCGAGCTATCAGCCATGGCGTTTCACTCCATTTGATGACCTTCAATCATAATCATTAATGGCATGGAGCCAAAACAGAAGCTGTTGGATAATACTATAATAGTGTAGTAAATATGTAATCATCTCGGTTTCTTTGGTTTTTTTTTCGATTTTCTCTCACTTTTCTATTCATGTTGTTGCAGTAGTGCTATTGGGGTTGTCTTGTCAGTTCGAGGTGGAATAGGGGAAAAAGAATGGGGTGGGAGACAACATGCAACATTAGAACAGTTGACATATCATCTTTTTGGGCCCATTTGTGGGGCCATAACCATCCCCATTTAACTATATTTATACCCACTACTTCATTCATCCAAATCACCCCATCCTCAACTCTCCTTGGAAATCTTATTTGTAAAGTTGAGTTTTGTTTTAATCTCAAAAGGCTTTACATCAATGGCTGATGCTGGTGGTTCAGCCTCTAATACGAGGATGTGGTGTTCGGTTCCTGAAAGGCTCCAGCTGCATATGGCAATGTTGGCCTTGCAGTTTGGTTATGCAGGGTTCCATGTGGTTTCCAGAGCTGCTCTTAATATGGGCATTAGCAAACTTGTGTTCCCAGTTTATAGGAATATCATTGCCTTGCTTCTGCTCTTACCCTTTGCATATTTTCTTGAAAAGTAAATCATACAAACAAAGCATAACCCATAACTCTTCTCTTTAAACCCCCTAGATATGCTAAACCCTAAATTGTTTTTTTTCAGGAAGGAGAGACCAGCCTTGACTCTGAATTTTCTTCTACAGTTCTTCCTACTGGCTCTTGTTGGGTATGCATGATCATGTTCTAAAACTCTTTAACATATAAAAGAAGAAACAAAAGTACAAGCTAACTAACCCTAGTTATTTTTACATGACAGAATCACAGCTAATCAAGGTTTCTACTTGTTGGGGTTAGATAACACATCACCAACCTTTGCATCAGCAATCCAAAACTCTGTCCCAGCCATCACCTTTCTCATGGCAGCCATACTAAGGTAAGCCTACATAAGTTACAAGTATAAACTTATGTATACACGACAGGGACTGAGGGACATGAAATGGAATCGTGTGTTTAATTCCAGGATAGAGAAACTGCGGCTAGACAGGAAAGATGGGATATCCAAGGTTATAGGAACAATATTATGTGTGGCTGGAGCATCAGTTATAACACTATACAAAGGTCCAACCATCTACAGCCCAGTTCCACCACTGAATAGACCCACACCAACGTTTGTTTCGTTGGGGGATGTAAATGGGAAGAGCTGGACCCTTGGTTGTCTCTATCTAATCGGCCATTGCTTATCCTGGTCCGGTTGGCTGGTGTTGCAGGCACCCGTGTTGAAGAAGTACCCTGCTAGACTCTCTGTTACTTCCTATACATGTTTCTTTGGTCTTATTCAGTTCCTCATCACTGCGCTAGTTTTTGAGAGAGACCCTCAAGCTTGGATGTTCCACTCCGGCGGTGAACTATTCACTATTCTCTACGCGGTCAGTATTCACTATTTAAGGTTAATGAAAACAGACGAAAAGATATAAATGTGGGTGTAAAACATGCAGGGAGTGGTGGCATCAGGGATTGCATTCGCAGTACAGATATGGTGTATTGACAGAGGAGGCCCTGTTTTCGTTGCTGTTTATCAACCTGTTCAGACACTTGTTGTCGCTATTATGGCTTCCATTGCTTTAGGGGAAGAGTTCTATCTGGGAGGGTAAGTGGCTAAGTGTGTCTTTCATTCTCAAAACATTTTTAATCATCACATGTTATTTTGGTGTTATATGTAAACATTTTGAGAGGACTGTGCAGAATCATTGGGGCAGTGTTGATTGTAGTAGGACTATATCTAGTACTATGGGGGAAAAGCGAAGAGAGGAAGTTTGCAGCCAAAGAAAAAATTGCGATTGAATCGACGGCAGAGCACAGCAACAACAGCAGAACATCCGGCCATGTTAAGCCATCCCTTACTCAGCCATTACTCCATCACTCCACCGAAAATGTGTAACTCCAAAAGCCCTTTTAACTTTTTAACAACAAATGGGCCAGGCACTACCATTATATCACCAAGTTTGTGTGTTTATGAATGTGTTTCTTTTTAGTTAATGGCTTCTTTCTCCAAGTAGTAGAGAGGGCTTAAAGGAGAAGCTTTTCTGAAGTGATGATGATGATCCCATATGCTTTTTTGTATGTCGATTTCTTGGTTTGATTTTGAGATTTTCCTTCTTTTAAATGCAAATTTATGGAGTTAATGGTGAAAATCATTATGATGTATGATGGCAAAAGACATGCTCTCTTTTTTTCTTCTCAATTATATGCCATCCTTATCATTTCTTATTTTAACTCAAGAATTCTCCATGAACAAGAACGATCATTAAATTTATCTCATTCTGACATTTCCACCCAATTATTAAAAATATAATAGATATCAGAAATACACTACTTTTAAATTATAAATAATATTATAAATAAAAAATCATATTTTAAAATCTTTAAATAAATAAAATTACAAATTCAGCATCAAACACATCGTATTAGAATTCATATTAAAATATAATTTTTTGTCACTCCATTTATATCCATTATTGAATAAATTTTAAAAGAAAATATTTTTTACATTCAGTATTTTCTTTAACCAAGTTATAGGTCAAAATCTAATCATATATAAAACTCTTGATTTAATTAGTGTCATAAGTTAATTGAACTCAATTCAATTGAAAAAGTTTAAAATCACTTCTTATTTTTACAAATAAAAATATTATTACTCGAATATTAATATCTTTATATAAAATCTTTAAAACAATGTACTAAGTTTGAACCGTAAAAAAAAAAAAAAAAAAAAAAAACCTCCATTATTACTCAAAAATTTGTTCTTAATTTTAGAAAAAATTTCACCCTCGTAATATATATATATATATATATATAACTCCTTGAGTTTATTTATTTGTTAAATTTTAAATAAAAATTATTATATCCTTATATTTATCCTATTCATTTTCTTAATTTTTAATTATAATATCACGAGATAATTCTAATTTGTGTAAAATAAATTTTGCAGAATGAATATGAATTATTTTATTAGATCATTTAATATTTCAAATGTCACAATTTGATCTCAGCATAATTTGAAATTGTTCTTTTTGATACCCACAAGTCATTTAAAATTTTGTCACGATTCAACTTGACCTATCAAACTATGTTATGAGATCATGATATGGAATTATCTTCTTTAAGTATATAGGGATTCAACCCGACCTATAAAACTATGTTGTGAGATTATGATATGAATTTTTTTTTTTTAAAAGTATATAGAGGTCCCTCGAAGTTGTATTTTAGGATCTTCATTTAAATATGTGGAAGTGTATTTGAGGATAATAAAATCTAAGATATTTGTGAGTGCCCAAAGAAATTTCAGATTATACATTTAACACATAAAATAAAACAAATTAATTATTTTAAAATCATTTTAATTGTCATAAAATTAAATTATATTTTAATTAAAATGTGAATATTTTAAACTTATATATAATTCAATCACATATAAATTTTGAGATCAATTAATTAAACTATTTTTA
The DNA here is from genome assembly GCA_025506655.1 of Gossypium rotundifolium. Lineage (NCBI taxonomy): Eukaryota > Viridiplantae > Streptophyta > Magnoliopsida > Malvales > Malvaceae > Gossypium > Gossypium rotundifolium. The sequence goes on along the minus strand of CP106722.1, from coordinate 153,609,605 downwards.
TTTAAAATAATGCGTTTCACTAATAACCGATTAAAATAAATGTAAAAACAATAAAAAGGAAAAACAACAAGATTATCATTATCAATAAAATATTATTGAAAATAAATTTATATGGGAGGATCCACTTATAATCTTTGTAGAACTTAAGTGATTTTATATCATTTTGTAACTTTTATACGATTAATATTTTAATAATTCAACCGTTGAATTTATCAAATCTATTTATATTCTTCATGCATGTAAATTTTTGAATCGGTATGATATCTCTATCATATCGATATAAAATATTGTATATATATATATATATATATATATATATAATGGTTGAATTTTTTTACATAAAACAAATAGTTAAAAAGATTTAATTTTTACCAAACTTAACAGTCATTATATACATGAATAGAGCATGAAATAGGACGATTGAATTGTTGAAATATTAATCATCTAAAAATTATGAAATAATGTAAAACAATTTAAATTTTAAGTCGATGTAAATGTATCCCTCTTCAATTTATATTTATTAATTTGAGAAACACATTCTATTTCTTTAGAAATACATCTAATGTTAGAATTTTATTAGCTAAACTATTTAAAATTTGCTTTAATGAAAAAAATAAAGAAAAATAAAGAGAAACCAAATAAAAAATAAAAAATGCAATTGTCATAAATGAAACTTCACTAAAATAAAAGTGCATATATTACTTTGGAAATGTATTATATTCAATTATAGTTCCATTAGAATATAAATATTTAATTATAGTGCAATATGATACTAATTAAAATAATTTTAAAACTAATTAGTTTTTAAAATAATTAATAAAAGGTAATTTATCTTTTATTTATTCAGTAAATAAACTCAGTTACTTTTCGGTGTAGTATTTTCTACCAAAGGAAAACATATTAATGAGGATGAACTGATATAATATATCATTTTATACTTAAATTTAATATTTTTAATATAATTTTTTTTCATTATGATATTTATATTTGTCAAAAGTTATTTTTTATTTAAAATTGATTTGATAAAAATTAATTGCTAATACGATTAAGTTCAAATTTTTAATAAGTAAATTTAGAGTTAATTGTTAATTTACTTAATTTTGAGTTTGATTTGTTAAATACAAATTGATAGTCAATTTGATGAAAATTCAATATTAACAATTAACTTTCATCAAATCAACTCTAAAATCCAAATTAAACATTAAAAATTAACATTATTAACTTTTAAGTACCAAAACATAACTTTTGTCAAGTACAAATACAATATTGGACCAAAATAACACATTATAGAAAAATATCATTTTAAATGCCAAATTATGCATTTAATAAACAAAGTGGAGTAAAAATACCCTCCGAAGATTAATGCTTCATTAGTTAACGAAAATGCTTACAAATATCTATCCCTTAATCATTCTGACAATAACATGACAATCTTTAAGATTATTATGACTAATCCATCTACCCAGCAAAATCCCTATTTGATCAGTCTCTTGTTATGGAATTGATACTAGTTATATTAAAAGACATTACCACTAAATATAACACATAAGTATTTTTATTATCAAAATATAAGATATTTCCTAAGATGATTTGCTAGTTATGTAATATTAACACTCAGATACAAATTGAACTAAAGTCAAAATAAAAAAGTCCAGAACTTTTTTTAACTTTAAAAGGCCCCCATTGCAACACCCCCCCAATTGCAAAATCCAGAGCTTTAAAAGGCCATTCATGAAAAGAGGCAATCAGGCAAACTTCAGAAAGAGATGAACATTTTGATGCACCCCCAAAGGGCCACCCTCAAAAACACCTTTACAGAGAGACGCAGGCAACGACTATATCGTCAACCACGATGAGACCTTATAGTGACACCACATTCAGCAACAAAGTTTATAAGCACCCTCAACTATTCTTTGCAGAAATTCTTTCACTGTTCAGCTTTTTAGAAAGTCCTTCAACGAAAACGGCGGTGGCCCATCCTAGAAAAATCAATACAGTTTAATGTTACGTTGGACCAGGTATTCATGACAGAAAGTTTGATGGATTACCTTTGCATGCTCTTGGTTTAAGCATCGTCTAACTACTGTTGTTTGTTGTATCAGCCTTTCCATTGCCGTGTAGGTTGGATGGTTTCCATGAGCTGACATTATTCCACCCAATGTAATTGTACGTATTAGAAAGAAAGATCAAACAGTGACATTAAGCAGCAGAAAGCCATAGGAAGATTCTATTACAACATTCTAAATGGTAATTTGTAGCAAGTAGTAGTAGCTACAAGAATTAAATATACCAAGAATTGCTCGATTTAAGCTCTCTGCAACATGCTGCCGGTACTCCAAGCTAAGCAGGTGAAACATGGGAGATTTCTCAGGTTCCTCATATGCAAGCAGAGCCATAAAATCCTGCAGTAACAGCATATCTATAAATATCCGACACAGAGATTAGAAGCGTGAAAACTTGCTAAGCTTACATACTTCAAGCTTTTCAACATATTTTTGCTCCTTCCCGAATGGGGTCAACTTCATCTGTGCAAATTCCAGAGCTTCTGTGCTGCAATAGAAGTGAATTTTTTTAAGTACGAATATGTGTTATTCATAATTCAAGAGATATCTTATCCTCATCTCACCATTTCCTAGAGCATACAAGCTCGACGAAATGAAGGCTCAGAAGATCAAAATGCAGGTCCTTATTTTTCTCTAGTAAGTTAGTTGCCAGCTGTTCAGTCAATTCAATTGCCTTAAGTGCATTACCCTCTAAAGCAAATTGATAAATTCCTGCACAAAATTCCAACAAATTCGTCAGCATTTCGTTGAGACTAAAAAAGAGAGGTGACAGCAAACTACCGTAGAGAAGATGCAATTCGGGGTATAAGATCACTGCTAAGTACACAACTTAGCTGGCAAGATTTATACTTGCTTCCTTTTTCGTTCCATCAGAATATTTCAAAATTTTTGCATTAGCATCAAGCATGCAGAAGTAAGCTCTCAGTGAGTGTTTGCAGAAATTTAGTAAGCTAGGCTAAATCATCTGTTAGCCATATTTTAGCTTCAATAATCCCATAGCTTTTCCGGACACATGGCCACATACATGTTAGCTATGTTGCTCCGTCTTTTCATTTTCCTAGGACCTTCCAAATATATGGAAAAATTTAGTGGAAAAAAATACATATACCCATGGTGGACACATTTTCATGTCTAATACACACTCGAGCCTGAGAAACATAGCATGCTAGTTCACTTTTGCAACTTGCAGTAAAGAATGCAGAAGATAGATCCTATCATTAGAAAACCTTGCATGTTTGATAATTAACACATGCCATGGTTGCACAAATGTGGTCCAGCATCATAATCCTGGGTTATCTTATATCTTGTACATAAAATTTATCAAGTGATGAAAAACTTCACCTACTTTTTCTTTTTTCCATGTCCTCAAGATAATCAGAAGGCTGCTTCATCCCAGTACAAGCAATAAACGATTCCACGGTTTCTTTAAAGCAATTGTGCACAAGATATGACATGATGATGTTGTGGACGTCATTATCATTGACTGCCTGTAAAAGATAAATGGTGATGGATGCCCAAATGTAAGAGGATAAGGCTATAAGATGGACATAACTATAATGTAGATTAATCAATAATGACTTCCTGGTGCTTCATCATCAAAACAAGATGAAGAAAAGGAGTCCATAAGAATATGTACTATAATATAGATAGAAAAAATAAATAATTACAAAACAAATTAGACAGTTCATCAAAAATGATTGAAGATGTTTTGAATGCTACTTTAAGTTGTGACACCATAAACTAAAGGCTAGCACATGACAGCATCACCATATACATTGACGGTATAAGAATTGCAGTAGCAAATAGGTGAAACAATTCCATGTAGCACCCAAAATCACGCAACAAGGTTAACACTTAGATGCACACTAGACCAAACAACCCCAAACAATCTGCAACCAAGACCTACAATCATATACGCAAACTAACTTTCCAAATTATTAATCAAGACTTGAACTTGTGGAAGAAGACTAATTAATGGAAGGGTAGATCCATAGAATCAAGGTTTTACATGCTATCCAATTTTCTCGTCAATCATAACAGCATAATACCAAGAAGCATTACATATTGGTTCTATTGCAAAACCAAGCACGCAGATATAATATAATTATAACCCACAATTAATTCAGAATCCATTAACACAAAATTGTTCTTGGAATTAGTTTAGACCCAAATAGAGTTAAAATTCAAACCCTAACGGACCTTCATAACTTGAAAAAAAAAAAACATGTTTATGATAAATCCGTACTAACCCAGTAAACCTAGAACAAAAGATAAAACAGCATAATTGAACAATGCCCTAATTTGTTATAACCCAATAAAAAGAAAAGATGCACAAACAAATTGAAAGCGTAGAACTATATTAGCATTGGTGAAAAAACCCAAAATTGAGAAGTGAAAGAGAATGGGAGAAAAGATTAAAAACTTACAATTTGTTCGTATAGACGAGGATCAACGTCCATGATGGGGGCAGATTATGGGAAGTGAAGCTTTGGGGATTTTGGTGTTTGTAAATAAATAAAATAAAATAGAAAAAGGGGTGGACAGGCGTCTAGGTGGATATATATATATAGATATAGATATGGGAGTGCGCAGAAAGAAGGCGATCGTCGCGGGCTCTATGTTTTAATAGTGTTTTTACTTGAAAAGGAGACGTTTTGAAGAACAATCGGATAGAAGTGGTATTGCTTTGCATTTGAGTACACGTGCCTTTTCCACGCTCCCACTCTCTGCCATCGCTACACTTTATGTTAAGAAATTTACCAATTATAAAAATAAATATATCAACTTTTTGTTAATTTAAAATAAGGTTTTAAACTTAATGGGTGACATTAATATTATGCCTTATATTTTGAAAATGCGAGATTGAATGTTACAAAACAATCCTAAATGGAATCTAGATTTGTACTTAAACTTAATACCATTATTCGATGGAATCTTTATCTTCTATCCAAATCAGCTTCATTTTTAATTAAGAAGCTTAATATAAATCAATGTCAATTTTTTTTCAAATTTAAATCAATTAATACAAATAAAAGACAAAAATACAAGAGTTCATTTAACAAAAATAAACTAGTTCAAAGACTTTTAATAGCTTAACCTAAGAAAACAGCTCAAAATACTTTACTTAATATCAATTATTATTTAGTGATTTATATAATTAAAAAAGTATAAACAACATTAAAATTAATCATAGTAAAATTTAATATTTTTTCCTTAGGAAGATCAAAGGTCAAGAAGAAGAGGTTATCCGGATTTGAACATTAACAAACACCTGATGTTAACAAAAAGTGATTAGAAAAAAAATGATTATCCAAATTTAAACACTGCGAGTAATTTACCAAATAAAACCTCAAGAAGGATGAAATTTTAGTGGATGACATTTGAGCTGATTGAATCTCTTTTTCTCGAATAAAAACCAACAGTATTCATAAATTACTTATTTGGTGCCATTACTTAAATGGCCTAAATTAAGTCTACATTTCTTTTAATAATGTTCTGGTTTCAAATAGATACACTATAGCTTTTCACAGTTCCTAAATGAGTATAAAAATTATCAAATCAAATTTAAACTAGAGGTTCATGGAATTCTTCAAGTTAAGGATTGACATTCAAATTTCCAACTGATGTGGAAGAAAAACCTTTTACAGTGCTCAAAGAATTTGGGAGCTGGGTTTTAGACAGTTCCCCCACAAAGAAACCCATGTTCTCATTTCTTGTCTAGATGTACCCACATTTCTAGTCAACTCCAATTCAATAAGCCATCAGCTCTTTTACTATATACTGAATTTTGGATCCATTTATCGGATAAGATCCATTTGGTGAGACCAAATCATCATTTCTTCTTTTTAACCTCTTTGACAGTAATACTGAGAGCCTACTTAACTTCTTATGGTATTTATAAAGCATTGCCGGAACAGATGAATTGCAGTTTTTGCAAATAAGTGCAAGTTGTCAAACTTGGTATGACCTTTATGCCATGTCAAGTTTTTCTTTCCTCGGAAAACCCTATGCAAGAAAACACCCACAAATCCTTTTTCTTTCTTCTATGCCCTACCACACAGTCCAGCCATTCTTCAAACCAACATAAATTTGCATCACTAGTTCAAAAACTTTATATAAGGTTTTGAGTTTAAATTTTTGGTTTGAACAAGTTTAGTTCCGCCCCATCCTAATGAATCCATAGGGTAAAGGAATGGCCAAATCTCAAATCATATATCTGCTAATGTTTAACATCAGCATCGAGACAAGCACAGTTTAAGAACTAACCAGTAATCCAACAGCTATGCTGACAAAGGCCATGTGATATGTTCACCTCATAGCTTCATTTGTCCTGAAGATCCTGTGAAATTATCATACGATTTAGAAAGCAGATAACAAATTCAATGCTATCAGTACACGTGAAAGATTCATGACCATTCCAAAAGACATAGGTGTCTACGACATCCAAGCCCCCATCTTTATTCTTTAGCCTTCTTTATACGACCCTGCAACATCTAAAACAGACCAACAAACCCAGTTCTCTGTTATATTTTGACGGGGAAAATAAACAGAAAATTGTGAAAAACAATCACCTCAGTGGTGCTTCTGGGCTAATTAATGGAGTTGGAGTCTTGGAGATAGGAATTCTCCATTGACCAGAAATGAATCAGCTTAGAACACGCTAACAATGCTGCGAACAACAAAATCAACAGCTTGAAAACTGATATAGTTTCTACGGCCCTTTGACAACAATGCTCAATCCAGGAAAAAGAAATGATTGAATTACAAAGCCTTTTACAAAATTCTGCTCGAAAAACTAACTACTACCCCTATTCAAGGAAACTAAACCTCATCGGCCATCAATACAGTCTAAGGGTTAGTTTAAAGTTTAGTTTAAAATTTAATTATTTAGCATTACTGTCCCTTTTAAGAAATAAAATGTCTATTTTAGACATATTATTATTAAGTAACAAATATATATTTAAATAAAATTTACATTAGTTAATATTATTATATTTTAGTAAGAATATAAAAAATTTACTATAACTTGTTAATATTTTAAATATAAAAATTCTAGTAAAAAACAATTTATTCTGCACGGCTTTTTTTCTAAGCAGAAGAACAGGCCTAAGTATCCAATAAGTAGCAGTAACATAAAGAATAAACCATATCCCAAAAACTATCTTCTGTGCAAATTAACCATGTTAGTATAAACAATTCATTCAAGATTCTAACAACGACTAGTGAGAAACAAGCAAAATTTCATATAAAAATGATGCCTTCGTGTACAAAAAATTACACACAACAACGTATTCACCAAAATTTAAACAAAGTTTGCTTTAAAATTTACTCAATTCTCTCGTCGTGAAGAGGGAAACACGTCTTTTACAGCCGATGCTGCAGACAAGTAATTGAGAGTGTTCCTCAAAGTTCCCTTCTCTCTTCTCAACCTGGCCGCCGTATGTTCTAACTTCAGCAAAGCTTGTTGCTCTTTCGGCGCCCCTTCGAATGTACTCCCTACAAAGAATGAAAACGGAGTCGGAAATAGGTTCCTCCTCAAATCCTGCGCTTCCTTTACCGGTTTTCCATTGAGGCGATTCGATAACCGAATCACGTCTTTCATGCAATTCTCCACTTCATCGGCTATTCCTTCCAAATCCTCGTCGCTGGAGGGACGGTCTTCGAGCCAGTTGACTTCCGCGACAAGATATGGTTTCTTACGTACGATGTTGGTGACGCGGAACCGTTCTTGGCCTTTACAAATGAGAAAGAAGCGGTCGTCGACGAGGCGTTCGTGCTTGAAAATCTCTCCGACGCAGCCGACGTTGGAGGTGCCACCGACGGGATCAGAGTAAATAACGCCAAAGCGGAGGTCGGTGTGGAGGAGCGTGTGCATCATAATGCGGTAACGGAACTCGAAGATCTGGAGGGGGAGAACAGCGCCGGGGAAGAGAACTAAGGGGAGAGGAAATAGAGGGATCTGTACGGATTCATCTGATTGGGGATTTTGATACGGGTGGCGTTTCTCCGGGAAAGAGGAAGCGAAGCATCGGAGGAAGCTGAGCCTATGGAACCTGCGGGATTGGAAGAGCGAAGAAGAGTTGGAAAATGGCTTGAAATTAGGGTTTAAAAGATAAGGACTGACAGCGTTGGGGCTTATCGAAGGTTGGTGACTGAGCGAAGAAGAAGAATGGGATGGGATTAGCCGAGGGAGGGCCATTCACCAGAGATCAGAAGCTGTTCGAAGTATTGCGTACGTGAAGTAAATAAATAACAATATTCTGAAAATGAGTACATTACTCGCTAGTTAGAATTTTGAGAACAGATAAAAATTGATTTTTTAAATGATAAAATAATTTAATTTAAATACAAAGTATATTATACGTTAAAATGGGCAGAATTTGAATAAAAAAAAGTGGATTTTAAAAATATTTAGGGTTGTATGTCGAGGATATTTAGAGAAATATATTAATTTTGGAAAGAGAAATAGAAAATGCTTTTTATAGAGTTTGTTTTTAATTTTTGATACATTAAACTCTTCTAGTTAATTGGTTAAATAGTTAAATATTAATAGTTTTATTGTTGAGTATCTAGTTCGGTTCATCTCTTTCTCATTATTTATTTTATTTCATGTTATTGTTGTTTCAAGTTTTATTTTTATTTTAATTATAAAATAATTATTTGATCTTATGCATAAAAGAGTTATTATTTAAAAAGCTAATTAAAAAACTTTAAAATAATATATTTAATAATTAAAAATAAAAATTTGAAACAACATGAAATAAAAAATAAAATGTGCTCAAAAGAAGAATTGAATTTGGGATTGAAAGATAAAGTCACTATTAATTAACCATTTAACCAAATTAGCCAATTTGTTAAAAATAGAAATTAAAAATAAAAGGAAAGCTTGAAACAAATGAAATAAAAATACAAATGAGAGTAGGAGAGAAATTAAAACTAAGATTTGAAGACAAAACCACTAACTTTTAACTATTTGACCAAAAGAGTTATTATGTCAAAAAGTTAAATAGTTAAATGTTAGTGATTTTAGCCTTGAGTCTCGATTTCAATTTCTCTCTTACTTATATTTATATTTTATTTCATGTTGTTTTAATTTTTATTTTAATTAATATTTTAATTAATAAATATATTGTTATCAGCTTTTTTATTTTTAATTAATCACTCTTTTATTTATAAAATTAAATAATTATTGTCAATTATATAATAAAATTTATATTTACTAAAAATAATTATATTTGATAATAATTATTTGATTTTATAAAAAAGTTATTAATTAAAAGATAAATTGAAAATAAAAACTTTAAAACAATATATTTATTAATTAAAAAGAGAGCTTGAAACAACATGAAATAAAAAAAATATTAATGTGCTTAGAAGAGAAAGCGAACATGAGACTCAATGATAAAAACACTATTAATTAACCATCTAACCAAATGAGCAGGGGCGAATTTAGGGGGGGCTGGCATGGGCCCCGGTCCTCCTAAAATGGAAAATTATTATTTAGTCCCTTATAATTTTTTAAAAATTTTAAATTAGTAAAGGTAAAATTACAATTTGGCCTCCCTATAATAATAAAAATTCGATTTAATCCTTTATAAATTATAAAAATATAAACTATAAAAAATTAAAATTTCATCCGGCCCCCCTAAAAAATTTTCCTGGCTTCGCCCCTGCAAATGAGCTAATATGTTAAAAATAATAATTAAAAATAAAAGTAAAACTTGAAACAACATGAAATAAAAATACAAATATAAGAAGGAATGGAATCAAACCCAAGACTCAAAGACAAAACCACCAACATCTAATCATGTAACCAAAAGAGCTGATGCGCTAAAAAGTTTAAAAGCATGCATTGTAGGACGTGTTTTATGTTTCTCTCTCTAAAATCAATCTATTTCCCTAAGTATCTCAGAAAACGGCCCAAAACCTTAAATATATTCTTTTTAAAATCATCATTTTTGTTTTCAAATTTGTTAAAATGGTTGTTATGTAAACCCCATTTGAGTTATTTTAATTTTGAATTTATCGAATTGAGATATTTAATTTATTGAATTAATTTAAATTTAGTTTCTTAAATTCGAGTCTAGTTAAATATTTGAATAATTTAAGTAATAAATTAATGTAAATATCCATTGAATCTTTATCAATTTTGAAAACGAGCAAACTTATTCCTATAAAATTACTAAAAATTCAAAATAATATTAAAAATTAAAATATTTATAAAAATCACAAGTTTTATAAAAAAATAAATTATAGATTATAAACAATTAAATTTCAAATGTTTATTTTCTAAAATATAAATTTGAGGCATTGTGAATTACCGGATTAAGTTTATCTTATTAATTTTTATTTTTTTATTTTCGCTTATTTTGCTTTCAAAGAAATTTTCAAAATGTATTATCTCAAATTTATATGATCTAGCTAAAAATTTAGTTATATTGTCAATAAGATTTCAATTTTTTTTAATTTAACTCAAACAAATTTATGTGACTTGACTTGAATTTCATTTCACTCAACTTGATTAGAAAAAAATTTTAAATCAACTTAGGTTGATAAAAATAGGACTCATCAACTAAACTAACTCAAAAAAATTTTGCTCGATTCGACTAAACGCTCACCTCTAGATGTAATATAGATTTATTTTAATACAGTTCCTACTTCTACTTATAAACCTCCCTAGACCCTTAAATCGGAGGGAAATACCCACTTAAATGCTCTCAAACCCACATCCTACTAGTTGTTGTAATAACAACATTGTCAATTAAGTTAAGACTCAATTGGCATGTAATATAGATTGTTAATATCAATATTTATATAAATATATAATATTTTAAAGAAGATATAGTATATATATTCAGTACTATAATTTAAGATTTTGATTGAGTTGGTGTTACCCATCAATCGAGCCTCAACTCGATTGTGAAATTAACAAAACATAATGTTTTCGCTATCTTGATTTTACCATTTTCAACGAAGGTTATATTTGGTTCTTATATAATTCTTTTACAAATTTGTTACATAAATTTTTTTTCACTTGCGAGTGTACATAATCTTTAAATAAAAAGCTGGGGTACAACATTTTGTCTAACTCAGAGGTGTTATGGGTTCGTGTTCTTCGTTCAAAATACCGAATGGGAGAAGGCGTCCCTAATAGTATCAATCAAGGTAACTACTATTTCATGTGGAGAGCCCTTTCTAGGATTTGGCCTCTTCTCTGTGAAAACATACTCTGGTCAGTTGGAAATGGATCAAGCATAAGATGTTGGAAGGACAGTTGGATTCCTAGCGTTGGTCCCCTTATTAATCTCATTCCAGCTCAGAACAACATCGACATTGAATGTTTCATCAAGGAAATGGTCACAGAGGAAGAATAATGTAACCTTGACCTCTTTCGAATCTAGCTACCTGAGGAGATTATTGAGTACATGTAACACCCCTAACCCTTATCTGTGGTCGAAACAGGATTACGGAGCATTACCATACTTTTTCCGATCAAATTTAAACATTATTACATGCCATTTAGCATACATATCAGAAATTAATCATAATTACTCATATTGTTCCTTATATGAGCCATTGAGGCCCAAAATACACATTAAAAATGTATTAGGACTAAACCGGACACTTAGAGAATTTTTCGTAAAATTTCAAAATTTTCCTAATTCTAAGGGACACACGCTTGTGTGGCCAGGCCGTGTGAGCCACACGGCAAGAGACATGCTTGTGTCTTAGGCCATATGGGCATTTGATGTGGGGCACACGGCCGTGTCCCAGCCCGTGTCCTTACCCATGTAACTCTCTGACTTCGGGCACACGACCACGCCACACGCTCATGTGCTAGGTCGTGTGAGCATACTAATTTGTGAAATTAAGGTGTAGGGGTCACACGGCCAAGCCACACGCCCGTATGCTAGGCCGTGTGAAAATACTTGGGCATTTTATTTCTTAATTTTTTATTATGCAGGGGACATACGGCCAGACCACATGCCCATGTGCGTGGCTGTGTGTCACACACAAATGAGACACATGTTCGTGTCTCTGCCCGTGTGGAGGAAAATAGGTCATTTCAAGGCCACTTCTCTCACCCAAATTTTTTTATTTTAAGTTAAACACTTCAAGTTGTACCCTCATAAGCCATATCAAAGCCTTCAATACAAAGTTCTAAAAATTTCATATTATCACATATGTCCTAACATTCTAATTTACCATATTAATCAATTCACACATATGATTACTTATATCAATCATACTATATCAATTCATTCACCAACTTGCCTATAAATTATCCATCAATTAACCATACCTAATAAGACTACACATACATATATAAGTTGAGTGGAAATATAAACAAAATGTAATTCATAATATTTATACAAACCAACTTTACTCAATACCATTCCAACCCTATACATGCCATATAAACCTTAGTGTACATTTCAAAAACTACTGGAATGAACTGGATAGTGTGACTCGATGTGCTGATTCGATCTCCCGACCTCACTATAATCTATAAGGACATCAAACAACACAAGTAAGATTAATGAAGCTTAGTAAGTTCGATAGGGTAAACATAATTCTTATCGAACCTACTATAACACATTAATTTAATAAATTCACTCAATGTAATTTCCCTGCCAATGACCACTTCAATCAATGAATACACTTATTTCATATCAAAACCAATAGTAAACAATAAGTCTTTCAATTTCAATTATGTAAGTCACTTACCAAATCTTACCTAATCGGAGAACGACTTACGGATAAGAGTACATCGTTTTCAAAAGCTCGGAGGCTGAACAGAAGCACATAAGTGCTGAACTGAAACCCATAAGAGTTGAACGGAAGCTCGTAAGAGCTGAACAGAAACCCATAAGGGTTTAACAGAAGCTCAATAGAGCTGAACAGAAACTCATATGAGTTAAACAGAAGCTCATGAGAGCTAAACGGAAAGTAAACATGAAAGGTCGCAACAAATGCTGAACCTTGGTTTACTTGGGTAATTTACTGTCAATTCCTCCTTTGGTGTCTTTCGCCACACAACGATTGTACTCAAATCTCGCGTTCCATTTAAATCAGATATTCACTTCAAATTTATAATTTAATAATATTCTATTTTTAACAATATACTAAATGCATAATATCATTCATCAATTCAGTATAAATATTAAAGTTTAACCATACGAAGTTGCATGGATTAAATTGTAAGATTTGTAGAAGTTTAGGGACTATTCTACTAATTTTTTTCATGAGTATCTACGGGCTCTTGATCTAAAATATAAATTTAATCATTCATTAGCATATATTTCAGTTCCAATTCACTTCACAATTAATACCCCTCAATTTTTGAATTTACATAATTACCAAACTTTTACAACTTTTGTAATTTAGTCCCTTAACTAATTAGTCTATCAAATGAACTATTTTTCTCAATTGATAATTTATCTAAATATTCTAGGCTATTATACAGCCCTTGATAATATAAATTTAATACCAAACCCTAATATTTAACCTTTTAACAATTTGGTCCTAAAATCAATATCAATCAAAATCACTTTATAAAATCATCATTCCACAAAATTAAAGGTCTAAATCCATGTTATTTCATAAAAAATCAAGTATTCATCAATGGTAATTTTCAAAATTCTCAATAAAATAAAAAATTTAAGTAATAGCTAGTTGGACCTAATTGTAAAAGTCTTAAAAACACAAGAATTACAAGAAAAAGACAAGAATTAAAATTACATGAAGCTAAAATATGAAAACCAGCCTTAAGAACTCTTCAATGGTGTTTTTTGGACAGAAAATTGGAGAAGAAATGGTCTAGAAACTCTTAAAATCTCATTTTAGCTATTTTAATTTTTTTATTTCCAATTTTACCCTTAAATCACCTAATTTCATTATTTTTTTTTTTTGCTTATGCCCCCTTAGCCATCCCTTGTGTGTATTTTTGCTCTTTTAGTCCTCCATTATTTACCATTTGGACTATTTAATCACAATTTCATTAATTAGCAAGTTTTGCATTTTTTCAATTTAGTCCTTTTTAATTAATTAACTATCAAAATGTCAAAATTTTCTAACAAAACTTTAATACTACCTTAATGACACTTCGTAAATATTTCTAAAAATATTTACGGCTCTGTTTATAGAAACGAGGTCTAAACCATTTGACCTAATAAATCCTTATAAAACACAAATTACTAATACAAAAATCTTTCTAAAATCACATTTGACTCGTAAATACTAAATATTAAAATTTAGAAGCTTACTCATCAGATTTTGTGGTCTCGAACCACTATTTTCGGCACCACTAAAAATCGGGCTGTTACAGTAGTATTCCTTTCCCACATCCCTTTACAGGTTTTGACATAGTAGCCTGGGTGGGAACCACATCTAACGCCTTCTCTATCAAGAATGCCTACAAGATTCTTAAGGAGAATTCTTGGAGTTCGAAAAATGAAATTTGAAAATTGGCATGGAAGTATCAGGGGCCTCAGAGGGTTCGGTTTTTTATTTGGTTAGTTCTCAAGCAACACATGCTCACACAAGTGGAGAGGCAAAGACGGGGTATTGAGCACAATGATCTTTGCCTAGATTGTGGATTGAATCAGAGAAAGTCATACATGCCATTAGAGACTGTAATGCAGCTAAAGATATTTGGACTCAAATAATCCCAGCTGAAGAACATAATAATTTCTTTTCTGGGAATTTGCAAGAGTGGCTAGTATCTAATATGGGAAATAGTCAAAAGCTCGCATTTGGGGGGATTGATTGGATAGTTTTCTTTGGTCTTGTTATTTGGAGAATTCGAAAGAATAGGAATCTCTTAGTCTTTTAAGAAGTGCCATGGAGCTCACAGGAAATTATTAAAGAGGCTTTTAGTTGGACCAAGCAATATAAACACTCTCATAACGGCAATTTGGACGTGAAGCAAGTTCGGAGAAATGAGTTTGTTTGGGGTGACAACTGGGTGAGACTACAAATGGATGGTGCAGTGAAGATTTATTCTGGATATGCTGTCGCAAGGGAAGACTTAAGAGATGAACGAGGGGAATGGCTTTTTGGATTCAATAAACGTTTAGGGAAATGCTCTATTTTCGATGCTGATTTATGGGGTATTTTAGATGGCTTATCTTTGTTGTAAGTTAAACAATGTGAAAGAGTGTTGATACAAACTGATAGTTTGGAGGTCGTTGAAGCTATTTAGGATCCTGATTCAAAGTCTTCTTGTTCGGCCTTAGTCAGACGCATTCGTCAGCTTTTGGGCAACATAAGGAATTGGAGATTAGATTATATTCCTAGAGAAGAAAACAAAGAAGCAGATCAAATGGCCAAAATGATGTTCGACACAGAGGACGGATTATAGTTGTTTACAGAAAATCATCTTGTTTGCTTTGTTTAATTGGTTGTAATCTTATTTTCACCAAAAAAAAATTCCACAAGTAGCTTTTTTTTTTGAGAGAGCGATCCAATCCAAGAAAAATAACCCATCAATCTATGGCTAACTGAATGCATGAACATGGAGATTTCAGGTTTATGGAGATGGGTTAGGGTATCTCAGCGACATGTGCAATATCTTTTATAGGTTTGTTTAAGTATGATGACTAAAAACATAATTGTGTTGTCTAATGTTAGGGTTTAAAAAAAGGGGTTAAGGTTTGTTCGTGTCATGGACAAAATTTTTTATGTTTGTGTTTGTCGCGTGAAGAACAACAAAACTACCTAGTTTAAGGTAAGCCAAAATATTGGTGGCATGAATGATCTTTTCTGGGTAGAAATGATATTGATGCTTTATTTTTGCTGTTGAAACAAATAAAAGCATGAAATTTCGCATGGAGGATGCATGTGAAAGTAGACACTTTTGCAATAGAGTCCTTCGAATTTGTGCTACCTAAAGGATAAGGAAAATGAGTTATGTTATTTTATAATTGGTTGTTTTTAAAATGTATTATTTTGTAAATTATACTATTTGCTACAAACTTTTTTGAATTTTTTGTCAATATTAATGTAAATTAAATGGGTGAAGGTATTTGGCATGTTGCTCTATTATAGGGATTAGATGGAATTAATTATTTGATCAAATAAGGCTAAAATTTATCAAAGATAATATCTAGTGTTAAAAAATAACATGAAAATAATTTGACTCATCCATAGTTCAACTCCAAACAAACTCCAAATAAAATTTATCAAAGTTAACATCAAAAGCTCTCATTCTCTCTTTTTTTTTTTATAGTTTAATTCTTTTTCATGGAATAACTTTAGACTCAAGAATTTATGAACCAAAATCTAAACAATTTTCTTTTTCGACCTCTGACACCGATCATCAGATTGACTTAGATCTAATATATGTACTTCTACTCGTCAATGAGTACTGATCCACCATAACGATCGTCAAATCACCGCTTAAGCCTCACTACCCGATTTAAAAAAAAATTAACACTCTAATGATTTAAATGAAAATTTTCTAATAGTTTAATGACTTAAATGAAAACTTTCAATTAATTCAATAACTATTTTATAAATTTTTAAAGTTAAATGACCGAAGCTTAAACGTACTAATAATTTAATGTGCTTGGGTGCAATTTATCCATTTTGGATTTCTTACTCTCTTTTTTTTGTTCAACATTAACGCTACGTTTGGTTGGATGGAATTGTTATTCCATTCCGCCCTAATTTCGCATGCTACAATAAAGCAGCCATTTGGTTCACCGTTTAGGTGATTCCACGGAATTGCTATTACAGTCTCATTCCCTCAGCTCACCGTTTAGGTATTCAAGGGTTGGGGGTCTGAATACCTATTCAACACCACACCGTTTAGGTTTTTGGACCAAAATAGCCTGCCTCTCTTCTTCCCAAAATTCTGTCCAGATTTCTTCCTCCCCAAATCAAGCATCCATTCGTCCTTCATCTTCATCTCCCTAAATATTGTAAAGGGTACGTTTTCTTTTTCTTTTTTTTCCTGATTCTTTTTAGTTAAAGTTCTTTCATCTCTTTCAACTTTTCTTTTCCCCTTTCAATCCTAAGTTCGATTGAGACTTTTTCGCTCAATCTTCTTTAATTTCTTTTTTCTATTATGTGTTTCTCAGTCGCTTCTTGAAGTCAAGACCGACAACCCGAGGTGTGAAGAAGCCTCATTGATATCGCCCTGGAACTGTAGCTTTGCGGTTAGTCATCAAATCATGTTTTCTTATTCTTGTTTACACGAATTGAACTTATGATGTTTCCATTGGATGCAGTTAAATTCGAAAGTACTAGAAAAGTACTAAACTCCACATCAGGAAACTGCCTTTCCAAAGGCTCGTTCGTGAAATTGCCCAAGACTTTAAGGTAATACCATTAAATTCCAAGTTAATTTTATCAGAAAAGTACCGGTAAGATAATTTTACCTTAGCACACCCTTGCTGCTTTACGTTTTTTTATTCTTGTTTACCTTAGCACACCCTTAGCAAAGTTTTTTAAATTTGATTTAGGGGTTTTTTAAGGTTACTGTTTTGGCCAAGACTTTAAGGTTGCTGTAAATTTCATTTTTAGGGTTGATAATTAGGTCATTTCTTATTTATTTTATTTGTTAAATATATGAATATATGTAAGTGTGTGCCTAGCTTTCTTGTGCTTGAAGCTAAATTTGGTTCAAAGTTATGGATTAGTTTAAGAAACAGGTATGGAACCTTTAGTTTATAGTTGTTTGATGGTGGATATGCATTAAGCTTTCGCGCCTAGGGTAAATTTTAACTATAATCTCCTCTTTATGAACATATATTTGGTGCTCTGAGTTAATCTATGTTGTTGCATGTTGTCACTATGCATGTTTTCCTTCCTTCTCCTGTCCGTTTAATTGTTGTTCTCAGTTTTTTATCGTGCCATCATCTAATTAGGTTTTTCAGGGTGTCTTGTCACTTTTGGATTTAAACTACGTGCTGGTTTGTAATATCTTGGAAATGGGCTTGTGCATTCATGCTTAATTATATGCAATATCATGTTTATAAATGTTCTGAATGTGATCTATGAATATCGTGAACTTTGAAATGTAGGGAAATACCTTAGAAAATTTTTAGATTTTAAGTCTTATTAAGGGAGCTAAGTGAATAGGGTCTTAAGAGAAAATGTATGTGAAATATGACATACAATTGGGCTTGGGAAAAGTGGCTATAAGGCGCCACTTAAGGTCCTAGCATGTGACGCCACCTACAATGCAAATGGGCCTAGGTTTGAGCCACAAGGTGAACAAAAAGGAGTTTTTATTTTTCGGCATTAAGAGGGAGAAGTGGACGGTATTAAGGCACAAAGAGGGAGGTGTTTTATTTTTGTTAAAATTTGGCAAATAGATGGATAAGTGATGGAAAATTATTGGTATTTTTTTTAAGAGATAAGAGATAATGAGGAGATTAATAAGGGAGTTGATCAGGAGTTGAGGTGGTGGCCGAATAGGGGCTCTTTGGGTTGGTATTTTCGATTTTGAAAGGGGGCTTAAGTGTCGAATTTTGTTGTTTCACCGCTAAGTCTCTCTTGCCAAATTTTGTAGTCAAGGAAATCCTCTCATTTTTCTCATTTATTTTGATAAGGCCGAAACTCCATTAGCATCCTCCATTGCCGAAATTCTCCTACTCTTCTCCTAATCTTCTTTTGTTTCTTTCTTCCAACCCCAAATTCCCTTGTAGCCGAATATTTCTTGTGACTTAAAGCCTTAGCCGAATCTTTGAGGGACCTCAAGCAAAGGGGCTGTAGATTTTTTCAAGTAAGGGTAAGATCCAAATTCGGTTTCCATTCCTTTATATTTTTAGACTTAACGAAATTTAGGGACTAACCCCTATTGTTGTTCTTGGCCGAATTATGGAAGGGAGGCTTCAGGATTTAGTAGTTATCGACTACAAATAGGAGATCTTTCGGGACTTTCAAGGATCTAAGGTGAGTTAATCGGTCAAAGGCCATTTATCATGTTTAAGTGATTGAAAATCGAATCTAATACGTGAGTCTATAGGGATTTCGACAGAGGTATACAAGGATTCCGGGATTTGAGAATTTCAAGGTAAGCCATGGTAGTTTCGGCTAAGGGCTATGTACTTATGATTAAATGTTAGAAATTGATCTAACATGTGGCTTTAGGGATTTCAATAGATACCTAAGTCAAGAGATACATTCGGGATTCCAAATCGCAAGGTAAGCATTAATGTGCAATCGGCTATAGCTATATTTTGATACCTAGATCTATTCCTTATTATCTTGGAAGCTGAAAAACTAACCTATGTAGAGATCTAGTGCTTGGCCGAATATAAGGAGGAGTATAGCAAAGATTTCGAGACTTGATTCTTAAGTCAATCGGCAACAAGGTAGGTTTTAAGTGTAATAATCCTATTGGGATTTGGATTTTGGCCGAATGGGTTTTCATTAAATTTTTAATTGGCCGAATGTAGGAGTTAAGAATCTAAAGTATTAGATCAGATTTTCGGGTTCCAGGAAGGCATTAATATCAGGTGTGTACCCCACACTACTTCTTAATAAGTTTTATGGCATGTTATATATATATATGCGATATTAAGAATGTGAAAAGTATGCCGAAAGTACCATACAACGGTACAAAGTACTAAGGTACGTTTCCTACTCCTACTATGAGTATGATAAGATTTGTTATGCCATGAATATGAATATGATAAGAATGTGAAATCGAGCCTAAGGCATTATGTTGCATGATTTTGCATGACATGGGCATATGGGATATTATGAAAAAGGGGAAGTGAATGTGGTGACCTAAGACCACGATATCTGAATGTGGTGACCTAAGACCACGATATCTGAATATGGTGTCTCATGACACAAAGTATGTATCTGGTGGCTATGCCACAAATTTTATAAGGGCGATGAGCACGTCGTCTGCAGCGACTGCCTTCGATGGTGTGTAGCGGATGGAGGGTTGACTTAGTAGTCCCCACGGTGTGCAGGGTGGTACGGGTGATGTGTAGCAGATGGCATATAGGCTTGGGTTTGGGAATGCATCATTAAATGTAAATTATGATATGTATGAATATGATTTGTTGTGCCTGAATTTGTTAAGACTTAGTGTTTGTGTACACATTGAGTCTGTTTGACTCACCCCGTTGTGGGAACCTTTTTTCAGGTGACGATCAGTAATGGACCGGGTCGGTAGGAGCTTAAAGGTGGCCATGCACAGCAAGGTTATTTATACATTTTAAATTTTTATTTAAGCACTTTAATTTATTCTGGGTTTGTTTTAATGTAATAAGGCCATAGTATGAATTTTATTTTATGCATGCACGTTAAATTATTTTATTATGATACGAACTTTTTCTTAAATTAACGACTAAGTTTATTTCATTTAAAAACAAACCCTAAACGCTTTGTCACCTAAAATCAAAGAATTTCAAATATAAAATTAACTTGTTTTCCAACCCGAGCCCAACTCAAAAACAATCTTTCTTTTCAAACACATCATTTTTCCAAAGCCACAAAAGAATTTTAAACCGGTTTACATCGAGGAACATACCAGATCCGATAAAGGCTCGTGGGCCGGGTTTGGGGTGTTTCAAGTTTGGTATCAGAGCCCGATTCAAAACTCGACCTTGAGGGCTTTTAGGGCCCAAAACGTTTTCTCTCTTTTGAAAATGGATTTTTCTAGGAAATAAGCAGGTTTTTTCTGGCATGGCACCTTAGTCTCCGACCCGAAGTCCACCAGGTAAGTACTCTTAACCTCTTTGTGATTTGTATGTAGGGATATATAGGGACATAGACTAGTGGATTAGGAATTAAACCCTAGGACTAGTTTACCCCAACAAATACATAAAACTCTAAGGCACAATTAAACAAACCTGTGTCTAAGTCGCTGAGTTAGGGTGTGGTAACCACAGTACGCATGTCTAGGATTGGTTTCGGTGGGAGCTTGGTATTTAAGCAGTCCTAGTGACTCACCTCCTCTCCACTCGAATCCTACCTGGTGCGTAGCCTCGGTTCACCCTAACCAAGAGGACTTAATCACGGGCTAAACCCCTAACTAAAACCCGAGAGGGACTAGCCATATTTTTATGGAAACCCTAGCTTTAAAATCCCTATATTACCCTTTTAAGAGTAGCAAAAGATTTTTGTGAAAATTCTTCGAAAATATTTCCTACTTGCAAAATTAATAAAATGCCCCTAGTGGTAAGATTACCAAAATGCCCTTGGTTTGTAAAATACTCATATTAACTACAGTTTTATCAAAACTTCTTCACTTTATAAAATTTCCCTACTTTGCAAAGGTATCCATAAAACCCTAACTTGTGAAAACTCAAAATATCCCGATTTGAAAATTTACGAAATTACCCCTGATTACAAAATGACCAAAATACCCTCAGTAAGGAAAATTACCGAAGTACCCTCAACTTAGAAACCTTTAAAAATACCCTCATTTTGAAAAGTCACCAGGAACCGTGTTTTGTAAAAAATTATCGAAATGACCTTGGCTTGTAAAATTACAAAAATACCCCTAATGTATAAAATTATCATTCCACCTTTGAAATTTTTCGAAAATATTTTAATTCTTGTAAAATATCAACACTCTCTATTTTACAATATTTTCAAATACCCTAATTTAAAAAATTACCAAAATACCCCTGTAGGACAAAATTACGAAAATACCCCTAGGTAGTGGAAAACATCAAACAACGACAATTACAACATTTCTCTGTAATGAACGCAAGTTCATATGTGTGACTAGGTGAATGATGTGAGACTGTATGTGTATGAATCGAAAGAACTACTTTCTAGAACTATTAAACATAAAACTGTTCGTGGTTAATCAAGTGGAACTAAACTAATGTATAAAACTCTTTAATCAGATAAACGCAAGTATGAATTCAAGAGGACGTGGCCATAGCGTGCGAGGCCATGGTAGAGGCCGAATGACTGTGTCAGAACCCGTGAGATCGGGTCAAGGATCTGAGAATGAGGTACCACCGCCACCACCACCAGCTGTTGGTGTTGAGCAGCAAGATCAGACGGGAGAAGATGCTGTATCGTAGGCTGTGCTGCGAGTTCTTGAAATGGTGGCTTGTGCTGGAGGGAATATAGGAGCTCGAAAATTTGTACCCGAGCGACTCCGAGCCAACGAGCTAAAGTGTTCCGTGGAGTATCTAGTGTGGCACCCAGTACAGCTGAATATTGGTTGGAAGTAACCGAGCGCATTATGGATGAGCTCGATCTGACCCCGAGGAAAAGTTGAAAGGAATGGTGGCACTGCTACGCGATGAAGCGTATCAATGGTGGTTAACAGTTTAGGATGGTGCCACAGCTGAGGATCTGACCTGAGAATATGTTAAGGTGGTATATCAGAAGAAGTATGTCGGCACACGTTACACCGATGAGCAGAGGAAGGACTTTTTGGGGTCGGTTCAAGGAAATATGTCTGTAGCAGAGTATGAAGCTAAATTTTTGAGGTTGAGCCGGTATGCTCGAGGAGTAGTAGCTACGAAACATGAGCGGTGTGTCTGGTTTGAGGACGGATTAAGGGATGACTTGAGGTTGTTAGTTGCTCCACATCAAGAGCGGGAGTTCTCTACGTTAGTGGAGAAAGCAAAGATAACAGAAGGAATTAAGGACTCTGTGAGGCAGAATCGGACCGGAGTATGCAGAAGAGAGGATTTGAGCCATTTGGATCATCTGAGAATGCTCAAAAAGGTCTAGAGTTGATGGGCCGCGAGGTCAGCAAACTGGTACTAGAGGGCAATATCGTACTTATGAGCAAGGGAAGAAACACTTAGGTGAATCTTTGGAAGAAGGCAGTGGATGTTTGGATGTGGGTCAAAGGACTATATGATTAAGGATCGCCCGAGGAAACCGGATGGGAATCGCCCAATGACCTGTAATATTAATCAGTGGTAGAGGGGACAATGACCTCGGCCGAGGTCGTGGTCCGAATAACAGAGGAAATGGTGCTGGCAGAGGACGTGGAACACCTTGTCGAGGTGCTGTTAATATTGAGGCAAGGCAGCTGAGTTTGGTTTATACGGTTCATCGTAGGGAGGAGGGAGACGCGCTAGGACGTTATAACCGATACATTTCTTATATTTAAAAAACCTTATTATGCTTTGATCGATGTGGGCTCGACCCATTCTTATATTGCATGTAGAGTAGTTGAAACTCTAGGCATAACCTTTGAACTCTCGGATAGGAAGATGACTGTAGTAAGCCCACTAGGTCAAACTGTAGTGGTAAATAAGATCTTTCGGAATGTACCTTTAGAAATTCAAGGCGTAGTATTTTTTGCCGACTTGATGGAACTTCCCTTCGGAGAGTTTGATCTCATACTTGGAATGGACTGACTAGTGGACCATCGGGCTGTGTTGGACTGTGTAGCTAAGCGAATGGAGTTAAGGACCCCGGAGGATGAGGTGGTCATTATGATAGAAGAAAGAAGAAACTATTTGTCTAATATAGTTTCGGCGCTAAAGGCTGAAAAGATGGTTCGTAAAGGGTGCAAGGCGTTTTTAGCCTTTATAAGTGCATTAGATGGAAAGGAAGAGGGTGTTAGTGGAGTTAAAACGGTAAGGGATTATGAAGACGTGTTTTCGAAGGAATTACCAGGAATACCCCCAGACAGGGAGGTGGAGTTTGGAATTGACTTGCTGCCAGGAATAACTCCTATGTCAATCGCTCCGTACAGAATGGCAACAAAGGAGTTGGTTGAACTTAAGGCTCAGATTCAGGAATTACTCGACCGTGGGTTTATCCGACCCAGTGTGTCTCCATGGGGAGCACCAGTCTTGTTTGTGAAGAAGAAGGACGGAACTATGCGTATGTGCATAGACTATCGTCAGTTGAACAAGTTGACCATCAAGAACAAGTACCCCTTGCCAAGGATAGACGACCTGTTCGATCAGTTTAAGGGAGCAGTGATTTTCTCCAAGATCGATTTAAGGTCTAGATACCATCAGTTGAAGGTGAAGGAAGTGGATATCCATAAGACAGCCTTTAGGACAAGGTACGGCCACTATGAGTTTGTGGTAATGCCATTCGGGTTGACAAATGCCTCAATCGCGTTCATGGATATGATGAATCGGGTTTTTCAACCTTACTTGGATAGGTTCATCGTGGTGTTCATCGATGACATCCTAGTATACTCCAAGACTGAAGAGGAGCATGATGAGCATCTCCGGATTGTGCTGCAAGTTTTAAGGAGAAGAAGCTCTATGCCAAATTCAGCAAGTGTGAATTTTGGCTTAAGGAGGTTGCATTCTTAGGGCACGTGGTGTCAGCAGAAGGAATAAGGGTGGATCCTAGGAAGGTTGAAGCAGTGTTGAATTGGAAACCACCAAGTCGGTGGCGGAGATTCGTAGTTTCTTGGGACTGACAGGCTATTACAGAAGGTTCATGGAAGGATTTTTGTCAATAGCAGCACCTTTGACAAAGTTGTTGAGGAAGGAAGTACCCTTTGTATGGACGGATAAGCAACAGGAGAGCTTTGAAAAGCTTAAAAGGGTATTGATGGAAGCTCCAGTGTTGATTCAGCCTAAGGCAGGAAAAGATTTTACGGTGTATTGTGACGCTTCCCATACAGGTTTGGGTTGCGTATTGATGCAAGACGGAAAGGTAGTCGCATATGCGTCTCGACAGTTGAGGCCACATGAGGTGAATTACCCGACGCATGACTTGGAATTAGCAGCAGTGGTCTTCGCTCTTAAGGTATGGAGGCACTACCTTTATGGTGAAAAGTCGACGATCTACACAGACCACAAGAGCCTTAAGTATTTGCTGACTCAGAAGGAGTTAAACTTAAGGCAGCGAAGGTGGGTTGAATTACTGAAGGACTATGATTGTTCAATAGAGTACCATCCGGGCAAGGCGAATGTAGTGGTGGATGCTCTAAGCCAGAAAGTTGTGTCAGATCTGAGAGCAATGTTCACACACTTGAGTTTGTATGATGATGGGAGCCTGTTGGCAGAATTGCAAGTCAAGCTGACGTGGTTGAATGAGGTGAAAGAGGGACAGTTGGCTGATGATGACCTAAGTGTTAAGCTGCAGCAGGTACAAAATGGAGAGTTGGAAGATTATGGCATTAATGGCGAAGGAGTGTTATGTTTCAGGAACAAGGTCTGTATGCCCAAGGATAAGGAACTTAGACAAAGGATTCTTCAGGAATAACATAGTAGCCCTTATGCTATATATCCTGGAGGCACTAAGTTGTATAGAGACTTGAGAGAACAGTTTTGGTGGCCTGGTCTGAAAAAAGAAGTTACAGAATTTGTCGGCAAGTGTATAACGTGTCAGCAAGTTAAGGCTGAACACCAGGTTCCGTCAGGATTGCTTCAGCCAATCATGATTTCGCAGTGAAAGTGGGAGAGAATTACCATGGACTTCGTTAGTGGGCTTCCCCTTACGCCTACTAAGAAGGACTCGGTATGGGTAATAGTGGATCGTTTGACTAAGTCCGCGCACTTTATTCCGGTGAGAGTCGACTATTCTTTGCAGAGGTTGGCAAAGTTATATGTGGTGGAAGTCGTAAGGTTGCATGGAGTGCCGGTGTCGATTATCTCAGATAGGGACCCAAGGTTTACTTCCGATTCGAAAGTGTTACATCGAGCTTTAGGCACTAAATTGGATTTCACTACGACCTTTCATCCACGATCGGACGGGCAATCGAGCAGGTAATCCAAGTTTTAGAGGACATGTTGAGGGGCTGTGTGATGGATTTTAGAGGAAGTTGGGAGGAGTATTTGCCTTTAGTAGAGTTTACCTACAACAACAGCTATCAGGCAAGTATTCGAATGGCACCTTATGAAGCACTGTATGGTCGAAAGTGTCGGACTCCTACATGTTGGACGGAATTGGGAGAACGACGAGCTTTGGGTCCAGAGATTGTGGCAGAATCTGAAGAGAAGGTTAGTGTAATTCGGGCTTGATTGAAGGAAGCATCCGATAGACAAAAGTCGTACGCAGATCTCAAACGGAAGGAGATTGAATTTGATGTGGGAGACCAAGTATTCCTTAAAGTTTTGCCTTGGAAGAAGGTGATGAGATTTGGTCAAAAAGGGAAACTAAGTCCAAGGTTTATAGGACCCTATCGAGTGTTGAAGCGAGTTGGACCAGTGGCATATCAGTTGGAATTACCACTCGAGTTGAAGTAGATGCACGATGTATTCCATGTGTCAATGCTACGTCGATATCGATCGGATCCATCTCATGTGGTACCAATCAAAGAGGTGGAGCTAAGGTCAGACTTGTCCTATGAGGAGGAGCCGATTCAGATCCTAGAACGTGATGTGAAAGTGTTAAGGAGGAAGTTAGTTCCTCTAGTTAAGGTGTTATGGCGCAATCATGGATCGGAAGAAGCTTCGTGGGAGCCAGAGGAAGCAATGCGACAGCAATACCCCCACCTATTCTAGCCAGGTAATTTTGAGGACGAAATTATTTTAAGGGGGTAGAACTGTAATATCCTGGAAATGGGCTTGTGCATTCATGCTTAATTATATGCAATATCATGTTTATAAACATTCTGAATGTGATCTATGAATATCGTAAACTTTGAAATGTAGGGAAATACTTTAGAAAATTTTTAGATTTTAAGTCTTATTAAGGGAGCTAAGTGAATAGGGACTTAAGAGAAAATGTATGTGAAATATGGCATACAATTGGGCTTGGGAAAAGTGGCTATAAGACGCCACTTAAGGGCCTAGCATGTGACGCCACCTACATATGCAAATGGGCCTAGGTTCGAGCCACAAGGTGAACAAAAAGGAGTTTTTATTTTTCGGCATTAAGAGGGAGAAGTGGACGGTATTAAGGCACAAAAAGGGAGGTGTTTTATTTTTGTTAAAATTCAGCAAATAGATGGATAAGTGATGGATAATTATTGGTATTTTTTTTAAGAGATAAGAGATAATGAGGAGATTAATAAGGGAGTTGATCAGGAGTTGAGGTGGTGGCCGAATAGGGGGCTCTTTGGGTTGGCAATTTGGTTTTGAAAGGGGGCTTAAGTGCCGAATTTTGTTGTTTCACCTCTAAGTCTCTCTTGCCGAATTTTGTAGTCAAGGAAATCCTCTTATTTTTCTCATTTATTTTGATAAGGCCGAAACTCCATTAGCATCCTCCATTGCCGAAATTCTCCTACTCTTCTCCTAATCTTCTTTTGTTTCTTTCTTCCAACCCCAAATTCCCTTGTAGCCGAATATTTCTTGTGACTTAAAACCTTAGCCGAATCTTTGAGGGACCTCAAGCAAAGCGGCTGTCGATTTCTTCAAGTAAGGGTAAGATCCAAATTCGGTTTCCATTCCTTTATATTTTTAAACTTAACGAAATTTAGGGACTAACCCCTATTGTTGTTCTTGGCCGAATTATGGAAGGGAGGCTTCAGGATTTAGTAGTTATCGACTACAAAGAGGAGATCTTTCGGGACTTTCAAGGATCTAAGGTGAGTTAATCGGTCAAAGGCCATTTATCATGTTTAAGTGATTAAAAATCGGATCTAATATGTGAGTCTATAGGGATTTCGACAGAGGTATACAAGGATTCCGGGATTTGAGAATTTTAAGGTAAGCCATGGTAGTTTCGGCTAGGGCTATGTACTTATGATTAAATGTTAGAAATTGATCTAACATGTGGCTTTAGGGATTTCGACAGATACCTAAGTCAAGAGATATATTCGGGATTCTAAATCGTAAGGTAAGCATTAATGTGCAATCGGCTATAGCTATATTTTGATACCTAGATCTATTCCTTATTATCTTGAAAGCTGAAAAACTAACCTATGTAGAGATCTAGTGCTTGGCCGAATACAAGGAGGAGTATAGCAAAGATTTTGGGACTTGATTCTTAAGTCAATCGGCAACAAGGTAGGTTTTAAGTGTAATAATCCTATTGGGATTTGGATTTGTGGCCGAATGGGTTTTCATTAAATTTTTAATTGGCCAAATGTAGGAGTTAAGGATCTAAAGTATTAGATCGGATTTTGGGTTCCAGGAAGGCATTAATATCAGGTGTGTACCCCACACTACTTCTTAATAAGTTTTATGGCATGTTATATATATATATATATGCGATATTAAGAATGTGAAAAGTATGCCTAAAGTACCATACAACGGTACAAAGTACTAAGGTACATTTCCTACTCCTACTATGAGTATGATAAGATTTGTTATGCCATGAATATGAATATGATAAGAATGTGAAATCGGGCCTAAGGCATTATGTTGCATGATTTTGCATGACATGGGCATATGGGATATTATGAAAAAGGGGAAGTGAATGTGGTGACCTAATACCACGATATCTGAATGTGGTGACCTAAGGCCACGATATCTGAATATGGTGTCTCATGACACAAAGTATGTATCTGGTGGCTATGCCACGAATTTTATAAGGGCGATGAGCACGTCGTCTGCAGCGACGGCCTTCGATGGTGTGTAGCGGATGGAGGGTTGACTTAGTTGTCCCCACGGTGTGCAGGATGGTACGGGTGATGTGTAGCGGATGGCATATAGGCTTGGGTTCGGGAATGTATCATTAAATGTAAATTATGATATTTATGAATATGATTTGTTGTGCCCGAATTTGTTAAGACTTAGTGTTTGTGTACACATTGAGTCTGTTTGACTCACCCGTTAGGGAACCTTTTTCGGTGACGATCGGTAATGGACCGGGTCGGCGGGGAGCTTAAAGGTGGCTATGCACAAGAAGGAAATTATTTATTTAGACATTTTAAATTTTATTTAAGCACTTTAATTTATTCAGGTTTGTTTTAATGTAATAAGGACATAGTATGAATTTTATTTTATGCATGCACGTTAAATTATTTTATTATGATACGAACTTTTTCTTAAATTAACAACTA
Source organism: Gossypium rotundifolium (assembly GCA_025506655.1). Lineage (NCBI taxonomy): Eukaryota > Viridiplantae > Streptophyta > Magnoliopsida > Malvales > Malvaceae > Gossypium > Gossypium rotundifolium. The sequence goes on along the minus strand of CP106722.1, from coordinate 153,580,733 downwards.
AGTTTATTTCATTTAAAAAAAAACCCTAAACGCTTTGTCACCTAAAATCAAAGAATTTCAAATATAAAATTAACTTGTTTTCCAACCCGAGCCCAACTCAAAAACAATCTTTCTTTTCAAACACATCGTTTTTTCCAATTCCACAAAAGAATTTTGAACCGGTTTACATCGAGGAACATACCAGATCTGGTAAAGGCTCGTGGGCCGTGTTTGGGGTGTTTCATAGTTTATTGACTTATACTGTTTTTCATCATGATCTGAGTGGTTCTTTTCCTTGATCATTTCCTTCGTCGTCCTGTAGTATTTGCTGTAGAAAGCTCTTCCTGTTAGGTTATTTTATCATTCAATGTTTCCTGTGCTAGGTAAAGGTGGCTGTGATGATTGGGCAAACTTGTACAATTATGATCTATTGAGAGTTAATACAAAATTGTAGGTATTGGTTATATTTTTCAATTATTCAGGGGTTCATTTGTATTTCGGGGACTTAAAGTTAGGGGAAGAACCACGCTTATCGAGCAGGAGAGCAGCCGATTTTGGTACCATTGTGTTGCTTCCAGTCCTTTTATTTTTGTGCCTATTATCTGTTGGAATGTCGGTACCCCCATGGCGTAGAAAAAAATTTCAGTGATCCAAACCATGGATCCATGTGCGAGGAACGAATCGAGGTGAAATAATGGTTCCAAAATTACCGAAACTTCAATCTGAGTAGACAGCGACACCTTGGCAATGAGAATTCTGATCTATTATCGAATCAAGCCGCAACCTTTTATGATTTCGACCTCTACGTAATCCACCTAGTTTGACGATGAACGGAAGAAATCTCCAAAATTGTTCTGGAGGTTTCTTTGCTTGACGGCTGCTAGACCTCACAAGCAAAGTTTCAGTTTTTTAGGGTTTTCAAAAAAAAAAAAACTCTCTAGCTCTCACCTTTTATAATTGGTATATATATAATGAATCATAATTCAAAATTTTTTTATCCGAACATAATAATCATAATTAAAAATAAATAAATATAATAATATTTTAATAAAAAATTATAATTACTTTAATTATAACAAGGATTTCATAAACTATAATTATTTAAATTTATATACTGAACCAAATTCATTTATTAATAGAACTATGTTCTCATTATGTACAACATCCTTGTACATATAATATGTTCAATATTTGATTGCCCAATTAAATTAATTCTATAATTAATTTAATTCATGTGACAACCAAACACAATACCAACTATGTTTTATTAGTTCATTTCAACCATAGGGTGTGACCCTATAGGTTTTTGTAACGTTAGCAGTAATACTAGAATGATTCTAATGTTACAAACAATGAGTGGCATCTAGCAATGCATCCTTGCTATGTAACACCCTAAAAATTTGAGTATTTAAATTTGCATAATTTTGGTGTTTAGATTTTAAAGGAAAAATCTTTTATTTTAATTTGGTGTTTATTGAAATCTTGAGAGGGTAAAGCATAATTTGGAGAAGAAATAAAATTTATTAAAGTGAGATTTATGGAAGTGAAACAAAGGTGATTAAGACTTAAGCTAAATTAAGTGCTAAAAGTGTCATAAAATGAGCATATGGCATGGTGGAGATTGGCGCATGGGTTCAAGTAAGAGGGAAGAGGTTCGAATCCTTGTATAGCACCTAGATAAAATTTTTGTTTTAATTTTCGCTCATGGCTATGAAGTGTCGGCAAGGGACATATAAGGAAGGTGTTGACCATGTATTTTTGGTTAGTGTATCAAGGATTAAGGTAACAACTAACATATGGTATGAAATCAAAAGTTTAAGGAAAGATAGGGGGACATAAGGCACTTATCAAGGGAAAATTTGGAAAGAAATAATGGCCAATTGACCATAGGCTGGACGGCAATATTGGTAGGGGAGGAGAGCCAAAATTTTGTTAGTTTGGCAAAATCTCATTCTTTTCTCTTTGGTTAACCTTTGCACTTTGTGCAGAATTTTATTCCTCTCCTTTCAATATCCCTTTTGGCGAATTTTGCACTTGGTTAAGCCAATATCTCTTGACCATTTGGTCACTTTTATTCATTTTGTTAACTTTCTTTTGTATTCTCCTTGTCGAAATCACCTATACCAAAATCAATCTCTTTCTTTTTCTTTGCCATGGCGAATATACCACACCTAAGTTCATATTTTTTTCTTTTCTTTTCTTCTAATCTCCTTGAAATCAAAACATCATCACCATCATCCTTTCGTTCTTATACTATTTCTTTTCAATCGAAAATTTTCTCCATCTTCACTCTCTTGGCGAATGTTATTGTGCCTATAAGCCAAAAATTATTTTCCATTCTTAATCATTTATAGTAGAATCTTTCATCAATTTAGACACCATTCTCCATCCTTTTCTTTTCGATTGTGGATCATAGGTAAGGGTTTTCTTTTCCATTTTTTGTTTTAATAAGTGATATTATGGCGAATGTCATTAGATTATTGAAGGTCTTTTGGATTGATATGGCATTCATATTAATAACGTTTCTTCGTTATTATTTAGTGCAATAACGGAGATCGGAACTCAAGAGATCGGGAGAAAGCGTTGGAGACGTTTTATTTTGGTAAGGAAATCAAATCTCTTTAAATCTCTAGTATTATTGATATTATTTTAGATCTAACTAAATTCTTTTGGATCTTGAAGACTGTCAAGATAGGGAAGAAAAGGCGGTGTTTAGTTATCGTAAGAGGGTGGATCTGTAAATCCCCATTCAAGCGAAGAGCGGTTTCGCGATCGGGATTTTCCACGGGTTGTGGGCCATCTTAGAAAGAAGTCCATTATTCAAGTAGTACGAACCTCGGAGCCGTTATCGTTGGTGGATTCTCGTGACTAGTGAATCGATAAGCGAAGGAAAACCGAAAATCAAGTGATTCAAAATCAAGAGGGTAAGATTTTGGATCCATTAACAAATAAGATTATTTTTGCGAATTAGTTGTCTAACGAATCGAAATATATTTTAGGTCTTGGAGCGAGAAGGATAATACTCACGGTATCGAGGTGTGTAATTTCACCTCATTATTTTTGGGTTGTATGTCAAATTTGGTATGGTAGAAAAATCGTAAAAGCGACTAGATCGGTAAAAGCACAAAATTGATATTTTGACGAAATACGTAAAAACGACTAAATCGTGAAAATTACGAAAACGCCTCAAGAAATTAATTGATATTATGAAAATTTGATGTTTCGTGAAAATGGGCGTAAATACTCTAGTTCGTGAAAATGGGCGTAAATACTCTAGTTCGTGAAAATGGGCCGTAAATACTCTAGTTCGTGAAAATGGTAGTAAATACTCTAGTTCGTGAAAATGGGCCGTAAATACTCTAGTTCGTGAAAATGGGCCGTAAATACTCTAGTTCGTGAAAATGGTAGTAAATACTCTAGTTCGATAAATTGGGCCATAAATACTCTAGTTCGTTAAAATTTAGCCAAAACGCTCTAGTTTGGTAAATGGGCCAAAGCCCACTAAATTGCTAAATGGATAAATTGCTATAATTATGGGCCAAATGAAATGTCATTGATAAACCCACCATGTTATGTATTGATAATAAATTTTATATTTTTAAAGTACATGTATAATTGCATGGGTGGGATTTATGAAGAGAAGAATGGCGATTGCCACAATATCGGCTTATTGCCTCTAGTTGGTGGCTCGCCACAATATAAACTTATTGCCTCTAGTTCGGTGGTTTCGCCACAATATCGACTTATTGCCTTTAGTTCGGTGGCTTCGCCACAATATCGGCTTATTGCCTCTAGTTCGGTGGCTATGCCACGATTATAAAAAGGCTTAATGCCTACGATTGGTGTGATGGCGGGGTGGGTTGACTTGATCCCCACAGGTGTGATGGTTGGTACGGGGGTGTTAGCGGATGGATATTAGGTTTGGGTTGGGAATTACATTTTTTTATGCATTATTAATTATTTTAAATTCATGATATATTATTGAATTACGAATTGGGCTCAAGCCCAAACATAATATCTTGACAACTGGCCCAATAATGGTGGTAAGTGAGTTACACTTGAGTTCTAAGTAACTCACCCTTTAATTTCTTCCCATCTCGGGTAATGGAAACCGATGTGGACTTGGGTGAGGATGACTTCGTGGAGGCCATCTTGCTAAATAAGGGTTATTTAAATTCGAACTTTTAATTATTATTTTTACTATTTTGGGATGTTGTAATAAATGGCCTCTATAAATAACTTATGGATTTTATGTGTGTTGGAATTTAAACTTTATTTGGGCTTTTAAATCATGGGTGTGATTTATGATGCTTTACTAAAATGAACTTGGGTTTTCAAAGTATATGGAATTCTTTTATAAATAATTCTTTTTGCTAACTCTTTAACAAATTTCCTAACGGTTTTAGATAATACAATGATTTTCAACTAATGTTTTAAATATTTATCAAAATCTAATACTCTACAAATTTTAAACTCAGTAAACAATATTGTAGTTTTCAACTCATTAAGGATTTAAGAATAGTTCGAATCATGTAACAAACCAAATCTAGTCTCAACGCATAGACCGGGTTTGGGGTGTTACATTTAGTAATATCGAGCCAGTTTCAAAAACTCGGTACGTGGTTTGGGTTCAAAAATAATTTCGGTATGAAAGCGTTCAATGATATTTTAAAGATCAATATGGCACCACAAGCATCCAAGCAACAAGTCAAGTAAGTATTATTGCTTAATGATTACTATGATATGATCATAGGAACACTCTAGAACTTCTAGTTTTAGATGTGAAAAGCGTAGAGATTGAGACTATAGGACACGTTACGAAAAACAACTTTATATCTCAAATCTCATAAAATATCGTTAATAAACACGAAACAAAATTACGATTCATAAAACTTGTAATCGGATAAGCGAACAAGCAATCATGAGTACAAGAGGACGTGGTCGTGGAGCGCGGTAGAGCGTGGCGTGGTAGAGGCCGAGGTGCTACTGGTGAAGCACCAAATCATATGCGAAGTGGGCCTTTTGCGTCAATAGAAAGTGAGACCGGATCACGCGATCACATGGAAGAAGATCATGCATTGACTCAAGCAATGCTACGAGTCTTGGAAAGGGTCATTGGAACTAGAATTGGGCCAACAACTCGTGGGTCAATTTGAGAGCGACTTAAAGCGAATAATGCGAAGTTTTCAGAGGAGTCTCGGTGTAGCTCCAAATGTGGCGAATCTTGGCTCAAGGCGTGGAACGGATTATGGATGATATGGAATGCACGGCTAAGCAAAAAGCGAGAGGGCTGTATCCTTATTGAGAGATGAGGCGTGTCGGTGGTGGCTCACTGTTCGAGAAGGCCTTGAAGCCGCATCGATTAAGCGGAATTCTTTAAAGGCGCCTTCCAAGGAAAATACGTCGAACGAGCTATGTAGATGCCGAAGGAAGGAATTTCGAATCTTGTCCAAGGAAGTAAGACCAGTGGCGCATATGAAGTCGAGTTTTACGTCGAGCCGTTATGCGGGACAATTGTAGCAACAGATCATGAGCGTTGTATGCGTTTGAGGATGGACTTAATGATGAGTGAGGGTTACGATTGCTCATGACAAGTTAGAAATTTTTCGACTCTTGTGGAGAAGGCCAAAATAGCCAAGAGGCTAAGAACTCGAGCAGCGAGCGAGAAAGATCCGAAACAAAGAGAGACACAATGATCTGGTTCTTCCAAGAGATTCGGAAGAAACCGAAATGATGAATCGGTTCAAGGCGAACCCGGTAACAAATAATCGAAGTCGAGATTGCACCGAGTGTGGGAAAAGGCATTTTGGGAATCTTGGAGGAAAAGCGGTGCATGCTACAAATGCGGTTCAATGGAACATCGATTACAAAAGTTGTCCTCGACGAATGGATACGACTCAAGAAGTCCGTAATAATGATGCACTACCGGCGGGGTAATCACCACCAGAGAGGTCGTGGACCGGTCGTGGTGGTAATGGGGCTGGTCGTGGTCAAGGTGCACCGGTCGAGGCAATGGTAATAGAGAAATGCGGATGCAAGACGACTGGGTGGTTTATGCGGTTAGGCGCCGCAAGACGGCAATGCACTGATGTGATAAGCGATACGTTCTTCATTTTGATGTACTGTTATTGCCTTAATAGATATTGGCTCTACTCATTCATATGTATCTAGTGCCATATCGAAACACAATTTAGAATCAAATTACCGATAGTGAGATGACGATGTCAGTCCTTTAGGACGATCGAGAATATTAATAAAATATTTAAAGGCGTGCCTTTAAAATCCAAGAGGAAGTATTCTTAGCAAATTTGATGGAACTACCTTTCGGCGAGTTCGATCTCATTCAGGCATGGATGGTTGGTTAACCATCGAGCGCAATTGGATTGTCTTTGAAAAGCGAATGTCGATAAGGACCGGATGATAAGGAAATCATAATGATTGGTGAACGAAAGAACTATCGGCAAATGTGGTATCGCATTAAAAGCGGAGAAGTTGGTGCGGAAAGTGCAGGGCATTCCTAGCCTTTATCGTGCTTTGGATGCCAAAGAATTATCCGTGAATGATGTGAGGACGGTGAAGGAATTTCCGATGTATTTCTGAAGAACTTCTGGTATACCTCGGATCGAGAAGTAGAATTTGGCATTGAGCTTTTGCACGGGGCGGCTCCGGTGTCCATTGCTCCCTATAGAATGGCACAGAAGGAGTTGGTGAGCTCAAAGCTCAAATTCAAGAATTCTTGGATCGGGATTCATTCGACCAAGTGTGTCTCCGTGGGGAGCACCGGTTTTGTTCGTCAAGAAGAAGGATGGATCGATGCGTATGTGCATTGACTACGAGCGATTGAATAAATTGACGATCAAGAATCGGTATCCTCTGCCGAGAATTGACGACTGTTTGATCAATTGAAGGGAGCTTGATTTCTCAAAATTGATTTAAGGTCGGGTTATCACCGACTTAAGGTGAAAGAAGCGGACATCTATAAGGCGGCATTTCGGACACGTTACGGACACTATGAGTTTGTAGTGATGCCGTTTGGATTAACCAATGCACCAAGTGCATTTATGGACATGATGAACCAAGTCTTTCAACCATATTTAGACCGGTTTGTGGTAGTGTTCATAGATGATATATTGGTTTATTAGAAGTGAGGAGGAACATGACCAGACATTTGCGGATAGTATTACAATTACTTCGTGATAAGCAATTGTATGCCAAATTTGGTAAATCGAATTTTGGCTAAAGGAGGTGACTTTCCTTGGTCATGTAGTATCGGTAGAAGGAATAAGGTGGATCCTCGGAAAATTGAGGCTATTCGGATTGGAAGCCACCAACATCGATGGTGAAATTCGGAGTTTCTTAGGCTTGGTGGATACTATAGACGCTTTGTAGAGGGTTTTCATTGATTCTGCACCCTAACTAAATTGTTGCGTAAAGGAGTTCCGTATATACGACCGAAAAGCGCAAGAGAGTTTTGAGAAATTGAAGAAGATCTGTGAAGCTCCGGTTTTGATTCAACCCGAGGCGGAAAAGAATTCACTTTGTTTATTGCGATCGTCTCACGGGTGCAGGTTGTGTGTTGATGCAAAATGGAAAGGTGGTGGCCTATGCTTCTCGTCAATTGAGACCACACGAAGTAAACTACCCTACTCATGATTTGGAGTTAGCTGCCGTTGTCTTTGCTCTAAAGATTTGGAGGCACTATCTCTATGGTGAGAAGTCCATAATCTACGGATCACAAGAGTCTTAAATACCTCCTTACCCGAAGGAGTTGAATTTAAGACAAAGAAGATGAGTAGAATTGTTAAAAGATTATGATTTCTCCATCGAATACCATCCTGGAAAGGCTAACGTGGTAGCCGACGCGTTAAGTCGTAAAGGCGGTATCTGAATTAAGAGCTCTATTTGCCCATTTGAGTGCATACGAGGATGGCGGTTTGTTAGCGAACTACGGTGAAGCCTCGTGGTGGAACAAATCAAGGAAAAGCAGACATCGATGAGAAGTTGGGACCTTTACTTGGCAAGTTGAAAATGGTGAAATTGAAGATTTTGGAATAAACACGAGGGTGTGTTGTGCTTTCGAGGAGAGTATGCATGCCTAAGGATCTAGATTTGAGGCAAGCGATTCTACGGAGGCGCATAGTAGCCCTTATGCTATGCATCCGGAGGAAATAAGATGTATCGAGATCTTCGTGAGCGATATTGGTGGCGGGGTTGAAGCGTGAGATTACAGAGTTCGTAGGAAAATGTTTGACTTGTCAGCAAGTGAAGGCAGAACACCAATTACCGTCTGGATTGTTACAACCGATAAAGATTCCTCTTTGGAAATGGGAGAGGATAACTATGGATTTTGTTAGTGGGTTACCGTTAACACCTGCTAAGAAAAATTCCGTTTGGGTAATTGTTGACAGGTTGACGAAGACTGCTCATTTCTTGCCAGTTCGTACGGATTATTCATTGCAGAAATTGGCGAAACTTTACGTATCCGAAATTGTGAGGTTACATGGGGTACCAGTATCTATTATATCGGATAGGGACCCTAGGTTTACATCACGATTCTGGAAAGCGCTGCATGAAGCCTTGGGAACAAAGTTGAATTTCGATCGGCTTTTCATCCTCGATCGATGGTCGATCGGAGAGAGTAATTGAGATATTGGAAGATATGTTAAGAGGATGTGTAATCGACTTGAGGGTAGTTGGGAGGATTATCTACCCTGGCGAAATTTGCGATATAACAACAATGCCTATCGTCTAGCATTGAGATGGCACCTTACGAGGCATTGTATGGTCGTAAGTGTCGCTCTCCTATTGTTGGGTGAGTTGGGCGAAAGATGATGTTAGGTCACGAGATGATATCGAGGCCGAGGATAAGGTAAAAGTTATTCGAGCACGGTTGAAAGAAGCCTCGAGATGAGGCGAAGTCGTCGCAGATCTGAAGCGGAGGGACATCGAGTATAGTGTGGGAGATCGGGTTTTCTTGAAGGTATCTCCTTGGAAAAAGATCTTGATTCGGAAGGAAGGGCAAGCTAAGTCCTAGATATATTGGACCTTATCGTGTCTTTGAAGCGTGTTGGTCGATGGCATATCAGTTGAGTTACCTCCGGAGTTAGATCAAATTCATAATGTCTTTCATGTTTCCATGTTGAGGCGTTATAGATCGGATCCTTTGCACATTATACCGGTAGAAGAATTGAGTGAATCCATTTGTCCTTTGAAGAAGAACGGTGGAAATCCTAGACCGAGATGTCAAGGTATTAAGGAAGAAAAGCATGCAGTTGGTCAAAGTTCTATGGCGTAACCACGAAGTGGAAGAAGCTACGTGGGAGCCAGAGGATGCAATTCGGCAACAATACCCTCACCTTTTTCAACGGGTAAATTTCGAGGACGAAATTTTCTTTAAGGAGGGTAGAGTTGTAACACCTAAAAATTTGAGTATTTAAATTTGCATAATTTTGGTGTTTAGATTTTAAAGGAAAAATCTTTTATTTTAATTTGGTGTTTATTGAAATCTTGAGAGGGTAAAGCATAATTTGGAGAAGAAATAAAATTTATTAAAGTGAGATTTATGGAAGTGAAACAAAGGTGATTAAGACTTAAGCTAAATTAAGTGCTAAAAGTGTCATAAAATGAGCATATGGCATGGTGGAGATTGGCGCATGGGTTCAAGTAAGAGGGAAGAGGTTGAATCCTTGTATAGCACCTAGATAAAATTTTTGTTTTAATTTTACGCTCATGGCTATGAAGTGTCGGCAAGGGACATATAAGGAAGGTGTTGACCATGTATTTTTGGTTAGTGTATCAAGGGATTAAGGTAACAACTAACATATGGTATGAAATCAAAAGTTTAAGGAAAGATAGGGGGACATAAGGCACTTATCAAGGGGAAAATTTGGAAAGAAATAATGGCCAATTGACCATAGGCTGGACGGCAATATTGGTAGGGGGAGGAGAGCCAAAATTTTGTTAGTTTGGCAAAAATCTCATTCTTTTCTCTTTGGTTAACCTTTGCACTTTGTGCAGAATTTTATTCCTCTCCTTTCAATATCCCTTTTTGGGCGAATTTTGCACTTGGTTAAGCCAATATCTCTTGACCATTTGGTCACTTTTATTCATTTTGTTAACTTTCTTTTGTATTCTCCTTGTGCCGAAATCACCTATACCAAAATCAATCTCTTTCTTTTTCTTTGCCATGGCGAATATACCAGCACCTAAGTTCATATTTATTTTCTTTTCTTTTCTTCTAATCTCCTTGAAATCAAAACATCATCACCATCATCCTTTCGTTCTTATACTATTTCTTTTCAATCGAAAATTTTCTCCATCTTCACTCTCTTGGCGAATGTTATTGTGCCTATAAGCCAAAAATTATTTTTCCATTCTTAATCATTTATAGTAGAATCTTTCATCAATTTAGACACCATTCTCCATCCTTTTCTTTTCGATTGTGGATCATAGGTAAGGGTTTTCTTTTCCATTTTTGTTTTAATAAGTGATATTATGGCGAATGTCATTAGATTATTGAAGGTCTTTTGGATTGATATGGCATTCATATTAATAACGTTTCTTTCGTTATTATTTAGTGCAATAACGGAGATCGGAACTCAAGAGATCGGGAGAAAGCGTTGGAGCGTTTTATTTTGGTAAGGAAATCAAATCTCTTTAAATCTCTAGTATTATTGATATTATTTTAGATCTAACTAAATTCTTTTGGATCTTGAAAGTATCAAGATAGGGAAGAAAAGGCGGTGTTTAGTTATCGTAAGAGGGTGGATCGTAAATCCCCATTCAAGCGAAGAGCGGTTTACGCGATCAAGGATTTTCCATAGGGTTGTGGGCCATCTTAGAAAGAAGTCCATTATTCAAGTAGTACGAACCTCGAGTCAGTTATCGTTGGTGGATTCTCGTGCTAGTGAATCGATAAACGAAGGAAAACCGAAAATCAAGTGATTCAAAATCAAGAGGGTAAGATTTTGGATCCATTAACAAATAAGATTATTTTTGCGAATTAGTTGTCTAACGAATCGAAATATATTTTAGGTCTTAGGGCGAGAAGGGATAATACTCACGGTATCGAGGTGTGTAATTTCACCCTCATTATTTTTGGGTTGTATGTCAAATTTCGGTATGGTAGAAAAATCGTAAAACGACTAGATCGGTAAAAGCACAAAATTGATATTTTGACGAAATACGTAAAACGACTAAATCGTGAAAATTACGAAAACGCCTCAAGAAATTAATTGATATTATGAAAATTTGATGTTTCGTGAAAATGGCCGTAAATACTCTAGTTCGTGAAAATGGTAGTAAATACTCTAGTTCGTGAAAATGGGTAGTAAATACTCTAGTTAAGTGAAAATGGTAGTAAATACTCTAGTTCGTGAAAATGGGCCGTAAATACTCTAGTTCGTGAAAATGGGCCGTAAATACTCTAGTTCGTGAAAATGGGCCGTAAATACTCTAGTTCGATAAATTGGGCCATAAATACTCTAGTTCGTTAAAATTTAGCCAAACGCTCTAGTTTGGTAAATGGGCCAAAGCCCACTAAATTGCTAAATGGATAAATTGCTATAATTATGGGCCAAATGAAATGTCATTGATAAACCCACCATGTTATGTATTGATAATAAATTTTATATTTTTAAAGTACATGTATAATTGCATGGGTGGGATTTATGAAGAGAAGAATGGCCGATTGCCACAATATCGACTTATTGCCTCTAGTTCGGTGGCTCTGCCACAATATAAACTTATTGCCTCTAGTTCGGTGGCTCGCCACAATATCGACTTATTGCCTCTAGTTGGTGGCTTTGCCACAATATCGACTTATTGCCTCTAGTTGGTGGCTATGCCACGATTATAAAAAGGCTTAATGCCTACGATTGGTGTGATGGCGGGGTGGGTTGACTTGATCCCCACAGGTGTGATGGTTGGTGCAGGGGTGTTAGCGGATGGATATTAGGTTTGGGTTGGGAATTACATTTTTTTATGCATTATTAATTATTTTAAATTCATGATATATTATTGAATTACGAATTGGGCTCAAGCCCGACATAATATCTTGACAACTTTGGCCCAATAATGGTGGTAAGTGAGTTACACTTTGAGTTCTAAGTAACTCACCCTTTAATTTCTTCCCATCTCGGGTAATGGAAGCCGATGTGGACTTGGTGAGGATGACTTCGTGGAGGCCATCTTGCTAAATAAGGGTTATTTAAATTCGAACTTTTAATTATTATTTTTACTATTTTGGGATGTTGTAATAAATGGCCTCTATAAATAACTTATGGATTTTATGTGTGTTGGAATTTAAACTTTATTTGGGCTTTTAAATCATGGGTGTGATTTATGATGCTTTACTAAAATGAACTTGGGTTTTCAAAGTATATGGAATTCTTTTATAAATAATTCTTTTTGCTAACTCTTTAACAAATTTCCTAACGGTTTTAGATAATACAATGATTTTCAACTAATGTTTTAAATATTTATCAAAATCTAATACTCTACAAATTTTAAACTCCGTAAACAATATTGTAGTTTTCAACTCATTAAGGATTTAAGAATAGTTCGAATCATGTAACAAACCAAATCTAGTCTCAACGCATAGACCGGGTTTGGGGTGTTACATGCTACCTAAGTTACAAGAAGTCATGATTCGACATAACCTTTTGTGATTAACCTTTCATGCATTAATCCTTAAGTCCTTTATCTCTAGAATGGACACAAGTCATGGAATAGTCACACTTGCATAGTTCATCTCATGTTTCTTGATATCTTGAGTAGACTATGATATACAAATAAGTATGACATCTCATATCAACTTATTTGAGCATGGCCATGCATTTCTAGTCTCACTCAATAGTGGCCTAAGATATTACTCCCATTATGCAGGAGGGACTTATCCTATATTGATCAACCATATCCTTCTACATAGATTGTGGTATATCTAACATCAGCCTTTATAGAACAACCAGTTATGGTGTACGTTTGACTGTATCAAAATATATAACTCACGAAGTTGGGATAATGATGATCTCAAGTCTGAGGATCATATACATATTAATCACTATGAGTAATGTTATGACAATTACATAATAATCTAAGAAACATACTCATAGCGGGTCAGTCCAATATGTTGTTCTCTAACACACATATTCATGCATTGATTTTGACACTCTATATCAATGATAACTCTTCATCATCAATCAACTACATGTTAGTCTTAATGCATTATTGTTGTCGTAGTCAACAATAATACTTGACTAAGGATCTTTTAAGAATAATCATATTATTCTCAGGACATTATTATAAAATAATTTATTTGTACACACAGAAAAAAAGCTGAAATAATAACGACAATGCCTTATATTAATAAACATGGTAAATCAAGTATGTTATTACAACCATCTCATGATTGATCTTTGGGCATACTCTTACATTATCTTCATTGCTAATGCGGTGGTAGCAATCCGCAATTTGGGACTGTCTCCTTACTGCCATGTTTTAAAATTGTATCATATCATATATTGTAACAGCCCGATTTTGACCTTAACCGGGATAGTGATTTCGGGACCACAAATTCGAGTCCAAAAAATATTTTAAAATTATTTTTCATGTTTATTATGTGTGAATTTGTTTGTGCTTAATTTTAGTGTTTTAATTTTGTCATTTAGGTGTCCGATTAAATAAAAGGATTTAATCGTGTAAAATGTAAAAGTTACAAATTAAAGTGTAAAGTGCTAATCTGATAGTGGTTTTTTAATATGGGGTCCTTAAAGGGAAAATAGCCCATTTCTATTGGTAGTGGACGGCATAAGGTTAAGAATAACCTTATTATTATGTTTTATATAATAATTCATTAAAGGTTAAAATGGTAATTTGTAAAATCTAATATAATTAAATAAAACAAAACATTAGCATAGCCATTATCATCTTTTAAAGTGACCGAATATAGCTAAGGAAGAAAGCTTTTATGTTCTTCAATATTTCGGCAACAATTTTGGCTTAATCCAAGGTTAGTTTTGTCCGGTTTTTAATAATTTTTATATTTTTGATATCGTTGCTTTGAGTACTTTCCGACCCATGTCTTAATTTTTTATTTTGATGATGATTTTGTGTTTTTCCATTGATGATACCTTGTAGTTTTTATTGTTTGATGATGAAATATGAAATATATGTATTTGATTAACAAGTTTTGTCTTTGAATTTTTGATGAATTTGAGTAATTTAGATTAAATTGCAAAAATAATTTTTTGAGGGACTAAAATGTGAAATAAGTGAAATGTGTGGGCGTGTATGAGGACTAGGAATATTCGGCCCTTGTATGGTGTACTCCAATTTTATGTATTTTGTGTTTTGTGCAAAAAAGACTAAATTGTAAAAAGTGTGAAATGTTAGGGGCAAAATTGTAATTTACCCATTTATGTGTTTTTAAACTAAATTGAATAGAATAATATTTAAATAAGCTTAATTTGAATATGTTTAGATCAAGAACCAAAGAAACTGGATTTGGATAGGGGAAAGACAAAAGTAGTCGATTAGCCGATTTCACGGTCATCGACGTCCGAGGTAAGTCAATAAGCATTTAAATGTTGATATATCTATGAATATATATTTGTTATGAAATGATTTAAATTATTTGAATTTTGAATGGCTATGGCCGAATGTGAATATGGTAATTTGGCTACCTTCCGAGCTTGATTCGATCGAGATTCGACATCTGTAAGCCCCGTACGAACCTTAGGAATAGATAGGATACATGTGTCATGACATAGAATATCTGATATGTGTTATCGTGTAAGACCACATCTGGGATGTTGGCATCGACTTATATTTACGTGTAAGACCATGTCTGGGACATTGGCATCGTATTTGATTCGTGCAAGACCCTGTCTAGGACAGTGGCATTGATATGTGATTACATGTAAGATCACGTCTGGGACGTTGGCATTGTACGAGCTTTCAACTATCCGAGTATCCTTTTGAATTTCGAATGGTTTAACGGGCAAGTGTAAGTGAAGGCCAATGTGAAAATCGAGTTAATAGGACTCAGGTATGTAAATTAAACTGTGTTATGAAAATTAAGGTAAGTTGAATGCTTAATTCATTGTACAAAAGTTAAAGTATGAGTATGTGAATTATGTGTAAGTTTGTAATTTAATGTATTCGGCCAAAGAGTTTTATATATGATTTTAATATTAAGTTTTGTGTAAGCTATTATGAATATGTTTAAGTTATCTATTTGATTTGTATATGAAAAGATTTACTGTTAATTTATATTCATACTTTGTATATGTGAATTGGCTTAATTGGTTGACATTAACTTGCTTATGACTTACTAAGCTTAAATAGCTTACTCTGTGTTTTTCTGTTTACTTCTATTTATAGATTTGGATATACGTTATGAGCTCGGGGATCGTCAACAAGACTATTCACACTACCGACAGTTTCCTTTGGTATTTTACTAAGATGAAAATTTAATATATGGCATGTATAGCATAATAAAAGGTGGAATAGGAATTAAGTACTTTGTATGTAATTAATAGCCATGCGAAGATGGCTTATCTTCTTTTAATTGATTTGGTTTCTATGTTTATGGTTGATAATGGTCATTGAAAAATAAGTTTATACTTATGCATATGTGATTATGGTATATGTTCATGATGTAAGTATGTGTTATGTTTTATTTTAAGTTAGACATATTGAACTTGGTTATGTGATTAATATATGTATATTGATTATGATTTGTATGATGGATTGATTTAGATAAGAGGTGACCCGAAACCTAATGTATACATATAGATATTTTGATTGTGGTTAAGTGATATATAAATGTATATTTGTTGTACATTGTGTGATGGTTTGATTTGTTTATTAGATGGACTAAGGCCGAATGTGTATATATATACATATATTGTGGTTAATGTTAAGTGTAGGGCTTGTACAGATAATTTTTTTGAGTATGTATAATAGTACGATGTGATTTGGTTTTTATTATATATATGTTCGAATGTGGAAATTAGGTATAAGTTTATGTTTAGTCACTAAGTCATTGATAACTGAGTTTGTTTTAATAATGTTAAATATTTATGTATTCGGCCATGGTGTGAAATTATGATGGATGAGTACATGCGATGCAAATGAATTTAGTTTTGTAATTAGGCTATGAAATTTGTATTGGTAAATGGTAAATGTTGGATGTAATTTTGGTTTGTGAAATAAAGGATATGTCTCATGATTAATTGGCTATATAATGTGATAGGAAATTGACTAGGAAATTATGTATGTATTTATATGGATATTCGGCTATACTTGGTTAAAATATCGATGGTTGTTAATTATTTGTTCTTTATGGAAAAGTTGTGAGATTATAGAAAAGTAGTTAATATGTTATATAAGAATGTGTGTGTATTGGTTTTGAAAGGTAACATGATTAGGTACATCATTCACTTTTTTTTTAAATGGTTGATATGCTATATAGATTAACTAAGATGATTTATATGATATTGAATAGAACATAAAATGAACGACTAGATATGTGGTTTATTTGGTTAATGATATATTAAAATGATTAAGCATATGGTGAGTTGGTATTTGTTTAGTAAATGAAAATTGAAATATTGAATGTCTTCTTGTTTAATAAGCATAAGATAATAATATATGTTAAATTTATAAAGATTAGTATGATTTGATTGAAATAGTAAAATGTGCAACTTTATTACATTTGGGTGATTAGGATACAAATATCAACTTTGATTTGAATGTTAAGTATATGAATTGGTATGTTATATTATGATCACTTTTAATCGTAAATGTAGAAATGTGGTTACAAAATTGTATGACATGTGTAATATGTATTAATAGTATTGTTATACTTAGCTTAGATGTATTGTGTTATATTAAAAAAAAATCAAATATATATATATATATAAATATATATGCCTGTTCTGAGTTGTGTCTTATCTAGTAATACTCCGTAACTCTAGTCCGGCGACGGATACGGGTTAGGGGTGTTACATATATGATATTTGAAATCTTCATATCTAAATATGTAATAATTGAAATAAATAAATGTTAAAATAACCTCATTTGACTTTCCCAATTTTTTTGCAATGAAGGGTAAATTCTTTTTAAGGGGTAGAATTAAATTATATATTTCTACGATAATAAAATATAATTTCATTATTCATATATTTATAACTTTTAAAATTTAAATTAAATTTTTATCATTTTAAGGGTTAAAATGTAATTTTACCATTATAAATTTAAACTTTTATAAATTAAAAAACCAAAAACAAAAAACAAAATGAAAATTTTTCCATCTTAAAGAAAGTCGACCCAATACCATGTAACTTCCATTGTTATGTTTCAAATCAAACCAGAAACCTTGGCTTCCCCACTGACCCTTCCTCTACCTATCTTCCATTGTTATGTTAAGTAATACTTTTGTTTAGAATTATGTTAAATAACATCCATGCAATATATGAACAAACATAATTACTAAACTTCTTAATAAATCTAATCCATTAACCTTATTTACTTTTAAATAATCTTAATAATCTTATTTTATTATTATTGAATAAGGTTAAAAGTATTTTAACCTTATGAGCATAATTAGGATTATTTACTTTTAAATTAAAGTACTTATGAATTCATCTTTTCCAATACATTATAAAAAGTTTCATATAATATATGTATCTTTCTATAACTTGGAAATTATGTAATTTGGATGTGGATGTATTTCAAGATTAGATGTTCATTATTAATTTTCTTTTAACATTCAAGACATTAATTTAGATTTAAATATAGTATCCTAACTCGAGGTTTTATACATGTGATGTAGAATTGCTTAGGAGCTTTAGATGGGACCCACATCAAGATTAGGGTTCCAACAGTTGATAAATCTAGATATCGAACGCGAAAAGGTGACATAGCAACAAATATGTTAGGTGTTTGTACACGATATGCATTTTGTTTATGTTCTTCCGGTTGGGAAGGTTACATTCTGTCGATGGACGAGTTCTTGAGATGCCATTAGCGGAGACATGGACTAAAAGTTTCTCATGGTAAAGAGCAAAATTAGAGGAATTTGAATTAATTTTTAAGATCATACTTTTTTGGGAAATTAACCATGACAAATAGTTTCTTTTTATAGGTTGTTATTATTTATTTGATGCTGGATACACAAATTGTGAGGGATTTCTTGCGCCTTTTAGAGGACAAAGATATCATTTGAATGAGTGGCGTCAGGGTTATCAGCTAAGTAATCCGAAAGAATTTTTCAATATGAAACATGCTTCAGTGCGTAATGTTATTGAAATATGTTTTGGGTTATTAAAACTTAGATGGGGAATACTTAGGAGTCCATCATTCTATCTTGTGAGGGTACACAATAGAATCATTATTGCATGTTATTTGCTCCATAATTTTATTCGAACCTCTATGAGTCTTGATCCTATTGAAGCGGAGCTGGAAGAAGGATCACCTAGTAATGTGATAGATGATAAAGAACCAAATATCGTAAGTATTCATCGATCGGATGCATGGGCTACTTGGAGGATGGAACTAGCCAACCAAATATTTGATGAATGGCAAACATCTAGAAATTATTTAGGTTTAGGGTAAAAATAGTAAACGTTAAGTTGTTTATGTTATTTCATGTATCTAGTTTATGAAACTTTTGTAACACCTTTAACTTGTATCCGTCGCCGGATCATAGTTAAGGGGTATTACTAAACTAAACTCGATCCATAATCGAAAATATTACACGTTGATCATGCTTCTATAGTACTACCTTGAAACAGAAAGGAAATTTCACATCTCAATATATATATACTAAGACCGAATCTTAATATACTAAGACCGAATCTTAATAATGATACATCTACTATTCGAATGTAAACAAAACTACCCCAAAAGAAATGCAGTTACATATACCATGCACATCATTCTTCAATCCATGCATATAACTCAACTACTTTTCAACCATAAACTTCTTCCAATAAAACCCATTTACTGTTCATTAGGTCATTTTCATTACCTTAGCTAAATATGTACAAGCTTTACTCTCTTTTTAACAAGTTATCTAACACTCAATAACGATTGTACTTGTACCAATTTCAAGATCCCTTTTCCATTGTCAAAAGCATCCAAACATTTAATTGATCACATCATTTTTCCATTAGCAAGGTCACATTATCAAAACCAAACCTATTTTGTAAACAACCTTATATATATAAACCGAACTCATTACACACATATACGAGTAACATGAAACATTAGTTACTAAAATACACAATCATCATGTTCGGCTTTGCACAATAAAACTTCAACCAAAAAGGGGCATTCAAGCTACCTTATCATACCTCAAACATAAATGCATGAATAATTACACTTTCATAAAAGGATTAACCTCATGACCGAACATACACAAGATCAAAGTACCACAATTTATCCATTTTTGCATGGCATACATCCATTAAACGTTCATCTTATACAAATCCTAAGAAAACAAAATAGCTTATACATGCCATAATCATCAAAGATTAATCTATCAATAAGGGGTACCAAGATAGATGATAATATGATGAGCTTCCGAATTGATCCACGAGCCTAGGTTGAACCTTCCAAAGGTGATCTATAATTCCAAGAAACAACGGAGAGAAAGTAAGCTTCACAGCTTAGTAAGATTTCAGCTTGATAAACTAAGTACATTTATTCTACTAAATAATTTCAGTAAGCATTTCATATATAACAACAACATGGCCGAACAATCAAGGTATCAAGAACCGATTCATGGATATTGTATGACTAAACGTACCTCTCTAAATATACATACCATTCGAAACTTAGTCATTCATACATAATTCTAGGATGTTATTTCCCAACAATACTATATACCAATTTGCATTTATAACATAGTCTTTTAAAACGAGCCATATACCTGCACATTGATAAATAAGCTTAACAGTGTTTCACACGATTAGTACCTTCGTTAAAATCACTATGTAACGTATCGCTCACATAGAGCCGTTACTCAATAATCTCGTAACGTATCGCTCACACAGAGCCGTTACTTAATAATCTCCTAATGTATCGCTCACACAAAGTCGTTACTCAATAATCCCGTAACGTATCGCTCACACAGAGCCGTTACTTAATAGTCTCGTAACGTATCGCTCACACAGGAGCCGTTACTCAATAATCCCGTAACGTATCGCTCACACAGAGCCGTTACTTAAAATCCCATAACGTACCGCTCACATAGAGTCGTTACTTATTAACCTGCCACTTAGTGCTCAATCATAGTTTTGTACCCATAGTACATTTAGTAAACTCGTAATTCATATAAAAATTACCAAATCATTCATATAATCAAACTAACATTCATCCAAGCATATAATCGCCCATGCATTATTTCATGAAAATAATTATATTCTCATGTTCAATATAACTAAAATATCTAGCACATTACCTCTATACTATATCTTTACTTCAAATACATTCCTTACCGTCACTTAGTATTATATATATATATATTTATGACCTCTGCATTCAATTTAAGGTGGTACGAAATTCACACTACTAAATCAACTGTCTTAACTTACCTTGCAAAATATAAACGGTTAAATAATCTCGATAACTCATTCAGCAATATTAGCTC
Organism: Gossypium rotundifolium; assembly: GCA_025506655.1. NCBI lineage: Eukaryota > Viridiplantae > Streptophyta > Magnoliopsida > Malvales > Malvaceae > Gossypium > Gossypium rotundifolium. The sequence goes on along the minus strand of CP106722.1, from coordinate 153,560,098 downwards.
AATAATCCGATACCCTTCAAACATTATCAATGTATAAATAATTGTTTCAATTAATTCATTTGCTTGAAATCTTACCTCGAAGAACGACAATTCAGGGTTTCCCGGCTACTCGTCTAGTTTAGCTTTTCCCCGTTCCTTTTCCAAATCTTTCCTTCCTTGATCTAAACCAAATTTAAAAGAACCTATTCAAATCATTTCATTCATTTCTATTCGGCACATAATTATACCATTCTTTACATCTATCAATCATAATTTGAAACTTTTACAATTTACTACTATTTTTTTTTTCATTCGAACATAATATACAAATATAAAAATTTTATACACTTTTACACTAGAGCCGAATTCTCCTCAAGCTTAATTAAATTTCTTTGTCACAATTAAACCATTCATATCATATAATTTATCAATAATCCCTTCCAAATATAAACATTCATCAAGGCCGGATATACTATTAAATGTACCCGAATTTTCATATACATATACATAAACGTATATCCAACAATTAAGTTAAAATAATCCTAATATATATTCAATTCAACATTCGGCCAAATGTATAAAGCTTCCCTATTCTCAAATTGAACTAACCTCCCAAGCATTCATACCATTTCAATGTACTATTTTCTGTTTCATCTAATTCCTATCTCAATTCATCTTATTTCCCTCAAATAACAAATCACGTTTACTATCCCCCTCCATAGCCGAATCTAACATGCTCAACTCTAAGAAAATTCATATGATTTCGATGGTAGACAAGGCAACCTACTTAATTTGTAACAATTTACTAAACTAAAACTCAATTTCCTTACCTTACAACCGCATGCAATGGCCGGATGAGGGAGGAGAAAATTTTTCTTCTTTCCTTTGAAGAGAATCGTGAAGAAGATGAGTGAAGGAGAGAAAAATCCAATTTATTTTATGTTCTTTTATTTCTTAATATAATACCCATTAAAAATAAACATAAAATATTATGTTTATGATTAAAATATGTTAAAAACTCCCCCCATCATCATTACCGTCCACTATATCAAATTGTGGAAATTTGACATGCAAGTCCCTATTTGAGTAAAGCATTTCAATTGGCCTTCCTAAATTCATGCACTCTACTTTTCCCACTTTAACTATTTGATCCTTTTATTTAATTTAACATCAAAACAATTAAATTATCCTACGATATTTTTACTCATGCACAAACACTTAACATAGACATCAAATAAATAAATAAAACATTTTTCTAATTCGGATTCGTGGTTCCGAAACCACCGTTCCGATTAGGATCGTATTTGGGCTGTTACAACTTTGGTGGTATTCGAATTGTTTTTTTTTTTTTTGTATTGTACTGGACTTGTTGAATGATAATTTATTTTCTTTTGATTCATCATGTGTTATAATTTTATAAAGTGTTGATCTTTTGATGCATAATATTGAACTTAATTTTAATTTGCTTTTTTTTCTTAAGATAGTTATGTCAGGTTTTTCACAATCAAGTGTTTCTTCCCAAAATTCTCGAGGAACCAAAAGGAAATGGGTTCCAGAAGAAGATCTTGCATTGGTTGCTTGAATGGTCGACCTGCACAATGTTGGAACCTTTAATGCAGATACGGGATTCAAAGCCGGTTATTTAAATGAGTTGGAAAAAAGGTTAGAAAAAGTTTTACCTTATGCCATGTTGAAGGCTAAACCTAATCTTGAATCGAGGATTAGGACATTGAAAAGGGATTGGTCAATCGTTTATGATATGCTTAGTGGAAAAAACAATATCGACTTTGGTTGGGATGAGCATAGGCAACTTGTTGTTGTTGGAGATGTGGTGTGGAACTTATATATAAATGTAAGAATTATTTCAAATCTTTATTATCTTATTTTGACCAAACTTATATTTAATATGAATTCCTCATTTTTATAGAGTCATAAAGAAACCGCTCAATTCAAACATCGGGGTTTCCCTTATTATGACCAACTTACTGCCATCTACGCAAAAGATCAAGCCACTGGGAAAAATGCTCAAACAACCGCTGATATTATTGAAGAAATAGATGTTGAGGATGTGGCTACTACAAATACTCATGAAGAAAGAAACGATTTTCATGGATGCGAAGCTGATGTTTCTTTGGATGACATGGATCTTTCAACTACACAACCGCAACCAGCTAGAAACCAAGGTGATTCCACATTTTCAAAGAAGAAAAAAAAAAGATTTCTGATGCAAGTGATTCTTCTACTTCATTTAATGATGCTGCCACTTTATTGGCGAAAAATATATGGACTGTTGGCATTGAAATCAGTAAGAGTATTGCCTCCGAAGTGCTAATTAAAAAAAAGTTAGAAATGGCCATTCAAGAAAGTGCTCTGAAATTATATCCAACATTATGTGAAGTAGAAGGTTTAACTGAGGATGAGCGCTATCGAGCATTGAGCAAAATTCTAGATCATCCAACGCAAATGCTCATTTTCTTTAGTTTACGTTCTGCTGTGCAATTGGAATGGGTCAGAAGATTTCTTGCTGACCATTAAAAATCATGGTTGTGTTGACGATATTTTGGTAACTTTTTGTGCTTATAATATTTGGATGGTATAATGACATGATAGAATGTCATTATAATGTTGTAACTTTTTGATGTTGTAAAATTTTAAAACATATGGATTATGACATATAAACTAATGAAATCATGTAACTTTTTGTTAATATATGAATATTATGCTTAGATGTAAAATATAATTCTCAAGTTATTTATTACTTTTAATATTTTATTTTATTGTAGAATAATTAAATTATTTATTTCACTAATGATATTTTAGCACATTAAATATGTATTACAGTTTTAAAATAATAAAATAGATTATATATATTTTATAGTATTATATATTTTGATTTTTTAATTCATATAATAATAATTATATTAAGAATGTTATTAATTTATATTTTTATTAAATTATATTTAATAATAATTATGTTAAAATATGGTTAAATTATTTATTATTTTATTAAATTATTTTAATAATAATCTTATTAAAATTTAATGACAATAACAATAATCATCTGCTAAAAAAATTTTCTTAAAGATATTCTCGCCATTTTAGTTTTTTTTTTACGCTATTACAATATTATTTCATTCAACCAAACACAAAAATACTATTACAATTCTATTCTATTTAATTAAATAATTAAATTATTAATTACAATTCTATTCAATTATAATCCTATTCTATTATAGTAAATTAAACGCCTAAATTTTTATAGTTGGGTATAAAAATAGTTGAATTTCGTTATCACATTGAATCCGATTCTTTATTATTTAATTTAAACAGGCGCCGCATGTAACGAGCGTGCCGTGTCCTTCCAAATTCAAAAGCGCCGTTCATACTTGGGTTCCTGGACACGAAAACGCGGAACTATTCTCACCGCTCACCACTAATATTATTCCTTCACTGACATATGAGAATGCATCACGTGATTCCCGAACTTTACATATGGCATTCTCGTAATTAGCCTCTAAATTCCTCTATATAAAGGATTGTGCACCATCGAAATTGTCAAACAAATACAAGGGAAACAAGATAAAAAGGATTTTGCTTTGCCTAATTTGTAAGCTTTGAGGTTAACTGAAAAAACTATGGCTGAAGAGGGACAAGTAATTGCCTGCCACACTGTTGAGTCATGGAATCAGCAGCTGGAGATGGGAAAGCAGTCCAAGAAACTGGTAAATATCTTTTCTTTGTTGTAACTTAAGAAAACTAGTCCAGAAATTGCTGTTTCTTTGTATTTTAGCTACCAAATTTTGCTTGCTAGGTTGTATGGAAAAATTGGTTTTGTCTACTTAAACTTGGGCTGATTTCAGCGCAGGACTTAGTAATCTCCTGCTTAATTTGTCCTGTAAAGTTCTTAGCAAGGTCCTGAGTTATGTACTAGTGGTGTATCACAAGGATTAGGTGTTGTTTATTGTGTTGTTATGATTATAGATCTGTATGTATGATACTTAAGAAAAGATTTATTTGGATAGGTGGTGGTGGATTTCACAGCATCGTGGTGCGGGCCATGCCGTTTTATATCACCAATCCTGGTGGATCTTGCTAAGAAGCTGCCCAACGTCATATTCTTGAAGGTGGACGTGGATGAACTGAATGTAGGGTCTCTTAAGCCATTGCTTAATTAAAAAGCCTGTAATTTTAGCTTTTGACTTGTCAAATTTTCTTACACCATGCTCTTTGTAATTGTGCAGACTGTGGCTCAGGAGTGGGCTATTGAGGCGATGCCAACTTTTGTGTTTCTGAAAGAAGGCACCATAGTTGACAAGGTTGTGGGTGCAAAGAAAGATGAATTGCAGCAGAAAATTGCCTCGCATTCATCTAACTCGATGCAGACTGCATGAATCAACATTTAAATGTACTTGATGTCTGGAGTTGTTTATGAAACTAGGATCTTATGAATGTCTGACAGACAGACACTAAATAATGTGTGGTTGTATTTATATTTGGCTACTCTCTCTGCCTTTTGTCCTTGTTTCTATTTCAGATCTTATCTTATATTTAAATTAGTGTTTGCTTTCTATAAGTTATCTATGTTTTTATACTTGTTTATCCCATATTATTCTTTTGAATTTCACCCTAGTTAGCATGATTTTCTTGGAACCACTCTTAACCTTGAACACCTACATAAATTTGTATCAGTAATCCAGAAACTTCCATATTTACTGTTTTGAGTTTTAAAGTTTTGGTTGAGACAAGTCCAGTTCACTTGCTATGTTTGCCGCCGATCCCAACGGACCCATAGATGAAGGAATAGTCCGAACTAACTGTACATATGTAGCTAATATTTGCATCCTCATATGCATGGTCAAGAGCAACAAACCCGCAATACGACAGCTATGCTTAGAAGTGTAATGTGATTTGTTCCAGCAAGTATGAATCCCCTTTTTTCCCCAGTCCCGTAGAGTGCTCTCAATACGTTTCATTCATATTACTGTCCGTTGATGAAGACGTGAAGAGCATGGCCAACTGAATTGACATCGAGAGTCGATTTTCGTCCTCCTTGTAGAAATGATTCCAACAGACTGATGTCAACACTGGATTAAAATTTGACCCAGAAGAAACTATTAGCTGAACTCAAGGTTGAGTCTGCATAACATAGTTATGGATAATCTCTTATTTTGCTCATGCTCGAGATCTCGATAAACCTCAGGTGCTTCAAAATGAAGTGCCTCACCTGCTTGTGTATCACAGGTAGCTGGTAACATTCAGATGCTCCAAGAGTCCAGAACTGTGGTTCTTGAGCTTTCCCCTAGAGAAGAAATGTCTTCATTGTAAGTCTCCCATGAAAAGTTGCACAGTTTCCTTGCTTTGGAGAGAATACATGGGCCTGGAAAACAATCATTACTAACTCTTAGATATTGTATTGAGATCCTAACATATCTAATTACATTTACTACTACATTAACATCGTTGGCAGAACGACTCATTTGTGGATTATCCTACCAACAGATAATTAGAGTAATCAGGACATAAAAAGCCTACTTGCTGATATGTTCCCAAGGAAGTAACAGTAGGATCTGAAGGAACTAAAGCATGTTCACATAGCTTAATAGCTCTACGACGCTCCTTCAGAAGACCGTGTTTAGGTCGCCGGATTAAACCTAAACGAGGAGCACTTGTCAGTCACAATTTAGAGTTCAAAGACAAAATCCATGGTAATATGTTGCTGTATATACAGAAGTTTGGATCCATGAGAACGCAGAAAGAAAAGGAAATGAGAAAGATTAGTGGCAAGGACCTCAGTTTTCTCACCATATTCATCAATTGGAGCATCATAGTCATAACTGATTGTAATAAATGGTCCGTCCATAGTTGGTTCCTCCATGGTACTATCATAAGTATATTGATCATTAGCCATAACCTTAAACTCATTGCTGGTACCCTGAATCTTTTTCAATTAAAAACATGGTAACTAACCAAATAATAGTTGATACATGAGCCACCCTTTCGTACGAAATGAGTAACGGCAAAAGCCAAGTCTTGAACAGGGCAGCGGTGAATTGTGCCACCAAATTCAGTAAACCTTCCCATTATTGGGTGAAGGTATATCAGATAGATAAAAAAAAGTCTTAATGATAAAATTGGCCACTAATGTTTGCATGTTTTGTCAAAATGGTCCTAATTGTATTTTTAAGTCTTTTTTGGCCATTAACTTTTGATTTTTTTTTTCAAACTGTATTTTTTAATAGATTTAATGAATAAATTCTTTTCTTTCTTTCAAAATGTTTCAATCTTTGGTATGTTTGTTTACTGAGAAGTTTTTCTATTGAATTAATTGTTTTGATAATTACTTTTATTTTCTTTAAATTAAGAGTTATTTTTAATTTAATGTATTATTTATTTATTCTATTATTTCCAATGTAATTGTCCTATTTGGTTATCTAAGTATTAAATTTCATCTCATTAAAAATATTTTACATATAAAATTTCACATAATTCCGTTAATTTTTTAACGGTATTTTCATTAAATCTATTAAGAAAAACACATTAAAAAAAAGAACAAAAATTGATGGCCAAAAAGCTCAAATATATAATTAAGACAACTTTAACAAGACATACAAACGTTAGTAGATAAATTTATCATTAAACCTAAAAAAAACATGTTAACTTTGCAATCATTCGCAAAGGTTGGCAAAGAAAGCACTCACCAACCACTCCAGGCCTCAACCAATAGCGAAGGCGTGTAAGGTTTGTTGTGAGAGAATGCATCACAGTAAAAGCCATTCCACGCATTTTTCTGATTCAACATGTGAAGGAAAACCAAGCCAAATGAAACTCAATAAAAACGTAAATCATTCGAAAACAAGGCAAAATGAGGAAATGGGAGAGAGTGAAACGATTACAACAGAATCTGGGGCATCATCTTCCTTGCACATTACCCATGGGACTCCCATATTAAGTCCAACAGCCGTCATGATTTAAACAATACAAACATTCGTCATGATTTGAACACTGAATATTAATATTGATTTATTATAATTTAGATAATGTTACTTGTTTGATACAATGTACAATAAGGGAGTGGGTAGGGAGGAGATTGCGGTGGTGCAATGGAGGTCGGTTCACTTAAATAGGTTGAGAGCCGGAACAAGGACGAGAAAATTGACTAATTAAGAAGACAATTGCTCAGAATCACTTTAAGGTATTGAAAGATTGATCCCTTCTTCATTGTTCAACAGAGTATTTACAAGAAAGATCTTTTTTCCATTGGTATGATGTGGCAAGATAAGCATTCAATCCCGCCCAATGCGTAAAGGATATTCATAGACGTATATCATGGGACCTTATTGGTATGAGGTAGTTGTGCTAAAATGGATTCCTGGTCACATTAGAAGGAAGTTCAGAGTGTTCATACTTAAACAACGGGTGGATAGCTTCTTATGAGAGGAACAAGTAGTCTTACCCAAAGATGTTAAAGGGTTGGTGACCTGTCGAGGCGTTACTTTAGATGGAGTGAACGAGAAGGTCAACGATTCGTCTAGTGTTGACACGTGTCTGAGTGGCAAAGGGGTATAACATTATTAATAATTTTTATAGGTTATTTATTTTATTATATTGTTAAATTATTTGTTTTAATATTAAAATCATGAGTAAATTACACAGATAGTCATCCAACTACTAAAAAGTTTCAGTTTAGACACTTAAAATAAAAAGTTTACAATTTAAGCATCCACGTTACATAATTTAGTCATTTTGGTCACTTGGTTAAAATCACAAACGGCAAGCTATGTGACAATTAAAAAAAATCTGTATAATAACAAATTTAGCCTTCAATTTTTACATATTATATCAATTTATTCATAATTTAAAAAAAAATTAATTCTCTAAATTTACAAATGATCTCAATTTAATCCTAATTCTAAAAAATTAAAGAAATATATAAAAATAAATCAATATTCTAAAAGAATAATTTTTTTAGAAATGACAATGCTTACACATTAGCAAAAAATAAAAAAAATCAAAAACTTTTAAAAAGAATATTTACTTTTTATTGAAATATGAATCCAGATTCATTCAAGATGGTTTTTAAAATTATATAGTTTAAAAATATCAAAATTAAATTTCTTTAAAAATTGATGTTTATTGATGTTTTAATTTTATTGGTATCTTTTATTATGTATAAAATTATTTATAAAATAAATAAAACAATTTAATTTTAGTAATCGTACATGTAAATTTTTTAAATATATGAATATATCCAATTAAAAGATATATCAATTATTTTATTACATGTGTAGCCTAAAATGTTTATATATTATTCTATAGCTTAAAAATTTTAAATAATTGAACATATTCATACATTAAAAGAAACTTTACACATACTATTAATAAAAATAAAAATATTTATATTTATTATATAAAATATTTTTACTTTTATACATCTTAAAAGGTACAAATAGAATTAAAACATTGATAAATATCAATTTTAAATAAATAAATTTTAATATTTTTAACCTATATATAATTTAGAAAATCATCTTGAATGAATATGGACAACCGTGTCTCCAAATTCATTCGAACTTAACTTTTAAATCGTTTTATTTTTTTAAATTTATTTAATATTTTTTATAAATTTATAATATTTTTTGTTTTTGTTGACATGACAGCTGACGTTGCACTACTACATCAGCAACTGTCGTTGACATGGAACATTACATCAACATTGTTAACAATCACGTCAACGTTGTAATGGTCAACTTTAATCAAAGGGTCTATTTGGCCAGTTTTATTATTTCAAAGGATCAATTGGGTGTAAAAAGATTATAAGGGCTTCATTGATTTTTTTAAAAACTAGCCGCTTTTTAATTAATTAATAATTACACATAATAATTTTTTATACTAACGAATAGCGTATTCTTAGATATGCCACATAGGGATGTTTCCTTATATTGAACATCAAATTGTTATAGTATATATATATATATATATATATATATATATGATTAGTCCGACTCATCATTTTTGTTAAATATACATGTCCAATGCATATTTGAACATGAATATAAAGATATCAATCTTCAAGAACTTTAAGATACATAAGAAAATAAAAGAAAAGTAAAATATACTCATGTTTGATACATATGCATATTTAACACTTCTACTCAAGTTCAAGTTCAAATAACCTGGTAGATAGAAATTTAGACCAAAGCATCCATTGGCATCTTAGGCTCTTAGCATGCTTCCATGTCATTTCTTTTTGAAATCCAAATCCTAGCTAAAACTAGAAATCAATCATAAAGACCAAATATAAGAATCTCATACCTGAGAGAGGATGATGGGGACCTTGTGGTTCCAGGAACCATGGAATTAAATAAAACTACATTTTTTTATCAAAGCGTTTACTCTTAAACAGGGTAAAAAGTCATTAAGTTTACCCAAAATTCCACTCTGTACAAACATAAGGTCCAATGTGAAGATGAATGATCGCTAAAATCAGAGCTTTAAAATTTATAATGAATGAGATCGAGCCTTGAGACTAACTCTGACAACGATTAAAGGCAAGTGTACCTATCGAACAGTAGTATAGCTTAGGCAAGACCAGATTATCGAACCCAAATGAACTAAAAGTACTAATACTCACTTTCTTTTTATTATTTAGCCTAAAATATGGAGTGATTGGTTGGTTTAATCTAGTTTAACAACTACTAAGCTAAAGACGCAAAGACAAAAAGAACGAATTGGGAAATAACTTGAAGAAAACTCAATTGATCACGACGATACCCTCAGGAAGAATCCACCTAGACTTCACTTGTTATTTAATACTGAACCATATGATTTATTTACTTAGTTTGATCCGTAAGACTCCCTAACGTATATTAAACCCTCTCTCGAGGCGAATAATGTCTAACCTTAGGTTAATTAGTGGAACTCTCGTTCGCTTATAATAACCCCTAGAATAGCAGTAAATCGATCTATGGATTCCCATATTAGGTTTCACCCTAATTCGGCAAAATCTCGTCACCCTATCTTTAGGCGTACGATCAACTCCGCTTAATTATGCTCAATCTACTCTTAAGCAGGGTTTATTCCTCCTCCACCTAAGCACATCAGATTTGGATTAAGCATGCATAATTAAGAACAAACTAAGTATTTATCATATAATTTCGAAATCAATAACAAAATTCATCTAGGTTTCATCCCCTTCAGGTATCTGAAGGGTTTAGTTCATAACAAATAAAGAAAACATCTCAAGAGAAAAGATAAAACAAAACATAGAAAATTCCTAAAACCCCTTGAATGAATTGAAGGAGAAATTCGCTGTCTTGAGTATAATTCCGGCTCTTCGAGATGGATACACTTGGCTATCTTCGAGTGATCCCACAAGACATGATCTTCTTGGCTCGGCTCCTTGGCCTAGCTCACCGCCTAACGCCCCCTTTTAGGTTACACTTAGGGTGTTTATATAAACTTTTAGAATGCTTTACTTGGCCTCTAAGTGTCCCAATTCAAGTATACTTCCTACTCGGTGTTTGAATAGGCTTTGTAATGTGTTTCTTTGCCTCAAAGTATCCAAATCCGAGTGAAATTTCTCTCTCCTATAGCAGGGGCACGACCATGGTACACGCCCGTGTAAATCATTTTCAGGCTGTGTCTCGATTCTGTCAATGGGCACGGCCGTGTAAATCGTAGTATGGCCGTGTCTTAGTTAATTGTCGATGTAACAGCTCGATTTAGGGGCTAGTAGGAATAGTGATCTTAAAATCACTAATTTGAGGTTAGAGAAAATTATTTTCATGTTATATTATGTGTTATAACATGTTTATAAGGATGCATGAAAATTTTGGTGCCTTAGTTTTAGCAAATTCTAGCTAAATTGTGAAAAAGGACTAAATCGCATTAAGTGCAAAAGTTTTATTTTATTTGCTAGAGGTGCCAAATAGCTATGGATTATAAATTGGAGGTCCCAAATGTGCAATTAGGCCTTGTTAAGTGTGTTTTCCGGCCAAAAGAAGCTAGGGGGACAAAGGCATTAAATGTGGGACATGTTAGGTGATTAAAAAGAATAAAGTAAGATGAAATAAGAAAAGCTATCATCTTTTTTATTTCTTCTCCTCTTTCACCAAAAATGAGCAGCAAGAATGGGGTTTTTGAAGCTGAAAATTCTAGCCAAGCTATCTCCCTTATTAGTAAGTGATTTTGATGACTTTTCTTGATAAGAATTGTACTTTTGGAGTCCCCAAAGCTTAAGTTAGCTAATGAGGGGGCTATTTTGCAATATGGTTGAGAGTCTAGGGACTTGACATTAGAGAGTTTATGCTGGTTGCTGAGTTTTTATGGAAGAAAATGAATGATAAGATGATGAGAAACAACTTTTGTGAAAGGTGTTGTCATAAAAACACTTAATTTGGGCTAAAATGCAAAAGTTGTAAATTATTCATTAAGGCATGAAATAGTTGAAATTGTGGATAGTTATAAGAGGATAAAATGATTAGCTAGTTTTTTTTAACAAGAAAATGTGATGAAAATTCATTTACGAGCCTAGGGGCAAAATCATAATTTTTCCAAAGTATAAGGGCAAAATGGTCATTTTTGCCTAAGTGGATATTATGTTGTAATATGATCATTAAGTGATTAAACGAGTAAATTTTATTATTCTAGATCAAAGAAAATGAGATTTGGACCTAGAACGGGATAAAGAGAAATATGGGCAAAAAGGTCCTTTTTCACCTTTTCGTCATCGAGGTAAGTTCGTATGTAAACCTTGCAAGTACGTGTGGGTTATTTAATATTCCAATATTGTATGGAATGTATAATTTTGCAATGAATGTATTAAATAAGTGTTGATGAGTTGTTAAGAGAATTGGAATATAAGAATAGTAAGAAATGCAAATATTATGAAATGACGATAGTTAAGGTTTCGTGTAAGACCATATTGAAATATGGCCTCGGTGAGAGAATTTGTATAGGACCATGTCGAGAACATGGCATCAATAGGTTAATTCGTGTATAATGTCAATGTGATATTATGTGTATGAGACTTAATGGAGTTACTTAACGATTTTAGTGACTCAATAAGTATTTGAGAATTAAGAATGAATGTGTTGTACATAAGAGGCACAAGAATGTGTTAGAACTAAATCAAGGTGGATTCTGTATTTGATGAACCCATAGTGGGTGATGTGTAAATGATGCACTTTAGTTGCATAAGTTATAATTATTATTGCATTGTGTGAATGCGAACAATTATAATAAAAAGCTAAGTAAGAATAGTAGTGTGTGAAGAAGTTTCTGGGTAAACATTTGAAATAGATAAATGCATGAGGATAACTATTCAAGAATGTATACATTCGATGGGCTGTGTGCGTTACCACCTGATATATTATTAATTAATAGGCTGTGTGTGATACCATCAATTATATTACTATCGGTGGGCTGTGTGCGTTACCACCGGATTAATTAGAAATCGATGGGCTGTGTGCGATACCATCGTTTATAAATGATTAGTGAGCTAAGTGCGAAATCACCATAAGTATAATTGATTGGTGCGCTGTGTGCGATACCATCCTATAAGAGATTCAATGGTGGGCTAAGTGTGTAACCATCGAGAGATTAGTAATATGAGTGGCTTATTGAAAATGCTTGATGTGTTGTTTTATATGACCTTGTGATGATCAGTGCAGGAATGTATGCAAGTTAAACGAGCATTTGGCTTGTGGCATGGTAAGAATATGGTAAGAGGTAGAATGAGTAAGCTTAAGGATGATTGAGTAAGTAACCATGAGTTCATGAGAAAAGTTTATCATGATAATTTGCAGTCATGTATGTTCAATGAATATAAGTGTTTATTAGTTATATGCAGATGAACTTACTAAGCATTTTTGCTTACTCCTTTTATTTTTCTCATCTCTTATAGGTTAATTTAGCTAGCTCGGGTTGGATATCGCCGGAGATATTTTCACACTGTCAGGTAGACACTCGGTATGAGGTATCAAGTCCCCATGAGTTATGGCATGTATAGGGCTAGTACTTAAGGTTGATTAAGTCATTGTTGATGTAGCCAAATTGTGTTGGCCTAAGTTGTTTGTAATTATATGGGAATAATTCTCCCTAGTGTATGGGAGGAAAACTTTATTTTCATGAATCAAATGTATAAATTCGTGTGTTTTAGTTGATGATTTGAGATTTCATTGAATTAGTATATGAAGGTATGAAAATGAGAGTGGTAAAAAGGCTTGGTAGATAGCCTCTAAGTGCCCACACGGATAGACACACGAGCGTGTGTCTAGGCTGTGTGCACCTTACACCTTTGTGTCTTAAGTCAGTATATCAAGGTATGGCACACGGTCTAGGGCCACGGGCGTGTCAATGCTGTGTAAGGTTAGTTAGTGTTCACTACGGTTGGGGAGCACGGGCGTGCCATGGCCGTGTGGCAATTGGCAGAATGCTCGAGTTTTAACACGACTAAAGAATATGGGTGTGTGTGTCCACACACGGGCGTGTTACATATTGCACGGGCGTGTGAGCCCTATATAAGAGAAAATTTTTAAGAATGGAAAAGTTCCGATACAATTTTGAGAGCCCTCGTATGTTTGAGTAAGGCTTTGTAAGTCGAGAATGGGAATGTTGAAGTGACATAAGAGAGTAGTCACGATGAGCCTTAGTGGCGATTAAGTGATTTCAGTACGGTAACGCCTCAGGCTCGGTTCTGGCGTAGAACCAAGGCAAGGAGTGTTACAGTCGAGGCACGGCCGTATGACTTGAAGTCTAGGCCGTGTCAATTTCCTTTTTGGCCCAAATTGGCCCGTTTTAAGCTTGTTTCTCGTTCTTTTTGTCCTCGGGTGGTTTCCTGAGTAAAAACATGAAAAGAAAGGATTAAGAGCACCTTTTTACATAAAACAAGGGCTAAATCATCCAAAAGCATACTAAATGTGGGCCTAAAATATGTTGTTTTTATAATTTATCAAATACCCCCACACTTAAGCTTTTGCTTGTCCTCAAGCAAAATTCTCAACTTACAATTAAAACGAACTTTCCATAATTCACAATTCCTATCAACAATGCCTCATCATAATTCACAGATAGTTCATACATGGATAATTTAACTTAAAGACTCTTCAAGATTCAAACAATTCTAAGTCATATATTTTGTAGCACGAAAACATAGGTGTCTCCCCTTATCTAAATAATTACCTTTAATTCAAAAGCGACAAGGATTGACGGTTTCACTAAAGATTCACTCAAATCACTCGAAGTGTTTAAGTTTCAAGAAAAGCACTCATAAGTTGAACCTGAAAAGTTAATCCCATAGGCTTGCCTGAAAATCAAATCTCCACCACTGTAACATGAGATGATGCACAAATCAAAAGGTCTTTTAACAGGGTTGTAACGAGGCTTAGGTTAAAGGTGTGGATAAAGGCTGAATTAGAAGGTCTGAAATCGAGATTGCCCTGACCAATTACCTAACAAGAATAATGAACTAGAAGATAAATAATTTCTTTGAAACTAGTAATACTACTATTGATAATACTTTTAATATGAGCTCTTCTTCAACAATTGGAATTTAAATGCATAAGCTCCTTTAATCATATACTAAAGCTTGAATATACTTTGGTTTTTTTCTTTAAAGAACAAACTAAAGTAAATACATAATAAAGAAAGAACTTTATCAACTGAAATAAACTAATTCGGTAACAGATCAAATTAATTCTCGATAGAAGGGTAGTAAAAAAGAATGGTAATAACAAATACAAAGGGTTTTTGGGTTAATATTAAGCGGGTAATTCAATAAAACAAGGTCGTTAGGATCAAATGGGTTCACTAAGGGTTAATTTGTGAAGGTAGGCTTTTTAGTGGAGTGAATGGGTTAAAACCTAGGTGCCTTTATCATCTCAGTATATCGAATCATTAATGTGGCCTCGATATGAATAATATAGGAAAGTTCTAGAATAACAATTCAGTGTTGACACACTCATAATCAATAAATTGAGCATGAAAAAGAATATATGCTCTATAAGGCTCAAATCTCACAAAAAATTATGGGTATTTGACATCAATCAGTAAATTTCAAACTTCAAGGTAATATTCAAATTGGTTCAACAACCTAGGAAATTTTTAATTTTGAAAATAGACTTATCATGCTTGATTCTCTAGTATTCTTCACGTATAAATCATCAATGCACAATTATCAATGACTTACTCAAAACAAATCAATAAAAATCATAAATCATCAAAATTTCATCCTAATTAATAATATGAGAAAATTTCTTTGGGACAAGACTAGAATTCAGGATTTTAGAATAATGTAAAAAGTTAGGTACTTTTACCCCCCACACTTAAGATGTACATTGCCCTCAATGTAAAAAGATAGATAAGTAGAAATTTATATGATATCAAAAGATAATGGGAGAAATTATCACTTCCTGGATTTTGGATGATTCCGGGAGTTGGCATTGGTCATGGTGGAAGATGACTTATGTAGAAGTGAACTACTCCTAGTGATTTGTGTATGTAGAGTGTGTAACTGAAACTGCGAAGTCATCAGTTAGATATGTCATAGGTTTAAATAAATAAATGTTAGGTATACTCGAATATTAGATAACCAATCATAAAAAAAATATTTGCAATGAAGAAAAGTTTAAAGTTACGACAATTATAGATATTTAAAATAAATGAAAGAAAAAAAAAAGAATAGGACTGAAAATAAGAAAGGACTCAAAGGTCCTCATCATCTGCCAGATCCCGTGGTGGTGTTGGGGATGATATATGAAAGAGATGGCATATTTGCTGGTGTGTGGCCTCTATCCCATCAAAACGTCGAGCGGTGTCGGTGAACTTCTGAGTACAGTACTGCTCGAGCTGGGTGAGGCGTGTAGAGATATCTTCCATCGAGGCCGTTAGATGGGGTGGTTGTGGATCGCTTTGGTCGTGATGACGACATACTACCAAGGATGATGGTGGTGGTTTTCTGTAGAACACGAGCTAGGCATGGTGGTGGCGATACGTTGTAGCATGAGTACGGCGGAAGCAGGGGTGTGGGGTTTATGTCGCACGACGGTGTTGTTGCAGCGTGTGGACGATTTTGATTCAGTTTTGGATGGAAAAAGCGGTGGTGAAGAGATTTTTGGGTGAGGGTGTGGCCGAATTTGTAGAAGAGGGGGGCTGAAATTTGTTTTTAGGGTTAAATGGAGAGGGATTTCGGTTAAGTTGTTTAAATAGCAGCAGGGGCATGGGTAGGTGCCACGACCGTGCTGTTTTTTCAAGTGCCCATGTTTTTCGTGATTTTGAATTTTGGGCGCGACTGATTTTTTGAGCACGGTTGTAACACGGGCATATGTTACCCGTGTCCGATAAGTCAGTATGTCCCCACGGTCATGAAGCATGGTCATGGGTGGCCCGTGCTTTAGAGGCTAGTATTTAAGCACGGTTACTTAATACAGGCGTGTCTTGCCCTTATTCGATAAGTCAGTATGTCCCTACGGTCATGAAGCACGGTCGTGGGTAGCCCGTACTTTGAAAGCTAGTATTTAAGCACGGTTACTTAGGACGGGCGTGTCTTGCCTGTGTTCGATAAAAGAATTCTCTCTGTTCACACACGGCTACTGGCATGCCCATGGCTCGTCCCCTAGCTCTTGCACAGTCGTAGGCACGCCCGTGTGTAGAGCCTTTGTTACTTCAACCTGCAATTTATTGGGTTAATAACAAAGTAGAAATAAAAATGTCAATAGATTAGTGCTCGGGTTGGCTCCCGAGAAGCGCTCGTTTATAGTCTTAAGTTAGAATTTCCCTATTTTCATTAAAAGAAGGTTCACGGAGTTGAAACTCCTCTCTTATATCCCTAAAATTTGTACCATTATAAACTTTTAGTCGGTGACCATTTACCTTGAATGTGCCCTTGGTGGGGTGAGTTACCTCGATTGTGCCATATGGAAAAATTGTTTTGATTATAAATGGGCCTGGCCATCTTGATTTTAGCTTCCCAGGGAATAATTTGAGCCTTGAGTTGTACAGTAGAACCAAGTCCCCTACTTCAAATTGTTTCGACTTCTTCAGACGAGAGTCGTGGCGTAGCTTTATTGCCTCTTTGTATAGTTTCGAGTTCTCGTAGGCCTTAGCTCTCCATTCATCCAGTTCGTTCATTTGTATCATTCTTTTCTTTCCTACAGTTCTAAGATCAAGATTTAAAAACTTTATGGCCCAAAAAGCTTTGTGTTCTAACTCAAATGGTAGATGACAAATTTTTCCGTATACAAGTTTGTATGGGGATGTCCCTAGAGGTGTATTAAAAGCTATTCTATATGCCCATAGGGCATCATCTACTTTTAATGCCTAATCTTTTCTATTCGATTCAACCATTTTTCTAAGATATGCTTAAGTTCTCGATTTGCGACTTTAACTTGCCCACTGGTTTGAGGGTGATATGGGGTAGATGTCCTATGGTGTACTCCATTTTTTTAGAACTTTTTCGAATTGAGTATTACAGAAATGTGTACCCCTATCACTAATGATAGCTCTAGGTGTCCCGAATCGAGAAAATAGTTTCTTGAGAAATTTAACTACTACCCTAGCATCATTGGTAGGTAAAGCTTCCGCTTCTACCCATTTTGACATATAATCAACTGCCACTAGGATATATTTATTTCCAAATGAACTAAGGAATGGTCCCATAAAATCAATACCCCATAGGTCAAATAATTCACATGGCAGCATTTATGTTTGAGGCATTTCATCACGTTTAGAAATATTATGTAATATCCTAATTTTGTGGGTCTGTGCATTTGGCACGTTGCATGGGTAAGTTAGTGGGTTAAAGGCTTTGAGGTGTGTATTGGGCTCGAGTTTAAGTTTTAAAACCTGGGTTAGGTGGCTGATAAATAGTGTTAGTAGTAATTAAATTTAAATTATTATGTTTAGTGGCCAGTTGGGCTAGTGGCCCAAAAATTGGAGGTGCTTTAAATGGGCATAGGGGTGGCATCATAAGGGGGAGGAGTTTGGGCCTTGTGTGGCCACTTGGGGCCCAAGTGGATCGATCAAATTTCGGAACTAAGAAGGGAAGGAGGTGGACGGCACATTTTCTTTAATTTAGGAGCTTTATTTCTTTTTAATTAAGTGATAAAAGATGATAAAGGAAATGAGAGAGTTGGTTTGAAGGTGGTCTCTTCTATAGGTGAGATAAAGATTGGGTTATCATACAGGATAAGGGCTATCAGGAGGGGAAGAGTTGGCTGAAATTCCAACTGTGTGTGGGTGCTTGTGTATTGCCGAATTTAATAGCTAGTTATCATCTTTTTCATTTTTATTTTTCTTTCTTTTCTCACCTATACTCTGAGCAAGCTGAAAATTCTCTTCACCTTTGTGCCTCTGCCCATTTGTCAAAATCGAAACTCCCTAGCATTCTTCTCCTCTTCAATGTATCCCCAAAGGCCAAATCCCCTTTTGCTCATATTCCTTCCTCCATAGCCGAATCATCAAGGTGGTTTCTCTGTTTCCCGAAGGTGCATCGTAAGCCGAATACTCCACTATAATCTGGTGAGTTTTAGGATTTCTCTTCTCTGCGATTTCTTTATTTCTATCAAGTTCTAATCCAAATCACTTGTTCTAAGGCTTGTCGATTTCCCCTCTCTTCCATAGAAGCCGAATCCTGCCTTGCTATAGTCAGAAGTGCCGTTTGTGGAAAGCCGAAGGCAGGTGGTTGATGGTAGGTTTGGCAATATGGCCTTTCTTGTTCATTTGTGGTTGGCCGAATGGGTTATGGTACTCATTTGATTGCGTTTAAGGGTTTGGTTTAATAAATGGGTGTTGGCCGAATGTAGGTTGGTGGTGACGTTTTCATAAAGACTTTCGGGATCTGAAAGCTAGGTAAGGGTTTCGTTTAAACACTATGTTTATTTATTAGATCTCATCGGTTTGATTGGTTTAGTGACCAAGGGTTATTATGGACTCGAATAGCAGTCAAGTAGTAGGAGGGGTTGGATCTGTAAACCCAACACCAAAATACAAAAAGTGATCTGTGTCAGGAGTGCGCGATTGGCCATCCGGGTGTGGGCCAACATCGGAGTTAGATCGTAGGCCAATCGTGGTAGTCTCGAGTGACAGTAGCGTAAAAGTAGTAAAACGTTAGTACGAAAACCAGGTGTGTAACTCTTACACACTTTCTATACTAAATGTGTTATATGTTGTGTGTTGTTAAAAGTCGGAGTGACGGTAATGGTTACTAAAATACCCCTGTAGGTAAAAGCGAGGATGCTGGGTAAGTTGTTATTATTTCTCGCGGTAATTGTGATCTATGAAAGCATGTTATTTTGTATATGTAATTTTGTATGTTAAGCATGATCATACTGATATTGTTGGCATAAATATGTGTTATGGGTGATGAGAGGAGGGGGAAGTATGATCTATCAGACTGTCACCAGTGATTTGGTATCACACAGTGGGTTGGCCCCACATATTATAAAAAATTGTGACTAAGTCTCAGTGGTTTGGAACCACCAGTGGTTTGGTACTACATATGTTATTTTCGTAACTTCGGTTAGCAGTGGTTTGGTACCACATATAATATCTTTGTAACCCGGTTACGGTGGTTTGGCACCACCAGTGGTTTGGTACCACAAGGGGTAGATTTGGGAGACATGGATGGATACCTAGGTTGATGGGTTGCATGACATGCATATTTGTATTTGAATCTGTGTAATGGGTATATTATCTTTTGGGAGGGGACTTACACATCGAGTTTAAGCGACTCACCCCTTAGTTATATTTTGCGATCGAGACTTAGATCGTGGATATGGGCCGAGTGGACTCAAGGTGGCCATGCGACATTTGGTTCATTACAAAGTTTTCTATTGAACTTAGTTATTTCACTTGATTTTGGTTTTCAGTTATGTAATAAGGCCGCTGAAGTTTATTTTTGGGATGTTTTTCTTTAATTGGTTCTTTAACTTTTGTTATGCATACTTAAACATATGAATTGGCCGTTTTCAAAGTCTAACAAAAAGGAAAAACTCGTTTTCCAAAGTGGTCACCGACTAAGTTATAAATGCGAAAGAAACAATAAGGCAATCAAGTGTTTCTAAAACCAAGTATCAACGTGTTTTCCACATTGCAAAATACAACGACATATCTTCAAAAAAAATTTTACAACAGCTTTTTCTTTAAACAAATCAAATCAATTTTCAACCGTTTTATTCCCGTAGCACGTCAGATCCGGTTGTAGCATTTTGACCGAGTTTGAGGTGTTACATTTTGGTATCAAAGCCCGGTTCAAAAGCTCGGTTGTGGGCTTAGGGCACAAAGTATGTTTTAAAAGCTTGTGAAATGATTATTTTTCCGAAAGCATGGCACCTGAGTCTCAGGCGCCAATCCACCCAGGTAAGTACCATAACTTTTGATGTGATATTTATATATTGGGCTTTATGGGCTTTAGACGTAGCTAAGCATGTTAGTACCGATGGACCCTAGGGCTAGCTTACACAACTTTTAAAATAACATAAGATTTAAGTCCAATCAAACAAATCTGTGAGTAAGTCGCCGATTTAGGGTGGCAATCGCCATTCGCATGTCTAGGATTGGATTCGGGAGGTGCTTGGTATTTAAGCGCCCCGGTGACTCACCTCCTCTTATTTCGAATCCTACCCAGTGCGTGGTATTTGTTCACCCTAACCATGAGGACTTGTTCACAAAGCTAACTCAGATAATTAAAACCCGAAAGAGACCGACCACCTTTGTTTTGTAAGAACCTTAGCTTTGAAATTATCAAATTACCCATGGATTTGTGAAAACTACCTTAGATTTGGAAAATGACCAAAATACCTCTGGTTTGTAAAATTACCCCTAGCGTACAAAATTATCGAAATACCCCCGAGTTGTAAAATTACCAAAATACCCCTACTTTACAAAATTACCAAAATACCCTTATTTTGAAAAATCACCTGAAACTTTATTTTGGAAAATTACGAAAATACCCATATAGGTTAAAATTACAAAAATACCCCTGGCTAGTGAAATGACAAAAATACCCCTACTCATGGAATATGGTCTGTGGATGTTGGTTGTGTGATGAATGTACTTAGAACTAGGAGATAAGCTTGAAACTGAAACTTTAGATAGATTCGAATTTGAAAGAATAATTTTTAAAACTATTTGTCATAAAATTGTTCGTGGATAAACAGTGAACAGAGTTAATAATTCATAAAATTCTAACCAGATAAACGCGAACGAGAAGAATGAGTACAAGAGGTCATGGACGTCCACCGCGTGGTCGTGGTAGGGGTAGGATGGCCTTGTCGGAGCCAGCAAGGCTGGCCATGGGTCCGGAAATGTGATGCCGGATCTGCCGACGATGAAAGCTAAATTTTAGGATCGGTGGGGTAACAATCTGATATCTCGAGCAAGATCTGCGGGTTTTAGAGAGATTCTTTGGGGCGGTAGCGGGTTCAGGAGCCTAAAAATTGGTGGCTGAGCGACTCCGAGCTAATGAAGCAGAAGTATTTAGGGGAGTTTACGGTGTGGCTCGAACACGGTGAAAGTCTTGGTTGGAGGCAACAGAGTGTATAATGGATGACTTAGACTTCTCGATTGAGAAGAAGTTGAAGGGGATAGTATCTCTTCTCCGGGATGAGTCGTACCAGTAGTGGCTCACGGTCAGGGATGGTGCAGTGACCGGTGATATCACCTGGGATTATTTTAGGGCAGCCTATCAGAGAAAGTATGTGGGGACTAATTATACTGATGCGCAACGTAGGGCGTTCCTAAATTTGGTGCAAGGGAATAAGTCGGTACCCGAGTACGAGGCTAAATTTTAGAGGTTGAATAGGTATGCTTAGGGTATGGTGGCTACGGAACATGAACGCTGTGTTAGGTTCGAGAACGGGTTTAGGGATGAGCTGCGGGTGTTGATTACACCTCAGCGTGAAAGGGAATTTGGCGTTCTCGTGGAAAAGGCCAAAATAGCTGAGGAGGTGAAGCAGACCTAGAAACGGAATCAGGATAGGGGCAAGGATAAAAGGAGTTTTGGGCCATCAGGGTCTGGCAGGGGAAAGTGCTCAAAAAAGGACTAGATTTGGTGGGTTGGATCAAGGCGCAAAGCTTCTTCTTCCGCTTTCGATTGGCCACCTCGGGGTGCTCGATGTAGGAAGTCTCATTCGGGAGAATGTTGGGCTGGTAATAGAGGATATTTTGAGTGCGGGTCATTGGAGCACCGGGTAAGGGACTGTCCGCAGAAGTTATCCAGGACTCAAGCTGAAGGTCAAAGACGTGGTCAATTCAGGAGAAATGGCCAACAACCATAGAGGGGTCGAGGTGCAGCTAGGGGTAATGGAAATGGTAACGGATGGGGCCGTGAAGCACCTGGCCGAGGTGCTGGAGGTGCTAATGCTAGACAGCCTGGGTTGGTCTACGCAGCCAAGCATCGAGAGGAGGGTGACACACCGGACGTCATAACCGGTACATTTATAATTTTTGGGCTGCCTTACATTACTTTAATTGATGTTGGTTCGACACACTCTTATGTTGCTAGTAGTGTGGTAGGAACTTTGAACTTAGCCTATGAGATATCTGCTAGGAAGATGACAGTAGTTAGCCCACTAGGACACTCTGTGGTGGTAAACAAACTGTATAGGGATGTACCCCTAAAACTTCAAGGGGTCGTGTTTCAAGCGGATTTGATTGAACTACCCTTTGGGGAGTTCGATTTAATATTAAGAATGGATTGGTTGGTTAAGTACCGTGCGAGAACTAGATCTGTCTGACTAAGCGCATGGTCTTTGAAAATGGTCGAGGGTGTAGAGGTGGTAATGATAGGTGAGAGAAGGGATTACCTATCTAATATGGTGTCCGCGCTGAAAGCAGAGAAGATGGTAAGGAAAGGATGTGAGGCATTTGTAGTTTATGTTTGTGCTTTGGAAGGTAAGGAACTGGCTATAGGAAATGTTCGAACAGTGAATGAGTTTATCGATGTCTTTTCAGAAGAGCTTCCGGGTTTGCCCCTAATCAGAAAGTGGAGTTCGGTATAGACCTTTTACCAAGAACTGTGCCAGTGTCAATTGCTCCGTATAGGATGGCGCCAAAAGAATTGGTGCAGTTGAAAGCACAGATTCAGGAGTTGCTGGCTCGGGGTTTTATCCAGCCAAGTGTTTCACCATAGGGAGCGCCTGTGCTTTTTGTTAAGAAAAAGGATGGGTCGATGCGAATGTGTATAGATTACCATCAGTTGAATAAATTGACGATTAGGAACAAGTATTCGTTGCCTAGGATAGATGACTTGTTTGACCAGCTTAAGGGAGCATCGATCTCTTTCAAGATAGATTTGAGGTCGGGGTATCACCAACTTAATGTAAAGGAGGCGGATATCCATAAGACGACATTTCATACTCGATACGGGCACTATGAATTTTTGGCAATGCCATTCGGGTTGACGAACGCACCAGCAGCATTTATGGTTATGATGAACTGGGTGTTTCAGCCATATTTGAATCGGTTCGTCGTAGTATTTATAGATGATATTTTAGTGTACTCAAAATCAGAGGAGGAGCATGACGCGCATTTACGAGTGGTGTTACAGATTCTTAGGAAGAAGCAGTTATACGCTAATTTTAGTATGTGCGAGTTTTGGTTAAAGGAAGTTACCTTTTTGGGTCACGTGGTGTCAGCTGAGGGGATTAGAGTGGACCCTCAGAAAATTGAGGTAGTTTTGGATTGGAAGCCACCGAAGTCTGTGGAGGAGATTCAGAGTTTTCTAGGTTTAACAGGGTATTACCGAAGATTTGTAGAAGGGTTTTCTCTGATTGTAGTACCATTGACCAAGTTGCTGAGGAAAGGGGTTTCGTTTGTGTGGTCGGATAAGCAACAGGGAAGTTTTGAGAAATTTAAAAGAATTTTGACGGAAGTTCCGGTGTTAATTCAACCGAAATTTGGGAAGGAGTTTGCGGTTTATTGTGATGCGTCCCATACAGGATTGGGATGTGTGCTGATGTAAGAGGGAAAAGTAGTAGCGTATGCTTCTCGACAGTTAAGACCTCACGAAGTAAACTACCCGACGCATGATCTGGAGTTGGCTGCAGTGGTTTTTGCCCTAAAAATTTGGCGACATTACTTGTATGTAGAAAAGGTCTATTGTGTATACGGACCATAAGAGTTTGAAGTACCTTCTTTTGCAGAAGGAGTTAAATTTGAGGCAGAGAAGGTGGATTGAGCTATTAAAGGATTACAACTGCTCGATTGAGTATCACTCGGGAAAGGCTAATGTGGTAGCGAAAGCCCTGAGTCGTAAGGTGGTGGCAGAGTTAAGAGCCTTGTTTGCTCACCTTAGTCTGTACGATGATGGAAGCCTGTTAGCGGAATTGCAAGTGAAGCCAACATGGATTAACGAGGTTAAGGAGAAACAGTTGGTGGATGGAGTTTTGGGCACACGAAGGTTACAAGTGCAGAATGATGGATTGGAGGGGTATAGTCTGAGCAGTGATAGAGTGTTATATTTTCGGGGAAAAGTGTGTATGCCTATGGATGTGGAGTTAAGGCAGAAGATTTTACAGGAGGCACATAGCAGTCCATATGCTATGCATCTGGGAGGTAGTAAGATGTACCGGGTTTTGCGGGAGAAGTTTTGGTGGCCGGGCCTTAAGCGGGAGGTAACGGAGTTTGTAGGTAAGTGTCTGATATGTCAGCAAGTCAAGGTTGAACATAAGTTGCCGTCAGGTCTATTGCAAGCGATTAATATTCCACAATGGAAGTGGGAAAGGATTACAATGGATTTTGTGAGTGGGCTACCCCTTACGCCTTCCAAGAAGGATTCAATTTGGGTGATTGTGGACCGTCTGACGAAGTCTGCTCATTTCATACCTGTGCGTACAGATTATTCTCTTCAGAAGTTAGCAAGACTATATGTAGCGGAGATTGTGAGGCTGCACGGGGTGCCAAGATCGATTATTTCTGACAGAGACCCAAGATTTACGTCAAGGTTCTGGAAGGCTTTGCACTAGGCACAAGAATGGATTTCAATATAGCATTCCATCCCCAGTCAGATGGACAATCGGAGAGGGTGATTCAAGTTTTGGAGGACATGCTAAGGGGTTGTGTCTTGGATTTCAAAGGCAATTGGGAAGAATTCTTACCATTGGCGTAATTTACGTATAACAATAGTTATCAGGCAAGTATTCAGATGGCACCATACGAAGCGTTATATGGTCGGAAATGTCGTACCCCTACATGTAGGACGGAGTTAGAGGAGCAGCATTTGTTGGGTCCGGAGTTGGTTGCTGAGACAGAAGACAAGGTGAAAGTAATTCGAGCTCGGTTGAAAGAAGCGGCGAATAGGCAAAAGTCTTACGCCGATCTTAAACGAAAGGATATAGAGTTTATGGAAGGTGACAAGGTTTTCTTGAAGGTGTCGCCCTGGAAGAAGGTTACGAGGTTGATAGGAAAGGCAAGTTGAGCCCTAGGTTTATCGGGCCTTATCGGTGTTGAAGCGAGTAGGACCAGTGGCTTACCAGCTTGAGTTGCCACCAGAATTGAGTCAAATTCACGATGTGTTTCATGTTTCTATGCTTAGATGCTATCGCTCAGATCTGTCACATGTTGTGTCAGTAAGGGAGATAGAGGTGAATCCAGACTTATCTTTTGAGGAGGAACCAGTGCAGATCCTAGATCGGGATGTTAAGGTTTTACGTAGGAAATCAGTTCCTTTGGTGAAGGTGTTATGATAGAACCATGGATCGGAGGAAGCGAAATGGGAGCCGGAGGATATTATGCGACAACAATACCCTCAACTCTTTTGACCAGGTAAATTTCGAGGCCGAAATTTATTTTAAGGGGGTAGAACTATAATATCCTAATTTTGTGGGTCTGTGCATTTGGTAGTTGCATGGGTAAGTTAGTGGGTTAAAGGCTTTGAGGTGTGTAGTGGGCTCGGGTTTGAGTTTTAAAACCTGGGTTAGGTGGGTGATAAATAGTGTTAGTAGTAATTAAATTAAAATTATTATGTTTAGTGGCCAGTTGGGCTAGTGGCCCAAAAATTGGAGGTGCTTTAAATGGGCATAGGGGTGGCGTCACAAGGGGGAGGAGTTTGGGCCTTGTGTGGCCACTTGGGGCCCAAGTGGATGGGTCAAATTTCGGCACTGAGAAGGGAAGGAGGTGGACGGCACATTTGCTTTAATTTAGGAGCTTTATTTCTTTTTAATTAAGTGATAAAAGATGATAAAGGAAAGGAGAGAGTTGGTTTGAAGGTGGTCTCTTCTATAGGTGAGATAAAGATTGGATTATCATACAGGATAAGGGCTATCAGGAGGGGGAGAGTTGGCCGAAATTCCAACTGTGTGTGGATGCTTGTGTATTGCCGAATTTAGTAGCTAGTTATCATCTTTTTCATTTTTATTTTTCTTTCTTTTCTCACCTATGCTCTGAGCAAGCCGAAAATTCTCTTCACCTTTGTGCCTCTGCCCTTTTGTTAAAACCGAAACTCCCTAGCATTCTTCTCCTCTTCAACGTATCCCCAAAGGTCGAATCCCCTTTTGCTCATATTCCTTCCTCCATAGCCGAATCATCAAGGTGGTTTCTCTGTTTCCCGAAGGTGCATTGTAAGCCGAATACTCCACTGTAATCTAGTGAGTTTTGGGATTTCTCTTCTTTGCGATTTCTTTATTTCTATCAAATTCTAATCTAAATCACTTGTTCTAAGGCTTGTCGATTTCCCCTCTCTGTTCATAGAAGCGAATCCTACCTTGCTATAGTCAGAAGTGCCGTTTGTGGAAAGCCGAAGGCAGGTGGTTGATGGTAGGTTTGGTCGAATGGCCTTTCTTGTTTATTTGTGGTTGGCCGAATGGGTTATGATACTCATTTGATTGCGTTTAGGGGTTTGGTTTAATAAATGGGTGTTGGCTGAATGTAGGTTGGTGGAGACATTTTCATAAAGACTTTCGGGATCTGAAAGCTAGGTAAGGGTTTCGTTTAAACACTATATTTATTTATTAGATCTCATCGGTTTGATTGGTTTAGTGACCAAGGGTTATTATGGACTCGAATAGCAGTCAAGTAGTAGGAGGGGTTGGATTTGTAAACCCAATGCCAAAATACAAAAAGTGATCGTGTCGAGTCTTGCGATTGGCCATCCGGGTGTGGGCCAATATCGGAGTTAGATCGTAGGCCAATCATGGTAGTCTCGAGTGTGAGAGCATAGAAGCGATAAAACATTAGTACGAAAACCGGTGTGTAACTCTTACACACTTTCTATGCTAAATATGTTATATGTTGTGTGTTGTTAAAAGCGGAGTGATGGCAATGGTTACTAAAATACCCACATGGGTAAAAGCAAGGATGCCGGGTAAGTTGTTATTATTTCTCGCGATAATTGTGATCTATGAAAGCATGTTATTTTGTATCGTAATTTTGTATGTTAAGCTTGATCATCTTGATATTGTTGGCATAAATATGTGTTATGGGTGATGAGAGGAGGGAAGTATGATCTATCGATTGTCACGGTGATTTGGTATCACACGATGGGTTGGCCCCACATATTATAAAAATTGTGACTAAGTCTCGATTGGTTTGGAACCACCGGTGGGTTTGGTACGACATATGTTATTTTCGTAACCCGGTTACCGGTGGTTTGGTACCACATATAATATCTTTGTAACCGGTTACGGTGGTTTGGCACCACTAGTGGTTTGGTACCACAAGGGGTAGATTTGGGGGACATGGATAGATACTTAGGTTGATGGGTTGCATGATGTGCATATTTGTATTTGAATCTGTGTAAGGGTATATTTTCTTTTGGGAGGGGGACTTACACACTGAGTCTAGGTGACTCACCCCTTCCATTATATTTTGCAGATCAGGCTTAGATCGTGGATATGGATAGGAGTGGACTCAAGGTGGCCATGCGACATTTGGTTCATTCTGAGTTTTCTATTCGAACTTAGTTATTTCACTTGATTTTGGTTTTCGGTTATGTAATAAGGTCATTTGAAGTTTATTTTTGGGATGTTTTATTTAATTGGTTCTTTAACTTTTGTTATGCATACTTAAGCGTTATGAATTGACTGTTTTCAAAATCTAACAAAAAGGAAAACTTCGTTTTCCAAAGTAGTCACAAACTAAGTTATAAATCGAAAGAAACAATAAGGCAATCAAGTGTTTCTAAAACCAAGTATCAACGTGTTTTCCACATTGCAAAATACAACGACGTATCTTCAAAAAATTTTACAATGACTTTCTCTTTAAACAAATCAAATCAGTTTTCAACCGTTTTATTCCCGTGGCACGTCAGATCAAGTTGTAGTGTTTTGACCAGGTTTGGGGTGTTACATTTTGGTATCAGAGCCCGGTTAAAAAGCTTGGTTGTGGGCTTAGGGCCCAAAGTATGTTTTAAAAGCTTGTGAAATGATTATTTTTTCGGAAAGCATGGCTTTGAGTCTCGTGGCCGATCCACCCAAGTAAGTACCCTAACATTTGATGTGATATTTATATGTTGGGCTTTGTGGGCTTTAGACATAGCTAAGCATGTTAGTACTGATGGACCCTAGGGCTAGCTTACACAACTTTTAAAATAACATAAGATTTAAGTCCAATCAAACAAACACATGAGTAAGTCACCGAAGTTAGGTGTGGCAACCGCCGTTATGCATGTCTAGGATTGGATTCGGGAAGTGCTTGGTATTTAAGCGGTCCGGTGACTCACCTCCTCTTCGCTGAATCCTGCAGTGCGTAGTATTTGCTCACCTAACCATGAGGACTTGTTTACGTGCTAACTCAGATAATTAAAACCGAAAGGGACTAGCCACCTTGTTTTGTAAGAACTTTAGCTTTGAAATTACCAAATTACCCTGGATTTGTGAAAACTACCTTAGATTTGAAAAATAACGAAAATACCCCTGGTTTGTAAAATTACCCCTAGCGTACAAAATTATCGAAATCCCTCTAAGTTGCAAAATTACCAAAATACCCATACTTCACAAATTTACCAAAATACCCTTATTTTGAAAAATCATCCGGAACTTTATTTTGGAAAATTACAAAAATACCCCTGTAGGTTAAAATTACGAAAATACCCCTGGGTAGTGAAATGACGAAAATACCCCTGCTCATAGAATGTGGTCTATGGATGTTGGTTGTGTGATGAATGTACTTTGAACTAGGAGATAAGCTTGAAACCAAAACTTTAGATAGATTCGAATTCGAAAGAATCACTTTTAAAACTATTTGTCATAAAATTGTCGTGGATAAATAGTGAACAGAGTTAATAATTCATAAAATTCTAACCAGATAAACGCGAACGAGAAGAATGAGTACAAGAGGTCGTGGGCGTCCACCGCGTGGTAGTGGTAGGGTAGGATGGCCTTGTCGAAGCCGACAAGGTCAGCCATGGGTCAAAAATGTGATCTGGGATCTGCCGTGAAGTTAAATTTTAAGATCGGTGGGGTAACAATACAATATCTCAAGCGGTACTACGGGTTTTAGAGAGAGTTGGGGTAAGCTGGTTTAGAGCCCAAAATTGGTGGTGGCGACTCAAGCTAATGGAGCAGAAGTATTTAGGTGAGTTTCTGGTGTGGCTCCTAACACAGCTGAGTACTGGTTGGAGGTAACATAGCATATAATGGACGACTTAGACTTCTCGGCTGAGAAGAAGTTGAAGGGGATAGTATCTCTTCTCAGGGATGAGTCGTACCAGTGGTGGCTCACTAGTCGGGGATGGTGCGATGGTAGGTGATATCACACAGGATTATTTTAAGCGACCTATCGGAGAAAGTATGTGGGGAATGGTTATCTTGATGCACAACGTGAGGCGTTCCTAAATTTGGTGGAAGGAATAAGTCGATGAGTGTGAAAGGTGAATTTTTGAGGTTGGCGGTATGCTCGTGGTATGGTGGCTATGAAACATGAGCACTTGTGTTAGGTTCGAGGACGAAATTTGAGGATGAGTGCATGGTGTTGATTGCACCTCGGCATGAAGGAGAATTTGGCATTCTCGTGGAAAAGGCCAAAATAGTGAAGAGGTGAAGCGGTCGAGAAGCGAAATCGAGGATAGGGCAAGGATAAAAGGAGTTTTGGGCCATCGAGTGCAGGGAAGTGCTCAAAAAAGGACTAGATTTGGTGGGCTGGATCAAGCTACAAAGCTTCTTCTTCTTTGCTTTCGATAGCCACCTCAGTGTGCTCGATGTTAGAAGTCTCATTCGAGAGAATATTGGGCTGGTAATAGAGGATGTTTTGAGTGCGGGTCGTTGGAGCACCAGGTAAGAGACTGTCCGCGAAAGTTAGCCAGGACTCAAGCTGAGGGTCAAGGACGTGGTCAATTCAGAAGAAATGGCCAACAACCACAGAGGGGTCAAGGTGCAGCTAGGGGTAATGAAAATGGTAACGGACGGGGCCGTGGAGCACCTGGCAGAGGTGCTGGAGGTGCTAATGCTAGACAGCCTGGGTTGGTCTATGCAGCTAAGCGTCGAGAGGAGGCGGCCGGACGTAATAACCCATGACGTTTATAATTTCTAGGCTGCCTTACATTGCTTTAATTGATGTTGGTTCGACATACTCTTATGTTGCTACTAGTGTGGTAGGAACTTTGAACTTAGCCTATGAGATATCTGCTAGGAAGATGACAATAGTTAGCCCACTAGGACACTCTGTGGTGGTAGACAAACTGTATAGGGATGTACCCCTAGAACTTCAAAGGGGTCGTGTTTCAAGCAGATTTGATGGAACTACCCTTTGGAGAGTTCGATTTAATCTTAGGAATAGATTGGTTGGTTAACTACCAGGCAGAACTAGACTGTACAGCTAAGTGTATGGTGCTAAAAACGGTCGAGGGTGTAGAGGGGTAATGATAGGTGAGAGAAGGGATTACTTATCTAATGTGGTGTCCGCATTGAAAGTGGAGAAGATGGTAAGGAAAGGATGTGAAGCGTTTGTAGTTTATGTTTGTGCTTTAGAAGGTAAGGAACCAGCTATAGAAAATGTTCAAACAGTGAATGAGTTTATCGATGTCTTTTCGGAAGAGCTTTGGGTTTGCCCCCGGATCAAAAAGTGGAGTTCGGTATAGGCCTTTTACCAGGAACTGTGCCAGTGTCAATTGCTCCTTATAGGATGGCGCTAAAAGAATTGGTGGAGTTGAAAGCACAGATTCAGGAGTTGCTGGATCGGGGTTTTATCCGGCCAAGTGTTTCACCATGGGGAGCGTCTGTGCTTTTTGTTAAGAAAAAGGATGGGTCGATGCGAATGTGTATAGATTACCATCAGTTGAATAAATTAACGATTAGGAACAAGTATTCGTTGCCTAAGATAGGTAACTTGTTTGACCAGCTTAAGGGAACATCGATCTTTTCCAAGATATATTTGAGGTCGGGGTATCACCAACTTAAGGTAAAGGAGGTGGATATCCATAAGACGACGTTTCGTACTCGATATGGGCACTATGAATTTCTGGTAATGCTGTTCGAGTTGACGAACACACCAGCAGCGTTTATGGATATGATGAATCGGGTGTTTTAGTCGTATTTGGATCGGTTCGTCGTAGTATTTATAGATGATATTTTAGTGTACTCAAAATCGGAGGAGGAGCGTGGCACGCATTTATGAGTGGTGTTGTAGATTTTTAGGGAGAAGCAGTTATACGCCAAGTTTAGTAAGTGCGAGTTCTAGTTGAAGGAAGTTACCTTTTTGGGTCACGTAGTGTCAGCTGAGGGGATTAGAGTGGACCCTCGAAAGATTGAGGCAGTTTTGGATTGAAAGCCACCAAAGTCTGTGGCGGAGATTCAGAGTTTTCTAGGTTTAGCAGGGTATTACCGAGCGTTTGTAGAAGGTTTTCTCGATTCTGACACCATTGACCAAGTTCTTTGAGAAAGGAGTTTCATTTGTGTGGTCGGATAAGCAAGGGAAGTTTTGAGAAATTGAAAAGGATTTTGCGGAAGCTCGATGTTAATTCAGCGGAAGTCGGGAAGGAGTTTGCGGTTTATTGTGATCGTCCATCTGAGATTGGGATGTGTCTTGATGCAAGAGGAAAAGTAGTAGCGTATGCTTCTCGGCAGTTAAGACCTCACGAAGTAAACTACCCGACGCATGATCTGGAGTTGGCTGCAGTGGTTTTTGCCCTAAAAATTTGGTGACATTACTTGAATGGAGAAAGGTCTATCGTGTATTTGGACCACAAGAGTTTGAAGTACCCTCTTTCGCAGAAGGAGTTAAATTTGAGGCAGAGAAGGTGGATTGAGCTGTTAAAGGATTACGACTGCTTGATTGAGTATCACTCGGGAAAGGCTAATGTGGTAGCGGATGCCCTAAGTCGTAAGGTGGTGGCATAGTTAAGAGCCATGTTTGCTCACCTTGGTTTGTACGATGATGGAAGCCTGTTAGCGGAATTGCAAGTGAAGCCAACATGGATTAACGAGGTTAAGGAGAAACAGTTGGTGGATGTAATATCCTGGAATAGGGGCTATTTTTGTTATTGCATTGTTGCATGTGTTTGATCTGCAGTGTGGTTATTTTTATGTTTTGGGGCTTAGTTGTAAGCCTAGTGTAAGCTCGAGTGGTAGAGAAAATTTTAGTTTTTAAGCTTTAAGTGAATGGAGCTGAAGGAGCTAGGGGTTATAGGTATTTTTTTGGTGGA
This sequence comes from Gossypium rotundifolium, assembly GCA_025506655.1. Classification (NCBI taxonomy): domain Eukaryota; kingdom Viridiplantae; phylum Streptophyta; class Magnoliopsida; order Malvales; family Malvaceae; genus Gossypium; species Gossypium rotundifolium. The sequence continues at coordinate 153,527,547 of CP106722.1, read as the reverse complement.
TTTTAGCACAAGAGGAGCCTTGGTGGAGTGGCTAGAGGTGCCACTTAGAGCTTGTGTGTGTGACGCCTTGCAAGGGAGGAGGTAATGAGTTCGATTGCGAAGCACACATTTTGCTTCCATTTTGTGGCATGGAGGGAAAAGTTGTGTGCGTTCAAACTCGCCATAGACCAAGTCAAATAATTCAAATGGTGGGCAAGGAGTGAATTAAGGAGTGAGTTAAGATTTGACTAATTCAAATCGGTTTGAATTAGTGGCCATGAGTGAGCTTAGGAGGTGGCCGAATGTTGGAGTCTTCATGGGGGTGAGTGGCCGGTTTGGTAGGTGTGTAAGTGGGAGTGCCAAAATTCTTTTGGCAATTTTTAGTGACTTTCGGCCAGCCTTAGTCTAAGTGCCTAGCTGAATTTTCAAAGGAGTTTCTTATTTGTTCCTTTTTGAAAACCAAAATCCTAAGCAACATCTATACCTTGTCAAATTTGGCTTGTTTTCTTCCATCGGTTTCTTTGTCAGCCGAATGCTTTTGGAGTTCTCAAGCTTTTAGTTCTTTTTGCGTCCTTCTCTTCTTTTTATCTTTGGCCGAACCATAAACCCCCTACCTCTCCTTGTTCTTTTTCATTTGTGTTAAGCCAAAATAGCCATCTTCTTCCTCTCACATTTTGTCTTTGCTTAAAGCCGAAAGTACTTTTTTTCCTCTTCTACTTCTATTTTCTCGATTCTCCTTGAAACTCTTCTTGCCAAAACCTCCTCTCCATTTCCCTCCTTCTCTTTCTCTCTTACCACCCACGCCGTACCATAGGTGGTGTTAAACACCTATAGCCGAACCTTGTTTGATAGTCTTAAGCAAACTCAGCCGAATCTCCTTCTCTTTTTGTTTTGGGCGAATCACAAGCAAGGGGGTGGTCTATTCTCTTTTCTCTCCAATCGGGTTTTAGAGGAAGGTTAGTGCTAGGCCGAATGCCTATTTCTTTCCCTCCCTGTTCTCTGTCGATTTTTGCAAGGTAAGGGTTGATTCGGCATTTGTTTGGAAATGTGTTGTCGATTGTTTTGGAATTATTTTGTTATAGGATCTCCTGGATTTTGAGCGATAATGAAGCCTCCGCTTGAGAGTGATCGGTTGGTAAGTGGTGGTAAGGGTTGGTTTCATTGGTTTATTCTCTTAGTCTCGTTAAGCCAAAGTCTTCAAGGATTAATTATTCTTCTTAATGAGGTGTGGCCGATTGTCGGAGGAACCATCTGTTGGTTTGGGATTTGGTAGGAAACCAAATCGGTCATAAAATAAGGGTTTAAGTGTTAACCCTTTAGTTTGTTTGGGTTGGCGAATGGCCTTGGTCCTAATGTTCTTATTTGGCCAATTATAGGAGTAAGCTAATCGAGGGTCTTAGATCGGTTCTTTTGGATTAAGGCTTGCGTGATTACATGTGTGTAAACTAACACACTCTTTACTTAGTAATATGCTTAATAACTTTGATTGCTTAATAAAGTCGAGACAGTAGGGTTGATATGATACCTTATAGGGTATGTGCATGGATTCAGGTAAGTCCGTTTCATTACGAGCCTTGTTATTGATATGATAGCATGATCTATGATGTATGTGTTATGAGATGCTACCCTAAACATATTAGCATGATTTGTATGATTGCAGGATTTGCATCAATATGGTATGTTTATGGGTGATATGAGAGGAGGGGAATATGATATCCGTGTCTTTGGGACACCGGAGGTTTAGCACCTCTAGTGGTTTGGTACCACAGATCGATTTATTGTGACTTTGGGTCACGGAGGTTTGACACCTCATAGCGACTTGTCGGTGGCTTAGTACCACGATGGGTTGGCCCCAGTTGATATTATGGGATAAATCGCCGGTGATTTGGTATCACGTGGGTTGGCCCACAATTTGACTATTCGTGACTTGGTCACGGTGATTTAGTATCACATTTGTGTCTTTGGGACACGGAGGTTTGGCACCTCATGGCGACTCGTCCACGTGGCTTAGTACCACCGTGGGTTGGCCCTACTATTGAGATCTGGGATAAATGCGCCGATGATTTGGTATCACGTGGGTTAGCCCACATATGGATTATTGTGACTTTGGGTCACGGTGGTTTAGCACCACATTGATGGATATCGTGACTTTGGGTCACCGGTGGTTTAGCACCACCGGTGGTTTGGTACCACTGGGGTAGAAAAAGTGTTATGGATGGTTAGGATCGGGTGCATTAATTGTATTGCTTTGTTATGTTGTGTGTTAGTATGTTGCATTCATCGGGAGGGGGATTTATGCACTGAGTCTTGTGACTCACCTTCTCCCTTATCATTTCAGGTGACACTTAGATCGCGGACACGGAGCCGGGTGGACTCGAGGTGACCATGCCATGAATAAATTGGGACTTGCACTGTTTAAAAAAAAACTTGGTACTTTACTCTATTTATTTCCATTTGGTTTTGTTGGGTTTGTAAAAGGCCTTTTTAAATTTATACTTTGGTTATTTTTATGCTTAAATTTAATTTCAAATATGCCTTAACAGAATATTGGGTAATAATCGGTAAAACTTGGAAAGACAAGGTTTTTCAAAACTACAAAGCGATATGTTTTAAACTTTACCATCGGGTATCACGCTGTAATTTAAAATGAATGCAACTCAAATGTTTTCCAAACTTAAACTAAGTTCAAATGTTTTTAAGCAACTACAAAGGAATAACTCGAATTTCCAAATGATATAAATTGGTTTTATTATTAGATTCAACTAAGTTTTCAAAACTTAGGGTTATCAAAGTTCACTATCAGTTTAAACAATCATACCTAGATTTTTTTTTACAAACATAGCTAAGAGATTTCATCAACATTTTAACCGGAAACCTAACCTCTCAAATTCTAAATTCCCCGTAACAAACCAGATTTAGTCGAGGTGTATTGGTCGAGTTTGGGGTGTTACAATTGTGGTATCGAGCCAAGTTTAAAGGCTCATTTGTGGTAGGAGGCCAAAATATTTAAATACTAGTTTAAGTGATGTTGTTTTTAAAGTATATGGTTTGAAAGGCATGGCACCGAGACTCGGCACCAATCGCCAAGTAAGTACCCTTACTATTGCTTGATATTTTGATGTGATGTGGTGAATGACTAGCGGTAGTAAACTACTTTAAGCTGAAATCAATAGGACTCTGTGGACTCACGAAAACAAAACTTCTTCAATAAGAGATATTCATAAGACTCTTGCCTTTAAAGACAGTGGAATATTTACTAATGCATAAACTTCTAATCAGACAAGACGAGATTTTAGTCATGAGCGCTCGAGGTGAACGTAGTCGTGGTCGTGGTCGGGGTAAGATGACAGATTTCGACCCGTAGGATCAGTGAGAGGGTCGAGAATGAGATACCGGTACCGCCACCAGTTGGAGGTGGTGAGTTTTAGGAACAGACTGGGGACGACGCAGTGTCACAGGCGAGGCTTCGAGTTCTAGAAAGGGTAGTTGGAGTAGGTGGAGGCGCAGGAGCTCAGAAATCTGTGCCTGAACGACTTCGAGCAAACGGGGTTGAGGTATTCCGAGGTGTGTCTAGTGTAGCTCCCAGCACGGCTGAGTATTGGCTGGAGGCGACGGAGCGGATCATGGACGATCTGGACCTGACTGCTGAAGAGAAGTTAAAGGGGATAGTATCGCTTCTTCGAGATGAGTCATACCAGTGGTGGCTCACGGTTCGGGACAGTGCTGCAGCGGAAGATCTTACTTGGGATTATTTTAAGGCTGCATATCAGAAAAAGTACATTGGAGCTAGCTACATTAATGATCAACGGAAGGCATTTCCGAAATTTGGTACAAGGGAGTAAGTCGGTTGGCGGAGTATGAGGCGAGTTCTTGAGGTGAGTCGGTATGCTAGGGGCATGGTGGCTACTGAACACGAGAGGTGTGTTCGTTTCGAGGATGGTCTGAGAGATGAATTAAGGTTGCTGATTACTCCACAGTAGGAGGCGTGAGTTTTTGTCTGGTAGAAAAGGCTAAGGTAGCCGAAGGGGTTAAAGAGTCTGTGAAGCAGAACTTGGATAGGAACAGGCATAAGCGGAGTTTTGGATCTTCTGGGTCGTCAGGTAATCCTCAGAAAAGGGCTAGACCGAGTGGGCCGAATCAATCTGGTAGGTCCATTGCTGCTAATCAGGGACCGCCACAGTGTAACCGTTGTGGGAAAGCTCATTGGGGAGGATGTTGGGTGGTGGAAGAGGATGTTTTGAGTGTGGTTCGCTAGACCATCGTGTGAGGGACCGCCCACGTAAGTTGGCTAGGATTCAATCGAGGTCGTGGGTGTGCTCGATTTGAATAATGGACCGCCACCGCAGAGGGGTCGTGGAAATGGCAGAGGAGGTAATGGTTCTGGTCGGGGTCGCAGAGCACCGGACAGAGGTGTGGGTATTTCTGAGGCAAGACAGCCAGGGTTAGTATATGCAGCGAGGTGCCGAGAGGAGGGCGACGCACCAAACGTCATAACCGGTACATTCTTGATCTTTGGTTCTCTATTTACTGCTTTGATTGATGTGGGTTCAACGCATTCATACGTTGCGAGTAGCATAATAAAGACCATGGATTTAGACTCTGAGATATCTTCTAGGTAGATGACCGTAATTAGCCCTCTAGGTCACTCTGTAGTTGTAGATAAGCTGTATAGAGATGTACCCCTAGAACTCTAAGGGGTAGTGTTTGAGGCTGATCTGATGGAACTGCCATTTGGAGAGTTCGATCGATCCTTGGGATGGTGGTTGGTTAAGTACCGAGCGAGGTTGGATTTGCGACTAAGTGCATGGTTCTAAGGGCGGCTAAGGGTGATGAGGTGGTCTGATCGGTAATAGAAGGATTACTTGTCCAACGTTGTATACCTTTGAAAAGTTGAGAAGATGGCCGGAAGGGCGTGAAGCATATGTGGTTCATGTGTATGCCTTGGAGGCTAAGGAGTCACCGTAGAGGAGGTCCGAGCAGTTAAGAAATTCTTGATGTGTTTCGGAGGAGCTTAGGGTTTGCCACCGGATCGAGAGGTAGAGTTCGGGATAGATCATTACCGGGCTGCGCCGGTGTCTATTACTCCGTATAGGATGGCGCCAAAAGAGTTAGTAGAGCTTAAGGCTCGAGATCCGAGTTGTTGGACCGAGGCTTTATCGGGCCAAGTGTTTCACCTTGGGAGCGCCGGTACTCTTTGTTAAGAAGAAAGACGAAACTATGCGGATGTGTATAGACTACCACCAATTGAATAAGCTGACGATCAAAAATAAGTATCCATTGCCACGGATAGATGACTTGTTTGATCAGCTGAAGGGTGCATCGGTATTTTCGAAGATCGATTTAAGGTCAGGTGAAGGAGGCGAATATTTGCAAGACAGCGTTTCGTACTCGGTATGGGCACTATAAATTTCTGGTAATGCCGTTTGGGTTGACTAACACGCGCAAACATTCATGGATATGATGAATAGGGTGTTCAATGATATTTGGATCGGTTAAATCGTGGTTTTATTGACGACATCTTGGTGTATTCAAGGGTGAAGAGGAGCATGATCGCATTCTGAGTTGTGTTGCGATTACGAGGAGAAAGCGACTTTATGCTAAGTTTAGTAAGTGCGAGTTACGGCTAAGGAGGTAATCTTCTTGGGTCATGTGGTGTCGGTGAGGGATTAGAGTGGATCCTCGAAAGATTGAGGCATTTTGGGTTGGAAGCCGCCTAAGTCGATGGGTGAGATTAGGAGTTTTGGGCTTGGCGGTACTCTAGAAGATTTGTAGAAGGATTTTCGTTGATCGCAAAGACCGATGACCAATTTGTTAAGAAAAGGGGTTCCGATTCGTTTGGGTGAGAAGCGGCGGAGAGTTTTGACAAGTTAAAGAAGATTTTGGTGAAGCTCGGTTCTAATTGACTGAGGCGGAAAGAAATTCACGATATATTGCGATGCATCACATCTGGGTTTGGGTTGTGTCTTGATCACGGGAAGGAAGGTTGTGGCTTACGTATCTCGGCGGTGAGGCCACATGAAGTCAATTATCCGACGCATGACACAGAGTTAGCGGCGATAGTCTTCACCTTGAAAATTTAGAGGTACTACTTATGCGGAGAGAGATCGATAGTCTACGGATCACAAGAGTCGAAGTATCTTTTGACTCGGAAGGATTTGAATTTGAGGCGTATGAGATGGATTGAGTTGCTAAAGGATTCTGTTGTTCGATTGAGTACCATCGGGCAAGGCGAGCGTGGTGGCGAACACGCGTTGAGCCGTAAGGTTATAGAGGACTTAAGGCGATGTTTGCCCATTTGAGTTTGTATGACGACAGAAGTATTCTAGCAGAATTGCAGGTTAAGCCTACGTGGGTTGAGCAGATTAAGGAAAAATAGTTAGAGGATGAGGTTTTGAAAGCGCAGAGGTCGCAAGTGCAGAATGGTAGTTTGGAAGGTTACAGTATGTCTAGTGATGGAGTGCTGTGTTTCCAAGGGAGAGCTTATATCCGAGGGATATCGAGTTAAAGCGAAGATTCTTCAGGCGCACATAGCGACCCTACGCTATGCATCCCGGAAGCGATAAGATGTATCGAGATCTAAAAGAAGCGATTTTGGTGGCGGATGCGAAGAGGGAAGTAGCGAGTTTGTAGGAAGTGTCGACATGTCGGCAGGTCAAGGTGAACATCGATTGCCGTCAAGGTTGCTTGACCGATAAAAGATTCCACGATGGAAGTGGGAAAGGATAACTATGGATTTCTTGATGATTACCTCTTACGCCTAGCGAGAAGGACTCGGTTTGGGTAATTGTGGATCGTCGACTAAATCGGCTCTCTTCATTCCGGTGAGGTGGATTATTCACTTCAGAGGTTAGCGAAGTGTATGTGTCGGAGATAGTGAGGTTGCACGGTGTGCGATATCGATCATCTCGGATAGGGATCCCGATTCGTCAAGGTTACGAAAGCGTTGCATCGGGCTCTGGGTACGGTTGGATTTCAAGACGGCATTTCACCCATGATCGGCGAGCGATCGGAAAGGGTTATCTGAGATCTTAGAGGATATGCTTGAGGTTGTGTCTGGACTTGAGGTAGTTGGGAAGAGTTTCTACCATTAGGCGAGTTCGCCTACAACAATAGTTACCAAACTAGCATCAAGATGGCACCATATGAGGCATTGTATGGTAGGGCATCCCTCACCTACATGTTGGGCGGAGTTAGGTGAGCGTCGGATATTGGGACGAGTTGGTCACGAGACCGAAGACAAGGTTAAGTTGATTGAGGCTCGATTGAAGGAAGCTTGAGACGACGAAGTCTTCTGGCGATCTCAAGTGTAGAGATATAGAGTTTGCCGTAGGTGATAAGGTCTTCCTGAAGGTTTCGCCTTGGAAGAAAGTGTTAAGGTTCGGGAGGAAAGGCAAGTTAAGTTCGAGGTTTATTGGGCCGTATAAGGTACTAAGACGTGTGGGACCGGTAGCGTATCAGCTTGAATTGCCAACAGAGCTAAGTCAAATTCACGACGTATTCCACGTTTTGATGCTTAGGCGATATCGTTCAGATCCATCGCATGTCGTAGCAGTGGAAGATATCGAGGTGAATCCGGATTTGACCATGGAGGAAGAACCAGTGCAGATTCTAGATCGGGATGTGAAGGTTCTGCGTAGAAAGTCAGTTCTTTTGGTAAAAGTGCTATGGCGGAATCATGGCATGGAGGAAGCTACGTGGGAACCAGAGGATATGATGAGACAGCAATACCCTCAACTCTTTTGATCAGGTAATTTCGAGGTTGAAATTATTTTTAAGGGGGTAGAACTATAATATCCTGGAATAGGGGCTATTTTTGTTATTGCATTGTTGCATGTGTTTGATCTGCAGTGTGGTTGTTTTGATGTTTTGGGGCTTAGTTGTAGGCCTAGTGTAAGCTCGAGTGGTAGAGAAAATTTTAGGTTTTAAGTTTTAAGTGAATGGAGCTGAAGGAGCTAGGGGTTATAGGTATTTTTTGGTGGATTTTAGCACAAGAGGAGCCTTGGTGGAGTGGCTAGGCGCCACTTAGAGCTTGTGTGTGTGACGCCTTGCAAGGGAGGAGGTCATGAGTTCGAATTGCGAAGCCACACATTTTGCTTCCATTTTGGCATGGAGGGGAGAAGTTGTGTGCAGTTCAAACTCTACTATAGACCAAGTTAAATAATTCAAATGGTGGGCAAGGAGTGAATTAAGGAATGAGTTAAGATTTGACTAATTCAAATCGGTTTGAATTAGTGGCCATGAGTGAGCTTAGGAGGTGGTAGAATGTTGGAGTCTTCATGGGGGTGAGTGGCGGTTTAATAGGTGTGTAAGTGGGAGTGCCAAAATTCTTTTGGCAATTTTTAGTGACTTTCGGCCAGCCTTAGTCTAAGTGCCTAGCTGAATTTTCAAAGGAGTTTCTTATTTGTTCCTTTTGAAAACCAAAATCCTAAGCAACATCTATACCTTTTAGAAATTTGCCTTGTTTTCTTCCATCAGTTTCTTTGTCAGCCGAATGCTTTTGGGGTTCTCAAGCTTTTAGTTCTTTTTGCGTCCTTCTCTTCTTTTTATCTTTGGCCGAACCATAAACCCCCTACCTCTCCTTGTTCTTTTTCATTTGTGTTAAGCCAAAATAGCCATCTTCTTCCTCTCACATTTTGTCTTTGCTTAAAACCGAAAGTACTTTTTCTTCCTCTTCTACTTTCATTTTCTCGGTTCTCCTTGAAACTCTTCTTGTCAAAACCTCATCTCCATTTCCTCCTTTTCTTTCTCTCTTACCACCCACAGCAGTACCATAGGTGGTGTTAAACACCTATAATAGAACCTTGTTTGATAGTCTTAAGCAAACTCGGTAGAATATCCTTCTCTTTTGTTTTGGCGAATCACAAGCAAGGGGTGGTCTCTTCTCTTTTCTCTCAATCGGGTTTTAGAGGAAGGTTAGTGCTAGGCGAATGCCTATTTCTTTCCCTCCTGTTCTCTGTCGATTTTTGCAAGGTAAGGGTTGATTTGACATTTGTTTGGAAATGTGTTAATCGATTGTTTTGGAATCATTTTATTATAGGATCTCCGAGATTTCGGAGCAGCCAAGCGAAGCCTCCGCTTGAGAGTGATCGGTTGGAAGTCGTGGTAAGGGTTGGTTTCATTGGTTTATTCCCTTAGTCTCGTTAAGCCAAAGTCTTCAAGGATTAATTATTCTTCTTAACGAGGTGTGGCCGATTGTCGGAGGAACCATCTGTTGGTTCGGATTTGGTAGGAAACCAAATCGGTCATAAAATGAGGTTTGAGTGTTAACCCTTTAGTTTGTTTGGGTTGGCCAAATGGCCTTGGTCCTAATGTTCTTATTTGGCCGATTATAGGAGCAAGCTAATCAAGGGTCTTAGATCGGTTCTTTTGGATTAAGGCTTGCGTATTAACAGGTGTGTAAACTAACACACTCTTTACTTAGTAATATGCTTAATAACCTGATTACTTAATAAAGCCGAGATAGTAGGGTTGATATGATACCTTATGGGGTATGTGCACGGATTCGGGTAAGTCCGTTTCATTACGAGCTTTGTTATTGATATGATAGCATGATCTATGATGTATGTGTTATGAGATGCTACCCTAAACATATTAGCATGATTTGCATGATTGCACGATTTGCATCAGTATGGTATGTTTATGGGTGATATAAGAGGAGGGGAATATGATATCCGTGTCTTTGGGACACGGAGGTTTAGCACCTCCGGTGGTTTGGTACCACAGATCGATTTATTGTGACTTTGGGTCACGGAGGTTTGGCACCTCATAGCGACTTGTCCCAGTGGCTTAGTACCACAGTGGGTTGGCCCCACAGTTGATATTACAGGATCGTCGCTAGTGATTTGGTATCACACGTGGGTTGGCCCCATAATTTGACTATTCGTGACTTCGGTCACTAGTGATTTGGTATCACATTTGTGTCTTTGGGACACCAAAGGTTTGGCATCTCATAGCGACTCGTCCCTGTGGCTTAGTACCACTGTAGATTTTTTTTTACAAACACAGCTAAGAGATTTCATCAACATTTTAACCGAAAACCTAACCTCTCAAATTCTAAATTCCCCGTAACAAACCAAATTCGGTCTTGGTGTATTGGCCGAGTTTGGGGTGGTACAATGGATGGAGTTTTGGGCGCACGAAGGTTACAAGTGCAGAATGATGGATTGGAGGGGTGTAGTCTGAGCAGCGATGGAGTGTTATGTTTTCGGGAAAAGTGTGTATGCTTAAGCATGTGGAGTTAAGGCAGAAGATTTTACAGGAGGCACATAGCAGTCCATATGCTATGCATCCGGGAGGTAGTAAGATGTACCGGGATTTGTGAGAGCAGTTTTGGTGGCCGAGCCTTGAGCGAGAGGTAACGGAGTTTGTAGGTAAGTGTCTGATATGTCGACAAGTCAAATTTGAACATCGATTCTTCGTCGAGTTTGTTGCAACCGATTAATATTCCACAATGGAAGTGGGAAAGGATTACAATGGATTTTGTGAGTGGGCTACCCCTTACACCTACCAAGAAGGATTCAATTTGGGTGATTATGGACCATCTGACGAAGTCTGCTCATTTTGTACCTGTGCGTACGAATTATTCTCTTCAGAAGTTAGCAAGACTATATGTAGCGGAGATTGTGAGGCTACACCCGGTGCCAGTGTCGATTATTTCTGACAAAGACCCTAGATTTACGTCAAGGTTGTGGAAGGCTTTGCACCAGGCACAAGATTGGATTTTAGTACAGTGTTCCATCCCTAGTCAGATGGACAATCGAAGAGGGCGATTCAAGTTTTGGAGGACATGCTCAGGGGTTGTGTCTTGGATTTCAAAGGCAGTTGGGAAGAATTCTTACCGTTGGCAGAATTTACGTATAATAATAATTATCAGGCAAGTATTCAATGGCACCGTACGAAGCGTTATATGGTCGAAAGTGTCATACCCCTACATGTTGGATGGAGTTGGGGGAGCGGCAGTTGTTGGGTCCGGAGTTGGTTGCTGAGACAGAAGATAAGGTGAAGTAATTGAGCTCGGTTGAAAGAAGCGGCAGACGGGCAAAAGTCTTCGTCGATCTTAAACGAAAGGATATAGAGTTTACGGAAGGTGACAAGGTTTTCTTGAAGGTGTCGCCGTGGAAGAAGGTTCTGAGGTTCGGTAGGAAAGGCAAGTTGAGCCCTAGGTTTATCGGGCCTTATTAGGTGTTGAAGCGAGTAGGACCAGTGGCTTAGCAGCTTGAGTTGCCACCAGAATTGAGTCAAATTCACGATGTGTTTCATGTTTCTATGCTTAGACACTATCGCTCAGATCCGTCACATGTTGTGTCAGTAGGGGAGATAGAGGTGAATCCAGACTTATCTTTTAAGGAAGAACCAGTGCAGATCCTAGATCGGGATGTTAAGGTTCTACATAGGAAATCAGTTCCTTTGGTGAAGGTGTTATAGCGGAACCATGGATCGGAGGAAGCGACATGGGGCCGGAGGATATTATCGACAAACAATACCTCAACTCTTTTGACGAGTAAATTTGAGGCGAAATTTATTTTAAGGGGTAGAACTATAATATCCCGATTTTGTGGAGTGCATGCATTTGATACGTTGCATGGGTAAGTTAGTGGGTTAAAGGCTTTGAGGTGTGTATTGGGCTCGGGTTTGAGTTTTAAAACACAGGTTAGGTGGTGATAAATAGTGTTAGTAGTAATTAAATTAAAACTATTATGTGTAGTGGCCAGTTGGGCTAGTGGCCCAAAAATTGGAGGTGCTTTAAATGGGCATAGGGGTGGCGTCACAAGGGGGAGGAGTTTGGGCCTTGTGTGGCCACTTGGGGCCCAAGTGGATGGGTCAAATTTCGGCACTGAGAAGGGAAGGAGGTGGACGATACATTTGCTTTAATTTAGGAGCTTTATTTCTTTCTAATTAAGTGATAAAAGATGATAAAGGAAAGGAGAGAGTTGGTTTGACGGTGGTCTCTTCTATAGGTGAGATAAAATTGGATTATCATACAGGATAAGGGCTATCAGGAGGGGGAGAGTTGGCTGAAATTCCAACTGTGTGTAGGTGCTTGTGTATTGCCGAATTTAGTAGCTAGTTATCATCTTTTTCATTTTTATTTTTCTTTATTTTCTCACCTATACTCTAAGCAAGCCGAAAATTCTCTTCACCTTTGTGCCTCTGCCCTTTTGTTAAAATCGAAACTCTCTAGCATTCTTCTCCTCTTCAACGTATCCCCAAAGGTCGAATCCCCTTTTGCTCATATTCCTTCCTCCATAGCCGAATCATCAAGGTAGTTTCTCTGTTTCCGAAGGTGCATTGTAAGCCGAATACTCCACTGTAATCTAGTGAGTTTTGGTATTTCTCTTCTCTGCGATTTCTTTATTTCTATCAAGTTCTAATCCAAATCACTTGTTTTAAGGCTTGTCGATTTCCCCTCTCTGTCCATAGAAGCCGAATCCTGCCTTACTATAGTCAGAAGTGCCGTTTGTGGAAAGCCGAAGGCAGTTGGTTGATGGTAGGTTTGGCCGAATGGCCTTTCTTGTTCATTTGTGGTTGGCCGAATGGGTTATGGTACTCATTTGATTGCGTTTAAGGGTTTGGTTTAATAAATGGGTGTTGGCCGAATGTAGGTTGGTGGTGACATTTTTATAAAGACTTTCGGGATCTGAAAGCTAGGTAAGGATTTTGTTTAAACACTATGTTTATTTATTAGATCTCATTGGTTTGATTGGTTTAGTGACCAAGGGTTATTATGGACTCGAATAGCAGTCAAGCAGTAGGAGGGGTTGGATCTGTAAACCCAACGCCAAAATACAAAAAGTGATCTGTGTTAGGAGTGCGCGATTGGCCATCCAGGTGTAGGCCAACATCGGAGTTAGATCGTAGGCCAATCGTGGTAGTCTCGAGTGACAGTAGCGTAGAAGCAGTAAAAGCATTAGTACAAAAACCAGGTGTGTAACTCTTACACACTTTCTATGCTAAATATGTTAGATGTTGTGTGTTGTTAAAAGCCGGAGTGATGACAATGGTTACTAAAATACCCTTGTGGGTAAAAGCGAGGATCTTAGGGTAAGTTGTTATTATTTCTCATGATAATTGTGATCTATGAAAGCATGTTATTTTGTATCGTAATTTTGTATGTTAAGCATGATCATCCGATATTGTTGGCATAAATATGTGTTATGGGTGATGAGAGGAGGAAGTATGATTTATCGTTTGTCACCGATGATTTAGTATCTACGGTGGGTTGGCCCCCATATTATAAAAATTGTGACTAAGTCTTAGTGGTTTGGCACCACCGGTGGTTTGGTACGACATATGTTATTTTTGTAACTCCGGTTACCAGTGGTTTGGTACCACATATAATAACTTTGTAACCCGCTTACGGTGGTTTGGCACCACCAGTGGTTTGGTACAACAAGGGTAGATTTGGGAGACATGGATGGATACCTAGGTTGATGGGTTGCATGGCATGCATATTTGTATTTGAATCTGTGTAAGGGTATATTTTCTTTTGGAAGGGGGACTTACACACTGAGTCTAGGCGACTCACCCCTTCCATTATATTTTGCAGATCAGGCTTAGATCGTGGATATGGAGCCGGAGTGGACTCAAGGTGGCCATGCACAGCATTTGGTTCATTACAAAGTTTTCCATTCAAACTTAGTTATTTCACTTGATTTTGGTTTTCAGTTATGTAATAAGGCCGCTGAAGTTTATTTTTGGGATGTTTTTATTTAATTGGTTCTTTAACTTTTGTTATGCATACTTAAACATTATGAATTGGCTATTTTCAAAATCTAACAAAAAAGAAAAACTCGTTTTCCAAAGTGGTCACCGACTAAGTTATAAATGCGAAAGAAACAATAAGGCAATCAAGTGTTTCTAAAACCAAGTATCAACGTGTTTTCCACATTGCAAAATACAATGACGTATCTTCAAAAAAAATTTTACAACAGCTTTCTCTTTAAACAAATCAAATCAGTTTTCAATCGTTTTAGTCCCGTGGCACGTCAGATTCAGTTGTAGCTTTTTGACCGGGTTTGGGGTGTTACATATTACCTATTCTTTGGCATTTATCACACTCGGTAACATACCCGTTGGCATCTTTAAATAGAGTGGGCCAATAAAAACCTGATTCGAGTATTTTGTGTCTTTGTCTTAATGCCCTTTGTAGTGTCCTCCCGAGGTCCCGATGGCAATGTTCGAGATTTTGCTTATACATCTTTGTAACACATCTTGAATTACAGTCGCACATATGCGGAAAGGAAAGGTCCTCCCAAAATAGTTTTCACATCGAGAAAGAATCGCTTCTTTTGGTGATGTGTTAGTATTTTTGGCAAGATGTTAGCTGCTAAATAATTCACAATATTTGTAAACCATGGTACCTCAGAATGTTTTATAGAAAAGAGTTGTTCTTCGGGAAATGAATCATTTATCTCATTTTGATCGAGCTCTTTGATATGTAGATTCTCCAGTCTAGAGAGGTGATCTGCTGCAAGATTCTCAGCTTCCTTCTTATCTTGTATTTCCAAGTCAAATTCCTGTAATAGTAAAATCCATCGTATGAGTTGAGGTTTTGCATCAGGTTTGTTTAAAAGATAACGAAGAGCTGAATGGTCAGTGTAAACGATAACTTTAGACAATATTAAATACTGTCTAAATTTGTCAAAAGAAAAAATTCTTTCTCTGTGGTGATGTAGTTTTCTTGTGCGTGTGTTAATGTTCTGCTAGCGTAGTAAATTGGCTGAAAATGCTTGTTTCTTCGTTTTCCCAAAACTACACCTATTGCAAATCACTTGCATCACACATTAGTTCAAAGGGTAAGTTCCAATCAGGTGCAATTATAATCGGGGCATTTGTTAATTTATTCTTAAGGACTTTAAATGCATCTAAACATTCCTGATTGAATTTGAAAGGAACATCTTTTTCTAGTAATTTTTTCAAAGGCTTAGCTATTTTAGGAAAATCTTTAATAAATCTTCTATAGAACCCTGCATGTTCTAAAAAGCTTCTAATAGTCTTAACTAAACTAGGGGGAGGTAATTTTTCTATGGTTTCAACTTTTGCTTTATCTACCTCAATCCCTTTACTAGAAATCTTATGTCCTAATACAATCCCTTCTCTAACCATAAAGTGACATTTTTCCCAATTCAAAACAAGGTTGGTTTCCTCACATCTCATTAGAACTTGTTTTAAAATTAAGGTAAAGATTGAAAGAATTATCGAATACTGAGAAATCATCCATGAATACCTCCAGGATATATTCCACGAGTTAGTCAAAGATTGCCAACATGCAACGTTAAAAAGTAGCAGGAGCATTACATAATCCAAAATGCACTCTGCGATAAGAAAACGTAACGTATGGACATGTAAATGTTGTCTTCTCTTGATCTTCAGGAGCTATGGGAATTTGAAAGTAGCCGGAGAGTCCGTCCAAGAAGTATAGTACATATGCCCGGATAGTCTTTCTAACATTTGATCCATGAAGGGTAAAGGGAAGTGATCTTTTCTGGTGGCATCATTAAGCTTTCTATAGTCTATACATACTCTCCATCCTGTAACCGTTCTTGTGGAGATTAATTCATTCTTTTCATTGGGCACCACCGTCATACCTCCTTTCTTTGAAACTACCTGCACAGGACTTACCCAAGTGCTGTCAGAAATAGGATAAATTATCCCTGCATCTAAAAGTTTAATTACCTCGGTTTTGACTACTTCTTTCATGTTGGGATTTATCCGTCTCTGAGGCTGCACACACGGCTTGTATTCTTCTTCCATTAAAA
This sequence comes from Gossypium rotundifolium, assembly GCA_025506655.1. Classification (NCBI taxonomy): domain Eukaryota; kingdom Viridiplantae; phylum Streptophyta; class Magnoliopsida; order Malvales; family Malvaceae; genus Gossypium; species Gossypium rotundifolium. Next base: position 153,511,810 of record CP106722.1, on the reverse strand, counting down.
TTTTGTGGGTGCAAAATGAGGGGGTTATTCCCTTGATGTCAGAGATTTTCCAAGCTATGGCTTTTTTATGTTCTTTTAGTACCTTTATCAACTCCTCTTTTTCCTTGGGTTCTAGTTCTGAAGAGATAATTACCGGTAGTGTAGAATTGTCCCCTACGAATGTGTATTCTAAGTGTGTTGGTAACTGTTTCAATTCTAGACTGGGTGGTTCATCAAAAGAGGATTTCTGTTTTATTTTGTCATTATTTTCAATACTTTCTTCTTTCATTTGTCTGGATGATGATGTATTCATCTCATCGCCTTCATCTTCTTCCTCCTCTTCTTAAGTCAAGCACAGTTCCATTGTTTTGTCATGTATGATTTCCTGTAATGAATTTTGAATGATATGATCAGTAGTATCAACAAAATAACAGGAATCATCTTGCTCTTTAGAATATCGCATGGAATCATAAATTTGAAAAATAATTTCTTCATCGCCTACCCATAATACGAGTTTACCGTCACCTACATCAATAGCAGCCCTAGCAGTGGCTAGAAAAGGACGCCCTAGAATTAAGGGAACATTAATGTCCTCATCCATGTCTAACACAACAAAATCAACAGGGAAAATAAATTTATCAATTTTTACCAAGACATCTTCAATAACTCCTCTAGGATATTTAATGGATCTATCGGCTAACTGAATACTCATCCTAGTGGGTCTTGGTTCCCCAAGATTTAATTGTTTTAACTTTTTGTAAGGCATTAAATTAATACTAGCACCTAGATCAGGTAATGCTTTCCTAATATTTAAGCTACCAATTAAATAAGGAACAGTAAAACTTCCTGGGTCTTTTAATTTGGTTGGTAACTTGTTTTGGAGGATGGCTGCGCATTCTTCATTAAGTTCCACTGTTGATACTTCTCCAAGCTTCCTTTTATTTGTCAGAAGTTCCTTTAAGAATTTTGCATATTTTGGCATCTGTGAAATAGCTTCAACAAAAGGTAAGTTAATATGTATTTGTTTAAAAAGTTTGAGAAACTTACCGCATTGGGCATCTAATCGTTCCTTTTTTAACTTTGCTGGATATGTGTAACACCCCAAACCTGGCCTAAACGTTATGACCGGATCTAGCATGTCACATGAAAGGAATGTCTAAAAACTGTGTGTTTGTTAAAAAGCTCATATTCTTTATAGTTGTTGTGAGAAATCGAGTTTAAGTAATTTTGAATAAGAAACAATTTATTATCATTTTAGGAAAATCCTATATTGATCATTTAATAATAAGTAGTAACCAAATTGAAAGTTGAAACCAAATAAAATACCCAATGCCTTATTACATAACAAAGCCAAATTTAAAAGTAAATTAACCCAAAATAGTAATTGAAATAAAACCCGAAAACATAGTGCATGGCCACCTCGAGTCCATCCGGGCTCCACATCTGCGATCTATGCCTCATACGCAAATGTAAGGGAAAGGGTGAGTCAAGAGACTCGGTGTGTAAATCCCCATCCAGATAACAACAAGGCACTTACACATTTGATATGTCAATATGCAAATCTTGCAAACCCAACCTAACCAATCGAACTCCTGTGTCTACCCCGTGTGGTCAAAACCACTGGTGGTCAAAACCACTGGTGACCGTAGTCACAAATCATATAAGTGGTCAAAACCACTAGTGACCGTAGTCACAAATCATATGGTGGGACCAACCCACCGTATGGTCAAAACCACTGATGACAATCCCGTAATCAACATGTGGGGCTAACCCACTGTGGTACCAAACCACTAGGACGAGTCACAATAATCCATGTGTGGTCAAAACCACTGGTGACAGTCTAAATCATCCTTCCCCCTCCTCTCATCATACCCATTTTCATGCCATGTTCATCAGTCATAATAATTCGTGTATGCAGTATGACATGTATGGAAATTATATATAAAAGGTAACGTATGAAACAAATTACCATCATAATCAGAATAACAAATATGACATAATCAAACTAATCAACCTCCAAGGGTATACCGTAATTTTACCTACCAAAGGCATTTTTGTAATTCCACCCTACAGGGGTAATTCGGTAATTCTACTCGTTACCAATCCATGTAAGCAATGCATCTCAACCATAATCAATCATACGATTAACACATACAACTCTAGTACTACCACGAGAGTACAACGATTATTTTATCGCTTAGGGGTATTTTGGTAATATTACAAATCAGGGGTATTTCGGTAATTTTACAACTCGAGGGTATTTCAACAATTTTGCAACCCAGGGGTATTTCGATAAATTTACTAATTTGGGGTATTTCGATAAATTTAACAAATCGAGGGTATTTTTGTAATTTAACAAATTGGGGGTATTTCAGTAATTTTACAAATCGGGGGTATTTTGGTAATTTCGTAAACCAGGGCTATTTTGGTAATTTCATAAACTAGGGGTATTTTGGTAATTTTACACTGCAATGGCCTTTCAGAAGGCCTAATGTGCGCCAGGCGACTCATTTACCATTACGGTAAATCTGGGACTATTGGACCTAAAACCAGATTCGGCCCATTCGGGCCCACACGCTCGTGTGGCCCACCTAACATACATCTAGCCACGTATATAAGTTCCACCTAATCTAGTTCACTATATACTATACCATCATGCAATTTATTCAATCGGGCTCACGGGCCCATTGGGCCCATTTCAGCCCATCGCGACCCAAGCAGCCCCAACCCACAAGAATACTACGATGGCCTCAACTATCGCGTCAAAGCCCCACACGTGCGCTCGAACGCTCGTGTGGCTACTATTTTCGTGATCGACACTTTGGCATTTGCCGCTCTACAGCTAGAGTAAAGAGAGAGTTACACACCTAATAGGAGTCTGGTGTTAAACCACGCTACGACCACTCGTGCGCCTAAACGCCCACCAAGGTATGTTAACTCTCCTCTTGAAATGCTCTTTATATAGCTAGCTCTTCACCTTCCTTCTTTGTATCTTTTCGATGTGGGATCCTCATCAAGAGAGTTTAAATTCAAGCTGAAACTCTTGCCAGTCAATCATAAAATAAATACTATATTGCTTGTCATGAGATTCAAACCCAGGCTCCCTTGCAACATAATCCACGCCGCTAACCACTTGGCCACAAGCTCCTCTTGTGTCTTAACCATGCGCAACTAAATATAAATCTATAGCCAAATTCTAAGGTCCAAGTAAAAAGAAGACCAAAATGCAAAAGCTAAGACTTGAACCTTGGACCTCTTTCATTCCTTGTGGCGTCACCCCCTTGTCTCTTATGTGGCATCACTTTGCCACTACACCACAAACTCCACTTGTGTCATTTTCCTCCACATTTTATTCTTAAGGCCTACCTTCCAACTTCCAAGGTTTTTTTTCACCTAAAACCAAAATTTCCCCAAAGCCAAAGTTCGATCCCGGGACTTCATAGAAGCCCTCTAACCTTCCAGAATCACTTACCTAATAAGTCTAACTTGCATTAATGCCGTTCTCAAAAATTTTAAACGCTACTACGCCTAAGGCTCATTGGGCCCAATCCTACTAGGCCCAATTTCAGGATGTTACAAATCTACCCTCCTTAAATAAATTTCGTCCTCGAAATTTCCAACTAACTAATAGTCACACATCCTAACCTACCACACTACGCTCTTGCTGCGCACTCTGATCTTAATAAAACTAATATACTTTTAACTAGAATTTAAAACTCTGACACATACTCAAAAACACCTAGCCATTAAAACAGACGAATATTTCATACGCACCAAACTCTATGTCTGACCATCACATCCAAACCAAACACATAGAATAGATACCCGAAATATAGCATATAACAAAGAGAAGTACCACGAAACTTATAGTTCGGATTGGTGCCGGAGACTCGGGTGTCATACTTCCAGGAAAGTGATATATATATTTTTCTAAACCATATTTCAACCAAAATTTGAAAAACATTTTTGAACCCATTCCACAACCGAGTTTTTGAACCTAGGCTCTGATACCAAAATTGTAACACCCCAAACTCGGCCTAAACATTACGACCGGATCTGGCATGTCACATGAAAGGAATGTCTAAAAATTGTGCGTTCGTTAAAAAGCTCGTATTCTTTATAGTTGTTGTGAGAAATCGAGTTTAAGTAATTTTGAATAAGAAACGGTTTATTATCATTTTATGAAAATCCCATATTGATCATTTAATAATAAGCAGTAACCAAACTGAAAGCTGAAACCAAATAAAATACCCAATGCCTTATTACATAACAAAGCCAAATTTAAAAGTAAATTAACCAAAAATAGTAATTGAAATAAAACCCGAAAAGATAGTGCATGGCCACCTCGAGTCCATTCAGGCTCCACATTCACGAGCTATGCCTCATACGCAAATGTAAGGAAAGGGGTGAGTCAAGAGACTCGATGTGTAAATCCCCATCCAGATAATAACAAGGCACTTACACATTTGATATGTCAATATGCAAATCATGCAAACCCAACCTAACCAACTGAACTCCTGTGTCTACCCCGTGTGGTCAAAACCAATGGTGGTCAAAACCACTGGTGACCGTAGTCACAAATCATATAAGTGTGGTTAAAACCACTGGTCACAAATCATATGGTGGGGCCAACCCACCGTGTGGTCAGAACCACTGATGATAATCCCGTAATCAACATGTGGGGCCAATCGACTATGGTACCAAACCACTAGGACGAGTCACAATAATCCATGTGTGGTCAAAACCACTGGTGACAGTCTAAATCATCCTTCCCCCCTCCTCTCATCATACCCATTTTCATGCCATGTTCATCAGTCATAATAATTTGTGTATGCAGTATGACATGTATGCAAATTATATATCAAAGATAACGTATGAAACAAATTACCATCATAATCAGAATAACAAATAAGACATAATCAAACTAATCAACCTCTAAGGGTATAACCGTAATTTTACCTACCAAAGGCATTTTTGTAATTCCACCCTACGGGGTAGTTTGGTAATTCTACTCGTTACCAATCCATGTAAGCAGCATCTCAACCATAATCAATCATACGATTAACACATATAACGCTAGTACTACCACGAGTACAACGATTATTTTATCGCCAGGGTGTTTTGGTAATTTTACAAACCAGGGGTATTTCGGTAATTTTACAACTCAAGGGTATTTCAGTAATTTTGCAACCCAGGGGTATTTCGATAAATTTACAAATTAGGGGTATTTCGATAAATTTAACAAATCAAGGTATTTCGATAATTTAACAAATCAGGGGTATTTCAGTAATTTTACAAATCGGGGGTGTTTTGGTAATTTCGTAAACTAGGGCTATTTTGGTAATTTCATAAACTAGGGATATTTTGGTAATTTGCACCTGCAATGGCCTTTCCGAAGGCCTAATGTCGCCCAGAGCGACTCAGCTACCATTTCTGGTCGTACCGGACTATTGGGCCTAAAACCAGATTCTGGCCCATTCGGGCCCACACGCTCGTGTGGCCCACCTAACATAATCTAGCCACGTATATAAGTTCCACCCAATCTAGTTCACTATATACTATATCATCATGCAATTTATTTAATTGGGCCCACGGGCCCATTGGGCCCACTTTAGCCCATCGCGACCCAAGCAGCCCCAACCCACAAGAATACTACGATGGCCTCAACTATCGCGTCGAAGCCCTACACGTGCATTTGTAGGCTCGTGTGGCTACTATTGCCGTGATTGGCACTTTGGCATTTGCCGTTCTACAGCTAGAGTAAAGAGAGAGTTATACACCTGATAGAAGTCTGGTGTTAAACCGCGCTGCGACCACTCCTGCGTCCAAACGCCCACCAAGGTATGTTAACTCTCCTCCTGAAATGCTCTTTATATAGCTAGCTCTTCACCTTCTTTCTTTGTATCTTTTCGATGTGGGATCCCTCCGTTAGTAGAGCTTAAATTCAACTGAAACTCTTGCCGTCCAATTCGCAAAATAAATACTCTATTGCTTTTCATGAGATTCGAACCCAAGCTCCCTTGCAACATAATCCACGCCGCTAACCACTTGGCCACAAGCTCCTCTTGTGTCTTAACCATGCGCAACTAAATATAAATCTATAGCCAAATTCTAAGGTCCAAGTAAAAAGAAGACCAAAATGCAAAAGCCAAGACTTGAACCTTGGACCTCCTTCCTTCCTTGTGGCGTCACCCCCTTGTCTCTTATGTGGCATCACTTTGCCACTACACCACAAACTCCACTTGTGTCATTTTCCTCCACATTTTATTCTTAAGGCCTACCTGCCAACTTTCAGGTTTTTTTTTTCACCTAAAACCAAAATTTCCCCAAAGCCAAAGTTCGGGACTTCATAGAAGCCCTCTAACATTCCAAAATCACTTACCTAATAAGTCTAACTTGCATTAATGCCGTTCTCAAAAACTTTAAACGCTACTACACCTAAGGCCCATTGGGCCCAATTCTACTAGGCCCAATTTCAGGATGTTACAATATGGGATTGGTGATTTACTTTCTTTGCGTACTGGATTTACATATTCAAATCTCTCATCTCTTGCTTTGCTATCTTCGTGTGGGAATTTTTTCTCTGGTTCAACTAATTCCTTTCCACTTCTTAATGTAACTATTTTTACCTGTTTTGTTTCTTTAGAAAACACCTTTGCCCATATTTCACAGATCAATTTAGTGAATAGTCCAATCAACTTAGTGAATTCCTCGACTGATTCAGTAAGTTTTTCAACTGGCGCTTGTTGATATTTAAGTGTTCTCTCACTATCTTTGAAATGATTTTCTGTGTCTGCCATGAATTTTGTCAGCATCTCTTCAAGGCTTGGCTTTTTCTCTTACGGATATGGCTGATTTTGGAAGTTTTGAGGAGATTGTTGTCTTTGATTCCCTTGATTTCCTTGGCCTCCCCATGAAAAATTTGGGTGGTTCCTCCAACCTGGATTGTAAGTGTTACTATAAAAATTGTTATTGGATCTGAAATTATCACCTATATAGTTTGTCTGTTCTATTTTTACATCTGGTTAGTCGGTGGGTACTCAAGATTCGCCACAGTTCCACTTGCGTTGCACTGCATGACTGGGTGTACCTGCGAGGAACATAAACTGTCAAGTTTTTTATTCATCAACTCTACCTAATTTGACAGCATGGTCACTGTATCGAGGTTGAAAACTCTGGCTGATTTTGTCAGTTTTGTCCTTGTAACTTGCCACTGATAGTTATTCAATGACATCTCTTCAATGAACTCGTAGGCGGATTCAGGAGTTCTATTGTTCAGGGTTCCACCGGTAGCTGAATCGATTAGTTGCCTCGTTGAGGGGTTTACACCATTATAGAAACTTTGGACTTGTAGCCACAAGGGTAGACCATGGTGTGGACACTTTCTCAAGAGATCCTTGTATCTCTCCCATGCGTTGTATAATGTCTCTAAATCCATCTGCACAAAAGAAGAGATATCATTCCGTAATTTGGCCGTTTTGGCCGGTAGGAAATATTTCAATAAAAATTTTTCGGTCATTTGGTCCCATGTAGTGATTGATCCTCACGGTAACGAGTACAACCACTGTTTGGCTTTATTTCTTAATGAAAAGGGGAATAACCAAAGACGAATGGCATCATCAAAAATGCTATTTATTTTGAAAGTATCACGAACTTTAAAAATTAGCTATATGAGTGTTTGGGTCTTAAATCACGCAAACCATCAAATTGAACAAATTGTTGAATCATTTGTATTGTGTTAGGCTTTAATTCAAAATTATTAGCAGCTATAGCAGGCCTAATAATACTAGATTCAGCTCCTGTTAAATGAAGTTTAGCATAATCATACATAGTATACGGAGTATTGTTTTCTTCCACATCTCGTGGTGGATTATTCTCGTCCATCCCTTGATGGGATTGGATCATCTTCTCACTCTTCTTACATGTAATTTAGGGCTCGCCTAATTTCTCTACAGTTCCTTGAGAGGTAGCTTCAATTTCACTATTTTATTCTAAAGGTCCTGTCGGATTCCTTCTAGTCATAAACTAGAGGTAGCTGCTAGGAAAAAAATAATGAAGAAAATAAAATTAGCAAAAGATACTAAAATAATAAAAATAGTGGCTAAAGTAATAAAAATAGAGCTTTCTTAATATTTCAGTTCCCCGGCAACGGCGCCAAAAACTTGATCGCTGAAATCAAAGCTTTAAAATTTATAATGAATGAGATCGAACCTTGAGACTAACTCTAACAACGATTAAAGGCAAGTGTACCTATCGAATAGTAGTATAGCTTAGGCAAGACCGGATTATCGAACCCAAAGGAACTAAAAGTACTAATACTCACTTTCTTTTTATTATTTAGCCTAAAATATGGAGTGATTGGTTGATTTAATCTAGTTTAACAACTACTAAGCTAAAGACGCAAAGACAAAAAGAACAAATTGGGAAATAACTTGAAGAAAACTCAATTGATCACGATGATACCCTCAAGAAGAATCCACCTAGACTTCACTTGTTATTTAATACTGAACCATATGATTTATTTACTTAGTTTGATCCGTAAGACTCCCTAATGTATATTAAACCCTCTCTCGAGGCGAATAACGTCTAACCCTAGGTTAATTAGTGGAACTCTCGTTCACTTATAATAACCCCCTAGAATAGTAGTAAATCGATCTATGGATTCCCATTTTAGGTCTCACCCTAATCCGGCAAAATCTCGTCACCCTATCTCTAGGCGTGCGATCAACTCCGCTTAATTATGCTCAATCTACTCTTAAGCAGGGTCTATTCCTCCTCCACCTAAGCACATCAGATTTGGATTAAGCATGCATAATTAAGAACAAACTAAGTATTTATCATATAATTCATAAATCAATAACAAAATTCATCTAGGTTTCATCCCCTTCAGGTATCTGAAGGGTTTAGTTCATAACAAATAAAGAATACATCTTAAGAGAAAAGATAAAACAAAACATAGAAAATTCCTAAAACCCCGTGAAGGAATTGAAGGAGAAATTCGTCGTCTTGAGTATAATTTTAGCTCTTCGAGATGGATCCATTTGGCTATCTTCGAGTGATCCCACAAGACGTGATCTTCCTGGCTCGGCTCTTTGGCCTAGCTCACCGCCTAACGCCCCCTTTCAGGTTACACTTAGGGTGTTTATATATACTTTTAGAATGCTTTACTTGGCCTCTAAGTGTCCCAATTCAAGTATACTTCCTAATCGGTGTTTGAATAGGCTTCGTAATGTGTTTCTTTGCCTCAAAGTATCCAAATTCGAGTGAAATTGCTCTCTCTCGTAGCAGGGGCACAGCCATGGTACACTCCCGTGTAAATAGTTTTCAGGCCGTGTCTCGATTCTGTCGATTGGGGCACGGCCGTGTAAATCGTTGCATGGCCGTGTCTTGGTTAATTGTCGAGGCACGACCATGTGACTTGAAGTTCAGGCCATTTCAATTTCCTTTTTAGCCCAAATTGGCCCGTTTTAAGCCCGTTTCTCGTTCTTTTTGTCCTCGGGTGCTTTCCTAAGTAAAAAACATGAAAAGAAAGGATTAAGAGCACCTTTTTACATAAAACAAGGGCTAAATCATCCAAAAGTATACTAAATGTGGGCCTAAAATATGTTGCTTTTACGATTTATCAATGAACATATAACCCCACTTTTTTGCACTATCTTAATAAAACATACCAAGTCACATCTCTCTACGAACTTATACTACACCATTCCAAAAATAAAATTACTCGAAGGACATAAAATGATTAAGAAATAAACTAAAAAAAGAAAACCCAAAAATTAAAATATGCCGAATTAAGATCTTAAGATGGTACATTGCCAGGAAATGGTTCATGTCCGTTCCAAAAGATGTAAGTGTCTGCGGCATCTAAGCCGTCATCTTTAGCCTTATCTATAAGATCCTCCCACATCTAAATCCAAAAAATAAAACGACCCAAAATTAAATATTTGTTTCATTTTTTCCTAGGTAAAATAAGAAAGGGAAGTGAAATCCAAGTCACCCCTGGGGTGCTTCTGTGATAATGAATGAAATCGGAGATGAGGATTCTCCTTTGTCCACTGATGAGAATAGCTTTGCTATCATAGGTAATGTTGCATTGTATCAACTTAGAATTCACTAACAATGCTGCAAAGAATAAAACCAACAACTTGAAAACTGAGCTTTTTTCCATTTTCCTTCAATAAAAGAACCTGAATTGGTGAAGTTGGCAAGTGAAAGAATTGCTCCAAGAAACTATAGAAAAACAGATTAGCGTAAGTGTAAATGCAAAGAGGAAGAGAATAGGGAAGAAGTTAGGAAAAATCTCTATCAATTTTATTGGTTTAGCTATAATTACTCCCAACAGAAGCCCAGTTCAATTATACAAAGATAACCTAAGGACCTTTAGTTTAGTTGTTACAAATAAAAATATCCTAAACAACTTCTCCATTAGTTATCAGTTAGCAATAGAAAATAAAACTGTATAACTGCTTACAACAACTTTAAGGAAAAGTCAACAGTTAATCCTAACTCATTAACATTCACCCTTCTCCTCATAGCTTGTTGAATTTGTAAAAAAAATGAATAAAGAATACAGAACATAAACCCATACCTGAGACACAATTAACTTGAAGTACCTTCTTGCTGAGAAGGCAGTTAGTACCACTCCTAATTTCTCCCTCAATTAGCAAAAATTTGGAGCAGACAAAAGGCTTGGTGAGCATATCTTCCACTTGACCACATCCATCATCCAGAAACTTCACCAACGATCAACTGTCCTTTTGCCACTTTTTCATGAACTAACAACAAATATAGTTCTATATCTTTGAGTTTTTAGTGCATAACCGGATTTGCTAACACAACAATCGCACTTGTATTGTCACACCAGATTGTTGACTTATTATCTATAGGAATACTGAACTTCATAAGTAATGACTCAAGCTACATAACATCAACTGTGCAAATTCTAAGTTGTGATATTCAGCTTCCGTTGTCGAATAAGAAACTACTTGTTTCTTCTTCGAACACCATGAAACATGATTTTCTCCAAAGATTACACAATACCCTATACTAGAATTACGATCATCTATGTCTGACCCCCAATTTACATCAGCAAAGCTTTCAATAGACAACCTAGATGCTAGTTTAAACATAATACCATAATCATCAATTGTACCTTTCAAGTACCTCAGAATTCTCTTTATTACCTTGAAATGCAAGTCCAATAGACTAGGCATAAATTGGCATGTTCTGTTTACTGCAAATGCAATATATGGTCTGATTATCACAACGTATTGTAAAGCTCTTGTAATGCTCTTATATTCTCTTACATCAGTAAAAACATCTCCTTTAGTGAAAAAAGTTACCATTTCTTACCATTGGTGTTGGCTAACTTTTAACTTCTTCCATCAGAGTTGTATACACTCGACCTGATTGGAGGATTTGGATGAAAGACGCAAAATTTGTTGCTAGAGTAACTCAAACAAACAAATTAAATAACAAATAAAGCTAAAACATATTAATTGTAGAATTCAGAGTAATTCTCTATATTTTCTCATATTGATACAATAGAACATATTTACATATTTATAGAAACTATATCTCTAATGTAGGAAACTCTAAGATAGGAAAGAAAAATAATAGAGATATGATCCCTTAGAATAAGAGATTGGGTCCAATGGAATTCATAGGTATAGGAAGAAGCCTTGTTAAATAGAGATTTTTTCTTTCTACCATATTTCGAGAAGCAATGTCACTCGATCATTATCAAACTGTCCGCAATCTTTTTCTATCCGTGAGGATCCCACCAGAGCGCCTTCTACTTCTAATAGGCCATGAACTAGATCAGAATCATTCTCAACGAACATGTGATAGTGAAAGACAACATTGTCCTAGAACGGTCAAATAGAATTTGAATCTTCTATTTGACTTCCTACGGGCATCACATGATTATCGTAAATATCTACAGAATCCCTTGACTAAGGAGTAATGATTCCTACAGAATCCCTTTAATAAAATGATGATAATTCCTACAATAATTCCTACACTCCCCCTCAAGCTGGTGAATATACATTGTATAATCCCAGCTTGAATAAAATTATTGAAAGCGTGCTTTAGTAGAGCCTTAGTGAAAATGTCGCAATCTATCATACGAAGGAATGTAGGAAAGAGTATTATCTTTTATTGACTTGGTTAGCAATAAAATGCCTATCAATCTCCACATGCTTTGTTTGGTCATGTTGGACTAGGTTCTTGGCAATCTGAATAGCAGATTGATTATCACACAAGACTTCAAAGTGATCCTCCTGATTAGTGCCAAGTTCTTTTAGCAATTTAAGTAGCCAAATTCCTTCGCATATTCCCAAATCTAGTGCTCTAAATTCAACTTCAGCACTACTTCTTGAAACAACAGATTATTTTTTTTACTTCTCCAAGTTGTAAGGTTACCCCAAACAAAAGTGCAGTAACCACTAGTGGATCTTCTTTCAGTGAGATCTCTCACCCAACTAGAGTCGTAAAAAACCTTAACAGTTTTGTCTTGTGTCTTCCTAAACATTAGGCCGTGTCCTAGAGTTTTCTTCAAGTACTTGAGAATTCTATTTGCTGCTGCCATATGCTCTTTAGTAAGATTAGTCATGTATTGACTTATCACATTTACAGGAAATGCTATATCTGGCTTCGTCAAAGATAAGTAAATAAGTTTCCTAACTAATCTTTGAAATTTCTCTCTGTCTATTAAAGACTCCTCTTCTTTGTTGAATCTCAAGTTTGCCTCCATTGGTGTATCAACTGGCTTACAATCAAGAAAACTAGTTTCTTTGAGTAAATCGAGTACATACTTTCTTTGATTTATCACAAGTCCTTCTTTTGATCTTGCCACCTCCATTCCTAGGAAATATCTTAGCTTTCCCAAGTCCTTGGTTTCAAATTCCCTGTTTAACAGCTTCTTCAAATTACAAATTTCTTCCTCATCATCTCCAGTAAGGATTATGTCATCAACATACACAATTAGGATAGCTTTCTTATTTGTAGAAGTTACCTTGATGATAATGGTATGATCGACAAGGGACTGCTTGTAGCTATTTTTAAGAATAAATTTAGTGGACCTCTCAAACCAAGCTCTGCGTGATTGTTTTAGCCCATATAGAGACCTGTTGAGCTTGCAAACCTTGTTGCTGCCTTCAACGGACTTTAAGCCAGGTGGCAATTTCATGTAAACTTCTTCCTCTAGCATGCCATTAAGAAATGCATTTTTTACATCAAGTTAGTGTAATTGCCAATCGTAATTTACAACCAAACTTAGGAGTGCTCAAACAGTGTTAAGCTTTGCCACGGGTGCAAACGTTTCTATGAAATCTATCCCATAAGTTTGCGTAAAGCCTCTAGCCACCAGTCTAGCTTTGTATCGTTGGATGCTTGATAAACCGTAAAAGTAACACATTTTAACCCCATATTTAGTATGCTTTTGGATGATTTAGCCCTCAATTTATGTAAAAAGATGCTCTTAATCCTTTCTTTTCATTCTTATACTCAGGAGAACACCTAAGGATAAAAAGAACGTAAAGCGGGCTTATCTGGACCAAATTGGGCCAACCAAGAAGTCGGCACGGCATGGACTTCATGTCACACGGCCGTGCCACAATATTTAGATTGCACACGGTCACACCTTGATTTACACGATCGTGCCTTATCGATAAAAAGCCCAACACGGCTGACCCGATGTACGGCCGTGCCCCAATTCAGCGAGACCAAAGCACGGCCTCTACCCATATATTACGGATGTGTCATAGTCGATGCCTAAATTGACGAGGATGGAGACACAATTTGGACCACGACTTACAGGTGTGCCTTAGCCGTGCCCTTATCGTAGGAAAGAGCAGTTTCACTCGGAATTGGATGCTTGGAGCCCAAGAAATGCAATCCTAAGTCCACTCAAACACTTAGGATGAATTTCACTTGAATTAGGAGTACTTAGGAGCCAAGTAAAGCATTCCAAATGTCTATATAAAGAATCGAAGGCAGCAATTCAAGGGTATCAGGTGTTAGCAGAGTTTTCTGCCAGAGCTTTACTCGTTTAGGGAATTACTTGAAGATAACCAATTGATCCATCTCGAAGAGTCAGAATTCTACTCAAGACGGAGGATCTCCTCTTCAAATCCTTCAGGGGATTTTTAAGGATTTCCTATGTTTTGTTTTATCTTTTCTCTTGAGATGTTTTCTTGTTTAATTATGAACTAAACCCTCGGATACCTAAAGGGATGAACCTATGATGGATTTTGTTATTTAATTCTTTGGTTTATATGATATATACTTAGTTTGTTCTTAATTATGTTGCTTAAATTTATCGATGTGCTTTGGAGGAGGAATAGACCCTGCCTAAGAGTAGATCTAGCATAATTAAGCGGAGTTGATCGGGCTCCTAGAGATAGAGTTATGAGATTTTATCGGATTAGGGTGAAACCTAATATGGGAGTCCATTAATCGATTTACTGCTTCCTTAGGGGGTTATTATAAGAGAATGAGAGTTCCACTAATTAACCTAAGGTTAGACGTTATTCACTTCGAGAGAAGGTTTAATATAGGTTAGGGAGTCTCACGGATCAAGCTAAGTAAAGAAATCATATGAATTGAAAAGGTAGATAATAAGTGAAGTCATAGGTGGATTCTTCCCGAAGGTATCATCTTTATCAATTGAGTTTTCTTCAATGTCTTTTCCCAAAGTTTCGTTTCTTTTGTCTTTGCATTTAGTTTAAATATTTCATTTGTTTTAGTTTAATAAACCAATCACTCCATATTTTAGGCTAAATAATAGAAAGAAAGTGAGTAGTAGTACTTTTAGGTTCATTGGGTTCGATAAGATATTATTGCCTGAGCTATACTACTGTTCGATAGGTGCACTTGCCTCTATCATTGTCACAGTCAGTCTACAGGTTCGATCACTCTTTTATAAATATTAAAACTAGACTATTTTGCAGCAATCAAGTTTTTGGCGCCGTTGCAGGGGAACTTTCTAAAATATTACGAAAGCTCTATTTTTGTTACTTTAGCCATTATTTCTAGTTTTTTTTATTAATTTTACTAATCCTCTTTCTTTATTAAACTTGCAAGGTACCTCTAGTTTATGACTAGAAGAAACCCTAGAGGACCATTAGAATCGATAGTGATATTGAAGCTACAGCTTGAAATCGAGAGAAACTAGATGAGCTCTAGACTACCAAAGAGAAGAACAACAAAGCAGATCCAATCCTCTTGAAGGATAGCGAAAATAATCCTTTGATCATAAGATCGAATGCTCACGTACTATGTATGATTATGCTAAACCTAATCGGCAGGAGCATAATCTAGTATTATTAGGCTGCTATAGCTACTAATAATTTTGAATTAAAACCTAACACAATACAAATGATTCAACAGTTTGTTCAATTTGATGGATTGCGGGGCGAAGATCCAAATACTCATATAGCTAATTTCTTAGAGTTACGTGATACTTTCAAAATAAATGGCATTTCTAATGATGCCATACGTCTTCGGTTATTTCTTTTTCATTAAGGAATAAAGTAAAGAAGTGGTTGAACTCGTTACCACGAGGGTCAATCACAACTTGGGACCAAATGACCAAAAAAATTCTTTTAAAGTATTTTCCACCAGCTAAAACGGCCAAATTTAGGAATGACATATCTTCTTTTGTGCAGAATGATGCAGAAACATTATATGATGCATGGGAAAGATACAAGAATCTCCTAAAGAGATGCCCACACCACGGATTACCTTTGTGGCTTCAAGTCCAAACTTTCTACAATGGTGTGAATTCTTCAACAAGGCAAATGATTGATGTAACATCCGGGATTTAAGGGTCTCACATTTTAATTTATTTCTATGTGCTAGTATGCTTTGGATGTTGTTAGAGTGTGTTTGGGGCTTGGGAAGCCTTGGGGTTAGGTAGGAGTCTTAGTAAAAATTTTTGTTTTTGCTTTTAGGGGAGAGCTAGGGGAGATAGGCCTTAAGGGAATTAATGAGGAGGTTATGACACAAGAAAGGAAGTGGTGGAGGGGCAAGGTAACACATGGGAGCAAGGGGGAGAGTTTGCGTCAAAGGAGTTCCAAGGGGGAGGAGGTTCGAGCAGCATGAGGAGCATTTTGGGGTTTGTTTTTGCATCAAGGGGAGTGGAGAGTTGGATTCGGCTATGGCACCTGAAAGTGGGAGTTTGAATTGGTCAAGGTGTTTGAATGTATGGTGGAGATTGGGATAGAAGGTTTGAATCATTCAAATGAGTTTGAATGAGAGGAGAAGAGGAAAATGATGAGGAAAAAGGGGGATTTGGTGAAGGGAAGAGTGTTGGCCGAATTTGAGACTCTAGGGGGATGGCAATTTCAGTCATGTAAAGGGAGGGTAGGGGCCAAAATTGAGCTAGTATGTGTGTGTCCATCATTTTGGCATTTTCTTTCCTTTCTTTAGTTCTCTTTGCCGAATGTGTTAGTCAAGAGCTCTTCAATTCTTTTTCTCTCCATTTGACCAAAAGTCGAAAGTGAAGGTGACCATTTGGTGCATTTTGATTATTTTCTTTTCTTTTTATTTCTTCTCTAAAGCCGAACCATACCTCTTTCTCTTCTCCTCTTTTCTTTTCATATTGGTAGCGTTAAACTTCCACTTCATTTTTAAAGCCGAATAACCCTTCTAGCCTTTGAAACCTTGGCCGAATCTTCCATTCATCATTACTTCTCACTTTTCCATTTCTATTCTTCTTTTTCTTCTTCTATTTGTTTATATCTCAAGCCCCATCTCATGGCCGAATTCTCCATACTCTCTTCTTTTTATTTTCACCTCTTTTAACCAAGACATAATCAACTTCCATTTCCATCTCTTAAGGTTTTCTTTCGATTTCTAAGTAGTGGTGGTAAAGTTCTTTTCTCTATAAACTTTTCTTGCTCTTTTCTTATTGGTTTGCTGAAACCAAAACACTAATTCTGTTTCTTTGGTGTGTGGCCGAATCTATGAAGGGGTTATTTCGGGTTCTCTGTGTAAGACAACGCTAAAGAAGTTAAGGATTTTTTGGGATTCAATCAATTGAGGTAAGAAGATATTTGGTATGGCCAAA
This sequence comes from Gossypium rotundifolium, assembly GCA_025506655.1. Lineage (NCBI taxonomy): Eukaryota > Viridiplantae > Streptophyta > Magnoliopsida > Malvales > Malvaceae > Gossypium > Gossypium rotundifolium. The sequence goes on along the minus strand of CP106722.1, from coordinate 153,494,760 downwards.
GGCCATTTCTTTGTCTATTAAGGTTAGGCTGAATCTGATATTGGCATGTGGAGGGATTTCGACAGCTTTCAAGATCAAGTGAGAATCTTTGGGATTAGAGTCGACTTTGGTAAGGTTATTGATTTAGATATTATTTAGTTTCATTTAAGATCTGATTAAGTACTATTCGATGGATATGAGTACCAGCCAAGGAAAGAAAGGGGTTGGACACGTATCCCTACCCCTAAGTTTAAGAAGCGGTCAGTTTTAGCAGTTCGTGATTGGCCACCGGGGTGTGGGCTAGCGTCAAAATAGGATCGTAGACAAATAGCGGTAGTGTCAGTTAGTGATAGCGTCGACATAGAGAGCGTGGTATTATGGGTTATCAGGTGTGTAATTAGCACACTGTTTCTTTACTTTACATGTTTAAATTAATTAAATGCATGTGATATGTGTGGTGGTAGAGTTAGTGGTTGTGGTGGTAATGTTACCCATAAAGGGGTAATCCGGTAATAATGTAATCAGGTTAGTATATTTCCTATATCAAAAATGTGGATGGATAAATGTGGATATATGTAAGCATGTAAATATGTATATCTGGACATGTTCATATGTTTTATGCCATTTCATCATGATATGCTGCATGTACATGGGGTTCGATATATATATATTGGAAAGGGGAAGTGTGTATATATATTTATATACGTGGATTGATGATGGCCTCGAGCCACATCATGGATTGATGACGACCGCGAGTCTCATCGTGGATATTTGTGATTTTAATCACATGGATCAGTGGCTAGACCACTAAGTGGACTTTGAGCAACATGACTGCCAAACAGGTGTGTAGCGGATGGAAGGTTGATTTAGTAATCCCCTGGTGTGTGGTGGCTGGATATATAGGTGGTGTGTAGCGGTTGGATTTTAGGTTGGGCTAGGGTGGTATAATGCATCATAACATGCGGTTTATCGATTTGATGTGGTTTTGGGGCTAAGCCCATTTGTGGAAACATGTGGTTTAATTGCACTTGAGTCAAAGCGACTCACCCCATTTTTCAAACAATGCGGTGTCGTGATACTTTGAATTTGGTAGGGAGGATTCAAGGTGGCCATGCACAAGCCGTTTTTACTCTTAAAGTACATTATAAACTTTTAATTACTTTTTGGGGTATTTTGTTGTAATAATGCCGTTTTAAGTACTTTGGATTTTTTAAGTTTTAAGTTGGATATGCTATCAAATGGTTAATTTATAAAGAAACTCTAAAATATCTGCAACACTCGAATTTAAATAAAGTTTTTAAAATATAGATTACTTATAAACCTTTCGGTTTCCCAAAATTCCCGTATAAATAATGATTTGAACTTGTGCAACTCGAAAGTTTTATTTTTAAATAAATTGCTAAGTTTAAACGAGAAATTTTTTTTAAATAGAGTTTTCTTAGAAATTTAAATTCATTTTCTTCACCTTTAAAACCCAAATTTTCTCCACACCTTTCCCAGTAATATTTTGAATTCGGCCGTAGTGTTTGCGCTGAGTTTGGGGTGTTACAATTTGGTATCAGAGCCCGATTCTAAACTCTGCCTTTGGGGGTTTTGAGGCCCACAACATTTTCAAACTTCGAAATTGGTTTAAAAGAAATTTTTTTTGGGAAATGGCTTTGTGGAAGCATGGCACCTGCGTCTCCGGCCCAAGTCTGCCAAGTAAGTATTCCAAATCTTTGTGTGGTATATATGAGTGGGCTTGATGGGTTTCATGGGATGTAGACTATTTTAATTAGACTGTGATGGACTATAGGCTTAGTTTGAACAACTTTTTAAAAATCATAAGACTTAAACCGAGCAAACAAACACCGTGAACCGATCGTAGAGTTAGGGTGTGGCAGCAGTGTATGCATGTCTAGGACGGGATTAGGGAGAGCTTGGTATTTAAGCGGTCCTAGTGACTCACCTCCTCTTCTTTGGAATCCTACAGTGCGTAGCGATTATTCACTCTAACCATGAGGATTTGTTGACAAAGCTAAACCTTATAATTAAAACCCAAAAGGGATTAGCCACCTGTTTTGTAAAATCCTAAGGTAAACCTAGTTTTAAATTCCCAAATTACCCCTAATTAAGTAAAAATTACCCTGGTTTTGGAAAATGACCAAAATACCCCTAATTTACAAAATTATTGAAATGCCCCTGAGTTGAAAATTACCAAAATACCCTTGTTTTGGAAAATCACCGAAACCTTACTTTGGAAAATTATAATAATGCCCCTGTAGAATAAAATTACGAAAATATCCCTGGGTAGGGAAATGAAGAAAATGCCCCCTGTGATGAATGTGAATTCGTGGATGCTATCTGTGTGATGATTGATGAGTATATGTGGTTTCTAGAATTAGGAGATAAGCCTGAAACTGAAACTATAGTTAGGTCCAAATTCGAAAGAACCACTATTGAAATTACTTGTCATAAAATTGTTCGTGGTTAATAAGTGAAAAGAATACTAATGCATAAAAATCTCTTTAAATCAGATTAAAATGCGACGATAGATATGAGTTCTAGGGGACGTGGACGTAATACGCGAGGACGTGGTAGAGGCAGGATGGCTATATCGGAACCTGTTGGGTTTGATAATGGATCGAGAAATGAGGCACCGCCGCTGATTGTAGAAATTGAGTTTCAAGATCAGACAGGTGGAGGCGACGTAGTGTTTCAGGCTATACTGCGGGTTTTGGAGAGAGTTATGAGGGCGAATATGGGTACTGGGGCTTAGAAGTCTATTCCTGAGCGACTTCGAGCTAATAGAGCTAAAGTGTTTCGAGGTATTTTTGGAGTAGCTCCCGAATGTGGCGGAGTATTGGTTAGAGGCAGTCGAGAGGATCATGGATGACCTGGACTGCACAGCTGAAGAGAAGTTGAAGGGCGTTGTTTCTTTACTTCGGGATGAGGCCTACCAGTGGTGGCTCACTGTCAAAAAGGGTACTCCGACAGACTGAGTGGATTAGAGTTACTTTAAGGTAAAGTTTGAGGGGAAGTACATCAGAGCTAGTTATGTGGACGCACAGAGGAAGGCGTTCTTGAACCTAGTATAAGGGGGTAAGTCAGTAGCTGAGTATGAAGTAGAATTCTTGCGGTTGAGTAGGTCCTACGAGCGCTGTGTGAGATTTGAGGATGAGGCTGCGAGATGAGCTGCGTGTATTGTTAGCTCCTCAGCGGGAGAGGGATTTTGTGGAGTTGGTGGAAAAAGCTAGGATAGCGGAGGAGGTCAAGCGAACTGAGAGGCAAAACAAGGATAAAGACAGAGGCAGGAATAAAAGGAGTTATGGACCTTCAGTATCATCGGGGGGTTTCCAAAAAAAGCCTAGGGTTGAGGGACCTACTCGTGTTTCTGCGCCAATTACTGGAAATCAGTCTCGTCAGTGTGCTCAGTGTCAGAGGTCTCATGTAGGGAAGTGCTGGGGAAGGAATAAAGAGTGCTACAGGTGTGGGTCAAGGGACCATCTGATTAAAAATTATCCTCAGGACGTGGCTAGGACTTGGACAGTAGGTCAGGGGCATGTGCAGCCAGGAAGGGGTGGTCAACAGATATCAAGAGGTCATGTTCTGAATTAAGGAGGAATGGTTACAGGTGAGGTAGTGGAGCTTTGGCGGAGGTCTTTGGGAGCTCGGATGCGAGGCGACTGGGTTGGTTTATCTGACCAGACGTCGTGAGGAGGCGGATGCACTAGATGTTATCACGGGTGCGTTCCTCATTTTTGGGTTGCCCTTTACTGCTTTAATTGATGTAGGGTCGACTCATTCTTACATTGCTAGCATGATGACTGGAACCTTGAGTGTGCAACCTGATATTGCCTCTAGGAAGATGACAGTACTTAGTCCTTTAGGGCAATCAATAGTGGTAGATAGACTCTTTAGAGATGTGCCTTTAGAGGTTTAGGGGTTTGTGTTTCGGCTAACTTGATGGAGCTGCCATTTGGGGAATTTGACTTGATCCTTGGAATGGACTGGTTAGTAAGGTATCGTGCAATTTGAATTTGTCTTTGCTAAACGCATGACGTTGAAGACTCTCGAGGATGATGAGGTTGTGGTGATAGGGGAGAGGAGAGACTACTTGTCTAATGTAGTGTCTGCTCTTAAGGCGGAGAAGATGGTGAAAAAAGGGTGCTTGGCTTTCTTAGTGGTTGTTAGTGCCTTGGATGCTAAGGAGGCAGTTGTGGGGGAGGTGAGAACAGTAAAGGAATTCGAGGATGTTTTTCCAGAAGAACTTCAAGGTTGCCTCCGGATCGTGAGGTGGAGTTTGGAATCGACCTATTGCCAGGTACAGTGCTGGTGTCCATTACTCCTTATAGGATGGCACCGAAGGAGTTGGTTGAACTTAAAGCCCAAATCCAAGAGTTGTTAGATCTCGGTTTCATTCGACCCAGTGTGTCTCCATGGGGGGCACCGGTGTTGTTCGTAAAGAAGAATGACAGATCTATGTGGATGTGCATAGATTACCGCCAGTTGAATAAGCTAACGATCAGAAACAAGTACCCACCTTAGATGATAGGCGACTTGTTTGATCGACTTAAAAGAGTGCGGTCTTTTGAAGATAGATTTAAGGTCGGGATATCACCAGCTTAAGGTGAAGAAAGCAGATATCCATAAGATGACATTTTAGACTCGATACAGGCACTATGAATTCCTGGTAATGCCGTTCAGGTTGACGAACGCATCGGCTGCATTCATCGATATGATGAATCGGGTTTTTCAACCCTACTTGGACCAGTTCGTTGTGGTGTTCATAAATGGCATTCTGGTATATTCCAAGTCTGAAGAGGAGCATGATGCGCATCTTCGGGTGGTGCTACAGATTTTAGGGGAAAAGAAGTTGTACGCCAAATTTAGCAAGTGTGAATTTTGGTTAAGAGAAGTTGCTTTTCTGGGTCATGTGGTATCTGCAGAAGGGATAAGAATAGATCCTCGAAAGATCGAGGCGGTATTGGATTGGAAACCACCTAAGTCGGTGGCGAAAATTCACAGTTTCTTGGGGCTAGCCAGTTATTATAGGAGATTTGTTGAAGGTTTTTCCTCTATAGCAGCACCTCTAACTAAGTTGCTGAGTAATGAGGTACCTTTTGTGTGGACGGACAAGCAGCAGGAGAGTTTCGAGAAGCTAAAAAGGGTTTTGACTGAGGCTCCGATTTTAATTTAGCCTGAGGCGGAGAAAGATTTTGTGGTGTATTGTGATGCTTCTCATACGGGGTTAGGTTGTGTACTGATGCAGGATGGGAAGGTTGTTGCCTATGCATCTCGACAGTTAAGGCCTCATGAGGTTAACTATCCGACGCATGATCTGGAGTTGGGTGCAGTGGTTTTAGCTTTGAAGGTATGGAGGCATTATCTGTATGGAGAGAAGACAGTGATCTACACAGACCATAAGAGTTTGAAGTATCTGCTGACTCAGAAAGAGCTGAACTTGAGATAACGAAGGTGGGTGGAGCAGTTAAAGGATTACGACTGCTCGATTGAATATCACCCAGGTAAGGCAAATGTAGTGGCGAATGCGCTAATTCGAAAGGTAGTGTTGAACACGAGGCGATGTTAAACTTATCGAGCTCATATGATGGTGGAGTTTGTTAGGTGAAATTGCAGTGAAGTCGACATGGTTGAGTCAGGTAAAAGAGAAACAGTTGGTGGATGATATCTTGAGTGCTAGACTTTTGCAAGTACAGAATGGGGGATTAGAGGACTACAGTGTAAATAGCGACGGAGTCTTGTGTTTCTGGGGTAGGGTTTGTATGCCAAAAGACGTGGAATTGAGGCAAAAGATTCTTCGGGAATCACATAGTAGCCCTTATGCTATGCATCCTGGAGGGAGTAAGTTGTATAGGGATCTTCGAGATCAGTTTTGGTGGCCTGATTTGAAGCGAAAAGTTACGGAATTTGTGGGGAAGTGCTTGATGTGTCAGCAAGTCAAAGCTGAACATCAAGTGCCTTCGGGACTACTGCAACTAGTGAAGATTCTGCAGTGGAAGTGGGAGAGAATCACGATGGACTTTGTTAGTGGGCTTCCTCTTACGCCTACTAAGAAGGTCTCGGTATGGGTGATCGTGGATCCGTTGACAAAAACCGCTCATTTCATACCTGTTCGTATGGATTACTCTCTACAGAAGTTGGCGAAGTTGTATGTGGCAGAAATTGTGAGACTGCATGGGGTGCCAGTATCGATCATATTGGATAGGGATCCTAGATTTACATCGTGATTTTGGAGGGCGTTGCATCAGGCATTGGGCACCAGGTTGGACTTTAGCACGACATTTCACCCGCAGACGGATGGCCAGTCTGAAAGGGTGATTCAGGTGTTAGAGGATATGTTATCGACTTCAAAGGTAGTTGGGAGGAATTCTTGCCCTTAGTAGAGTTCGCGTGCAACAACAGTTATCAGGCTAGTATTCGGATGGCGCCGTATGAAGCATTATGCGGCAAAATGTGGACTCCTACTTGTTGGGTGAGGCTGGGTAAACGTCATGTTTTAGGTCCAGAGATAGTGGCAGAGTCAGAGGAAAAGGTTAAGGTAATTCGAGCTAGATTGAAGGAGGCATCGGACAAACAGAAGTCGTATGCAGATCTTAAGTGGAAAGAGATAGAATTTGCAGTGGGCGATTGGGTATTCCTGAAAGTCTTGCCTTGGAAGAAGGTGATGAGATTTAAACGTAAGGGTAAGCTGAGTCCCAGGTTTATAGGACCTTATCGAGTTTTGAAGTGATTTGGACCAGTAGCATATCAGCTAGAGTTGCATTCAGAACTGAAGTAGATGCATGATGTGTTTCACGTCTCGATGCTATGACGTTATCGATTGGATCCATCTCATGTGGTACCAGTTGAAGAAGTTGAGTTAAGGCCAGACTTGTCCTATGAGGAGGAGCCAATTCAGATTTTGGAACGAGATGTGAAGGTACTGTGAAAGAAGTCAGTTCCTCTAGTCAAGGTGTTATGGCGGAACCATGGTTCGAAAGAAGCGTCGTGGGAGCTGGAGGAGGCGATGAAACAACAATACCCTCACTTGTTTTGACCAGGTAATTTTGGGGCTGAAATTTCTTTAAGGGGGTAGAACTGTAACATCCGAGATTTAGGGGTCTCGCATTTTAATTTATTTCTATGTGCTAGTATGCTTTGGATGTTGTTAGAGTGTGTTTGGGGGCTTGGGGAAACCTTGGGGTTAGGTAGGAGTCTTAGTAAAAATTTTTGTTTTAAAGCTTTTAGGGGAGAGCTGGGGGAGCTAGGCCTTAAGGGAATTAATAATGAGGTTATGACACAAGAAAGGAAGTGGTGGAGTGGCAAGGTAACGCATGGGAGCAAGGGGGAGAGTTTACGTCAAAGGAGTTCCAAGGGGGAGGAGGTTTGAGCAGCATGAGGAGCATTTTGGGGTTTGTTTTTGTGTCAAGGGGAGTGGAGAGTTGGATTCGGCTATGGCACTTGAAAGTGGGAGTTTGAATTGGTCAAGGTGTTTGAATGTGTGGTGGAGAGTAGGATAGAAGGTGTGAATCATTCAAATGAGTTTGAATGAGAGGAGAAGAGGAAAATGAGGATGAAAAAGGGGGATTTGGTGAAGGGAGGAGTGTTGGCCGAATTTGGGACTCTAGGGGATGGCAATTTCGGTCATGTAAGGGAGGGTAGGTCTAGAAATTGAGCTAGTATGTGTGTGTCCATCTTTTTGGCATTTTCTTTCCTTTCTTTAGTTCTCTTTGCCGAATGTGTTAGTCAAGAGCTCTTTAATTCTTTTTCTCTCCATTTGACCAAAAGCCAAAAGTGAAGGTGACCATTTGGTGCATTTTGATTATTTTCTTTTCTTTTTATTTCTTCTCTAAAGCCGAACCATACCTCTCTCTCTTCTCCTCTTTTCTTTTCATATTGGTAGCCTTAAACTTTCACTTCATTTTCAAAGCCGAATAACCCTTCTAGCCTTTGAAACCTTGGCCGAATCTTTCATTCATCATTACTTCTCACTTTTCCATTTCTATTCTTCTTTTTCTTCTTCTATTCGTTTATATCTCAAGCCCCATCTCTTGGTTGAATTCTCCATACTCTCTTCTTTCGATTTTCACCTCTTTTAACCAAGACATAATCAACTTCCATCTCTATCTCTTAAGGTTTTCTTTCGATTTTTAAGTAGTGGTGGTAAAGTTCTTTTCTTTATAAACTTTTCTTGCTCTTTTCTTGTTGGTTTGCTGAAACCAAAAGACTAATCCTGTTTCTTTGGTGTGTGGCTGAATCTATGAAGGGGTGATTTTGGGTTCTCTGTGTAAGCCAATGCTAAAGAAGTTAAGGATTTTTGGGATTCAATCAATTGAGGTAAGAAGATATCTGGTACGGCCAAAGGCCATTTCTTTGTCTATTAAGGTTAAATTTGAATCGATATTGGCATGTGCAGGGATTTCAACAGCTTTCAAGATCAAGTGAGAATCTTTGGGATTTGAGTCGACTTTGGTAAGGTCATTGATTTAGATATTATTTAGTTTCATTTAAGATCTGATTTAACGTTTAACAAGGTCTTACGATTAAGTACTATTCGATGGATCGAGTACCGACCAAGGAGCGAAAGGGTTGGAACCGTAGTCCCTACCCTAAGTTCAAGAAGCGGTCGATTTATTGATTTGTGATTGGCCATTGGGGTGTGGGCGGCGTCGAACAGGATCATAGGCAAATAGCGGTAGTGTCTATTAGTGATAAGCGTCAACGAGAGAGGCGTGGTATTACGGGTTATCAGGTGTGTAATTAGCATACTGTTTCTTTACTTTACATGTTTAAATTAATTAAATGCATGTGATATGTGTGGTAGCCGAGTTAGTGGCTGTGGTGGTAATGTTACCCATAAAGGGGTAATCCGGTAATCAGATTAGTATATTTCCTATATAAAAAATTTGGATGGATATATGTGGATCTATGTAAGCATATAAATATGTATATCTGGACATGTTCATATGTTTTATGCCATTTCATCATGATATGCTGCATGTACACGGGGTTCGATATATATATATATATATATATATTGGAAAGGGGAAGTGTGTATATATATTTATATACGTGGATTGATGATGGCCTCGAGCCACATCGTGGATTGATGACGACCTCGAGTCTCATCGTGGATATTTGTGATTTTAATCCGTGGATCGATGGCTAGACCACTAAGTGGACTTTGAGCGACATATGACCGCCAAAGAGGTGTGTAGAGATGGAGGTTGATTTAGTAATCCCACGGTGTGTGGTGGTGGATATACTGGTGGTGTGTAGCGGTTGGATTTTAGGTTGGGCTAGGGTGACATAATGCATCATAACATGTGGTTTATCGATTTGATGTGGTTTTGGGGCAAGCTCATTTGTGGAAACATGTGGTTTAATTGCTGCTTGAGTCAAAAGACTTACCCATTTTCAAACAATGCAGTGTCGTGATACTTTGGACCGAGCCGGGGAGGATTCAAGGTGGCCATGCAGAAGCTTGTTTTACTCTTAAAGTACATTATAAACTTTTAATTACTTTTTGGGGTATTTTATTGTAATAAGACTATTTTAAGTACTTTGGATTTTTTAAGTTTTAAGTTGGATCCGCTATCAAATGGTTAATTTATAAAGAAACTCTAAAATATCTGCAACACTCGAATTTAAATGAAGTTTTTAAAATATAGATTACTTATAAACCTTTCGGTTTCCCAAAATTCCCGTATAAATAATGATTTGAACTTGTGCAACTCAAAAGTTTTATTTTTAAATAAATTGCTAAGTTTAAACGAGAAACTTTTTTTTAAATGGAGTTTTCTTAGAAATTTAAATTCATTTTCTTCACCTTTAAAACCCAAATTTTCTCCACACCTTTCCCATTAACATTTCGAATTCGAGTGGTGTTTGGGCTGAGTTTGGGGTGTTACAATTGATTCATCAGCCGCTGGAACTCTGAACAACAAAACTCCTGAAACGGCCTATGATTTTATTGAGGAGATGTCATTGAACACTTATCAATGGCAAATCACAAGGGCAAAGCCGACAAAATCAGCCGGAGTTTTCAACATAGACGCAGTGACAATGCTGTCAACACAGGTAGGGTTAATGAACAAAAAGCTTGATAATCTATGTTCTTCGTAGCTACATCCAGTAATGCAATGCGAAGCAAGCGGGAATGTGGAGAATGCTGAGTACCCACCCTACCAACCAGGAGCAGAAAATGAGCAAACAAATTATATAGGTAACAATTTCAGATCCAATAATAATCCCTATAGTAATACTTATAACCTAGGTTGGAGGAACCACCCAAATATTTCGTGGGGAGGACAAGGAAATCAAGGAATTCAAAGGCAGCAACCTCCTCCAAATTATCAAAATCAGCCCTACCCACAGGAAAATAAATCAAGCCTTGAAGAGATGCTGACAAAATTCATGGCAGCCATGGAATCTCGTCTTCCAAAGACTGATACAAACCTTGATTAACAACAGAATTCGATGAAAGGACTCGAGAATCAAATTGGAGAACTTACTAGGTCAGTGGGACACCTGACAAAGCTAATTTCTAAACGCCAACAAGGACGTCTACCAAGCAACATAGAAATAAACCTAAAAGAGCAAATCCAAGCCATTACAACTCAAGAGAGTACAGAAGTAGATAGACCCATATCAGCACAAGAAAAGAAGGATAAGGCCGAGGTAGCTCAAGAAAAGCCAAAACCGGTAATCAAGGAATACCAACCTCGCATACCTTATCCCGAAGCATTGAAAAAAGATGATTCAGAGGAACAATTCAGAAAGTTTCTAAAACTCTTGAAGAAATTACATAATAACTTACCTCTTCTTGAAGTCTTTTTGGATGCCGATGCAAGGAAATTCTTAAGCAAGCTCTTGACGAACAAATGCAAAATAGATGAAGAGCACCATGTGGAATTAAGCGCAACATGCTCAACTATGCTACTGTAAGGCTACCATAAAACTAAAAGATCCGGGGAGTTTTACGATTCCATGCTTAATTGGTAGTTTGACTATTGATAATGTGTTAGGCGATTTAGGGGCAAGTATAAATGTTATGCCTTATGCCTTTGTTTAAACGACTAGGTCTAGGGAAGCCCAAATAAACTAGGATGAGTATTCATCTAGCTGATAAAACTGTCAGAATCCCTAGGGGCATTATTGAAGATGTTTTAGTCAAAATCGATAAATTTGTTTTCCCAGTAGATTTTGTTGTTTCAGACATGAATGAGGAAAATTCAATCCCTTTAATTTTAGGAAGACCTTTTCTTGCAACTACCAAGACTAAAATTGATGTTGCCACAGGAGAACTCATACTTCGTGTAGGAGATGAATCAGTCAATCTTCAAGCTCTTGACTCAGGCAGAACCACATAAGATGAAGGTAAGAAAGTCGTTTCAATAGATAATCAAATTATTCAACCTCCATCGTAGGAAACATTACGAAGCATCAAAACTGAGCCAACACAGAAGCATACGATCAACAATTTAGAAGAGCAGAAGATATACACCAAAGAAAAGCTGGATCCACACGAAGTAAAACCTAATGAACCTCCAGAAGAGCTCATAGAAACATCCAATCACTTTAAAATAGGAGACCAGATGCTATTAGACAAAGCTGATCTTCACATCACTTCAACAGACATGAGGACAAAGGGAGAAATTCTTCCCAAGGTACACGAAATCTTCCCCACAACACAGTTGAGGTAAGTAACCCAAAATTCGATAAATTCAAGGTAAATGCTTCTCGACTCCAACTTTGTCATGAAAATAAAATCGCAAGCATGAGGGAAGATATTTAAACCTTCAAACCTCCCTGAAATTTTCAAACATGAGGACAGTCTAGCTTAAGACTATAAACGAGCGCTTCTTGGGAGGTAACCAGAACATTAACACTATTTATTTTCAAATTTGTTTTCAGTTCCTTTTCTGTCCATCTTTCTTTCCTAAGTATTTAGTTAGAAACTAACATAAAAGTGCATATTTCCAAACCACACAGCCTTACACAAGGTCGTGTCCGTGGCCGTGTGGACCACCGAAACCACCACACTAACAGGAGAAGGGCCGTGCAAGTCAGCCTAACCACTCCCCGACATCACGAGCCCAACAACCCTAAAACACATGTATCGACAAGAATAGCACGGGCGTGCCCATGAACCGTATGAAGCTATTGACTTTCTCGAAACGGGCATGGCTAACTAAGAAATGGGTATGTAAGAAGCAACAAGCCATTAGCCACGGCCGTGCTAGGTAGCCGTGTGAATCAACACACCCTCGGTACACGGGCGTGGGAACATGCCGGATTTCAAATCCTATTTAAACCCCCACAGCCCTTCCTCTTTTTCCCATCTTCTTTCTTTTTCCTTCATCCTCTTTTCTTTCAAATTTTTCTTCCTACTCATAGAAAAGATCCAAGACACTTAAGAACACAAAGACCATGCCGAAGAAACGTAAGCATCGTATCCTCAAAGGAAACCTCAACATGAGTTCATCTTAGGTAGCTTCACTTAATTGACACGCCAAGGGTCTCAAAACCTTTTGGTTCTATTTTTCTTTTCTCGTCTCCTTTATTTTCCTTATTTATACTTCTTTGATGCTTAATGCAATTTATTTCATATTAGTTTCTTGGTTTTAGGTTCTAAAGGCTGCTGAGGAATCACACAACACGACCTTGAAGTCACACCCATAAACCATCCAACAATAAGGACTCCTTAGTCCATTAGTCTTTTCTTTCAATTTCAGTTCTCTTCTTAGTCTCCTTCTTTTTATTTTCTTAATCTTTAAATTTATTATTAGTATATCATTATTATTTCTCTATATCTCTTGGCTATATCTTCACAGGCTACCCAATTTCTTCATCTAGCAAATTGCTTCTCGGTAGCCACTCCACCAGGCCTATAGAAAACACCATCACTGCCACCAAAGACGCTAGGGATCATCTAGATTTCAGGGAGTATTATTTTCCCCACTTATCTTTTTGATTTGGCACATAACTTTCATTATTTATCTTTGTACATTGAGGGCAATGTACATCTTAAGTGTGGGGGTAATAGTGCCTAACTTTTTGCATAATTCTCAAAACCCTAAAATTAGTCTTAATCTTAAGTATTTTTCTCATATTATTAATTAGGATGAAATTTCTAATGATTTATGATCTCTATTGATATGTCTCTAATTAAATCTTAGTTAATTATGCATTGATGATTAAATTTGAAGGATACTAGAGAATCGAGCATGATAAGTCTACTTTCTAAAAAAATTTTTGACAGGTTGTTGAACCTAATTTGAGTATCACCTTGAAGTTCAAGATTTATAAGGATTGATGTCAAAACACCCATAATTTTTTGGAGATTTTGAGCCTTATAGAGCACATACTTTTTTTATGCTCACTTTAATTGATTATGAGTGTGTCAACTTTGAACTGTTATTCTAGAACTTGCCTCGTTTATATATGTCGAGACCACATTAATGATTTGATACACTGAGATGATAAAGGCACCTAGGTTTAACCCATTCACTCCACTAAAAAGCCTACCTTCACAAATTAACCCCTAGTGAACCTTGTTGAATCCTAATAACCTTTTTATTGACTCATCCACTAATATCAACCCAAAATCCCTTTATATTTGTTATCACCATTCTTTTGAGTACCCTTTAATCGAGGTTTGATTTGATTAAATTACTGAATTATATTAGTTCAGTAGTTATATTTATCATTTATGATGTAATATTTTAGTTTGTTCTTAAAAAAAGAAAATCAATCAAAGTTTAGAGCTCACGTATCTAAATTCTAATTTATTGAAGAAGAGCTCGTATTGAAGTATTATAGTATTCTTATTAGCTTTTAATTAATGTAAGTACTTATATTAGTTCATTGTTTCTAGTTAGGTAATTGGTTAATTCAATCTCGATTCTAGCCTTTTAATTCAACCTTTATCCACACCTTTAACCCTAGCCCCGTTAAACCCTAATAAAGACCTTTTGATCTATTTATCATCTCATATACAGTGGTGGAGATTTGATTTTTAGGAAAGCTTATGGGATTAACTTTTCAAGTTTGACTTAGAGTGCTTATTGTTGAACCTTAAAATCTTTTGAGTGATTTGAGGGAATCTTTAGTGAGGATGTCGGTCCTTGTCGGTTTTGAATCAAAGGTAGTTACTTAGATAAGGGGAGACACCTACGATTTCAGCCTATAAAGGAATGACTTATCGTAATTGAATCTTTAGGGCACTTCAAGTTAAATCATCTATGTATAAATTATCTATGAATTATGATAAGGCATTGTAAATGGGAATTATGAATTTTGGAAAGTTCGTTTTTATTGTAAATTGAGAATTTTGCTTGAGGACAAACAAAAGCTTAAGTGTAGGGGTATTTGATAAACCGTAAAAGTAACACATTTTAACCCCATATTTAGTATGCTTTTGGATGATTTAGCCTCAATTTATGTAAAAGATGCTCTTCCTTTCTTTTCATGTCTTATACTCGGAAGAATACCTAAGGATAAAAAGAGCGTAAAGCGGCTTATCTGGACCAAATTGGGCCAACCCAAGAAGTCGGCACGGCCTGGACTTCATGTGACACGGTCGTGCCCCAATATTTAGATTGCACACGGTCACACCCTGATTTACACGACCGTGCCTTGTCGAAAAAAAGCCCAACATGGCCTAACCCCGATGTACACGGCCGTGCCCCAATTGACAGACCCGAAGCACGACCTCTACCTATTATATTACACGGGCGTGTCATAGCCGTGCCTAAATTGACAGGATGGAGACACGGGCTGGACTACGACTTACATGGGCGTGCCTTAGCCGTGCCCCTATCGTAGGAAAGAGCAGTTTCACTCAAAATTGGATGCTTGGAGCCCAAGAAACGCAATCCTAAGTCCACTCAAACACTTAGGACAAATTTTACTTGAATTAGGAGTACTTAGGAGCCAAGTAAAGCATTCCAAACGTCTATATAAAGAATCAAAGGCAGCAATTCAAGGATGTCATGTTTTAATAGAGTTTTCTACCAGAGCTTTACTCATTTAGGGAATTACTCAAAGATAGCCAATTGATCCATCTCGAAGAGTCAGAATTCTACTCAAGATGGAGGATCTCCTCTTCAATTCCTTCAGGGGGTTTTTAAGGATTTCTTATGTTTTGTTTTATCTTTTCTCTTGAGATGTTTTCTTGTTTAATTATGAACTAAACCCTCGAGATACAGAAGGGATGAACCTATGATGGATTTTGTTATTTAATTCTTTGGTTTATATGATATATACTTAGTTTGTTCTTAATTATGTTGCTTAAATTTATCTGATGTGCTTAGCTGGAGGAGGAATGGACCCTGTCTAAAAGTAGATCTAAATAATTAAGCGGAGTTGATCGGGCGCCTAGAGGTAGGGTTACGAGATTTTACTGGATTAGGGTGAAACCTAATATGGGAGTCCATTGATCTATTTACTACTTCCTTAGGGGGTTATTATAAGAGAACGAGAGTTCCACTAATTAACCTAAGGTTAGACATTATTCGCTTCGAGAGAAGGTTTAATATAGGTTAGGGAGTCTCACGGATCAAGCTAAGTAAAGAAATCATTTGAATTGAAAAGGTAGTTAATAAGTGAAGTCATAGGTGGATTCTTCCCGAAGGTATCATCTTTATCAATTGAGTTTTCTTCAACGTCTTTTCCCAAAGTTTCGTTTCTTTTGTCTTTGCATTTAGTTTAAATATTTCATTTGTTTTAGTTTAATAAACCAATCACTCCATATTTTAGGCTAAATAATAAAAAGAAAGTGAGTAGTAGTACTTTTAGGTTCCTTGGGTTCGATAAGATATTCTTGCCTGAGTTATACTACTGTTCGATAGGTGCACTTGCCTCTATCGTTGTCGCAGTCAGTCTACATGTTCGATCTGTCTTTTATGAATATTAAAATGAGACTATTTTGCAGCGATCAATGCTTCCATTTGAGTTGTACTTTACAGCAAAGATCCATTTATAGCTAACAGCCCTTTTTCCTTGAGGAAGGTCTATAACTGTCCATGTAGTATTTTTCTCTAGTGCACCAATTTCCTCTTCAATAGCCCTTCTCCATTTAGGATCCTTTAGAGCTTCAGCTATGCTTGTAGGAATCTGTTCTTTATCCAAGGTTGCTGTAAATGCTTGAAAAGAAGGCATTAAAGAATTATAGCCAGCAAATTTTTCAATAGGATGCTTGGTGCATTGTCTAACCCCTTTTCTAATAGCAATAGGGAAGTCATCTAGAGTAGTGGACTCACTGATTTCTTCTTCCATTCTAGCAGCTGGATCCAAATCCAATTCTTGATAAGAATCAGATTACAAAATAGTCTTATGGATATTTTTCTTTTTTCTTGTGTAGACACGAAGCTGTTTGGGTGGTGATGTTTGTTGAAGATTTTCAATAGGAGTAGGTGTATTTTCAGGAGGGGTGTTTAAAGTAGGTGTGGATGAGGTGGTGAAAGGTATGACATGAGAATTAATCGGAGTAGTCACGAGTGACAAATCTATAGGTAAAGTAAAAATGGTGGCAATTTTGAAGGTTGAGAATGGAAATTAGGAGAAGATACCTGATTTGGCTGAAAATCACTCCATGTCTCCCTTTGAATTTTAGCCTGAGTGAAATAGGGATCCTGTTCATAAAAAGTGATATCCATAGTGGTAAAAAATCATTTTGAAGGAGGATGAAAGCATTTGTATCCTTCTTAAGTGAAGAATACCCAACGATTACACATTTTAAGGACTTAGGGACTAACTTGGACTTATTAGGAGTAATATTTTGGATAAAGACATGCAACTAAAGATTTTAAGTGGCGAGAATAGAAGAGATAGGCTTAAAATGAGGAAAGTCTTTGCAAAAATATAGATTGAGGTGTTTGAAATTTTAAAACCTTACTAGGCATTCGGTTGATTAAATAGGTAGCCATTAATAAGGCTTCCCCACAGATATTTAGGAACATTGGTAGTAAATAGAAGGAGCGAGTGACCTCTAGGAGATGCCTATTTTCCTTTCGGCAATCTTGGATTACATTGTGGGGTTCCAACACAAGAACTAAGTGAACTATGCCCTTTTCCTAAAAAATTACCCAAAGACCTAGCGAAAAATTCACTTCCATTATCAAATTTAAAGAGCTGGATTTTAGCCCTAAATTGAGTGAGAACCATGTTATAAAATTGTGCAAAAATATCAGCAGTGTCTGATTTGTCTTTTAGAAAATAAGTCCAAGTTACCCTAATGTGATCATCAATGAAAGTGATAAACCACTTACAATGATCAGCATTCTTCACCCGAGAAGGGCCCCAAATATCACTATGGATCAAAGAAAAAGGGTGAGAAGGCTTGTATGGAGAAGGAAAATAAGAATATTTAGTATGTTTAGCAAGAGAGTAAACTTTGCAAGAAAAAGAGTTTGGCCTTTTATTAAGAAATAGATTAGGAAACAATTTAGCAAGGTATTGGAAACTAGGATGGCCTAAATGAAAGTGCCATAACATAACAGTATCAACTATATTTAAAGATGTAAAAGATTTGGAGATCTTGATTTTAGGAGAGGAAGGGAGGATGTAGAGACCATTACATAGTGGCCTTACCAATCATCTTCTTGAGTTCAAATGCCTACAAAGTACAATCAAAACCGTTAAAGATTCTTTGAAGCGGTTCAAGTGCGAGAAAATTTTACCTAATGAAATGAGATTGCAAGCTAGATTTGGTACAAAGAGAACATTATTAAGTGCAATCTGATCATTTATAACAATAGTTCCATGGCCTTCTATTTTGCATAAGGAACCATCGGTGATTTGTGACTTTACCAATGGTTTGGAAAAATTGTGAAATAAGGCCTTATTACGATCATATGATCGTAGCTCGAATCGAGGATCCTATTAGGAGTGAGCGAGAGGAAAATAATCTTTGTAGAAGAAGGGTTACCTTACGGTTCTTTCATGACCAGATTACACTAGACCCTAAAACTTTCCAAACAATTCTTGAAGTTTAACAATCTGCTCTTTGGTAAATTTGGTGACAAATGTGGCGTGACAAGATCTGGATTTATTATCTCTAGAGTTCTTTGATTTCGATCCGAGGCTTACCATGAAGCTTCAACACTTTTCCTTAGAGTGGCGGGCTTTTTGCAATAATCGCACCAAGGTCTCCCCACTTGGAAGAGGAGATGATTGGTGTGTCACTAAAGCGAGATCCTTGAGGAGTTGAATCCGTTTCATCAAGTAGCATCACACTCCTTGACTTTCTTCCTTCTTGACCATAGAGAAGGCCTCTCGAAGGGAGGAAGTGGAAAAATAGCCAAGACCCTGCTGTGAACCTCATCCAGCTCTTTGTTTAAGCATTGTAGAAATTGAAATAGCCTTCTCTGAGTGACAATTCGCTGATAAAGCGCAACATCTCTTGGAACTTCCCAATCATGCTGTGTATACAAATCTAATTGTTGCCAAAGAGTGGTAAGGGTATTATAGTAGAGAGGGACGGGCATGGTGCCTTGCTTAAGAGTGGTTGCTTGATTTTCAACATGATACAATTGACAATGTTATCATTGCTGGAGTAGGTTTTATGGACCGCACTCTAGATTTAGCAGCCGTTTTGTAAAGAAGAAAATTTCTGCTTATACTTGCAGCCATGGAACTAAGAAGCCAAGTCATAACTTGACCATTGTCATGCATCCACTTAGCACAACTTGTGTCGAGCACAAGTAAGTCGCTTGATTTCACCGATAACATAGCCCAATCATCTCTTCCTAAGAGAAAAATCTTAACCGATTGGGACCACTCTAGAAAATTGTTGCCATTTAATCTATGGAAGGTGATATTCAGGACTGCGGGCAGTGCGATTGAGCATCGAGAACCATAAAAATTTTTGGATTTGAGGTAATCTAGGAGTAAGAAAAGGAGATGTAGAAAAGAAGTTTCGACGTGGCCTAGGGTGGAAAAGAACCGGAACCTAATATGATACCATGTAGAATTCAGAGTAATTCTCTGTATTTTCTCATCTTGATACAATAG
The DNA here is from genome assembly GCA_025506655.1 of Gossypium rotundifolium. Classification (NCBI taxonomy): domain Eukaryota; kingdom Viridiplantae; phylum Streptophyta; class Magnoliopsida; order Malvales; family Malvaceae; genus Gossypium; species Gossypium rotundifolium. The sequence continues at coordinate 153,475,782 of CP106722.1, read as the reverse complement.
AACATATTTACATCTTTATACAAACTATATCTCTAATTTAGAAAACTCTAAGATAGGAAAGAAAACTAATAGAGATATGACCCCTTAGAATAAGAGATTGTAAATATTTACAGAATCCCTTGACTAAGGAATAATGATTCCTACAGAATCCCTTTAATAAAGGGATGATAATTCCTACAATAATTCCTACATTAATCATGGAAATTAAAACATGTTATGCATGTGTAATGAACCTTAACAGACCCTTATACAACAAACTGAGGTTAAGGATAGTAAAAAACAGGGCCAAGTTACAAATCCTGGGTCAATGGCAAAATACAAAGCAATATCTCAAAACAGTCGAGTCATGCCTCCCCTATATCTCATTTTTTGCTTTAAAGTTTGATGTCTCGAGGCAATGAGACCATGTCTCGAGACAAAGCCTCATGTATCGCGACCTTGGATTGAAGGATCTCTAATTTAGCTTCAATGTTTTATGCCTTGAGACAAGGACACCATATCTTGAGACCTGACATTCTATGCCTCAAGACATGCCTGGTATGTCTCTAGACCTCTTCCAAAAAATGTAATAAAATGTTCTTATGGTCTCGAGAAAAAAGAGTTGAAGTGCAGAAAATGGCATTTCAAGATATGCTAATGGTCTCCTACAAGCGCTTAAACATGTTCAGCATGTTACCAACTCATTTCACACACAATTGGCATATGAAAACAAGTCAAAAACATAAGATCCCAGACCATATAACTCATTGCACCAAAATATCATCAGGAAAATATTTACAACATGTAAAATATACTTAAAAGATGTCAAAACCTTCCCCAAAGTTCAACAAAGATATCCAAGATACAACAAAATAACCAACACATGCCAAGTAACAAAAACATCCAAAACATCAACACTCAAAGTTTTTAGGCATGAGAGTCAATTAGAGACCTAGGTACAGGCTCCTTATTACAAAAGATGTAATATCCGGGACTTAGGGGTTATGCATTTTTACTTGAATGCATGTGATTGCATGCTTGAGTGTGATTTGCATGTGTTTTGGGGGCTTCAAGAACCTTGGGCTGTGGGTAGGAGCCTTAGAAGTTATTAGATTTTTAAGTCTAAAAAAGGGAATAAAGGGAGCTAGGCCTTAAGAAGTTTATTGTATGGTTTAGAACACAAAGAACCTAGTTGATAAAGTGGCAAAGAGGCACCACTTAGGCCCTTGTAAGGTGGCATACAGGAGTGAGAAGGGCCTAGGTTGACGACAAGGGAATCGTTTTGGAGTTTTATTTTGCAGCAAGGAGAGGCAGTGTTGGACGGCACAAGGACACTTCAAAGATGAAGTGTAGATTGAGTCAAAGGCTTAAGGATTCGGTTAAGTTAGAGTGAAAAGGGGGATTAGGGTGAGAGAAGAAGAGTTGGCTGAAACACCAACTTTGAGTGTGTGCCTGTGTATAGCCGAATTTTGGAAGGGAGTTATCATCTTTTTCATTTGTTTTTTTTCCACTTTCTCATCTTTTCTCTCAAGCCAAAATTCTTTTTCTCTTCTTTCTCTTCTAGCCGAAATTCTCTAGCCCTCTTCTCCTCTCCAGTACTCCCTTGAAAGCCGAATTCTTCTTACTCATATCCCTCCTCCAAAACCGAATCTACAAGGAGGGTTTCTTTTTCTCGAAGGCGCACCATAAGCCGCATACTCCTTAATAATTGGGTGAGTTTCGGGACTTTATTCTATGCGAATTCCCTTTTATTTTCTTTTCTTTCTTTCTTTCTTTCTTCATTAAGATCTAACCCGAAACACTTGTTTAAGGTCTGTCAATTTTTCCCTCTCTGCCTCTATTAGCTGAATCTTCTAGTAAGTGAACTTCCTATTTCCCTTCTCTCCTTGACTGTTATGTATAGTGCCGAAATCAAGGATACTAAACCCTCTTATTTTCCTATAGCTAAAAGTGGGAGGGTGATCTTTTTGGGATTCGTTTGAAGTCGTCTGTAAGGGGAGATCATTTGGGATTTGAATATCCAAGGTAGGTGAAGTGTAATCTTAGGCTGAAGGCCATTTACTTTGTTCGTCAACTGTTAGAATCGAATTTAACACATACCATGTAGGGATTTCGACATCTCCAAGGACAAGTGATATTTTTGGGATTTAGACAATCAAGGTAAGGGATATTTATATTCGGCTATAATACTTATTAAGGGTGCCGATTCTAATTATGGTGTCTTAGGGGTTTTCTGACAGATCTTCGGGATTTGGCTAACCAATCTAGTGCCTAGCCGATTGCAAGGGGGGATCATCACAAAGTTTCAGGATTTGGTTAGCAACCAATTCGGCAGCAAGGTAAGGATTTTGGTTGCCATAACTCTTAGGGATTTGAATGTTTAGCCGAATGGCTTTTTGCTAACATGCTTAGTGTCAGCCGAATGTAGGAAAAAGGGATCTAGTGTGTTAGGTCGGGATTTTCGAGATTTCGATTAGATCTATGAGTAATCAGGTGTGTAGCCCTACTCTAATTTCCCCTAGGTTGATAATATTAGATATGTGCTAATGAAAATATGAAAATATAGCTAAGGGTACCATTCAATGGTATGAGTGCATTCAGGTATGTACCCCGTAATACTCGTTAATATTGTTTAATAACATTGAAGTGAAAATACGTGAAAATCCATTATGATTTTGGGTTAAGGTAAATGGCATTAAAAATAGCATGTTTTGTATGTTGCATGGGCATATGGGTGATTATGTGAAAGGAGAAGTGATCTGGTGGTTCCTACCACAATATCTGGTGACTCTGTCACATTATCTGGTGACTATGTCACGTAATATGAATCTGGTGACTCTGTCACATTACCTGGTGGCTATGCCACAATTATAAGGGTGATGTGCAGTTGACTGCAGCGACTGCCTTCGATGGTGTGTAGCGGATGGAGGGTCAATTTAGTAATTCCACGGTGTGATTGGTAGGTACGGGTGATGTGTAGAGGATGGATAACTAGGTGGTTTGGGTTGCATCATGGTTTACCATTATTTTATGTGATTTATTATGCCTTGTATGATTTAGGAATCTGTGATGGTAGTTCCACACTGATTCTGTTGACTCACCCTTCGTGGGCTAACTTTTTGCAGATGGCACTCAGTAGATGGACCGGGTCGGCAAGAACTTAGTGGTGGCCATGCATAGCTCAGGTTCTCGATTTTTCTATTTAAGTCTATTTTGAATTATTTTGGGTTATGTTTGATGTAATAAGTCCATTGTTACTTAACTGTTTTACTTTCTTTGCATTTTAAATTTCTATTATGTTACAAATAACATCAATTGTTTTGAAACCCAAACACCTACAGTTTTCAAGTTAATAATAAACTCTAAAATCCGGTATTTCCTTTAACTTATAACTTTTGCAATATGAAAATATCATTTCAGTACAAAGCTAAATTACAACATGGTTTAACTTGAGAACATTCCAAATTTATTTTCTTCAAAATCATCAAGATTTTCAAAATGTCATTACGAAACTTAACTACATTTTAATTAAGGAGCATGCCAGATCCGGTCAGGGCTTGTGGGCTGGGTTTAGGGTGTTTCAATTTGGTATCAGAGCCCGGTTCAAAACTCAGCCTTGAGGGCTTTTTGGGCCCAAAACGTTTTCTTTGTTTTGAAATTGAGTTTTACTAGAGAATGAGCGGGTTTTACGGCATGGCTTTGAGTCTCCTACCAAGTCCACGGTAAGTACCCCTAACCATTGTGTGGTTTGTATGTGGGAATTATGGAGCGTAGATTAGTAGATTAGGGCTATTGAACCTAGGATTAGCTTACTCCAACATAGAATTGCATAAAATTTAAAGTCTAACCAAACAAACACATGGTGAGTCGTAGAGTTAAGGGTGTTGCAACCACAGCGCATGTCTAGGATTGAATTAGGGGAGCTTGGTATTTAAGTAGTCCTAGTGACTCACTTCCTCTCGCTCGAATCCTACACAGTGCGTAGTGACGGTTCACCCTAACCAAGAGGACTCAATCACAGGCTAAATTCAATAATTAAAACCCGAAAGGGACTAGTCGCCTTGTTTTGTATAATCCTAAAGTTAAACCTTGATTTTGAGATTACCAAAATACCCTTGATTTGAAAAATGACCCAAATACCCCTGATTTGTAAATTGACCAAATTGCCCCTGGTTTGTAAAATTACAAAAATACCCTCAGTTTATAAAATTGCCATACTACCCTCAAACTTTATCAAAATATTCCTATTTTTGTAAAAATATCAAAAACCCCTATTTTGTAAAATTTCAAGATACCCTGATTTGGAAAATTATCGAAATACCCTCAATTTCTAAAATTACCGAAATACCCCTGGATTTCCAAAATTACCAAAGTACCCCGGGATCACAAAATTACCAGAACACCCCTATTTCTCAAAATCACCAAGGACCCTACTTTGGAAAATTTCCAAAATATGCCTATAAGATAAATTACGAAAATACCCCTGGGGTGGAACGAACGAAAATGTTCGAGAGATGAATGTGTGTAGTAAATACTATTGAATGAGTGTGTTTTCTCTGAATTAGGGTAGAAAACTTGGAATGAAAACCTTGAAATGATCGAAAGAACTGCCCCTAAATTTCTTTACATAAAATTGTTCGTGGATAATTAGTGGAACAAAAACTAATTCATAAAATTCTTAAGCAGATTAAATCACGAACATAGACTTGAGTTCTAGAGGGCGTGGTAGTAATGTGCGTGGCGTGGTAGAGGTCAAATGACAGTGTCGAACCGTTAGGTGCGGTCAAGGGTCAGGAATGAAATGCCACCACCACTAGCTATTGGTATGGAATATCGAGGATCGACGGGGATGATGCGATATCACGGTGATCTTGTGAGTTCGGAAAAGGTATTTGGAGCGGTGGAGGCATGGGAGCTCGAAAGTCATGCACTGAGCGACTCGAGCTAATGGAGTGAGTTTTTAGTGGTATATCGGTGTGGCGCCAATACTGGTGAGTATTGGTTGGAGGCTGACAGAGCAAATTATGGATGATTTGGACCTAACTCGAGGAGAAGGCGAAAGGGATAGTGTCGCTACTCCGTAATGAGTCATACCAATGGTGGCTCATGGTTCGGGATGGTGCTGCCGCAGATGATCTTACTTGGGAGTACTTTAAGGCGTGTCGGAAGAAGTATATTGGGACCGGCTATGTTGATCTTGTGAGAGGAAGGCGTTTCGAAATTTGGTTCAAGGAAATAAATCCATAGCGGAGTACGAGGCAAAATTCTTAAGGTTGAGCCGATACGCTCGAGGTATAGTGGCCACGGAACATGAACGATGTGTCTAGTTTGAGGACGGACTAAGGGATAACCTAAGATTGTTGATTGCCCCACAGCAGGAGCGGGAGTTTGCTGTGTTGGTAGAGAAGGCAAAGGTTGCTGAAGGAGTTAAGGAGTCTGTGAGGTAGAACATGGACAGGAATAAGCAAAAGAGAGGTTTTGGATCATCGAGGTCATCAGGAATATCCAAAAGAGACCTAGAACGGATGGGTCATAAAGGTGACAAGTTACTACGGGAGGACGATCTGTACTTGTGCTCAGTGTGGAAAGATGCACTTGGGAGAGTGTTGGAAGAATACGGGAGGACGTTTCAAGTGTGGGTCCAAGGATCACATGATTAGGGAGTGTCCCATGAAAATAGACGGGAGTCGACCCGTAAGTCAGAGTCCTAATCAGGCTGGAAGAGATGGATAGCAACAACCGTGGGGTTGTCGTCCATTTGGCGAGGTAATGGTTACGAAAGAGGTCGAGAATCTTTCAAGAGGTGTTGGTAACACGAAGCGAGAGCGATCGGGTCTAGTGTATGCAGTTAAATCGAGAGAGAGGATGGCGGCCTTTTGATGTCATAATGGGTATGCTCCTTATCTCTGGATTACCCTTTATTGCATTGATAGATATTGGGTCAACTCATTCATACATTGCTAGTAAGGTGTCCGGAACTCGCATGTGAACTCTGAGATTATACCTAGGAAGATGACTGTACTTAGTCCTTTAGGGCAATCAGTAGTATTAGACAAACTCTTTAGGGCAGTACCCTTGGAAGTGCAGGGGGCGTAGTTTCCAGCTGATTTAATGGAGTTTCCATTTGAGGAGTTTGATCTAATCTTAGGCATGGATTGGTTAGTGAAGTACCATCCGAATGTGGATTGTGCTGCTAAGCGCATGTCGTTAAGAACTCCTGACGGAAAAGAAGTTGTGGTGATGGGCAAGAGATGGAATTGCTTGTCAAATGTGGTATCTGCCCTTAAGGCAGAGAAGATGGTGAGAAAAGGGTGTGTAGCTTTTCTGATGTTGATCAGTACCTTAGAGGCTAAGGAAGCAGCTGTAGGAGGAGTTAGAATAGTAAGGGAATTTGTAGATGTCTTTCCGAAGGAGCTGCCTGGGTTACCCCAGGATAGGGAGGTAGAGTTCGGAATTGACTTATTAAAGATCTGACTCACGTGTCAATTGCTCCATACCGAATGGCACCAAAGGAGCTAGTAGAGCAAGGTCGAGATCCAAGAGTTACTCGATCAAGAGTTTATTCGATAATGTGGGTTTATTTGTGAAGAAGAAGGACGGGACTATGCGTATGTGCATAGACTACCGGCAGTTGAATAAGCTGACCATCAAGAACAAGTATCCATTGCCAAGGATAGATGACTTGTTCGATCGACTTAAAAAATGCGCATATTTTGAAGATAGATCTAAGGTCGAGGATATCATTAGCTTAAGGTGAAGGAGGCTGATATCCATAAGACAACTTTTCGGACAAGGTACGGGCATTATGAGTTCTTGGTAATTCCATTCGGATTGACAAACGCCCCAGCTGCATTCATAAACATGATGAACCGGGTTTTCCAACCCTACATGGATCGGTTCATCGTTGTGTTCATAGATGATATTTTAGTGTATTCCAAGACTGAGGAAGAACATGACGAGCACCTCCGAGTTGTGCTACAAGTGTTAAGGGAAAAGAAGCTATATGCCAAGTTTAGTAAGTGTGAATTTTGGCTGAAGGAAGTTACATTCTTAGGGCATGTGGTGTCTGCCGAAGGAATAAGGGTGGATCCTCGGAAGATTGAGGCAGTATTGGATTGGAAACCACCTAAGTCTGTGGCTGAGGTTTGTAGTTTCTTGGGGTTAGCAGGCTACTACAGGAGATTTGTTGAGGGATTCTTGTTGATAGTAGCACCTTTGACGAAGTTGTTGAGAAAGGAGGTACCTTTCGTATGGGTGGATAAGCAGCAGGAGAGTTTTGAGAAGCTTAAGCAGGTATTGATAGAAGCTCGATTTTGATTCAGCCTGAAGCAGGGAAGGACTATGTGGTATATTATGATGCTTCCCATACAGGATTGGGATGTGTCCTTATGCAAGACAGGAAAGTGATCGCTTATGCATCTCGACAATTGAGGCCACATGAGGTTAACTATCCGACGCATGATCTTGAGTTGGCGGTGGTTGTATTCGCTCTTAAAGTGTGGAGGCACTACTTGTATGGAGAAAGGTCGGTGATCTACACGGACCAAAAGAGCCTGAAGTATTTACTGACTCAGAAGGAGCTGAATTTGAGACAGGGTAGGTGGGTGGAGTTGTTGAAAGGTTACAATTGCTCAATAGAGTATCACCCGGGCAAGGCGAATGTTATGGCGGATGCCCTAAGTCGAAAAGTAGTGTCGGAGTTAAGGGAAATGTTTGCACATTTGAGTCTCTATGAGGATGGAAGTTTGCTAGCAAAATTGCAAGTGAATCCGACATGGCTAAGTCAGGTAAAGGAGAAACAATTGGTCGACGGTGAGCTAAGTACTAAGCTGCTACAAGTACAAAGTGGGGAATTGGAAAATTTTAGTGTAAATGGTGATGGAGTGCTGTGTTTTCGGGGCAAGGTCTGTATGCCGAAGGATGAGGAGTTAAGGCAAAGAATTCTTGAGAATCGCATAGTAGCCCTTATGCTATGTATCCCGGAGGAAGTAAGTTGTATAGGATTCTGAGGAGCAGTTTTGGTGGCACGGTCTTAAGCGAAAATTCTGAGTTTGTAGGGAAGTGCTTAGCGTGTCGACAAGTCAAAATTTGGACACCAAGTACCATCGAGATTGCTTGATAGATAAAGATTTCGCAATGGAAGTGGGAAAGAATTACCATGGACTTCATTAGTGGGCTTCCCCTTATGCCTACTAAGAAGGACTCGGTATGGGTGATAGTAGATCGGTTGATGAAGTCTGCACATTTTATACCGGTGCTGGTTGACTATTCTCTATAGAAATTGGCAAAGTTGTATGTAGCAAAAATCATGAGGCTGCACGGAGTGCTGGTGTCAATTATCTCGGATAGGGATCCGAGGTTTACGTCTCGGTTTTGGAAGGCACTACATCAAGCTTTGGGCACCAGGTTGGATTCGATCTGACATTCCATCCATGATCGGACGGCCAATCTGGCGGGTAATTCAAGTCTTTGGAGGATATGTTGAGAGGTTGCGTAATAGACTTCAGAGGGAGTTGGGAGGAGTTCTTGCCTTTAGCGGAATTTGCGTACAATAATAGCTATCAGGCAAGTATTCGGATGGCACCGTACGAAACGCTGTATGGATGGAAGTGTCACACTCCTACATGTTGGACGAAATTGGGAGAACGTCAGATTTTGGGTTCGAAAATTGTGGCAGAATCGGAGGAAAAGGTTAAGGCAATTCGGACACGGTTGAAGGAGGCATCTGATCGACAAAAGTCATACGCAAATCTTAAGCAGAAGGAGATTGAGTTTGCTGTGGGAGATTATGTGTTTCTCAAAGTTTCGCCGTGGAAGAAGGTAATGAGATTTGGTCGTAAGGGAAAGTTAAGTCCTAGGTTTATAGGACCTTATCGAATTCTGAAACGAGTTGGTCCAGTAGCATATCAGTTAGAATTGCCTACGAAATTGAAGCAGATGCACGATGTGTTCCACGTTTCGATGTTACGTCGTTATCGATCGGATCCATCTCACGTGATACCAGTTGAGGAGGTGGACCTGAGACCAGATCTGTCCTATGAGGAAGAGCCGATTCAGATGGGATGTGAAGGTGCTTCGGAGGAAATCGATCCCTCTAGTCAAAGTGTTATGGCGTAACCATGGATTGGAAGAAGCCTCATGGGAGCCAGAGGAAACAATGCGACAGCAATACCCTCACTTGTTTTAGCCAGGTAATTTTGAGGACGAAATTATTTTCAGGGGGTAGAACTATAATATCCGGGACTTAGGGGTTATGCATTTTTACTTGAATGCATGTGATTGCATGCTTGAGTGTGATTTGCATGTGTTTTGGGGGCTTTAAGAACCTTGGGCTATGGGTAGGAGCCTTAGAAGTTATTGGATTTTTAAGTCTAAAAAGGGGAACTAAGGGAGCTAGGCCTTAAGAAGTTTATTGTGTGGTTTAGAACACAAAGAACCCAGTTGATAAAGTGGCAAAGAGGCGCCACTTAGGGCCTTGTAAGGTGACGCCACAGGGAGTGAGAAGGGCCTAGGTTCGAGCAGCAAGGGAAGCGATTTTGGAGTTTTATTTTGCAACAAGGAGAGGTAGTGTTGAACGGCACAAGAACACTTCAAAGATGAAGTGTAGATTGAGTCAAAGGCTTAAAGATTAGGCTAAGTTAGAGTGAAAAGGGGGATTGGGGTGAGAGAAGAAGAGTTGGCCGAAACACCAACTCTGAGTGTGTGCCTGTGTATAGCCAAATTTTGGAAGGGAGTTATCATCTTTTTCATTTGTGTTTTTCCACTTTCTCATCTTTTCTCTCAAGCCAAAATTCTTTTTCTCTTCTTTCTCTTCTAGTCGAAATTCCCTAGCCCACTTCTCCTCTTCAGTACTCTCCTGAAAGCTGAATTCTTCTTACTCATATCCCTCCTCCATAACTGAATCTACAAGGAAGGTTTCTATTTCCCGAAGGTGCACCATAAGCTGTATACTCCTTAATAATTGGGTGAGTTTCGAGATTTCATTCTATGTGAATTCCCTTTTATTTTCTTTTCTTTCTTTCTTTCTTCATTAAGATCTAACCCAAAACACTTGTTTAAGGTCTATCAATTTTTCCCTCTCTGCCTCTAGTAGCCGAATCTTCTGGTAAGTGAACTTCCTATTTCCCTTCTCTCCTTGACTGTTATGTATAGTACTGAAATCAAGGATACTAAACCCTCTTATTTTCCTATAGCCGAAAGTGGGAGGGTGATCTTTTCGGGATTCATTTGAAGTCGTCTGTAAGGGGAGATCATTCGAGATTTGAATATCCAAGGTAGGTGAAGTGTAGTCTTAGGCCGAAGGCCATTTACTTTGTTCGTCAAATGTTAGAATCAAATTTAACACATACCAAGTAGGGATTTCGACATCTCCAAGGACAAGTGATATTTTTGGGATTTAGACAATCAAGGTAAGGGATATTTATATTCGTCCATAATACTTATTAAGGGTGCCGATTCTAATTATGGTGTCTTAGGGGTTTTCCGACAGATCTTCGGGATTTGGCTAAGCAATCTAGTGCCTAGCCGATTACAAGGGGGGTCATCACAAAGTTTTGGGATTTGGTTAGCAACTAAATCGGCAGCAAGGTAAGGATTTTGGTTGCCATAACTCTTCGGGATTTAAATGTTTAGTCGAATGGATTTTTGCTAACATGCTTAGTGTCGGCCGAATGTAGGAAAAAGGGATCTAGTGCGTTAGGTTAGGATTTTCGGGATTTCGATTAGATCTACGAGTAATCAGGTGTGTAGCCCTACACTAATTTCCCCTAGGTTGATAATATTAGATATGTGCTAATGAAAATATGAAAATATAGCTAAGGGTACCATTCAATGGTACGAGTGCATTCAGGTATGTACCCCGTAATACTCGTTAATATTGTTTAATAACATTGAAGTGAAAATACGTGAAAATTCGTTATGATTTTGGGGTAAGGTAAATGGAATGAAAAATAGCATGTTTTGTATGTTGCATGGGCATATGGGTGATTATGTGAAAGGGGAAGTGATCTGGTGGTTCCTACCACAATATCTGGTGACCCTGTCACATTATCTGGTGACTATGTCACGTAATATGAATCTGGTGACTCTGTCACATTATCTGGTGGCTATGCCACAATTATAAAGGTAATGTGCGATTGGTATGTGACGCCTTTGATGGTGTGTAGCAGATGGAGGTCGATTTAGTAATCCCACGATGTGATTGGTAGAGTGCGGGTGATGTGTAGAGGATGGATAACTAGGTGGTTTGGGTTGCATCATGGTTTACCATTATTTTATGTGATTTATTATGCCTTGTATGACTTGGGAATCTGTGATGGTAGTTACACACTGAGTCTGTTGACTCACCCTTCGTAGGCTAACTTTTTGCAGATGGCACTCAGTAGATGGACCGGGTCGGCAGGAACTTAGTGGTGGCCATGCACAGCTCAGTTTTTCAGTTTTTCTATTTAAGTCTATTTTGAATTATTTTGGGTTATGTTTGATGTAATAAGGCCATTGTTACTTAACTGTTTTACTTTCTTTGTGTTTTGAATTTCTATTATGTTACGAATAACATCAATTGTTTTCAAACCCAAACACCTACAGTTTTCAAGTTAATAATAATAAACTCTAAAATCCAGTATTTCCTTTAACTTATAACTTTTACAATATGAAAATATCGTTTTAGTACAAAGCTAAATTACAACACGGTTTAACTTGAGAACATTCCAAATTTATTTTCTTCGAAATCATCAAGATTTTCAAAATGTCATTATGAAACTTAACTACGTTTTGCTTAAGGAGCATGCCAGATCCGGTCAGGGCTTGTGGGTCGGGTTTGGGGTGTTTCAAAAGAACTCAAAGAAACATTACAAACTCAAGAGGAAAACTAGGATTTGAGTATTTAGGTGCTGAGAGGAACACGAGTCAAACACGAATGGACTCGTAATGCCTGCGCATGGAAACAAACAATCCACATGCTAAGTATGGAATACTCAATGATGCTAACACAACCAAAAGCATAGTATAACAAAATTAAGCAATATAGCATACTAAAGCAACAACATAAGACAATCAAAAGCAGTATATAACTTCAGCATATCAATATTAACACAATTTAACAATTCCTTTAACAAGCTATCAAGAGATCGATACAAATCAATAGTTATACCACTTGTGTCATTGTTCATTTCTCATATAGTTCAGTTAACACCAAATGATCATGTTACTCAAACTTTACAACATTATACCATAAGTCTTCATTAAAATTACAACCCTATTAACCAAACATGGATGCAAGCATGGATACATGGATTAACCCTAATACTTCAAAATGATGCTCACAAGTGCCAATCGGGCATAAAAGCTCCCATAGATGTAAACACATTCTCCTAACACTCCACAATAAAGGACACAAGTTCTAACGGGTATATACGCTCACAGGTTCCCAATGAAATGCACACAACTGCCAAATGCTTCCTCTGATACCAAACAAATCCTATGGCATGTCAGTATACCCGACCCATACCTGACATTTTTTAATAGGGCATTTCAGTATTAAAACACGCATTGAAAATAACAAGTGCTATCTATAATTAATGTATATCATCATACATTACTTCAAAACATAACATCAACTTCATTTCACATCATAGTCGAGCATTTTCTTCTTATCACACTATAAACATTCAAGTCATAGTCATGGCACACCCAATCAAGTTACATAACAATATATCATCAGCAACATCTTAAAAAAATCACTTAAAGAAATTATTCTAGGAATTTAGTTAAGGCTAGCTTAAATTAGCCAAGTTTCAACAACCTTTTCCTTACCCTTGGCCTTCGATGACTCAGACATGTCATTGGCTACGAAAATCAACGGAAATAATAAAAAAAATTAGAAAAACATAATTCAAGCATTAAACCTACTAAAACTAAAATGATATACAATTTGATATAGTGAAAACTTTCTCACTTTTACTGAAATATGAAGAGAACTTCATTCTAACTTAACCAAACCCAAAATCTAACCTTAGAAACAATATTATTCACTCCTAAAAACTCTAAAAACTCACTACAATGACAACTCAAATAAACCTCAATTAAATCTCTCTTTAACTTAAATTTTAGCTTTCACACAATATTCTAAACTCATTTCTAATAACAATCTAACTTAAAAAAATCAAAAGAAGTTCGGATTCAAGCTTTCTCTCTTTACATGGAAAATGTTCTCAAAAATGGAGGAAAAATGAAAATAAAATCAAAACTCATGTTTCAACAATCATAAATTGAGAGTATTCACTTTACCTTACTGTAGAAATAAAAATTAAGCAAAGAAATCAAAATAAAACTCAACTCTTCTTTTCCTTTAAAATCTCCAACTTGAGAAGAATGAATCTTTGTTAAAATGTTAATATTTAATAAAAATTACGTACCAATTTTGAAATATTGAAGAGAAAATCATAGATTGATGGAAAATTTTTGCGAGAAAAGTCGGAGAGAAATTTTGCAATTTTTTTGGAAAGTAATAGTGCGAATGGGAATGGCCAACCGTTCCCTCCCAATAAATTTTACAAAAAGGAAATTTTTCCATTAAGGGCTTGGGCAATTTCCAACTTATGGGACTCCATCTCTCGAAATAATACTTTCAAATATTCACACATTAACCCCTCTAATTTTGTTTATCTTACAATTTAGTCCACATGTCTTAGTTAATAAAACTCTCGACATAACCCCTAGCAATTTTTATTTAATGTCTAATTACCAAATAATAACTCTCTAATTCTCTTCCGTACCGATTCCTAGAATGCCTTGGTTTGAGAAATCTGACCCAAAACTAAATTTCTCAATACCGACAAAAAACTAATTGTTACATAAATTTTCTTCAACATTTTTTTTCTAATTAAGAAACAACCCTTGTTTAGTGGCATTTAACTCATTTACAAACTTCTCAATGTCTTCTTCATTGTCACCTATGACAATAATATCATCAAAATACACGAGCAAATACATAGCTCCTTCGGTCATATTTCTTACAAGTAAATATGCATGTAGCTTAGAATATTTCTTGTAAGACCTTTACAATTGCAAAACATCCTTTGTCATAGTTGTTTGAATTGGTGTATTAAGAGTAGTATATTCATTTTGTACATACTTTTATTTTTCAAAGAAATTGGTTTAATAAAAATATCCATAAGTTAAATTAATACCCTTATATACTATCCTCAATGGTTTTTTACATGCTGAGCAAAATGAAAGTAAATATTGACTCACTGGTTATCTAACGTTTAACTAATACTAAGCAGCATTACTTGGTTAGATCGTAATACGGAAAGATAACTTAGATTAGTAATGAAACTAAACATGTCCTTAGTCTAATTGGAAATGAGCAAAATGATTGAAAGACTAATATGCCGCCTACCAAGTCCAATTAGGGAGATTTTTTGTCTTGAGAATCAGAGTGAATGACTGCTAGAAGATAAAGATATAGATGTGGCTAACTGGACCGACAGTACATCGACTAGGACCTAAGTAGAATAGATCCTAAATTCTTTTATGGATTTATTCATTTTTTACGTTCATAGTGTGACATACCTTAATCTTGAGCAGATGATGGACTATGTATGCATGATTCGTATACTTTAATATAAGTAAAAGCCTGAGTTCAAATAGATAAGAAACTGAAAGTTGGTGCGTTGGGTATAGGACTACTACAATATGTAGCATCATTTAAATTAGTAGAATTCATAACCCAAGAAATAAGTAAATGATGTCCTCTTATTGTCATTACATGATAGATGAAAAGTAAACATGGTCGCAAGTTGTTTGTCTTTGTGATAAATGACTTAATTACTATTTGATAGTAATTAACTTTTCATGAATGAAGAGGTAATGATTACCATGAGATAAAGTAAGATCATATCAGGAAAACATATTTACCCTACAGAGATCAATGATATTCTATGAGAGTAACACATTCATGACAAGATTATTGGATGAGCACTGTTTGAATAGCTTTTGTAATGGTAAGTAATTAGGGAGAGTTTAGTCACAATACTATAGTGGAATGACTTCATGGCTAAATGAATTTATAGTTAATAAGCGAAAAGCTGGAACTTAATTATAAATCATTTGAGCCCTAATTATATATGTTTAATCAGTCCCTCTAAGTATAGAAATGACTTAGGAATTAATTTAATTTTTTTCAAATTATTATTTAATTAAATAATTGAAGTTAGAAAATAGAATTAAATTAATTAGTTATTGTGAACTTGTTGAATATGAGAATTAAATATATTTTCTCATAAATTCTTTTACGGTAAAGTTGTTATGACTCTAATTGTATAAAAATTGGGTTGAGAAAATTATTTAATTAAAAATTAATTTATCCGATTAAAGTAATTTATAAATAAGATTCATTTAGGAAAATAGAATTACATGTATTGGTTGGATTAAATTATAAAGTGTCAAGTTAAAGGTTCAAGAAACACGTATAATTGGACTGAATACAAGAGAGAACCAAACTCCCCTTATGTTACATATGTGGGGCAACATTCTTAGTGTATTTAACTAGGGAGTGTCTATTGGGAAATGTGCCTATATTGTAGTAAACATGTAGCTGTTTTATATTTATTTGAACGATAAATAAATAAAGTTAATTTCACATTTCACTATTATTTCTTTTGTATTTCTGTCTTTTATATTTTCACGCATAGAGAAATTGTGACAAGCAAATATTAGCTCGTTGATTGTTTAAGTTCAAACTGAAGATAAGTGGCATTGTAAGAACGTTTACTGTGCGAGAAAGACAACTTACTTTTGTTGATAACCTAAATGAGTCTGTAATCCCATAAAAGAATCAAAGTGAGCATTTGATTTAAATACTGAGAAGGATTATTATGTTGTCTACAATTCCAATTGGGGAGATGGCTAGTCTTGGCTATAAGAGCAGTTAATTCCACGAGTAGAGACATAAATGTATTCATTGGTAGAATGATACATTGGACTGGACCTAAAATGAATTAATTTTGAATCCGTTTGTGAATTAATTCACTTGTGACGTTCAAGGTGTGATTTACCTAAATCCTGAGTTAGTTACTGACCATGCGTATGCAAGTCATGTGCTTTGATATAAGTGGAGGCTTATGCTCTAACGATGATCGATCCCATAGCCGGTATGTTGGATACATGACTTATGTATGGCATGGCTTTATTAGCAATAGTGGAATTCATAGCTCAATTAAAGAGTTAACGATATCTTCTCATGGCATTGTGTGGATTGATAAACATAGAACATGGCCACAGGTTGCTCGTTCTCGAACGAGCAATTTATCACAATCATTTGTTGACAGTGATCATATTAATCATTAAGATGACACAATGATGACAATGAGATAAAATAATATTGTATTGAGTGAATAAATTTAACTCAAAAGAATCAATGATATTATATGAGGATAACACACACATGACGAGGTCATTGGACAAAGCAGATGGATGAATTGCTTTCGTAAAGAGAATACAAAATTTTTTTTTCAATTATGGTACTTCTTGTGAACTGACTTCATAATTAAGTAATTGAGAATTACCGAATGATGCTTCTAGACATAATTGCAATTACTAAAGCCTAACTGTATATGTTCGATTGGTCCCTTCCGCTAGCTCAACAAAAGCTCGATTGGACTGCATTTGAATCAGAAGAAAATTATAAGGCTTTGGAAATAATTTAATTAAGTTTATTTATTTGATGTGGAATTAAATTAGGTGGTCATGAGAATTGTTCAACTAGAGAATTTGATTAAACAATTTTCTTGAAAAATTAATTTGGAAAATCTAAGTGATTTTCGGAAAAATTAATTTTGATAAATGATAAGTGTCAAAAGTAATACATTTTAATCTAGTTCTTAATGCATTTTTGGGTGATTAATCAATGCAAAATGGTGAATTTTATGCTTCTAATCCTTTAAATTAATGTTTCTATACTTAGGAGAGCATTTGGGAGCAAAACGAGCAAAAATAGAGTGAAAATTAGATAATTTGAGAAGATTTCAGAAGTCATACGGGCTGGACACACTACCGTGTGAGCCACACGGGCTGCCACATGGCCATGTGCTAGTCCGTGTGGATTTCGCAATTTGCACTCTAGACGCACAGGAAAACATAATTTTTAGGTTTTTCGGGCATTTTAAGACCTATAAATACCAAATATAAGAAGAGGAAAGAGAGCCGTCAGAGAATATTAAAGAAAACAACTCGGAAAATGCCATTGCAGTCGACTATAAAGCAGATTTCTATGAAGATTGAAGATCTCTTTTTAATTTCTTTGAAGTTTTTATGAGTTTCTTTATTTCTTGTGGTTATATTGACTTTGAGATGTTTTTATTTGCAATTATGAACTAATTTTCTAAATACCTAGGGGAGATGAACCCTATGATGAATTCTGTCTTTTGATTTCTATTTTACACAATAAATACTGGAATCTTGTTCTCAGTTATGTGTGCTTAATTCTTGATTTAATATTTTTGGATTATTAATTCATGTTTGACGTGCTTAATTCATAGGAGGAATAGACCATGTTTAAGAGTATATCTAACATAATTGAGTGGAGTTGCATGCAATCCTAGAAATATGATGAAATAAATCTATTGGATTAGAGTCAAATTTAATAAGGGAATCCATAGATCGAGTTAATTTGATAATAGTGGTTTTAATTAAAATTTTTTTCAGTTAATCAACCTAGACTCAGTTGCTTTTAGTCTTGAAGAGAGATATTAGCATAATTTATGGATTTCTACGGATCAAGATATTAAGTGAATAAATTGTTTAATTCAGATTGATAATGACAGATATAGTCTAGGTGGATTCTTTCCTGATTATTCGATTATTTAATTCGCTTATTGGTTATTATTCGATTATTTTCCTGATTTGTTCTTTGCAGAGTTCTTAGTTAATTGATTTAGTTAATTTTAGTTTAATTCAATCACTTTGATTTGTCGGTTGGATAATAGAAAGAGGGTAATTACTAGTACTTTTAGTCTTCATGGGAATGATATCTATGCTCACCAATAATTTTTTATAGTGAGATTAAAAGAAGTGCTCGTAGAAATTGTATAGAGGTTAGAGAAGCAAGGCAAAATCAATAAAGTATAGTAGATGATCACTAGGGAAAGAATATTATTGTGGAGATGGGTGATAATCAAAATAATCAGCTACCTCCTGCAGGACTTGCTCCTCGTACTATTTATGATTATGCTAAACCCACTCTAATTTGAGCTAAATCGAGTACTATTAGGCCAACTGTTAATGCAAACAACTTTGAGATCAAGGCAAACACAATTCAAATGGTGCAACAATATGTTCATTTTGATGGTTTGCAAGATGAAGATCCAAATGCTTATTTGGCTAACTTTCTAGGGATTTGTGATACTTTCAAGATCAATGGCATTACTGATGATGCCATACACTTACGGTTGTTCCCATTTTAATTGAGGAGTAAAGCAAAACAGTGGTTAAACTCTTTACCACGAGGTTCTATCACTACTTGGGCGCAAATGACTGAAAATTTTTTGTTAAAATATTTTCCACCGACTAAAGCAGCTAAGTTGAGGAATGACATCTCTTCTTTTGTTCAGTTTGATATTGAGACTCTTTTTGATACATGGGAGAGATTCAAGTATTTGTTGAAAAGATGTCTTCACCATGGATTATCGTTGTGGCTTCAAGTTCAAACTTTTTACAATGGTTTGAACCCCTCGACTAGACAAATGATTGATGCAGCAGCTGGCAGAACTTTAAATAACAAAACACCTGAGGTAGCTCAAGAATTTATTGAGGAGATGACACTGAATAATTATCAGTGGCAAGTTACGAGAGTAAAACCTATCAAGGCAGTCAAAGTTTTTGATATTGATGTAGTTTCTATGCTAGCTAATCAGGTTGAATTTCTTCATAAGAAAATTGATGGTTTAAATTTGTCTAAACAGATAAATCCGATGATACAGTGCGATGCGAATAGAGCGGGGATGCTTAATTCAGAATATTTATCCTTCAAGTCTAACGTGGAATGTGAGCAAGTCGACTTTATGGGTAATAATTCTAGATCTCAAAATAATCCTTATAGCAATACGTATAATGCAGGTTGGAGGAACCATCCAAATTTCTCATGGGGTAGTTAAGGAAATCAAATGTCACAACTCCATCTGGGTTTTCAGCAACCTTATCAACAAGAAAAGAAACCAAATCTTGAAGAGATGTTGGCCAAATTTATTTCGGTGTCAGAAACTCGATTTCAAAACACTGAGATACTTTGAAAAATTAGCAAGCATTAATCCATGGGCTCAAAAATCAAATTGGGCAGCTAGCAAAACTAGTTTCGGAAAGACAACAAGGTAGCTTACTGTAAATGGAAAAACATATAGGATTTTTCCTATATAATTTATCACCTTTTTGCTTCAATTTGTTGTTAAACTAAGTAATTTTTTTAATAAATTAATGAAATATGTGAAAATATGAATTAGGACATAGAAATCATTAAAATATGATTTTATGCTTTATTATATAGTTTTCATGCATAAAATGGCTTATTTTATATTAAATGGAGCATATTATATTTTGAAGACATGAAGTAGGCCATGCATGGTTAAATTAAATAAAAAATATATAATTATATTTAAATATTCATTTTAGATATTTCATTAATAATTTGGGTTGTAATTAATTATTTAAATCGGATAAATTTTATTTTTTGGTCCTCTAATTTATTGATTTATTTTAGATAGGTCTAATAACTTTGTTGGATTACAAAACCATCCAAATTGGAGACCAAGTCAACCCAATTTTTGGCTACACTTGGCTATCCACATAAACCACTTTTTGGTTTAATTGCACAAGGTCCTTACAATGTTGAAGAAATTAGAGATTTGCCTGAAGATTTGTACTTGACCGAGTCTCAATCCTGAGTTGTTGTGGCACTTAAATTGAGCAAAAATCAGCTCAATTTCCTCAATTCATGGCCGGCCACCCTTTGAAGATGCTTGAAGAGATGGAACCTCCTATTTTTAGCAAACTATCCCCCTCTTCTCACCTATAAATAAGACCCCCACATTCATTCATTCATCATTCCTCACCCTTCATCATTCTCTCTTCTCTCTTAATTCTCTTAGTATTTTCCATTCCCTACGCCTAGCATCATCTCTTCATAGAAATTTTAGCAATTAAGCCTCTTAAAGATCCCTTGGTCGGCCACCTTGGAGAGCCATCAGCAAAGGAGAAAAGTGAAGGAGTGAAGGAGCCTCGTCGATTAGAGTCTTGGGTGACAGCTACTTTGATTTGGGTTTAATCTTTCTTTTCTTGGATTTAATCTGAAAATGTTTTCTATGTGTTTTTGTTCTTGTTTAAAACAATGTTAGCTTAATTTTATTTAAGCTAGGATGATTGCTTTGATTAAATAATATTTTTTTTGATTTACGCTTATAATGTTTGTGCCTCAATCGATTATGTTTTCAATTAAAATCATGTTTGTATTTCGTTCATACGTGATTGAAATGCACCTAAATTAGCTGAGCGATTATGACCAGACGACGGCTAGTGGACACATAATTGAAATGTGCATGCTCAATTTAGATACTAACCCGATTAAATTGTAGGTTGCATAGCAACTCTGACCAAGCTCTGATATCTGCATAGTTTTTAGATTTGTGTGATTAAACTGTTTCAAACCTAACACGTCCCTGTTACCTCACACGAATGCTAAGAAACCCTTAGTAAATAAGGATCAGTAAAATACGTATTTACTAAGTAAAGGATTCGAAAGGACCTAATGTGGTTTCCAAAGTCATGAAAGATCGAGTTGCCATGGAATGTTTTTTCGAATGTTATTAAGCATGTTGATAATAAATTGAGTTTTATTAAAGTAATTGTCCTAGTTTATTTATGTTATAATTGTTGCAAATTGTGTTTAATTTTGCTAAAATCTATTTCATTCATACAGTTTGCATATTTAGGATAATTTACATTAGGGATCATTGCATTTAGTTTAATATATTTAATTTTAATCATCACTTCTCAATCATATTGTGTTTTTATTTACCAAATTGTTAATATAATTTTACAAATTAAGCGACTTAGCACAAATACAATCCCTGTGGAGACGATAACTCTATACTTACTTATTACTTGATAACGACTGTGTACACTTGCACAAACCTATGCATTACAAGTTTTTGGCACCTTTGCCGGGGATTGTTTACTGTTGCCATAATCATTTTTTCTGTGAAATTATTTACTTCCAATTTGGTTTATTTCTAACATTACTAACTTATTCTTTTTATTTTTTTTTCTTTTGAGGTGTTTATGAGCATAGATCAGATTATCGATTTACTCCCTGTAGACCCTAAAATTGAGCAAGCTTTCAGACAAAGAAGACGTGAATGAACAGCTCAAAGACAAGTCAAGATGGACCTTGGAAATCAGAATCAAGACCAAGGTAATGAAGCTGATCGTGTATGAAATCCCATCCTCATTGCCAATGATAGGGATCGATGCATCAGAAAATATACTGTGCCACTTTTTAGTGAGTTAAATCCAGGAATTAAAAGGCCATATATTGAGGCAACCCAATTTGAATTGAAACTAGTGATGTTTCAAATGCTCTAAACGGTGGGCCAATTCAGTGGTATGCCCACGGAAGATCCACATCTCCAGCTTCGATTGTTTATAGAGGTGAGTGATTCATTTAAGATAGCCTATGTGACTAAAGACGCACTGAGGTTGAAGTTGTTTTCGTACTCGTTGTGAGTCGAGCACGAGCATAGCTCAATTCATTGTCACCAAGTTTCATATCTACATGGCAAGAATTAGCAGAAATATTTTTGGTTAAGTATTTCCCGCTTAGAAAAAATGCTAAGTTGAGGAACGAGATCACAACTTTCCAACAATTGGATGACGAGTCTTTGTATGAGGCTTGGAAGCAATTCAAGGAGTTACTTCGTAAGTGTCCTCATCATGGGATTCCTTCTTGTATCCAGTTGGATACATTTTATAATGGTCTCAATGCATATACAAGATTGATGGTAGCTGCTTCTACGAATGGTGCAATTTTGTCTAAGTCTTATAATGTGGCTTATGAGATCATCAAGAGGATCACGAATAATAACTATCAATAGCCAACAAATTGAACAACTGCAGGAAGACGTGTAGCCGGAGTTCATGAAGTTGACGCCCTCACTTCGTTATAAGCTCAGGTATCATCTATTTCTTCTATGTTAAAATAGTTTTTCGCTAATAGTGCTAATAATTTTGCAGTTCAGCCATGGAGTCCGTTTGAAGTCGTTTCCTGTGTGTCTTTGTGGGGAAGGTCATTCTTTTGAGAATTATCCGTCAAATCCCGAGTCATTGTACTATATGGGGAAGCAATATCAAAATAAGAGTGGACAAGGACCCCAATCCAACTTCTACAATCCTTCATGGCGTAATCGTCCTAACTTTTCTTGAAGCAACCAAGGAAATGGACCGAACAACAACTTATTGTAGCATAGACCCAACCAATTTCAAGGATATAATCAGCAAGCTCCAAAACCACCTCAAGTTGAGGCATCAACCAATTTGTAGAACTTGTTGAAAGCGTACATGGAAAAAATGACGCTTTGATCCAAAGCCAAGCAAACAACATTGAAAAATTTAGAAAACCAAATGGGTTAGTTAGCTCTGAGCCAGTAATAGACCGCAAGGAACCTTGCCGAGCGATACTGAGAATCCAAGAAATTTGGGTAAAGTACATATCAAGGAAGTGGCATTGCAAAGTGGTAAAATTCTGGAACCCCAATTGATTGATGTCGAAGTTAAGCCTGTTGAGAAGAATCAACCATTGTTGAAATTCCTACACTAAAAGAATCAAAATCGCAAAGACCGACAAGGTAAATCCAACTTAGTGAATTCGGATACTTTAACATCTTCTTTGGATACAGATTTACCTATTCAGAAGAGTTGTCTGATTCAACCGAAAGTTCCATCAACTCCATATCTGCAAAGATTGTAGCAACACAAGTAGAAACAGGAGGTGCAATTCAAGAAGTTTCTGGATGTTTTGAAGTAGTTACACATCAATATCCTGTTGGTGGAGGCTTTAGAACAAATGCCGAATTATGTGAAGTTTATGAATGATATATTATCCAAGAAGAAATGACTGAGTGAGTATGAGACCGTGGCCTTGGCAAAGGAGTGCAGTGCGTTCTTACAGAACAAATTGCCACCAAAATTGATGGACCCATGAAGCTTTACTATACCCTATAACATTGGTGAATCTTACTGTGGTAAAGCTTTGTGTGATTTAGGAGCAAGTATCAAATTGATGCCTAAATCTATTTTCAAGATGCTAGGGATAGGTGAAGTAAGACCTACAACTGTGACACTTCAGCTAACGGAACGATCTTTAGCATATCCCCAGGGAAAGGTCGAGGATGTTTTGGTAAGAGTCGATAAATTTATTTTTCCTGCTGATTTTATTGTCTTAGATTTTGAAGCAGCTAAGGAAGTGTCGATCATCCTCAGGAGACCTTTCTCAGCGATGAAGAACGTTAATTCATGTGTAGAAAGGTAAGCTCATTATACGAGTTCAAGACGATCAGGTGACCTTTAACATTCTTAAAGCAATGAAATTTCCTGATCCAACAAAAAGGTGTTCAGTAATGAAAGAGATAGAAACCTTGGTTTCTACGGAAAGCAATTTTGAAGATCCATTGGAGAAAGCCTTAGATCATGACCCTTTGGAGGATGAAGATGGTGAAGAAAACATGGTTTTGATGCAAGCCAATCTGAGAAATTTTATTCAATCCACACTGTAACATCATAATTTTTTGGGCCTATGCGTTTAATGGGTGAATATGTGGAATGAGTTAATTTAAGTGTTAGGGGTCCAAATTGGGCTCAGGCTTAGGTAGAGGCCTTGATTAAAATTATCTGTTTGGGCATTATAGGGTTTAAAAGGTAGTATCTATGTTTAAAATACCAAAGTGGGCTTGTGGCCCGATCTTAGGAGGTGACGCCACACACAAGGAGTAAGGGGCCCAAATTTAAGTTTCATGAAGCCCAATTCTTTTAATTTAAGTTAGCTAAATTTTGGGCATTAGGATTAGGTGGAGTGGATGGCAACAAGGCTAAAATTTAGGGGTTTTAATGTTTAAAATATGTGGATAATAAGCAGATAAAGGCTATTATTTAGGAATTTATTTTATGTGGATAATAAGCGAGATAAAGGCTAAGATCTAGGATTTTATGATTAAAATATGTGGATAATATCTGATAAAGGAGGGAGGAGTTAGAGATAATTAAGTCTCTTTTAGATGAATTAGTAGATTAAGATAAAGGAGAAAAGTTAGAATTTATCTACAAAGAGAGTGATGGCCAAGAATCCATCATTGAGAGGAGTAAAGAAACCAGCTACTACATGGCAAAGGATTGTCAATTTCCTATAAATAGGGGGCTAGCTCCTTGTTTCGACATTAAATCCTCTCCCTTTGTGCCGAAATTCCTTAGCTTCTTTTCTCCAAATTTCTTTCTCCAATTTCTCTAAAAGCCAAAACTCCATTATTCTCTTCTTTCTTCTAAAGGCCAAAAACTCCATTATTCTCTTCTTTCTCCTAAAAGCGGAAAACTCCATTATTCTCTTCTTTCTTATAAAAGCTAAAAACTCCATTATTCTCTTCCTTCTCTAAAAAGTCGAAATCTCTATAGTTTTTATTTTATTCATCCTATTTGAGAAATTGTTCTATACTTCCGGCATTTAAATCCTCCATTGACATTGTCAAATTCTCTCTCTAGTACTAGCCGAATCTCCTAAGTTAAGGTAAGAGTAGATTTTTGATTAGTTCTCATAATCTATTTTTGATTTTTGAAAAGGCAAAAGCCGAAAGCTAATAGTTTAATGGTTTATGATGGGCGGCAAGTCGGGATTTGAAGGAAGCCTAGTCGACTAGATCTAAAAGCCGAAATTCATAAGTCTCCAATTTCGAGATTTTTAAGGCAAAAGAAAGAATCCCTAAGTTTAAGAAACGAGCAGTATCTGCTGTTCGAGATTGGCCAATTGGTTGTGGACCGGCTTCTGAACAACACCTTAGGTAGATAGTAGTTGTGTCGACTAAGGATAGCGTCGATATAGAAAGCCTCATTTTATCGGTAATCAGGTGTGTAGATTCTTGACACATAAGCTTTGTTATATTATATGTATGTTATGGGCTAAAAGCCAGAAAAGGTGTGTAGATATCTATCACACTAGTTAATCTGAATTTTATGTATGTTATGGGCTAAAAGCCAGAAAATAAGGCTGTATGAACAGTCGTATTACCCAGAAAGGGTAGGCAAGGGATGCCAGGTACGTAATCATAGAAACTTCTCTATGTGTATCGAAGTATGTAAAAATATGTGATCTGTTTAGATAGTTTAATCTTTTGATTCTTGCATGTATGCATGGGATGGGATTGATTGATTTACGGAAGGGGAGCGGTGCGAGGTGATCGGTGGCTTTCCACATAGGTCACATAGTGATCGGTCTTTATGACAAAAGACTACTGTCGATATATTATTAAGGTCGACAATGATCGATGGCTTTGCCATATAGGTCACATAGTGATCGATCTTTATGACAAAAGACAAATTGTCGATATGGTGTGTAGCGGATGGAGGGTTGATTGTAGAAATCCCCATGGTGTGATGGTTGGTACGGGTGTGTAGAGGATGGACTCATAGGTTTGGGATGGGCCATGTTGCATATTTTGTTACCCTTGTATACGGGCCAAGGCTCATAATGTGTTTGTGGGCCTCAAGCCTTTTATGTGTTCTCGGGATTTGCACTGCGAGTCTTGGTAACTCAACCTTTATTTTTCCCAACATTTGGTGAGCGATAGATCGTGAACATGGGAGCCGAGGAGGACTCGAGGGCCGTCAAGTTTTATTTTACAAATTATTTTGGGATTTCTTTAAGTTTATTTTATTTTATTTGGGATTTTTTAAGGCCCTAGTTTTTATTCAACTAAGAAGTGTCCAATGTTATGCAACTTATAAATTTTATGTCAAGGTTTATTTATACTTAATAATACTAATATAAGATTTTATTTTAAAATGTCACTTATTTACTCTAATAATGTCTAATTAACTTACGACTTCCAAAACCAACAAGGCAAAAGTTTTCAATGTACAAGCCGTGACACGCCAGATCCAAATAAACGCATGAAATTTGGGTTTGGGGTGTTACAATTTTGTATCGAGCCAGTTCAAAATTGAATTTGTGAAATTGGTTTAGAAATGTTTTAAAAATTTTTTGGTTCGAGGACATGGCCTTTGAGTCTCTGGCACCCGATCCGCCTGTAAGTATTCTAAACTCTTCTTTGTGTTATTTATGTGGGCTTAATGAGCTTTATGGGACGTAGACTATCTAGGTTAGAACTTGATGGACTCTAGGCTTAGGCAAACAACTCTTCAATTCCATAATACTTAACTTCACTAAAACAAAACCTGTAAACGAGTCACAAGACTAAGGTGTGGCAACAGGCATATGCATGTCTAGGAGTAGATCCGGAAAAGCTTAGTATTTAAGCAGTCCAAGTGAGTCACCTCCTCTTCACAGAATCTTACAGTGCATAGTGACTTATTCACTTTAGCCATGACAGGTGTGGCAATAGGCATCGCATGCCTAGGAGTGGATTCGAGGAGAGCTTGGTATTTAAGCGATCCTAGTGACTCACCTCCTCTTCACAGAATCTTACAGTGCATTGTATTTATTCACTCCAAATTTATAAGGACTTGTTCATGGTCGGACCCATAATTAAAACCCGAAAGGGATCAACCACCCTATTTTGCAACCAAAACCCCTAAGTTTTGTACACTTCCAGAAAAAAATACATTTGATTTGAAAATGTTCGCAACTATGAAGAAAATTACCAAATTACCCTTGTTATGCAAAATGACCACAATAGCCCTAATTTGTAGAATTACCAAATTACCCTTGTTTTGTAAAATTACCAAAATACCCTTGAATCACAAAATTACCAAAATACCCTCAGATCACAAAAATTACCGAAATACCCTCAAATTTTAAAATTATCGAAATACCCCAGAATTTCAAAATTATCGAAATACCCCTAAATTTCAAAATTACCGAAATACCCTCAGATTTCAAAATTTTTGAAATGCCCCGAATTCCAAAATTACCAAAATACCCTCAATTTCCAAAATTACCAAAATACCCCCGGGAATGCAAAATTACCAAAATACCCTTATTCTATAAAATCATCAAGGAACCTCATTTCAAAAAAAATTTACGAAAATGCCCCTGTAGGATAAAATTACAAAAATACCCATGGGTAGTGGAAAACGACAACAATGACAACCACAACACTTTTCTATAATGAACGCGAGTTCATGAATGTTGATGATTGAATGAATGAACTTGAAACTGTAGTGTGTGTATGAATTCGAAAGAACTACTTTTAGAACTATTAATCATAAGACATTCGCGATAAATCGGTGGAAAGAAATAATGATTCATAAAATTTCTAATCGATAAACACAAATCGGTAGAATAAGTACAAGGGATGAAGACGCTTGGATGCGAATAATAGTGCGTACCTACCATAGTATACTAAGTGTTTATTTTGGCTTTAGAATTAGAGTCTTGTGCGAAAGCATAGTGGTGAGACTCGGGTAGAATGATTACTAGTTAGTTGAAAATTTCGAGGACGAAATTTCTTTAAGGAGGGTAGAACTGTAACATCCTAAATTTTTGGGCCTATCGTTTAATGGGTGAATATGTGGAATGAGTTAATTTAAGTGTTAGGGATCCAAATTGGGCTCGGGCTTAGCGAGAGGCCTTGATTAAAATTATTTGTTTGGGCATTATAGGGTTTAAAAGGTAGTATCTATGTTTAAAATACCAAAGTGGGCTTGTGGCCGATCTTAGGAGGTGACGCACACACAAGGAGTAAGGGCCCAAATTTAAGTTTCATGGAGCCCAATTCTTTTAATTTAAGTTAGCTAAATTTTGGGCATTAGGATTAGGTGGAGTGGATGGCAACAAGGCTAAAATTTAGGGGTTTTAATGTTTAAAATATGTGGATAATAAGCGAGATAAAGGCTATTATTTAGGAATTTATTTTATGTGGATAATAAGCGAGATAAAGGCTAAGATCTAGGGATTTTATGATTAAAATATGTGGATAATATCTTGATAAAGGAGGGAGGAGTTAGAGATAATTAAGTCTCTTTTAGATGAGTTAGTAGATTAAGATAAAGGAGAAAAGTTAGGAATTTATCTACAAAGAGAGTGATGGCCAAGAATCCATCATCGAGAGGACTAAAGAAACCAGCTACTATATGGCAAAGGGTTGCCGAATTTCCTATAAATAGGGGGGCTAGCTCCTTGTTTCTGACATTAAATAATCTCCCTTTTGTTCTGAAATTCCTTAGCTTCTTTTCTCTGAATTTATTTCTCCAATTTCTCTAAAAGCCGAAAACTCTATTATTCTCTTCTTTCTTCTAAAGGCCAAAAACTCCATTATTCTCTTCTTTCTCCTAAAAGCTGAAAACTCCATTATTCTCTTCTTTCTTATAAAAGCTAAAAACTCCATTATTCTCTTCCTTCTCTAAAAAGCAGAAATCTCGATAGTTTTTATTTTATTCATCCTATTTGAGAAATTGTTCTATACTTTCGGCATTTAAATCCTCCATTGACATTGTCAAATTCTCTCTCTAGTACTAGTCGAATCTCCTAAGTTAAGGTAAGAGTAGATTTTTGATTAGTTCTCATAATCTATTCCCAATTTTTGAAAAGTCAAAAGCTTAAAGCTAATAGTTTAATGGTTTATGATGGGCGACAAGTTGGGATTTAAAGGAAGCCTAGTCGACTAGATCTAAAAGTCAAAATTCATAAGTCTCCAATTTCGGGATTTTTAAGGCAAAAGAAAGAATCCCTAAGTTTAAGAAACAAGCAGTATCTGCTATTCGAGATTGGCCAATTGGTTGTGGACCGACTTCTAAACAACACCTTAGGCAGATAGCAGTTGTGTCGACTAAGGATAGCGTTGATATAGAAAGCCTCATTTTATCGGTAATCAGGTGTGTAGATTCTTGATACATAAGCTTTGTTATATTATATGGATGTTATGGGCTAAAAGCCAGAAAAGGTGTGTAGATCTCTATCACACTAGTTAATCTGAATTATATGTATGTTATGGGCTAAAAGCCAAAAATGAGGTTTGTATGAGCAAATGTATTACCCGAAAGGGTAGGCAAGGGATGCAGTGCGTAATCATAGAAACTTCTATGTGTATCAAGTATGTAAAAATATGTTATCTATTTAGATAGTTTAATGTTCGATTCTTGCATGTATGCATGGGATGGGATTGATTGATTTACGGAAGGGGAGCGGTCGCGAGGCGATCGGTGGCTTTCCACATAGGTCACATAGTGATCGGTCTTTATGATGAGCGACCTGTGATCGATATATTATTAAGGTCGCGATAATGACGGTGGGTTTCGCCACATAGGTCACATAGTGATCGGTCTTCTTTATGACAAAAGACAAATTGTCGATATGGTGTGTAGCGGATGGAGGGTTGATTGTAGAAATCACCATGGTGTGATGGTTGGTGCGGGGTGTGTAGAGGATGGACTCATAGGTTTGGGATGGGCCATGTTGCATATTTTGTTACCCTTGTGTACGGGCCAAAGCTCATAATGTGTTTGTGGGCCTCAAGCCTTTTATGTGTTCTCGGATTTGCACTTTGAGTCTTGGTGACTCAACCTTTATTTTTCCCAACATTTCAGGTGAGTAGTAAATCGTGAACATGGGAGTCGAGGTAGACTCGAGGGGCCATCAAGTTTTATTTCTACAAATTATTTTGGGATTTCTTTAAGTTTATTTGGGATTTTTGTTAAGGCCCCTAGTTTTTATTCAACTAAGAAGTGTCCAATGTTATGCAACTTATAAATTTTATGTCAAGGTTTATTTATACTTAATAATACTAATATAAGATTTTATTTTTAAAATGTTACTTATTTAATATAATAATGTCTAATTAACTTACGACTTCCAAAACCAACAAGGCAAAAGTTTTCAATGTACAAGCCATGACACGCCGAGATCCAAATAAACGCATGGGTAGGGTTTGGGGTGTTACACACGATTTGAGCGATTAGAGTTAGAAGTCAAAGAATTTGTGCAACCTAAGTTGTCACTTGAATAACCACCTAAACCCGAACTAAAGATACTTCCTTCCCATTTGAAATACATTTATTTAGGTGATTGTTCCACTTTGCACGTGATTATTTCAAGAGAATTGATGAAAGATCAAGAGGAGTAACTAATTCTTGTTCTAAAGAAATTTAAAAAGCAATTGGTTGGACTATAGGCGATATTCGAGGTATAAGTCCTTCTTTTGCATGCATAAAATTATTTTAGAAGAAGGTGTAAGAGCTCGAATTGATGGGCAAAGGAGGCTCAATCCTATTATAAAAGAAGTTGTGAGAAAGGAAGTGATCAAATGGTTAGATGCAAGAATTATCTATCCTATTTCAAATAGTTCATGGGTAAGTCCGGTGCAGTGTGTGTTGAAGAAAGGTGGAATCACGATTGTTGAAAATGAGTGCAACGAGTTGATTCCAACGAAAATTGTTACTGGTTGGAGAATTTGTATTGATTACAGAAAGTTGAATAAAGCCACTCGGAAGGACCATTTTTCATTGCCTTTTATGGATCAGATGCTAGATTGAATGGTAGGTAATGAATTATATTGTTTTTTTGATGGCTATTCGGGATATAACCAAATAGTTGTAGCTCTGGAGGACCAACATAAAACAACCTTTACTTGTCCATACGATTAGAATTACTAAAAGACTATGAATTAGTGATTGACTATCATCCGGGGAAAGCAAATGTAGTTGCTGATGCTTTGAGCCGAAAGTCCTTATTTGCTTTACGTGCTTTGAACACACAATTAGCTTTTTCTGACGATGGTTCGGTAGTAGCCGAGTTGAAAGCGAGACCGCTATTTCTACAGCAGATTTGTGAGGCTCAAAAATTTGATAATGAATTGCAAGCAAAATGAAATAAGTGTGAGTCGACTTCTGATTCAGAGTTTTGAATAGGGCCTGATGAATGTTTGATGTTTCGAGGTAGAATTTGAATACCGAGAAATCCCGAGCTTATTCAGAAGATTTTAAATGAAGCACACAGTAGTTGTTTATCAGTACATCCAGGAAGCACAAAAATGTATAATGATTTGAAACAACTTTATTGGTGGCACATCATGAAACGTGATTACAACCTATTATGATTCCTGAGTGGAAGTAGGATAGAGTAACAATGGATTTCGTATCGGGTTTGCCCTTATCTCTGAAAAAGAAAGATGCGATCTGGGTTGTTGTTGACAAATTGAAAAAATCAGTTCATTTCATTCCGACATGTACATATTTCTCGCTTGATAAATTAGCTGAACTGTATATTTTCGAAATTGTGAGATTACATGGTGTTCCCCTATCTATTTTTTCAGATAGATATCCAAGATTTACTTCGCGATTTTGGAAGAAATTACAAGAAGCTTTGGGTTCAAAGTTGCATTTTAGCACTGCGTTTCATCCACAAACGGATGGTCAATCCAAGTGAGTTATTCATATACTTGAGGATATGTTGCATTGTTGCATTCTTGAGTTTGAAGTTAGCTGGGAGAAATATCTACCGCTGATTGAATTTGTTTACAGTAATAGTTTTCAAATGAGTATTAAGATGGCACCATACGAAGCTCTATACGGTCATAAATTTCGAACACCATTGTACTAGACTTAGCTTAGCGAGAACAAGATTCACGGGGTTGATCTAACCAAAGAGACTGAAGAAAAAGTGAAAGTAATTCGCGATAGTTTGAAAGTAGCTTCAGATCGGAAGAATTCATACGCAGACTTGAAACGAAAAGATATTGAGTTCCAGATAGGGGATAAATTTTTTTTGAAAGTGTCGCCGTGGAAAAAGATATTACGGTTTGGTCGAAAAGGGAAATTGAGTCCGCAATTCATCGGATCCTATGAGATTACTAAACGAGTTGGGCCAGTGGCATATCGACTATCTTTACCTTCTGAATTAGAGAAAATACATAATGTGTTTCATGTGTCGATGCTTCGACGATACTGATCCAACCCTTCACATGTTATTTCCTTGACCGAGATTGAAATTCAATCTGATATGTCATATGCTGAAGAACCGATTCAAATTTTAGCTCGTGAGATCAAAGAGTTGAGAAATAAGAGAATCACATTAGTAAAAGTATTATGGCTTTGACACGAGGTTGAAAAATTTACGTGGGAAACTAAGGAAGCTATACGAAAATAGCACCCAAACCTATTTGCTGGTAAGAATTTCAAGGGCGAAAATCCCTAAGGGGGGAGAGTTATAATAGCCCATTTTTAATCAAATCAAAATAGTGGTTTCAGGACCACAAATACGAGGTCAAAATATTTATTTTATTATTATTTTAATGTATACAGTATGATATTATGTTGGTGTGAAAATTTCGTTAAGAAATTTTATCGTTTAATTGGTCAATTTGAGAAAAAGGACTAAATCGCGTAAAGTGGAAACGTGGAGTTCTATTAGCTAAAAGTATCTAATAGCTATAGAAACTTAAAGTTAAGGTCCTTTAGTGATAATTAACCCATTCGTGAGTTAATGGATGATAATGGTTTGGCATGTAGTGATATAACAAATATTTATTAAGGTTATAATTGTAATTTGGTAATTAAACTTAAAATAAACAAAAACCAAATTAAGTATCATCTTAACCACCGAAAATTGAGAAAGAATGGTAGCCACGGGAGTTTATGTTTTGGCAACCTAATTTCTTTGATTAGGTATGCAATTTTATTCCGTTTCTAATGATTTCTATGTTTTTAAGATCGTTGCTTCGTGCTTTAGCTAGCCCAGGGACTAATTTGCAAAATTGTTAAAGATTTTGAATGTTTCCTTTGATGAATAAGTATTATTTTTTTTGATGTTTAGTGATAGATTATGAACATTTGATGTTTGTTAAACAAGTTTTGTTAAGTGATTTTTGGTGAAAATGCAAATTAGGGGCTAAATTGTGAAATGTGAGAAATGTGTGGTTAAAATGTGAAATAAATTAGTAATATGAGCTAATATGGACACTAGTGAAATACGGCTATCATGAAATTGGATTAAATTGTATGAATTTGTGATTTTATGCAAAAAGGACTAAATTGTAAAAAAATATAAAAGTTTAGGGGTAAAAGGGTAAATATGCCTTAAAGTATGTTTTGGACTAAATTGAATAAAGTAGTGATTGAATAAGTTAATTTTGAAAATTTAGATCAGGAGCGGGGAAAAACAAAAGTGATCGACTAAATGACTCGATTTGCCGTTTTAGCATCCGAGGTAAGTTAAATGCGTGAGAAACATTGTTACAATTAAGCTGTTAATGCTTTGATATTGCATAAATTGTATATACAAGACTACGGTCATGTTTGACGACAAATCGATGGTGTTTAGCACTTAGTGTACGATTTGAGATAGCTTTGCTATTATGGCACTTAGTGTGCGATTTGGAATAGCTTCGACTATATAAGACACTTAGTGTGCTGGAGTATAACAGCTTCGACTATGCGATGGCACTTAGTGTGCAAAACATCGACTAAGGCGCTTAGTGTGCGGGATTATAATAGCTTCGGCTATACGATGGCACTTAGTGTGTGAAACATCGAGTATTCGACAGTGTCATTAAAAGGTATAAGTTCATTATGAAATTGTACAGGTAAGTACATGTGAGCATGAGGTTCAAATAGAAAATGGTTATGATTTTGCATATAAGTATATAAACAAGCTTATGAAAAGTTTGTTTATATTCATGAATTATACATTGTCTAGTTCAAATTGATGATTTGTATTTTATGAATTGTTGAGTATATTTAGTACGAACTTACTAAGCTTTGTAGATTACTTTGTTTATTTTCCCATGTCTTATAGTGAATTCAAAGCTAGTTCAGATACGGGGATCGTCGGAGATTACGTCTCACTATCCAACCATCTACTTCGTACTTTTGAGTTGTGTATATATGGTACATGACATGTATAGGCTTAAGTCATTTTGGTTATGTTTTGAAAGTGAATATTGTCCTTTGAGATGACTTATGAATGGTTATGTTTTGTTTGTATTTATAGCCATGAGATTTGGCTAGTTTGATTATGTATATATAAGTGTGCTTATGGCCTATATTATGAGGTTTGTGGAATTGGTATTATACTTGTGAAATGGAACAAAATGATGTATGTATGGTAAATGTTTTAGATATGAATGATGTCATTTTATAAAGTGTTTAATGTTACTTAGAAATGGTTAATAAATTGATGATGATTGTGATTGAAGTTTAGGCTAAGAAATATTAGATGAAATGGCAAGAATTATGGTTGATTTGGTTGTTATGGATTGCCTATTTTGCCTTATTTTTGTGCTATATGTGTAGGTAAAGGTTTGTACCAAATGGGATGGCAAAATGGCTTGGTAAATAGCCTATTTTTGTCCACACGGGTAGAGACACGGGCGTGTGTCTTAGCCGTGTCTGACACACGGTCAAGTTGCATGGCCGTGTGTCCCCTAGTGTTGAAATTAAATTGAAGTCAGTATGCTCTACATGGTCTCACACACGGGCGTGTGACTGGCCATGTGGTACAAGTCAGTATACCCTCTAATTGGCACACGACCTAGCACACGGGCATGCGATATGGCCGTGTTACATAAGTTAGTATACCCTACAGTTTTGGCACGGCCTAGTACATGGTCTGGCACATGGGCATGTGTGGCCACTTCAAAGGGTACATGGGCTAAACACACGGGCGTGTGGTTGGCCGTGTGACCCAAGTCAGTATGTATGCCCTGTTTTCACACGGCTTAAGATACGGGCGTGTCTACTAGCTTTGTGAGGCACACGGACGTGTGACCCTTGTTTACATGGAAAATTTCTAAGTGTCCAAAATTTTCGTATGATATCGGTTTAGTCCCGAACCACTTCTAAAGCATGTTTAAGGCCTCGTAGGCTTTTAATAGGGACAAATTGATTGAGATTGAATGATGAATGATTAAATTGAATAATCCTATGTTAAATAGTTGTTTAATTGTTTTGCAAGTCAGGTAATGCTCCGTAACCATATTCTGGTGTTGAATACGGGTGAGGGGTGTTACAAGGATGTTTTGGTAAGAGTCGATAAATTTATTTTTCCTACTGATTTCATTGTCTTAAATTTTGAAGAAGATAAGGAAGTGCCGATCATACTTGGGAGACCTTTCTTAGCCACAGGAAGAACGTTAATTCATGTGTAGAAAGGTGAACTCACCATGCGAGTTCAAGACGATCAGGTAACCTTTAACATTCTTAAAGCAATGAAATTTCTCGATCTGGCTGAAGAGTGTTCAATAATGGAAGAGATAGAAACCTTAGTTTCTATGGAAAGTAATTTTGAAGATCCATTGAAGAAAGCCTTAGATCTTGACCCTTTGGAGGATGAAGAAGGTAAAGAAAACATGGCTTCCATCCGAGAAATTTTAGTCAATCTACACAGTTTGAACCATTGGAGTTAGAAGTCAGAGAATTTGTGCAACCCAAGTTGTCAATTGAAGAACCACCTAAACTCGAACAAAAGGTACTTCCTTTCCATTTGAAATACGTTTATTTTGGTGTCTGTTCCATTTTGCCTGTGATTATTTCAGCAGAACTGACGAAAGATCAAGAGGAGCAACTAATTACTATTCTAAAAAAATTT
The DNA here is from genome assembly GCA_025506655.1 of Gossypium rotundifolium. Taxonomy (NCBI): domain Eukaryota; kingdom Viridiplantae; phylum Streptophyta; class Magnoliopsida; order Malvales; family Malvaceae; genus Gossypium; species Gossypium rotundifolium. The sequence goes on along the minus strand of CP106722.1, from coordinate 153,440,015 downwards.
AAGAAAGTAATTGGTTGGACCATAGCTGATATTCGAGGTATGTCTTTTTTGCATGCATACAATTATTTTAGAAGAAGGTGAAAGAGCTCGAATTGATGGGCAAAGGAGGCTCAATCCTATTATGAAAGAAGTTGTGAGAAAGGAAGTGATCAAATGGTTAGATGCAGGAATCATCTATCCGATTTCGAATAGTTCGTGGGTAAGTCCGGTGCAGTGTGTGCCGAAGAAAGGTGGAACCATGATTGTTGAAAATGAGCATAAAGAGTTGATTCCAACGAGAACTGTTACTAGTTAGAGAATTTGTATTGACTACAAAAAGTTGACTAAAGCCACTTGAAAGGACCATTTTTCGTTGCCTTTTATGGATCAGATGTTAGATTGACTAGCAAGTAATAAATTTTATTGTTTTCTAGATGGCTATTCGGGATATAACCAAATAGTTGTAGCTCCGGATGACCAACATAAAGCAACCTTTACTTTTCCATACAGTACGTTTGCTTTTAAGTGAATGCCTTTTGGTTTATGCAATGCAACTGCAACATTTCAGCGATGCATGATGGCAATATTCAACGATATGGTTGAAATTTTGTTGAGGTTTCCATGGATGATTTTTCTATTTTGGTAACACTTATGGTATTTGTTTAAGTAATTTGGCTAAGGTACTGAATAGATGTGAAGAGACGAATCTTGTCGTTAATTGAGAAAAATGGCATTTTATGGTTAAGGAAGGGATTTTCTTAGGGCATAAATCTCAAAGAGAGGAATTGAAGTCAATAAAGCAGAGGTGGACGTAATTGGAAGATTACTGACCCCAATTAATGTGAAAGGAGTCAGAAGTTTCTTAGGCCATGCCAGTTTTTACCGAAGGCTTATCAAAGATTTCTCGAAAATTTTCTAAACCTTTGTGCTTGTTGTTAGAGAAAGATACATTGTTTGATTTCAACAAAGAATGTTTGGAAGCTTTTGAAGATCTAAAAAAAATGGTTAATCTCAGCCCCAATAATCATTACACCTGATTGGAGCTCAAATTTTGAGTTGATGTGCGACGCAAGTGATTATGCTGTTGGAGTTGTGATGGGTCAAAGAAGAAACAAAGTGTTTCACCCTATTTACTATGCAAGTAAAACTTTGATGGGAGCCCAACCCAATTATACGGTAACCGAAAAGGAACTCTTTGCTGTAGTTTTTGCTTTTGACAAATCCCGCTCATATCTTATATGTAACACTCCTTACCCGTGTCCGACGCCTGGATCGGATACAAGGCATTACCATGCTTAACCTTGCTTGAAAATGTAATATCAGGCTATAAAATTTTGTTCCATCTTAAAAATTTTCTTTCTTACTATTAACATTGTAACATCCCAAAAATGGGGCTATCTGGAATTTAATTATTTTTCCTATGTATGAACTGCTGTGATATTATTTATGGAATAATAGAGCTTAATTAAAGGCCTTGAGTTGGCTCGGAATAGTAGAAAAAATATATTATTTGCTTTAAAGGTGGATAGCCTTAGTAGTTAGGGGTTATAAGAATAAATGGAGGAACTTTTGACATAAAATGAGCCTAGAATAAGTGGCAAAGGGAGGGCCACTTGGGAGCTACAATTGACGCCATCAAGAACAAGGGAGAGCCTTGGTTCGAGTCACAATTCTCCCTTTTTGTTCTTATTTTTGGATGGCATAGGGAGGAGAGTTCTTTCTCTTTAAACTCTCTTTCTTTTATTTTATTAATAATATTGGATAATAAGAGGAAATCATGGATATTATTATAGTAGATAAAAGAGATATTAGTTGATTTATTAAATGATTATGGGGATTAATTCAAATAATTTTGAATTTAATTAAACAAGTGGTCTAGAGCAATTTAAGGAAGTAGGATGGATTTTGGACTCTTGGTTGAAGAGTTGGACTGCAAGGCTACTAGGGGGTGCCGAATGCTTATAAAAGCACCCATTTGGTCACCTTGTTTTCTTTTTTCTCCAGTTTGCTAGCCTAATTTTCAACACCTTTCTTACGATATTTTTCCTTTTCCATTCTCTCAAAACCTTAGCGAAAACCTCTCTACTTCTCCTTGCAAAACCCCATTCTCAATTCCCTTTTCTTTTATTTTTCCTCTAGCGAACCTCCCACTACTCCCTTGTAGTCTTGGCGAATACACTCCTTAGAAGTGCTGATTTTCCTCCTTCTATTTACTCACTTTGGTAGAATATCGAGGTCATAAGGGTTTCTAGGATTTCTTCTTGAACCGATTAGCAAGGGGTAAGTATGTGAAAATCTTTCATCTTATTATCTCCCTATGTCGACTTGGTCAAAAGGGAAAAGCCGAATTATCTTGGTGGCTAACTAATGTAGTAACGACTACATTTAGGTCTGCCGGATTTTAAGGTATTCGATCTAAGTCTCTATCCTCCAATCAACGAAGTTGGTAAGTGTGGGTAAGACCTATGCTAGTATTCAAAAGCCAAAAGCTTTGGTTATGAGTAATAATGACTAATCGATTATTTTGGAAAAAATAGATTCAAGTATCGGTCTGCCGTGGTTAGTAGCCAAACGAGGAAAGGTAAGATCTGGGTTCATAAGGAACCCTTTCAATAAATTGGTTTGGCCGATTAGGCCATAATATTAATCCTAAAGAGTTGGCGAATATAGGTGCAGATAGATCTAGGTGGCCGACTCCTCTTTCGGATCTAGACTCCTCGTTGGTGTCGGTGTGTACATACACACGTAATACTTATTAAATATGTTAATTATTGTGAATGCTAATTTGGTTATTGTAGCGTTGGATATCATACCATATCGGTATAGTTGGCAATTCGGTAAGTACTGTTTGAATATGCTATTTGATGCTTTTGGTAAGCATAATGTATTGATGCATGAGATTTAAGCATGTGATGGCATGAAACATGTATGTATATTGGTGATGTGGGATTAGTGAGTGGAGGGGCAGATTATTGTGCCGACGGGCACCGATATTTTAGTAACACACCGTGACTACGGTCACAGAGGTTTGGTACCTCAGGAGGTTTGGCACCTCATAGCGACTTGTCCTTGTGGTTAACACCACCGTAGGTTGGCCCCACTTGAGATATGGGATCGCTCGCGGTGATTTGGTATCACACGATGGGTTGGCCCCATCAAATGATCTGTGTCTATGGACACGGTGTTTTGGTAACACATTGTGACTATATGTCACGGTGGTTTGGCACCACCGGTGGTTTGGTACCACAGCAGGGTGAGACATGGCGTTTGGATGGATAGGATGGGTATTTAATATTCGCATATTAATGGTTATGTGTTGTGTATGAAAATGTTTTAAAAGCGGGAAGGGTTACATCTTGAGTCTTGGTGACTCACCTTCTCCATTATTTTTTCGGTGATGCATAGATCGCGGATATGGGTAGGAGGGACTCGAGGTGGCCATGCGGTGGACTTAAATTAAATGAACTTAAACTTAGTTTGTTTTATTTTATTATTGGTTTGTTTTATTTGGGTTGTAATAAGGCCTCCATAAACTTTATTTTTGTTGTTACTCATATGTGGGATACTTGTTTAAAGCTACATCATTAAAATTAAATTAAAATCACATGTTTTCCTAAATCAACACGAAAATGTTTTATCATGTCGTGGACACATTCAAAATTGGTATAATAACTTGACTTCAATTAAATTTCCAAACTTAATCTAAGTATGATTTCATCAAGATAACCAACAACGACGAGTTTTCAACAAAGTTTAAATTGGATTTTAACATGGGTTTCAAAAGTTTTTCTCTCGTAGCGACCCATATTCGGTCCTAACATTTTAAATTTGGGTTTGAAATGTTACAAATTAGTATCGAGCCAGTTCAATACTGGTATTTGTGGGGCCCAAGGCCCAAAAATGTTTTAGTAGGCCTTATTAATTTTTTTGGGTTTTAAGCGGCATGGCCCGAGTCTCAAACACCGATCCGCCTGTAAGTACATCTAAACCTCTGTGAATTATATTCGTAGAAGGGTAGGAAGCATGGAGCGTAGATAGACTTATAGGAACTTGAACCCTAGGATTAGATTACTCAAACACACAAAAGTACATAAGATTTAATGAACTAAACCAACCTATGGCTAAGTCATGAGCTAGGGTGTGGTAACCCCTGACGCATGTCTAGGATTGGGCAGGAAGAGCACGGTATTTAAGCGGTCAGGTGACTCACCATCTCTTCGCAGTATCCTACAGTGCGTAGCTTGGGTTCACCCTAACCCAGAGGGCTCAGTGGTGTGGTAACCTCTGTGCGCATGTCTAGCAAGGTTCGGTGGGAGCTTGGTATTTAAGCAAATCAGTGTGACTCACCTCCTTTCCACATGAAACACACAGTGCGTAGCTTGGTTCACCACGACCAAGAGGGCTCGGTCATAGGCTAAACATAATGACTAAAACCCGAAAGGGAATTAGCCTTGATTTTCGAAAAAGGAATGAAACAACAAAACTTGGTTTTAAAACTTTTAAAATCACTCCTTCAAATGTAAGAACAACTCTTTTTACAATGTTTTCCCCGAAAAGTTCGATTTGTGGAAAATTACGAAAATACCCTTAGGGGTAAAATTACTAAAATACCCTTGGTTCATAAAACATCAACTCAATGATTTTGTCCAAAATTCCAACTACTTTTCAAATATTCAACCCTGCTTTGAAGATCATCAATAAAATACTTTGGTTTTGGAAAATTACGAAAATGCCCTTAAACCGCAAAATTACCAAAATGACCTTGACTTCTGAACTTTTTGCAACATCACCGTTTTAAGAAAGGAAAATTTGCAAAGGGACCCTCAGAGTTTTACAATGGTTAAAAACATTTTCGACGTGCAAAATTTACAAAATTACCCCTGATGGACAAAATTACCAAAATACCCCTGGTTTCCGAAATAATGCCATAACTTCAAACCTTATCAATTTTCAATAATACCTCCAGTGTTGGGAATTGCAAAAAATAACCCACTTCACTAAAGTTTTAAAAATTTCTTTTATTACGAAAATACCCCTGTAGGAAAAAGACGAAAATACCCCTAGGTTAGAAATGGGCAGAAATGCCCGAAGAGCGAATAGGTATGGAAAGTATTAAGGAATGGATGCAAGAATTTCTTTGTGTGAACTAAGATAGAAGACTGAAACCTTGTTTGCACGGAAGAATCTCTAATTAAAATTCCTTCATAAAATTTCTTCGCGAGTAATGAAGTGGAACAAACGCTAAGACATAAAATTTCTCTTAATCAGATTAAAAGCGCAGTAGATAGAATGAGTTCTAGAGGACATGGGCGCCGTGGACGCGGTAGTAGGGTAGGATGACGTGTCGGAACTGTCAGTCGGGACGGGGTTCTAAAATGAAGTATACCACCACCACCACCTCCTACTTTTAGAGTGAGGCGAGGATCGGGCCGGTGGTGAGGCGATGTCATAGCGATGTGCGAGTTCGAGATTGTGGTGAGGTGGTGGAAATTTAGGAGCTCAAAATCTGTTCCCGGCGAATTCGATCCAACGAGTGAAGTGTTTGGGTGTGTCGAGTGGCACCAGTCTGTGAGAATCTTGGCTAGAGTCAATGAAAGGATCATGGATGATCTTGACTGACCGAGGAAGAAAAAGCGAAAGGGCCGTATCACTTCTAAAGGATGAAGCGTGTCGGTGGTGGTGACGATTCGAGATGGCGCTTCTGGCGGATGATCGACTTGGGATTATTTCAAGACCACCTATCGGAAGAAGTATGTGGGCACCGTTATACAAATGCTCGGAGAAAGCCTTTCTAGGGTTAGTGCAAGGAACTAAGTCGATGGCGGAATATGAGGCGGAGTTTTTAAGATCGAGTAGGTATGCTAGAGGCATCGTGGCTCTTGAACACGAGCACCATGTCCGCTTTGAGGACGGACTCAAGATGATTTGTGGTTCTTGATTGCCCATGACAAGTGCGTGAGTTTTCATCTCTAGTGGAAAAGGCTAAGGTAGCCGAGGGGATCAAGGAGGTCGTGAGACAAAATTATAGTAAGAATAATCAAAGAGAGGATTTGGGTCAATTTGGATCCGATGGTAGTGTCCAAAAAAAGGCTAGGCCAAGTGGGCCAAATCAGGCGGCAAGGCCCATGACTGCTAATCAGAGGCCAACTCAGTGTAACCGCTGTGGGAAGACCCATTGGGGAAGTTGTTCGACCGGTGATAGAGGATGTTTTGAGTGTGGGTCTTTGGAGCATCGAGTCGAGATTGTCCTCGAAACTAGCTAAGAACCAGCCGGAGGGATGAACAGTGCTCGGGATAGAAATGTTGGACCACGGAGGGTCGTGGTAATGGCAGAGGAAGCAACGGTCCTAGCGAGGTCGTGGAATTGAGGCGGAGGTTCAGCAACCTGAGGCTAGGCGACTGGCTTAGTCTATCTGGCGCGTCGCGAGGAGGGTGGCGCCGGATGTCATAACCGATGCGTTCGATTTTGGTCTTCCTTATTATGCATTAATTGATGTGGGGTCTACACATTCATACGTGTGAGTAGTGTGGTAGAGACTTTGGACCTAAACTCAAAGCGCTTCTAGGGTGATGATGTAGTTAGTCCGTTAGGTCACTCTGTAGTGGTAGACAAACTTTATAGGGACGTACCCCTAAAACTCCAAGGGGTAGTATTTGTGGCCGATCCGATGGAACTACCGTTTGGGGAGTTCGATTTGATCCTTGGAATGGATTGGTGGTTAAGTATCGGCGAATTTAGATTGTGACTAAGCGCATGGTTCTTAAGACGGCTGAGAATGATGAAGTGGTTATGATAGGTGATAGAAGGAATTACCTATCCAACGTGGTGTCTGTCTTGAAGGTTGAGAAGATGGTCAAGAAGGGTTGTAAGGCATTTTTGGTTCAAATCTGTGCTTTGGAGGCTAAGGAATCAGTAGTTGGAAAGGTCCGAACGGTTGGGGAATTTGCTGATGTGTTCCCAGAAGAACTTCCGGGTCTACCTCCAGATCGGGAAGTCGAATTTGGTATAGACTTGCTACCCGGAACGGCACCTGTGTCTATAGCACCTTAACGAATGGCGCCAAAGGAATTGGTGGAGCTGAAGGCTCAAATTCAGGAGCTCTTGGATAAAGGGTTTATTCGACCTAGTATATCTCCGTGGGGCGCTTTGTATTGTTTGTCAAGAAAAGGACGGTTTTATGCGAGATGTGCATCGACTACCGTCGATTAAACAAGTTAACGATCAAAAACAAGTACCCATTGCCTCGGATCGATGACTTGTTTGACCAGTTGAAGGGGGCGTCGGTGTTTTCGAAGATAGACCTTAGGTCGGGTTACCATCAACTTAAGGTGAAGGAGGCCGATGTTCACAAGACGGTATTTCGAACTCGGTATGGGCATTACGAGTTTCTAGTGATGCCATTCGGGTTGACCAATGCACCAGCGGCGTTCATGGATTTAATGAATAGAGTATTTCAACAGTACTTGGACCAATTTGTCGTAGTGTTCATAGACGACATATTGGTTTACTCAAAGAAGGAGGAGGAGCACGACAAGCATTTACGGATAGTTCTGCAAGTGTTGAGGGAAAAACAATTGTATGCCAAATTCAGTAAGTGCGAATTTTGGCTAAGGGAGGTGGCTTTCTTGGGTCACGTAGTGTCAGCGGAAGGGATTAGAGTGGATCCCGCAAGATTGAAGCGGTGTTGGAGTGGAAACCGCCTAAGTGCGTGGCGAGATCTGAAGTTTTACGGGTCTAGCGAGGTATTATCGGAGGTTTGTGGAAGGGTTCTCTATTTGTGGAAGGGTTCTCTCGATCGCAGTGCCGTTGACTAAGTTGCTAAGGAAAGGTGTTCCATTTGTATGGTTAGAGAAGCGAGAAGAAAGTTTTGATAAGTCGAGGAGATTCGACGGAAGTTCGGTTTAGTGCAACCCGAGGCGGGGAAATTATTCACGATCTATTGTGATGTATCTCACACTGGTTTGGGGTGTGTGTTGATGCGAGATGGGAAGGTAGTAGCCTATCGTCCGTCGCCTAAGACCGCATGAGGTTAACTACCCAACTCACGACACTGGAGTTAGCGAGTTGTCTTCGCTCGAAGATATGGAGACATTATCTTTATGGGGAGAAGTCGGTAATTTACGGATCACAAAAGTTTGAGGTATCTTGACACGAAGGATCTGAATCGAGGCAATGGCCGATGGATTGAGCTGTTAAAGGACTACATTGTTCCATCGAATATCATCCGTAAGGCTAACGTGGTGGCGTCGTTGAGCCGGAAGGTTGTGGCGGACTTAAGAGCAATGTTTGCTCGATTGAGCCTTTATGACGATGGAAGCCTTTTGGCGAGCTTCAAGTTAAGCCAACCTGGATCGAGGAAATTAAGGACAAACAGTTAGTGGATGAAGGGTTAAATGCTAAGAGGATGCAAGTTCAGGATGGAGGTTTAGAAGGGTACGAATTGACCGGTGATGGTGTATTATGTTTCCAAGGACGACCCTGTATGCCAAAGGATATAGAGTTGAGGCAGAAAATTCTCCATGATGCACATAGCAGCCCATACGCTATGCATCCGGGAGGAAGCAAGATGTATGGAGATCTACAAAAATAGTTCTGGTGGCCCGGGTTGAAGCGTGAGATAACGGAATTCGTGGGGAAGTGTTTGACTTGTCAGCAGGTTAAGGCTAAACACCAGTTACCATCGGGGCTACTTCAACCGGTAAAGATCCTCAATGGAAGTGGGAGCGGATCACTATGGATTTCGTCAGTGGTCTACCCTTACGCCCAAAGAAGAAAGATGCGATTTGGGTAATCGTGGACCGTCGACTAAATCACTCACTTCATACCTGGTGAGAATGGATTACTCACTCCGAAGCTAGCAAAGTTATCGTGGCCAAGATAGTCGATTGCATGGTGTACCGTGTCGGTTATCTCGGATAGGGACCCAAGGTTCACTTCGAGGTTTTGGAAAGCGTTACATCAAGCGTTGGAGTGCGCGGTTGGATTTCAAGATGACTTTCCATCCTCGACGGACGGGCAATCCGAAAGGGTCATCTGAGATCTTAGAAGATATCTTTGAGGGTTGTGTCCGGGAATTAGAGGTAGTTGGGAGGAATTTTTACCTTTAGTCGAGTTCGCCTACAATAATAGCTACCAAGCAAGTATTCGGATGGCACCATCGAAACCTTGTATGGATGGAAATGCCGAACTCCGACATGTTGGACGAGTTGGGTGAGCGACAAGTGTTGGGCCCGTAATTGGTTCTGGCGAGGATAAAGTGAAGGTGATTCGAGCCCGTCTTAAGGAAGCATCGGATAGAGCGAAGTCTTATCTTGATCTTAAGCGCAAGGAAATGGAGTATGCGATGAGGGATAAGGTTTTCTGAAGGTGTCGCCTTGGAAGAAGGTACTAAGGTTTGGGCGAAAAGGAAGCTAAGCCCAAGGTTCATCGAGCCATATCTGATTTGTAAGCGAGTAGGACCGGTAGCTTATCGATTAGAGTTGCCGCAGAATCGAATTAGATCCATGACATATTTCATGTATCGATCTTTGAGGCAGTATCGGTCAGATCCTTACGTTGTGCGATGAATGAAGATTGAGGTGAATGCGGATTTATCTTTTGAGGAAGAACCGGTTCAGATCTTGGATAGAGATATAAAGGTTCTACGTAGAAAGTCAGTGCCCTTAGTGAAAGTGCTGTGGCAGAACCATGGTGTGGAAGAAGCTACGTGGGAACCTGAGGATGTGATACGGCGGCAATACCCTTATCTGTTTTAGTTAAGTAATTTCGGGACGAAATTTATTTTAAGGGGTAGAACTCGTAACATCCCAAAATGGGGCTATCTGGAATTTAATTATTTTCCTATGTATGAGCTAGCGTGATATTATTTATGGAATAATAGAGCTTAATTAAAGGCCTTGAGTTGGCTCGAATAGTAGAAAAAATATATTATTTACTTTAAAGGTGGATAGCCTTAGTAGTTAGGGGTTATAAGAATAAATGGAGGAACTTTTGACATAAAATGAGCCTAGAATAAGTGGCAAAGGGAGGGCCACTTGGGAGCTACAATTGACGCCATCAAGAACAAGGGAGAGCCTTGGTTCGAGTCACAATTCTCCCTTTTTGTTCTTATTTTTGGACGGCATAGGGAGGGGAGAGTTCTTTCTCTCTTTAAACTCTCTTTCTTTTTATTTTATTAATAATATTGGATAATAAGAGGAAATCAAGGATATTATTATAGTAGATAAAAGAGATATTAGTTGATTTATTAAGTGATTATGGGGATTAATTCAAATAATTTTGAATTTAATTAAACAAGTGGTCTAGAGCAATTTAAGGAAGTAGGATGGATTTTGGACTCTTGGTTGAAGAGTTGGACGGTAAGGCTACTAGAGGGGTGCCAAATGCTTATAAAAGCACCCATTTGGTCACCTTGTTTTCTTTTTTCTCTAGTTTGCTAGCGAATTTTCAACACCTTTCTTCGATATTTTCCTTTCCATTCTCTCAAAACCTTAGCCAAACCTCTCTACTTCTCCTTGCAAACCCCATTCTCAATTCCCTTTTCTTTTATTTTCCTCTAGTGAACCTCCCCACTACTCCCTTGTAGTCTTGGCGAATACACTCCCTTGGAAGTGTCGATTTTCTTCCTTCTATTTACTCACTTTGGCCGAATATCGAGGTCATAAGGGTTTCTGGATTTCTTCTTCGCATCGATTAGCAAGGGGTAAGTATGCGAAAATCTTTCATCTTATTATCTCCCTATGTCGACTTGGTCAAAAGGGAAAATCGAATTATCTTGGTGGCTAACTAATGGTAACGATTACATTTTAGGTGCCGGATTTTAAGGTATTCGATCTAAGTCTCTATCCTCCGTCAACCGAAGTTGGTAAGTGTGGGTAAGACCTATGCTAGTATTCAAAAGCCGAAAGCTTTGGTTATGAGTAATAATGACTAATCGATTATTTTGGAAAAAAGCAGATTCAAGTATCGGGTGCATAGTGGTTAGTAGTCAAACGAGGAAAGGTAAGATACCGGGTTCATAAGGAACCCTTTCAATAAATTGGTTTGGCCGATTAGGCCATAATATTAATCCTAAAGAGTTGGCGAATATAGGTGCAGATAGATCTAGGTGGCCGACTCTCTTTCGGATCTAGACTCCTCGTTGGTGTCGGTGTGTACATGCACACGTATAACTTATTAAATATGTTAATTATTGTGAATGCTAATTTGGTTATTGTAGCGTTGGATATCATACCATATCGGTATAGTTGGCAATTCGTGTAAGTGCATTTGAATATGCTATTTGATGCTTTTGGTAAGCATAATGTATTGATGCATGAGATTTAAGCATGTGATGGCATGAAACATGTATGTATATTGGTGATGTGGGATTAGTGAGTGGAGGCAGATTATTGTGCCGACGGGCACCAGATGTTTTGGTAACACACCGTGACTACGGTCACGAGGTTTGGTACCTCCAGAGGTTTGGCACCTCATAGCGACTTGTCCTCGTGGTTAACACCACCGTGGGTTGGCCCCACTTGAGATATGGGATCGTCGCCGGTGATTTGGTATCACACGATGGGTTGGCCCCATCAAATGATCTGCGTGTCTATGGACACCGGTGTTTTAGTAACACATTGTGACTATATGTCACCGTGGTTTGGCACCACCGGTGGTTTGGTACCACAACAGGGGTAGCGATGGCGTTTGGATGGATAGGATGGGTATTTAATATTCGCATATTAATGGTTATGTGTTGTGTATGAAAATGTTTTAAAACGGGAAGGGTTACATCTTGAGTCTTGGTGACTCACCTTCTCCATTATTTTTTCGGTGATGCATAGATTGCGGATATGGAGTAGGAGGGACTCGAGGTGGCCATGCGGTGGACTTAAATTAAATGAACTTAAACTTAGCTGTTTTATTTTATTATTGGTTTGTTTTTATTTGGGTTGTAATAAGGCCTCCATAAACTTTATTTTTTTGTTGTTACTCATATGTCGGATACTTGTTTAAAGCTACATCATTAAAATTAAATTAAAATCACATGTTTTCCTAAATCAACACGAAAATGTTTTATCGTGTCAGCAGACACATTCAAAATTGGTATAATAACTTGACTTCAATTAAATTTCCAAACTTAATCTAAGTATGATTTCAGCAAGATAACCAACAACGAGCAGTTTTCAACAAAGTTTAAATTGGATTTTAACATGGGTTTCAAAAGTTTTTCTCCGTAGCGACCCATATTCGTTCCTAACGTTTGGGCCGGGTTTGGACTGTTACAAACATACATTTCATGGGCTTACGACGCCTTAAAAATACATCCGAAAGGTTTTAGAGTTCAACCGAGACTTTTACTCTCCTTGAAATTTTTGTCTAAATAGGGTCACATGCTCGTGTAACTTGGGACACACACAGTAGGGGCACCGTGTGGTCTCACGCCCATGTCCCTAGTCCGTATAGAATTTATTTTTATTTCAAACCTATAGGGATTTTCACACGGCCAGACACACGCCCGTGTCCTCATCCGTGCGTGAAAACTAGGGGTATTCTGTTTATGATGTCAGAAACCCCTTAAGAAGCACATGGCCTAGGCACACACCCGTGTGGTGGCCCGTGTGACGATTCAAATTCTCACAATTAAAATGTAGGGGACACACGACCCATCAGACACCCATATAGGTTGACCGTGTGGACATTTAGAGGCTATTTTCCAAGCCTTTTTGCCACCCTAAAACATAGACTCATTCTTTTCATCACAAGTAGCACATAACATGGCATTTTTAAACTACTAAGAATCCTTAAATTATCATTCATTCCACCCATACTTTACTCATTTACTTGCATGAACATTCAATTCATCAAACTCATCAACTTTATAACATAAACTTGGCAATATTGGCCAATTCACCATGGCCATTTACAAAATGAGTGTAGAACATTAATAGCCAACCCTTTGGCTTTCAAATATGACATGACACAAAATGATTAAGTTCCTATACATGCCATACTCAAAATGAATTAACTTTACTATACCAAAAGAACGGTTGATAGTGTGATCCGAGCTCCGACGTTCTATGATCCCCGAGCTAACTTGGTGAAACTACAAGGAAAAGAGAAAAGAGAGGGATAGGCATATAGCTTAGTAAGTTTGCATGAATTTCTAAAACAACATAATTGCTTACATTAAATTCATCCATCTATTGAAACAATAACAACATAAATCTCAAAAGCTTAAGCATACTCATCTATGCTTACTTATACTTATTCTTACCATCTCATGCCACATTATGGGTTTATAACTTGTATTTTCTCATGGTACCTGTATCACTTATCACATAACTTTGCATCTATACTGTCATGAGCATAAACTTAAATCTTCATCATTCTTAATCATGGAAGAAGCTCAAAGTTATTCATAAATAGTTTTGGCTCTAAATCGTTTTACATACTTAGCTCTTTTGCCCATGAACTAATTAGATCATCGTATGATATTCAAACTCATCATGCATAAATTTTGATGCCAACGCCATATCCCAAATATGGTCTTACATAGGATCACCTATTGATGCCGACGCCATATCCCAAATATGGTCTTACACATGATCTTATAGCTCTATGTCGAAGCCATGTCCCTAACATGGTCTTATACGAAATCATACACAGATGTCGATGCCATGTCCCAAACATGGTCTTATACGAAATTGTCCTTTAGTATCGAGGCCATATCCCTGAATGGTCATCGCGGCTATGTCACTCGATTTTCATAGCTATATCATACATTATCACAATATTAAGTAGTTTCAAATATCAAACATTATGAAACTTTAACTTCATACAAACTTACCTCGATTCTCAAAATGTGTATCGATGCTTGATTTAGTCCTTGATTTTGTTCTTGCCTCGGTTTCGATCCGGGCTTCATGTTTCTTGATCTATAATAATAATTTCGCTTGTTAAATACACGCATTGACTAAATTGACTCATAATTCATGTTTTGGAAAAATTATAAATTTGCCCCCAAACTTTTACATAATTACACTTTTGCCCTTAGGCTTGTAAAATATTTTTTATTCAACTTTCTTGCATTTCAAGCCTAGTCGAATCAGATTCTCAACTATAAAAACATCCAATTTTCACTATTTACCTCATGTATGACCATTTCTAAATCTTTTACAATTTAGTCCTTTTATGCATTTTTCATGAAAATCACTTAGAAAAAGATGTTTATCATACACCAAACTTTCATATTCTTCCATAAAACATTAAAATACATGCATGTCATACATGGGTAAATTTTTGAACATAAACCCTAGCTCAAAATATAGCTAGAAATAGGTAAACCGAGCTACGAGGGTCTCAAAAATGGGAAGAACATTAAAAACAGGGCTAGGATGCACTTACTATCAAGATTGAAAGTTGAAGAAACCCTAGCTATGGTGCTCTTGTGATTTTCGGCCAAGCTTGGAGAAGATGGACACAATTTTGACTTCTTTTTCCCTTTTTAATCTTTTATTTACCAATGACAAAAATGCCCTTAATGATCCTTTCTTGAGATTTTTCCTTCCCATGTCTATTTTTGTCCATCATCAAATATATTGGTTTAATTTCTAAATAAGGACCTCTAGTAATTTTTATAATTCTATTTCATACTTGAATCTTCTAGAATCTCATATTTTCTACTCTTTGCAATTTAGTCCCAATGGACAATTTAATCGCTAATTAATAAAATTTCTTCATGAATTTTTTACACAATCATGAAATCACCTCATAAGCCTCATAGAAATCGTAAAACTCATGTTTCTACTTTGGATTTGTGGTCTCGCACCACTATTCTAACTAAGCCCTAAATAGGGCTGTTTCATTATAGGTACCAAAGTTACAGTATTTACTGACCATGCGGCCATTAAATACTTGCTCACGAAGAAAGATGCAAAATCGAGGCTAATTTGTTGGATACTTTTACTCCAAGAATTTGACCTTGAGATCCAAGACAGAAGAGGTGTCAAAAATCAAATAGCTAATCATTTGTCGAGGTTTGAGCAAGATGAGGTAACTCGATCATGTGTGCCTATCAACGAGAATTTCCTAGATGAACACTTATTTGAGGTAAGTTGAATTCATGAAACACCTTGGTTTTCTGATTTTGCCAATTATTTTTCATGTGGAATAATTCCTCGAGAAATGACATACCAACGAAGGAAAAAATTCCTTCATGATAGTCGGTATTATTTTTGAGAGGATCCATTTTTGTTTAAATAATATGTAGATAATATAATCCGAAAGTGTGTAGCTGAAAGTAAGATTGCTGAGATCTTGTATCATTTCCATTCAACTCCAAGTAGGGGACACTTTGGTGGTTCACGTACTGTAACAAAGATTTTGCAAGTAGCTTTTTTGGCCTACGCTATTTAAAGATGCTTACGCTTATGTGAAGAACTGTGATAAATGCCAAAGGACCAAAAATATATCAAGGAGGAATGAAATGCCCTTGACAAACATTTTGGAGATTGAATTATTCGACGTATGGGGCATTGATTTCTTAGCTCTGTTTCCTTCTTCGTATGGGAAAAATACATCTTAGTTGCTGTGGACTATGTATCCAAGTGGGTTGCAGCTAAAGCATACCCTACAAATGATGCTAAGGTAGTCATGTGATTCCTACATAAGCATGTGTTTACACGATTTGGAACACCAAGAGCTATTATTAGTGATGAAGGTTCTCACTTTGTGAACAAATGGCTTAAGTGGTTGCTTGACAAATATGATGTGAAGCATGAGATTGCTACTGCCTATCACCCCCAGTCCAATGGGCAAGTTGAGAGAGTAAACCGTGAAATCAAAGGTTCCTTGAAAAGGTAGTACGCCCTAGCAGAAAAGATTGGTCTCGAAGGCTCGATGATGCATTATGGGCCTATCGAACAGCATTTAAGACTCTGTTAGGAATGACTCCTTATTGGTTAGTCTTTGGAAAGGCCTGTCATTTGCCATTAGAGTTGGAGAATAAAGCTCATTGGGCTTTGAAGTAGTTGAACTTTGATCTTAAGCAAGCAGGTGAGAGAAGGATGTTACAACTAGATGAGTTGGAAGAGCTGAGGTTTTTTTCCTATAAGAATTCCAAAATGTGTAAAGAAAGATCAAAGAGATGGCATGATAGTCATATACAACCTCGCGATTTAAAAGAAGGTCAAAAGGTTTTGTTGTTTAATTCAAGGTTGAAGTTATTTCCTGGGAAGCTTAAATCCTGATGGAAAGGACCCTATACAATCTACCGAGTTTATCCTTATGGGGCTATTAAATTATACGACAATTATGGAGGTACATTTAAAGTTAATGGTCAATGTCTCAAACACTACTGGGATGGTGAAGTTGAGTGAGTTGAATCCTCGTTCAAATTAATAGGCCCTTGATTTTTCATGAACTCATTTTGTAAATAAATAAATAATTAGAACTTATTTTCATAACTTATTACATTTAATTAATTCTGTCTAAGGAGATTGGAACTTAAGCGGGACCGCTATGACCCCTCCAACCTTTCATGGGAATTAATTTAATGTAATTTGTCAAGAAGAAATTTTCTATTTTCTATTTAAAATTTTTAAGTTTTTTTGTTATGTTCAATTTTCAAATTTTTATGTTAATAAAGGGGGTCAAATTTGGCCCAAGTACTAATAATTTTTTTTCTTGAGTAAGTTTATAAATACAGTCTGAGTTTGAGGCTCAAGACAGCAAAAAAAGAGGGAAAAATCCATGCCTTGTCGTCACACCCATTACTTGCCGCCCAAGTAAACCTAATGTAGCTAAATTTTTGCTATATGTTGCCCTAATTTTTCCTATATAAACCCCTCTTTATTCTACTATTTTTCATATCCCTCAAAGTAATTTACTTAAACTCTAAAACTCCTTAAACCTCTCTCTTGCGCTGCCAACCTCAAATCCCGAAAGAAACCCTAGTTTTCTTCCCTTTTTGTCGAAATCTCTTATTGTCACTGTAAAGAGATTATCGAAGCACCGTCGTTGCTATCTCACATTGTTTTTGTCGTCACACCCTGCCGTTGCTGTTGTACGTGTCATCTCACTGCACCATCCTTGCCGTCGCAACATTTTTACTATAGTAAGTTCTACCCACTTCACCGATTTCTCTTTTCTCCCTTGTGCAGAAACTTTGCCGAATTTTTGGGAAAAGATACCATGTCTCGCAAAAGAACCAGATCTTCAAAGACTACTCCGAAAACCCGATTTTGATCGATGAAAAGTGAAAGAGAGATTTGATTCAATCTTCAAGCATCAACCTATGATGCCGGAAAAAGGTTTTGACTTGAAGAATAATGATTTGATGGTTGTTCCTATACCGATTAGAAAGAAAATCAATGCTCTTAAGTGGGAACGATTTTGTGATGCTCGTTCACTTCCTGATGATGAACTAGTTCGAGAATTCTATGCAAGTTTGACTATGCAAGATGCTACTGAGGTCATCTTTCGAAAGAAAAGGGCACCTCTTACTTCTAAATCAATTAATGATTTGTTTAACTTACCTGCTGTTGAAGAAGATGAATACTACCCTATGATGAACAATATCATTTGGGATATTCTTCAACGAGTGCTTGATGTTGTGACAAATTCGGGATCCCAATGGATTATAAGAAAGTATGGGAGCCATTCTTGTTGAAGGGAATACCTAAAACCAATAGCAAAGGTATGGTTTTATTTTGTCCGCTACAGTTTTATGCCTATCTCACATAGTTCCACCATCTCGATGGAATGGATGCTTTTGTTATATGCAATCTTGTAAGACAAGTCCATTAATGTTGGGAAAATTATTCTCAATGAGATTCATGATTGTGCTAAGAAGAAGACAGGAAGTGCTTATTTCCCATCATTAATCACTTCACTTTACTTAAGGGCCCGTGTTAAAACACAAGCAAATCTGAAGGGGCAATATGTTCAAGGGTGCATTATGATCTTGAAAGGTTAGTAGAGAGGGTTCGTAAGTTGAATCAAGGTAAGCAAGAAGATCCAACTAAGCCAGGAGTCAACAAATGAACTGTAACAACCCAAACCCGGCCTAGAAGTTAGGCCCGAATCTGGCGTGTCACATGGAAATGTTTTTCAAAACCACGTTTCTTGTTGTTAAAACTTGTTTAAGAGTTAACGCTTCTTTGTTAAAACTCAAAACACTTAAGCAATTGTTATCCACTTGAAAACGTAATTACTTTTAAAACCTTATCTGTTGTGGAAGCATATTTAAAATAGGCAATTGATGAAAATGTGATGTTTAAAAATTGAGTTGCAGAAGCATTTTGAAAACGTTGCAAAAACGTAGTGTTTTGAAGACAGTTATCGTTTTGGAAATTGTATTCTACTTTTAGCAGTTAGAAAGCATCATAAATAAATATCACAAATAATAAGTTAAAAATAGAGAGGCATTATTACAACCCAAATAAAAATATTTAAAAGTAAATAATCAAAACCGCAAGCATAAGAAGTGTGTGGTCTTCTCCAAGCCCCTCGTGGCTTCGATCCGTCTAAGGCTGAGGATTACCTGCACAGTTAAAAGCGGGGTGAGTTTATGAAAACTCAGTATGTAATCCCCTATTACGGTCACAGTCTAGGCCTGAGCCTATACGGCATCAGTCTGGGCCTAAGCCCTATTCGGTAACAACCTAGGCCTAAGCCCTATTCGGTAACAATCTGGGCCTAAGCCCTATTCGATAACAACCTGGGCCTAAGCCCTATTCAATAACAATCTGGGCCTAAGCCCTAAAATCATATCAATGCAATGGATATGTAACCCAACCCATACCAACCAAACTCTCTATGTGGGGACCATGTCAACCCACCCAGCCAAACTCTCTAATAATGCAGCCAAGCTACTAATGACAGTATATGTGGCTGAGCCACTAAAATAAAAATATGTTGCAATGCCACTATAACGGTGTGTGGCGATGCCACTATAACGGTGTGTGGCGGTGCCACTATAACGGTGCTTTTTCCAAATCAGCAACCCAACCCAATGTAATATGTGATGTATGCAGTGTGTTACAATCATAAAAAGATATATAAAAATCACATAAACAACATTTAAACTACCACTAAAGGTATAACGGTCATTTCTTTGTTTAGGAGTAAAACGATAATTTCACCCCTCGGGGGTATTTCGGTAATTTTACCGACCAAGGGTATTTTGGTAATTTCATAAATTAGGGGTATTTTGGTAATTTTACAAACAGAGGGTATTTCGATAATTTTACAAACTAGGGGTATTTTGGTAATTTTACAAACTAATGGTATTTCGGTAATTTTGCAAACTAGAGGTATTTTGATAATTTTGAAAATCAAGAGTATTTCAGTAATTTTATAAATTGGGGGTATTTTGGTAATTTTGCAAACTAAGGGTATTTTAGTAATTTTGTAAACCAAGGTATTCTAAGCAAAGATAACGATGCGAATGGGCCTAGGGCCAATTCTTGGCCTAAATAAGCCCACACGCTTGTGTGGCCCATTTAGCCCAAATCTAGCCACAGATATGAGATTCACATTGACCAGTCCAATATCTACTACACAATCATACAATTTATTCATATGGGCTCACGGACCCATTGGGCCCACTTGGCCCTTTCGGCTCATCGTGGCCCAAACAGCCTAAACCCACAAAAACACTCATGATGGCCTCAACTATCGCGTCGAAGCTCCCACACGTGCGCTCACACTCTCGTGTGGCTACCATCATCGTGCGACCGGCATTTCGGCATTTGCCGCTCTACAACTAGAGTAGTGCGAAATACACACCTGATAGGAATCTAGAGTTAATCCGCGCTTCGAACACTCCTATGCTCAAATGCCAACTAAGGTATGCTTACTCTCCTTATAGATTGCTCTATTTAAAGCCATCTTCTCACCTTCCTTCATGCTAGCTTCCCGATATGGGATCCCTCCTTTAGCAGAGTTTAATTCCATCACAACCACCTGTCGCCCCAATTTAGCAAAACAAAATATCCCTTTTCGCTTGCAATGGGATTCGAACCCTTGCCCTCTCTTATGCTCCAGACGCTACATGCCACCACAACACAAGCTCCTTTTGTGACTTAAAACATGCACAACTAAATATAAGCCTATGGGCCAAAGTCTAAGTTCATTTAAAAAGAAATCAAAAATGAACTGCAAGCGCCAAGACTTGAACCTTGGACCCCTTGCTTCCACTATGGCGTCACTTCCTTGTCTCCCATGTGGCGTCATTTGCCACTAGACCACAACTCCTTTTGTGTCATTTTTTTCCACAATTTATTCTTAAAGCCTACTTACTTACTCCCAGGGTTTTATTCACCTAAAACCAAAATTATTCCTAAAGCCCAGGTTTGAACCCGAGACTTCATGGAAGCCCCCCAGCCTTCCAAAATCACTCACCTAATAGATCCAACTTGCATTAGTGCCGTTCTCTTGTTCTAAAAAATTTTAACCGCTCCCATGCCCAAGGCCCAATGGGCCCAATTCTACTAGGCCCAAATTCGAGGCGTTACATGAACTTGAAACTGAAGCCAATTCAGTTACAGTCACTGAAGAGGAAGAATCGGATAAGGAATCGAAAAATCCTAAACCAGTTGAACGAGCTACAAGCCCTGAACCAATGGTTGAGCCAGAAGAAGAACCAATCAGGCAAGTGTTGAACCTGAAACTACAACTCCTATGCCGACTTCTGCAAGTGCTTCAAGGAAATCAGAGTTGTTAATTTTGATGGATATGTGCAAGTTCATGCACAATAAAAAAACTTACTAGAAATATGCAAAAATTTGAGATGACTCAATTCGAAATACTTTTAAGAATATCTCTAATACTTTTGTTCCTGAGTTCCCAGATGCTATCTTTAAGACATGGACGGAAGTTGCTGACTATGTAAGCAGAGATGGAGCTAAAGAAGACAAGAGGAATGATTCAAAAAAAAAAAGAGAGGATTCTTGTCTTGTTATTTATTTAATTTCTTTTAGGTCTTTAGGAATTTATTGCTTTCGTAAATTGTGGCAATGGGAATGAACATGTCTAGGATTGGGTTATTAGGAAAGACTTGGTATTTAAGCAGTCTTAATGACTCACCTCTCTTTCTTTACAACCCTACTTGGTGTTCAGTTTTCATTCATTACTTTGTTCTTGCAATGAAGACGTTACTTCTTTTTAAAGGGGGGTAAGGTAAATAAAGTGCTCAAATTTTTAAATTTTAAAGTATGTTTCGATCATTTCCTTTATAAGTGTGTTTTAATAAATGAATGTTTAGAGACATTTTTTTGTTAATAAGATATTTTGTATGAAAATATGAATGATGATTATATCTGAGTGAAAGTATGTTATCATGAAGAATGGAATACTTCTATAATCTTAGCCTTAGTAATGTTTACCATGAAAACTTTGTTTCTCTTGAGATTAGACATGCATGAGGGTTTATATCTGTAACATTCTTAAATTAGGGTCTCTGCATTTTGAGTGTGTTTGCATGTGATGTGGTGCCAGCTGTGTTTGTTTGGCATGTTTTGGGGTCTAGGCTTGACCTCGGGTTAGTCCTAGGTCACGGCCAAAATTTTTGTTTAGCACTTAAGAGAAATGAGCTAGGGGAAATAGGGGTTAAAAGAATTAATTTGAGGTTTTAGACACAAGAAGTGCCTTGGTAAAGTGGCAAGGAGGCGCCACTTAAGTCACAAGGGAGGTGACACCACAAGGAGCAAGGAGGACCTTGGTTCGAGCTGCAGAAATCCCTTTCTGCTCATTTATTTTTGACGCCACAGGCAAGCAGAAGTGTGCTCAGGTGGGACTCTCATGGATAGATGGGGATTGAGTCAACCAATTTGAAATGGATGGAAGGGAGAAAAATTTGGTGGTTGACTCATTCAAATTTATTTGAATGAGTGGATGGGAGAGCTTTGGAGAGGTTGGTCGAATTTGAACTCTAGGGGGGAGGAAGTGTAGTCAGTTTGGGGAGCCTTTAGGTGGTGGCCGAATGTCTATGGTGGGTTAAGGGGGTATTTCGGCTAGTGAGGAGAGGGTCTTCTATTTTCCTATTTTGTTCAAAGCCGAAACCTACCCTCACATCTTCTCCTCCATTTTTCTTTCTATTCTATTCTTTCTCTTCTCTCAAACCCATTGCCGAATCTATCTCCTTCCACTTCTCTTCTCTTCACCATCTTTCCCGAATCAAATCATCACTTAAGCCGAAACCTTATTGTTCTCCTCTTGGCCGAATACTTTGCTCATAAACCTCTCTCTTCTTGCATTTTCTTTTCATCATCTCAAGTACTGACATTCATCTCTTCTTTGGTTCTCTTTATCGAATCTCCTGGTGAGTGATTTCTTCATCTTTTCTTCTTGATCAATTTGGGTGATGCCAAATCTCTTTTGCCTTCCTTTTGATACTCCTTCAATCACTAATAATCAAAACCTTAATTTATTCTTGTCCTATGTGGTAGCCGAAACCCCTAACACCAATAAAGGGTGCCGAATCAGTAACATCCTGAATAGGCCTATGCATTTCGGTTTAATTGCATGAAATGACAAGTTTCAAGTACTATGAATAAATTTTGATACTTTTGGAAACCTAGAAATGCATGAAAATGGAAATGAAAATGGAAATGAAAATGGAAATGAAAATGGAAATGAAAATGGAAATGGAAATGGAAATGAACATTTTGGAAACTTAGACATTTTGGAAACCTAATGGAATTAGGAAAGTGAACATTTGGAAAAACCAAACCAAAATAGGAAACTAAACATTTTGGAAACCAAACCAAAATAGGAAACTAAACATTTTGGAAACCAAGCCAAAATAGGAAACTAAACATTTTGGAAACTTGGAAAATACAGAGCCGCGCGAAAATTTTAGGAAACTTAAAAATGACCCCAGAATGTCAAATTTAAGAGCCCAAAGGGGAGCTTAGGGCCAAGTGACCCTAAAAGTATAAAGAACATGAACTTTAACCCAATAACGGACTTGGAAATGTGGCTCAAGATGCCACCTAAGGCTTTAGGAAATGGCCCAAATGCAAGAGGTTTTGGGCTGAGTTTGAGTCATCTAGAAACAAATAAAAGAAATAAAATTTTGTCTCCATGAGTGGAGAGTTGACTGACACAAGGAAGAGGAGTTTCTATTCAATAAAAACTCTTGGCTAATTAGGAGATTTGATGGAATTTCATAATTGATAAAACTAAAACTTATCACAAGTGAAGAATTGGCTGAATTAGGGACTCTAAGGCTAATAGATTCGGCCAAAGAAAGAAAAGAAAAGAGCCATTCTCTTCTCTTCAACATCTTGCCGAAACCTCCAAGTGAAAGTAGCAACAATCTTTCCTCTTCTCTTTAATAGAAATTCCCTTGTCAAAACTCTCTCCATCTTTTCTTTCTTTTCTTTTCTTCTACTATTCATCCACAAAAGCCAAAGCTTTGAGATCCACAATAGTGCCATAGCCGAATAGCATAAGGGATCTTTCGGATTCGAAAACAAGGTAAGTACATCATTATACAATCGGCAAAAAGATTCCCTCCATGAATTAATAATAGATCAAATCTAACAAGTGATTTCGGCAGGAATTTGAAATAAAGATCAACTTCGGGATTTGAGGTAAGTGAGTCTATACATTCGGCCAAGGCCAAATCTTAGTCAATTAGATCAAATTGATCAAAAACTAACCTATTCAGAGATCTAGGAAGTTGCCGATTTCAAGGAAAAAGGGAGGTGAAGTTTTGGGATTTAAAAATCCATAAGGTAAGCCCCTAAAGGTATTCGGCCAAAGTTATGTGATTACCTAGATTAGATCCGTAATTATTAAAAGCCGAAAACTAATTTATGTTGAGGTTTCAAGGTTGGCCGAATATCAAGTGAAGGAAAACAAAGATTCCGGGATTTGAATAAACATCAAATCGGCATCAAAGGTAAGCCTCTTTACAAATCCTACTAGGATTTGGATATTATAGCCCAAAATAGAATTTATGCTAAGTAATATTTGATAAACCAAATGTAGGAATTAGGATCTAAACATTAGATCTTGCTTTCAAATCTCAAGGAATCGCTAAACAAATCGGTGTGTATTTCACACTATTTTTAATAGTTTTATGGTTTAAATATGTTATATATGCTAATGTGAAAGTGAAAGAAAGTGGCTAAAGTGCCATATTATGGTACAAAGTATTCGTGTACATTTTCCTACTTCTACTAGGATTATGAAATAAATGTTATACAAGTGAAAAGTGATGTGAAAGTGAAATAAAATATGTTATGCATGATAATTATAATTTGGGGCATTCGGATTTATGTGAAAGGGAAGAAGGTGTTGACTACGGTCTCACCAACGTTATAAGTGAAAGTGATGACTTGGTCTCACTAAGTGAATGTGATGACTTGGTCTCACTAAGTGAATGTGATGACTTTGGTCTCACTAAGTGGTAACCGGTTACATTACGATTGGTGGCTATGCCACAATATTATCGATGGGCGATGAGCACGCCGACCGCAGCGATCGCCTTCGATGGAGTGTAGCGGAAGGAGGGTTGACTTAGTAGTCCCCACTTGCACAAAGTTGGTACAGGTGGAGTGTAGCGGATGGCATATAGGTTTGGGTTCGGGTTTGCATCATTACCTTGAAATTGTTATATGCATATGATTTTTATGGTGTGCCTATTTCTATTATGTTTAGTGTTAGTTACACACCGAGTCTATCGACTCACCCTGTGGGAATATGTTTTGTGATGAGATAAGAATGGACGGCGAGTAACTTGTGGTGGCCATGATCGACTTGAAGTTCTATTAATTTGAATATTTATTTTATTTTAATGTACTGTACAATTTATTATTTTGGGTTTCATTTTATGTAATAAGGCCACCGTGACGAATTTTATTCCTACTATAATTACTATGTTATGAGTTTAGGGCTTTATAAAGAGTAAGCCCACTTAGTATGAAATAAGTTTAAATATTTTTATCACTTGAAGCAAATGGGTTTTTGTTATAAAAAAATAAATTTGTTTTCAACTCAAGCCCAACCCACAACGAGCTATCTTCCAAAACTCATAGTTTTCAAAACAATCGAATGAATTTGAACCGGGTTACTTCAAGGAACATACCAGATCCACCCATTCTCGTGGTAGGGTTGGGGTGTTTCAGTTTAGTATCGAGGCCAGTTCAAACTCTCTACTGCGGGCCTAAGGCCCAAAACGTTTTTAAAATAAGGCCAAATGAGTTTTATGAAAGTATTTTTACAAATGGACAGTATTAAGACATGGCCCCTAAGTCTCCTAATCCATGATCCACCGTGTAAGTACCCCTAACTCTATGTGTGATTCTGATTTATATAAGGGTAGAAAAGGCATGGAACGAGAATAGCATGATAGGAACTTGAACCCTAGGATTAGACTACTCAAACACAAACACATAAGATTTAAGGCACTAAACCAACCTATGACTAAGTCAATTAAGCTAGGTGTGGCAACCATGGTACGCATGTCTAGGAGTGGATCCCAAGAGCTTGGTATTTAAGGTCCTAGTGACTCACCTCCTCTTCTTGAATCCTACCCAGTGCGTAGCTTCGGCTCACCCTAACCTAGAGGACTTAACTGGTGTGGCAACCCTCAGACGCATGTCTAGGAATGGTTTCAGTGGGAGCTTGGTATTTAAGCGATCAGCGTGACTCACCTCCCTCCACTGAATCCTACCTGGTGCGTAGCTTTGGTTCACCCCGACCAAGAAGACTCAGGTCATAAAGCTAAACTCAAGAATTAAAACCCGAAAGTGGAATTAGCCATTTTTAACACTTAATATTAAAATTCTTAAATCACTTTCTTTCTCTCATCCTTAATTCACTTAAAACTATTTCTCAGACACAATTATTTTCAAAATTTTGATTCAAAAAATTACAAAAATGCCCTTAGTGGTAAAATTACAAAATGCCCTTGGTTTATAAAATGCCCAACTACTCAACAGCTTTTGCTAAGATTTCATTATTTCATAAATGTTCAAAACCCTAATTTGCAAACTATCAAAAAAAAAAACACTTTGATTTTTTGGAAAATTACAAAATTACCCCTAACTTACCAAAATTACCAAAATGACCCCGATTTCCAAAATTTTTAACATCATCATTTTGGAAAATAAATTTCTCAAAAAGAACCCTCAAAGTTTTACAACTTTTGAAATACCACTGATTTATTAAATTTTACAAATTTACCCTGATTTGTGAAAAATTACCAAAATACCCCTGAGGTTAAAAACTACCGAAATAACCCCGGATTTAAAATTTTTTTCCAAATTACCCCTAGACTTCAAAATTTTCAAAATAATTTTCGACAAAAACACCAAGGAACATTTTTCTTCTGAAAAAATTACGAAAATGCCCCTGTAGGACAAAATTACATAAAATACCCTGTAGAGGAAAACAACAACAACAACAAAAACTACAACGTTTCTCTGAATGAACGAAAGTTCATACTTGTTTGATGGATGAACGAATGAATGGAAAAGACTGTGTGTTTGTAGGAATACGAAAGAACCACTCTTAAATCCCTTTCCATAAAACTTCTTCGCTGATAAATAAGTGGAACAAAGACTAATCCATAAAATTTCTTAATCAGATCTCGACGCTAGAAAATGAGTTCTAGAGGACGCGATCGTCAAGGACGCGGTAGAGGAAGAATAAGCGTGTCGAACCCGTTAGATCAAAGTCAAGGTTCGACAATGAGTTACCACCGCCACCACCACACCTGTTTGTTAATGTCGAGCAAAGAAGCTCAGACGGGAATGAGGCCGTGTCGCAGCCATGTTGTGAGTATTGGAAATGGTGGGCGCGAGTGGAAATCGGAGCTCGAAAATCATGCATGAGCGACTCGAGCCAACCAGGGCCGAGGTGTTTCGTGGAGTGTTCGGTGTGGCACCCGAAAGACTGTCGAGTATTGGTTGGAAGCAACCGAGCGTATTATGGATGAACTCGACCGCCCCCGAGGAGATGTTGAAAGGATGGTAGCCCCATTACGTGATGAAGCATACCAATGGTGGCTAACTGTTTCAGGATGGTGCCACGGCAGCAGGATCTGCGACGGGAGTATGCTAGGAGGCATATCGTAAGAAGTATGTCGGCACTCTCGGATATTGATGAGCAATGAAAGCTTTTCTAGGACTAGTTCAGGGAACAAATCGGTGCATGCATATGAGGTGAATTTCGAGGTTGCCGATACGCTCGAGGAGTAGTCGTGGATGAACATGAACGCCGTGTCCGCTTTTGAGGATGGATTAAGGGATGACCTAAGGTTATTGATAGCTCCACATCGAGAGGAGTTCTCCACGTTGGTTGAAAAGGCTAAGGTAGTCAAGGAATCAAGGACTCGACTAGGTAGAACTCGGCGGTGAATAGACCCAAGAGAAGTTATGGATCATCGAGAAATGTGCGTAAAAGGCCGTAACCGGGGGTGAAGGGTCGACAAGTTGATACCGTAAGGCGATGTCGTCTTTGTGAGTATTGTGGAAGGAAGCACTCGGTGAGTGTTGGAAAAAGATAGAGAATGTCTTAAATGTGGGTCTAAGGACCATATGCTCAAGGACCGCCCAAAGATATCGATGATGAGACACCAAAGAACTCGTAATGTTAATCAGGCTGGTAGGGGAGGACAGCAACCTCAACGAGGTCGAGGTTCGAATAACAGAGGTAATAGTGCTGGCAGAGGACGTGGCAGAAGTGCCACCAATACTGAGGTAAGACAGTCGGGTTTAGTTTATGCGGTTCACCGTAGGGAGGATGAAGACGCACCGGACGTCATAACCGGTACGTTCCTCATTCATGGTAAACCCTATTATGCTTTAATTGATGTGGGCTCGACCCATTCTTATGTTGCCTGTAGTGTAGTTGAGACACTAGGCCTAGATTCTGAACTTTCCGATAAAGAGATGACGGTAGTAAGCCCATTAGGTCAAACTATAGTGGTAAATAAGATCTTTCGGAATATACCCCTAGAAATTCAAGGAGTGAGCTTTCGGGCTGACCTAATGGAATTACCCTTCGGGGAATTTGACCTTATAATTAGTATGGATTGGTTAGTAGAACATCGAGCCGTGTTGGATTGTACGGCTAAACGAATGGAACTAAGGACCCTTGAGGATGAGGTGGTCATTATGATAGGAGAGAGAAGGAACTATTTGACTAATGTAGTTTCGGTGCTTAAGGCGTAAAGGATGGTACGTAAAGGTACGAGGCGTTCTTAGCCTTTGTAAGCGTTGGATGGAAATGAGGAAGGTGTCAAAATAGTCGTAAGCAGTAAGGGACTTTGAGGATGTGTTTCAGGGAATTACCAGAATACCCCAGAGATAGAAGTTGAATTTGAATAGACTTATTACCGTGAACAGGCGCTTTGTGTCAATTGCTCCATACCGAATGGCGCCTAAAGGAATTAGTGGAGCTTAAGGCTCAAATCCAGAATTATTGGATCGTGGGTTTATTCGCCCAAGGTGTCTCGGGGAGCACCCGGTCTGCTTGTGAAGAAGAAGGACGGAACTATGCGTATGTGCATAGACTATCGTCAATTGAATAAGCTGACCATCAAGAACAAGTATCCCTTGCCAAGGATCGATGACTTGTTCGATCAGCTGAAAGGAGCCGCGGTGTTTTCGAAGATCGATTTACGGTCGGGATACCATCAGTTGAAGGTGAAGGAGACTGATATCCATAAGACCGCTTTTAGGACAAGATATGGTCACTTTGAGTTTGTAGTAATGCCGTTTGGGTTGACAAACGCTCCAGCCGCATTCATGGATATGATGAATCGAGTGTTCCAACCTTACTTAGACAGGTTTGTTGTGGTATTCATCGATGATATCTTGGTATATTCTAAGTCTCAAGAGGAGCATGATGAGCATCTCGAATTGTGTTACAAGTATTAAGGAGAAGAAGCTTTATGCCAAATTCAAAGAAGTGTGAATTTTGGCTTAGAGAAGTTGCTTTTTAGGACACGTGGTATCCGCCGAGGGAATAAGGGTGGATCCTAAGAAAATCGAAGCGGTGTTAGATTGGAAACCACCTAAGTCGGTGGCGAGATTCAGAGTTCTTAGGGTTGGCGCTATTACCAAGGTTCGTGAAAGGATTCTCGTTGATAGCCGCGCCATTAACAAAATTGTTGAGGAAGGAAGTACCTTTGTGTGGACATATAAGCAACAAGAGAGTTTTGAAAACTTAAAAGGTATTAACTAAGCTCGGTGTTGATTCAACTCGAGCGTGAAAGGATTTTGTGGTATACCGTGATGCGTCACATACGGGGTTAGGATGTGTTCTTATGCAAGATGGCAAGGTAGTCGCCTATGCGTTCCGACAGTTAAGGCCGCATGAGGTGAACTACCCAACCCATGACTTGGAATTGGCAATGTGGTTTTCGCTCTCAAGGTGTGGAGGCATTATCGTATGAAGAAAGGTCGTTGATCTACATGCACCACAAGAGTCTCAAGTATCTGTTGACTCAAAAGGAGTTAAACTTGAGGCAGTGAAGGTGGGTGGAATTACTGAAAGACTATGACTGTTCGATAGAATATCATCCGGGCAAGGCGAATGTAGTAGCTGATGCTTTAAGTAGGAAGGTTGTGACAGACTTAAGAGCAATGTTCGCTCATTTAAGCTTATATGAGGATGGAAGTTTGTTGGCCGAGTTACAAGTCAAGCCAACATGGTTGAAGGAAGTAAAAGAGGGACAGTTGGTTGATGAAGATTTAAATGTTAAGCTACAAAAAGCACATAACAGAGAGTTGGAGGACTATGAGATTAATGATGAAGGAGTATTATGCTACAAAGGGAAAGTATGTATGCCAAGAGACAAGGAGCTAAGAGAAGATCCTTGAGAAGCGCATAGTAGCCCTTATGCTATGCATCCCGGAGGCATTAAGTTTGTCTGAGACTTAAGAGAACAATTTTGGTGGCCGATCTTAAACGAGAAGTTCTGAATTTGTGGGAAGATGTCGGACGTGTCGACAAGTTAAGGTGAACACCAAGTTCCATTGGGATTGCTTGACCAATCCAGATTCCATGATGGAAGTGGGAAAGAATTACCATGGACTTCGTTAGTGGGCTTCCTTACGCCTACTAAGAAGGACTCGGTATGGGTTATAGTAGACCGTTTGACTAAGTCCGCACATTTTATCCCAAAGAAGAATAGACTATCCCTTCAAAAGCTAGCCAAGTTATATGTGGCGTAAATTGTGAGGTTACATGGAGTACCAATGTCGATCATCTCGATAGAGACCCAAGGTTTACGTCTCGATTTTGGAAGGCACTTCATCAAGCTTTAGGCACCAAGTTGGATTTCACTACGGCCTTTCATCCACAATCGGACGGCGATCGAACGAGTAATACAAGTGTTGGAGGATATGTTGAGAGGATGTGTGATGGATTTTGAGGAAGTTGGGAGGACTACTTGCCTTTAATGAGTTCGCCTACAACAACAAATTATCGGGCTAGCATTGAATGGCACCATATGAAGCATTGTACAGACCAAGTGTCGGACTCCTACTAGTTGGATGAATTAGGTGAACGCCGAGTTTTGGTACCGCAGATAGTGGCGTAAAATGTAAGAGAAGGTTGAAATAATTTGAACACGGTTAAAGAAGCCTCGAGATAGAGCGTAAGTCTTATGCCGATCTCAAACGGAAGGAAATAGAATTTGAAGTAGGAGACCAAGTGTTTCTAAAAGTCTCACCATGGAAGAAAGTGATGAGGTTTGGTCGGAAAGGGAAATTAAGCCCAAGATTCATCGGGCCCTATCGGGTACTAAAGCGAGTGGGACCAAGCATACCACAATAGAGTTGCCACCAGAGTTGCAACAAATGCATGACGTATTCCATGTGTCCATGCTACGTCGTTACCGATCGGATCCCTCTCACATAGTACCAGTAGAAGAAGTGGAGCTAAGGCCAGACTTAACTTACGAGGAAGAGCCGATTCAGATTCTGGAACGTGACGTGAATGTACTACGGAGGAAGACGGTTCCTCTAGTTAAAGTATTGTATAAATCATGGATCGGAGGAAGCTTCGTGGGAACCGAAGAGGCAATGAGACAACAATACCCTCAATTGTTTGGTTAGAAAATTTCGAGGATGAAATTTTGTTTAAGGGGTAGAAGCGTAACATCTGAATAGGGCCTATGCATTTCGGTTTAATTGTATGAAATGACAAGTTTCAAGTACTATGAATAAATTTTGATACTTTTGGAAACCTAGAAATGCATGAAAATGGAAATGAAAATGGAAATGAAAATGGAAATGGAAATGGAAATGAACATTTTGGAAACTTAGACATTTTTGGAAACCTAATGGTATTAGGAAAGTGATCATTTTGGAAAAACCAAACCAAAATAGGAAACTAAACATTTTGGAAACCAAACCAAAATAGGAAACTAAACATTTTGGAAACCAAGCCAAAATAGGAAACTAAACATTTTGGAAACTTGGAAAATCTGAGCAGCCTGAAAATTTTAGGAAACTTAAAATGACCCGGAATGTCAAATTTAAGAGCCCAAGGGGAGCTTAGGGCCAAGTGACCCTAAAAGTATAAAGAACATGAACTTTGACCCAATAACGGACTTGGAAATGTGGCTCAAGATGCCACCTAAGGTTTTAGGAAATGGCCCAAATGCAAGAGGTTTTGGGCACGAGTTTGAGTCATCTAGGAAACAAATAAAAGAAATAAAATTTTGTCTCCATGAGTGGAGAGTTGGACGGCACAAGGAAGAGGAGTTTCTATTCAATAAAAACTCTTGGCTAATTAGGAGATTTGATGGAATTTCATAATTGATAAAACTAAAACTTATCACAAGTGAAGAATTGGTGAATTAGGGACTCTAAGGCTAATAGATTGACCAAAGAAAGAAAAGAAAAGAGCCATTCTCTCTCTTCAACATCTTGCCGAAACCTCCAAGTGAAAGTAGCAACAATCTTTCCTCTTCTCTTTAGCCGAAATTCCCTTGTCAAAAACTCTCTCCATCTTTTTCTTTCTTTTTCTTTTCTTCTACTATTCATCCACAAAAGCCAAAGCTTTGAGATCTACAATAGTGCCACAGCCGAATAGCATAAGGGATCTTCGGGATTCGAAAACAAGGTAAGTACATCATTATACAATCGGCAAAAGATTCCTCCATGAATTAATAATAGATCAAATCTAACAAGTGATTTTTACAGAATTTGAAATAAAGATCAACTTGGATTTGAGGTAAGTGAGTTCTATACATTCTGCCAAGGCCAAATCTTAGTCAATTAGATCAAATTGATCAAAACTAACCTATTCAGAGATCTAGGAAGTTGCCGATTTCAAGGAAAAAGGGAGGTGAAGTTTTGGGATTTAAAATCCATAAGGTAAGCCTCAAAGGTATTCTACCAAAGTTATGTGATTACCTAGATTAGATTCAGTAATTATTAAAAGCGAAAACTAATTTATGTTGAGGTTTCAAGGTTGGCGAATATCAAGTGAAGGAAAACAAAGATTCCGGATTTGAATAAACATCAAATCGGCATCAAAGGTAAGCCTCTTTACAAATCCTACTAGGATTTGGATATTATAGCCCAAAATAGAATTTATGCTAAGTAATATTTGATAAACCAAATGTAGGAATTAGGATCTAAACATTAGATCTTGCTTTCGAAATCTCAAGGAATCGCTAAACAAATCGGTGTGTATTCCACACTATTCTTAATAGTTTTATGGTTTAAATATGTTATATATGCTAATGTGAAAGTGAAAGAAAGTGGCTAAAGTGCCATATTATGGTACAAAGTATTCAGGTACGTTTTCCTACTTCTACTAGGATTATGAAATAAATGTTATACAAGTGAAAAGTGATGTGAAAGTGAAATAAAATATGTTATGCATGATAATTATAATTTGGGGCATTCGGATTTATGTGAAAGGGAAGAAGGTGTTGACTACGGTCTCACCAACGTTATAAGTGAAAGTGATGACTTGGTCTCACTAAGTGAATGTGATGACTTCGGTCTCACTAAGTGAATGTGATGACTTGGTCTCACTAAGTGGTAACCGGTTACATTACAGGTGGTGGTCGTGCCACAATATTATCGATGGGCGATGAGCACGCCGACCCAAAGTGATCGCCTTGATGGAGTGTAGCGGAAGGAGGTTGACTTAGTAGTCCCCACTGTACAAAGTTGAGTACGGGTGGAGTGTAGTGGATGGCATATAGGTTTGGGTTCGGGTTTGCATCATTACCTTGAAATTGTTATATGCATATGATTTTTATGGTGTGCCTATTTCTATTATGTTTAGTGTTAGTTACACACTGAGTCTATCGACTCACCCCGTTGTGGGAATATGTTTCAGGTGATGAGCAGTAATGGACCGGGACGGCAGAACTTGTGGTGGCCATGATCGACTTGAAGTTCGGTTTAATTTGAATATTTATTTTATTTTAATGTACTGTACAATTTATTATTTTGGGTTTCATTTTATGTATTAAGGCCACCGTGACAAATTTTATTCCTACTATAATTACTATGTTATGAGTTTAGGGCTTTATAAAGAGTAAGCCCACTTAGTATGAAATAAGTTTAAATATTTTTATCACTTGAAGCAAATGGGTTTTTGTTATAAAAAAAATAAATTTTTTTTCAACTCAAGCCCAACCCACAACGAGCTATCTTCCAAAACTCATAGTTTTCAAAACAATCGAATGAATTTGAACCGGGTTACTTCAAGGAACATACCAGATCCAGTCCATTCTCGTGGGCCGGGTTTGGGGTGTTTCACCGACCTTTGGTGTATAGAAGCCGAATCAGTCATTAAGGTAAGAGGCAACTAACTCATGTGGTTTCGTGATTTATGTTATGGCTGAATGGCCTATGGATTCTAAGTGTTGTGTTAAAACCGATTGTAGGGAGGAGCATAGCCGAATACAGTGAATCTCCAGGATTTGGTGGTCGATCTAGGTAAGGTTTTAACATTTCAAGATCCGTCTCTTAATTGTTCAAAAGCCGAAGGCTAATCGTTTATGTGCATCAGTGTGTGGCTGATTGTAAGGGGGGTTCATTGTGTAGTTTCAAGATTTGGAAACCAAATCGGCTTTAAGGTAAGTGCTATATTTAGGTGACACATCCTTCGGGATTTCTAATAGAGCCGAATGGGCTTTTGGGTTACTAACTAATGTTGACCGATTGTAGGAGGGAGCAACATTCGGGATCTCGTTAGTTTGCGTAGTTTCAAGATTTGCTTAGATTTATGAATAGCCAGGTGTGTAACGCTTGCACACTTTATTAGTATAATATGCCTAATATGTTATTGTTATAGCCAAAAAAATCGGTGATTATGCCTTGTGAGTATGAGCTTGGATTCCGGGTAAGTCCTCTGTTATGTGATTTTTGATATACATCATCATGATATTGTTATATGCTATGCTATGCGTTATTGCATGATACATGATATTATGACACGTATGATATGGACATGATGATGGGATTGATGAGAGGAGGGGGAAATGATTTATTTGGACTGTCACCAGTGGTTTTGACCACACTATTATTATTTGTGACTAGTCCCAGTGGTTTTGACCACCAGTGGTCTTGACCACACTAATGATATTTGTGACTACGGTCATCAGTGGTTTTGACCACAAATGGATATTGTGACTCGTCCCAGTGGTTTGGTACCACAGTGGCTTGGCCCCACATGATTATTACGGGATTGTCATAAGTGGTTTTGACCACACGATGGGTTGGCCCCATCACTTGATTTGTGACTACGGTCACCGGTGGTTTTGACCACTGTAACACCCCAAACCCGGTCAATACACCACGACTGAATCTGGTATGTTACAGGGAAAAATGTATCTGAGAGGTTTAGGTTTCCGTTTAAGAGTTTGATAATATCATCTTGCTAAATTTTGTACTTGAAAAAATCTTGAGGTTGGTGATTTAAAATCGAGGATGCATTTGAAAACCCGAAAATTAAAAAACTTAATCAGTTATGTAAGTAAAACATGTTTATCTCATTTAGAAATTCAAGTAATCCTTGTTGTTGCTTAAAAACATTTTTTTGACTTAGTACGAGAATGCATTCAAATTGGAGAACATTTGAGTTTCGTTTGTCTTAAATTACGGTGTGATACCCGATGGTAAAGTTCAAAACATATCGCTTGTAGTTTGAAAACCTTATCTTTACAAATTTTAGCCAAATTTTAACCCAATTAATTATTAAGGCATACTTGAAATCCAATCCACGCATATAAATAATAAAACTTAAGTTTAAAAAGGCCTTTTACAATCCAAATAAAACAAATGAAAACCAACAAATAAAGTACCAAGTTTAAATCAATGCAACTCGAATTTATCCATGGCATGGGCACATCGAGTCCATCCTGCTCCAAGTCCGCTGGTCTATGTGTCACTGAAATGATAAGGGAGAAGGTGAGTCGAAGACTCAAAGGCATAAATCCTTTCCCAGATATGCAACATGCTAACACACATCATAACAAAGCAATACAAGTAATGCACCGATCCAAACCATCCATAACACCTTTTCTACCCGTGTGGTACCAAACCACCGGTGGTGCTAAACCACTAGTGACCCAAAGTCACGATATCCATAGATGTGGTGCCAAACCACCGTGACCCAAAGTCACGAAGATCCATTTGTGGGGCCAACCCACGGTGATACCAAATCATGGCGACAATCCCGTATCTCAAAAGTGGGGCCAACCCACGGTGGTGTTAACCATAGGGACGAGTCGCTATGAGGTGCCAAACCTCCGTGTCCCAAAGACACAAGTGTGATACCAAATCACCGGTGACCGCAATACGGTTAAGATGATAGGGCCAACCCATCGTGTGATACCAAATCACTAGCGCCAATCCCAGATAATCAACCGTGGGGCCAACCCATCGTGGTGCTAAGCCACTGGGGACGAGACGCGAAGGTGCTAAACCTCCGTGACCCAAAGTCACAATAATCAATCTGTGGTACCAAACCACCGAGGTGCTAAACCTCCGGTGTCCCAAAGACACGGATATCATATCCCCTCCTCTCATATCACCCAATAACATATCATACTAATGCAAAGTCGCAATCATGCTATCATGCTCACATGCTTAATATGACATCTCAAAATACATACACCATAAATCATGATATCACATATCATCACAGATCTCGTAATGAAACGGACTTACCCGAATCCGTATCCATACCTCATTGGGTATTATATCGGTCAACCATACTGTTTCACTTACACAATCAGGTTATTAACATATTACTCAGTTAAGAAGGTGTGTTAGTTTACACACCTGCTAAAACGTACGTTTAATCCCAAAGAATCGATTTAAACCCCTCGATTATTTTGCTCCTAAAATCGGCCAAACACCAGATTAGTCACTTATAACTTTTGGTCAAAACCAATAAAGAAATCTCTTACCACCACTTACCCAACGTTTAGACTCCTCTTGCTTGCTTCCGAATTCCAAAGGCCCTATAACGAAATCGGTTACCAACCAAAGAGTTAACTCCTTCAACAGATGCCGAAATCGGCCCTTTAACAAACCCAAAATCAATAAAGCACAAGAGAGGGGAGAAATGGCCATTCGGCCAAACACTTACCTCTTACTAGACCGATTGAAACAAAAATCCAACAAGGTCAACACTCCTCAATATTCGGCAATGATGAACTATAAGGAGAGAAAAGATTCGGCTAGCACCCTTAACAAAGGAGAAAAGTTTTGGCTTCACACAAAGGAAGGTTCGGCTAAAAGGTTTTGGAAAGAAAGGAAATAAAGATGAAAAGAGGGAGGGGTGCTTTCGGTTTACAAGAAGAAGAAATAAAGTTTCGGCTAACAATGGTTCCAAAAAAAGAAAAATATGAGAAGAAAGGAGAGTATGAAAGGAAGAGAAGCTAGTTTCGCCAAGTTTAAGAGAAAGGCAATGTACATATGAGGAGAAGGGATGCTAGTTTTGGTTTACCCAAAATGAAAATAAATGAAATGGGAAAGAACATTCGGCTACCAAGGATCATCAAGAGTAAACAAAGCAAATTCGGTAAGGATGTGCTTGGACTTTCGGTTCAAGGAGAAGAAATGAAGAAATGCACTTGAAAATTCGGCTTGTTTGACAAAAGGAGAATTGGCTTACCAAAAGTTTTGTGGAAAAAAACACAAAGTCGCCAAAATTGCCTAATGAATTTCGCATATCACTCCCCACTACACCTACCAACCGGCCGCTCCCCAAAATCTCTCCAAAAATCCAGCCACAACTCCCCCAAACACTCCAAGCCTCCCATTCAAACTAGTTTGAACTAGTCTCCCTCCTACATTCACTCTTCACCCATCATTTGAACTTTTGACTTGGTCCAAGGCGCACTTTGAACCCCTACAACTCCTCCCTCCATGCCGCCAAAATAGAAACCAAAATGGAGCACTCTGCAGCTTGAACAGGGACCTCCTCCCTCCCGCAAGTGACGCCAATCCAAGCTCTTAGTGGCGCCTTGCTTGCCACTCCACCAGCTCATTTGTTATGCTAAAATTCACCTAAAGATATTTATAAACCCCACTCCTTCACTCCTCCCACCTAAGCCTAAAACAAAATTTTTCCTACCACTCAGGCTTACACCTAGCTTATAACTAAGCCCCAACAACATCAAAATAACAACATAGCACACCATGCACATCCAACAAAGCCAAAATAAAATAGCCCTTAACCCAGGATATTACAACCACACCGATATATTTGTGACTTCGGTCACCAGTGGTTTTGACCACCAGTGGTTTTGACCACACGGGGTAGATAAAGGAGACTGGATGGTTAGGTTATGGTTTGCATGATTTGCATGTTTACTGTTGATCTGTGTAAGTGCTTGAACTATCAGGTTGGGGATTTATACACTGAGTCTCGGTGACTCACCCCTTCCCTTATATTTTACAGATGAGGCAAAGATCGCGGATATGGAGCCGAGGAGGACTCGAGGTGGCCATGCATCTTAGTTTGGTTTTGACTTTAAACTGCTATCTCGATTTTATTAATTTTTTTAAATTTGGTTCTGGGTTTTGTAATAAGGCCGCTAAGTATTATTTTGGGTTTTTATTATTTGCTTTTATTTTGATTATATTATACATATGTTGGATATATGAACTTGTTAAATTAACCGGTAAAAAGTAATGTTTTCAAAACTATAACTCCTTCGGGTTTTTAAGCGTTGCCATCGGGTAACACCACTTATAAGATGATAACAAAGGTAACTTGAATGTTTTCAAGCTTAAATTTCCAAACAACTTCAAAAGCAAACGGTTTTAACTCGATTATACTCATCGTACTCGGTTTTCAACAAGTATTGTATGTTTTCTAAAACTTGCAACAATAAGTAAATTTTCAAGCATGAGTTTTAAAGCAGCCATCACACGATTTCAAAATCATCTTAAACAAGGACTTCTAAACTTTTCATACTATAAAAGAGTTTTTTTTAAGAAAATTATCCGGTAAACTTTTGGTTTAAAAAGGTTTTCACTCCGTAGCATGCCAAATTCAGTCGTGGTGTATTGATCGGGTTTGGGGTGTTATAATTTTGGTATCAGAGCCAAGTTCAAAGGCTCGGCTATGGGCCCAAGGCCCAAAATGCTTAAAGTAGGGTTTTGAAAAGTTTTGTGGTAAAGGTACATGGTTTGAACAGCATGGCACCGAGTCTCCGGCACCAATCCGCCTAGGTAAACCATTGTGTGAATTATATGTGGGGGAAATGGGTATTTCGGGATCGTAGATTAGTAGATTAGGAGTTATTGAACCCTAGGAATAGCTCACTCTAACACAAAGTACATAAGACTTAAAGATCCACTAAACAAACCTGTAAGTACGTCGTTAAGTTAAGGGTGTGGCAACCGTTGTGCGATGTCTAAGATTGGATTTAGGGAGCTTGGTATTTAAGCGATCCTAGTGACTCACCTCCTCCTCACTCGAATCCTACAGTGCGAGTGACGGTTCACCTAACTAAGAGGACTTAATCACAAAGCTAAATTTAATAATTAAACCCGAAAGGACCACCACCTTGTTTTGTACAACCCTAAAATTAAACCTTGGTTTCAAAATTGCCACAAGATCCTTGATTTAAGAAATGACCAAAATACCTCGATTTGAAAAAAGACCAAATTACCCTCGACTTGTAAAATTACCAAAATGCCCTCAAGATGGAAAATTGTCAAGCAACCTCAAATGAAAATTTTCAAATACCTTTATTTCAGAAATCACCGAACCATATTTTGGAAAAATTACTAAAATAGCCCCAGTTTACTTAAATTACCAAGTACCCCAATTTTAGAATTTCAAATACCTATGATTTGTAAAGTTTTCGAATTAACCCTGATTTATTACTGAAATACCTCGATAGGTTAATTACGAAAATACCCCCGGGTAGTGTAATGACGGGAATGCCCCTACAAGAGGAATGTGGGTGGGGGATGTTATTGATGAGTGAATGTGATTCACTGAATTAGGGTAGAGGACTGGAAATAAAAGCTTTGTGATGATCGAAAGAACTACTACCAAACTACTTTACATAAAACTTATTGTGGGTAATCAGTGGAACAGAAGCTAATTCATAAAATTTCTTTAAGCAGATAAATCACGATTATAGACATGAGTACTAGGGGACGTGGTCGTAAGGTGCGAGGGCGCGGTAGAGGCAGAATAACCATATCGGAACCCGTTAGGTCTGGTTAAGGTCCAATCATGAGATACAACCACCACCAACTGCTGGTGTAGACTATCAGGATCAAACGGGAGAAGATGCAGTATCGCAGGCAATGCTGCAAGTGCTGGAGAGAGTGGCTGGAGCAGGTAGAGGTAGGGAGCTCGTAAATTAGTGATTCGAGGGACTCCGAACCAATGGAGCTGAGGTATTCTGAGGTGTATCTAGTGTGGCGCCCAATACAACTGAGTATTGGTTGGAAGCGACAGAACGAATCATGGATGATTTGGATCTGACGGCTGAGGAGAAACTAAAAGGAGTAGTGTCGCTTCTCCAAGATGAGTCATACCAGTGGTGGCTCACAGTTTTAGATGTGTGCTGATGCAGGAAGGGAGAGTAGTGGCATATGCGTCTCGATAGTTGAGACCGTATAAGGTTAACTATCCGACACATGATTTGGAGTTGGCTGTAGTGGTTTTTGCCCTGAAAATATGGAGACACTAATTGTACGGAGAGAAGTCGATAGTCTACACGGGCCACAAGAGTCTGAAGTATCTTTTGACATAGAAGGATTTAAATTTGAGACAGCGAAGGTGGATCAAGTTGTTGAAGGACTATGACTACTCAATTGAGTATCATCCGGGCAAGGCTAACGTAGTGGCTGATGCGTTGAGCCGTAAGGTGGTAGCAGACTTGTGAGCGATGTTTGCTCACCTTAGTCTATGTCACGATGGGAGCTTGTTGGCAGAATTACAAGTAAAGCCAACTTGGGTAGAGCAGATTAAAGAGAAACAGTTAGTGGATGAGGGTTTGAATGCTCGAAGGTTGCAAGTACAGAGTAATGGTTTGGAAGGTTACAGCTTGACTCACGATGGAGTGTTGTGTTTTCAAGGGAGAGCTTGTATGCCGAAGGACGTCGAGTTGAGGCAAAGGATTCTTCAGGATGCACATAGCAGCCCATATGTTATGCATCCTGAAGGTAGCAAGATGTATCCAGATTTACGAGAGCGAGCCTGTGGCTGTAAAGCGAGAAGTGATCGAGTTGTGGGTAAGTGTCGACGTGTCGCCAGGTCAAAGTCGAACATCACCGTCAGTTTACTTCAGCCGGTGAAGATTCCTCAATGGAAGTGGGAAAGGATCACTATGGACTTTGTCAGTGGGCTACCCTTTACGCCTAGCAAAAAGGACTCAGTCTAGGTGATTGTGGACCGTTTGACTAAATCAGCTCATTTCATACCGGTGAGGGTTGATTTTTCGCTTCAAAAGTTAGCTAAATTGTATGTGGCTGAGATAGTAAGGTTGCATAGAGTGCCAGTGTCAATTATCTCGGATAAGGATCCTAGGTTCACGTCGAGGTTCTGGAGAGCTTTGCATCAGGCTTTGGGAACGAGGTTCGATTTCATCACAGCTTTTCATCCTCAATCTGGATAGTCTGAAAGAGTGATTCAGATTTTAGAGGATATGCTAAGGGGCTGTGTTCTGGATTTCAGTGGTAGTTGGGAGGAGTATCTACCATTGGCGAAGTTCGCTTATAATAATAGTTATCAAGCGAGTATTCAGATGGCACCATATGAGGCACTGTACGGACGAAAATGTCATACTCTGATGTGCTGGATAGAATTGGATGAACGGCAGATATTGGGCCTGGAGTTGGTGGCAGAAATTGAGGATAAGGTTAAGGTGATTCGGGCTCATCTTAAGGAAGCGTCAGACAGGAAAAAGTCTTACGCCGATCTTAAGCGCAGGGACATAGAGTATGCAGTGGGTGATAAGGTCTTTCTGAAGGTATCGCCATGGAAGAAAGTGTTAAGATTTGGGCGAAAAGGGAAGCTAAGCCCTAGGTTTATCGGGCCGTATACGGTACTAAAACGAGTAGGACCGGTAGCTTATCAGCTCGAGCTGCCGGCAGAGTTAAGTCAGATTCA
Organism: Gossypium rotundifolium; assembly: GCA_025506655.1. Lineage (NCBI taxonomy): Eukaryota > Viridiplantae > Streptophyta > Magnoliopsida > Malvales > Malvaceae > Gossypium > Gossypium rotundifolium. Next base: position 153,398,467 of record CP106722.1, on the reverse strand, counting down.
CGACGTCTTCCATATTTCAATGCTTAGGCATTATCGATCAGATCCGTCACATGTTGTACCAGTTGAGGAGATAGAGGTGAGCCCTGATTTGTCTTTCGAGGAGGAATCGGTAGGAATCTTTGATTGGGATGTTAAGGTTCTGCGACGAAAGTCAGTTCCTTTGGTGAAAGTATTATGGCGGAACCATGGTACGGAAGAGGCCACGTGGGAACCAGAAGATGTGATGCGACAGCAATACCCTCAACTCTTGACCAGGTAATTTCGAGGCCAAAATTATTTTTTTAGGGGGTAGAACTGTAACATTCTTAAATTGGGGTCTCTGCATTTTAAGTGTGTTTGCATGTGATGTGGTGCCAGCTGTGTTTGTTTGGCATGTTTTGGGATCTAGGCTTGACCTCGGGTTAGTCCTGGGCCATGGCCAACATTTTTGTTTAGCATTTAAGAGAAAGGAGCTAGGGGAAATAAGGGTTAAAAGAATTAATTTGAGGTTTTAGACACAAGAAGTGCCTTGGTAAAGTGGCAAAGAGGCGCTACTTAAGTCACAAGGGAGGTGAGGCCACAAGGAGCAAGGAGGACTTGGTTCGAGCAGCAGAAATCCCTTTCTGCTCATTTATTTTTGACGCCACAGGCAAGCAGAGGTGTGCTCAGGTGGGACTCTCATGGATAGATGAAGATTGAGTCAACCAATTTGAAATGGATGGAAGGGAGAAAAATTTGGTGGTTGACTCATTCAAATTTATTTGAATGAGTGGATGGGAGAGCTTTGGAGAGGTTGGCCGAATTTGAACTCTAGGGGGGAGGAAGTGTAGTCGGTTTGGGGAGCCTTTAGGTGGTGGCCGAATGTCTATGGTGGGTTAAGGGGGTATTTCGGCTAGTGAGGAGAGGGTCTTCTCTTTTCCTATTTTGTTCAAAGCCGAAACCTACCCTCACATCTTCTCCTCTATTTTTCTTTCTATTCTATTCTTTCTCTTCTCTCAAACCCATTGTCGAATCTATCTCCTTCCACTTCTCTTCTCTTCACCATCTTTCCCGAATCAAACCATCACTTAAGTCGAAACCTTGTTGTTCTCCTCTTGGCTGAATACTTTGCTCATAAACCTCTCTCATCTTGCATTTTCTTTTCATCATCTCAAGTGTCGACATTCATCTCTTCTTTGGTTCTCTTTGCCGAATATCCTAGTGAGTGATTTCTTCATCTTTTCTTCTTGATCGATTTGGGTGATGCAGAATCTCTTTTGCCTTCCTTTTGATACTCCTTCAATCGCTAGTAATCAAAACCTTAATTTATTCTTATTCTATGTAGTCAAACCCCAACACCAATAAAAGGTGAGCCTTTGGTGTATAGAAGTCTAATCACCATTAAGGTAAGGGGCGACTAACTCATATGGTTTCGGGATTTATGTTATGGCTAATTGGCCTATGGATTCTAAGTGTTGTGTTAGAACCGATTGTAGGGAGGAGCATAGCCGAATACAGTGAACCTCTGGGATTTGGTGGTCGATCTAGATAAGGTTTTAACATTTCAAGATCTGTCTCTTAATCGTTCAAAAGCCGAAGGCTAATTGTTTATGTGCATCAGTGTGTGGCCGATTGTAAGGGGGTTCATTGTGTAGTTTCGGATTTGGAAACCAAATCGGCTTTAAGGTGAGTGCTATATTTGGGCGACACATCCTTCGGGATTTCTAATAGATCCGAATGGGCTTTTAGATTACTAACTAATGTTGACCGATTGTAGGAGGGAGCAACGTTCGGGATCTCATTAGTTTTGCAGTTCAGATTCGCTTAGATTTATTGAATAGCCGGTGTGTAACGCTTACACACTTTATTAGTATAATATTTCTATTATGTTCTTGTTATAGCCAATGAAATCGTGATTATGCCTTGTGGGTATGAGCTTGGATTTGGGTAAGTCCTCTCGTTATGTGATTTTGATATACATCATCATGATATTGTTATATGCTATGCTATGCGTTATTGCATGATACATGATATTATGACACGTATGATATGGACATGATGATGGGATTGATGAGAGGAGGGGGAAATGATTTATTTGGACTGTCACCAGTGGTTTTGACCACACTATTATTATTTGTGACTAGTCCCAGTGGTTTTGACCACCAGTGGTTTTGACCACACTGATGATATTTGTGACTACGGTCATTAGTGATTTTGACCACAAATGGATATTGTGACTCGTCCCAGTGGTTTGGTACCTAAGTGGGTTGGCCCCACATGATTATTACGGGATTGTCATCAGTGGTTTTGACCACACGATGGGTTGGCCCCACCACTTGATTTGTGAGTACGGTCACCAGTGGTTTTGACCACACCGATATATTTGTGGCTTCAATCACCAGTGGTTTTGACCACCAGTGGTTTTGACCACATGGGGTAGACAAAGGAGACTGGATGGTTAGGTTATGGGTTGCATGATTTGCATGTTTACTGTTGATCTGTGTAAGTGCTTGAACTATCGGGTTGGGGATTTATACACTGAATCTCTATGACTCACCCCTTCCCTTATTTTTTGCAGATGAGGCAAAGATCGCAGATATGGAGCCGAGGAGGACTTGAGGTGGCCATGCATCTTAGTTTGGTTTTGACTTTAAACTGCTATCTCGATTTTATTAAATTTCTTTAAATTTGGTTCTGGGTTTTGTAATAAGGCCGCTAAGTATTATTTTGGGTTTTTATTATTTGCTTTTATTTTGATTATATTATACATATGTTGGATATATGAACTTGTTAAATTAACCGGTAAAAAGCAATGTTTTCAAAACTATAACTCCTTCGGGTTTTTAAGCGTTGCCATCGGGTAACACCACTTATAAGATGATAACAAAGGTAACTTGAATGTTTTCAAGCTTAAATTTCCAAACAACTTCAAAAGCAAACGGTTTTAACTCGGTTATACTCATCGTACTCAGTTTTCAACAAGTATCGTATGTTTTCTAAAACTTGCAACAACAAGTAGATTTTCAAGCATGAGTTTTAAAGCAGCCATCACACGATTTCAAAATCATCTTAAACAAGGATTTCTAAAATTTTCATACTATGAAAGAGTTTTTTTAAGAAAATTATCCGACAAACTTTTGATTTAAAAAGGATTTCACTCCGTAGCATGCCAGATTCGGTCGTGGTGTGTTGACCGGGTTTGGGGTGTTACAATATCTTTAGAATTAACTTAGAAACTTTCTTGAGGCGAAATCCTAGGAGACATAAAAATCTAAAATGATATAAAAATATTTCTTTGGATCGTTTGAGCCTTTTCAGGCCAACCTTATGATATTAGACCCTTGAAAATGTAATTTTGAGCTAAAAGGCCCATTTTTGCAAAGAACCCACATTATAAGCCAATTACCATCTTTTTAAGTTGTCCTAATTTTGTGCCCCCCTCTTAACTAAAGTTGTCTTGGTAATCAAAATTTGAGGAAATTTTTAAAAAGATGTATGTTCTTATGCTTAAAAAAAAAGATGAAAAGAGAGCGAAGAAAAGTTTGCTCAGTCTCTTAAAAGGAAAAATATATGAGCTTGAGTTCAAAATAAGTTTGCGGGTGTTCCAAAGGTTCACTTAAAGAAGAAGGCTACAATTCGAGAAATCCAAGATAGAGTTAATGGTTAAGATTTTGAAACCGAAATATCCTATCTCTTAAAATCCCTACCTTTAACCGAGCCCCATTGCTACCTTATAAAAGACCTATTGGTTTGATGCTTACGTCACCTACATTAGTGGAGAGGAAGTACTAAGTTCAACATATGATGTTCATAAATAAGCCTTATGATTGTTTGCTTGATTGATAAGAAATTATGTTGAATGAAGAATGTTATCTGTGGCTGTGACATACATACAAACTATAATTCATGTTGGCATATTTTGAAACTTAGTATAAAATTCTATAAGTGTTTGCATATGAATTACTTGTTAATAAATAATATCTATGAACATGAAGTTATTAATGCATGAGTATGGTACAAAGATTGATGCTGCTTACACAATTAGAAATTTAGCCTTAGCAAGACCTTTTGTTGTGCATAACCATTACGCGGGACGAGTAATGATTTAAGTTTGGGGGTGTGTAAATGGAAAATTATATAGGATTTTTCCTATATAATTTGTAACACCCCAAACCCAGTCTATGCGTTGAGACTAGATTTGGTTTGTTACATGATTCGAGCTATTCTTAAATCTTTAATGAGTTGAAAACTACAATTTTATATCTGTGGTTTAAAATTTGAAGAGTATTTGATTTTGATAAATATTTGAAACATTAGTTGAAAATCATTGTATTATTATTAAAACCGATAGGAGATTTGTTAAAGAGTTAACAATAAAAGAATTATTTATAAAAGAATTTCATATACTTGAAAACCCAAATTTATTTTTATAAAGCATCATATAATCATAGCCCATGATTTAAAAGTCCAAAATAAAGTTTAAATTCCAAACACACATAAAATCCATAAGTTATTTATAGAGGCCATTTATTACAACATCCCAAAATAGTAAAAATTAATTATTAAAAGTTCGAGTTTAATAACCCATATTTAGCAAGATGGCCTCCACGAAGTCATCCTCGCCCAAGTCCACATCAATTTCCATTACCCGAGATGGAAAAATAAAAGAGGGTGAGTTACTTAGAACTCGATGTGTAACTCACTTACCACCATTATTGGGCCGATTGTCAAGATATTATTATGCTTCGGGCTTGAGCCCAATTCAGAATTCAACAATATATCATGAATTAAAACAATTAATAATGCATGTAAAAATGTAATTCCCAACCCATGCCTAATATCCATCCGCTAACACCCCCGTACCAACCATCACACCTGTGGGGATCAAGTCAACCCACCCCGCCATCACACCAATCGTAGGCATTAAGCCTTTTTATAATTGTGGCATAGCCACCGAACTAGAGGCAATAAGCCGATATTGTGGCAGAGCCACCGAACTAGAGGCAATAAGCCGATATTGTGGCAACTGGCCATTCTTCTCTTCATATATCCCACCCATGCAATTATACATGTACTTTAAAATATAAAATTTATTAACAATACATAACATGGTGGGTTTAACAATAACATTTCATTTGGCCCATAATTATAGCAATTTGTCTATTTAGCAATTTAGTAGGCTTTGGCCCATTTACCAAACTAGAGTGTTTTAGCTAAATTTTAACGAACTTGAATATTTTGGCCCATTTTCACGAACTAGAGTATTTACGGCCCATTTTCACTAACTAGAGTATTTACGGCCCATTTTCACGAACTAGAGTATTTACGCCCATTTTCACGAACTAGAGTATTTACTGCCCATTTTACTTAACTAGAGTATTTACGGCCCATTTTCACTTAAACATCCAATTTTCATAATAACAATTAATTTCTTGAGGCGTTTTCGTAATTTTCACGATTTAGTCGTTTTACGATTTTCGTCAAAATACCAATTTTTGCGCTTTTACCGATCTAGTCGTTTTACGATTTTGCTTCCATACCGAAATTTAACATCCAACCAAAAATAATGAGTGTGAAATTACACACTCGATACCGTGAGTACTAACCCTTCTCGCTCCTAGACCTAAAATATATTTTGATTCGTTAGACAACTAATTCAAAAATAATCTTAATCGATAATGGATCCAAAATCTTACCCTCTTGATTTTGAATCACTTGATTTTCGATTTTGCCTCGCTTATCGATTCACTAGCCACGAGAATCCACCAACGATAACGGCTCGGAGGTTCGTACCACTGAATAATGGACTTCCTTCGAAGATGGCTCGCAACCCGTGGAAAATCCGACCGCCGAAACCGCTCTTCGCTTGAATGGGGATTTACGGATCCACCCTCTTACGATAACTAAACACCGCCCTTTTCTTCCCTATTTTGATATCTTCAAGATCCAAAGGAATTTAGTTAGATCTAAAATAATATCAATAATACTAGAGATTTTAAAGAGTAGGATTTCCTTACCAAATGAAACGTTTTCAACGCTTCCACGATTCTCCCGATCACTTGAATTCCAATCTCCGTTATTGCACTAAATAATAACGAAGAAACGTCATTAGTATGAATGCTATATCAATCCAAAAAAGACCCTCAATTAAACCAATGATATTCGCCAAAGTACCTTAATAAATCAAAATGGAAAAGAACCCTTACCTATTTTCCACGATTGAAAGGAAAGAATGGAGAATGGTGTCTAAATGATTAAGGATTCGGCTATGTATGTTCAAGGAAAGAGAAAAATAATTAGGTTTATAGGCACAATAGCATTCGCCAAGAGAGTGAAGATGGAGAGAATTTTCGATTGGAAAAGAAATAATATAAGAACGAAAGGATGATGGTGATGTTGTTGCTTGATGTCAAAGAGAAAAGAAGAGAAGAAAAAAATGAACTTTAGGTGTTGGTATATTCGGCCATGGCAAAAGAAAGGAAAAAGATGATTCTTTTTGGTATGGATGATTTTGGCACAAGAAGAAAAGGCACAAAGAATTGGCTAGCAAGATAAGCAAAAGGAATGACCAAATGGTCACAAAATTTTGGCTTTACCAAATGCAAAAATCGCCGGAAAAATGTTGAAAGGAGAGGAATAAAATTCTGCACAAAGTGCAAAGAACAACCAAAGAGAGAAAAGAATTTCTCAACCAAAACTAACTCAAAATTTAGGCTCCCTCCTATACCAAATTGTCGTCCAAACACATGGTCAATAGGCCATGATTTCTTTCCAAAATTTTCCCTTGATAAGTGCCTTATGTTCCCCCTATCTTTCCTTAAACCTTTGATTCCATGCCATAAGTTAGTTGTTACCTTAATCCATTGATACACTAACCAAAAATAACATGGTCAACACCTTCCTTATATGTCCCCTTGCCGACACTTCCTAGACATGAGCGTAAAATTAAAAGCAAAAATTCATTTAGGTGCCATACAAGGGATTGAACCTCTTCCTCTTACTTGAACCCATGCGCCTAACTCCACCATGCCATATGCTCATTTTATGACACTTTTAGCACATAATTTAGCTTAAGTCTTAATCACCTTTGTTTCACTTCAATAAATCTCAATTAATAAATTTTATTCTTTCATCAAATTATGCTTTACCCTCTCAAAGACTTCAATAAGCACCAATTTAAAATAAAAGATTTTTCCTTTAAAATCTAAACACCAAAATCATGCAAATTTAAATACTCGATTTTTTTTTAGGGTGTTACAACTCTACCTCCTTAAAGAAAATTTCGTCCTCGAAATTTACAGTTGAAAAAGGTGAGGTATTGTTGTCGAATTGCATCCTCCGCTCCCACGTAGCTTCTTCCACCGTGGTTACGCCATAGAACTTTGACCAATCTGCAGCTTTTCTTCCTTAGTACCTTGACATCTCGGTCTAGGATTTCCACCGGTTCTTCTTCAAAGGACAAATCAATTCACTCCAATTCTTCTACCGGTATAATGTGCAAAGGATCCGATCTATAACGCCTCAACATGGAAACATGAAAGACATTGTGAATTTGATCTAACTCAGGAGGTAACTCAATCGATATGCCATCGACCAACACGCTTCAAAGACACGATAAGGTCCAATATATCTAGGACTTAGCTTGCCCTTCCTTCCGAATCTAAAGATCTTTTTCCAAGGAGATACCTTCAAGAAAACCCGATCTCCCACACTATACTCGATGTCCCTTCGCTTCAGATCTGCGTCGACTTCATCTCATCTCGAGGCTTCTTTCAACCGTGTTCGAATAACTTTTACCTTATCCTCTGCCTCGATATCATCTCGGGACCTAACATCGTTTTTCGCCCAACTCACCCAACAAATAGGAGAGCGACACTTACGACCATACAATGCCTCGTAAGGTGCCATCTGAATGCTAGACTGATAGCTGTTGTTATACGCGAATTCTGCCAGTGATAGATAATCCTCCCAACTACCCCTGAAGTCGATTACACATCCTCTTAACATATCTTCCAATATCTGAATTACTCTCTCCGACTGACCATCAGATTGAGGATGAAAAGCCGTACTGAAATTCAACTTTGTTCCCAAGGCTTCATGCGAGCTTTTAATCGTGATGTAAACCTAGGGTCCCTATCCGATATAATAGATATCGGTACCCCATGCAACCTCACAATTTTGGATACGTAAAGTTTCGCCAACTTCGCAAAGAATAATCCGCATTTAACCGGCAAGAAATGAGTAGTCTTCATCAACCGATCAACGATTACCTAAACGGAATTTTCTTAGTAGGTGTTAACGGTAACCCACTAACAAAATCCATAGTTATCCGCTCCCATTTCCAAAGAGGAATCTTTATCGGTTGTAACAATCCAGCACGGTAATTGATGTTCGCCTTCACTTGTCGACAAGTCAAACATTTTCCCACGAACTCGGTAATCTCACGCTTAACCCCGCCACCAATATCTGTTCACGGAGATCTCGATACATCTTATTTCCTCCGGGATGCATAGCATAAGGGCTACTATGCGCCTCCCGTAGAATCAATTGCCTTAGATCTAAGTCCTTAGGCATGCATACTCTCCCTCGAAAGCACAACACACCCTCCGTGTTTATTCCAAAATCCTCAATTTCACCATTTTCAACTTGTCGCAGTAAAGGTCCCAACTTCTCATCTGATGTCTATTTTTCCTTGATTTGTTCCAGCCACAGCGGCTTCACCTGAAGTTCTGCTAACAAACTGCCATCCTCGTACAGACTCAAATGGGCAAACAGAGCTCTTAATTCAGATACCGCCTTACGACTTAACGCGTCAGCTACCACGTTAGCCTTTCCAGGATGGTACTCGATGGAAAAATCATAATCTTTTAACAATTCTACCCATCTTCTTTGTCTTAAATTCAACTCCTTCTGGGTAAGGAGGTATTTAAGACTCTTGTGATCCGTGTAGATTATGGACTTCTCACCATAGAGATAGTGCCTCCAAATCTTTAGAGCAAAGACAACGGCAGCTAACTCCAAATCATGAGTAGGGTAGTTTACTTCGTGTGGTCTCAATTGACGAGAAGCATAGGCCACCACTTTTCCATTTTGCATCAATACACAACCCAAACCCGTGTGGAGACGATCGCATAAACAAAGTGAATTCTTTTCCACCTCAAAGTTGAATTAAAGCTGGAGCTTCGCGAATCTTCTTCAATTTCTCAAAACTCTCTTGTCGCTTTTCCCGGATATACGGAGCTCCCTTTCAATAGAGTTTAGTTAGGGGTGCAGCAATCAATGAAAACCCCTCTACAAAACGTCTATAGTATCCAGCCAAGCCTAAAGAAACTCCGAATTTTAGCTACTGATGTTGGTGGTTTCCAATCCAGAATGGCCTCAATTTTCCGAGGATCCACCCTTATTCCTTCGACTGATACTACGTGACCAAGGAAAGTCACCTCCTTTAGCCAAAATTCACATTTACCAAATTTGGCATACAATTGCTTATCACGAAGTAATTGTAATACTATCCGCAAATCTTTGGTCATGTTCCTCCTCACTTCGAATAAACCAATATATCATCTATGAACACTACCACAAACCGGTCTAAATATGGTTGAAAGACTAGGTTCATCATGTCTATAAATGCGCTGGTGCATTGGTTAATCCAAACGGCATCACTACAAACTCATAGTGTCCGTAACGTGTCCAAATGCCGCCTTATAAATGTCCGCTTCTTTCACCTTAAGTCGGTGATAACCCGACCTTAAATCAATCTTGAGAAACTCAAGCTCCTTTTAATTGATCAAACAGTCATCAATTCTCGGCAGAGGATACCGATTCTTGATCGTCAATTTATTCAACTCGTCGTAGTCAATGCACATACGCATCGATCCATCCTTCTTCTTGACGAACAAAACCGGTGCTCCCACGGAGACACACTTGGTCGAATGAATCCCGATCCAAGCAATTCTTGAATTTGAGCTTTGAGCTCACCAACTCCTTGATTGCCATTCTATAGGAGCAATGGACACCGGAGCCGCCCCGTGCAAAAGCTCAATGCCAAATTCTACTTCCGATCCGAGGTATACCGGGAAGTTCTTCGAAATACATCGGAAATTCCTTCACCGTCCTCACATCATTCACGGATAATTCTTTGGCATCCAAAGCACGAGATAAAGGCTAGGAATGCTCCGTATCCTTTCCGCACCAACTTCTCGACTTTTAATGCAGATACCACATTTGCCGATAGTTCTTTCGTTCACCAATCATTATGACTTCCTTATCATCCGAGGTCCTTACTGACATTCGTTTTTCAGCACAATCCAATTACGCCCGATGGTTAACCAACCAATCCATGCCCAGAATGAGATCGAACTCGCCAAAAGGTAGTTCCATCAAATTTGCTAAGAATACTTCCTCTTGGATTTTTAAGGCACGCTTTAAATATTTTATTAACAGCTATTGATCGTCCTAAGGGGTGATTATCGTCATCTCATTTTCGGTAATTTGATTCTAAATTGATTTCGGATATGGCACTAGATACATATGAATGGGTAGAGCCAATATCTATTAAGGCAATAACAGTACATCAAAATGAAGAACGTCACGGTTATCACATCTCGGTGCATTGCCGTCTCATGCCTAATCGCATAAACCACCAGTCGTCTTGCTTACGCATTTCCTCTATTACCATTTCCTCGACCGGTGCACCTTGACCACGACCAGCCCCATTACCACCACGACCTGGTCCACGACCTCTCGGTGGTCTGCCGACACTCGACCTATCAGGCATCATTATTACGGACTTCTTGAGTCATATCCATTCGTCGAGGACAACTTTTGTCTTGATGTTCCATTGAACGCATTTGTAGCATGCGCTCGCTTTTCCTCCAACATTCCCAAAATGTCTCTTCCCACACTCGCAATCTCGACTTCGATTATTTGCTACTGGGGTTCGCTTGAACCGATTCATCATTCCGGTTTCTTCGAAATCTCTTGGAAGAACCAGATCGGCGGTCTCTCTCTTATTTGGGATCTTTCTGCTCGCTTTCGAGTTCTTAGCCTCTTGGCTATTTTGGCCTTCTCCACAAGAGTCGAAAAATTTCTAACTTGTCATGAGCAATCGTAACCCTCGACTTATCATTAAGTCCATCCTCAAACGCATACAACGCTCATGATCGTTGCTACAATTGTCCGGCATAACGGCTCGACGTAAAACTCACTTCATATGTCGCCACGGTCTTACTTCCTTGGACAAGATTGAAATTCCTTCCTTCGAGCGCCTACATAGCTTGTTCCGACGATTTTCCTTGGAAGGGCTTTAAAGAATTCCCGATTAATCGCTATGCTTCAAGGTGCCTTCTCGACAAATGAGCCACCACCGATACGCCTCATCTCTCAATAAGGATACAGCCTCTCGCTTTTTGCTCAGCCGTGCATTCCATATCATCCATGATCCGCTCCACGGCTTCGAGCCAAGATTCACCACATTCGGGCTACACCGTAGACTCCTCCGAAAACTTACGCATTATTTGCTTTAAGTCGCCCAAATTGACCCACGAGTTGTTGGCCCAATTCTAGTTCCAACGACCCTTTCCAAGACTCGTAGCATTGCTTGAGTCAATGCATGATCTTCTTCCATGTGATCGCGTGATCCGGTCTCACTTTCAATTGACGCAGTGCTCTACTTACGCATATGATTTGGTGCTTCAGCCGTAGCACCTCGGCCTCTACCACGGCCACGTCTACCGCGTCCACGACCACGTCCTCTTGTACTCATGATTGCTTGTTCGTTTATCTGATTACAAGTTTTATGAATCAGAAATTTTGTTTCGGTGTTTATTAACGATATTTTATGAGATTTGGGATATAAAGTTGTTTTTCGCAACATTTCCTATAGTCTCAATCTCTACAGTTTTTCACGTCTAAAACTAGAAGTTCTAGAGTGTTCCTATGATCATATCATAGTAATCATTAAGCAATAATACTTACTTGACTTGTCGCCGGATGCTTGTGGTGCCATACTGATTTTTGAATGATTTCATACAGAAAATTTTTTTTGAACCCAAACCACAGTCGAGTTTTTGAAACTGGGCTCTGATACCACTAAATGTAACAAACCAAATCTAGTCTCAACGCATAGACTGGGTTTGGGGTGTTACATAATTTATCACCTTTTACTTAAACTTGTTGTTAAAACTAAGTAATTGTTTAATAAATTAATGAAATATGTGAAAATATGAAATTAGGACATAGAAATTATTAAAATATGATTTTATGCTTTATTATATAGTTTTCATGCATAAAATGGCTTATTTTATATTAAATTGAGCATATTATATTTTAAGACATGAAGTGGGCCATGCATGATTAAATTAAATAATAAAATATAAAATTATATTTAAATATTCATTTTAGATATGTCATTAATAATTTGGCTTGTAATTAATTATTTAAATTGAGCATATTATATTTTAAGACATGAAGTGGTCATGCATGATTAAATTAAATAACTAAATATAAAATTATATTTAAACATTCATTTTAGATATTTCATTAATAATTTGGGTTGTAATTAAT